>CM068367.1:521023613-522351113 GCA_034769895.1 Magicicada septendecula
GCAGTTAGAATTGGATAGGATGTTAGAGGGGGGTATTATAGAGAGATCGGTGTCGACCTATTCCAACCCTTTAGTGGTAGTTATAAAGAAATACGGGAGAGTTAGATTATGTCTAGACGCAAGAAAGATTAACCAAATTATTATTCCTGATAGGAAGTCCCCTGAACCAATCGAAGAGATTTTTCAGGAGTTTAGTGGGGTAAAATATATGACATCGCTGGACTTGACGGCAGGTTATTGGCAGGTACTGCTAGCACAAAATAGCCGCAAGTATACCGCATTTTTATTTAACGGTAAAAATTATCAATTTACTCGCCTACCATTTGGACTGAACACCAGTGTAGCTAGTTTTATTAAGTGTCTTGACGAAATTTTGCAACCTCACAATTTAGATTTTTTGACCATATATGTGGATGACATTCTGATAGCTTCTAGAACATTCGAGGAGCATGTAGAACATTTGGAATATGTTTTGGATAAGTTATACCAGGGAGGTTTAACCGTAAATTGGGATAAATCTAAATTTTTACAGACCAAAATACATTTTTTAGGATTCATCATAACACCTACAGGAATCCGGGCTAATCCAGACAAAGTGGAATCCATCATGACGTTTCCTGAGCCAAAAAACATAAAACAGCTACAAAGTTTTCTTGGTTTATGTAACTTTTACAGGACGTTCCAGCGAAACTACGCCCAGACTACAGCAAGACTCAGTGCTGTGTTGCAGAAAAACAAACAATGGAAATGGGGGGAAAATGAAAGGGAGGCGTTCTGCGAAATTAAGAGTAAGTTCGCCAATATGATTTTGATGAACCACCCAAATTTCAATAATAGTTTTTATTTACAGACGGATGCTAGCAATATAGCATTAGGAGCCAAACTATATCAGGAGGACGATGCGAAAGAACACCATACCATCACTTTCGCCAGTCGGACACTGCTAGCATCAGAAAGAAACTACACGACTACCGAAAACGAGCTTCTCAGCATCGTGTTTGCTGTTAAGAAATTCAGGACCTATCTGCTGGGTAGTAACACCATTATAAGGACGGACCATAAAGCTCTGTCGTTTTTGAACACCTGTAAGCTCACACACAGCCGGATAACCAGGTGGGTGTTAGCTCTCCAAGAGTATAATTTCTCTTGGGAATATATTAAGGGGGTAGAAAACCGAATACCAGACACACTATCACGTGTAGACACAGATAGAAATAGAACGGGTAGAGATATTAAGGAAATAAGAGATTTACAGATTGTCCACGGAAGATAAACTTTTTGGGGAAGAATTAAAAGACATAAACATAATGCAAAGAGCAGATAGCAAATTAAACAAAATTGTGACAAGCGTAGAGTCGGAATTAGATGAATTTGGGTATAGACAATATTTTCAAGTATTTAATGGGAGCTTATTTAAAAGAGCAGAGGGTAGAGAGAGGGATTGGAGGTTAGTCATACCAGAGGGATTGATAGAAAAATAGTGTGGGACTGTCACTATAGATATGGACATTTTGGGGCAAAAAAGTGTGTGAGTGTACTAAGAGAACCTTGTATATTTAGAAATATGGCAAGGTGTGTGCGAAAAATACTTAGAATTTGTGAAATATGTCAAAAATCTAAAGTTGTGAATTATAGGGTAGAAGGGGAATTGAACTATATTAAAGTTGAGAAACCATTTGACTTAGTAGCAGTAGATCTGAATGGCCCATTGCCAAAGGGTAGGGGTGGTGTTATGTATGTCTTCGTTGTGCTTGATACTTTTTCAAATATGTCCGATTGTATAGTGTGAAGAGAGTGACAAGTAAGGTATTGAGCGAGAAGATCACTCGTGACTACATGGTCAACATCGGAAAGACAAAAGTAATCCTGTCAGACCACGGACCACAATTCATCAGTGGAAAATGGCGTCAGACTCACGGATGGGAAGGTATCATCCCAAAACACACAGCAGTATATCATCCGCAGTCCAGCCAGGCGGAGAGGGTCATGAGGGAATTAGGCCGAATTTTCCGATCTTACTGTCACGCCAAACATAGCGAGTGGCCCTTATACGTTCAAAGAATTGAAAACTGGCTGAACTGCGAAACACATGAGTCGACAGGGTTCACGCCTTACGAGCTGGTAAGAGGAAAACGTCCACCTCGGATTTTAGAGCAGTTATTCGATTATCCACCAGAGACGAATACAATAAACCAAGATGTAAAATTGAGGCTGGCAAATGAAAGATTACTGACGAAAGGAGAAAGGAGGAAACGGAGGCACGATATGAAAGGTAAGTGCGTGAAATATGAAATCGGACAGTTAGTGTTGGTAAAGCACCATGACTTGTCAAGTGCTCAAGACAAGGAAATAAAAAAGTTCTTCTTGCTGTACGAAGGCCCCTACGAAATAATAGAAATCAAAATGAATAATTCATATGTTTTGCAGAACCAGGCGACACAAGAAATAGTGGGTACACAGAATGCCACAAATTTAAAGAGGTATTGGTCGCAATATATTCCAAATCAAGTTTATGATTTCTAATATGTATTGTATGTTTCAGAAGGGATCCTCCCCCATTTTCGGGAGGTCACGAACTTACCAATTCTGACCGTGGGTTTTGGCACTTTGGAGGCGGACCATGGTCGGCGGAACTTCCTTCGGGTTGTGAAAGCGACGATGGTCCGACTTCACAAAATTGGTATCAATTAGAAATTTAACTACATTGTTGAACGGGGAGGGGGACCCCTAAGGTACGTGGAAAAATATTTTTACACTCAAGGTGCATAAATCGGCACCACACCACGTACCTACAATTGCCTGAGAGAGTGCATTTAACGAGATTAGAATGAGGCAATTTCCATATATATATATATATAAATATATATGTTGTAACGGTACATAACCCAGTCCCAATAAGTGATAACTCTTGTAATACCATAAAGGTCAGAAATGGGTAAACTATAATGAGCTCAAAATTAAGTTGTATCACTAAACATTATAAACGATTAAAGTGATATACAGTGACAAGTGAGTTATAGTGTACCCAATGAGGTAATAAGTGAAGGTGAAGGGAACTTCTTACAGAATTGTGCTGTAGATGTGAGAATTATAAACTATGATAGTAGACTATGATGCTACTAACTAATTATGTATTTTGTTAAGTTATTGTAGTATTTATATTGTGTAGACAACAAAATTTAATACCTAGGTTAATTTTATATTTTTTTAAAATAATTGTGTTATAGTATAAGATAACCCAGGGTTTTGTTTTTAAAAAATAAAAGATTTAAATATCAGATGATAATAAAAATTAAAATAATACTGTATGAGGGAAATGGCAGAAGAAAATATTTCAGTGTAGGAATACTATAAGAGATTAATAAATAATATATAAATTCATGTAAAGTTAATAATAATATTAAAAACTTATATACAAAGTTATAAGAAAATAAACAGAACAGTATTATGTAAATCAAATTGGGAAAGAAACCAAGATTAAAAAGAATTATTTTTCTGTAAATAAAAAATAAATTTATAATAATTACAAACTGCCTATATACTAAAAAGTAAATAGCAGAACCAATAAAAAGATATATAAAAATTATGGGTTACTAAGAGTAACGAAAATAACAAGTATTGTTTAATCGAATTTGAAATTTAAACCTGTCCGGTTGACAAAATGATGAGACAAAAATTTTATTAAAATATCCTTTCGAAACCTTTTGAAAAGCACAAAATTGTTACAAAATTAAACAACAGTATAAACATTATGTACTACTACCTTAATTATTAAAGTTAACTTGCTATACTCCATAATAAAAGTGAAAAAAAAACATTTTTGGACGATTAGGCATCGCTAGCCGAGTTTTGAGTTTTGACGAGATTGTATGTGACAAACGGTTATGAAATTACAACCAAATACGAACACCACCTGAGAAACGGCTTCACCCAAGTAAGAACTTCAAGAAGAGAGGTAATATAAACATTTCTTTTAATATTTAACGAAGAAAACTCAAACCGAATGGTCGTGTAGTACAGAAACGATTAAAGTGTAACCACATGTTTTAATAAAAACAAACGCAATCTGCTCTCTTACGGACATTTCCGGAACTACATACTCAGCGAAATAAACAAATTTTTGAATATTTTTTCTATATTTGTAAAGCGTAGTATAATTATCCATTTCTGACCATCTCATAACAAAAAGAACTTACCCTTAACCCTGGGGAAAATAACTCAAAGAATTATATGTTGATTGATGTTTAAACAAAAGATAAAATTGTAAAAAATCGCTCAAAACTGTATATTTTTTATGACAATTCCTTGTTACTCAATGAAGTCGATATCATGTACTAGTTAATGAAAATATCGATTGTAATATTTGTATTTTGGCGGGAAAAAACCAATAATATAAACAATAAATATTACTGAGAAAATGATATTGAAAAAATAAAAATGTGTTTCCTTTCTTGTAGTGGGTAGTTGTAGTAGGTTTCAGAATAAATAAGAAGAGGACGATCCACCGGGTCGTATTCTGCCACAGTGTCGTCTGGTTAACCTATATTTGGAGACTAGTGTCAAAATCAGCTGATTCGGTTCACGGCGAATATTTGAAAAAATTTAGAAATCGAAGGTACCCTCCAAACCGAGGGTAAACAAACGGTACTTGCTCTCTCTTCAAAATAAGGCTAAACAACTTCCCTACTTGACCCAAATCACACACACTCGATTTCTGCTTTGTTTGAGTAACATTACCAACAACTTTATTTAAACTTCAGTCTTCATAATTCATAAGTGGCGACTGCAAAGAGGTGTTCTGACCAAGTAGAGACTGTAAAAAAGACGGACGTTTCGCTGGTACCTCATAGGCGGGACGTTACAATGTATATATATATATTATAACGTTGCCAAACCCCAGATCATATTTGATGTCAATAAGTATGTAAAAAATGCTAAGAAATAATATATTTTAATAAATAAATAATAAAGAGAACGAAAATAGTAAATATAATTAAGAGTGAAGGAGGAAGAATAGCAAACCAAAGGTGATTATTAAATAAGAAATACAAACTACACTGACAGACAAATGACATTGACCTAACCCCAGAGATTGGCCAGAAAATAACCAAAATGAAGCGAAACAAGATGGAAGGGAAGGAGAAGAAAAATGAAATTAAAAATGGAACAAACCAACTATAAAGAAAATAAAGTGAATACAGACAAATAGTGTAGAATACGGAAGGGGGAGATGATACCACCAAATATCATAAAGGAAACGAAACCGGTGAATAACCAATATAAAAAAGAAATATTAGTATTGTCTAAGTGACAAATGTAACTCGTAATTAATAAAAACCCATTAAATAAAAATACACTAACCCACGAATTAGTAGTATATGTAAGTAAGAAATCTAGAAAAAGACATGAACTTATCAGATATAAATAAAATTTGTAAAGGTAGTGAGATAGTGAGAAATATAATGAGAGTAACTAAGTGACAAAGAAAAAATAATAATAGGGTTTACCCACCAATAAACGTGTAAAATAAAAAGTGATAACAGTGAAAGTGATGTGTGAAAATGGATATTGTAAAAAATAGTATGATTATAAAGATAGTGATAGATAAGTAAACACTTAATAAATCAATGATGGACCAATGAAGGATTTAAGAGTGGGATTATAAAAACTATATAGTTAAGGGTAATTAGAAATAGTGTTTAGAGTAGAAATAGATAAAGGATACAATATTATTCAGGGGAGAAAGCCCAGGTAAAATAAACTGTTTGTGTTAACATGGAATGGAGAAAAGGAGTAGTAAAGATTTAAGTAATTAAATATATAATTGATAAATACCCCATGTTATAAGGGAAATTAAATTAAATAAGTTTACAAGAAGTGATGATGTTTATCACTCAAAGTAGTAGCAAAGAATGAAATTAATGTTAAAACCAACAATAACTAATAACTTGTAAAGAATTGTTTGTTTCAATGTTATGAAGAGGATATGGCTGAAAGGAACTTACAGTCCATAGGCCTAATTGTTATATTTTAAGTATTAAGACATAGGAAATAATCTTGACATATAATCAGAACAAAAACAAACTCAAGACACAACAACCACTAAACAAATCAATTATAACAACAGAACAAAACACTTTATAATGAAATGAAATATAATTAGAATAAATTAAATCAAAATAATCAATGGCTACTAAGCCCTAGGAAATGTATAACTGTCAATGACAAATAATTGCAAACTGTATAAAAACAATCAGGAAATTAAGAAATTTAAGGCAAGTAAATAGCCGAGAATAATTTGTAAATCAATTTAAAGGAAAAATATTAGAATAAGAACTTAGTTTAAAGGAGAAATGTAAATACCAAATATTAACAGATGTGTACAAACATTGATATTTCATAAAACCATACATTATGTGATACCAAATTAATCTTTGAAAGGAAATAATAACAGTGGTGATAATATTTAATATGTAGGGAAGAGGACAGAAGAATATAATCAATAAGAAGATATACAGCTATTTTGAATAAAAATTCAAAATTTGATAACAATAGGCTACTTCAGAATTAACCAATCTGGATTAAATGGTTACTATGACAACAGTCGTTTGATTGCTAATTACCGTTAGATTTCTTTACTCGTTATATGACGCTTTTGTTGAATAGACGCTAGTTTTGGAATGATCAAAATTGATAATTAAAACGTCAAAATATCAAATGAAATTACTAGCAAGTGAACCCCAAGAAAGAAGATGATGGCTGAAACCATATAACTAATGTCGAAGCCGAATTAAAGAAAAAAGAAAGTAATATCCTGCCGATTAACTTGGAAAAGATGCCCGAAGTCCTGAACCAAAGAAAATTAAAGATGATTGCAGCCTAACTCCTTAATACCAGATCAAATGAGTTCGTCCTGTCTACTGAAGTGATAAGTATCTATCAAATTACCCAAATTTCTGAATAAACTCACGTTAATTATTTCTCACTAAAGGCCGAACTCTCACTAATTTGAACATAATTACTTTCAAAGATTAAAAAACTAAGTCAAGGACAATTTATAAACTGGCAAAGATAACCTGTTATTAATTACCGATAGCTTGTAACACTTTTACTACACTACAATAAACAAATTATACCTACACAGTATATTATTTAAGTTAACTGATGTAAGGGTGTGTATTTTTATTGTTTTAAACATTAGTAATCCTTTTAACGTAATCTCAAGAACCCGTGACAAACGAACAATAATAATTTTGTGTATAATTTCCACAGACGCTATTACTGAAAGTCTGTTAATCAGTTCAGATATCGATTTGTCAAACCCTGTAGAGGTATCTCATATAACCGGAGCAATTGTATGACAAAAGGAAACATAATTTGTATTAAATGAATAATTAATCGTTAACCAAAAAATAAATAAGTATTGAGTGGTAACCACGGTGTTATGATTTCATTAGGAGGTAGATAATAATTTATGTACATTTTAGCAGACAAGTAGTGTTGACGACTAGCGACCGCACAGCCAACGCAACGAACTACTGGCCGATACAGATGGCCGAGACAGGCGGAACATATTGAATTATTCAAACCGCCTGAGCGGCGCAGGCCATACACATTTAAAATTTTTTTAATTGTTTTAATAAAACAATTTGGCGCCACCGGGATTTTCACACCCCTAGTGAACAACAGGTAAGAACATCGAGACCTGGTTATTCGTACGTTCGCAACGGACGAAATCTGCGGAAGTTGCATTCATTTGAACGACGGATAGAGAAGACACGTTACACCCAGTACACACATACAAAATCTGATTCACATTTTACAGAATAAAACGGTAGCCATACACACGACTACATTACAATATATATTGTAACGTCTCCCACGCTTTATTAGGGTTTACGTCTATTTCTAACAATATCTAACTGAACGGGTTGACTTCTTTTTAAGCCCTACGTTGTTAGCGTCATTTGTAAGTCTCCCACGTTATTCGCGTCTTCTCGGTTACAATGTTTGTTATCTGTTTGTGTTATTTGTTTGGATTCCGATAATGTTATTTACTTTCTAAAATCGAGAGTGTGTGATTATGAATTATATTAACCAAGTTATCTTAATTTCGTATTAATTCAGGGCAGTTGTTTGAAGATAGGTAGGAGAGAGAGTGAAAGAGAGCTAAAGAGAATTGCTCTCTTTGTATATGATCTAGTACTATAAAATTTGTCCGCTCGTTGCATCAGCTGTTTTCTATTTACGAACCCATTTAAGGTTATGTTATTTTTGCAGTACTTAATAATTTTCTGATGACTGGGGTGATTTTCTTACTCTTCTCGGCTATTCCTTATTTTCCTGTAACAAACTACTATCTACCAGAAATAATACACAATCAATTACCTAAAAGCAAGGCATTTATTGAATTTATTTTTATTCAATGGATACTATTGTCTCCAAATCATAAATTGACAATCGATTATTTTTTGAAATCACAACATTATTTCGATATTAGTTTTACATTACATATAACACACAACAAATGTTTTCAATTAGTTTTTTAGAAAGAAAAATTAATTAATTATATTTCCCAGGGTTATTTGAGGTTCTTTGAACTTTAAGAAAGTCAGAAATGCATACTTTTTTGTATCACAATTTACATTAAATAATATTTGTTTACTTTAAAATCTGATTCAATGAGTTTGTTTTTAAACCGCCAGAGCGCAGACTACGTGTCTTCACCTACAGTAAGACAAGGAAGATGGCTGCCATAGTTTCACCATGCACACACGTTTGACAAAATTTTTGTTAAATAAAATAAAGTTTATATTGTTCACCCTCAGTTTTCTTATAAATTGGAATATGTGGTACTGTTTCTAGTGTTCGTTACTTATTGGTGATGTGTAAATTTTTTATTTATTAAAGGAGATGATCTCACCCAAAGATAGGCCGAGTGCTGTTCTGTTGGATTTACGTTTTCATTGAGTTTCTGGCGTGAATTATTGTTGTTTCAAAGATGTCTCTGATGTAGTGAATGGTGCTGACTCGTTTCATTAATTTTGTAGTGGTTTGTTCCGAATGATAGTTATAAATTTTTTTAAATTTTACTGGACATTACATTTTTGTCATCTGCTCACTTTGAATACAATTGAACAATCAATTCAATTTCTTGTTGATTAGTTACTCTTGGTAACCAAGAAATTGATGGTTTTTTATTGGCTAACCTAGGTACCGTTTTAGTAAATAGGCTAGTATTAATTATTATTATTTCATTTCTTCTTTTAGAAAAAATACTCCTTTACAAATTTTAGCGATAATCAAATTTAATTTATATAAGGTCTTTCTTCACCTCTTTATTTAAACTTGGCTACCGGTATTTTATAATTTAATGATTTTTATTTTAGTTTATTTATGACTTATATTTCAGTTAATGTATTCTTACTCTACATTATTTTGTTTTCCACTCCATCTCTCAATATTATATTAATTAGCCATTATTAGTTTGATATAACCCTGGATTCCTTTAAACATAAATAAAAATAATATATTAATTACAGTGATATTGTGGCCTAACTACACTAAACTACAACTCATCATTAGTATTACAGTTTATTACTATAAAACTGCATCTTGCATCTGCATCACAATTTTGTGAGATGTTCTTTTTAAATGTTTAACACTTCCACATAACATACTATGTTTCACTTTTGTGATGGTACAATCATGGTTCAATTTTGGAATTACCTTAAATATGGTAACTAGAACATAACTATTGTATTTTTATAATTTTGTCATACTCAACCCAACCTTAAACACCCGAGACGAATATACCGTGAGTGTAGTGTATGACAATATTTGTCAGGATTTGAACCAATTCATAGCAAAACATGTGTAACATCACAAAAACAGTGTGCAGTTATTGCGATAACAGAGCCGAACCTTAATTACGTCAGAGGCGGAGAATGTGTTGACAACAACAACACGGCGCTGTCAACAAGTTAAACAATGGGATTGTGACGTCAGTACACCCCACTTCCGCAAAATCTAACAAAGATTTGTCGTCATTTCTTCTGCAGCTGTGATCAACGCCGGCCGGCAACCCGTTCACTTACGGGTGAATTTTAAATTTTTAGACCACTGTAGGTGGTTAATAAACAGTATAAATATCTATACTCAAAATGTACTAAGGAAAGTTACAGTTCGGCTTTGTGTAGGCGTCCTCGGCCGATGAATCGTCCGTAAAGATCGACGTTTAGAATCGGTCCCACGACGGTGGGTTACGTAGGTTGACACAAAGGTGCCCCATCAAGCGCCGTAAAATTATACCGATTGTGCCGATGTCGGGACGATGCTAGCAGTGCGAGGAGGCCAACACGAAATGGGTGAGAGCGTTCCTTGTACACTTTAAATCCTTATTTCATTATTTCCCAGTATAAAATTTTATTGTAGAAATCAATTATTTAAAATTTTCAATATATATATAAACGGAGCTCCAACATAAAATTTTGTACCATGGGTATGGAAGAGAGAGTGGTTGCGTGTGTGTGTTGTAATTTCTAAGTGCTGGGTTGGGCACCACTATATAACTATATATTATTATTGTATAATCATTAAACTTATAGAAGTAAATAATCAAATATTATTATTACACATTATGTTTTTGGAGGGGTTAAAGTTGGTTTTGAAAACAGGTACGTAAAACAAATAGAGAATAAAAAGGGGTATTTCATTGGTAACAAACAGAACAGCTGTTTTTATTTAAAGCAATTTCCGTTCCTCATGACTTCGCGTAACGAAATCCTGGCCCATGACTTATGTAACAAAGATGGCGTCCTAGTTTTTGTATACATAACCACATTTGTGAGATATAATATATCGTATCTATAAATCAAAATAAACGTAAGATCACAGATGTCGCCCGTAATAACAGGGACCCTATGTAATGTTATGTATATATATTATTACATAGTGTACGACTAGAAAGAAAACGGAAAAAATTGCTTGAGGTAATAGACACTAAAAATTGTAATACGTAAACATAACCCAATAGTTAGGTTATACCATTGTATGCATGCGTGTATTGCAAAATTGCCAACATGAGTACCAGTGACAATATTGTAATAGAAACCAGTACATCTGAGATAAATTTAACTAGTGAAATGGATATTCAATTAAACCCAAGTAGTCAGACTGACGAGGCCAATATGCCTGTGTCTACAGAAATAACGAAAGCTGACACATCCATTTCCACTATGGTAGATAACAAACTAGATGGTACTGCTGAAATGATGAAAATTTTATTAAATAAATTTGACCGTTTTGACAAAAAACTAGATGAGCAGAATAACGAAATTAAAGAAATTCAAATTAGTTTTAATAACAAATTTGATAAACAAAGTGACAAATTTGATAGTTTAGATATTAAATTCAATGAATTAAAGAATGAAATAAAAGGTCAAAATTTTCACTTAGAAGAGCGAATTAACACAGTAGAAACACGTTGTGACAACATACAGAAAACCACACTAGCAATTGTTGATAATAAGTTCAGTAGTGCAATTAATGATTTAGACACTAAAATTGATCTAGTTTATGACACAGTAAATAACACGATTAAAAGTCAATTAGAGTCACAAAGTACAGAAATACAACAGAAATGTTTAAATTTGGTAGAAAATCAATTAGAAGTTAAAACCAATATTGAAGTAAGCAAACAGGTAGCAGTGAAAACCAATATTTTACAAAATCACTTAGAAAACATTGAAGTAAATGTGGTAGATATCACCAAGAATTTAGAAACTATAGATAATACCATAACTGAACATGAGAAAAGTACCAAGAGTAGATTTAATTTGTTACAAAGTAAGATTAAAGAAATTGATGACTTAACTGTACAAAATAGTATGGATGTGCATGATAAATATGATATGATTGCAAATAATTTGACCAGTGTAAAAAATGAATTACGGGGAGAAATAAATAAAAATATTTCAAGCATAAATGATAGGGTAGTAGTAACTAGAGATTTCTATAATGAAATAGAACTAGAGAATTTTAGCCATGAAAACAGAGTAATACATCCAATGCGTTTTCTAAATCAAACCAGGGATTATAATTATTTTAGTAGTAGTAGCTGGGAAGTGAAATTGAATAAAATCATTAAATGTTTCAAGGGTAACTCAGTCATATGGGCGGAAGCTCATAGGTTAGAATGGGACTGTTACAATACTTTTGAGAAAGCTTTTAAGGGTAAATATTGGACAGAAGAAGAACAGGAGACTTTAAGAAGCCGTATTATGGGAACGGGTAATTTCATGGGACGTAACTTTAGTAATAATAACATTACTATCTATGTAACTAAATTGTACAACGAAGCCAAATATTTAGAGCCACCCATACCTTTTAAGTCATTTGTTAGGTATGTTAGTAAGCACTTACCTAGAGAAGTGCAAGTCACTCTGATGACTCAAGAAATAGAAAATCTTGATGAACTGGAAAGGGTATTAGATATACTACAAAGTATAAATGATCGTGAAATGGGTAGACGCCCCATGCAACCAAATATATCTAACCATAACAATAATAACAATGAATTTAATCGGCCAAGGCCTTATCATAATAATACTGGAAATAAATATAATTTTCGAAATGATTTACAGCAACCAGGCGGTTGGAGTTGTTCTAGTTGCAGGAAGGAAAATCGTGCTCATATGCAGCATTGTTATTTCTGCAAAGCGCCAAGGAGTAACCAAACAAAGCAATTCGTACCTGCGAACAGAGGAGCCCCTAGTAACAGAGGAGCACCGTATCACCATCAGGGACCAACACGAGGACACCCTGTACCATCGACGAGTCATAGTAGGACACAGCCGGAAAACTGAAGTCAACAGTGGTAAATAGGACCCGACCACTGTTCAGGGAAACTCATGAGGTCCGACCCATCGAGAACCTACAATCCAACGTTATAAAAGCAGATATCGTTGCCGATTTATTGGAGGAGGAGTGTAACACGACATTGGAGGTGAGAGCTGGACTCACGGAAATACAGGTAACAATAGAGAATAGAAACTTTAAAACACTTGTTGATACAGGGAGCGAAATTTCAGTAATAGCCGAGAACATTTTAAGTGAATTAAAAGAATTTAATAAGAATATTCCAGTTTTACCCATAGCAGGGGTTACAGTAATAGGAGTCACGGGGGTACGTAGTAAAAGGGTGACAAAACAGATACATTTAAGTTTCTCAATTGGAGATATGAATTTTGATAATACATTTTTGGTAGTCAAGGGTTTAAGTTTAGACATCATTTTGGGAAATGATTTTTTACAAAGAAATAAAGCTGTAATAAATTTTAAAGAAAAAGTGTTGGAGTTAGATGGGGGTGAGCGGTCTGTGAAAATTAGTTTTGAAAATGTGATAAATAAAGTCAGAACAACTGGTGTGAAAATGTTACAGAAACAAGTAGTTGAGAATAACTTAGATACTAAAATAAATTTTTGTATAGAGGGTGAGTATTTAGAAGATGGTGATAATGAAATGAGTAATATTAATAATGAAGTATGGGAGATAAGGGCGGATGAATTCTGTAGTGGGGGTGAGGTGATAAGGAGTGGCCAACGTATAGCGTTATGGCAGGTAATAGAGCAGTTTAAGGGAGTGTTTGCCGATATTCCAGGAAGGGCAAAAAATTATGAATGTATGTTACAGATAAAGGAACACACACCATTCATGCAGCGGAGCTATCCAGTGCCTTACTCTAAAAGACGAGCGGTGCAAGAGGAGTTGGATAAAATGTTAGAAAATGGGATCATCGAGAGGTCAGTGTCTCACTACTCAAATCCGTTAGTGGTAGTAATTAAGAAGGAAGGAGGAGTAAGATTGTGTCTAGACGCAAGGAAAATTAACCAAATTATTATACCAGACCGAGAATCACCAGAATCTATAAATGAGATCTTTCAAAAGTTTAGTGGCGTACGGTTTATGACATCTTTGTATCTGACTGCTGGATATTGGCAGGTACCATTAGCAGAGGTAAGTAGGCAATACACAGCATTTTTGTTTAACGGAAAAAATTATCAGTTTAAGCGACTACCATTTGGGCTAAATACCAGCGTAGCCAGTTTCATTAAATGTTTGGATAGAATTTTGAGACCAAAAGATTTAGATTTTCTCACAGTATATGTGGACGACATTTTAATAGCTTCACGTACATTTGAAGACCATTTAGAACATTTAAAGTATGTGTTAGGAAAATTAGAAGCGGGAGGATTAACCGTAAACTGGGATAAGTCCAAATTCTTACAAACAAAGATTAATTTTTTAGGATTCATTATTACATCGGAAGGAATTTCCGCAAACCCGGACAAGGTCGAATCTATTATGCGTTTCCCTGAACCGCGAAACATCAAACAACTTCAGAGTTTTCTTGGGCTGTGCAACTTTTATAGAAAATTTCAAAGGAACTACGCCTACCTAACCGCTAAGTTAAGTGCGGTATTGCAGAAGAACCGACAATGGAAATGGGGAGAAGTGGAGCGTGGAGCCATTGAAGAAATAAAAAGCAAATTTAGTGACATGATTATGATGAACCACCCGGATTTTGATAAGATGTTTTATTTACAGACGGACGCCAGCAATGTAGCTGTGGGAGCAGAGCTGTATCAGGAGGATGAGGAGAAGGAACATAAGACAATTGCGTTCGCTAGTCGATCTTTACTGCCAGCTGAAAAGAATTACACTACCACAGAGAAGGAATTGCTCAGCATTGTGTTTGCAGTTGGTAAATTTCGAACGTACATCTTAGGAAACAAAACGATCATTAGAACTGATCATAAAGCTTTGTCATTCCTCAACACTTGTAAACTTGCTCATAGTCGATTAACCAGGTGGGTACTTGTTTTGCAGGAGTACAACTTCGAGTGGGAGTACATTAAAGGAACAGAAAATAAGGTACCCGACACTCTATCCAGAGTAGATTGTGAAAATAACAAAACAGGTAGGGACTTAAAAGAAATTGAAATTTTTCAGATTAGCAGAGAAGACAGAATCTTTGGAGAGGAGTTGAAGGATATTAACACCATGCAGAGAGCAGATGGTAAGTCTGGAAAAATAATACACAGTTTAGAGACGGAGCTGGATGAGTCTGAGTACAACCAATATTTTAAAATCTACAAAGGGTTATTGTTTAAGAAGGTAGTAGGGGGTGAGCGTGACTGGAAATTAGTGATACCAGCAGTGTTGGAAGAGAAAATCATATGGGATTCTCATATACGATATGGTCATTTTGGTGCTAAAAAGTGTGTCAATGTTTTAAAAGAGTCATGTATTTTCAGAAATATGGAGAGGCGAGTGAGACAGTTGCTGAGGAGTTGTGATTTGTGTCAAAAGTCGAAGGTGGTTAACTACAGAGTAGAAGGTGAGTTAAATTATATTAAGGTAGAACGACCTTTTAATTTAGTTGCTGTGGATTTGTTTGGACCATTGCCGAAGGGTAGAGGCGGAGTAGTATATATATTTGTATTGCTTGACACTTTCTCAAAATATGTAAAATTGTATAGCGTAAAAAGAGTTACCAGTAAGGTATTGAGTGAAATCTGTGATCTTACGTTTATTTTGATTTATAGATACGATATATTATATCTCACAAATGTGGTTATGTATACAAAAACTAGGACGCCATCTTTGTTACATAAGTCATGGGCCAGGATTTCGTTACGCGAAGTCATGAGGAACGGAAATTGCTTTAAATAAAAACAGCTGTTCTGTTTGTTACCAATGAAATACCCCTTTTTATTCTCTATTTGTTTTACATACCTGTTTTCAAAACCAACTTTAACCCCTCCAAAAACATAATGTGTAATAATAATATTTGATTATTTACTTCTATAAGTTTAATGATTATACAATAATAATATATAGTTATATAGTGGTGCCCAACCCAGCACTTAGAAATTACAACACACACACGCAACCACTCTCTCTTCCATACCCATGGTACAAAATTTTATGTTGGAGCTCCGTTTATATATATATTGAAAATTTTAAATAATTGATTTCTACAATAAAATTTTATACTGGGAAATAATGAAATAAGGATTTAAAGTGTACAAGGAACGCTCTCACCCATTTCGTGTTGGCCTCCTCGCACTGCTAGCATCGTCCCGACATCGGCACAATCGGTATAATTTTACGGCGCTTGATGGGGCACCTTTGTGTCAACCTACGTAACCCACCGTCGTGGGACCGATTCTAAACGTCGATCTTTACGGACGATTCATCGGCCGAGGACGCCTACACAAAGCCGAACTGTAACTTTCCTTAGTACATTTTGAATATAGATATTTATACTGTTTATTAACCACCTACAGTGGTCTAAAAAGTTAAAATTCACCCGTAAGTGAATGGGTTGCCGGCCGGCGTTGATCACAGCTGCAGAAGAAATGACGACAAATCTTTGTTAGATTTTGCGGAAGTGGGGTGTACTGACGTCACAATCCCATTGTTTAACTTGTTGACAGCGCCGTGTTGTTGTTGTCAACACATTCTCCGCCTCTGACGTAATTAAGGTTCGGCTCTGTTATCGCAATAACTGCACACTGTTTTTGTGATGTTACACATATTTTGCTATGAATTGGTTCAAATCCTGACAAATATTGTCATACACTACACTCACGGTATATTCGTCTCGGGTGTTTAAGGTTGGGTTGAGTATGACAAAATTATAAAAATACAATAGTTATGTTCTAGTTACCATATTTAAGGTAATTCCAAAATTGTACCATGATTGTACCATCACACTTTGCACACACCGCACTTTTATGATTACACTTAATACATTGTTTTCAATTGCTACAGTGTTTTGTGGTACAAAGGTTTTTATAGTATGATACATAATCCCCATTTCTGACTTCTTGAATGGGTAATTACTGATTTTATTATTCTTATGATTACATGAATACTTCTTTATTACTTATCAGTATTGGGCAGAGGTTATGTAATGTTACAATATATATATATTACATTTAATATTTATAATTAAATTTACCTCAAGATGTTATTTTTTTCCTTTTTTTGGAACATGTTTCGGGTACTATCTTGTACCCATCCTCAGCCTTCCGGTTTTTTTGTCTGGTGAAGTACATATGTGTTGTTGGTTGACTATTATTATTGTGGCTTCCTGTTGGCTTCTGGTATTTCAAATTGGTTTTATTGTGTGTGACTGTGGTGTATGTGTTAGTTTTTTGTGTATTTTCAATGTTGAGTGCTTTGAATATTGTGTCATGTTTTGTATTGATTTGTATTTGTTCAGGTATTAGTTTGTTTTCTGTTTTATGTTTGTATATTTGTAAATTTTCCCAAATGTTCATTATGGTGCCTTTGTGTGGTATATGTTTTATTAGTGTTACATTGGTTATATCTGGGAATTCATGTCCTGTGTTTATTGCATGTGTGGCTAAACTGGATTTATATATTTCTGTTTTTTTGTATCATTTAGGTGTTCAAAATAACGTAATATTTAAATTTACGTTGTGAGGTGAATTTAGAAATTAACCGGGGGGGGGGGTAAATAAGGGGAATCCCCAGAACTATGGAACAGCGGCTACCCATCGAATGGGATGGTAGACCGTTTAAGGGCATATACCTAAGTTTAGTAGGATTACTGGTGTCCTCGGACATCAGTAATACCGAATGTTTTGTAAGGCCGAAGCAAGGACAGGAGATGCCAAAATTCCTCCTTAACTTCAGTCCTTGTGGAGGCAACTGGGCGCTACAGTCCAGGGGGGCCATAGTGTGTGTGGAAGGAGGTTACTAAGGGTAGTGACGAATTAAAACCTTAAACTGAAGTATGTGGATGAGCTGATGTGCTAATTAAATGAGTTTATTTTGAGTCAAGAGATACTATGCTAAAGGCAGATGATTAACGTTTTACAGTAGATAACCTGTTCCGAAGTAGTTGATTTAAATATGTTATGCGCTATATGATAATTTTATAAATGACTTTACTGGTTGAAAAGATTAATTCTAGGAGAGAAGGTGTCTATTATGTTTTATTATGTTATTATGTTAGAGTGTAGGGATTATAAACATTTGTTATGTATTTTACATAGTATTATTTGTATGTAGTGTGCCCATAGAAAGGTCATTCACCTGTTAGTAAGACATCAGCTGATGACTGGCGTGAACTGTATATTGGCCAATGTAATCAAGTCATATGTTCTTTTAATAATCAATGTAATTTTATTTTATAATTTTCTTTCTATTAATTGTCAGAATATATGTTTAATAAAACATTATTACATTTTATTACATCAAAAAAAAAAAATTGTTTTAAGGTACAGTCTGTTGTGATTTCATGTTCAAGATATATTGCTAATTGTGTGTATTGATAATGTATTAACTGATTTAAAGGAACCCAACCGGCCAGTTGAATGTAACAGGCTCGCGAGCCAAAAAAATTTACAAAACTTAAAATATGTTTCTTTCAGTATAAAATAAAGTGGTGCAGAATGTGGAACGTTCGTTAATCGGCAGTAATATAAAAATCAGAATGGAGAACTAAATTCGGAGATCAATGACTAAATTGTGAAACCAGTGCAACAGGTGGTCAGCCAGAATCATCACAACCAAGTAAACGTATAATATATAACCTTTTACAATTGTGGAAAATTAAAAAGAAAAAATTAAAGAGCTCTCTAAATTAAATGGGTTTGTAAATTGGATGACTGTGTGAGTGAGCAAACTGGGTTGTCTTACCATAATTGGATTAATTTTTGTTAAGGTTTGTAACTAGTTGTTAGAATATTTATCATGTTAAAGTAGCCTAAATAGTTGTTTTAGTATTTTATAAGAAAAAATATTAATTAAAAGAAACAGTAATATTTGAACAATCAATAATTTGAAAAGAGAATAAAAAAATGTTAAATAAAACTGAGATAGTTAAACAGGCTATGAGAGAGTAATTATTATCAAGTAACCCTAAATCACTTATAGGTACGAGTTCACATGAAGACTCATGGACCCAATAAAGGTAAGGGATTTTGTGTATGTTTATTGAATATTATGTTCTTATAAATCTGTAAACTCTCAAAAAGGCAAATTAAATTGAGTGAGTGCACAAACTGGGTGACATCAAAGACACAGCACACATAAGTGTACACAGATAAGTAACCAAACTAAACTACTGACTGGGTAATTTTGGCAATAAAAATGAAATAATGGATGTGCAGGACATTGGGGCGGGCGTGTGTGTGAGAGAAAAACTAAACCTATCAAAAAGTACTGATTTGCCTGACCTTGTTATCAAACAAGTTATAATTTACAACAAGAAGCAGTAATTATAGCTATAACAGACTAAAACTGAAAAAATAAATAAGTAAAGCTATAAAGTTAAAAAAATATATGTAAGAGAAAAAAGTTTAGAGATTATAATTAAAGGACTGTATACAAGCGTATCACATTTGCATAATGTATTAAATTCAACTGTTTGATATAATCGGGTCTATACATTTAATTTTGTGTATTTGCTGCACATAAAACATTCATTTGAGTTTTAATTGAAAGTGAATCAGAAATGTTTAAATTTATATTTTCAGAGTAAAATTCACATTCAAAGTATAAACTGTTTTTATTTTATTAGTATGTTCATGACCTCAAATAAAACTTTGTATTATGTATTAATTATGAATATGTATTAATATGATTAGTATGTATTAATATGAATACGAGGTAAGTTATTTTTAATGGCACCTTGCCTTAACCTAACCTGTGCTCAATTAGTTTGTCTAAATTAAACATGGAAAGTTCTGTTAAGGGGAAATTTGTGGTTTTTAAGTTGTTTTTACAGGGACAGGTTTCAGTTTCCACATTCTGCCCGTCAAAATATTGTGGCGACCAGGGCTTTTTTTTTGGGGGGGGGTTCTGGAAATGTAAGGTAACAGTAAGGAATAATAGAAGGCCTTATTGTTCTTATCGTTTAAAACCATTACATGGTGTCATAATACTTATAACAGCAACCAGAAGCTCAAGCACCTCACTTAATTTTATTAATAAGATGGAAAGACCGCAGCACGAAAAAAGTGAATACTAGTCATAAGCAGACAACCATCACAACCTTTTTTAAAAAGACTGAGTTTTTAGCAAATCTGATACTTCTTTCATCTAATTATTAAATTTTTTCTTAGAGTCATTTTTGTTCTTCTGCTATCATTTTATAACTGTAGTCCTGCAATTTATAAAATTTCAATGTATAGCCTTTTTAAACATAGTAAACAAATTTCTTGTCCATTTTTCCATTTATTTGAATTTATATTAATTTGGATAATCAAGACTCCACTGTTCTTGTTTATGTTTATTTCTATCCCCACCTACATTACAAACTCTAGAACTACCACTGTTTCTTACTAGTTTAAACAAAAAGTCTAAATAAAATAAACAAATAAAAATTATAAAATGATACGATGTTAGCATGAGAACTGAGAAAGAATTGGTGCACACGTAGGGGGAAAACGGAAGGTCATAGATAACTAACGGGCAAGATCTGCTCAATTATATGTGCTGTACATATGTTGTTTACAGTCACTTTCAAAATATTTGGATATTTTATAAACGTATACATAAACATACGTGTGTTTATGTGTGTGCGCGTGCGCGCACGCATAAGAAATATTATGTTTCTTTATTGTAGACAAAAAGTTGCATGTGTAATGTAAATAAAAATATGAGGCAAGCTTAACAAGTTAGGTCCAATTATGGTATACCAGTGGCATCTTTGATACATGTGCAAGAACTTATAGCACATTTTAATAAGTGCTTGTCTTTGCAACACATATTTGTGATACACAGTACTTTAGTAGTTAAAAAAGACAGTGCACAACACCTTAATTGTGCTGTACACCTCTTGTGTGATTTTGGGCCCTCTGTGACAATGAATGTTTCCACTCAGATGACTGTGCTTTAGTTTCTGGACCATAACCATACAGCCATGTCTCATCAGCAGTAATTATTGTATTCAGGAACTCTGAGACGCTGTTGGCAGTGTATAGCATTTCCTGATGATCTCACATCAAATTGTTATTATCTGTGCAAAACCAGCTACAGTCACAAATAGTGCTGCCACTGCCCACATCTTTTAAACATGTATCCTCAAAATCTATGCTGATACCAACTTTGTTAGTAATTTTCTGGATCATCAAATATTAATAATCCATTACCAGCAAGTTCTTGATGAAGTCCACATTCAACTTACTGACAGTGTCCCAGAAGACTATCACCATATCCTATGTGAGGACATTTTTGTTTTAGTTGTACCTTTCATCCACCTGTGTAACACCCCCTGATACAATCACCAAATGCTGGTTAAATTTTATAATTATTGTTTCTTCTTGAGTATCCAAGCTTCTGACAAAACATGATGTACTGTTACTGTTCCATACAATCCACCATCTCAGGAGAAATGAAAATGCAATAAACATACACCAAGTTGCAGACTGCTATCAGGAAACAACTAATGCATCAGGTGAGTTGGCAAAAAATGATACACTTTCATAATATTTTCATCTTTCCCACTGTATATATAAGACATTTTAGCTGAATTATTACACAATGTTCGATAGCAGCAGTTGATCATCCTAATCAAATCAGGATTAATTACTTCTGCTGAAATATAAACGATTATATGAAATACTGATAGCATCACACAGATATTGCTCACTTGTTACTTGAACAATTCAGCTTCTTCACACTAAATTGTGCAATTGTCTCAACCAAGGGACTTGACTGGATTGTGGGACTCAAATATAAAATTAAACCAGTGTACTTGTCAAGAATCACTACTACCTGGGTATTTGTTCCTAACAATTATTTTAAAAAATTTTTAATACAAAATGTTTCTAAACACATTAATTTATTACTCATTAATCCAAATTCAGAAAAAACCTTCTACAAGGTTCTGCCATGTAACAATTCAAGTAATTTTTGCTGATGTTACGGAAATTTGTAAGCCCTTTATGTGATCCCTGGACAATTACACAAAATACCATAAAAATCAAAAGTGATAATAGTATATGATTTGACTGAAATGATATGACACAGATTACCAGTTATCTGTGGTAGTGAATATGTGTGGAAAAACCTTACAACAATACCAGTATTACGTTGTACCAGAATTGGCTTTATCCAATTACATATAAAAGAAATATATGGCACATTCAAATACAATCACAGATGTTACACAAAAGATATACCTATGATGATGATGGTGATGGTGTGTTCTTCTAGATGATCTAGGTGAACTTAGTGGAGATGTTTGTGTTTCAGTTGCAACACTTCGATGTACAGCTTGTGTACTCCCAGCTGCCTTCAAACTTTCATTTGATTCTTGACTCTACATGGAACACAATTATTAATTAATAACTAATATTTATCATGCAACTCAAATTGTAGATTGAAGAATACATTTATTACTTACATAACCTTATCAACAATTTATTCACAATGCTCATACACACTGTTTAACTCACACATCGTGGATGTACATGTTTAGAAGTAGAGCTATGGTAACACAAAATAAGGAGTACAAGGGGAATTAAAAATAGCATACAAGTCACTAATTGTTCAATTAGAGGGGCACTCAGATCCAAACCAGGAATTTTTAAGCTCTGTTCTTATGAAAGTGTAAGGTGGACATGAGACAGTCGCTGCACAAACACATGTATGTTTGAACTTTTTACTAATAATATTAACTGCTCTTTTCCTCCTTGCCAGCTGTAGTCAAGAGTCTGTCAAGAGTACGTTAAACACGGAATTGTTATTCAATTTTTAACAAATGGAGGCATCATTCCAACACAGATTTATTTGAGACTTAAAAACCAGTTTAGGGATAAGTGTCTGTCAGTCTAATGTGTATGATTTATGGACATAATTCAGACAGGGAGGGAATGAGTTGAAAAGAACCATATATTTATTAGCTAAGCATGTCAACCAATGAAGACACACACGGTACTGAAACGCTTATTTGAAAAAAATTGGACTCCTGTTAGACAAGTCACTGAAAAACATGAAGTTAGTCCTGGAGTGCAGAAACAACAGTTAAGAGATCATCTCGAATTCAACAAAGTGAGTGTTAGGTGGGTTTCCCGCCTTTTGAAACCTAAAAAAAGAAAGAAGACAAGTTACAGTCACATAAATTCTGCAGTGATACGAAAAGGATGGAGACAAGTTTGTAGATTCTACAATGACCTGTGAGGAAACATGGGGCACTACTTCACTCCAGAGTCAAAATGAGCAGGCATCAAATGGTGACAGTCAAGCTCACCTCCACCTTGGAATTCCTAAACCACATTTTCACATGGAAATCATGACAACCTTCTTTGAGATTCACTAGGAGACCTCACAGAGTCTTGATTTTCTCACAGAACAAAGACCTATCACTGCTGAGTCAATGCTATGATTTTAAAAGAGAAAGTGAAGCCTGCAATTCGTTTTAAGAGGAGAGTTGGCCAGTCATTCACATGTTTCCTCCAGAACAATGCTCACTGTCTCATAAAATTACTTTTACAATGGAAACATTACAAGATTTGAGGTGGAATGTCTTCTTTTCCCACCACATAGCCCAGACTTAGCACCATCAATTTATTATTTCTTTGATCCAAATAAGAATTATTAGGAGGACAAAATTACAACTCAAAATTAGAAGATTTTTGATGCTGTGAAAGACTGAATCACCAAAGAGTCAAAAAACTTCTACTCTTCTAGGATTAAGAAGCTTCCTGAAAGCTGGAAAATGTGTGGAACAGATGCAGAAGACAAATAGAATGCAAGTTGTTTCATTGTAATCAATAAATAAACAGTAGCGGATGAATTCCTGTTTAGATTTGAATAACTGTCATAATTTCATGAGTAAGTACAATACAGGGTGATTCAAAAAGGACTTTACCACTTTGAAAACACATAGAAATTTATTCAGATGACTTACAGAGTTGGTTGCGGTGTCATTTTAAAGCAAAACACATCAAGTTTTTCATCAAACAGTTATTTTGGTTCGATGTGAGCACCATTTGTGATATGGTAGAGATCCGACCTGAACTCAATTTCATTCCAAACTCAAGCTAGTATGTCAGGTGTCACTTCTGCAACTGCAGCATACATGCAATGTCTCAGCTCAGGGAGATCAACAGGTGGAAGTGGGTTGATATTAATGAAACCCCAAAAGGAAAAGTCAAGGGGGGTCAAATCTGGGGAGTGAGGTGGCCATGCAATAGGCCCTGCATGACCAATTAAATGACCTGGCAATTGGTTGTCAAGGTAATCCAGGATGTGTAAGCTGAAGTGAGGCAGTGTCTTGTCTTGCTGGTAGTGAAGCCAGCGATTGTGGTCATCTTCATCTAACTATGGAATGAGTAATTTTCAAGCATATCCAGATACATGATACCACTTTTATTTTTCCTCATGAAAACGAGTGGTCCATACACTTTAAATTTGTTGAGGGCACAAAAAACACTCACTTTTGGGCTGTCACACTCATGCTGCAATGTTTCATGTGGATTTCGGCCACCCCAGATCCTGCAGTTGTGGGTGTTGTGAAATGTTCAATCATCGTGAAAGATTACATTGTCCACGAATGTCACATTGGCTCCTAATCAATCCAGCATTTCTACACGGAAGTGTTGACGAGCGACCTTATCAGCTTCATTAATTTTTTGTAACATGGAAAGTTTGTTTGCTTTCAGGTGCAAATGTTTTTGTAATAGATGCCAAATGGTTGGTTGTGGTACGCCAGTCTCATGAGAAGCACGTTGTGTTTGATTTCTTAAGGCTACGGGCAAAGCTCTCTCCAAGTTGTTTCACAGTGGTGTCAGAAACTTGTGGGCATCCCACTGAGTTTGCATGTCGCACAGAACAAGCAGTCTCAACAAAGGTTTGGTGCCAAAAGTAAATTTTGGAGGATCTTTACCAGACTCAGTACGAAAATTACATTGGTCTGTAGTAGCTGACTTCGTTTCATGTAACCGAAACACACAGTGGGCACAGTCTGCACCAGTGAAGTGGCCACTTTGAATAACAATGGTGCTAGTGCTTCCAGTGGCTGAATTTGAACTACAGCACTACACGAGTCAAACTTTATGTGTTTTGCTTTAAAATAACACCGCAACCAAATGTGTAAGACATCTGAATAAATTTCTATATGCTTTCAAAGTTTCAAAATTCCTTTTTGAATCGCTCTGTATTTATTTCTACAAATTTATAAAGTCTATTAAGTTCTGGTATATTCACAAAAATTATGTAATCATTGTATTTTGTTATTCTGAAGTATTCACTATTACCGTATGCACATAAATTTGCTAAGGTTTTTCTTTTGAAATATTTTTGACATTGTGACCAACATGCTCAGATAACTTAACTGCACGTGCCCAAACAAACAGCCCTCCCTCCCAGTCACAGACACTATAGCAGGTTTGCTACGTCAGGACAGTACGAGGGTTACCCAATAAATTCTTGACCTCACAATAAATAAGCCAGTTTTTTAAATCAAAATAAATTTTATTTTTCAATATAATCTGCTTTAACAATGCCAAAAGCGATGCTTCAATGCAATTACACTATTCCTGTAGTGACTTTCCACAAGGTTTTCAAAACACCCCTCAACAGCTCCTATTACCCCATCATTAGATCAAAAACACTTTCCATTTACGAATTTTTAGAGATCTGGGAACAGATGAAAGTCTGAGGGGCTAAATCTGTTGAATAGGCTGGATGTTCCACCAGTTCATACTTCAAATTCCGCAGATTTGTATCATGGCATACTGTCCTGATGAAACAAGATTTTTTTACTTGCTAAAACATCTTTTTCAGTTTTATTAGTTTTATTAGCAGGCATCTTAACACCAACTTTGTCACTACTTATTACCACACTGCTAAATACTTCGTTCTTGACGAAGCCTTTCGGTGTCTCCACCATCTTCAGGTCTTAAACAACAGATGGTGGAGACACCGAAAGGCCTCGTCAAGAACAAAGTACAGTAAACCCTCGATTTAACGGACCTCGGTTTAATGGACTTCGGATTTAACGGACAGAATTTTGAAAAAAAAAATGTTTTTAGGCTTTTGAAACGTATAATGCACATAAACTGCAGACTCTCCTGTCCTGGCGATATTGCTTGGCTATCGCAGCATTCTTTCGTTTCTTTTCTTCTTGTTTCTTGTTTTGAAACAAGCAAATTTTCTCATCTTCAATTGTATTTGATGAGAACGGAGTATTCATCAAGAATTCATTTAATTCTTCATGATCCCTGTCTTTGCGTTGTCGTTGACGCAGGGGCGTCGCACATGTTCATTGGAAGACATCATGACGACTAACACTGAACAATATACACTGATCAATATAATATCTTATTTCACTGTGAAATATTCGTCCATCGGCTAATACAGCAAGCATTACACTGCCACGTAATTTTTCATTTCCCGTAATCTTTATTGTTACAGATTCGGTTCCCTTTTGGTCCACCATAAATATATGTAAATAAAAAATACGGGCGTTTCATCGGCATTTCCCATGTGTTCAAGTGAATAATTATGCTTCTTGCGTAAATGAATGACAAATCGCTGATACTGTAGGAGTTTTTCTTCGTAGTCACTCGGTAGTTTTAGCGCGAGTGATGTATGTCATTTAAGCGCAAATCCATTTCGCCGCATCATTCGTCTTATACACCCGAAGTTGGCTTTGAAACCGGAGACTTTTAATTCTTCTGCGATTTCTAAAGCTTTTAATTTTAAAACATGTCTAGTGACAGGGAGTCCTAGCCTTCTTAAAAGCCGTACGTATTCACAGATGCTGGACTCTACTGCTACAAAACGCCCAACTTGAGGTCCCGCGAATGCTCATCGCGCAGTATTTGCATTTAAAAGTTGTTCCTTCTGTTTTCTCCATCGTCGAATACAGGATTCATCAATATCGAATTTCCTTGCGGCTTCGCGGTTGCATGTTTTTTCTACATTTTGTATCACAATTAATTTATAATTCGCATCGTACTGATTACGTTTAATTTGATTTGACTGCGTGCCTTTAGTCTCCACAATATCACTCATACCGCAAACACACTACAAAAACGCCGAATGAAAACAAAGTACAGATAAGCGATGTTGTCGCTGTTACAATAGAAAACCACACTGGCAGTTTACCCGTTATTTAGAAACATGTTACTCACACCCCCTATACTCATCCTTTGTCTTGCTGCCTACAGAAGGATGCGAGCACGCGCGCATGAGCACGCACTTACACTTTATCTTCCTATTCTTTCTTCAGTTTGCTGTTAAAACATTGGGTTGTAGTCATAAATCATAACGCCAGAGTTAAATACAGCCAGGCAAACTGCTGTTGCTTAGGCAGTAAACAACTCATAGATACCAAAAGCGTTCGTCCCGCCAGAAGTCAGGTATAACTTCGAATTTCGTTAGCGTGCGAATGCAAACCGCAGGCCAAATTAGCGACCATGTTTTTAAGAGAAAAAGTGCAGCTTGTATTCAGAACAATATGGTATTTGCATGATATTAATAGTATTAAAATTTCAAGTGTTATAGGCCTATTTGATTTAAATATATCCTCAAAAAACAAAATTTGCGATTTAACAGACTTTCGATTTTACGGACACCCCTCAGCCCCAATTAGTCCGTTAAATCGAGGGTTTACTGTATTTAGCAGTGTGGCAGATCTTTTTCATGAATGTTTTCATTGTTTACACAGAAGACATGCATAACATTCAACTATTAACAGCATGCCCTTTTCAAGATAATCAATTAATAATATTCCTTTACCATCCCCAAAAATTAATGTCATGACCAGTGGTCAAGCTAGTAGTTAATGAATGGGTAGGCAAAAATCTTAACTTAATTTTTTTAAGGAATCACTAAAAGGACGGTAGTTCAAATCGGACACTGAGGTAGAGTTTGCTGTTAGCGAATGGTTCCGCAAACAGCCGTAAGAATTTTACTAGGAGGGAATCTACAGATTAGTGCAACAGTGGGACTCATGTCTTAATGTTAATGGAGACTACTTCTTTTAAAATCGTTGAATAAAAAATGCTTTACAGCCCTAAACGTGTTTTTATTAAACAATCCTTGTATAAGTCATACACAATAATACAACTGATTGAACTTCAAAGTTTTAAACTTGATTAGTTTCTATATATATATATGTTTAATGTTACAAATAATTCAAATAACAATCTTGATCATCTGTTAGTTCAGCGGTATAACAGGAACACTTTTAATAACCGCATAAAATAAACACACTTATAAACAACACAGCGCGCTTTAACTTAACTTTTTGCATCATAGAAGTGAGACATGCCTCAACCCTCTATGTGTACAACGCGGGACAATCCCCCTCCCCCGCACTTCACTATCCTGTCAGCACATTGGTTACATACGATGTACACAAAAAACGCTGAGGCAAGTTCACGTTGCCTCATTCGCTTTAAATGAGCTATGCCGAATCTCACCTGTCACCATCTAGCGGTCGCTCAGTAAAGCGCCTTTCGGCTTAATAAATTCGACAGTCACAGTAACAATGTATCTTTACGTTACGTAGTTCAAACGTATTTATAATTTCTATTCTACAGAATTTTTTAGGGTAGGCATTGCCTCAATTGCCTCCATGTAACTTCGTCACTGGTCATGACCCTGCTTGCAGATGGGACAGTTTTTGATTTTTTGGTGCAGGACAACCACCTACTGTCCACTGTTCTGACAGTGCCTTTGTTTTAGGTGTGTAATGAGGAATCCAAGTTTCACCTAAAATTACAAATCAACAAACAAAATCACTTCTGTTTCTCTTAAAACAATCCAAATTCTCTTAAATGATGCAAGTTCACTTGACAAACTTTCATTCGCACACGATTTTGAGCTTGTGTCAGCTAATACCACACCCGCCTTCTTCATACTGAAACTATAATTAATATGTGATGTATCAACTTTTTGAGATGCCTATTGCTTCCATCATTTCACACCGTTTTATACGTTGACCATCCAAAATCATATCATGCACCTTCTGAACAATCTCTTCAGAGGATCGAGTTTTCTAATTTCCTGAACACGGGTCATTGTCAAAACTGGTATGACAACATTTAAATTGAGCACTCCATTTTCTTTCTGTTTAAAATAAAGGACAAGTGTCCCTATAAACTTTCATTAACTTGAGAAAATTTTGATTAAAACTACCTTTTACAAAAAACTTTATCACTGTTTGATGTTCAAATCTTTCCACTTTCAAAAGTACTACAAACACTCCTACTTTAAACGATATACACAGAAAACTATTTGACAGAATAACTTGATACTTCTTATGTTTACTTAATAATCTATGTACAACTAAAGCACACAACATTGTTGCTACCAGCAACACTGTCTACAGGTAAGGCTGAGAAATTATCAGGCAACTCTCATATACTGTACAACTGAATTGTAATCTATTACACCAAATTCACTTCAAACAAGACCTTCTGTGAACCAAAAACTAAAATGAAAACTACAAGTTCAGAGAGTACAGAAAGTAGTGCCATGTTAACAAATACAAAAATAAAATTTATTGTTAGTAAAGAAATAATGTGCTTTAAATACACTTCTTTACAACACACTCTGGTGCGTAAATAAGCTATTAAACAGTAATATTTTCTCTAAACCTAAAACAAACTATATATATTTGTTCTCATTCACATAAGAATAGTATTGATTTTTTCAATAAAGCACGTAAAACTGCAGTAAATTTTAATATTAATAAAAGTCCCTTTTCCATAATAATAAAATTACTTAAAATTATTATCATGCAAAAGTATAATTTTTAAATGTTCTTATGTCTTAACATCAGCCTTAAACAAAAAAGTCTGTTATTTTAAAATATTAAACAAAAATTACCTAATGTTTATAATACAATTAAATCCATTTTTTAAAACTTTAATATGGCAGAACTTTAAAGAACCTTGAAACATTTTGCCTTAAAAACATTGATTTTTTAAATATTTTTGTGAACCTCTTAATTTAGAAGTTCTACTGCCATATATCTAAATGCAAGGAAACAATTCAAAGAGTGGTTTAAAATTTAACAAAGTTAAAAATTTGTTAGTAAAAATAGGTAAATAAATAATAGTAATGCCCCTAAAGATTTGTCCAATGTCTGAGATTAGACAATCTTTTTTTTACTTTTCAATGGATCACTTCATATTTAGCAAAATAAAAACACTTTACTAGTCCAAGATTTGTGTACATTATTAAAACCCTTACTCTCCAAGTTAACCGCTACTAATACATTATTCACTTAACTGTTGGATAGATTTTTATCTTTACATAAGATGGTTAAATTTTTCTCTTATTACTGTTATTATTATTTCAATTAAAATCAAATGACACATTAGTTCAAATGAAACAAAAAGAAATTCATGTATTAGGCTTACAACCACAACCATGAAAAAAAGAGAAAACAAACCTTCCATTATGAACTGTAAAATTTTGTATTTCTAGAATTTACTCCATCAATTAATTATACCAGTCAAAAAGTTTAGCTATGTTATTTACTTTTGAGGCATGTGAATGTACACGAACGCGGCCAGGGGTCTGTGTTGCTACTGATTCTTTAGGTCTGTGTGATGATGACGATTCAGACTCTTCATTAACTGCAGGCTCAGTGTTTTGTTTTAAAGTCTGGAACAGTAATTAAATATATTCCTAATTTAAGTAAATATATATTCTTTAAAGTTTTTCTAAAAATAAATCAGCATATGTATTTACATATTTACTTTTATTAAACTAGAATTACACTTATAAGACAGTGATGCCAAGAGAAGAAACAGAAGAGCCTTGTGCAGATTGTCAATAAGCAGAAACAAAGATGGAGAAATAATTTGAAGGGAAGTCTTTTATTGGTTCTTAGTTAGTGGCAACTTAACAATTATTTTCAGTCAGTTATTGTTAGTAATATGAAACATGTAGCAACAAATATTACCTTCATAGTACATTTTCCACCAATTTATGTGTAAAATTAAATGTTAAACATTTACTTATAATCTTCAAAATTTACATATGTGTAATATATGCAACTAAAATGTACAAAACAGACAGGCATTTAATTTTTCTGTTAGTTATTTCATGCCTTTTATGAAAATGTCACATAAGAGCATTTAACCGTTTTTGTACACTTGAAAAAAAAAATTGTGTAACTTGTTACCTGCAACTTGGCAAGAGGAATAATGTCACAGTTCTGAGGCCGATGCCACACAGTTTTCTGCGAGGTTGCATTGTAGTAATAAAACCTACTGGTGTTCTGATCAAAGAGTTCCCACCACTGATTGTTATCTGTCTTTTTCCTGCAATGAAAATACATAATTAACCACACACAGTATAAACATTATCAATGGCAAATATTACATTTATCTTCTGGAGTGAATTCACAGTTCTCTGCTTATCTTCAACTCACAACCACAGTATAATCATATTAATGCTAACATTCCACCAATTGTGATATCCTCATTCTCAGCCTTACCACTGATGCTAATTATTAATATTATACCAGCTCGTGTGTGTGTCTCCCGTGTTGAGATGTCACACGTTGAATGCGTCAATTTGTAACTAATCTTTACTACTAGTTTCCGCAAGAGTGTAAACGTGTCAGAGTGTAATTTGTGTAGTGTGTCTTACCAATCCGTCGTCGCTCGGTAACGTACTTTATGTTGATTGAGTCCGTCGTGAACGTACGAATAACCAGGTATCGAAGTCCTTACCTGAGGTTCACTAGGGGTGTATAAATCCCGGGTGGCGCCAAATTGTTTATTTTATACAATTAAAATATTTAGTATTATCGGCGAGTCCGCTCAGGCGGTGTGGAGAATTCAAACTTGTTCCCGCCGCTTATCGATTTTTACAATCAAGCCAGCAGTTTGCTGTGTTTACTGCTTGAGCGCTTGCCGCCAATCCATAGCTGTTCGCTGCAACGTACAACATTTATAATACACTTTCCTAATGAAAATAAAACACATTTGTTACACACAGTATTGGTTTATTAGTTAATGGTTATTACTTATTCAGTGACACAGGTTATATTTGGTTTGTTATATTATATTGCACCGGCAATTAATCTAAGACAATTTGCTCTGGGTTTTGACAGATCGATTCGGAACGGAACAGATACACCATAATGGCGTCCGCCGAAGTAGTATACAAATATTTTCGTTCGATCGTCTGGATTCTTGAGATTACGATAAAAGGATTAGATGCAATTACAATAATAAAAATACACAACCTTACAATATTTCTACTTAAATATTATAACGTGTAGCTATAATTTGTTTTTTGGAGTGTAGTAAAAGTGTTCCAAAGGTTCGTAAACTAACTATTGGTTAATCTGGCAAAAATCCATTGTTATCAAAATTTGAATTCTTTTCAAAATCCTTGTATATCTTCTGATTCCTTTCATTCCGTTATCTTCCTTCCTAAGTATTAATTATTATCACTGTTATTTGTATTTTCTTCCAAAGATTATTTTGGTATCCCACAAGATTGGGTTATTTCATGTTTTATAATTTTACAATTATTTTAATATTTCCTAATTACATTTCTCTTTTAATTTAAATCCTTATTCTAATATTTTGCTTTTAATAAGATTTACAATTTATCCTTGGTTGATTATTCACCTTGGATTTGTTAATTACTTGGTTATTTTCATACAATTTGTATTTGTTGGTGTTTGACAGTTAGGCATTTCTCAAGCCTAAGTAGCCATTACTTATTTTTACTTACTTCATATACATTACATCTCATTTTAGCCTAGAGCTTTATTTTGTTCTTATAACTGGTTTTGTTACCTATTGATGTGTTTTGGTTCTGTTTTTGTGTTATTTGTATGTTACTACTATTTTATACATCATGTATTGCTAATTATTTACTAACTGGTTTTCTCGTTTTCTAAGTCATACATTGCTTTACTTTCTTACTTATTTACTCCGCCAATGTCAACAATATGGCTATTAATTACTATTTTTTTTGTCACATAAAATACAACATTTAGGTCTATGGTTGGTATAATTACCCCAGCCATATCCTATTCATAAGTTTGCTTAAACAATTATTTAACACTTAATATGTAATATTGGTGTACAATTCATTACCTTTTATTTTATTTTTTGGGTGATAAACAACCTCACCTCTTTTGAACTTACTTCAATAATCATCCCTTATAACATGGGTGTTTATTGATTGTTTCAAACTTCTTATTTTATAAATACTCTTTGCCTTCACTCCATGGTAACACTATCTGATTACTCTTTCATGGAGTTCTCACCTTTTAAATTCTATTATATACTTTTAAACTTTACAATAAGATTCTTTTCTAATCAATACAGTTAACATCACTGTTCAGTGTTCATTACTACTTAATTAATGGTTTATTTTAAATACTATTCTTAACACCTTTCTTAAATATTATTATTGTTCACTATTAAACCTTTAGTGTTTGTTACTTTTTTACTAAGTGTTTATCTTAGCTTTCACTATTTTTCCTATTGCTATCATTGACAATATTTTTATTTTTAAACATTTTATTTGCCTCCAAAAGCGTTTTAAGACTATAAAACAGGTTCAAGAAGTGTGACGGAAGGTAATTAACCTGTTTTATAATATTTTTATTTACTCATCACTTTCAGTTTTAAATTATCTTGTGTTTATTATAATTTATTTAGTGTTTTTTCTCTATCATTTTACTTTAGGGTTTTTTCACTTTCACTATGGGCACTTCTTAAACTTTTTTTTAAGTGTTTATTAGTGGGTAATCCCTATCATTACTTTTTTTTGTCACTTAGTTATTTTCAGTTTATTTCTCACTATCTCAATATCTCTCTCTTTCTTTACACATAGTATTTATACTTATTAAGTTCATGTCTTTCTCTATTTCTTACTTACATATACTTCTAATTCTTTGGCTAGTGTATTTTTATTTATCGGGTTTTATCAATGATTAATTACATTTGTCACTCATTCAGTACTAACATTTATCTTTTATATTGGTTCTTTACCGGTTTCGTTTCCTTTATTATATTTGATTGTATTATTTCTCCCTTCTCTATTCTCTACTACTTGTCTGTGTTTTCTCGCCTTGTATCATTTTATTTCCTTTATAGTTGGTTTGTTCCCTTTTTATTTTCATTTTTCTTCTCCTTCTATTTTGGTTCTTATCTGGCCAATCTCTTGGGTTGGGTCAAAGTCGTTTGTCTGTCAGTCTAGTCTGTGAGTTTCTTTAATAATCACTTTTAGTTTATCATTCTTCCTCCTTCTTTCTTAATTACATTTTATATTTTTATTCTCTTCATTATTTATTTATTAAAATATATTACTTTTTAGCATTACTTACATACTTATAGTTATCAAATATGATCTGAATTTGGCGATGTTATAATATGCAAAATATTCTGTGTTAACCTCCTCCTCCTATGGCGCTACAGCCCAAGTCGGGCCCTGGCCTCCACCAAGCTCCACCTCCAATCCACTCTATCCCCTGCAACCCTCCTCCAGTTTCTTATCCCCATGTCTCTCGCGTCCTCTGCAATGCCATCTTCCCACCTCTTCCTCGGTCTGCCTCTAGGTCCGTTCCCTCCCATGTACCCAGCAAAGCCCTCTTGGGGTTCCTGCCATCCTCCATTCTCATAACATGTCCGGCCCAATGCAATCTTTGTATTCTTATAAATTTTGAGACTGGTATCTCTTTATATATTATAATAAAAATTATAGATACTGATGTTTGTGATGATAGTAGGTTATGATGGGTGTAGATATATTTATATTTTGGTGTGTTCGTGTGAGTGTAGACACGCACCGGTATCTACGATAATGTTGTTTATCAAAAGATGTAATCGTAATCGTTGAGGTTATTGGTGTTATTGTATTGTTTTTTATGGGTACGTAGTAATAGTTCACTCCTTTTATTTTAATATGGTTCGCGCACTTTGTTGTGTATCTCTCTTACTTACCACACTTGAATACTTCAATTCTGTTCTGTGACGTTCCTTCTGAAATACATGCACTTCAAATACAAGAAAATATTCCGATTGAATATTTAATATATCATCACACACAATAGTAAATGAAGCAATATCTGATGAATATTCTGAATTATGCTAAATCTTTTTAAATTCTTCCGCCACCTGTGTCAGAACTGATTAAAAAATAAATGAATTTACTTTTAATAGAAATGATACTCCTTTTGTGGTAATAAAATTGGAGGTTTATTAACAATTTAATAAATAATAAAATCTTTGACAATTAATAAGCAATAATAAACAACCTTTCAATTACTGATTACAACAAAAATTCAAATAAGACTCTGTCTAATTCCTCAAGGCTGGTAGACCTGTTATTAGTACAATAATTTAACTGCAATAGGTCATGTTGTTTTGATTCAGTGAATTACCATATTTCGTTAGGTTCTTTTAGGTAACATGATACCAGTCACAAGATCTAATACAAATAACGATATAGAATTAACAATAATGAATAATAATCGAACAAATATAAAAAATAAAAAATTGGTACCATATGTCTGGTATTTATGAAACTATCGTACGCGGGCATGCGCACGCATCTCTAATACTAGTTTGCAATTATCAAGCTGTATGACTTGTACAGTATTTAAAAATGTATTACTTTCGTTTAATAATTTGTTTTAAAAATCATCTATTCACAAGAGAAAAATTTCTCAAAAAACTCTTGTTAGTAATTCTATTTGATTTGGATGTTACTTGAGAACAGATCGGTAATATTGAAATTATCAAGTTACCGTAACGATTTCTGAGGTTAGAATTAACCGGTGTTGTTACAAAGGATAAGTATTTCTTAATAGCTATTATTTCTTAGACTATACATGTAAACATATTATTCATAATCCTTTAATATATTATTATCAGAATTACATTTATTCATATTGTATGAAAATTAATAAAGTATATTTCAAAACATCGAAAAAATCAAGAGAAATAAATTTAGTCAAATGAGTGACTAAATATTCTTGTATTCATTAATAATTATTTCCAAACATTATATTTTAAATTATTATAAATAATTAAAATATTTTTATAATATTTTAATAATTATGGATTAAATCTTTCCTTAATTCTGATAATTTAATTACTGTTTTCGATACTCAGCATTATCTGACTTGCGTAGTATCGAAGGTTAGCTATTCACAAAAATTATTATTTTCGTTCAAATATTGTTTAAATAAAATTGTACTCCCTGTTTCCTATTTAACACTTCACTCGCAAGTATGGTCGACATTATACACTGACCTACTTGTTTAATTAAAACAACTCCGCACTTTTTCACTCGTACGTATAAATGTTGTGTTAAGGTTAACTGTATGTTGTTGTACTGACGTATATGGCGCGCACAGTTTTAAAAAATAAACTTCTTCTTTTTGTCTTGAGCGGCGTGGCCTATTCGTTTGATGGTTGATCGTAGACTGTTCTGCTCCTCTGAAGCGTCTCTCGGTTGTCTGTCGAAAGTCATTCATTCTATTGGCTGGAGACGTTGTACTCTCTGACCCAAAAGCCTTCGTTTTATTAAAATATTTAATTTTTTGACAAAATTGAGTTTGGTGTGGAGGCTTTTTTACGTCATCACTGGTACAAAAATTTAACTGGAAAGTTTAAAATTACCATAACTTTCTTACTTTACGTCCTATCGTTAATTGGTTGATATCAGTGAATTCAGGGCGTTTTGCTTGTTAAATTAAGTCCAAAAACGCTTATTTTCCGTTCATTACTACTATCACAATAACGATTTTATTTGTCATTCCTGGTGTATCTTATTTTTATAAGTCCGTTACACCAGATTTTACTTAATTATAATAAAACACTTCTTAAATAAACACTTTGAGTCTATATCTCAGTCGGTTTGATATACAATTTGGGAATAATTGTTCCCTACACAAATCTCGTTATGGCGTCATTAAGCGTCCATGTTAGATTTTTCATAAATATGCTTAGAACTAATTTTTCTTATTTAAAACGATCATATTACTATCTAATAATACTAGTAATGTTTATTTACACAATTTTACACTATAATATCTATATATGACTGTGGTTAATTTAATATTTACATAGTTTCAGTCCTCTTCTATCTCTCTTATACAATTTTTTCACCTTATTTTTGGTCTTCTCTATATTAATCATATCATTTAATGATTATAATTAGTGTATACACATAGTACCTAATTTATTATATATAATGGTTATCTTTTAAATAGTTCAGAACTCTTCAATCTTTCAGTAATGGCTCTGTTTATGTTGTGTCATATCATAGTAGTCATTTATTTTTTCTAATACAACAACTAAATTGTTATTGTTCTATTTGGTTTGAATTCCCAAAGTAGCATTAGATATTATTCTAACTTTTGGTAAAGTTTCCAATTACTTTTACACAAGTTTATATGCTATATTTTTCATAAATAACTTGTTTGTCATTGTTTGTTTACATTTGGTTTTCTTCATAATAGTCATTTGGTTTTTAATTGTTTGTATATACTATGACTGTTTTTATGGTCATTATCTGTTCTCAAAGTAGCATTGGGATTTCCTCTCACTACTGGTAATAATTGTAACAATCTGTGCTCAATATTTGATACAGTATTTTTCTTAACTAATTAGCTATACAATGGTTCAGCTTACTTCTGGTCATATGTACATAGTTAGTTAGTTTACAATAATTTAGTTACAATATTGTTCTTATCATGTTCAGGATCTGTTCTCAATGTATTATCAGATATTTATCTCACTACTGGTAATACTCTTATAAACATTGATATTGGTTTTGATACTGTACTTTGCTTAACTAAATTGGCATACTTTTCTCATTTCTGCTATTCTCTGTGCCATTATGTTTGACTTGTTCTATTTACATTGTTTTGCAATATATTACATTGTCTCTTAATATTTATCATTACTACTTATAATAAATTCTCGTTTGATAACATATTTGATGATCAGATATTTATACTAATATGTATCATTTTCTGTTGTAATAGGTCTCTTCCTTGTGGGTTGTGTAACAATGTACCATCTGTTTTAGTGCAGTATTTTTCTACTACTAAACTGACTTCACTACGGTATCTTAATATAATACCTTAACTATTTTGTTACACATGTTTATACAATTCCTTATTAAACACTAACACAAATCTTTCTTGTATTATTTACAATATTTTTCTGGTCAATGGTGGAACTTAATTCCTGTCATTGTTTGATACTTAACAAATGTCTTTTATTTGTTGTCAGTTCTCTATGAACAATAACATAATTGTTCTATCTTGTTCTAATCTGGTGGTCTTATGATTATGTGTATTGATTACAACTTTATTAAATTAGTCACACTCATTGTCTGTGTTTATTTGACTATTTTTAATTTTTGTTGTTTCATCATGAAATTAACATATTTCTCACACTGTAAACTTCATCACTGTAATCGTTTGTGTGGTTTATTCAGTTGAAATTAGTTAGTTATTCACAGGTTTCACATTTGTATTAAGTACACACTGTAATTGTTTGTGGTTCCTTAAATGTTTCACACTGGTCTTCTTTTCACACTTATAATCATTTCTTTTGTCACTTACATTGTTTTTAGTACATGTGGTTTATGTTGAGTCCTTATATCTTCTGTCCATCTTCTTTCTTCTTCTTGGTGCTCTTCCTGGTCCTTCTTCCTTCTTCTTTTTCCTATATTTTCATTGTAGTTGCTATTTTTATTTATCTCCATTGTTGTTGGAGCTTGTTGGTCCTTGTTTCGTTGATTCCCCTCACTGTTGGATCCTATTGGGTCTAGTTACTGATATTTTGTTTTGGGCTTGTGGCATTTTCTTTCTTCATTTTGTATTTAATGTTGATATATTAGTATTCTCTTCTTCATTGTTGGATTTTTTATTAATATATTTGTAGATACACACTTATATACACTTAGGTTTATTTATCTAGATATATTTCCATGTTTTTCTCATACTTGACGTTACATTCGTTTATATTATGTAACTACCATATTTTTGGTACTGTTACATATTCCTTCCTATAAGAATTGATTAATTCTGAATTATTATAATATATTTTTCATTGAAGAATTTATCAATTGTTGTACATTCCATGTTGATTCACATGTTTTTTCCATATATCCCTTCACTTTCTTCTATTTGAATCGTGTTTATATCTTCTCTATGTAATCATCTCCCTTGTTTATTTAGTTCCCCAATTCCCTAACATAAGTTTAGCTGGGGCAGTTTAGAGCGGCTCACTTTGGCTATTCAACTCTACTGGCCATACTAACTTCAATAAATATGGAGGCAAATCATCTCCTTCAATAATAATAAATGATTGCTGGCATTACTCTTCAGTCAATTCATTTCAAATCATCAAAAATAATAATAGTGGTCGTTCTTCCGACAAATAATAAATATCCTTGGGATTAATTCACGCATCTGCGGTTTATACATTGTTATTCTCTCTTTTCTTGATTCAACTTAACTATATTCTTCACATATTATAGGGATAGTTTGTTTTACACTTCCTCACTGGTATACTCTCATGATTATCTTCGTTAGTATATTATTTTTTCATTCTTCATTATCATTGATTAATCTCTTCATTTTGTTGTCACTTTGAATGTCGTCTCGTCATATTCTTCATCTCAGGTTTCATTCTTCTAGATATAATTCATAAGTACATTTGTTTTTCTTCTTCTTCATGGTTTGTATTTGGTATTCATATTCCATGTGGTATTGGTTTTTTCTCTAGTCACATACATCATAAACAATGTGGTTGGGTGTGGTGGTTTGTCTACATTAATACATTACTTTGGTTTCATTTTTCCAACTTCTCATTTGTTCCTTCTTTTTTCTTCATTAGTACGGGTGAGATGTTCTTATTTACTTGTTGACGTGGCTCTTGGAATTATAGTTGTGCCAAAGTTGTTATTTGTCTTTCTCGTATATTCATACTCTTCTTCTAAATAGTACGGGTAGGATGTTATGATTACTGGTTGACTAGGCTCTTGGAATTCATAGTGCCTAGGTTGTAGGGTGTCGATCTCGTATATTCATTTTATCCTATATAGTACGGGTAAGATGTTCTTAATTACTTATTGACGTGGCTCTTGGAAATATTTGTGCCATGGTTGTTGTGTGTCAGTCTCGTATATTTATTTATTAGTACTTTATTATTAACAACACAATGTTCTGAATCCTTTACATTAATTCTCTTGAAGTATGTTTTCTCACATTATAAAGTTACAATATATTCAATGTTCAATACATAATTATACAGTTATTTCTCATTTAATATACACACATAATAATTTTCATAATAGTAACACATCCTTTTTTTCTTTAGTCAACATCTATTTTTATAACCATATTTTCATTTTTCACCTTTAAATAACAATAATCTTCATAGCCACATTTCATTTTTCATCTTGATATAGTCAATAGTTATATTCATAATTATACCTTCATTTTTCATAACAAATATTTTCATCCTTTACATTATCAATAATAAAATAATCCTTATCGCTATCTTTTCACTTTTGGTCCCATAATTTAATTTTCAATATATTTTTTCATTGAGGTTTGATTATAGGCATTACTGGTTATCATAATAGTCAGTCCCATAATTCAGTGTATATTTTATGTTTTAGCCGTAATCGTCGTTCTCCTCTCTTCTTGTCGATCGGACTTCTTTAGTATCCATACTTCCGTCCGTTCTTGACAGGTATCGGGCTATCATCTGGTTCTTCCATTTGAAAGCTATTAGGGCTGAGTCTGCCTTCCATTCTTCTGTCTCCTTTCTCTCTCTTTCTTCCATACATCTGTTTCCCTTGTTCTTCTGGTGACTGTCATTACTGGTGTTTGATAACTCCCTCAATTTGGTTTGGGTGTCGTCATCTATCTTTTGATTGGTTACTTCCGTTAATTGACTCCTCTTCTTCCGCAGTTCTCTTATCTCTCTGGCGTATCCTTCAACAATCCGGTCCCATTTCTCTTGGTAGCCTTCCTTTTTCTTAAAGTATTTTACTCTTCTTTTGGAAATACGTGGTTGGGATATTCTGTTGGTCATCTTCTTCTTTGTTGTTACATAATCTTCTTCCTTGTCCATCTCCATGATGCTCCTCCGATACTCCTTCCTAAAGACCCCTTCTTCATGGTTAATGATTGGTATGTTGTGACCACATTAATCAGACCATTTCTAGTCATTTCAATCAATTCTTTTGTGACTCTTGCCTTCCTTGGACGTAGGATTCTTCTTTCTTCCATCTTCACTTCTTCCTTTTCCTTAATTATTTGGATCTTCTTATTTCCACTATCTTCAGGCTCTGGATTCGTCGGTTCCATGTTTTTATTTTCAGGTACCTCTTCAATCTCCATTCGATCGTCTACTATTATTTCTCTTCTTATCTTCTTAACACCCTCTTCTGCCTCTTCACAACATCTTTTTATCGCCTTTCCTGATTGCTTGTAATCATCCTTCACTACCGTATTTATTGATTCCACGATCTCCTTGTCATCTCCCTTTATCCTCTTATTCATGCGGTCTAATTTCCTGTTGATCTTGTCGATTTTTACTCCCAACTCTGTCGATAAATCTTCTTTCATGATGGCCATTTTCTTCTCCAACAATTCTTCGGTTTTCCTTTGACCCTCTTCCATTCTTCTGTTCGTCTCATTTATTTGGTTATTAAATTCTTCTTTTAACAACTCTATTTGTTTCTGGTTCTCCCTCTGGCCTTCCTCTATTTTTTGGTTTGTGGACCGACTGGCTTCTTCGATTTTACTGTTTAAGTCTGCTTTTAACTTTTGACTGTCCTCCTTGGTGGATCGGCTGGCTTCTTCTATTTTATTATTTAAGTCCTCCTTGGTGGATTTGCTAGTCTCGTCCAGCTTCCTGATTAATTCTTCCCTTGTGGAATGGTTCTCCTCCTTAGTGGATTTCAGGTCTTCTTTCAACGACTCCATCATCTTTCTCATCCACTCTTGGAATGCGGGCTCTCCTAGTGACGTTGTTTGTTCAGGCTGGCTTGGTTTCGGTGGAGCTTCTTGAATCATCACTTCCGGTTCCTCCATAGGCTGCTGAACCTCCTCCGCCGGTTCAATTGTTTTTTCCTTCGTTTCCAGTACAACTTCTTCTACATCTTCCGTCGACATGGCCTCTTTTTCTTCTCTTCTGGTCTCCTTTTCCGCTTCGGTTGCCCTCTTCCTCGATGTTGATCTCGATTTTGATCTTGATTTTAATCTGTTGGTGTACATCTTGCTGTCCTGGTAATGTACCTGCTGTCTTTTTCACGAACTGGGGTGATTGGGTCACTAGTTATGGTGTAATTTCCCTTAAATCGTGCTCAGACGTTGGGCGCCAATCTATAATAAAAATTATAGATACTGATGTTTGTGATGATAGTAGGTTATGATGGGTATAGATATATTTATATTTTGGTGTGTTCGTGTGAGTGTAGACACGCACCGGTATCTACGATAATGTTGTTTATCAAAAGATGTAATCGTAATCGTTGAGGTTATTGGTGTTATTGTATTGTTTTTTATGGGTACGTAATAATAGTTCACTCCTTTTATTTTAATATGGTTCGCGCACTTTGTTGTGTATCTCTCTTACTTACCACACTTGAATACTTCAATTCTGTTCTGTGACGTTCCTTCTGAAATACATGCACTTCAAATACAAGAAAATATTCCGATTGAATATTTAATATATCATCACACACAATAGTAAATGAAGCAATATCTGATGAATATTCTGAATTATGCTAAATCTTTTTAAATTCTTCCGCCACCTGTGTCAGAACTGATTAAAAAATAAATGAATTTACTTTTAATAGAAATGATACTCCTTTTGTGGTAATAAAATTGGAGGTTTATTAACAATTTAATAAATAATAAAATCTTTGACAATTAATAAGCAATAATAAACAACCTTTCAATTACTGATTACAACAAAAATTCAAATAAGACTCTGTCCAATTCCTCAAGGCTGGTAGACCTGTTATTAGTACAATAATTTAACTGCAATAGGTCATGTTGTTTTGATTCAGTGAATTACCATATTTCGTTAGGTTCTTTTAGGTAACATGATACCAGTCACAAGATCTAATACAAATAACGATATAGAATTAACAATAATGAATAATAATCGAATAAATATAAAAAATAAAAAATTGGTACCATATGTCTGGTATTTATGAAACTATCGTACGCGGGCATGCGCACGCATCTCTAATACTAGTTTGCAATTATCAAGCTGTATGACTTGTACAGTATTTAAAAATGTATTACTTTCGTTTAATAATTTGTTTTAAAAATCATCTATTCACAAGAGAAAAATTTCTCAAAAAACTCTTGTTAGTAATTCTATTTGATTTGGATGTTACTTGAGAACAGATCGGTAATATTGAAATTATCAAGTTACCGTAACGATTTCTGAGGTTAGAATTAACCAGTGTTGTTACAAAGGATAAGTATTTCTTAATAGCTATTATTTCTTAGACTATACATGTAAACATATTATTCATAATCCTTTAATACATTATTATCAGAATTACATTTATTCATATTGTATGAAAATTAATAAAGTATATTTCAAAACATCGAAAAAATCAAGAGAAATAAATTTAGTCAAATGAGTGACTAAATATTCTTGTATTCATTAATAATTATTTCCAAACATTATATTTTAAATTATTATAAATAATTAAAATATTTTTATAATATTTTAATAATTATGGATTAAATCTTTCCTTAATTCTGATAATTTAATTACTGTTTTCGATACTCAGCATTATCTGACTTGCGTAGTATCGAAGGTTAGCTATTCACAAAAATTATTATTTTCGTTCAAATATTGTTTAAATAAAATTGTACTCCCTGTTTCCTATTTAACACTTCACTCGCAAGTATGGTCGACATTATACACTGACCTACTTGTTTAATTAAAACAACTCCGCACTTTTTCACTCGTACGTATAAATGTTGTGTTAAGGTTAACTGTATGTTGTTGTACTGACGTATATGGCGCCCACAGTTTTAAAAAATAAACTTCTTCTTTTTGTCTTGAGCGGCGTGGCCTATTCGTTTGATGGTTGATCGTAGACTGTTCTGCTCCTCTGAAGCGTCTCTCGGTTGTCTGTCGAAAGTCATTCATTCTATTGGCTGGAGACGTTGTACTCTCTGACCCAAAAGCCTTCGTTTTATTAAAATATTTAATTTTTTGACAAAATTGAGTTTGGTGTGGAGGCTTTTTTACGTCATCACTGGTACAAAAATTTAACTGGAAAGTTTAAAATTACCATAACTTTCTTACTTTACGTCCTATCGTTAATTGGTTGATATCAGTGAATTCAGGGCGTTTTGCTTGTTAAATTAAGTCCAAAAACGCTTATTTTCCGTTCATTACTACTATCACAATAACGATTTTATTTGTCATTCCTGGTGTATCTTATTTTTATAAGTCCGTTACACCAGATTTTACTTAATTATAATAAAACACTTCTTAAATAAACACTTTGAGTCTATATCTCAGTCGGTTTGATATACAATTTGGGAATAATTGTTCCCTACACAAATCTCGTTATGGCGTCATTAAGCGTCCATGTTAGATTTTTCATAAATATGCTTAGAACTAATTTTTCTTATTTAAAACGATCATATTACTATCTAATAATACTAGTAATGTTTATTTACACAATTTTACACTATAATATCTATATATGACTGTGGTTAATTTAATATTTACATAGTTTCAGTCCTCTCCTATCTCTCTTATACAATTTTTTCACCTTATTTTTGGTCTTCTCTATATTAATCATATCATTTAATGATTATAATTAGTGTATACACATAGTACCTAATTTATTATATATAATGGTTATCTTTTAAATAGTTCAGAACTCTTCAATCTTTCAGTAATGGCTCTGTTTATGTTGTGTCATATCATAGTAGTCATTTATTTTTTCTAATACAACAACTAAATTGTTATTGTTCTATTTGGTTTGAATTCCCAAAGTAGCATTAGATATTATTCTAACTTTTGGTAAAGTTTCCAATTACTTTTACACAAGTTTATATGCTATATTTTTCATAAATAACTTGTTTGTCATTGTTTGTTTACATTTGGTTTTCTTCATAATAGTCATTTGGTTTTTAATTGTTTGTATATACTATGACTGTTTTTATGGTCATTATCTGTTCTCAAAGTAGCATTGGGATTTCCTCTCACTACTGGTAATAATTGTAACAATCTGTGCTCAATATTTGATACAGTATTTTTCTTAACTAATTAGCTATACAATGGTTCAGCTTACTTCTGGTCATATGTACATAGTTAGTTAGTTTACAATAATTTAGTTACAATATTGTTCTTATCATGTTCAGGATCTGTTCTCAATGTATTATCAGATATTTATCTCGCTACCGGTAATACTCTTATAAACATTGATATTGGTTTTGATACTGTACTTTGCTTAACTAAATTGGCATACTTTTCTCATTTCTGCTATTCTCTGTGCCATTATGTTTGACTTGTTCTATTTACATTGTTTTGCAATATATTACATTGTCTCTTAATATTTATCATTACTACTTATAATAAATTCTCGTTTGATAACATATTTGATGATCAGATATTTATACTAATATGTATCATTTTCTGTTGTAATAGGTCTCTTCCTTGTGGGTTGTGTAACAATGTACCATCTGTTTTAGTGCAGTATTTTTCTACTACTAAACTGACTTCACTACGGTATCTTAATATAATACCTTAACTATTTTGTTACACATGTTTATACAATTCCTTATTAAACACTAACACAAATCTTTCTTGTATTATTTACAATATTTTTCTGGTCAATGGTGGAACTTAATTCCTGTCATTGTTTGATACTTAACAAATGTCTTTTATTTGTTGTCAGTTCTCTATGAACAATAACATAATTGTTCTATCTTGTTCTAATCTGGTGGTCTTATGATTATGTGTATTGATTACAACTTTATTAAATTAGTCACACTCATTGTCTGTGTTTATTTGACTATTTTTAATTTTTGTTGTTTCATCATGAAATTAACATATTTCTCACACTGTAAACTTCATCACTGTAATCGTTTGTGTGGTTTATTCAGTTGAAATTAGTTATTCACAGGTTTCACATTTGTATTAAGTACACACTGTAATTGTTTGTGGTTCCTTAAATGTTTCACACTGGTCTTCTTTTCACACTTATAATCATTTCTTTTGTCACTTACATTGTTTTTAGTACATGTGGTTTATGTTGAGTCCTTATATCTTCTGTCCATCTTCTTTCTTCTTCTTGGTGCTCTTCCTGGTCCTTCTTCCTTCTTATTTTTCCTATATTTTCATTGTAGTTGCTATTTTTATTTATCTCCATTGTTGTTGGAGCTTGTTGGTCCTTGTTTCGTTGATTCCCCTCACTGTTGGATCCTATTGGGTCTAGTTACTGATATTTTGTTTTGGGCTTGTGGCATTTTCTTTCTTCATTTTGTATTTAATGTTGATATATTAGTATTCTCTTCTTCATTGTTGGGTTTTTTATTAATATATTTGTAGATACACACTTATATACACTTAGGTTTATTTATCTAGATATATTTCCATGTTTTTCTCATACTTGACGTTACATTCGTTTATATTATGTAACTACCATATTTTTGGTACTGTTACAATATTTGATACAGTTCATTGTTGTATCTCAGTCTCCATGAGCCATTTTCTTGTATTGGGCCTATAATACGTCTGAGGATTTTCCTTTCAAAGGTGTCTACTATGTCGGCTGTTTTCTGTGTGATTGTCCATGGCTCACACCCGTAGCGTAACACCGGTCTGATGACAGTCCTATATATTTTCCTTTTTGTTTCCCTGTGCACATCCCCAGACCTAAACGATGGCAGCAATGTGAAGTATGCCTTGTTAGCCATGGTGGTCCATCTTTGGATCTCCGGCTCCTCTGATCCAGTCTTTGCTATGTTCACTCCGAAATACTTGAAATTGTCCACCACTTCAATTGTGTCCTCTATCTCAATGTTGTTATGAACCTGGTCCCTTCTTGTTTGGACAAGCATTTTTGTTTTATCCGTATTTATGGCTAGCCCAACTTCCTTGGCTTTGTTTTTAAGCTCTACAAATATTTCTTTAGCTGCCGTGATACGTCTTGACATGATATTAATGTCATCTGCATATGCGGCTATCTGTACAGTTTTATTTGTTAACAGATTGGAGCTATTTTTTATAAGCCTCTAATTACATATTCCAATGCAATATTAAATAGTGTTGGAGCTAACCCATCTCCTTGCTTTAGTTCTGTGTTAACAGTAATATCAATAACTTATTGACCAAATAAATAATTTGACCCATGTAAATCTACAAGTGATAAAAATTCAGACAAAATACCACATTATATTGTTTTGTCTGAAAGACAGCCAATGATAAGTTCTACCATTACAGAAAACCCTACTGGCTAAGACATCTGAGACCATCTACTAAGAACTAACAAATTCTTAGGAAGAACTGACACTCTAGAACCTACTGTAAAAAAAATAATAATAAGCATTTATAAGTGCACCAAACTTACTATACCCCTATATTCAACTCTAAGAGAGTACAATGACAAATATAAAATTATATTTTTTATCATATAAAAACAGTTCCGCTATTCAAAATATTTTCCAGTTTAGAGAGAACTATAAAATACAAATTCTTCAGTAACCACCATAAAATTTATCCTGACAGTATAGAAAAAAGTGCAATTTATCAAAACCTTATGAAGGTGTTGTTCACATGACATCAAAATGTGAATAAGGCAAATTAAACTGTGCTGAATCACCATTAATTTATTTCACATTCTCCATAATTTAGTTTTGCACAACACACGAATAATCCTTATGAAAATACTGAACACTCAAACTTCTTGTTATCACTTACACTGGAACACCTTTCGGAGGATCCCACACACATTCTCCAGTTGTTAAGTTGGCATACATGTGCTCCTTCGTCCGAGGCTCTATTATCTCCACCCATTCCATCCTGTAACAATAAATACTTCATCAATCAAGTATAATTTCTAAAATTCAAATCTCTAATACACATTGTGGCTCCACATCCACAATAAAATAATTATATTTAACAATCTTACTTGAGCAATATTATACGTACATATGCCTTTTTATAATTATTTAAACCATATTTTCATCTTCAAATTTACTGTATATATACATATATATTATACTTTTGATTGTGGTCTTTTAACAGAAACACTAAGGAACTCACAATACACATGCGTCTTATAATTTAAAGCTTTAGATAAAAAAAGTGTATAACACTTCAAGTAAAACATCTCACATTCTAATACAGGAAGTGTTGTTACAAGTACAGTAAACCTAAAGAGTCAGATAAATAATTGCAGTTTGAAAGAAAACTTTTTTTACGAACTCTGAGGTTTCTTGGCATTACATATGCCACTTAACAGTGGATTTAAATATCAGAACATATTGAGGAGTCAGCGGTAAAACCACCCAAATCACAGTTTCAATGATGCTTCAAGACATTTCAAAAATGAAATTTTTATGCAATTCTCTTTTTCAATTTATTTTTTTTTTTTTACAGCTACATAATAAACTTAAAAACTTTACTAATAATAAAAATTAACCTTGAAAATCAGTTTTGATTTATCATTCCACCTGAAAACCTTTAATTTCAGTTTTCAGTAAATTCATATGAATGGACTGCGGTAGATTTACCGATAACCCCACGATATCCAATGAAGTAAAAAAAATTACATTTATTTTAATTATAAACCTGAATAAATCTAGCAATTACTATTATTTTCTTGCATAATCTGAATATTCAGCTACATATCACTATAGGTATGGACACAACATACTGGGAACTACTAGTCTAGTTGCAAATAAAAATATACTATCAGTAATAAAAATCTGGAAATAAAAAGGCACAAAATAGGCACCAGTTCTGTTATACTTCAACCATTATTTTCTACATACGCATAATAGTGGTATCTGATATTTCAAAGGTGAAGAGTCAAAGCGTCTCTGAAAGAAACTTTTACAACTTCTAATAGCTCATAAATAAGTCTTCCAATGTCCTTTTAATAATTTTAGGGGACACTGTAAGTCTGTCAATTATGGATATCTTGAAAATGTTCTCTGAAATATCAACACAATTTTTATCAAATTTACAGATATATATCTATGTAACCATATGCATTTCAAGGTCACAAAGAAACAAACTGATTAATTTTAAAATGAAGCAATGGACAAAATAAATATTGTACATTCACTTTTGTTACATAAAAGCTATCTGTTTTGACTTCTAATATTATGGTTGAAAAAAATTCATACCAGTGTTACAATATATTTTTAAACAAATTTTAATGGGTTCACTTTCTCTTTCAAAATTTAAATTAAGTTTTCTTAGTTTCAACTGCTTTGAATTATTTCCATAACTTTCAACACATGATCTCTATCAATACACTTCTTCAAAAGTGTCTCAATGTACACTCAAAATAACATTTTTTAATACAGCAGGTAAAAAATAAAAAATTATAAATTGCAAAAACTTTTGACTATATTTTGTACCCTGTGTATATTTTGTGTGTGCGCGTGCGCGCGTGCGCCCACATGTGTATCCATGTGTGTTGTGCACTATCCTCACACACACACACACACACACACACACACACACACACACACACACACACACACACACACACACACACACACACACACACTCACCACATGCAAATATATTCAAGTCAACAACTTTTTTAAGTTTAGCTCAATTCAGCTGTCAACAATTTTGAAAAACACTAACATTATTCATTACATATAAATGTAATGAAATGTATACTTTTCTATACATCTATATTTTGCCATTACAGTATATTAAAATTTATTTAACTTACAGTTAAAAATATGTAGGAACATTTAAAAACACACACACACACACACAACCATGTATGGCTCCCCTTCACTTAAATAAATTAAATGCTCCATTAAATATAATTATTTCACTACGACTCGGAACACATTTGTTTTTACCTATAAAAAGTTTTGTGTTCCAAGTCGTAGTGAAATAATTATATTTAGTTAAGTAATGGACACGTCATGGACAACGAAATCCAAGAAGTTATACGATATATTAAAATACAAGTGCTTGAAAATATGTCCATCCTACTCATTAGAACCAATGGACAATGTTCCTACAAATCCCATAAATTTTAACCACATAGATTATGAATAGTTTTAAATTTGCTTTAACAGGAACTAGGATTTCAATACGTTTCTGATACTTGCTCACAAATATTAAAACTCTACACATTTTTTCAACTCAGCTTAAAGTCAGAATAAACCACCTACAGGTTTGCGTATGATTTTTAGAATCAAAAAGTGAATGTGTCACAGAGTAGAATCTGTTTACACCCAACAAAACACATTTCCACTTGAATGAATTCATTAGTAAACTGAACTACACCTACTGGACTGATCGCTGTAATATTCATGAACAACCTCTACCAAGGTCAATGTCTGATGTGCTGTAACACAACTTATCTCCTATGTCAGTGAAAACTATCTGACAGAACTACAATATCTGGTCTTACTGAATAATAGTGATCAGTTATGTCACCTGGATTTGAACACACCCAATTATGTTTAGTTGGGGTTGGGATATATAATGTATATGTTTATCGTACAGGGTGATTCTATATTGCACAGCAATATTCTAGAAGGCCAAAAAATAAACATGTATGTTAACATCCGTCTCAAAGTGGTTACTTACTGAGATACATATGTGATTAAAGATACATTGTTTAGATATAATTCGTTGAAAGTAGTTGTTCTGCACACTTTGATGAATGCAGCATTCAACGTTCCGATTGTGTGAACTAGGTATTCATTAAATTTGAAAAACGTTCATTCACAAACTGTATTATATATTTAAATTAATATACTTTTTCCTTATTCTGACTTAAGAATGCGCTTCAGAGTTGAGAATGATTTAAGACTTGCAATTCAGAGTCAGTCTATATACAATTTGCTGAAATTTTGGCTTTGTTAGAATACACATAAAACTTCAAAAGGAAAAGAAGCTCTCACATATCTTCATCAATACTATATAATGACCAAATCAAGTATGTTTCTATACAAAGTATGCAACAAGCACAGATGGTAACCCAAGCATAAGTGTATTATATTTTCCAACATTTAAAACAGGTTTCCTACTTACTGGAATGGCTCACAACCCAATAGACTGAAAACACCCATGTCAACTGTAATTGACATTTTGTTACATGAGGCGTAATTGACATTTGTAATTGACAACAGGCGTTTTTTCTTTAAAGAATCTGCTAACAAATTAGTTCTGCTCTTCTAAAATATGGACATTCTGTGTGGTCTACTTGGGTATTCATTTACTCAATAAAGTGTGTTTATTCTTTTAGAATAAACAGGATGTTGTTGCAGACACACCTCTCTTTCATTAAAAAATTTACCAACAGTCTGCTCTTGAAAATAGTCAATTTTTCTTATTTACAACTCCTGTCTTTTGCCAATGGCTAAAATTATTATCCTCTGATGATCTTTAAATCATATTGTTGAATTATTTCTTCTATATATCTAGTGCAAACACAATGCATATTGGCATCTTTTTATAAAATAAAGTTGCAGCTTCAAAGTTGAGCATGTGAACTTGTGACATATGATCCTTAACAACTCACTTCTTTCTCTCATGCCATGTATGCCTGTACTCGAAACCGTACTCAGAAACTGTCTGGCACTTCAGGAATCTAATCAACTAATCAATTGGTCTGTGCAAACCTCAAATTCCTGAAGGCTCTCTCCAGAATGCTGTTACTTCATATTCAGTTATGCGATCTACATTCTGTTTAAGATTGTTACAGAAAAATCAGAGACTATGTTAAAACAGAATGCAACTTTACAGTCTCAGCCAACCTTTCCTTATTGTATGACTCTGTATATGTTAACTGAACTTTAAAAACGACTGACATTTATGATCTATTATAAAAACATTTACAAGCACACTCCAAGAAATCAAATGACAGTAGGTTCCTCAAGTTTAACTAAAAATGAATACTACAAAGTAAAATACTAAATATAAAGTACATTTAATATTTATAAATAAATACCTTAGGGTATATCTTGAAGTAAATTTATTTATAAATATTAAATGTATTATATACATCAAGAAACGGACTGTAGCAGAAAGTGATTGAATAAATATAAAGTATAAAGACTTACTTTAGCTTCCTCTAGACACTTGTTTACCCTTGGGAGAGAAAGGGCTATAGAGAGGGGCAGTACTCTCCAAAGTAATGTTCTCCTGGGCCCCTCTGAGCCCATCCCACTGAGAAAATACAATCCTCACTCCTAGAAACTTCTATTGAAGGAACATCACTGCTTCCATGAAAGGACAAAAAGGGAGCAATTACTTCTGAAGGACAGCAAAACTCCTGACATGATAACATCCTCAAAAAAGAAGAAGGCTTCTACAACCAAAGTGCTAGCTTCTCAGGCCGTGGCTCACCTCATATTATGACCCATACTCTTCTAGGATCTAAGCTGAAGATTATTAACTATTATCCAAAAACACTGCTGGGGTAGTTTCTCTAAAGGAGTGTGCCTCCTTTTACAAAGGTTTGTATGGTGGAGAGTGGATTCACTAGTAATTAACAGGAGATTGACATTGCTCAGAAAATTCAGGAGGATGAGAATAAACAAAATGTACGTTTCAATTCCACATTTTAGACTAATAATAACTTGGAACAGTATATACTGTTCAGCTATCAGAAATCTGTTCCACACTGAAGCACCAGTAGAGGGAGAATGATTGTTGAACGTTACTATTTAATATTGTTAAAATGGTTTAATTGTCTACTATAAAAAAATATACATTTTTCTCAAAACATTTTAAACCTCCTTGTTTCACTTTTGCTTCAGTTGGTTAAATCAACACTCAACACATAAAAGCCAAGTACTGTAACTTTGTACTTTTCTTATTAAATATAATAAAATTTTACTTGTTCAACCACCTTCTTATCTCACTCTACAAATTTTTGGCTTTCTAATGACATGAAGTACTACAGTATCCCTTAATTCTATTCAGTAAAAATGTAAGCTTTTATAATAAACTTCAAAATTAATTAAATGATTAATCACAGCCATCTGCAAGCTAAACTTTATGTAGCTACAACATTTATTATTACAAATATTAGAATACACTGCCTACTTAGGGCTTTGGTGCCCCCCTGGACCCAGTGACCGGGTGTGTTGCCTGGGAGGTAAAAGTCGCCTCTGCTTTTAAAAACTGTACGCAATATGAGCATAAACCCAAGAAACTCTGAACATCATGTTTAGTCTTCAAAACGGACCAGTTTCTCACGGTGTCTACTTTATTGGGATTCATACTAACACCACCTTCATATACCAAATGACCCAAACATTGTACTTCCTTCTGAAATAGAGAACACTTCTTTGGACTCAACTTCAATTGAGCACTGTGAATTCTGGTTAGAACCTGCTTAAGGTTTTCAAATGGTCTTTAAAAGTCTTTCTTATAACTATGACACTGTATAAATAAACAAGGCAAGTCTTATCTTCCAGAGTCCAAATGGCATGACTTTAAATTGGAAAAGCCCAGTTGGGGTCGAGAATAAGCTGTCTTCTTTATCTTCATGATACAGACCTACTTGCCAATATCCACTCTTCAGGTCCAATATGAAAAACAGGTGAACTCCAGACGACATGACGAGTATTTGTCAACGCAAGATAGTGGATAAGAAACTTTCTTTGTCATATCATTCGCCTTACAGTAGTCTACACCGAAAAGTAACCAATTTAATATTCTTGGCTACCAGCGCTACTGGAGGAGACCAAGCATTTAACAAAGGCTCGATTATTCACTCTGTCAACATGCCCTATACTAACCGAGACATTTCCTCCTGCACACCTAATGGAGCTCTTCAAGGAGGTTGGTGTATCAGTGTTGTATGCCCTGTGTTGATGAGACGTTACACAACAGGTTCTTCCCAATGACTGGCCATGAACTACAAAAGCATGTTTAAATCCATGTAAAAACTGCCTGCCTCACCACCTGCCTGCCTGATCTTTTACCTCACCACTTAAAAGATCGTCAAAAGATCTGTTCAACAGATCCTCAAGTTTCTCTGAAGGTAATTTTGAAGTGTCTGAAGCACTGGGTCTCCACTGCACATTTCAGCTACCCAGGCCACATGAGAAATTTTAACCAAGTGTGTATTGCTGTGTACAGTGACAGCCTGGTCCACAATACTTGCCACTGTAATATGTACATTTCCAGTTGCATCTGGTTTCACTAAACTTCTAGCAATTAGTATGTCCGGTGTGCAATTGCCTAGGGTTCAAATATAGAACACTGGACCACCCTAGCATCTACCTCAGTTTTAACCATGATGATAGTTTTCTGAGTTTGGCGGGATAGTTATGGCCACTTGATTTATCATGTTGTTACGACACAAATAGCCAACCCAGTACCAGGGATAAAAAATATATTTATAAATGTAAAAATACTTCTTATCAAATAAACTGATTGATTTAATTAAAATATAAGGAATATGACTCGACAAACGACGACTTTGACCTAACCCAAGTGATTGACCCAACAACAGGAAACAAATAAAGAAGGGAACCACACAAATAAACAACGAGAATAAGAAAGTAATAAACCCAAACCAAAAGGAAACAAGTTCATGGGTTTAAACGACCCCAAAGAAACGGATGAAAAAACCCAATGTATTAATCATACATACATACATACATACATCCTCGGCGCTACAGCCCAGTCCGGGCCCTGGCCTCCAAAAGAAATCTTCCCCACTGGTCTCTACTCCCGGCCAATGTCCACCAGTTTGCTGCACCCAGCCTCACTGCCTCCTTACCAACCTGGTCCAGCCATCTTGTACGCGGTCTTCCCCTCCTTCTCCTTCCCATCGGCAAATAATTCATCACTCTTTTTGGGATTCTATCCTCCGCCATTCTCTGCACATGACCAGCCCAACGCAATCTGTTAATTTGTATGAGTTGCACGATCGGAAGATCTTTAAACCTTTCGTACAACTCTCGATTATGCAGTCGCCTCCAAATGTTGTTTTCCCTCACAGGGCCATAGATTCTCCTCAGTACCCTCCTCTCAAAAACGGATAGTCTCTGCTCATCTAGTTTTTTTAACACCCAGCATTCCGAGCCGTACATCAGGACTGGTCTAATCAAGGTCTTGTATAGGGAGGCTTTTGTATCTTTAGTTATTAATTTTGATTTAAAATGTTTCACCAGTCCGTAGTAACACCTATTAGCAGATAATATTCGTCTTTCAATATCTCTAGAGGAGTCATTTCCAGAGTCCACATATGACCCGAGATATGGAAAACCCTGAACCTTTTCAAATTCATAATCGTTAATGCGCAGGGACAGGGTACGAGTATTGGCACCTACAACCATATATTTGGTTTTGCTTTGGTTTATAACCAAGCCCATAGCCTTAGCGGACAACTCCAGTTCCTGAAAGGCTTCCTTTAAGCCAGATTCAGACCTACTTATGACGTCAATGTCATCGGCATAGGCCAGAAGCTGTACCTCCTTGTGAAATATGTGTCCGCTAGTTTGAATTCCTGAATCCCTGATGACCTTTTCTAGAGCTATGTTGAACAACAGACATGCTAAGGCATCTCCTTGTTTCAACCCATTCAATTCAAGCCTTAAACGACCCCAAAGAAACGGATGAAAAAACCCAATGTATTAATCAAATGATGAAAATGAGAAGGAGGGAGACAAGCAGAAGTGAAAACCAATAATGGTTCACAAAACAAGTAATAAAGCACTCAACAAGAATATTGAAACCAAAACAATGGTTATCCGGAGAAAGGAGAGGTAACGGTTACTACCCAATAATAGACAAAATGACCTAGTGAAGAAACTTCACTAAGGATTAAGGTGATAAAAAGGCAACTTACACCACAGATAAAATTGTTATTAGTTATTAAGTATTAATTATTAAGTATTAATTGTCATTAGTATTAAGGATATGAAAGAGAAATAAGTACAGGGATCACCCACTATAAAACAAACAATATAAACAGTGATACAGTGCAATAGTGTAGGTGTAAAAACCCCAAAGTGAAGTGTTACACTAGTGAAGTTATAATTAACAATAAATAATTTAAAAGTGAAGGTAAGATAAAGGTTGGAAATTAACAGTGAATAAATAGCTGATGAAAAATAGTATTAAGTGTGAATTATAGAATAAGGTATAGTAAACACTAGAAGTGATGATGACTTTTTTATTTAAGAAAAGATGTTCAATAGAGTTAAGTTTAATTATAGCCAGTAGTAAGTAAAAAGGGAGGATTCCAGAAAAGAATAAAATTGAAGGTGTTAACATGGAGAGAATGAAAAAATTGTTTATTAAGAAATCAAAAACTAACTAAGACACCTAAGTTATAAGGGACTGTTATCAATTTAATAAAAAGTGATGTTGTTTATCACAACACAAATGATATGTGTTGTAAACAAAAAATTAGCAAATAAGGATAAGTTAGAAGGGAGTGATGATATTTCTTAATCAAAATAATAACTCTAATAACTTATAAAAAATTGTTCATGTTAATGTTATGAATAGGATATGGCTGAATGAAATGTGCAGTCCATAAGCCTAATGTTATGTTTTAAAGACTGAAATAGAGAAAGCAATATTGAACAGTAAACAACACACCTACAGACTCAAAACACAACAAAACTAATAAAAATAACAAAGTAAAGCTCAATAGGCTGAACCAAAATGTGATTTGAACGAAATAAGTAAATTACTATAATGGCTACTCAGGCCTAGAAAAAACATAACTGTCAGAACCAAACAACCAAAAATTATAACAAATTGAATAAGAATTTAGAAAATCTGAGGTGAAGGAATCGCCAAGAATAAATTGTAAATCATTTATAACACAAAATATTGTAATAGGCATTATTATACAAAAAGAAATGTAATTAACAAGCATTAACATAATTGTAAAAACTTAAAATCTGAAATTACACAAGCTTGTGTGGGGTATCAAAATAATCTATGAACGAGAATAAATACTATAGTGACAATATTTAATAACCAGGAAGGAAGATGGAGGAATAACAGTAATCAGAAGATATACAAAGAATTCGAATTTTGATAACAATACATCATCTCAAAATCAACCAATCAGATTCACACCGTTACTATGGAAACGGCGGTTGAAGACGAGTTTACCGTTAGAATTAACAAGAAGTGAAGTGTCATTAAGCCAATGCAGATGCAAATATTTGGAAGAGCGTTTTTTAGTGTAAATTAATGCAAACAGTTGTTAAAAGTTGCTGAACTTGATTGTTGAAGAAGCAGATGACCGTTGTAGCAGATAATTCAAGACCCAAGACCAATTAAATAGAAAATATCCATTGAAAAGAATGTCAAGACCTATGACGAAACAGACGCCCCATTTAGTGAAGCCCAAAATCCATGAAAACTGAATATATGCAGCCACATCCTACCTGATTAAACAACGGAGGCACCTAGACACGTTGAGGTGTTAAGTACCATCCAATTATTTATTTTCCACCAACCCTAATCACTTTAAATAATTTTGAAAGGTAAATTTACCGCACTATAGTAACAATATTTCTCTTTCATAGAATATTTGAGCAAACTAAAACTTAATAGAAATATGTTAACATTGATATAACCTATGAATTAAACACGAACTTACAGAACACTTTTATGACACAACACAACAGATTGTAACAGCACACTTTATTTTTTATGTACACTTAGATTAAGGTAATATATATTTTTATTGTAACCATTGGAGTTCTTTAACTCATAGCCAAAAGGATCCACGATTTAGGAAACCAATAATAATTGTAATAAGCCTAACGTAAACAGCAACGCAAGGTTAAATGGTTTCTAAATCACTTCGCCGACCCTGAAAGCAAGATCTCATGTAATCAGTTGGAGCGAATTTATAATTATATTATTGTAAATGTGAATGTTTTCAGTTATCACCCATTAAAAAATATTTATTACAGGGAGTAACCAGCGTTATCATTTCATAGGGAGTGCTATATATCAATTACTTGTGTTTAAGAATAAATCATAGCAGCAAACAGGTTTTCAGTCACACCGCAGAGGCGACGATTGGGACGGCCGTGCGAGCGGGAACTATTTGAATGCACCATCCCGTAACGCTGATAACTTCTTTCACCATAATTTTAGTTGTTTTTGAAAAACAACTTGGCGCCACCCGGGATTATCACACCCCTATATATATAACAGGTAAGGTTACTGCCGTAGTATAGAGGTGATTATATCTACGCTACGAACATCGCTAGCCATCAAAATTACAGTAACGACCCGGTGCGAGGTGAACGCACCCATCATACAAAACACATACAAATTGTACACATTTTGCAGGTACGATCGAACCATAACGTTACATATTGGCGACCAACAGGTGAGGCTTTAAAAAAAGGCCCACGGCGGCTATGAAGAGACATTCTTTGGTTACAGAATAAAGACGAAAAAAGATGAAACCAAAAGATAGACTACAACGACCAACGAAAATGCCCAAACAACAGAAACAATGGAGTTATGCAGAGTGGATGACAAGGTTATTTCAAAAATTCAGTAAGGAAATGGAATACATCAAGAAGAACTCTACGGATCATGAAAGAGCACAAATGAGTCGTGCAAATGCAGTGGGATCACCAAACGACCAGATGTCACTGAGAGATATTTATAATGAAATGTGGAAGCTGGACACCAAATATAATGAAGAAAAGACTATCGGGACAGCCCACGAAAAACAAGATAACAATGTGAGAAGAATGACCGAAGAAGATTGGGATAGATGGAGCGACAATATAAAACAAATGAAAAACGAAAGAACGGGAGTATACGCCCAGGTGACTGAGGAATTTACACAGGAGGAATATGACCAATGGAGACTATCTATAAGACAACCGGAACAACCAATACAAACAGAAAATACGGAACTAAGAGAATGGATAAGGGTTATGTTCGATCTATCCAGAGAAGATATTTGTAATTGGAGGAAGGTACATAATCAAGTAGATGAGTTCACGGAAGTGCCGGAACCAAAAACTCAAATAAAAAAAGAAGTAGTCAAAGTGAAACAACAGAAGACAATGCCAGAACAACCAACTCAGAAGGAAGACCTGAGCACGCAGGAGATGTTCAGGATGCTGATGGAACAAATGAACAAAGACCATGAAGAATTGCTTAAAAAATTAGAGTCAAACAATACAAAATTAGAATCATTGCTAGAGGGAAGGAAACAAGACAAGGAAGAATTGCATAAAAAATTGGACTCAGTACATAATATTTTCAAACCAGTGGATGAAACACAAGACACCACTTCTGAAGGTAGTAAGGAGATAGAATTTAAAAAGGACCAAAGCGTATTATTGCCTGAAAATAATAACAACGAAACAAATGATGAATACGTGGAAATGAAGACGGAGAAAAGGCATCACAGAAAAATAATAAAAACAAGAGAAGAAGTGGAGATGATGAAAAACGGACTAACCAATGTATTTAGTGTACCAATGACCAACCATGCCGAAAGGATGAATTTTATGGAGTGCAGGAGAACTCTAAAAGAAATTCTAGAAGGAGTGAAATACCGACCAGCGAGAAGAAACTGGAGAGAAGCAAGACCTGAATGGAGAATACCCAAATTAAAAGAAATTCACAACCAACCAGTGGATGAAAAATTCAGCGAATCTATGCTTAAATGGAAAATACCCAACTTTGAAAAAACTCACAACAAGATAGTGTGCCACAAATTAAAAAGGTATCTAGAACACTTGAATACGCAAGAAATACAAAGGCAAAATAAAACAGCAATAACAACATTAACGAAGGAGGTACAATTAACAACTTCTTTGATTAATCAAAATATATTGAATAACGTAGGCATGGAGACAACTGAACATATGATAGAAGAATTGTGGTACAAGATAGAAGACACCTATTTCACCAGTAAGGAAATAGTTATACACACCCAGAATATCCGAACCACAAATGCAGAGGAAATGATGGACCATGGGTAAACTAAGCGAAGATACCATACACCAAGAAAAGGGACTGATCTTCGAATTACTGACCAAGCAACCCAATGGAATAGAAAGGAGATATTAAAATTAAATGAAGCCACTAAACAATCACCAAAACAAGAGGGTACAAGAAACGACTAAACTATAATAAACAAACTCTACTCCTTCATTAATTTCGAAACAAAAAAGAAATTAATAATCATCCAGAATAAGTGTGAATATCAAACACTTGAAGGAGAAGAGGTGAAGAATAACGAAGTGTCGAACAAAAAGGAGAAGGCTATAATATGGAATGGAAATGATAATATAATAAATCCACAACCGTGAGAATTGAATTGATACCAAAATATGTGAGCTTCATCCAGAATAAGTGTGAATATCAAACACTTGAAGGAGAAGAGGTGAAGAATAACGAAGTGTCGAACAAAAAGGAGAAGGCTATAATATGGAATGGAAATGATAATATAATAAATCCACAACCGTGAGAATTGAATTGATACCAAAATAAACTTAGATATAATAAAATGTACGGCCATATGTCATCACGAAGGACAAGTAACTGTAAATAAAATACATATACCAAAATTCAAAAATTATGTGAGCACAACTTGCAACAACATTTCGATGACTTATGAGGCCTAAAATAAAAAATATCAAAACAAAAGGAATGAGTTACATAAATTCCTACTAAGTGAAATCAACTTACAATTTATTAAAAAGTTGATATGTGAAGTATATGAAATAATTAAACAAAATGTACCAAAATAGGAATACGCTACAAAAATTCCTATGATGTAAGAGAATTAACTTACAAAGAATTATCAAGAATGATTTTTAATATAAACTGAAATATACAAAAATAAAATCAGATCAAAAAACTGATAAGATAAATACCTGAAATTATAATGAATCAAAGGTATTCAAAAAAAATAAAAAATCTAAACTGGTACAAAGAAAAAGAGAAGTTATGTATGAATCCAATATACAAGCTATGGCTAAAGCAAAATATTGCTAAATAACTGAGAAAAGAATACCAATGTCTAAGATAATTAAAATGATCACAACGAGAATTGAAAACCGAATAATGAAAGGTTAATGATGAAATTAACATATAAATAAATAAAAAACAATCAATTGTATGAGCAAATGATAGTATATAGCAAAGGTACAGCGGAAGGAAGAATGAGTAAATGGCCAAAGTGATCTAAAAACAAACCACAAGGTGGACAATCCCAAAGTATATTATTATTAATTGAAGTCACAAGTTGACAAAAAAGGTATTTATGATTGACTGTTGAAAAGTCCAGCAATCCAAATAAACTGAGCAGAGATGATGTGCCTCTGGTCTCAGAAAAATGAGTAGTAATGGGAGAAACCAGCTACTAAAGTTAGGGAAAAAATTGTGTATAAGGGAGAACACACCAATGGAAATAAAATGAAAAACAGATCCAAATAAAATGGAATGAATTCAGTAAGAAGAGAAATAAAGAATGGAGAAACAACCAAGAAAGAAAAGGAAAAAGATTATGTATAACTGATAATTTCATAAAAAACTATGCTAGTGTTTATCAAAATGATCAATTTTAAAGGAGAGGCATTATGTTACGACACAAATAGCCAACCCAGTACCAGGGATAAAAAATATATTTATAAATGTAAAAATACTTCTTATCAAATAAACTGATTGATTTAATTAAAATATAAGGAATATGACTCGACAAACGACGACTTTGACCTAACCCAAGTGATTGACCCAACAACAGGAAACAAATAAAGAAGGGAACCACACAAATAAACAACGAGAATAAGAAAGTAATAAACCCAAACCAAAAGGAAACAAGTTCATGGGTTTAAACGACCCCAAAGAAACGGATGAAAAAACCCAATGTATTAATCAAATGATGAAAATGAGAAGGAGGGAGACAAGCAGAAGTGAAAACCAATAATGGTTCACAAAACAAGTAATAAAGCACTCAACAAGAATATTGAAACCAAAACAATGGTTATCCGGAGAAAGGAGAGGTAACGGTTACTACCCAATAATAGACAAAATGACCTAGTGAAGAAACTTCACTAAGGATTAAGGTGATAAAAAGGCAACTTACACCACAGATAAAATTGTTATTAGTTATTAAGTATTAATTATTAAGTATTAATTGTCATTAGTATTAAGGATATGAAAGAGAAATAAGTACAGGGACCACCCACTATAAAACAAACAATATAAACAGTGATACAGTGCAATAGTGTAGGTGTAAAAACCCCAAAGTGAAGTGTTACACTAGTGAAGTTATAATTAACAATAAATAATTTAAAAGTGAAGGTAAGATAAAGGTTGGAAATTAACAGTGAATAAATAGCTGATGAAAAATAGTATTAAGTGTGAATTACAGAATAAGGTATAGTAAACACTAGAAGTGATGATGACTTTTTTATTTAAGAAAAGATGTTCAATAGAGTTAAGTTTAATTATAGCCAGTAGTAAGTAAAAAGGGAGGATTCCAGAAAAGAATAAAATTGAAGGTGTTAACATGGAGAGAATGAAAAAATTGTTTATTAAGAAATCAAAAACTAACAAAGACACCTAAGTTATAAGGGACTGTTATCAATTTAATAAAAAGTGATGTTGTTTATCACAACACAAATGATATGTGTTGTAAACAAAAAATTAGCAAATAAGGATAAGTTAGAAGGGAGTGATGATATTTCTTAATCAAAATAATAACTCTAATAACTTATAAAAAATTGTTCATGTTAATGTTATGAATAGGATATGCCTGAATGAAATGTGCAGTCCATAAGCCTAATGTTATGTTTTGAAGACTAAAATAGAGAAAGCAATATTGAACAGTAAACAACACACCTACAGACTCAAAACACAACACAACTAATAAAAATAACAAAGTAAAGCTCAATAGGCTGAACCAAAATGTGATTTGAACGAAATAAGTAAATTACTATAATGGCTACTCAGGCCTAGAAAAAACATAACTGTCAGAACCAAACAACCAAAAATTATAACAAATTGAATAAGAATTTAGAAAATCTGAGGTGAAGGAATCGCCAAGAATAAATTGTAAATCATTTATAACACAAAATATTGTAATAGGCATTATTATACAAAAAGAAATGTAATTAACAAGCATTAACATAATTGTAAAAACTTAAAATCTGAAATTACCCAAGCTTGTGTGGGGTATCAAAATAATCTATGAACGAGAATAAATACTATAGTGACAATATTTAATAACCAGGAAGGAAGATGGAGGAATAACAGTAATCAGAAGATATACGAAGAATTCGAATTTTGATAACAATACATCATCTCAAAATCAACCAATCAGATTCACACCGTTACTATGGAAACGGCGGTTGAAGACGAGTTTACCGTTAGAATTAACAAGAAGTGAAGCGTCATTAAGCCAATGCAGATGCAAATATTTGGAAGAGCGTTTTTTAGTGTAAATTAATGCAAACAGTTGTTAAAAGTTGCTGAACTTGATTGTTGAAGAAGCAGATGACCGTTGTAGCAGATAATTCAAGACCCAAGACCAATTACATAGAAAATATCCATTGAAAAGAATGTCAAGACCCATGACGAAACAGACGCCCCATTTAGTGAAGCCCAAAATCCATGAAAACTGAATATATGCAGCCACATCCTACCCGATTAAACAACGGAGGCACCTAGACACGTTGAGGTGTTAAGTACTATCCAATTATTTATTTTCCACCAACCCTAATCACTTTAAATAATTTTGAAAGGTAAATTTACCGCACTATAGTAACAATATTTCTCTTTCATAGAATATTTGAGCAAACTAAAACTTAATAGAAATATGTTAACATTGATATAACCTATGAATTAAACACGAACTTACAGAACACTTTTATGACACAACACAACCGATTGTAACAGCACACTTTATTTTTTATGTACACTTAGATTAAGGTAATATATATTTTTATTGTAACCATTGGAGTTCTTTAACTCATAGCCAAAAGGATCCACGATTTAGGAAACCAATAATAATTGTAATAAGCCTAACGTAAACAGCAACGCAAGGTTAAATGGTTTCTAAATCACTTCGCCGACCCTGAAAGCAAGATCTCATGTAATCAGTTGGAGCGAATTTATAATTATATTATTGTAAATGTGAATGTTTTCAGTTATCACCCATTAAAAAATATTTATTACAGGGAGTAACCAGCGTTATCATTTCATAGGGAGTGCTATATATCAATTACTTGTGTTTAAGAATAAATCATAGCAGCAAACAGGTTTGCAGTCACACCGCAGAGGCGACGATTGGGACGGCCGTGCGAGCGGGAACTATTTGAATGCACCATCCCGTAACGCTGATAACTTCTTTCACCATAATTTTAGTTGTTTTTGAAAAACAACTTGGCGCCACCCGGGATTATCACACCCCTATATATATAACAGGTAAGGTTACTGCCGTAGTATAGAGGTGATTATATCTACGCTACGAACATCGCTAGCCATCAAAATTACAGTAACGACCCGGTGCGAGGTGAACGCACCCATCATACAAAACACATACAAATTGTACACATTTTGCAGGTACGATCGAACCATAACGTTACATATTGGCGACCAACAGGTGAGGCTTTAAAAAAAGGCCCACGGCGGCTATGAAGAGACATTCTTTGGTTACAGAATAAAGACGAAAAAAGATGAAACCAAAAGATAGACTACAACGACCAACGAAAATGCCCAAACAACAGAAACAATGGAGTTATGCAGAGTGGATGACAAGGTTATTTCAAAAATTCAGTAAGGAAATGGAATACATCAAGAAGAACTCTACGGATCATGAAAGAGCACAAATGAGTCGTGCAAATGCAGTGGGATCACCAAACGACCAGATGTCACTGAGAGATATTTATAATGAAATGTGGAAGCTGGACACCAAATATAATGAAGAAAAGACTATCGGGACAGCCCACGAAAAACAAGATAACAATGTGAGAAGAATGACCGAAGAAGATTGGGATAGATGGAGCGACAATATAAAACAAATGAAAAACGAAAGAACGGGAGTATACGCCCAGGTGACTGAGGAATTTACACAGGAGGAATATGACCAATGGAGACTATCTATAAGACAACCGGAACAACCAATACAAACAGAAAATACGGAACTAAGAGAATGGATAAGGGTTATGTTCGATCTATCCAGAGAAGATATTTGTAATTGGAGGAAGGTACATAATCAAGTAGATGAGTTCACGGAAGTGCCGGAACCAAAAACTCAAATAAAAAAAGAAGTAGTCAAAGTGAAACAACAGAAGAAAATGCCAGAACAACCAACTCAGAAGGAAGACCTGAGCACGCAGGAGATGTTCAGGATGCTGATGGAACAAATGAACAAAGACCATGAAGAATTGCTTAAAAAATTAGAGTCAAACAATACAAAATTAGAATCATTGCTAGAGGGAAGGAAACAAGACAAGGAAGAATTGCATAAAAAATTGGACTCAGTACATAATATTTTCAAACCAGTGGATGAAACACAAGACACCACTTCTGAAGGTAGTAAGGAGATAGAATTTAAAAAGGACCAAAGCGTATTATTGCCTGAAAATAATAACAACGAAACAAATGATGAATACGTGGAAATGAAGACGGAGAAAAGGCATCACAGAAAAATAATAAAAACAAGAGAAGAAGTGGAGATGATGAAAAACGGACTAACCAATGTATTTAGTGTACCAATGACCAACCATGCCGAAAGGATGAATTTTATGGAGTGCAGGAGAACTCTAAAAGAAATTCTAGAAGGAGTGAAATACCGACCAGCGAGAAGAAACTGGAGGGAAGCAAGACCTGAATGGAGAATACCCAAATTAAAAGAAATTCACAACCAACCAGTGGATGAAAAATTCAGCGAATCTATGCTTAAATGGAAAATACCCAACTTTGAAAAAACTCACAACAAGATAGTGTGCCACAAATTAAAAAGGTATCTAGAACACTTGAATACGCAAGAAATACAAAGGCAAAATAAAACAGCAATAACAACATTAACGAAGGAGGTACAATTAACAACTTCTTTGATTAATCAAAATATATTGAATAACGTAGGCATGGAGACAACTGAACATATGATAGAAGAATTGTGGTACAAGATAGAAGACACCTATTTCACCAGTAAGGAAATAGTTATACACACCCAGAATATCCGAACCACAAATGCAGAGGAAATGATGGACCATGGGTAAACTAAGCGAAGATACCATACACCAAGAAAAGGGACTGATCTTCGAATTACTGACCAAGCAACCCAATGGAATAGAAAGGAGATATTAAAATTAAATGAAGCCACTAAACAATCACCAAAACAAGAGGGTACAAGAAACGACTAAACTATAATAAACAAACTCTACTCCTTCATTAATTTCGAAACAAAAAAGAAATTAATAATCATCCAGAATAAGTGTGAATATCAAACACTTGAAGGAGAAGAGGTGAAGAATAACGAAGTGTCGAACAAAAAGGAGAAGGCTATAATATGGAATGGAAATGATAATATAATAAATCCACAACCGTGAGAATTGAATTGATACCAAAATATGTGAGCTTCATCCAGAATAAGTGTGAATATCAAACACTTGAAGGAGAAGAGGTGAAGAATAACGAAGTGTCGAACAAAAAGGAGAAGGCTATAATATGGAATGGAAATGATAATATAATAAATCCACAACCGTGAGAATTGAATTGATACCAAAATAAACTTAGATATAATAAAATGTACGGCCATATGTCATCACGAAGGACAAGTAACTGTAAATAAAATACATATACCAAAATTCAAAAATTATGTGAGCACAACTTGCAACAACATTTCGATGACTTATGAGGCCTAAAATAAAAAATATCAAAACAAAAGGAATGAGTTACATAAATTCCTACTAAGTGAAATCAACTTACAATTTATTAAAAAGTTGATATGTGAAGTATATGAAATAATTAAACAAAATGTACCAAAATAGGAATACGCTACAAAAATTCCTATGATGTAAGAGAATTAACTTACAAAGAATTATCAAGAATGATTTTTAATACAAACTGAAATATACAAAAATAAAATCAGATCAAAAAACTGATAAGATAAATACCTGAAATTATAATGAATCAAAGGTATTCAAAAAAAATAAAAAATCTAAACTGGTACAAAGAAAAAGAGAAGTTATGTATGAATCCAATATACAAGCTATGGCTAAAGCAAAATATTGCTAAATAACTGAGAAAAGAATACCAATGTCTAAGATAATTAAAATGATCACAACGAGAATTGAAAACCGAATAATGAAAGGTTAATGATGAAATTAACATATAAATAAATAAAAAACAATCAATTGTATGAGCAAATGATAGTATATAGCAAAGGTACAGCGGAAGGAAGAATGAGTAAATGGCCAAAGTGATCTAAAAACAAACCACAAGGTGGACAATCCCAAAGTATATTATTATTAATTGAAGTCACAAGTTGACAAAAAAGGTATTTATGATTGACTGTTGAAAAGTCCAGCAATCCAAATAAACTGAGCAGAGATGATGTGCCTCTGGTCTCAGAAAAATGAGTAGTAATGGGAGAAACCAGCTACTAAAGTTAGGGAAAAAATTGTGTATAAGGGAGAACACACCAATGGAAATAAAATGAAAAACAGATCCAAATAAAATGGAATGAATTCAGTAAGAAGAGAAATAAAGAATGGAGAAACAACCAAGAAAGAAAAGGAAAAAGATTATGTATAACTGATAATTTCATAAAAAACTATGCTAGTGTTTATCAAAATGATCAATTTTAAAGGAGAGGCATTATGTTACGACACAAATAGCCAACCCAGTACCAGGGATAAAAAATATATTTATAAATGTAAAAATACTTCTTATCAAATAAACTGATTGATTTAATTAAAATATAAGGAATATGACTCGACAAACGACGACTTTGACCTAACCCAAGTGATTGACCCAACAACAGGAAACAAATAAAGAAGGGAACCACACAAATAAACAACGAGAATAAGAAAGTAATAAACCCAAACCAAAAGGAAACAAGTTCATGGGTTTAAACGACCCCAAAGAAACGGATGAAAAAACCCAATGTATTAATCAAATGATGAAAATGAGAAGGAGGGAGACAAGCAGAAGTGAAAACCAATAATGGTTCACAAAACAAGTAATAAAGCACTCAACAAGAATATTGAAACCAAAACAATGGTTATCCGGAGAAAGGAGAGGTAACGGTTACTACCCAATAATAGACAAAATGACCTAGTGAAGAAACTTCACTAAGGATTAAGGTGATAAAAAGGCAACTTACACCACAGATAAAATTGTTATTAGTTATTAAGTATTAATTATTAAGTATTAATTGTCATTAGTATTAAGGATATGAAAGAGAAATAAGTACAGGGACCACCCACTATAAAACAAACAATATAAACAGTGATACAGTGCAATAGTGTAGGTGTAAAAACCCCAAAGTGAAGTGTTACACTAGTGAAGTTATAATTAACAATAAATAATTTAAAAGTGAAGGTAAGATAAAGGTTGGAAATTAACAGTGAATAAATAGCTGATGAAAAATAGTATTAAGTGTGAATTACAGAATAAGGTATAGTAAACACTAGAAGTGATGATGACTTTTTTATTTAAGAAAAGATGTTCAATAGAGTTAAGTTTAATTATAGCCAGTAGTAAGTAAAAAGGGAGGATTCCAGAAAAGAATAAAATTGAAGGTGTTAACATGGAGAGAATGAAAAAATTGTTTATTAAGAAATCAAAAACTAACAAAGACACCTAAGTTATAAGGGACTGTTATCAATTTAATAAAAAGTGATGTTGTTTATCACAACACAAATGATATGTGTTGTAAACAAAAAATTAGCAAATAAGGATAAGTTAGAAGGGAGTGATGATATTTCTTAATCAAAATAATAACTCTAATAACTTATAAAAAATTGTTCATGTTAATGTTATGAATAGGATATGCCTGAATGAAATGTGCAGTCCATAAGCCTAATGTTATGTTTTGAAGACTAAAATAGAGAAAGCAATATTGAACAGTAAACAACACACCTACAGACTCAAAACACAACACAACTAATAAAAATAACAAAGTAAAGCTCAATAGGCTGAACCAAAATGTGATTTGAACGAAATAAGTAAATTACTATAATGGCTACTCAGGCCTAGAAAAAACATAACTGTCAGAACCAAACAACCAAAAATTATAACAAATTGAATAAGAATTTAGAAAATCTGAGGTGAAGGAATCGCCAAGAATAAATTGTAAATCATTTATAACACAAAATATTGTAATAGGCATTATTATACAAAAAGAAATGTAATTAACAAGCATTAACATAATTGTAAAAACTTAAAATCTGAAATTACCCAAGCTTGTGTGGGGTATCAAAATAATCTATGAACGAGAATAAATACTATAGTGACAATATTTAATAACCAGGAAGGAAGATGGAGGAATAACAGTAATCAGAAGATATACGAAGAATTCGAATTTTGATAACAATACATCATCTCAAAATCAACCAATCAGATTCACACCGTTACTATGGAAACGGCGGTTGAAGACGAGTTTACCGTTAGAATTAACAAGAAGTGAAGCGTCATTAAGCCAATGCAGATGCAAATATTTGGAAGAGCGTTTTTTAGTGTAAATTAATGCAAACAGTTGTTAAAAGTTGCTGAACTTGATTGTTGAAGAAGCAGATGACCGTTGTAGCAGATAATTCAAGACCCAAGACCAATTACATAGAAAATATCCATTGAAAAGAATGTCAAGACCCATGACGAAACAGACGCCCCATTTAGTGAAGCCCAAAATCCATGAAAACTGAATATATGCAGCCACATCCTACCCGATTAAACAACGGAGGCACCTAGACACGTTGAGGTGTTAAGTACTATCCAATTATTTATTTTCCACCAACCCTAATCACTTTAAATAATTTTGAAAGGTAAATTTACCGCACTATAGTAACAATATTTCTCTTTCATAGAATATTTGAGCAAACTAAAACTTAATAGAAATATGTTAACATTGATATAACCTATGAATTAAACACGAACTTACAGAACACTTTTATGACACAACACAACCGATTGTAACAGCACACTTTATTTTTTATGTACACTTAGATTAAGGTAATATATATTTTTATTGTAACCATTGGAGTTCTTTAACTCATAGCCAAAAGGATCCACGATTTAGGAAACCAATAATAATTGTAATAAGCCTAACGTAAACAGCAACGCAAGGTTAAATGGTTTCTAAATCACTTCGCCGACCCTGAAAGCAAGATCTCATGTAATCAGTTGGAGCGAATTTATAATTATATTATTGTAAATGTGAATGTTTTCAGTTATCACCCATTAAAAAATATTTATTACAGGGAGTAACCAGCGTTATCATTTCATAGGGAGTGCTATATATCAATTACTTGTGTTTAAGAATAAATCATAGCAGCAAACAGGTTTGCAGTCACACCGCAGAGGCGACGATTGGGACGGCCGTGCGAGCGGGAACTATTTGAATGCACCATCCCGTAACGCTGATAACTTCTTTCACCATAATTTTAGTTGTTTTTGAAAAACAACTTGGCGCCACCCGGGATTATCACACCCCTATATATATAACAGGTAAGGTTACTGCCGTAGTATAGAGGTGATTATATCTACGCTACGAACATCGCTAGCCATCAAAATTACAGTAACGACCCGGTGCGAGGTGAACGCACCCATCATACAAAACACATACAAATTGTACACATTTTGCAGGTACGATCGAACCATAACGTTACATATTGGCGACCAACAGGTGAGGCTTTAAAAAAAGGCCCACGGCGGCTATGAAGAGACATTCTTTGGTTACAGAATAAAGACGAAAAAAGATGAAACCAAAAGATAGACTACAACGACCAACGAAAATGCCCAAACAACAGAAACAATGGAGTTATGCAGAGTGGATGACAAGGTTATTTCAAAAATTCAGTAAGGAAATGGAATACATCAAGAAGAACTCTACGGATCATGAAAGAGCACAAATGAGTCGTGCAAATGCAGTGGGATCACCAAACGACCAGATGTCACTGAGAGATATTTATAATGAAATGTGGAAGCTGGACACCAAATATAATGAAGAAAAGACTATCGGGACAGCCCACGAAAAACAAGATAACAATGTGAGAAGAATGACCGAAGAAGATTGGGATAGATGGAGCGACAATATAAAACAAATGAAAAACGAAAGAACGGGAGTATACGCCCAGGTGACTGAGGAATTTACACAGGAGGAATATGACCAATGGAGACTATCTATAAGACAACCGGAACAACCAATACAAACAGAAAATACGGAACTAAGAGAATGGATAAGGGTTATGTTCGATCTATCCAGAGAAGATATTTGTAATTGGAGGAAGGTACATAATCAAGTAGATGAGTTCACGGAAGTGCCGGAACCAAAAACTCAAATAAAAAAAGAAGTAGTCAAAGTGAAACAACAGAAGAAAATGCCAGAACAACCAACTCAGAAGGAAGACCTGAGCACGCAGGAGATGTTCAGGATGCTGATGGAACAAATGAACAAAGACCATGAAGAATTGCTTAAAAAATTAGAGTCAAACAATACAAAATTAGAATCATTGCTAGAGGGAAGGAAACAAGACAAGGAAGAATTGCATAAAAAATTGGACTCAGTACATAATATTTTCAAACCAGTGGATGAAACACAAGACACCACTTCTGAAGGTAGTAAGGAGATAGAATTTAAAAAGGACCAAAGCGTATTATTGCCTGAAAATAATAACAACGAAACAAATGATGAATACGTGGAAATGAAGACGGAGAAAAGGCATCACAGAAAAATAATAAAAACAAGAGAAGAAGTGGAGATGATGAAAAACGGACTAACCAATGTATTTAGTGTACCAATGACCAACCATGCCGAAAGGATGAATTTTATGGAGTGCAGGAGAACTCTAAAAGAAATTCTAGAAGGAGTGAAATACCGACCAGCGAGAAGAAACTGGAGGGAAGCAAGACCTGAATGGAGAATACCCAAATTAAAAGAAATTCACAACCAACCAGTGGATGAAAAATTCAGCGAATCTATGCTTAAATGGAAAATACCCAACTTTGAAAAAACTCACAACAAGATAGTGTGCCACAAATTAAAAAGGTATCTAGAACACTTGAATACGCAAGAAATACAAAGGCAAAATAAAACAGCAATAACAACATTAACGAAGGAGGTACAATTAACAACTTCTTTGATTAATCAAAATATATTGAATAACGTAGGCATGGAGACAACTGAACATATGATAGAAGAATTGTGGTACAAGATAGAAGACACCTATTTCACCAGTAAGGAAATAGTTATACACACCCAGAATATCCGAACCACAAATGCAGAGGAAATGATGGACCATGGGTAAACTAAGCGAAGATACCATACACCAAGAAAAGGGACTGATCTTCGAATTACTGACCAAGCAACCCAATGGAATAGAAAGGAGATATTAAAATTAAATGAAGCCACTAAACAATCACCAAAACAAGAGGGTACAAGAAACGACTAAACTATAATAAACAAACTCTACTCCTTCATTAATTTCGAAACAAAAAAGAAATTAATAATCATCCAGAATAAGTGTGAATATCAAACACTTGAAGGAGAAGAGGTGAAGAATAACGAAGTGTCGAACAAAAAGGAGAAGGCTATAATATGGAATGGAAATGATAATATAATAAATCCACAACCGTGAGAATTGAATTGATACCAAAATATGTGAGCTTCATCCAGAATAAGTGTGAATATCAAACACTTGAAGGAGAAGAGGTGAAGAATAACGAAGTGTCGAACAAAAAGGAGAAGGCTATAATATGGAATGGAAATGATAATATAATAAATCCACAACCGTGAGAATTGAATTGATACCAAAATAAACTTAGATATAATAAAATGTACGGCCATATGTCATCACGAAGGACAAGTAACTGTAAATAAAATACATATACCAAAATTCAAAAATTATGTGAGCACAACTTGCAACAACATTTCGATGACTTATGAGGCCTAAAATAAAAAATATCAAAACAAAAGGAATGAGTTACATAAATTCCTACTAAGTGAAATCAACTTACAATTTATTAAAAAGTTGATATGTGAAGTATATGAAATAATTAAACAAAATGTACCAAAATAGGAATACGCTACAAAAATTCCTATGATGTAAGAGAATTAACTTACAAAGAATTATCAAGAATGATTTTTAATACAAACTGAAATATACAAAAATAAAATCAGATCAAAAAACTGATAAGATAAATACCTGAAATTATAATGAATCAAAGGTATTCAAAAAAAATAAAAAATCTAAACTGGTACAAAGAAAAAGAGAAGTTATGTATGAATCCAATATACAAGCTATGGCTAAAGCAAAATATTGCTAAATAACTGAGAAAAGAATACCAATGTCTAAGATAATTAAAATGATCACAACGAGAATTGAAAACCGAATAATGAAAGGTTAATGATGAAATTAACATATAAATAAATAAAAAACAATCAATTGTATGAGCAAATGATAGTATATAGCAAAGGTACAGCGGAAGGAAGAATGAGTAAATGGCCAAAGTGATCTAAAAACAAACCACAAGGTGGACAATCCCAAAGTATATTATTATTAATTGAAGTCACAAGTTGACAAAAAAGGTATTTATGATTGACTGTTGAAAAGTCCAGCAATCCAAATAAACTGAGCAGAGATGATGTGCCTCTGGTCTCAGAAAAATGAGTAGTAATGGGAGAAACCAGCTACTAAAGTTAGGGAAAAAATTGTGTATAAGGGAGAACACACCAATGGAAATAAAATGAAAAACAGATCCAAATAAAATGGAATGAATTCAGTAAGAAGAGAAATAAAGAATGGAGAAACAACCAAGAAAGAAAAGGAAAAAGATTATGTATAACTGATAATTTCATAAAAAACTATGCTAGTGTTTATCAAAATGATCAATTTTAAAGGAGAGGCATTATGTTACGACACAAATAGCCAACCCAGTACCAGGGATAAAAAATATATTTATAAATGTAAAAATACTTCTTATCAAATAAACTGATTGATTTAATTAAAATATAAGGAATATGACTCGACAAACGACGACTTTGACCTAACCCAAGTGATTGACCCAACAACAGGAAACAAATAAAGAAGGGAACCACACAAATAAACAACGAGAATAAGAAAGTAATAAACCCAAACCAAAAGGAAACAAGTTCATGGGTTTAAACGACCCCAAAGAAACGGATGAAAAAACCCAATGTATTAATCAAATGATGAAAATGAGAAGGAGGGAGACAAGCAGAAGTGAAAACCAATAATGGTTCACAAAACAAGTAATAAAGCACTCAACAAGAATATTGAAACCAAAACAATGGTTATCCGGAGAAAGGAGAGGTAACGGTTACTACCCAATAATAGACAAAATGACCTAGTGAAGAAACTTCACTAAGGATTAAGGTGATAAAAAGGCAACTTACACCACAGATAAAATTGTTATTAGTTATTAAGTATTAATTATTAAGTATTAATTGTCATTAGTATTAAGGATATAAAAAAGAGAAATAAGTACAGGGACCACCCACTATAAAACAAACAATATAAACAGTGATACAGTGCAATAGTGTAGGTGTAAAAACCCCAAAGTGAAGTGTTACACTAGTGAAGTTATAATTAACAATAAATAATTTAAAAGTGAAGGTAAGATAAAGGTTGGAAATTAACAGTGAATAAATAGCTGATGAAAAATAGTATTAAGTGTGAATTATAGAATAAGGTATAGTAAACACTAGAAGTGATGATGACTTTTTTATTTAAGAAAAGATGTTCAATAGAGTTAAGTTTAATTATAGCCAGTAGTAAGTAAAAAGGGAGGATTCCAGAAAAGAATAAAATTGAAGGTGTTAACATGGAGAGAATGAAAAAATTGTTTATTAAGAAATCAAAAACTAACAAAGACACCTAAGTTATAAGGGACTGTTATCAATTTAATAAAAAGTGATGTTGTTTATCACAACACAAATGATATGTGTTGTAAACAAAAAATTAGCAAATAAGGATAAGTTAGAAGGGAGTGATGATATTTCTTAATCAAAATAATAACTATAATAACTTATAAAAAATTGTTCATGTTAATGTTATGAATAGGATATGGCTGAATGAAATGTGCAGTCCATAAGCCTAATGTTATGTTTTGAAGACTAAAATAGAGAAAGCAATATTGAACAGTAAACAACACACCTACAGACTCAAAACACAACACAACTAATAAAAATAACAAAGTAAAGCTCAATAGGCTGAACCAAAATGTGATTTGAACGAAATAAGTAAATTACTATAATGGCTACTCAGGCCTAGAAAAAACATAACTGTCAGAACCAAACAACCAAAAATTATAACAAATTGAATAAGAATTTAGAAAATCTGAGGTGAAGGAATCGCCAAGAATAAATTGTAAATCATTTATAACACAAAATATTGTAATAGGCATTATTATACAAAAAGAAATGTAATTAACAAGCATTAACATAATTGTAAAAACTTAAAATCTGAAATTACCCAAGCTTGTGTGGGGTATCAAAATAATCTATGAACGAGAATAAATACTATAGTGACAATATTTAATAACCAGGAAGGAAGATGGAGGAATAACAGTAATCAGAAGATATACGAAGAATTCGAATTTTGATAACAATACATCATCTCAAAATCAACCAATCAGATTCACACCGTTACTATGGAAACGGCGGTTGAAGACGAGTTTACCGTTAGAATTAACAAGAAGTGAAGCGTCATTAAGCCAATGCAGATGCAAATATTTGGAAGAGCGTTTTTTAGTGTAAATTAATGCAAACAGTTGTTAAAAGTTGCTGAACTTGATTGTTGAAGAAGCAGATGACCGTTGTAGCAGATAATTCAAGACCCAAGACCAATTACATAGAAAATATCCATTGAAAAGAATGTCAAGACCCATGACGAAACAGACGCCCCATTTAGTGAAGCCCAAAATCCATGAAAACTGAATATATGCAGCCACATCCTACCCGATTAAACAACGGAGGCACCTAGACACGTTGAGGTGTTAAGTACCATCCAATTATTTATTTTCCACCAACCCTAATCACTTTAAATAATTTTGAAAGGTAAATTTACCGCACTATAGTAACAATATTTCTCTTTCATAGAATATTTGAGCAAACTAAAACTTAATAGAAATATGTTAACATTGATATAACCTATGAATTAAACACGAACTTACAGAACACTTTTACGACACAACACAACCGATTGTAACAGCACACTTTATTTTTTATGTACACTTAGATTAAGGTAATATATATTTTTATTGTAACCATTGGAGTTCTTTAACTCATAGCCAAAAGGATCCATGATTTAGGAAACCAATAATAATTGTAATAAGCCTAACGTAAACAGCAACGCAAGGTTAAATGGTTTCTAAATCACTTCGCCGACCCTGAAAGCAAGATCTCATATAATCAGTTGGAGCGAATTTATAATTATATTATTGTAAATGTGAATGTTTTCAGTTATCACCCATTAAAAAATATTTATTACAGGGAGTAACCAGCGTTATCATTTCATAGGGAGTGCTATATATCAATTACTTGTGTTTAAGAATAAATCATAGCAGCAAACAGGTTTTCAGTCACACCGCAGAGGCGACGATTGGGACGGCCGTGCGAGCGGGAACTATTTGAATGCACCATCCCGTAACGCTGATAACTTCTTTCACCATAATTTTAGTTGTTTTTGAAAAACAACTTGGCGCCACCCGGGATTATCACACCCCTATATATATAACAGGTAAGGTTACTGCCGTAGTATAGAGGTGATTATATCTACGCTACGAACATCGCTAGCCATCAAAATTACAGTAACGACCCGGTGCGAGGTGAACGCACCCATCATACAAAACACATACAAATTGTACACATTTTGCAGGTACGATCGAACCATAACGTTACATATTGGCGACCAACAGGTGAGGCTTTAAAAAAAGGCCCACGGCGGCTATGAAGAGACATTCTTTGGTTACAGAATAAAGACGAAAAAAGATGAAACCAAAAGATAGACTACAACGACCAACGAAAATGCCCAAACAACAGAAACAATGGAGTTATGCAGAGTGGATGACAAGGTTATTTCAAAAATTCAGTAAGGAAATGGAATACATCAAGAAGAACTCCACGGATCATGAAAGAGCACAAATGAGTCGTGCAAATGCAGTGGGATCACCAAACGACCAGATGTCACTGAGAGATATTTATAATGAAATGTGGAAGCTGGACACCAAATATAATGAAGAAAAGACTATCGGGACTGCCCACGAAAAACAAGATAACAATGTGAGAAGAATGACCGAAGAAGATTGGGATAGATGGAGCGACAATATAAAACAAATGAAAAACGAAAGAACGGGAGTATACGCCCAGGTGACTGAGGAATTTACACAGGAGGAATATGACCAATGGAGACTATCTATAAGACAACCGGAACAACCAATACAAACAGAAAATACGGAACTAAGAGAATGGATAAGGGTTATGTTCGATCTATCCAGAGAAGATATTTGTAATTGGAGGAAGGTACATAATCAAGTAGATGAGTTCACGGAAGTGCCGGAACCAAAAACTCAAATAAAAAAAGAAGTAGTCAAAGTGAAACAACAGAAGAAAATGCCAGAACAACCAACTCAGAAGGAAGACCTGAGCACGCAGGAGATGTTCAGGATGCTGATGGAACAAATGAACAAAGACCATGAAGAATTGCTTAAAAAATTAGAGTCAAACAATACAAAATTAGAATCATTGCTAGAGGGAAGGAAACAAGACAAGGAAGAATTGCATAAAAAATTGGACTCAGTACATAATATTTTCAAACCAGTGGATGAAACACAAGACACCACTTCTGAAGGTAGTAAGGAGATAGAATTTAAAAAGGACCAAAGCGTATTATTGCCTGAAAATAATAACAACGAAACAAATGATGAATACGTGGAAATGAAGACGGAGAAAAGGATAATAAAAACAAGAGAAGAAGTGGAGATGATGAAAAACGGACTAACCAATGTATTTAGTGTACCAATGACCAACCATGCCGAAAGGATGAATTTTATGGAGTGCAGGAGAACTCTAAAAGAAATTCTAGAAGGAGTGAAATACCGACCAGCGAGAAGAAACTGGAGAGAAGCAAGACCTGAATGGAGAATACCCAAATTAAAAGAAATTCACAACCAACCAGTGGATGAAAAATTCAGCGAATCTATGCTTAAATGGAAAATACCCAACTTTGAAAAAACTCACAACAAGATAGTGTGCCACAAATTAAAAAGGTATCTAGAACACTTGAATACGCAAGAAATACAAAGGCAAAATAAAACAGCAATAACAACATTAACGAAGAAGGTACAATTAACAACTTCTTTGATTAATCAAAATATATTGAATAACGTAGGCATGGAGACAACTGAACATATGATAGAAGAATTGTGGTACAAGATAGAAGACACCTATTTCACCAGTAAAGAAATAGTTATACACACCCAGAATATCCGAACCACAAATGCAGAGGAAATGATGGACCATGGGTAAACTAAGCGAAGATACCATACACCAAGAAAAGGGACTGATCTTCGAATTACTGACCAAGCAACCCAATGGAATAGAAAGGAGATATTAAAATTAAATGAAGCCACTAAACAATCACCAAAACAAGAGGGTACAAGAAACGACTAAACTATGATAAACAAACTCTACTCCTTCATTAATTTCGAAACAAAAAAGAAATTAATACTCATCCAGAATAAGTGTGAATATCAAACACTTGAAGGAGAAGAGGTGAAGAATAACGAAGTGTCGAACAAAAAGGAGAAGGCTATAATATGGAATGGAAATGATAATATAATAAATCCACAACCGTGAGAATTGAATTGATACCAAAATATGTGAGCTTCATCCAGAATAAGTGTGAATATCAAACACTTGAAGGAGAAGAGGTGAAGAATAACGAAGTGTCGAACAAAAAGGAGAAGGCTATAATATGGAATGGAAATGATAATATAATAAATCCACAACCGTGAGAATTGAATTGATACCAAAATATGTGAGCTTCATCCAGAATAAGTGTGAATATCAAACACTTGAAGGAGAAGAGGTGAAGAATAACGAAGTGTCGAACAAAAAGGAGAAGGCTATAATATGGAATGGAAATGATAATATAATAAATCCACAACCGTGAGAATTGAATTGATACCAAAATAAACTTAGATATAATAAAATGTATGGCCATATGTCATCACGAAGGACAAGTAACTGTAAATAAAATACATATACCAAAATTCAAAAATTATGTGAGCACAACTTGCAACAACATTTCGATGACTTATGAGGCCTAAAATAAAAAATATCAAAACAAAAGGAATGAGTTACATAAATTCCTACTAAGTGAAATCAACTTACAATTTATTAAAAAGTTGATATGTGAAGTATATGAAATAATTAAACAAAATGTACCAAAATAGGAATACGCTACAAAAATTCCTATGATGTAAGAGAATTAACTTACAAAGAATTATCAAGAATGATTTTTAATACAAACTGAAATATACAAAAATAAAATCAGATCAAAAAACTGATAAGATAAATACCTGAAATTATAATGAATCAAAGGTATTCAAAAAAAATAAAAAATCTAAACTGGTACAAAGAAAAAGAGAAGTTATGTATGAATCCAATATACAAGCTATGGCTAAAGCAAAATATTGCTAAATAACTGAGAAAAGAATACCAATGTCTAAGATAATTAAAATGATCACAACGAGAATTGAAAACCGAATAATGAAAGGTTAATGATGAAATTAACATATAAATAAATAAAAAACAATCAATTGTATGAGCAAATGATAGTATATAGCAAAGGTACAGCGGAAGGAAGAATGAGTAAATGGCCAAAGTGATCTAAAAACAAACCACAAGGTGGACAATCCCAAAGTATATTATTATTAATTGAAGTCACAAGTTGACAAAAAAGGTATTTATGATTGACTGTTGAAAAGTCCAGCAATCCAAATAAACTGAGCAGAGATGATGTGCCTCTGGTCTCAGAAAAATGAGTAGTAATGGGAGAAACCAGCTACTAAAGTTAGGGAAAAAATTGTGTATAAGGGAGAACACACCAATGGAAATAAAATGAAAAGCAGATCCAAATAAAATGGAATGAATTCAGTAAGAAGAGAAATAAAGAATGGAGAAACAACCAAGAAAGAAAAGGAAAAAGATTATGTATAACTGATAATTTCATAAAAAACTATGCTAGTGTTTATCAAAATGATCAATTTTAAAGGAGAGGCATTATGTTACGACACAAATAGCCAACCCAGTACCAGGGATAAAAAATATATTTATAAATGTAAAAATACTTCTTATCAAATAAACTGATTGATTTAATTAAAATATAAGGAATATGACTCGACAAACGACTTTGACCTAACCCAAGTGATTGACCCAACAACAGGAAACAAATAAAGAAGGGAACCACACAAATAAACAACGAGAATAAGAAAGTAATAAACCCAAACCAAAAGGAAACAAGTTCATGGGTTTAAACGACCCCAAAGAAACGGATGAAAAAACCCAATGTATTAATCAAATGATGAAAATGAGAAGGAGGGAGACAAGCAGAAGTGAAAACCAATAATGGTTCACAAAACAAGTAATAAAGCACTCAACAAGAATATTGAAACCAAAACAATGGTTATCCGGAGAAAGGAGAGGTAACGGTTACTACCCAATAATAGACAAAATGACCTAGTGAAGAAACTTCACTAAGGATTAAGGTGATAAAAAGGCAACTTACACCACAGATAAAATTGTTATTAGTTATTAAGTATTAATTATTAAGTATTAATTGTCATTAGTATTAAGGATATGAAAGAGAAATAAGTACAGGGATCACCCACTATAAAACAAACAATATAAACAGTGATACAGTGCAATAGTGTAGGTGTAAAAACCCCAAAGTGAAGTGTTACACTAGTGAAGTTATAATTAACAATAAATAATTTAAAAGTGAAGGTAAGATAAAGGTTGGAAATTAACAGTGAATAAATAGCTGATGAAAAATAGTATTAAGTGTGAATTATAGAATAAGGTATAGTAAACACTAGAAGTGATGATGACTTTTTTATTTAAGAAAAGATGTTCAATAGAGTTAAGTTTAATTATAGCCAGTAGTAAGTAAAAAGGGAGGATTCCAGAAAAGAATAAAATTGAAGGTGTTAACATGGAGAGAATGAAAAAATTGTTTATTAAGAAATCAAAAACTAACAAAGACACCTAAGTTATAAGGGACTGTTATCAATTTAATAAAAAGTGATGTTGTTTATCACAACACAAATGATATGTGTTGTAAACAAAAAATTAGCAAATAAGGATAAGTTAGAAGGGAGTGATGATATTTCTTAATCAAAATAATAACTATAATAACTTATAAAAAATTGTTCATGTTAATGTTATGAATAGGATATGCCTGAATGAAATGTGCAGTCCATAAGCCTAATGTTATGTTTTGAAGACTAAAATAGAGAAAGCAATATTGAACAGTAAACAACACACCTACAGACTCAAAACACAACACAACTAATAAAAATAACAAAGTAAAGCTCAATAGGCTGAACCAAAATGTGATTTGAACGAAATAAGTAAATTACTATAATGGCTACTCAGGCCTAGAAAAAACATAACTGTCAGAACCAAACAACCAAAAATTATAACAAATTGAATAAGAATTTAGAAAATCTGAGGTGAAGGAATCGCCAAGAATAAATTGTAAATCATTTATAACACAAAATATTGTAATAGGCATTATTATACAAAAAGAAATGTAATTAACAAGCATTAACATAATTGTAAAAACTTAAAATCTGAAATTACCCAAGCTTGTGTGGGGTATCAAAATAATCTATGAACGAGAATAAATACTATAGTGACAATATTTAATAACCAGGAAGGAAGATGGAGGAATAACAGTAATCAGAAGATATACGAAGAATTCGAATTTTGATAACAATACATCATCTCAAAATCAACCAATCAGATTCACACCGTTACTATGGAAACGGCGGTTGAAGACGAGTTTACCGTTAGAATTAACAAGAAGTGAAGCGTCATTAAGCCAATGCAGATGCAAATATTTGGAAGAGCGTTTTTTAGTGTAAATTAATGCAAACAGTTGTTAAAAGTTGCTGAACTTGATTGTTGAAGAAGCAGATGACCGTTGTAGCAGATAATTCAAGACCCAAGACCAATTACATAGAAAATATCCATTGAAAAGAATGTCAAGACCCATGACGAAACAGACGCCCCATTTAGTGAAGCCCAAAATCCATGAAAACTGAATATATGCAGCCACATCCTACCCGATTAAACAACGGAGGCACCTAGACACGTTGAGGTGTTAAGTACCATCCAATTATTTATTTTCCACCAACCCTAATCACTTTAAATAATTTTGAAAGGTAAATTTACCGCACTATAGTAACAATATTTCTCTTTCATAGAATATTTGAGCAAACTAAAACTTAATAGAAATATGTTAACATTGATATAACCTATGAATTAAACACGAACTTACAGAACACTTTTACGACACAACACAACAGATTGTAACAGCACACTTTATTTTTTATGTACACTTAGATTAAGGTAATATATATTTTTATTGTAACCATTGGAGTTCTTTAACTCATAGCCAAAAGGATCCATGATTTAGGAAACCAATAATAATTGTAATAAGCCTAACGTAAACAGCAACGCAAGGTTAAATGGTTTCTAAATCACTTCGCCGACCCTGAAAGCAAGATCTCATATAATCAGTTGGAGCGAATTTATAATTATATTATTGTAAATGTGAATGTTTTCAGTTATCACCCATTAAAAAATATTTATTACAGGGAGTAACCAGCGTTATCATTTCATAGGGAGTGCTATATATCAATTACTTGTGTTTAAGAATAAATCATAGCAGCAAACAGGTTTTCAGTCACACCGCAGAGGCGACGATTGGGACGGCCGTGCGAGCGGGAACTATTTGAATGCACCATCCCGTAACGCTGATAACTTCTTTCACCATAATTTTAGTTGTTTTTGAAAAACAACTTGGCGCCACCCGGGATTATCACACCCCTATATATATAACAGGTAAGGTTACTGCCGTAGTATAGAGGTGATTATATCTACGCTACGAACATCGCTAGCCATCAAAATTACAGTAACGACCCGGTGCGAGGTGAACGCACCCATCATACAAAACACATACAAATTGTACACATTTTGCAGGTACGATCGAACCATAACGTTACATATTGGCGACCAACAGGTGAGGCTTTAAAAAAAGGCCCACGGCGGCTATGAAGAGACATTCTTTGGTTACAGAATAAAGACGAAAAAAGATGAAACCAAAAGATAGACTACAACGACCAACGAAAATGCCCAAACAACAGAAACAATGGAGTTATGCAGAGTGGATGACAAGGTTATTTCAAAAATTCAGTAAGGAAATGGAATACATCAAGAAGAACTCCACGGATCATGAAAGAGCACAAACGAGTCGTGCAAATGCAGTGGGATCACCAAACGACCAGATGTCACTGAGAGATATTTATAATGAAATGTGGAAGCTGGACACCAAATATAATGAAGAAAAGACTATCGGGACTGCCCACGAAAAACAAGATAACAATGTGAGAAGAATGACCGAAGAAGATTGGGATAGATGGAGCGACAATATAAAACAAATGAAAAACGAAAGAACGGGAGTATACGCCCAGGTGACTGAGGAATTTACACAGGAGGAATATGACCAATGGAGACTATCTATAAGACAACCGGAACAACCAATACAAACAGAAAATACGGAACTAAGAGAATGGATAAGGGTTATGTTCGATCTATCCAGAGAAGATATTTGTAATTGGAGGAAGGTACATAATCAAGTAGATGAGTTCACGGAAGTGCCGGAACCAAAAACTCAAATAAAAAAAGAAGTAGTCAAAGTGAAACAACAGAAGAAAATGCCAGAACAACCAACTCAGAAGGAAGACCTGAGCACGCAGGAGATGTTCAGGATGCTGATGGAACAAATGAACAAAGACCATGAAGAATTGCTTAAAAAATTAGAGTCAAACAATACAAAATTAGAATCATTGCTAGAGGGAAGGAAACAAGACAAGGAAGAATTGCATAAAAAATTGGACTCAGTACATAATATTTTCAAACCAGTGGATGAAACACAAGACACCACTTCTGAAGGTAGTAAGGAGATAGAATTTAAAAAGGACCAAAGCGTATTATTGCCTGAAAATAATAACAACGAAACAAATGATGAATACGTGGAAATGAAGACGGAGAAAAGGCATCACAGAAAAATAATAAAAACAAGAGAAGAAGTGGAGATGATGAAAAACGGACTAACCAATGTATTTAGTGTACCAATGACCAACCATGCCGAAAGGATGAATTTTATGGAGTGCAGGAGAACTCTAAAAGAAATTCTAGAAGGAGTGAAATACCGACCAGCGAGAAGAAACTGGAGAGAAGCAAGACCTGAATGGAGAATACCCAAATTAAAAGAAATTCACAACCAACCAGTGGATGAAAAATTCAGCGAATCTATGCTTAAATGGAAAATACCCAACTTTGAAAAAACTCACAACAAGATAGTGTGCCACAAATTAAAAAGGTATCTAGAACACTTGAATACGCAAGAAATACAAAGGCAAAATAAAACAGCAATAACAACATTAACGAAGAAGGTACAATTAACAACTTCTTTGATTAATCAAAATATATTGAATAACGTAGGCATGGAGACAACTGAACATATGATAGAAGAATTGTGGTACAAGATAGAAGACACCTATTTCACCAGTAAAGAAATAGTTATACACACCCAGAATATCCGAACCACAAATGCAGAGGAAATGATGGACCATGGGTAAACTAAGCGAAGATACCATACACCAAGAAAAGGGACTGATCTTCGAATTACTGACCAAGCAACCCAATGGAATAGAAAGGAGATATTAAAATTAAATGAAGCCACTAAACAATCACCAAAACAAGAGGGTACAAGAAACGACTAAACTATGATAAACAAACTCTACTCCTTCATTAATTTCGAAACAAAAAAGAAATTAATACTCATCCAGAATAAGTGTGAATATCAAACACTTGAAGGAGAAGAGGTGAAGAATAACGAAGTGTCGAACAAAAAGGAGAAGGCTATAATATGGAATGGAAATGATAATATAATAAATCCACAACCGTGAGAATTGAATTGATACCAAAATATGTGAGCTTCATCCAGAATAAGTGTGAATATCAAACACTTGAAGGAGAAGAGGTGAAGAATAACGAAGTGTCGAACAAAAAGGAGAAGGCTATAATATGGAATGGAAATGATAATATAATAAATCCACAACCGTGAGAATTGAATTGATACCAAAATATGTGAGCTTCATCCAGAATAAGTGTGAATATCAAACACTTGAAGGAGAAGAGGTGAAGAATAACGAAGTGTCGAACAAAAAGGAGAAGGCTATAATATGGAATGGAAATGATAATATAATAAATCCACAACCGTGAGAATTGAATTGATACCAAAATAAACTTAGATATAATAAAATGTATGGCCATATGTCATCACGAAGGACAAGTAACTGTAAATAAAATACATATACCAAAATTCAAAAATTATGTGAGCACAACTTGCAACAACATTTCGATGACTTATGAGGCCTAAAATAAAAAATATCAAAACAAAAGGAATGAGTTACATAAATTCCTACTAAGTGAAATCAACTTACAATTTATTAAAAAGTTGATATGTGAAGTATATGAAATAATTAAACAAAATGTACCAAAATAGGAATACGCTACAAAAATTCCTATGATGTAAGAGAATTAACTTACAAAGAATTATCAAGAATGATTTTTAATACAAACTGAAATATACAAAAATAAAATCAGATCAAAAAACTGATAAGATAAATACCTGAAATTATAATGAATCAAAGGTATTCAAAAAAAATAAAAAATCTAAACTGGTACAAAGAAAAAGAGAAGTTATGTATGAATCCAATATACAAGCTATGGCTAAAGCAAAATATTGCTAAATAACTGAGAAAAGAATACCAATGTCTAAGATAATTAAAATGATCACAACGAGAATTGAAAACCGAATAATGAAAGGTTAATGATGAAATTAACATATAAATAAATAAAAAACAATCAATTGTATGAGCAAATGATAGTATATAGCAAAGGTACAGCGGAAGGAAGAATGAGTAAATGGCCAAAGTGATCTAAAAACAAACCACAAGGTGGACAATCCCAAAGTATATTATTATTAATTGAAGTCACAAGTTGACAAAAAAGGTATTTATGATTGACTGTTGAAAAGTCCAGCAATCCAAATAAACTGAGCAGAGATGATGTGCCTCTGGTCTCAGAAAAATGAGTAGTAATGGGAGAAACCAGCTACTAAAGTTAGGGAAAAAATTGTGTATAAGGGAGAACACACCAATGGAAATAAAATGAAAAGCAGATCCAAATAAAATGGAATGAATTCAGTAAGAAGAGAAATAAAGAATGGAGAAACAACCAAGAAAGAAAAGGAAAAAGATTATGTATAACTGATAATTTCATAAAAAACTATGCTAGTGTTTATCAAAATGATCAATTTTAAAGGAGAGGCATTATGTTACGACACAAATAGCCAACCCAGTACCAGGGATAAAAAATATATTTATAAATGTAAAAATACTTCTTATCAAATAAACTGATTGATTTAATTAAAATATAAGGAATATGACTCGACAAACGACGACTTTGACCTAACCCAAGTGATTGACCCAACAACAGGAAACAAATAAAGAAGGGAACCACACAAATAAACAACGAGAATAAGAAAGTAATAAACCCAAACCAAAAGGAAACAAGTTCATGGGTTTAAACGACCCCAAAATACCCAAAGAAACGGATGAAAAAACCCAATGTATTAATCAAATGATGAAAATGAGAAGGAGGGAGACAAGCAGAAGTGAAAACCAATAATGGTTCACAAAACAAGTAATAAAGCACTCAACAAGAATATTGAAACCAAAACAATGGTTATCCGGAGAAAGGAGAGGTAACGGTTACTACCCAATAATAGACAAAATGACCTAGTGAAGAAACTTCACTAAGGATTAAGGTGATAAAAAGGCAACTTACACCACAGATAAAATTGTTATTAGTTATTAAGTATTAATTATTAAGTATTAATTGTCATTAGTATTAAGGATATGAAAGAGAAATAAGTACAGGGATCACCCACTATAAAACAAACAATATAAACAGTGATACAGTGCAATAGTGTAGGTGTAAAAACCCCAAAGTGAAGTGTTACACTAGTGAAGTTATAATTAACAATAAATAATTTAAAAGTGAAGGTAAGATAAAGGTTGGAAATTAACAGTGAATAAATAGCTGATGAAAAATAGTATTAAGTGTGAATTATAGAATAAGGTATAGTAAACACTAGAAGTGATGATGACTTTTTTATTTAAGAAAAGATGTTCAATAGAGTTAAGTTTAATTATAGCCAGTAGTAAGTAAAAAGGGAGGATTCCAGAAAAGAATAAAATTGAAGGTGTTAACATGGAGAGAATGAAAAAATTGTTTATTAAGAAATCAAAAACTAACAAAGACACCTAAGTTATAAGGGACTGTTATCAATTTAATAAAAAGTGATGTTGTTTATCACAACACAAATGATATGTGTTGTAAACAAAAAATTAGCAAATAAGGATAAGTTAGAAGGGAGTGATGATATTTCTTAATCAAAATAATAACTATAATAACTTATAAAAAATTGTTCATGTTAATGTTATGAATAGGATATGCCTGAATGAAATGTGCAGTCCATAAGCCTAATGTTATGTTTTGAAGACTAAAATAGAGAAAGCAATATTGAACAGTAAACAACACACCTACAGACTCAAAACACAACACAACTAATAAAAATAACAAAGTAAAGCTCAATAGGCTGAACCAAAATGTGATTTGAACGAAATAAGTAAATTACTATAATGGCTACTCAGGCCTAGAAAAAACATAACTGTCAGAACCAAACAACCAAAAATTATAACAAATTGAATAAGAATTTAGAAAATCTGAGGTGAAGGAATCGCCAAGAATAAATTGTAAATCATTTATAACACAAAATATTGTAATAGGCATTATTATACAAAAAGAAATGTAATTAACAAGCATTAACATAATTGTAAAAACTTAAAATCTGAAATTACCCAAGCTTGTGTGGGGTATCAAAATAATCTATGAACGAGAATAAATACTATAGTGACAATATTTAATAACCAGGAAGGAAGATGGAGGAATAACAGTAATCAGAAGATATACGAAGAATTCGAATTTTGATAACAATACATCATCTCAAAATCAACCAATCAGATTCACACCGTTACTATGGAAACGGCGGTTGAAGACGAGTTTACCGTTAGAATTAACAAGAAGTGAAGCGTCATTAAGCCAATGCAGATGCAAATATTTGGAAGAGCGTTTTTTAGTGTAAATTAATGCAAACAGTTGTTAAAAGTTGCTGAACTTGATTGTTGAAGAAGCAGATGACCGTTGTAGCAGATAATTCAAGACCCAAGACCAATTACATAGAAAATATCCATTGAAAAGAATGTCAAGACCCATGACGAAACAGACGCCCCATTTAGTGAAGCCCAAAATCCATGAAAACTGAATATATGCAGCCACATCCTACCCGATTAAACAACGGAGGCACCTAGACACGTTGAGGTGTTAAGTACCATCCAATTATTTATTTTCCACCAACCCTAATCACTTTAAATAATTTTGAAAGGTAAATTTACCGCACTATAGTAACAATATTTCTCTTTCATAGAATATTTGAGCAAACTAAAACTTAATAGAAATATGTTAACATTGATATAACCTATGAATTAAACACGAACTTACAGAACACTTTTACGACACAACACAACAGATTGTAACAGCACACTTTATTTTTTATGTACACTTAGATTAAGGTAATATATATTTTTATTGTAACCATTGGAGTTCTTTAACTCATAGCCAAAAGGATCCATGATTTAGGAAACCAATAATAATTGTAATAAGCCTAACGTAAACAGCAACGCAAGGTTAAATGGTTTCTAAATCACTTCGCCGACCCTGAAAGCAAGATCTCATGTAATCAGTTGGAGCGAATTTATAATTATATTATTGTAAATGTGAATGTTTTCAGTTATCACCCATTAAAAAATATTTATTACAGGGAGTAACCAGCGTTATCATTTCATAGGGAGTGCTATATATCAATTACTTGTGTTTAAGAATAAATCATAGCAGCAAACAGGTTTTCAGTCACACCGCAGAGGCGACGATTGGGACGGCCGTGCGAGCGGGAACTATTTGAATGCACCATCCCGTAACGCTGATAACTTCTTTCACCATAATTTTAGTTGTTTTTGAAAAACAACTTGGCGCCACCCGGGATTATCACACCCCTATATATATAACAGGTAAGGTTACTGCCGTAGTATAGAGGTGATTATATCTACGCTACGAACATCGCTAGCCATCAAAATTACAGTAACGACCCGGTGCGAGGTGAACGCACCCATCATACAAAACACATACAAATTGTACACATTTTGCAGGTACGATCGAACCATAACGTTACATATTGGCGACCAACAGGTGAGGCTTTAAAAAAAGGCCCACGGCGGCTATGAAGAGACATTCTTTGGTTACAGAATAAAGACGAAAAAAGATGAAACCAAAAGATAGACTACAACGACCAACGAAAATGCCCAAACAACAGAAACAATGGAGTTATGCAGAGTGGATGACAAGGTTATTTCAAAAATTCAGTAAGGAAATGGAATACATCAAGAAGAACTCCACGGATCATGAAAGAGCACAAACGAGTCGTGCAAATGCAGTGGGATCACCAAACGACCAGATGTCACTGAGAGATATTTATAATGAAATGTGGAAGCTGGACACCAAATATAATGAAGAAAAGACTATCGGGACTGCCCACGAAAAACAAGATAACAATGTGAGAAGAATGACCGAAGAAGATTGGGATAGATGGAGCGACAATATAAAACAAATGAAAAACGAAAGAACGGGAGTATACGCCCAGGTGACTGAGGAATTTACACAGGAGGAATATGACCAATGGAGACTATCTATAAGACAACCGGAACAACCAATACAAACAGAAAATACGGAACTAAGAGAATGGATAAGGGTTATGTTCGATCTATCCAGAGAAGATATTTGTAATTGGAGGAAGGTACATAATCAAGTAGATGAGTTCACGGAAGTGCCGGAACCAAAAACTCAAATAAAAAAAGAAGTAGTCAAAGTGAAACAACAGAAGAAAATGCCAGAACAACCAACTCAGAAGGAAGACCTGAGCACGCAGGAGATGTTCAGGATGCTGATGGAACAAATGAACAAAGACCATGAAGAATTGCTTAAAAAATTAGAGTCAAACAATACAAAATTAGAATCATTGCTAGAGGGAAGGAAACAAGACAAGGAAGAATTGCATAAAAAATTGGACTCAGTACATAATATTTTCAAACCAGTGGATGAAACACAAGACACCACTTCTGAAGGTAGTAAGGAGATAGAATTTAAAAAGGACCAAAGCGTATTATTGCCTGAAAATAATAACAACGAAACAAATGATGAATACGTGGAAATGAAGACGGAGAAAAGGCATCACAGAAAAATAATAAAAACAAGAGAAGAAGTGGAGATGATGAAAAACGGACTAACCAATGTATTTAGTGTACCAATGACCAACCATGCCGAAAGGATGAATTTTATGGAGTGCAGGAGAACTCTAAAAGAAATTCTAGAAGGAGTGAAATACCGACCAGCGAGAAGAAACTGGAGAGAAGCAAGACCTGAATGGAGAATACCCAAATTAAAAGAAATTCACAACCAACCAGTGGATGAAAAATTCAGCGAATCTATGCTTAAATGGAAAATACCCAACTTTGAAAAAACTCACAACAAGATAGTGTGCCACAAATTAAAAAGGTATCTAGAACACTTGAATACGCAAGAAATACAAAGGCAAAATAAAACAGCAATAACAACATTAACGAAGGAGGTACAATTAACAACTTCTTTGATTAATCAAAATATATTGAATAACGTAGGCATGGAGACAACTGAACATATGATAGAAGAATTGTGGTACAAGATAGAAGACACCTATTTCACCAGTAAAGAAATAGTTATACACACCCAGAATATCCGAACCACAAATGCAGAGGAAATGATGGACCATGGGTAAACTAAGCGAAGATACCATACACCAAGAAAAGGGACTGATCTTCGAATTACTGACCAAGCAACCCAATGGAATAGAAAGGAGATATTAAAATTAAATGAAGCCACTAAACAATCACCAAAACAAGAGGGTACAAGAAACGACTAAACTATGATAAACAAACTCTACTCCTTCATTAATTTCGAAACAAAAAAGAAATTAATACTCATCCAGAATAAGTGTGAATATCAAACACTTGAAGGAGAAGAGGTGAAGAATAACGAAGTGTCGAACAAAAAGGAGAAGGCTATAATATGGAATGGAAATGATAATATAATAAATCCACAACCGTGAGAATTGAATTGATACCAAAATATGTGAGCTTCATCCAGAATAAGTGTGAATATCAAACACTTGAAGGAGAAGAGGTGAAGAATAACGAAGTGTCGAACAAAAAGGAGAAGGCTATAATATGGAATGGAAATGATAATATAATAAATCCACAACCGTGAGAATTGAATTGATACCAAAATATGTGAGCTTCATCCAGAATAAGTGTGAATATCAAACACTTGAAGGAGAAGAGGTGAAGAATAACGAAGTGTCGAACAAAAAGGAGAAGGCTATAATATGGAATGGAAATGATAATATAATAAATCCACAACCGTGAGAATTGAATTGATACCAAAATAAACTTAGATATAATAAAATGTACGGCCATATGTCATCACGAAGGACAAGTAACTGTAAATAAAATACATATACCAAAATTCAAAAATTATGTGAGCACAACTTGCAACAACATTTCGATGACTTATGAGGCCTAAAATAAAAAATATCAAAACAAAAGGAATGAGTTACATAAATTCCTACTAAGTGAAATCAACTTACAATTTATTAAAAAGTTGATATGTGAAGTATATGAAATAATTAAACAAAATGTACCAAAATAGGAATACGCTACAAAAATTCCTATGATGTAAGAGAATTAACTTACAAAGAATTATCAAGAATGATTTTTAATACAAACTGAAATATACAAAAATAAAATCAGATCAAAAAACTGATAAGATAAATACCTGAAATTATAATGAATCAAAGGTATTCAAAAAAAATAAAAAATCTAAACTGGTACAAAGAAAAAGAGAAGTTATGTATGAATCCAATATACAAGCTATGGCTAAAGCAAAATATTGCTAAATAACTGAGAAAAGAATACCAATGTCTAAGATAATTAAAATGATCACAACGAGAATTGAAAACCGAATAATGAAAGGTTAATGATGAAATTAACATATAAATAAATAAAAAACAATCAATTGTATGAGCAAATGATAGTATATAGCAAAGGTACAGCGGAAGGAAGAATGAGTAAATGGCCAAAGTGATCTAAAAACAAACCACAAGGTGGACAATCCCAAAGTATATTATTATTAATTGAAGTCACAAGTTGACAAAAAAGGTATTTATGATTGACTGTTGAAAAGTCCAGCAATCCAAATAAACTGAGCAGAGATGATGTGCCTCTGGTCTCAGAAAAATGAGTAGTAATGGGAGAAACCAGCTACTAAAGTTAGGGAAAAAATTGTGTATAAGGGAGAACACACCAATGGAAATAAAATGAAAAACAGATCCAAATAAAATGGAATGAATTCAGTAAGAAGAGAAATAAAGAATGGAGAAACAACCAAGAAAGAAAAGGAAAAAGATTATGTATAACTGATAATTTCATAAAAAACTATGCTAGTGTTTATCAAAATGATCAATTTTAAAGGAGAGGCATTATGTTACGACACAAATAGCCAACCCAGTACCAGGGATAAAAAATATATTTATAAATGTAAAAATACTTCTTATCAAATAAACTGATTGATTTAATTAAAATATAAGGAATATGACTCGACAAACGACGACTTTGACCTAACCCAAGTGATTGACCCAACAACAGGAAACAAATAAAGAAGGGAACCACACAAATAAACAACGAGAATAAGAAAGTAATAAACCCAAACCAAAAGGAAACAAGTTCATGGGTTTAAACGACCCCAAAATACCCAAAGAAACGGATGAAAAAACCCAATGTATTAATCAAATGATGAAAATGAGAAGGAGGGAGACAAGCAGAAGTGAAAACCAATAATGGTTCACAAAACAAGTAATAAAGCACTCAACAAGAATATTGAAACCAAAACAATGGTTATCCGGAGAAAGGAGAGGTAACGGTTACTACCCAATAATAGACAAAATGACCTAGTGAAGAAACTTCACTAAGGATTAAGGTGATAAAAAGGCAACTTACACCACAGATAAAATTGTTATTAGTTATTAAGTATTAATTATTAAGTATTAATTGTCATTAGTATTAAGGATATGAAAGAGAAATAAGTACAGGGATCACCCACTATAAAACAAACAATATAAACAGTGATACAGTGCAATAGTGTAGGTGTAAAAACCCCAAAGTGAAGTGTTACACTAGTGAAGTTATAATTAACAATAAATAATTTAAAAGTGAAGGTAAGATAAAGGTTGGAAATTAACAGTGAATAAATAGCTGATGAAAAATAGTATTAAGTGTGAATTATAGAATAAGGTATAGTAAACACTAGAAGTGATGATGACTTTTTTATTTAAGAAAAGATGTTCAATAGAGTTAAGTTTAATTATAGCCAGTAGTAAGTAAAAAGGGAGGATTCCAGAAAAGAATAAAATTGAAGGTGTTAACATGGAGAGAATGAAAAAATTGTTTATTAAGAAATCAAAAACTAACAAAGACACCTAAGTTATAAGGGACTGTTATCAATTTAATAAAAAGTGATGTTGTTTATCACAACACAAATGATATGTGTTGTAAACAAAAAATTAGCAAATAAGGATAAGTTAGAAGGGAGTGATGATATTTCTTAATCAAAATAATAACTATAATAACTTATAAAAAATTGTTCATGTTAATGTTATGAATAGGATATGGCTGAATGAAATGTGCAGTCCATAAGCCTAATGTTATGTTTTGAAGACTAAAATAGAGAAAGCAATATTGAACAGTAAACAACACACCTACAGACTCAAAACACAACACAACTAATAAAAATAACAAAGTAAAGCTCAATAGGCTGAACCAAAATGTGATTTGAACGAAATAAGTAAATTACTATAATGGCTACTCAGGCCTAGAAAAAACATAACTGTCAGAACCAAACAACCAAAAATTATAACAAATTGAATAAGAATTTAGAAAATCTGAGGTGAAGGAATCGCCAAGAATAAATTGTAAATCATTTATAACACAAAATATTGTAATAGGCATTATTATACAAAAAGAAATGTAATTAACAAGCATTAACATAATTGTAAAAACTTAAAATCTGAAATTACCCAAGCTTGTGTGGGGTATCAAAATAATCTATGAACGAGAATAAATACTATAGTGACAATATTTAATAACCAGGAAGGAAGATGGAGGAATAACAGTAATCAGAAGATATACGAAGAATTCGAATTTTGATAACAATACATCATCTCAAAATCAACCAATCAGATTCACACCGTTACTATGGAAACGGCGGTTGAAGACGAGTTTACCGTTAGAATTAACAAGAAGTGAAGCGTCATTAAGCCAATGCAGATGCAAATATTTGGAAGAGCGTTTTTTAGTGTAAATTAATGCAAACAGTTGTTAAAAGTTGCTGAACTTGATTGTTGAAGAACCAGATGACCGTTGTAGCAGATAATTCAAGACCCAAGACCAATTACATAGAAAATATCCATTGAAAAGAATGTCAAGACCCATGACGAAACAGACGCCCCATTTAGTGAAGCCCAAAATCCATGAAAACTGAATATATGCAGCCACATCCTACCCGATTAAACAACGGAGGCACCTAGACACGTTGAGGTGTTAAGTACCATCCAATTATTTATTTTCCACCAACCCTAATCACTTTAAATAATTTTGAAAGGTAAATTTACCGCACTATAGTAACAATATTTCTCTTTCATAGAATATCTGAGCAAACTAAAACTTAATAGAAATATGTTAACATTGATATAACCTATGAATTAAACACGAACTTACAGAACACTTTTACGACACAACACAACAGATTGTAACAGCACACTTTATTTTTTATGTACACTTAGATTAAGGTAATATATATTTTTATTGTAACCATTGGAGTTCTTTAACTCATAGCCAAAAGGATCCATGATTTAGGAAACCAATAATAATTGTAATAAGCCTAACGTAAACAGCAACGCAAGGTTAAATGGTTTCTAAATCACTTCGCCGACCCTGAAAGCAAGATCTCATGTAATCAGTTGGAGCGAATTTATAATTATATTATTGTAAATGTGAATGTTTTCAGTTATCACCCATTAAAAAATATTTATTACAGGGAGTAACCAGCGTTATCATTTCATAGGGAGTGCTATATATCAATTACTTGTGTTTAAGAATAAATCATAGCAGCAAACAGGTTTTCAGTCACACCGCAGAGGCGACGATTGGGACGGCCGTGCGAGCGGGAACTATTCGAATGCACCATCCCGTAACGCTGATAACTTCTTTCACCATAATTTTAGTTGTTTTTGAAAAACAACTTGGCGCCACCCGGGATTATCACACCCCTATATATATAACAGGTAAGGTTACTGCCGTAGTATAGAGGTGATTATATCTACGCTACGAACATCGCTAGCCATCAAAATTACAGTAACGACCCGGTGCGAGGTGAACGCACCCATCATACAAAACACATACAAATTGTACACATTTTGCAGGTACGATCGAACCATAACGTTACATATTGGGGACCAACAGGTGAGGCTTTAAAAAAAGGCCCACGGCGGCTATGAAGAGACATTCTTTGGTTACAGAATAAAGACGAAAAAAGATGAAACCAAAAGATAGACTACAACGACCAACGAAAATGCCCAAACAACAGAAACAATGGAGTTATGCAGAGTGGATGACAAGGTTATTTCAAAAATTCAGTAAGGAAATGGAATACATCAAGAAGAACTCCACGGATCATGAAAGAGCACAAATGAGTCGTGCAAATGCAGTGGGATCACCAAACGACCAGATGTCACTGAGAGATATTTATAATGAAATGTGGAAGCTGGACACCAAATATAATGAAGAAAAGACTATCGGGACAGCCCACGAAAAACAAGATAACAATGTGAGAAGAATGACCGAAGAAGATTGGGATAGATGGAGCGACAATATAAAACAAATGAAAAACGAAAGAACGGGAGTATACGCCCAGGTGACTGAGGAATTTACACAGGAGGAATATGACCAATGGAGACTATCTATAAGACAACCGGAACAACCAATACAAACAGAAAATACGGAACTAAGAGAATGGATAAGGGTTATGATCGATCTAACCAGAGAAGATATTTGTAATTGGAGGAAGGTACATAATCAAGTAGATGAGTTCACGGAAGTGCCGGAACCAAAAACTCAAATAAAAAAAGAAGTAGTCAAAGTGAAACAACAGAAGAAAATGCCAGAACAACCAACTCAGAAGGAAGACCTGAGCACGCAGGAGATGTTCAGGATGCTGATGGAACAAATGAACAAAGACCATGAAGAATTGCTTAACAAATTAGAGTCAAACAATACAAAATTAGAATCATTGCTAGAGGGAAGGAAACAAGACAAGGCAGAATTGCATAAAAAATTGGACTCAGTACATAATATTTTCAAACCAGTGGATGAAACACAAGACACCACTTCTGAAGGTAGTAAGGAGATAGAATTTAAAAAGGACCAAAGCGTATTATTGCCTGAAAATAATAACAACGAAACAAATGATGAATACGTGGAAATGAAGACGGAGAAAAGGCATCACAGAAAAATAATAAAAACAAGAGAAGTGGAGATGATGAAAAACGGACTAACCAATGTATTTAGTGTACCAATGACCAACCATGCCGAAAGGATGAATTTTATGGAGTGCTGGAGAACTCTAAAAGAAATTCTAGAAGGTGTGAAATACCGACCAGCGAGAAGAAACTGGAGAGAAGCAAGACCTGAATGGAGAATACCCAAATTAAAAGAAATTCACAACCAACCAGTGGATGAAAAATTCAGCGAATCTATGCTTAAATGGAAAATACCCAAGTTTGAAAAAACTCACAACAAGATAGTGTGCCACAAATTAAAAAGGTATCTAGAACACTTGAATACGCAAGAAATACAAAGGCAAAATAAAACAGCAATAACAACATTAACGAAGGAGGTACAATTAACAACTTCTTTGATTAATCAAAATATATTGAATAACGTAGGCATGGAGACAACTGAACATATGATAGAAGAATTGTGGTACAAGATAGAAGACACCTATTTCACCAGTAAGGAAATAGTTATACACACCCAGAATATCCGAACCACAAATGCAGAGGAAATGATGGACCATGGGTAAACTAAGCGAAGATACCATACACCAAGAAAAGGGACTGATCTTCGAATTACTGACCAAGCAACCCAATGGAATAGAAAGGAGATATTAAAATTAAATGAAGCCACTAAACAATCACCAAAACAAGAGGGTACAAGAAACGACTAAACTATAATAAACAAACTCTACTCCTTCATTAATTTCGAAACAAAAAAGAAATTAATAGTCATCCAGAATAAGTGTGAATATCAAACACTTGAAAGAGAAGAGGTGAAGAATAACGAAGTGTCGAACAAAAAGGAGAAGGCTATAATATGGAATGGAAATGATAATATAATAAATCCACAACCGTGAGAATTGAATTGATACCAAAATATGTGAGCTTCATCCAGAATAAGTGTGAATATCAAACACTTGAAGGAGAAGAGGTGAAGAATAACGAAGTGTCGAACAAAAAGGAGAAGGCTATAATATGGAATGGAAATGATAATATAATAAATCCACAACCGTGAGAATTGAATTGATACCAAAATATGTGAGCTTCATCCAGAATAAGTGTGAATATCAAACACTTGAAGGAGAAGAGGTGAAGAATAACGAAGTGTCGAACAAAAAGGAGAAGGCTATAATATGGAATGGAAATGATAATATAATAAATCCACAACCGTGAGAATTGAATTGATACCAAAATAAACTTAGATATAATAAAATGTACGGCCATATGTCATCACGAAGGACAAGTAACTGTAAATAAAATACATATACCAAAATTCAAAAATTATGTGAGCACAACTTGCAACAACATTTCGATGACTTATGAGGCCTAAAATAAAAAATATCAAAACAAAAGGAATGAGTTACATAAATTCCTACTAAGTGAAATCAACTTACAATTTATTAAAAAGTTGATATGTGAAGTATATGAAATAATTAAACAAAATGTACCAAAATAGGAATACGCTACAAAAATTCCTATGATGTAAGAGAATTAACTTACAAAGAATTATCAAGAATGATTTTTAATACAAACTGAAATATACAAAAATAAAATCAGATCAAAAAACTGATAAGATAAATACCTGAAATTATAATGAATCAAAGGTATTCAAAAAAAATAAAAAATCTAAACTGGTACAAAGAAAAAGAGAAGTTATGTATGAATCCAATATACAAGCTATGGCTAAAGCAAAATATTGCTAAATAACTGAGAAAAGAATACCAATGTCTAAGATAATTAAAATGATCACAACGAGAATTGAAAACCGAATAATGAAAGGTTAATGATGAAATTAACATATAAATAAATAAAAAACAATCAATTGTATGAGCAAATGATAGTATATAGCAAAGGTACAGCGGAAGGAAGAATGAGTAAATGGCCAAAGTGATCTAAAAACAAACCACAAGGTGGACAATCCCAAAGTATATTATTATTAATTGAAGTCACAAGTTGACAAAAAAGGTATTTATGATTGACTGTTGAAAAGTCCAGCAATCCAAATAAACTGAGCAGAGATGATGTGCCTCTGGTCTCAGAAAAATGAGTAGTAATGGGAGAAACCAGCTACTAAAGTTAGGGAAAAAATTGTGTATAAGGGAGAACACACCAATGGAAATAAAATGAAAAACAGATCCAAATAAAATGGAATGAATTCAGTAAGAAGAGAAATAAAGAATGGAGAAACAACCAAGAAAGAAAAGGAAAAAGATTATGTATAACTGATAATTTCATAAAAAACTATGCTAGTGTTTATCAAAATGATCAATTTTAAAGGAGAGGCATTATGTTACGACACAAATAGCCAACCCAGTGCCAGGGATAAAAAATATATTTATAAATGTAAAAATACTTCTTATCAAATAAACTGATTGATTTAATTAAAATATAAGGAATATGACTCGACAAACGACGACTTTGACCTAACCCAAGTGATTGACCCAACAACAGGAAACAAATAAAGAAGGGAACCACACAAATAAACAACGAGAATAAGAAAGTAATAAACCCAAACCAAAAGGAAACAAGTTCATGGGTTTAAACGACCCCAAAATACCCAAAGAAACGGATGAAAAAACCCAATGTATTAATCAAATGATGAAAATGAGAAGGAGGGAGACAAGCAGAAGTGAAAACCAATAATGGTTCACAAAACAAGTAATAAAGCACTCAACAAGAATATTGAAACCAAAACAATGGTTATCCGGAGAAAGGAGAGGTAACGGTTACTACCCAATAATAGACAAAATGACCTAGTGAAGAAACTTCACTAAGGATTAAGGTGATAAAAAGGCAACTTACACCACAGATAAAATTGTTATTAGTTATTAAGTATTAATTATTAAGTATTAATTGTCATTAGTATTAAGGATATGAAAGAGAAATAAGTACAGGGATCACCCACTATAAAACAAACAATATAAACAGTGATACAGTGCAATAGTGTAGGTGTAAAAACCCCAAAGTGAAGTGTTACACTAGTGAAGTTATAATTAACAATAAATAATTTAAAAGTGAAGGTAAGATAAAGGTTGGAAATTAACAGTGAATAAATAGCTGATGAAAAATAGTATTAAGTGTGAATTATAGAATAAGGTATAGTAAACACTAGAAGTGATGATGACTTTTTTATTTAAGAAAAGATGTTCAATAGAGTTAAGTTTAATTATAGCCAGTAGTAAGTAAAAAGGGAGGATTCCAGAAAAGAATAAAATTGAAGGTGTTAACATGGAGAGAATGAAAAAATTGTTTATTAAGAAATCAAAAACTAACAAAGACACCTAAGTTATAAGGGACTGTTATCAATTTAATAAAAAGTGATGTTGTTTATCACAACACAAATGATATGTGTTGTAAACAAAAAATTAGCAAATAAGGATAAGTTAGAAGGGAGTGATGATATTTCTTAATCAAAATAATAACTCTAATAACTTATAAAAAATTGTTCATGTTAATGTTATGAATAGGATATGGCTGAATGAAATGTGCAGTCCATAAGCCTAATGTTATGTTTTGAAGACTAAAATAGAGAAAGCAATATTGAACAGTAAACAACACACCTACAGACTCAAAACACAACACAACTAATAAAAATAACAAAGTAAAGCTCAATAGGCTGAACCAAAATGTGATTTGAACGAAATAAGTAAATTACTATAATGGCTACTCAGGCCTAGAAAAAACATAACTGTCAGAACCAAACAACCAAAAATTATAACAAATTGAATAAGAATTTAGAAAATCTGAGGTGAAGGAATCGCCAAGAATAAATTGTAAATCATTTATAACACAAAATATTGTAATAGGCATTATTATACAAAAAGAAATGTAATTAACAAGCATTAACATAATTGTAAAAACTTAAAATCTGAAATTACCCAAGCTTGTGTGGGGTATCAAAATAATCTATGAACGAGAATAAATACTATAGTGACAATATTTAATAACCAGGAAGGAAGATGGAGGAATAACAGTAATCAGAAGATATACGAAGAATTCGAATTTTGATAACAATACATCATCTCAAAATCAACCAATCAGATTCACACCGTTACTATGGAAACGGCGGTTGAAGACGAGTTTACCGTTAGAATTAACAAGAAGTGAAGCGTCATTAAGCCAATGCAGATGCAAATATTTGGAAGAGCGTTTTTTAGTGTAAATTAATGCAAACAGTTGTTAAAAGTTGCTGAACTTGATTGTTGAAGAAGCAGATGACCGTTGTAGCAGATAATTCAAGACCCAAGACCAATTACATAGAAAATATCCATTGAAAAGAATGTCAAGACCCATGACGAAACAGACGCCCCATTTAGTGAAGCCCAAAATCCATGAAAACTGAATATATGCAGCCACATCCTACCCGATTAAACAACGGAGGCACCTAGACACGTTGAGGTGTTAAGTACCATCCAATTATTTATTTTCCACCAACCCTAATCACTTTAAATAATTTTGAAAGGTAAATTTACCGCACTATAGTAACAATATTTCTCTTTCATAGAATATTTGAGCAAACTAAAACTTAATAGAAATATGTTAACATTGATATAACCTATGAATTAAACACGAACTTACAGAATACTTTTACGACACAACACAACAGATTGTAACAGCACACTTTATTTTTTATGTACACTTAGATTAAGGTAATATATATTTTTATTGTAACCATTGGAGTTCTTTAACTCATAGCCAAAAGGATCCATGATTTAGGAAACCAATAATAATTGTAATAAGCCTAACGTAAACAGCAACGCAAGGTTAAATGGTTTCTAAATCACTTCGCCGACCCTGAAAGCAAGATCTCATGTAATCAGTTGGAGCGAATTTATAATTATATTATTGTAAATGTGAATGTTTTCAGTTATCACCCATTAAAAAATATTTATTACAGGGAGTAACCAGCGTTATCATTTCATAGGGAGTGCTATATATCAATTACTTGTGTTTAAGAATAAATCATAGCAGCAAACAGGTTTTCAGTCACACCGCAGAGGCGACGATTGGGACGGCCGTGCGAGCGGGAACTATTTGAATGCACCATCCCGTAACGCTGATAACTTCTTTCACCATAATTTTAGTTGTTTTTGAAAAACAACTTGGCGCCACCCGGGATTATCACACCCCTATATATATAACAGGTAAGGTTACTGCCGTAGTATAGAGGTGATTATATCTACGCTACAAACATCGCTAGCCATCAAAATTACAGTAACGACCCGGTGCGAGGTGAACGCACCCATCATACAAAACACATACAAATTGTACACATTTTGCAGGTACGATCGAACCATAACGTTACATATTGGCGACCAACAGGTGAGGCTTTAAAAAAAGGCCCACAGCGGCTATGAAGAGACATTCTTTGGTTACAGAATAAAGACGAAAAAAGATGAAACCAAAAGATAGACTACAACGACCAACGAAAATGCCCAAACAACAGAAACAATGGAGTTATGCAGAGTGGATGACAAGGTTATTTCAAAAATTCAGTAAGGAAATGGAATACATCAAGAAGAACTCCACGGATCATGAAAGAGCACAAATGAGTCGTGCAAATGCAGTGGGATCACCAAACGACCAGATGTCACTGAGAGATATTTATAATGAAATGTGGAAGCTGGACACCAAATATAATGAAGAAAAGACTATCGGGACAGCCCACGAAAAACAAGATAACAATGTGAGAAGAATGACCGAAGAAGATTGGGATAGATGGAGCGACAATATAAAACAAATGAAAAACGAAAGAACGGGAGTATACGCCCAGGTGACTGAGGAATTTACACAGGAGGAATATGACCAATGGAGACTATCTATAAGACAACCGGAACAACCAATACAAACAGAAAATACGGAACTAAGAGAATGGATAAGGGTTATGTTCGATCTATCCAGAGAAGATATTTGTAATTGGAGGAAGGTACATAATCAAGTAGATGAGTTCACGGAAGTGCCGGAACCAAAAACTCAAATAAAAAAAGAAGTAGTCAAAGTGAAACAACAGAAGAAAATGCCAGAACAACCAACTCAGAAGGAAGACCTGAGCACGCAGGAGATGTTCAGGATGCTGATGGAACAAATGAACAAAGACCATGAAGAATTGCTTAAAAAATTAGAGTCAAACAATACAAAATTAGAATCATTGCTAGAGGGAAGGAAACAAGACAAGGAAGAATTGCATAAAAAATTGGACTCAGTACATAATATTTTCAAACCAGTGGATGAAACACAAGACACCACTTCTGAAGGTAGTAAGGAGATAGAATTTAAAAAGGACCAAAGCGTATTATTGCCTGAAAATAATAACAACGAAACAAATGATGAATACGTGGAAATGAAGACGGAGAAAAGGCATCACAGAAAAATAATAAAAACAAGAGAAGAAGTGGAGATCATGAAAAACGGACTAACCAATGTATTTAGTGTACCAATGACCAACCATGCCGAAAGGATGAATTTTATGGAGTGCTGGAGAACTCTAAAAGAAATTCTAGAAGGAGTGAAATACCGACCAGCGAGAAGAAACTGGAGAGAAGCAAGACCTGAATGGAGAATACCCAAATTAAAAGAAATTCACAACCAACCAGTGGATGAAAAATTCAGCGAATCTATGCTTAAATGGAAAATACCCAAGTTTGAAAAAACTCACAACAAGATAGTGTGCCACAAATTAAAAAGGTATCTAGAACACTTGAATACGCAAGAAATACAAAGGCAAAATAAAACAGCAATAACAACATTAACGAAGGAGGTACAATTAACAACTTCTTTGATTAATCAAAATATATTGAATAACGTAGGCATGGAGACAACTGAACATATGATAGAAGAATTGTGGTACAAGATAGAAGACACCTATTTCACCAGTAAGGAAATAGTTATACACACCCAGAATATCCGAACCACAAATGCAGAGGAAATGATGGACCATGGGTAAACTAAGCGAAGATACCATACACCAAGAAAAGGGACTGATCTTCGAATTACTGACCAAGCAACCCAATGGAATAGAAAGGAGATATTAAAATTAAATGAAGCCACTAAACAATCACCAAAACAAGAGGGTACAAGAAATGACTAAACTATAATAAACAAACTCTACTCCTTCATTAATTTCGAAACAAAAAAGAAATTAATAATCATCCAGAATAAGTGTGAATATCAAACACTTGAAGGAGAAGAGGTGAAGAATAACGAAGTGTCGAACAAAAAGGAGAAGGCTATAATATGGAATGGAAATGATAATATAATAAATCCACAACCGTGAGAATTGAATTGATACCAAAATATGTGAGCTTCATCCAGAATAAGTGTGAATATCAAACACTTGAAGGAGAAGAGGTGAAGAATAACGAAGTGTCGAACAAAATGGAGAAGGCTATAATATGGAATGGAAATGATAATATAATAAATCCACAACCGTGAGAATTGAATTGATACCAAAATATGTGAGCTTCATCCAGAATAAGTGTGAATATCAAACACTTGAAGGAGAAGAGGTGAAGAATAACGAAGTGTCGAACAAAAAGGAGAAGGCTATAATATGGAATGGAAATGATAATATAATAAATCCACAACCGTGAGAATTGAATTGATACCAAAATAAACTTAGATATAATAAAATGTACGGCCATATGTCATCACGAAGGACAAGTAACTGTAAATAAAATACATATACCAAAATTCAAAAATTATGTGAGCACAACTTGCAACAACATTTCGATGACTTATGAGGCCTAAAATAAAAAATATCAAAACAAAAGGAATGAGTTACATAAATTCCTACTAAGTGAAATCAACTTACAATTTATTAAAAAGTTGATATGTGAAGTATATGAAATAATTAAACAAAATGTACCAAAATAGGAATACGCTACAAAAATTCCTATGATGTAAGAGAATTAACTTACAAAGAATTATCAAGAATGATTTTTAATACAAACTGAAATATACAAAAATAAAATCAGATCAAAAAACTGATAAGATAAATACCTGAAATTATAATGAATCAAAGGTATTCAAAAAAAATAAAAAATCTAAACTGGTACAAAGAAAAAGAGAAGTTATGTATGAATCCAATATACAAGCTATGGCTAAAGCAAAATATTGCTAAATAACTGAGAAAAGAATACCAATGTCTAAGATAATTAAAATGATCACAACGAGAATTGAAAACCGAATAATGAAAGGTTAATGATGAAATTAACATATAAATAAATAAAAACAATCAATTGTATGAGCAAATGATAGTATATAGCAAAGGTACAGCGGAAGGAAGAATGAGTAAATGGCCAAAGTGATCTAAAAACAAACCACAAGGTGGACAATCCCAAAGTATATTATTATTAATTGAAGTCACAAGTTGACAAAAAAGGTATTTATGATTGACTGTTGAAAAGTCCAGCAATCCAAATAAACTGAGCAGAGATGATGTGCCTCTGGTCTCAGAAAAATGAGTAGTAATGGGAGAAACCAGCTACTAAAGTTAGGGAAAAAATTGTGTATAAGGGAGAACACACCAATGGAAATAAAATGAAAAACAGATCCAAATAAAATGGAATGAATTCAGTAAGAAGAGAAATAAAGAATGGAGAAACAACCAAGAAAGAAAAAGAAAAAGATTATATATAACTGATAATTTCATAAAAAACTATGCTAGTGTTTATCAAAATGATCAATTTTAAAGGAGAGGCATTATGTTACGACACAAATAGCCAACCCAGTACCAGGGATAAAAAATATATTTATAAATGTAAAAATACTTCTTATCAAATAAACTGATTGATTTAATTAAAATATAAGGAATATGACTCGACAAACGACGACTTTGACCTAACCCAAGTGATTGACCCAACAACAGGAAACAAATAAAGAAGGGAACCACACAAATAAACAACGAGAATAAGAAAGTAATAAACCCAAACCAAAAGGAAACAAGTTCATGGGTTTAAACGACCCCAAAATACCCAAAGAAACGGATGAAAAAACCCAATGTATTAATCAAATGATGAAAATGAGAAGGAGGGAGACAAGCAGAAGTGAAAACCAATAATGGTTCACAAAACAAGTAATAAAGCACTCAACAAGAATATTGAAACCAAAACAATGGTTATCCGGAGAAAGGAGAGGTAACGGTTACTACCCAATAATAGACAAAATGACCTAGTGAAGAAACTTCACTAAGGATTAAGGTGATAAAAAGGCAACTTACACCACAGATAAAATTGTTATTAGTTATTAAGTATTAATTATTAAGTATTAATTGTCATTAGTATTAAGGATATGAAAGAGAAATAAGTACAGGGATCACCCACTATAAAACAAACAATATAAACAGTGATACAGTGCAATAGTGTAGGTGTAAAAAACCCAAAGTGAAGTGTTACACTAGTGAAGTTATAATTAACAATAAATAATTTAAAAGTGAAGGTAAGATAAAGGTTGGAAATTAACAGTGAATAAATAGCTGATGAAAAATAGTATTAAGTGTGAATTATAGAATAAGGTATAGTAAACACTAGAAGTGATGATGACTTTTTTATTTAAGAAAAGATGTTCAATAGAGTTAAGTTTAATTATAGCCAGTAGTAAGTAAAAGGGAGGATTCCAGAAAAGAATAAAATTGAAGGTGTTAACATGGAGAGAATGAAAAAATTGTTTATTAAGAAATCAAAAACTAACAAAGACACCTAAGTTATAAGGGACTGTTATCAATTTAATAAAAAGTGATGTTGTTTATCACAACACAAATGATATGTGTTGTAAACAAAAAATTAGCAAATAAGGATAAGTTAGAAGGGAGTGATGATATTTCTTAATCAAAATAATAACTCTAATAACTTATAAAAAATTGTTCATGTTAATGTTATGAATAGGATATGGCTGAATGAAATGTGCAGTCCATAAGCCTAATGTTATGTTTTGAAGACTAAAATAGAGAAAGCAATATTGAACAGTAAACAACACACCTACAGACTCAAAACACAACACAACTAATAAAAATAACAAAGTAAAGCTCAATAGGCTGAACCAAAATGTGATTTGAACGAAATAAGTAAATTACTATAATGGCTACTCAGGCCTAGAAAAAACATAACTGTCAGAACCAAACAACCAAAAATTATAACAAATTGAATAAGAATTTAGAAAATCTGAGGTGAAGGAATCGCCAAGAATAAATTTTAAATCATTTATAACACAAAATATTGTAATAGGCATTATTATACAAAAAGAAATGTAATTAACAAGCATTAACATAATTGTAAAAACTTAAAATCTGAAATTACCCAAGCTTGTGTGGGGTATCAAAATAATCTATGAACGAGAATAAATACTATAGTGACAATATTTAATAACCAGGAAGGAAGATGGAGGAATAACAGTAATCAGAAGATATACGAAGAATTCGAATTTTGATAACAATACATCATCTCAAAATCAACCAATCAGATTCACACCGTTACTATGGAAACGGCGGTTGAAGACGAGTTTACCGTTAGAATTAACAAGAAGTGAAGCGTCATTAAGCCAATGCAGATGCAAATATTTGGAAGAGCGTTTTTTAGTGTAAATTAATGCAAACAGTTGTTAAAAGTTGCTGAACTTGATTGTTGAAGAAGCAGATGACCGTTGTAGCAGATAATTCAAGACCCAAGACCAATTACATAGAAAATATCCATTGAAAAGAATGTCAAGACCCATGACGAAACAGACGCCCCATTTAGTGAAGCCCAAAATCCATGAAAACTGAATATATGCAGCCACATCCTACCCGATTAAACAACGGAGGCACCTAGACACGTTGAGGTGTTAAGTACCATCCAATTATTTATTTTCCACCAACCCTAATCACTTTAAATAATTTTGAAAGGTAAATTTACCGCACTATAGTAACAATATTTCTCTTTCATAGAATATTTGAGCAAACTAAAACTTAATAGAAATATGTTAACATTGATATAACCTATGAATTAAACACGAACTTACAGAACACTTTTACGACACAACACAACAGATTGTAACAGCACACTTTATTTTTTATGTACACTTAGATTAAGGTAATATATATTTTTATTGTAACCATTGGAGTTCTTTAACTCATAGCCAAAAGGATCCATGATTTAGGAAACCAATAATAATTGTAATAAGCCTAACGTAAACAGCAACGCAAGGTTAAATGGTTTCTAAATCACTTCGCCGACCCTGAAAGCAAGATCTCATGTAATCAGTTGGAGCGAATTTATAATTATATTATTGTAAATGTGAATGTTTTCAGTTATCACCCATTAAAAAATATTTATTACAGGGAGTAACCAGCGTTATCATTTCATAGGGAGTGCTATATATCAATTACTTGTGTTTAAGAATAAATCATAGCAGCAAACAGGTTTTCAGTCACACCGCAGAGGCGACGATTGGGACGGCCGTGCGAGCGGGAACTATTTGAATGCACCATCCCGTAACGCTGATAACTTCTTTCACCATAATTTTAGTTGTTTTTGAAAAACAACTTGGCGCCACCCGGGATTATCACACCCCTATATATATAACAGGTAAGGTTACTGCCGTAGTATAGAGGTGATTATATCTACGCTACGAACATCGCTAGCCATCAAAATTACAGTAACGACCCGGTGCGAGGTGAACGCACCCATCATACAAAACACATACAAATTGTACACATTTTGCAGGTACGATCGAACCATAACGTTACATATTGGCGACCAACAGGTGAGGCTTTAAAAAAAGGCCCACGGCGGCTATGAAGAGACATTCTTTGGTTACAGAATAAAGACGAAAAAAGATGAAACCAAAAGATAGACTACAACGACCAACGAAAATGCCCAAACAACAGAAACAATGGAGTTATGCAGAGTGGATGACAAGGTTATTTCAAAAATTCAGTAAGGAAATGGAATACACCAAGAAGAACTCCACGGATCATGAAAGAGCACAAATGAGTCGTGCAAATGCAGTGGGATCACCAAACGACCAGATGTCACTGAGAGATATTTATAATGAAATGTGGAAGCTGGACACCAAATATAATGAAGAAAAGACTATCGGGACAGCCCACGAAAAACAAGATAACAATGTGAGAAGAATGACCGAAGAAGATTGGGATAGATGGAGCGACAATATAAAACAAATGAAAAACGAAAGAACGGGAGTATACGCCCAGGTGACTGAGGAATTTACACAGGAGGAATATGACCAATGGAGACTATCTATAAGACAACCGGAACAACCAATACAAACAGAAAATACGGAACTAAGAGAATGGATAAGGGTTATGTTCGATCTATCCAGAGAAGATATTTGTAATTGGAGGAAGGTACATAATCAAGTAGATGAGTTCACGGAAGTGCTGGAACCAAAAACTCAAATAAAAAAAGAAGTAGTCAAAGTGAAACAACAGAAGAAAATGCCAGAACAACCAACTCAGAAGGAAGACCTGAGCACGCAGGAGATGTTCAGGATGCTGATGGAACAAATGAACAAAGACCATGAAGAATTGCTTAAAAAATTAGAGTCAAACAATACAAAATTAGAATCATTGCTAGAGGGAAGGAAACAAGACAAGGAAGAATTGCATAAAAAATTGGACTCAGTACATAATATTTTCAAACCAGTGGATGAAACACAAGACACCACTTCTGAAGGTAGTAAGGAGATAGAATTTAAAAAGGACCAAAGCGTATTATTGCCTGAAAATAATAACAACGAAACAAATGATGAATACGTGGAAATGAAGACGGAGAAAAGGCATCACAGAAAAATAATAAAAACAAGAGAAGAAGTGGAGATGATGAAAAACGGACTAACCAATGTATTTAGTGTACCAATGACCAACCATGCCGAAAGGATGAATTTTATGGAGTGCTGGAGAACTCTAAAAGAAATTCTAGAAGGAGTGAAATACCGACCATCGAGAAGAAACTGGAGAGAAGCAAGACCTGAATGGAGAATACCCAAATTAAAAGAAATTCACAACCAACCAGTGGATGAAAAATTCAGCGAATCTATGCTTAAATGGAAAATACCCAAGTTTGAAAAAATTCACAACAAGATAGTGTGCCACAAATTAAAAAGGTATCTAGAACACTTGAATACGCAAGAAATACAAAGGCAAAATAAAACAGCAATAACAACATTAACGAAGGAGGTACAATTAACAACTTCTTTGATTAATCAAAATATATTGAATAACGTAGGCATGGAGACAACTGAACATATGATAGAAGAATTGTGGTACAAGATAGAAGACACCTATTTCACCAGTAAGGAAATAGTTATACACACCCAGAATATCCGAACCACAAATGCAGAGGAAATGATGGACCATGGGTAAACTAAGCGAAGATACCATACACCAAGAAAAGGGACTGATCTTCGAATTACTGACCAAGCAACCCAATGGAATAGAAAGGAGATATTAAAATTAAATGAAGCCACTAAACAATCACCAAAACAAGAGGGTACAAGAAACGACTAAACTATAATAAACAAACTCTACTCCTTCATTAATTTCGAAACAAAAAAGAAATTAATAATCATCCAGAATAAGTGTGAATATCAAACACTTGAAGGAGAAGAGGTGAAGAATAACGAAGTGTCGAACAAAAAGGAGAAGGCTATAATATGGAATGGAAATGATAATATAATAAATCCACAACCGTGAGAATTGAATTGATACCAAAATATGTGAGCTTCATCCAGAATAAGTGTGAATATCAAACACTTGAAGGAGAAGAGGTGAAGAATAACGAAGTGTCGAACAAAAAGGAGAAGGCTATAATATGGAATGGAAATGATAATATAATAAATCCACAACCGTGAGAATTGAATTGATACCAAAATAAACTTAGATATAATAAAATGTATGGCCATATGTCATCACGAAGGACAAGTAACTGTAAATAAAATACATATACCAAAATTCAAAAATTATGTGAGCACAACTTGCAACAACATTTCGATGACTTATGAGGCCTAAAATAAAAAATATCAAAACAAAAGGAATGAGTTACATAAATTCCTACTAAGTGAAATCAACTTACAATTTATTAAAAAGTTGATATGTGAAGTATATGAAATAATTAAACAAAATGTACCAAAATAGGAATACGCTACAAAAATTCCTATGATGTAAGAGAATTAACTTACAAAGAATTATCAAGAATGATTTTTAATACAAACTGAAATATACAAAAATAAAATCAGATCAAAAAACTGATAAGATAAATACCTGAAATTATAATGAATCAAAGGTATTCAAAAAAAATAAAAAATCTAAACTGGTACAAAGAAAAAGAGAAGTTATGTATGAATCCAATATACAAGCTATGGCTAAAGCAAAATATTGCTAAATAACTGAGAAAAGAATACCAATGTCTAAGATAATTAAAATGATCACAACGAGAATTGAAAACCGAATAATGAAAGGTTAATGATGAAATTAACATATAAATAAATAAAAACAATCAATTGTATGAGCAAATGATAGTATATAGCAAAGGTACAGCGGAAGGAAGAATGAGTAAATGGCCAAAGTGATCTAAAAACAAACCACAAGGTGGACAATCCCAAAGTATATTATTATTAATTGAAGTCACAAGTTGACAAAAAAGGTATTTATGATTGACTGTTGAAAAGTCCAGCAATCCAAATAAACTGAGCAGAGATGATGTGCCTCTGGTCTCAGAAAAATGAGTAGTAATGGGAGAAACCAGCTACTAAAGTTAGGGAAAAAATTGTGTATAAGGGAGAACACACCAATGGAAATAAAATGAAAAACAGATCCAAATAAAATGGAATGAATTCAGTAAGAAGAGAAATAAAGAATGGAGAAACAACCAAGAAAGAAAAGGAAAAAGATTATGTATAACTGATAATTTCATAAAAAACTATGCTAGTGTTTATCAAAATGATCAATTTTAAAGGAGAGGCATTATGTTACGACACAAATAGCCAACCCAGTACCAGGGATAAAAAATATATTTATAAATGTAAAAATACTTCTTATCAAATAAACTGATTGATTTAATTAAAATATAAGGAATATGACTCGACAAACGACGACTTTGACCTAACCCAAGTGATTGACCCAACAACAGGAAACAAATAAAGAAGGGAACCACACAAATAAACAACGAGAATAAGAAAGTAATAAACCCAAACCAAAAGGAAACAAGTTCATGGGTTTAAACGACCCCAAAATACCCAAAGAAACGGATGAAAAAACCCAATGTATTAATCAAATGATGAAAATGAGAAGGAGGGAGACAAGCAGAAGTGAAAACCAATAATGGTTCACAAAACAAGTAATAAAGCACTCAACAAAAATATTGAAACCAAAACAATGGTTATCCGGAGAAAGGAGAGGTAACGGTTACTACCCAATAATAGACAAAATGACCTAGTGAAGAAACTTCACTAAGGATTAAGGTGATAAAAAGGCAACTTACACCACAGATAAAATTGTTATTAGTTATTAAGTATTAATTATTAAGTATTAATTGTCATTAGTATTAAGGATATGAAAGAGAAATAAGTACAGAGATCACCCACTATAAAACAAACAATATAAACAGTAAATAATTGCTTATCTAATCCGTCGAGTGACTTACTTGTAATTCCGCTTGACGCGTTTCAGGGCATATGCCCCATCTTCAGAATAATTCCTCTTCACAGAACGTCAGACATTAAGATTAAAATGTAATAAATTAAAATTAAAATCCATGGTTAAAATATTAACTCGTCAAAATATTAAAATATACTAAATGCACAGAGAAGCACGCACTATCACAACATGAGTTCACTTCGCGTTATAGCCGGTGTGTACAAGTAAGTCACTCGACGGATTAGATAAGCAATTATTTATTTAATACAGTGACTTGGATACTTTAAAAATGAATATTAATATAAACAGTGATACAGTGCAATAGTGTAGGTGTAAAAACCCCAAAGTGAAGTGTTACACTAGTGAAGTTATAATTAACAATAAATAATTTAAAAGTGAAGGTAAGATAAAGGTTGGAAATTAACAGTGAATAAATAGCTGATGAAAAATAGTATTAAGTGTGAATTACAGAATAAGGTATAGTAAACACTAGAAGTGATGATGACTTTTTTATTTAAGAAAAGATGTTCAATAGAGTTAAGTTTAATTATAGCCAGTAGTAAGTAAAAAGGGAGGATTCCAGAAAAGAATAAAATTGAAGGTGTTAACATGGAGAGAATGAAAAAATTGTTTATTAAGAAATCAAAAACTAACAAAGACACCTAAGTTATAAGGGACTGTTATCAATTTAATAAAAAGTGATGTTGTTTATCACAACACAAATGATATGTGTTGTAAACAAAAAATTAGCAAATAAGGATAAGTTAGAAGGGAGTGATGATATTTCTTAATCAAAATAATAACTCTAATAACTTATAAAAAATTGTTCATGTTAATGTTATGAATAGGATATGGCTGAATGAAATGTGCAGTCCATAAGCCTAATGTTATGTTTTGAAGACTAAAATAGAGAAAGCAATATTGAACAGTAAACAACACACCTACAGACTCAAAACACAACACAACTAATAAAAATAACAAAGTAAAGCTCAATAGGCTGAACCAAAATGTGATTTGAACGAAATAAGTAAATTACTATAATGGCTACTCAGGCCTAGAAAAAACATAACTGTCAGAACCAAACAACCAAAAATTATAACAAATTGAATAAGAATTTAGAAAATCTGAGGTGAAGGAATCGCCAAGAATAAATTGTAAATCATTTATAACACAAAATATTGTAATAGGCATTATTATACAAAAAGAAATGTAATTAACAAGCATTAACATAATTGTAAAAACTTAAAATCTGAAATTACCCAAGCTTGTGTGGGGTATCAAAATAATCTATGAACGAGAATAAATACTATAGTGACAATATTTAATAACCAGGAAGGAAGATGGAGGAATAACAGTAATCAGAAGATATACGAAGAATTCGAATTTTGATAACAATACATCATCTCAAAATCAACCAATCAGATTCACACCGTTACTATGGAAACGGCGGTTGAAGACGAGTTTACCGTTAGAATTAACAAGAAGTGAAGCGTCATTAAGCCAATGCAGATGCAAATATTTGGAAGAGCGTTTTTTAGTGTAAATTAATGCAAACAGTTGTTAAAAGTTGCTGAACTTGATTGTTGAAGAAGCAGATGACCGTTGTAGCAGATAATTCAAGACCCAAGACCAATTACATAGAAAATATCCATTGAAAAGAATGTCAAGACCCATGACGAAACAGACGCCCCATTTAGTGAAGCCCAAAATCCATGAAAACTGAATATATGCAGCCACATCCTACCCGATTAAACAACGGAGGCACCTAGACACGTTGAGGTGTTAAGTACCATCCAATTATTTATTTTCCACCAACCCTAATCACTTTAAATAATTTTGAAAGGTAAATTTACCGCACTATAGTAACAATATTTCTCTTTCATAGAATATTTGAGCAAACTAAAACTTAATAGAAATATGTTAACATTGATATAACCTATGAATTAAACACAAACTTACAGAACACTTTTACGACACAACACAACAGATTGTAACAGCACACTTTATTTTTTATGTACACATAGATTAAGGTAATATATATTTTTATTGTAACCATTGGAGTTCTTTAACTCATAGCCAAAAGGATCCATGATTTAGGAAACCAATAATAATTGTAATAAGCCTAACGTAAACAGCAACGCAAGGTTAAATGGTTTCTAAATCACTTCGCCGACCCTGAAAGCAAGATCTCATGTAATCAGTTGGAGCGAATTTATAATTATATTATTGTAAATGTGAATGTTTTCAGTTATCACCCATTAAAAAATATTTATTACAGGGAGTAACCAGCGTTATCATTTCATAGTGAGTGCTATATATCAATTACTTTTGTTTAAGAATAAATCGTAGCAGCACACAGGTTTTCAGTCACACCGCAGAGGCGACGATTGGGACGGCCGTGCGAGCGGGAACTATTTGAATGCACCATCCCGTAACGCTGATAACTTGTTTCACCATAATTTTAGTTGTTTTTGAAAAACGACTTGGCGCCACCCGGGATTATCACACCCCTATATATATAACAGGTAAGGTTACTGCCGTAGTATAGAGGTGATTATATCTACGCTACGAACATCGCTAGCCATCAAAATTACTGTAACGACCCGGTGCGAGGCGAACGCACCCATCATACAAAACACATACAAATTGTACACATTTTGCAGGTACGATCGAATCTTATCGTCACATATTGACGAACCCAACGCGGGGCTTTAAATAAAAAGGAAGTCCCGATTTTAACGTTACAATGTACATTGATTTATCTGATATATTTGTTCTTGAGAACATTTAGTTCTTTCCCCGATATTCTCAAGGCACGGTTTTTTGAGTAAATTACAATCCTATACGCATAATGTCCACACCAAGAATTGCTTTATCCACAATGTCTGCAATGAGTACCTGTTGATCAAACTCAAGTTGACCCAGGGGTAGATGTGTCTCCACTTTCCCAAACACTTTTATAGGCCTTCCAGTAGCTGTTCGCAAAGTGCAAGAGCACCAAATTGGTTTGAGATTTTTCACCAGATCAGAGCACACAATGCAAACTGTAGCACCCAAGTCAACTGTAATTGAGGTCAGCCTTTCTTGAACAAATCTATTAACCACCACGCTCCCACTGTTTCTCTGGAGTGTAGAAATTACATGTTGTCTATGGGCTTCATTCCTCCAACTAGACAGCACATGCCCTATTATGTCGACTACTGCTCAGTTCCCTGCTGTTTGTTTGAATTAACTCTGGACTGACAATCTCTTTGTAGCTGTCTAGGTTTCCCACATTTATAACCCTTCTGTCTTCCACTCTTTCTTCTCTTGCACTAAGGTACCAATTGTTGGGTCTCTGTTCCCTGTTCTTCTACTTCAGCATCTGTGTTCCCACGGTCTATTTGTGCACGCCCTTTATGATTGGCCAAACCAGACACTGACCTGCTGCCTCAAACTGTAGTGCATGTACACTATTCTGGTGTCTTGCCATTCATAACGCTTCATGCAGTCCATTACCTCTGACACCATCAGTAAATATCTACATTGCAATCCTCATTTGAAAATCCTCTGGTGCATCAGGATAGGCTACTCTAATTAGTATGTCGGTTCTTGCTTAAAACTCTTGAAGAGTTTCCCAGGAATGCTGTTGCCTTGCTCTTGACTCAGTGCAGTACACATTGTGCAAATGTTTATCACCATACCATAATTCTAGACCTTTTATTAATTCAGCATAGATGTTCTGGCTATCAGGTGGTACTTTGTATAGTTGCTCTGTGGCAGATCTTTTTACAACAAGAACATGCAAAATTTTTTTTTGTTTCCTTCCAATGATCTACATATGCAGCAGCTTCAAACTGCCAAAGATACGTCACCAAGTGAGACGTAATGGTTCCATAAAACGTTAAGACCTTGATGTGAACCGTCTGACTGCAGGCAAAGTAACTCTGTTATCTTATTCTCTGCATCTTTCTCTGTCTTCACTGTCTACACAATAGGTACAGTCTGTTCAGCAATTTGTTTTGAAATGTATGCTATATTTTTATTAACTGCTCAACTTCACTTTTAATTTGCTCTTTTATACAGTATTTGCAACCAACTCTACTGCAATGGATATTTTTATCAACATCGATTTTTCTATATTTCTCTACTGTAAATAATCTTACCTCTTGCCCTCTTGACGCTAGAACATAGGAGACCCATCTCTGCAGAAGTATGCTCTTGTAATTGCTTTTGCTTCTGTATCAATGCTTTTATGCCTTCCATTTCACACTTCCATTCCTTTGCTTCCTGGCTGCATTTCTCATCCTGTCGTTTTTCTACTACTTCTGTTTCCTATAGTCGTTTTTCTCCTTCTCATTGTTTTTCATCCTGTTGTTTCTCTGCTTTTTCTGCTTCCCATCAGCGTCATTCCTCTGTCTGCAAATAGCAGCGCTTGGAAAGGATTTCATTATCTGACTGGTATCCATTATCATAAATCAATAACCACACACACTACTCTTCTATGAAGTGTCCCCTGTTTACACTGTTTAAAAAGTCCTATCATACTTCTGGCACTACTGTTACAATGGCCGCACAGACTGTCGTGTTGTACACTAGAAACAGAATAACTGACACCACATGAAGCCACTAATTATAACGTTAATTCGAAACAAACAACATTTAGAAATCAACAAAGACACTCTTCATCAATAAGTCAAGTTACATTTGTCCAACACACAACAATATAAATGTCACTTTATTACAGTTTTGCACTAATTATCACAACAATCACTTGCCACTAAATGGTCATTCCAAGTTGTAATATTACCAGGTCTAATCAAACTGCTTAGCCACCTGCTGGTTCTTATATTTATACCCTCTGAAATTCGATAATAATCTATCACATTTTGGAGAGGTGCCTGGAACTAACTAGAAACTGTGTCAATATTCAACCTTGACACCAAACAGAATGGTCTCTAAACGTCTAGAACAGCTTTCATGCAATGCCGAATGTTAAGAGTTCCATAGGCACTTTTGTTTTGCTTTTTTTTCAGCTCAACGTAGCAACTCTTCAATTCACTGTCGTCCAGTCATAACTTTGTGGTTCTCCCAGTTGCCACAACTAACCATTTAGAAATCATTGGTTAAAAAGTGTTTCTCAAACTGTACTCTTCATAGTATTTGGTACTCTAACGAATCTCCCAGTGCTCCACAAAGAGAGTGGAATAACAAATTATTCTGTATACAGAATAAAAAAACATACATTCTTACTAGATGACTGTTCTTTTGGTTGTGTAATAAAGAAATTCCTCATTTTTTTGTGAAATTAGTACAGAAAATTCAATTTCAATTTAAAGAAAACTTGATGTTTTAATTACCAGGCATAATATTTTAATTACCAACTGCATAAAAAAACAGACATTCAAGAGAACTGTCATTCAATTTTTTAAATATAGGTACTAGGCTTACATGAAAATCAGTGTTCCACAACAAATTTCCCTCTAACAAGTGCTGCAAGATCAAAAAGATCCGGAACTGCTGCTCTGGAAGCTTAGGCTATAGTACACTAATAGGCCTATTTTGAGTGCTCATACAGTACACTACATTATTAAACAAATAAAGATAAGCAAAGCTTTCATTTATTTCTCACTATTCTCTTCTTGAGAAGTCTTAACAAATAACTGATATTACAAAACACTTCAATCAATAAGCTGTCACAATCTTTTAAGTCCTAAAAGGTATAAAATCAAACAATACATCTTTGAAAGCTGAGGTGTGTACATAAATAGAATATCACAACTCGGCTACAGATTTGATTTTCATGCAGGTACTAAATGTAAAATAGGCCTACTGAAAATGTTTTTGTTAAGTGGAACAACAAAATTCAGCTGAAACATTTACAGAGAGAAAATATGTTGATTATATTAGTATGGTACACCTCTACACAACTGCTTACCCACTTCTTGTACAGCTGTCAAAGGTTACATTTATTGGCATGGTGAGTTTATGAAATGACAAAAGTACCCTCTATGATTTTATGTTAGTTGTTCTGGAAAACTTAACTATATGCTAAAGAAAGCATTCTCTCTGGGCAATTTCAACAACAGAAATTTCTTTTTAAACTATCTTAGCTATATTTAATAACTTACGTTAATAGTTCCGTCAGTGACTTACCGGTACTTTTTTTGTCGTTACGACGCGTTTCGAGACGTATGTCTCATCATCAGGTGTTTCACTTGATAGGAGAGGTCGTCAATACATTAAAATAAAATAAATAAACGAACACATAAAAACACAAACGTGAACGGAACATATACGGCCGATGTGCACCGCGTTGAAGTCGAGCCCGCACTGTTGTTATTACTGTATGTTATTTACTCAGTAGTCCGTGTGTTTTCAATCTTATCTTGGATACTAATAACTAGAGATGAAACGAATAATGATTTGGCCGGATACCGGATACCCGGCAATGCTCTCAGCTGGAGCGCCGAATATCCGGCCGCCGGATATCCAGCGAAAGATTTGTGCATCTACGGACCTTGCGCATGCGCAGTCACAACCTGTCTCACAGTGGTGCGTGCAGGAGCGACAGAGCGGGAGTACTTGGTTCATTTGTTAGTTGATAGTGTCACGACAGTCACGACACACATTGTTTACGTTTAACTGATCGCGCATTGTGATTTCGTTAGCTACAGATATATTTTTTTTTATTCATTATTCTCCAACCTTTGAAGATGGCATTAGTGAAGAAAAGATCGCCAATGTGGGAATATTTTGACATTTTTAATGATGATAACAAGTTGGCTGTGTGTTTGTTGTGTAACAATGAGATCTCGCGCGGTGGAGAAGGAAAGAAAGCAGGTTTGTAAAAAAAAAAACAGTAAAATGCTAATAACCTAACATAGTGAATGTTTACTGAGATGCCTGGTAGACAGCACTATATGTCAGCTAGCCAAAGATACCACAAACAGCTGGACATAGTTTACCAATCTCCCGCAAAAATATGTTTCTTCCATAGCCTCACTTTTTTGTCCACTTTTTGAATGGTCTTGTGCAACTTCTAATTAATTTTGCTTTTATTTGCTTCTATTTGTGTTAGATCAAGATATTTTTATATAGAACTGTGCAGCAAACACGAGAGAATTGACTGTGTATTGTTTTGTTTTGTTTCTAATTATCTTACGTTTGGAAGGAAAGTTTCTTATCTTAGTTTGGAACTATCAGTTTTTAACCTCGTAACTACAACATGAACCCTCGTAACTACAGACAGTATGATTGTTTATGATTGTGACTTGTTAGAAGCTCCCAGGCTAGTTATAAAAGACAAGTTATAAAATGTATTTACTTGTGTTAGGTTTTATGTCTTAATTTTAGTGTTTTCATAAAAAAATATTTTCCCTCAGGTTAACGTAATAGGCCTTTTTTTAAAAAGTAGATGTTACCATACCTTTACTAACCTTTGGCTGCTTTTTAGATTTAGTTTAGGTTTTAATATTGATTTGAAAATGTAGGCTTGTGTGTCACAATTTAATTCTTTTAAAAATTAAACAATACTTCTACGTAAATAGTTTAAGAATTCACGTAAATAGTTTAAGAAAACACCTTCCTTATTAAAAATATGGTAAATGTTTGATATCTCCGAACTATGGTTTTTGCATAAATTACTGTTCAGAACGTTGGAGATACACATGTGGTACATAGTGAAAGTGAAAAACCCTTGCGGAAAACACTGGGTTATAATTTATTTCGATTTTAAAATTAGCTTGTTTTATCCGCTATTGACGTACACATACATATTGAAAATGTACACGAGCTTCTGCTACGTGACGTCACGGTATATTGTATATTATATAATATATACAACAGCATTTCAAACATGGTTACAAATCTACAAATGTCAAGAAAGTGTTTGAGCAATGAGTGGGAGTTATAACCGTGACGTCACGTAGCAGAAGCTCCTGTACACTTTCAATATGGCCCGTATGTGTACGTCAATAGCGGATAAAACAAGCTACTTTTAAAATCGAAATAAATTATAACCCAGTGTTTTCCGCAAGGGTTTTTCACTTTCACTATGTACCACATGTGTATCTCCAACGTTCTGAACAGTAATTTATGTAAAAAGCGTAGTTCGGAGATATCAAACAAATACCAAAAAGATTTCTTACTTTACTAAAAGAGTTGAAGATTGATCGGATCAATTCGTGTTGCAGGTACAACTGCTATGAAAAACCATCTTAAAAACAAACATGCTGAGCAGTACGCTACTTTAACTGCAGCTCCCTCGACAAGTGGAAGTAAAAATGTTGTTACTCTCGCAACAAGTGCGTCTGTCGATTCCGATATTGTACCAGGTCCATCGCAAAAACAAAAACAGTTAACTCTAAAGGAAACAACTGAAAGGAAACTATTGTGGGATGTAAATGATCCTAAATCAAAAAAATATCATTATTTGATCAGTGAAATGATTGCAATAGACAATGAACCGTTTTCAATTGTTGAACGAGTTGGCTTCACAAGGCTTATGGAAAAGGCAGTGCCACAGTACAAAATGCCTAGTCGCACCTATATAACCGAAAAAATTATTCCTGATATATATGACAGAATTCATGCAAAAATTGAAGCTAATATTTCACAAGCTACAGCAATATCTGTGACATCTGATGTGTGGACATGTCTACTCAATAATACGAGTTTCTTGAGTTTCACTGCCCATTGGTTGTCTCCAGAGTTTATTCTTGAGCATGGTGTTTTGGCAATGAAGCCATTTTCTGGCTCACATATTGGCGAAAATATTGGAAAAGAGCTCAATGTCATTGCAGAAAGATGGGACATTCCTCAAAGCAAGATTCATTTGCTTGTCCATGACAGTGGAGCCAATATGATAAAAGGCGTACGAGTCGCAGAATATGATTCGGCGAAGTGTTTTATCCATTCCCTGCAACGAGCTGTCAATGAATCGCTGAAATCCCAATTGGAGGTACTGGAGACGGTAGCTGCTGCGAGACGGATTGTCACCCATTTTAATCACTCTGGTGTTGCGCAACAAAAGCTTAAAGCCATTCATCAAGAACTTAATTTGCCAGATCACCAACTAGTACAAGATGTCAGCACACGCTGGAATTCTACTTATTATTTGATGGAGCGATTACTAGAACAGAAACGAGCTGTGTCCTTGTACACAACAGATCATGATTCCTTGAACAATTTGACACCATCTCGGTGGGAACTAATGGAGCAATGCATCAAACTCCTCAAACCGTTCGAAGAGATAACTAAAATAACCAGCTCTGGTCTTTCCTGCATCTCTGAAGTGATACCACATGTTGTCACATTGACGAAATACCTGGGAAAGGAAGAGATTGCGGTTAGAACACCTAACTTACTGAGCATGAGATCTTCACTAAAAGCTGAACTAGAAAAGCGCTTTGACTTTGAAGAGAATGACAAATACTTGGTTGCAACTTTTCTTGACCCGAGGTTCAAAACTAGTTTCCTGGGAATAGTTCAAACCGAAAGAGCGAAACAAAAAATTCTATTATAAGCTCTGAAAATGAGTTGTGGTTGTGATGAACCTAGTGATGATGACTCTTCTCCACCTACTAAGAAAAGAAATACAAATGAAAATGATATAACCATTGAAATACATGACACTTTCTGGAACTGCTTTGAGGAAGTCGCTACACACAACATGCAAACTGAGGGTACGGAGAAAAGTGCTATTGCAAATGAGCTAGATAATTATTTAAAAACTGTTCGCCTAGATCGGAAGGCAGACCCTTACAAGTGGTGGTCAGCAAACGCAAAACAGTATCCAATCCTAACAAAATTTGTTAAGATTTATCTTTCGTCTCCTTGTAGCAGCGTATACAGTGAGAGGCTATTTTCCGAAGCAGGTCTTGTCTACGAAGAAAAGCGCAATCGTTTACTACCAGCAAATTCTGAAAAACTTGTTTTTATACATCATAATTTGCCACTAATAGACTTTAAGTATTAAATTTGTAACGCATTCTTTTTAAAATAAATACATTTGTGATTGAAACGCATTTTTTTGTTGCATAATTAGGTATCCGGTATCCGGCCGGATAGTAGTCAGTATTCGGCCGGATACCGGATACTAAAAAAATGGCCGGATAGGCCGGATACCGGATAGTAGCCGGATATCCGTTGCATGTTTACTAATAACTACATCATATAGTGAGTTTGATTGGAACTGCAGTTGATCATTTAATAGGAACTCATTAAATGGCATCATTTATTTGACGTAAAGTGCCATTGAATATTATGAACGTATTGTCGACATCAAATAGAAAACCTAAAAAACTACATGAATGAAATCAATGACACGATAAAGTTTACTCTTGAAACTGAAGTGAATAACAAGATTAATTTCCTTGACCTGACTGTCACAAGGCTGGATAACAAATTTAAATATAAAATTTATAGAAAGCCAACCACCACAGATACTACAATACATGATAATTCATACCACCCATTTATACAAAAAATGGCACCCTTTAATAGTTTAATACATAGATAATTAACAATACCAATGGACGCCAGTGATTTCAATGAAGAACTAACGACAATTAAGCACATAGCTATAGCTAATGGATATAAGGCATTAATGATAGATAACCTAATCAGGCAACATCGAAAGAGAAAGGAAAAGAATGGTACGCCCCATAAAAATCTACATAATACAAGGTATATATCATGTGAATATGGCAACACCTTACCCAAAATATTAAATAGTGTGTTCAACAAGTCAAATATTAAAATGGCGTTCCGCACTTCTAATACCATTGGCAAAATACTTAGATTGAAACAACCCACACCATTAGAAGATAAGCACACAAGATTTCATGTAGCGACTGTAATAGCTATTATATCGGACAAACTGGTAGATCTTTTGGTAAACATTTCAAAGAACATCTCTCCAAACAAAACAGTAAAAAACTAAGTTCCAGTTTTGCATGCCATTTAGTTGATAACAATCATAATTACATGAACTTCAAGACCAACTTTAGACCCCTGCATGTACGTAAGCGAGGCAGATACATGAATGCTGCTGAAGAATTTGAAATATATAAGGCACAAAAAATTCTCAGTAAAGTTAAAGTGACACAAATAATAGTAAGAATATCCCTGAGTTCCTATTAAACGATCAACTGCAGTTCCAATCAAACTCACTATATGACGTAGTTATTAGTATCCAAGATAAGACTGAAAACACACGGACTACTGAGTAAATAACGTACAGTAATAACAACAGTGCGGGCTTGACTTCAACGCGGTGCGCACCAGCCGTATATGTTCAGTTCATGTTTGTGTTTTTATGTGTTCATTTATTTATTTTATTTTAATGTACTGACGACCTCTCCTGTCGAGTGAAACACCTGATGATGAGACATATGTCTTGAAACGCATTGTAACGACAAAAAAAGTAAGTCACTGACGGAACTATTAACATAAGTTTATGAATATAATTTCAAGTGACTTGGATACTTGTGAAAAATGGATCTTAAATATCTTAACTAGTTTATATTTAAAAAACACACACAATAAACAAGTGTGGATGATTACTGAAATAAACTTTAAGTCAGAGTAAACAAATTGAGAACAGTGTAGAAAAACCTGACCTTTCAAAAAATTACAAAACCTATAAAACAAATACAAACAATTTTTTTTAAGATATAATTCATCTCTTAATGCTAATACCCACATGCTGTTAATATCTGATTTAATACACAACTATATAGACTATTATTTATATGCATCATCCTGATATCAAGACTATACAGTACCTTACTGATTTAACAGTCAGTTTTCCTTATAAAACAAATTTATAAAAAACATAACTCAAAATGTTGTTTCTATAAAATGGTGAAAACGTATATCATAATTTTTTCTAATAATTCTGTACACTAAAAAAAAAAGAAACACTTGATCAAGGATTTGTTATTTTACTTCAAACAAAACTAAATACAGTTTCGTTTCTGGACTGAGTTTCAGTGAAAACTGCTTGAGATTCTTATATACTTTCTCAGTATTATACATATTGTAACTAGACCTGTAACTGTGGTTACAAATAAAAGGAAAAAAAAATTTATTTAAAAAAAAAATTTTCAAAAAAAAAATTTTGTTTGTTGCGTATATAATTTAGAATTAATCCTGGTTTTGTTTTGTTAAAATTTTTAAAATTCTGTGAGGTATTTCTGGTTTAATTTACACTTCTGGTAGAGCTTAACAAAATCTGGAGTTAATCAGATTATCTCCTTTCAGCAATCGATTAATGATTTTCAGCGCTGCTCCAGTATCTCACTTTTAGTTAATATTTTTCGTCTTCCAGGAAGTCTGGTAATTAATTAAACCCTTAAATTAAAATGTGAAATAATTTTACAATCCAAATAGTTGAAATAAATTGATTTATTAACAATAATTAAAAATAATCGATGTTAAATCGATTTAGAGCAATTGTTCGACTCCGTCACAGGGATATATCGATATGTGATTACAGGTTAATTTTTTATATAAGTCTTAAAAAAGGTTCTTTCAACGATTATTTTATACAGTCAGAGAAGGGCAGGCCTAGAAAGTATAACATTTACAAGAAATAATCTTAATAATTAATATTTAACAAATTGTGAATAATATATAATGTTTAATATATTTGATTTTTCAAACCAAAGCTGCAGGCTATGAAATCAGTCGAGGAGGTTGTAGTGCATCACGGGACCATCATGGCGGCTAGCTGAATTGATGAGGTTATACGCATATTTCGTCGCTGGAAAATCTCACAATAAATTCACCTTTATAACTGTTTTATGGATCTCCGAAATTGTGTATACTGTCTATTATGTTGTTTGAGGTATTCTGGATGAGTGTTCAGTGTCCACTGGTGTTAATTGTTTTCTATTAGAGGTGTTCACTTTATGTCTGTTCGTGACGAAGAATCGTTAATATGTTGTAGAGTGAATTATTAATAGTAGGTAGTTTTAATGATTTAAATCACTTGTATTATGTGGTGTATTGTTCGTTTTCACCGTTGTCGTAAAGTATTTCATAAGTTTTAACTCGAAAAGTGTTAATTTATGTAACTCCCGTTTTTCACTGATTCTAGGCTTTACCTAATACACTCCATTATACGGTTTTAAGAACGCGATTCTGCATTGACCGTTCCGTTTGAATGTTAACAAAGAACTAACTAACTTCCTTCACCTTAGGAAATATCTTGCCAAGTTAATATTGGAAAAGTATTGTTAAAATAATTTTCACTTCCCATGTACATAATTCTAAGGTACATTATATATGGAATATTTTTAGTTTATTGTTCGCTTTCATGAACTATTAACCATATAATTGGTTTATTTATCTCATTCTGTTTGATTTGATATGTCATAGTCCATATTTGTTGAGATTTTTGTTAAAATTAACATATTTCTGTCTTTTTGGAAATCTAGGCCCAAAAAACCTGTTTCCGTTCTTGTACACAATTACTGCCATTTTAAGTGTTATTAATACAATTATAATAAATTTCAAATGGTCACAAATCTTTCTTTCCTTAATTCCTTATAAATTTAATTAACATTTGAACTGTCTTTTAGTGATAATTTATTAATATACTAATTCTCCTCTGAAATATTTAATTATTACATTTCAAAAATTTTCAATAATTTAAGATATTTTTCTATATTACTCTTTTAAATCATAGGATCCTTTACAGTAGTTGTTAATTGACCTACCTTACATAAATCTTGTTAGTTTACATGGTTCATTGGTGAATTAACTGGTTTATATTCATTTTTGTGAATTCATTATTTGGCCTAGAGTTTAGTATTTTACATGTATGGTTTTTTCAAATAAATTTAATTCTACTCCTCCTCTGACTCTTAAAAGTTAACATGACATAAAATAAAATTGTTTACATAATTATTGAGATGTGTAGCATCTAATTCATGCTACTGTTACAAAATAATAATTAACATTAATCAGCAGTCTTTAAAGTTAGACATGTTTGCTTAAACTGTTTTGAACATACATTTAACACATTTGTAAATTAATATAGCATCCATACTTAAACATTTTAATTAGTATGTATGCTGTTATATAACTAATACAACTTACTCTAAACATATAGGTACCTTATTCTATTGGAACTCTTTTAAAAATATGGAGTTCATGGCTTTGAACAATATCAGCCATTTAAACTTCTTAACTCTATTAAAACTTAAGTTATTTTCAGTCCTTTCTGATTTTACTATTATTATCTAACATCCCCTTGTACAGTAAACATTTCCACCCACACTTTCTTTGTTATTGGCATTCCTTTGAATGTCTAGAGATAACAAAGTGAGCTTATTTAATGAAATATTGGAAATAATTTCCATGTTAATATTTCATTATTTGTTAATTATAAAATATAAAAGTTATTTTATAGCACATTGTTTAAGTTATAGATACACTACAACTTGAAGTTTATTACATTTCAAAACACTTCCACTAGTACACTTTCACTGTTGGTTCTGACTTATATTTGAGTTTTATTATTCTCAGACCAGACCTTTAGTCATAATGGACTGTGAAGATTTATTTTTTATCATATAATAACTTTAGTTGGTGCACTTCTTATCATACTACACAATACTTTTGTTTATAAATAATTACAATTTCATAAGGTTTTGGGGTGTTATACTTTCTTTAATGGTATCATTTGGTTTGGGGTTAATGGTAGTTAATAATAGGTTTTTATTGTGGTTTTTCCCTCCTATTTGTTCCTTTCTTCTCGTCTTCCTTCTTGTTTTCATTCTTGGGTAAACCAAGGTACTCAGTGTTATCTTGTCCGATGGTTGGTTCGGAGTATCTTCTTTATCACCTGATACTAACTTTACTCTTCTTTCTTGTTTCGGGATATCTTGTTTATCACCTGATACTAAACTTCCTTTTCTTGTTTCTTCTTATGTTTGGGGTATTTTCTTTATCACCTGCTCCTAACCTCCTGGGTAATCTCCTGATTATTTAATATGAGTTTCCTTTAATTTATTTTCTTTAACTTTTATGGTTGCATTTTTATTATTTAATTATTGTTTTTCTTTTATAGTGGTGTTTTCCTTTGAAGTGTAATTGAATTTCATTTGACATTCTTTGAGTATATGTAATTTAATTATTTTTATGATCTTAAATGAATTAATTATTGGTGGAATATCTGTCATGCTACAATATATAAATGACTTATGAATACTTTACATACACATTCTTCACAACTTTCATTACATAAAGAATTATAACAGCATGCAATTAGATAAGCAGTTTCAAAATAGATAAGATGTCATGTAAACTGCCCAGTATGCATAGTGATCAATTGTGCACTACATTCAAAGAACAACAGGAAAATAGGTGGTGCTATACAAGTAACCGAATGTACTATAATTCTCACGATTGGCCGCACGATTGATACTAATGGCCGCACAAATCATTCTCACGATTTGTTTTGAAGTATAAAATTAGTTTTGCAAATACTGAAAACAATGTCCTGATGCCTTGTGGCTAAGCACTAAATGTTTTCGTGTTTGGAATAGTGACTGGCACATGCACAGAACATATGTAAAGCTGTCTTCTGCCGTAAGAATTCTGTGCACGACCACCCTGTACTGGAAGGTAAATGAAAGTTTGTTCTTGAAGATGAAGACTCATATGGGCAATCACATGTGTATCTGCAACAGTGGGTTTTTGGTGAAATGTCCACAAGACCAATGAATGTTTTCTAGTTCAAGTCCCCTTACACTTCTGAATTCCTTAACACACCATGTAGAAGATGATTTCAAAAATCTTTCTGGACTCCTGGCCAGCCTCCCAAACCAACACGCAAGAACTTTTTTTTTGTCACTTTACTGTCAATAACTTCACTGGCCCACTCAATGGCATTCATACAAAGGCCATTGAACAGCAGTGTGGGTTAGCTAAATGTAGGCATTCAATAAAAAAAAATAAAAAATTTAAAAATATATAAAAACTGGCACTGCTTAACTGCATCAATAGTTATTTTGTTATTTTACAATTTTACAAGTTTATTTTGTGGTCATTCATCAGAGATTAGGATTTAATTCAAAATTTAGTTAGCAAGTTGGTATTTAGTAATTGATGCTATAATCCTCATTGGCCTCCTAAAACTGACACATGGCTTCAAATAAGTGAAATATATTATTATCAGTATAGATAACTCACTAATGTAATTATAATTTAACTATTTTGCTGCTAGATACTTAACAGACTCAAACTTAGGTGGAACCCCTATAACTAACAAGTACCATTATCACACTGTGGTGCCATTAACTGTATACAATAAACTTGGTGACTTCAGAAACTACTTTTCTTTAATATGCTATTTTTCATACTTGTTATTCCTTTTAGCATAATCAGTAAACTGACAAAACAGAACTATTGCAAATTCACATTTCCATATTGATATATCATATCTCATTTACCTTACAGAGTTTCTCCTACACAAACTGATAAAAAAATAGATTATTCCTGATTTTGTAGAATTAACATTTGTGTGATTCAACACAACTGTACAATCAATATAACTCTATGGTTTTGATTCTGTATAAAACTGTATAGATTACTCTCGGACGATACACACGCTATTTTTTCAAACAAAACTGAAGTCAACTTATGAGAACACACTACCCTTATAAATAACAAAATATGACAAAACTCCAGCAAATGATAGTACTTTGCAAGAGACGTTTAAAGTCTCATGTTTCAGTAAACATGAATCCACAACAATCTTTTCTTTCTGTTCCTTATTTTTATAAAACAAAATGAATAATATGACTGAATACAATAAGAATCAAACAGGCCTAACAGGTTTAATGTATCTAGTTCTGCCACATAAACCAATTTCATTTTCGACTAGTTTATATTCACTATTAGTTTATGTAGGCCTATACTACTTAAAACTAATTATCCAAAATTATTAAAATAATTGTAGAAGACCAAGTAGTTAACAACTGTCCTTCAAACTGATTCTACATTACTTCACATTAAAAGGTACAAAATAAATTCAGCTGGAGCATGCACAACACTAAACTACATAAGCTAAAACATCAACATAAACTATGGTGTAAAGCTACAAACAGTACTGAGGTCTAATTATCAAAAAAAAAGAAAAAATTTAAATGTACTAGTAGGCCTACCTCATTTTTTTGCAATTTGTTGCAAGTTGTATTCAATAATGAACGAAACATCCAAAAATTTGGTAATAACAATTCTGTATTTAAAAGAAGGGTAAAGTAAACATTATGTAGTATATTCACATTTATTGACAATATATTGCTTGTCACTATCAAAATCCTTATTCATTTAATCGAAAATATTTTTTGGTAAAACCATTTGTCCAATATAAGTTAACTTTAATACTTTAACACTATAAAACTCCGCATTTCAGTCAGAATTGAAACATTTAAATGTACCAAGTCAAATTAATAAGTTGCCAACCCTACTTTCATAGTACGTTATTCATCCAAACAACTACATAAACGTAAATAGCTTTATTAATCTTCTGCCTTACACACGTTCCGTTTTCAATACTTTTAATTTTTGCTGAATATACACAAACCATTCATCAGTGGGTTATCAAAAAAGATCCTGTTACACTAGGGCCAGGCCCACTTACAAATCTTTTATTGATTTGTACATTTCGTAACACAAGTCGCAATAACGAAAAATTCAAAATATTTATGCCTCACCTCTCTGAAGACATTTCAGTTACTATTAACCCTCGACAATCAATAGCATCAAACAATGCTGTCACGTTAATCTTCGCATAGAATTTTCAAATACCACGAAACAATCTTCAGAAGCCATACTCTCGTCACTACTTTTAACAAACTAGGTCGACCTATGTTATATATTAATTTACTTTTTGTACTCGTCAACACATATTTCCATAAAGCACCAACAATCGTATGAGTAACTCAGTCTTATCAATATACACAAATAACACGAAAAACAGTACAAATATTATCAACCATTTTAAAGGATAGCACTTGATTTAGTCCCTTTATTGAAACGGAAGATGGTCGCTAATTCTAATTATAGTTTTAAAGTTCTTCAGTTCAAGAAAGTACAGTGAAATGGATTAAGTAAGTTTAAATAATGATTTTCAACAGTTTTTAAGTGAAAGAGAAAATGTTTTGGATATACTTTTTTAATATGTCTCTTTATGGAAGTTATTATGATCGGTAGTGATAAAACTCATCATAATGAAACTTCGGATTAGCAATATTAAATTCAACCAATCAGAAATCAAAGTAATAATAAATTAGTGTATTTGTACACAGTGCTTAAAACATTTGTTTCGTTATTAAATTACGTATATTGTATCAGCCGTGAATCTGTAAGGCGTACTTGGCGGGATTTTTAAACCTAATTCATTTATTATCGAAAACTTCGCTACCGGTAACAGAAAATTATAATCTTGTACATGTTTACATAAAAATCTAAATTTTCTTGATCAGTGGCTCCTTATAAAAAATACACACAACGATTAAGTATCTTAGTCTCATCCAGATAACTGGTTCTATTTAATCCATCTACTACAAAGTTCTAGCATTAAATCACTAAAGACTAAAAATGAAAATTTATTTAAAAAATTTTTTAACTAATTTATAAAACACCTGACAGTACTAATAATGTCAGCAGTCACTGGTAATACAAATTAGTAATAAGAAAGTAGCATGCAAGTTGAAGTAATATTCAAATAATCACAAAATTCAAAGTTTCATGTGACCAGAAATAAAACTCAGAATTTAATGTACTTATTAAACAAAAATTACATTGGCATCAAAAGTGCAAAATAATCTAAGTATATTTTACAGGATTCAAGAATAGAGAGTACTATCCCATTAACTCCACCACAGTAAATTTATCTCACATATTTTCTAAATATAATTAAATTACTACCTCCGTTGATTTAATTATATTTAGTTAATCAACACACACGTCATGGACAATGAAATCCAAAAATTTAACACATATTTTCAGTATTTTGTTACTGAAATCTGATCTGATCTGATCTGAGTTTTTAATGGATCAAAACTTCAATAGAAAGAAAGTCACAATGTTAAGTTTTTTAAAGAGAAGCTTTTTAAAAGCAATAACTGGTTCAGGCTATAAAGCAAAACTTTTATGTTTTTACCTATAAAAAAACTTTGTGTTCCGAGTCGATAGTGAATTAATTATATTTAGTCAATGGATTCTGTCCAAAGTTTTGTCTTCACTATAGTTCTTGTGCATTCTTAATCATAAACTTTCTTGTTTTTGATAAATGCCATACAAAAAGGCTTTTTATGCTCATTGTAGCATTTGTAAAATTCATACATTGCCTTTCTGTTACTTGTTTAATCTATTGTGCTGTATATGTAGTTGCTTCTAAATTTTTCTTTACAGGTGACTACTGTCTTTTAAGTTTTCTGTTAAAATGTCTTGTGAGAGTCTTGCTGGAAACTTTGCATGGAGGTGACAATAAATTGGTAAGTAGTTTTTTAAATCATGCATATTCTTATTTTCTGTTTTAAAATTACAATATTCTCTCCCCCTCTCTCTCTCTCTCTCTCTCTCTCTCTCTCTCTCTCTCTCTCTCTCTCTCTCTCTCTCTCTCTCTCTACGCGTACATGGGCAGGTGTGTGTGTGTGTGTGTGTGTGACACATATTTATCATATGATATACCACATGGTTACACTTGCAGAACCTGAAAAGGGTCCACCTCTGCTGAATTCTTTTTCTGTTAATTATTAGTTTTCCTGCTTCTCAGTACAGCCCAGAGGTCTATGATTCTGGTATTCACAATTCATTATTCTGATCCATAAGTAATTGCAGGAATCACACAATTAATTGATTATAATCTTTTCTTTCTCAAGGAACATAAAAAAAGGACGTTCCTCATAATATTGCTAATGTTTGGCTTCATCCCAAAGTAGGGCTTTCCATCCTTTCTTATATGATAAGAGGGTAAAACAAAGTTATATGAATGTTTCACCCTAGATGTTTATGATGTGTACATTTAGGCGTTGTAATATTTTTATATAGTCTCTTTTTTCTCTAACATGTCTGTATGATGAAAACACTTTTCAACCAACCACATGGTTATGAATTAATATTAATATAGATTATTAAACTTTCACTTGTGAAACTTACTTTGTTTCCTCCCGTACGCATTTCGGCATGATGTGCACCTTCATCAGCGGTGTGAGACAGACTGCCAGTAACTTGTAACGGTTTTATTTGGTAGGTTGAGTGGGAGTGGTGTGTGGTGGAAGGGGATTGGCGCGGGGATCCGAATTATTGTTTGTTTTATGTATAATTATGTCAAAGAGTGTGTGCAATTTATAGTGTAATTGGTCATTAAGTATGCTGTTTGGTTGTGTTGTGTAGTGTTTGTATATTTCATATTGTTCTGCTGTGTTAAGTTTTCGACTTTTGGGTATGTAGTGTAATATCTCAAGATTAGTATCTATGTTGGTGTAGCTATGGTTTTTTGTGTGTATGTGTGTGGCAAACGTGGAATGTATATTGTTGCTGGATAGAGCTTTTAGGTGTTCAGAGTAACGTGATAAAAAAGATCTTCCTGTCTGGTCTATATAGAAACTATTACAATCATTACAGTTTAATTTGTAAACACCTGTTTTGTTGTATTTGTCTATGTCCGTGTTTGTATCATTGATGTGTTTTTTGATGGTATTGTTTGTTCTGTATGCTATTTTGTACTTGTGTTTCCTGAATGTGTTGGCGATTTTGTGTGTGTGGGAGTTATGGTATGTGAGTGTGATGTATTTATTTTGTTGTGTGTTGTTGGTATTTATTGTTTTGTTGTTTTTGTTTATGATGTGTTTGTGTAGTTTGTTGACATATACACGACATAATCATAGACACCGAAACAGCTGTACAAAACACGCACATTAACGATCAAGATTCCATACGACATGACATAAAACGTAAATTACAACGCACACAAAAACAATCAAAAGGACACAACAACGAAATTAAAATGCTAAATAATGTAAAACAAAAGTTACTTGAACACAACATAACGATATTAAAAGCTCATAAAGGGAACATAAACGTCATAATGGACAAACAAGAACTAAACACTAAAATTGAGAAATTCTTCAACGAAAATAATATAACAAAAATAAATAAAGACCCCACACTAAAATATCAAAAACAAATAAACAAATTTATAAATAACACAAAACACATAATCCAACCAGAAAGCACCAAATACCTCAAACAAATCAAACCTAACCCCCCAAAACTAAATGCTTTACCGAAAATACACAAACCTAACATTCCCATGAGACCCTTAATAAACAACACACAAGCACCCTCCCACAAAATCGCAAAACACCTAGACAAAATAATCAGGAAAAACATTTATCTCAGTAACAACACTTCTGTCAAAAACAACATAGAACTGGTCAAGAAAACCGAACACATCCACATCCCACACAATTCAACATTAGCATCTTTTAACATAACCAATTTATACACCAATGTACCCATTAAACACACCATACAAACACTAGAACATTTACTCAGACAAAACAACACGTCCGAAACACACATACATGAGATCATCACACTCACAAAAATAATTACAGAACAAAATTACTTCACATACAACAACCAGATATACACACAAACAGACGGCCTCCCGATGGGATCCCCCATATCAGGAATACTGGCTGAAATATTCATACACAACATGGAACAGAACCACATAATAAACAATAACAAATACACCAACAAAATCATTTATTGGCACAGGTATGTGGATGATATATTACTTTTATTCAATGGCAATACAAGACAAGTCGAAAACTTCCACAAATACTGTACATAAACACAATACACCACAAACTAAAATTTACACTGGAAATAGAACAAAACAATAGTATAAATTTTCTGGACCTAACGATTAACAAAACAAACAATACACACACGTATAAAATATACAGAAAACCAACCACAACTGACATGGTCATACACAATACATCAAACCACCCAACGCAACACAAACATGCGGCATTCAACCATATGCTCCATAGACTAACAAAAATACCATTAAGTAAACAGGATTATAACGATGAACTCAACACAATCAAATATATAGCAATAAAAAATGGCTACAACCCTAATTTAATAAACAAACTACACAAACACATCATAAACAGAAACAACAAAACAATAAATACCAACAACACACAACAAAATAAATACATCACACTCACATACCATAACTCCAACACACACAAAATCGCCAACACATTCAGGAAACACAAGTACAAAATAGCATACAGAACAAACAATACCATCAAAAAACACTCAATGATACAAAAACGGACATAGACAAATACAACAAAACAGGTGTTTACAAATTAAACTGTAATGATTGTAATAGTTTCTATATAGGCCAGACGGGAAGATCTTTTTCATCACGTTACTCTGAACACCTAAAAGCTTTATCCAGCAACAATATACATTCCGCGTTTGCCACACACATACACCCAAAAAAACCACAGCTACACCAACATAGATACTAATCTTGAGATATTACACTACATACCCAAAAGTCGAAAACTTAACACAGCAGAACAATATGAAATATACAAACACTACACAACACAACCAAACACCATACTTAATGACCAATTACACTATAAATTGCACACACTCTTTGACACAATTATACATAAAACAAACAATAATTCGGATCCCCACGCCAATCCCCTTCCACCACACACCACTCCCACTCAGTTTACCAAATAAAACCGTTATTAGTTACTGGCAGTCTGTCTCACACCGCTGATGAAGGCACACATCACGCCGAAACGCGTACGGGAGGAAACAAAGTAAGTTTTACAAGAAGTGAAAGTTTAATAATCTATATTAATTTAGTGCTGTGAAAAAAGAAGATGAACTATCAAAACAACTATGAATTAATAGTTTATTAATAACTAAATTCTTGGATTTCGTTGTCCATGACGTGTCCGTTACTTAACTAAATATCACTATAATATTGACGACTAGGAACACAAAGTTTTTTATAAGTAAAAACGTAAAGTTTTACCTTACAGCCTAAACCGGCTTTCACCTATAGAAGGCTTCATCAGAGGCTGTCGTTAGTAGCGCTGCTCGTCTTGTTGTTGGCGACGAGAAAGTGTTTCGAAAGATTGAAGCTGTGTGTGTGTGGTGAGATGTGTTCGAATAATGCGTGCGATTTGAATTGTGTCTGTTCGTTTAGGATGTCGTTTTTATTTGTTTTTGTGTGTTTGTATATTTCTAATTGTTCTAGAGTGTCTAGTTTTCGGCCTTTTGTGTGTACGTGTAGTATGTTCATGTTATTGTCGATGTTTTTATATGTGTGGTTTGCTTCAATGAGGTGGTTTGCGAAGGTAGATTCTGTAGTGGTGTGGAGTGCTTTTGTGTGTTCAATGTATCTCTGTTTGAAGCTACGTCCTGTCTGGCCTATGTAGAATTTACTGCAATTTGAACAATTTAGTTTATATACACCGGGTAGATCGAATTTGTTTTGTGCTTTGGGCATGCGTTTTGATAGTGTGTGTTCTGTTTTGTTAGTAGTTTTGTAAGCGATTCTGTATCTGCTTTTTTGAATTTGTGGGCAATTTTTTCTGTTTGTTTGTTGATGTATGTTAGTGTTATGAATTTGTTGTTTTCTGTCTTTGTCTGTTGTTTGTTTTGTGTTTTGTGTAGGAGTTTACTGACTATTGTTCTGTCATAACCGTTAGATTCTGCTAGATATTTTATCGTGTTTAGTTCATCTTTGTAGTCTATTTCATCTAAGGGGATGTTGTTAAGTCTATGTATCATGGTTCTAAAAGCAGCTAGTTTGTGTTGTATTGGGTGATTGGAGGTGTTGTGTATTAGTGTGTCAGTTGTAGTTGGTTTTCTGTATATACTGAATTTGTGCCTGTGTTCTAGTTTTGTGATGGAGAGGTCTAAGAAGTTTATGGTATTGTTGTGTTCGTATTCGGCAGTGAAGGTTATGTTTTTATGTATTTTGTTTATGTGCGTTAGTAACTGTTCACATTGTCTTTTGTTTCCCCTGTATAGTATTAGAATGTCATCAACGTATCTGTGCCAATATAGTATTTTATGTGAGTGTCTGTCATTGTTTGTGAGTATTTTTGTTTTTTCTAAGTGTTGGAGGAAGACTTCTGCTAGAATGCTGGATATGGGGGAGCCCATGGGTAGGCCATCGTTCTGTGTGTAGTATTTATTGTTATAAGTAAAGTAGTTTTGTTTTGTGATAATGTTCAGAGTTTCTGTTATTTCATTGATAAGTTCGTCTGGTGTGTTGTTCTGTTTGAGTTTGTTTTGTAGGATGGTGATTGTTTCAGAGATGGGGATGTTTGTGTACAGGTTTTTAATGTCAAAGGAGGCTAATGTGGCGTTATGGGGGATGTGTATGTCTTTTATTTTTGTTACTAGGTCAGTGTTGTTTTTTACTGCAATGTTGTCTATTTGTGTGTGTTGTCTAATAATTTTGTCTAGATATTTTGCCAGTTTGTGTGCAGGGGCATTACGGTAGTTGATAATGGGGCGGATCGGAATGTCTTCTTTATGGATTTTGGGAAGCGCTTGGAGTGTAGGTGCTGATGGTCGGATTTGTTTCATGTAAGCCCTACAAATCAATGATTCTACTCTAGATACTATGCTCTTCACATAAAATCAAAGACTACCAGCCGAAACTGAAGATAATTTACAACATTTATATAATATTGTAAAATCTAAAATAAAAATTAAAGTTACACCATTTAGTGACTATGTGTGGGTAGAAATTGTCCTGAACAACACAATACTAGAACTAATTAACAGTTTTGCCTACCTCCAGTCTTTGCCTTTTTTATGTTTTTTGATATTGATAGAAAATAATGATATTAGTTCAAAATTACACAGATTTCAGTAACTTTATATAACCATAGCCATATGGCCATTGCCAAAATAGTATTTAAAAATAAGACAGGACTCTAGACAGGACGGAATGTAAAAACATTAGACATTAATTAAATACATCAAACTAAATAAAGAAACAAAGTGATATAAACTGGAAAGAACATATAACACAAGTGGAGGAACAAATACAACTAAAAACACTGCTACAATACAAACCAGTCAGTGGATGGCTGTCTTAGAATGAAGTGGTTTAGCAAGAAATCTGAAGACAGACTAAACCAAATATTGGTGATGGTGATGATAAAATAAATAAATGCTGATGGTGATATTGATATCTTTGCTGAACAGTAGTTACAGTGAAACCTTGATATAACGCTCTTCTGCGAACCGGCTAAAAAGCGCTTTATATTGAGGGTCGCTTTATATAAAGGTCCCAAGTTTAACTATTTAATTTTCCGGGACCATGAAAAATGAGCGTTACATCAAGGGTCGCGTTATATCACAGGGGTGTTATATTGAGGTTTAGTCAATATTTTTTATACAGTGAGGGTCACTGTATATTTTTTTTACTGTTTTACGCAATTTGTGTTTGCTTGATGGCTTGTGACTTGTGTAAATACTAGTGTTATGGATTGTTGATTCTTGAAAAACAGATAAATTATTAAATCTAATAGTTATTGAAACGGGAGACACTAGATAATTTTCAATTTGAATTTCAGTGAAAACATTATTAGTTAATGTGGTGGCCAACAGAATTTGTAAAAATATGGAAAAATGATTTAATAAAATTAAATAATTTTGATAATTTTAGTTAATTAATTGTAAGAATTGTTAATATCTGTCAGACATTTATTAATACCGGTATATCAATTTGTGATTTATCATACAGTATATGCAGGTATACATACAAATGTTATCAAATTTTAACCCATAAGCTTACAACACATTTACAATCCATTTCCATTATCTGTGCCCACACTATATTTTGGATATTTCAGTAGCTTTATGTATTATGGCATAAAGAAGAAGAAATTCACCGATGGTAAAAGATTGCAGTGAATAATTGCACATAAAAGACCTAACATTTCATGTGTAAGGTTAAGAAAATTCTTTTTGTTAAGAAAACAGTAGCCTACTCACTGAATAATCAATAAAAATTTTTAATAATTAAATATAACCATGTTAAAATACAAATATTTAAAATAAGTAACAAATAATGTTTTAACACTTTAGTGTTTGAAAAAATGATTGTAATTATATAAAAATTGTCTGTACTTTTAGCCAGTATTACATTTTATACAGTATAATACAATAATTTAAAAACCAGTTATTTCCTTCATTATAAATAATATATATCCATGTTAATTTTATGTATATTGTAACATTACATAACCCCTACCCAAATATGATAACACAATCACCATCGTTAAAACCAGTAATCACCCAATGCTAAAAGTCAGACATGGGTATTATGTACCAAGCTATAAAAAACTTTGTACTACAGAACACTGTAAACAATAATAATAAAAGTGCAGTGTACAAAGTGAAATATAGTGTACTTAGTGAAAGTATAAACTTTTAAAAAGAGCATCTCACAGATTGGTACTGGAGATGAAAAAACAATCAATATTGTAGCAGTGGACTATATTGCTGCTGACAAGTTTTGTATTTTTTGTATTTTGTGTAATTTTGTATTGTGTAGGCCATAAAGGTCTTGTACCTAGGAATAATCTTTGTGTTTAATATAATGATTTTGTTTAAATATAAGATAACCCAGGGTTAAATATAAAATAATAATAATATAAAATAATACTATGTTAGCAAGATGGCATAGGAAAAATAGTTTAGAGTAAGGATACATTAAGTAAATAATAAATCATAAATGAATCAAATTAAAAGGAATTAAAATATAAAATACCAATGTACAAGTTTAAGGAAAAATATAATGAAAAACCTTAAATAAATTAAATTCGATTATAAATAAAATCTAAAAAGTATTATTTTTCTAAAAAGAAGAAATAAATTTATAATAATTAATAATAGCCTATATACTAAAAAGTATATAGATTCACCAATAAAAAACCATAAAAATTCTTGGTTACTAAGAGTAACCAACTAACAAGAATTTTAAATTAATTGTTAAACGATATTGGAAGTGAACGTTTTGAAAAAGTGTAATGCCTATACAAATTTTAAGAAATTAACAAATCCCATTTGGAATAAGCAGTGCAAAATTAATAAAATTAACGAGTGATGTACACTACATATTAGAACTCCTTCGAATAGAACAATTCACGCCCGTAATTTGATGAAACCTTGAAAAATCAACCTCCGATGTCCAGGCCTAGCCCACAGAACTTCGACATTTTGGTGAGATCGTTACCGAGTAAAATTTAACTAAATTATACCTCAACTATAACTTTATAACACTAGAAACAGCACCATTTCTTTAAATACTTCAGGAAAAGAGGTGAACATAAACTTTATTATTTAGTTAACCCAAAAAACCAGCAGAACGGGTTCTTGTGAACATTCCGGCCACCATTAAATAATTTTCGTGTTTTCAGTGAAGAAACGTAATCTGCGCTGTAGCGGTCAACCAATAAACTACATAATATAAATAGTACAAATTATACAAAAAAAATTATTTATGTTAAGCTTGGTATTAACCCATATTCATTTCTGACTTTCTCATAGTACAAAGAACTCTATAATAACCCTGGGAAATTAATAAATTGTTTCTTTATTGTTATTGAAATAAAAAATAAAAATGTTTGTTATATATTATATGTTTGAAAATAAGATCGAACTAATTCTGTGTTGTCTTGATTGTTCATCTCTTCTTTCACAGCACTAAACACTTTACTAAAAATGAACTTTTTCTTGTGAAAACTTACTTTTTCGTCGGACGCGTTTCGGCGTGCGTATCCGCCTTCTTCAGCTTTTTTGTCAGACTGCCTCGTAACGGTTTTTGTGTGGAAGGTGTAGTGGGGGTGGTGTGTGGAGGAAGGGGATTGGCGCAGGGATTCAACTTGATGTTTGTTTTTTGTAAAATTGTGTCAAAAAGTGTATGTGATTTATATTGTAATTGATCGTTGAGTATGTTGTTTGGTTGTGTTGAGTTTCGACCTTTAGGTAAGTAATGTAAAATTTCGAGATTAGTGTCTATGTTGGTGTAACTGTGGTTTTCTGTGTGTATGTGTGTGGCAAATGCGGAGTGTATATTGTTGTTGGTTAGAGCTTTTAAGTGTTCAGAATAACGGGATGAAAAAGATCTTCCTGTTTGGCCGATGTAGAAACTATTGCAGTCATTACAATTTAATTTGTAAACACCTGTTTTGTTATATTTGTCTATGTCTGTGTTTGTATTGTTGATGTGTTTTTTAATGGTATTGGTTGTTCTGTATGCTATTTTGTATTTGTGTTTTCTGAATGTGTTGGCGATTTTGTGTGTGTAGGAGTTGTGGTATGTGAGTGTGATGTATTTATTGTGTTGTGTGTTGATGGTATTTTGTGTGTTGTTGTTTTTGTTTTTGATGCGTTTGTGTAGTGTGTTTATTAAATTAGGGTTGTAACCGTTTTTGATTGCTATGTATTTTATTGTGTTGAGTTCGTCGGTGTAATCTTGTTTATTTAAGGGTATTTTAGTTAGTCTATGGAGCATATGGTTGAAGGCCGCATGTTTATGTTGTGTTGGGTGTTTTGATGTGTTGTGTATAACCATGTCAGTTGTGGTTGGTTTCCTGTATATTTTGTACGTGTGTGTATTGTTAGTTTTGTTAATTGTTAGGTCTAGAAAATTTATACTATTGTTTTGTTCAATTTCCAGTGTAAATTTTAATTTGTGGTGTATAGTGTTTATGTATTTATGGAAGTTTTCAACTTGTCTTGTGTTGCCTTTGAATAAAAGTAATATATCATCTACATACCTGTGCCAATATATAATTTTGTTAGTGTATTTGTTATTGTTTATTATGTGGTTCTGTTCTATGTTGTGTATGTATATTTCTGCTAGTATTCCTGATATGGGGGATCCCATCGGGAGACCTTCTGTTTGTGTGTATATCTTGTTATTGTATGTAAAGTAATTTTGTTCAGTTATTAGTTTGGTAAGTGTGATGATTTCTTGTATGTGTGTTTCAGGTGTGTTGTTTTGTCTGAGTAGTTGTTCTAGTGTTTGGATGGTTTCTTTGACGGGGACCTTAGTGTATAGATTGGTTATATCAAAAGATGCCAGAGTTGAGTTATGTGGGATGTGGATGTGTTCAGTTTTCCTGACTAGGTCGATGTTGTTTTTGATGGATGTGTTGTTACTGAGATTAATATTTTCTCTGATTATTTTGTCTAGTTGTTTTGTAATTCTGTGTTGTCAGTAAGAATCAATTATCCCTTTCTGTTTTGGGAGAAGATAAAAAAATGCTAAATAAATCCAATGATACTTTGTTGTTTGAATAAAAATGTGTATTATTTCAGTAGATGGTAGTTGGTTACAGATTGTCAGAAGACTGAGAAGAGAACGGACAACCAGAAAATATTACGTACCATTTGGAGTTAATTTAACCTCAAATGTGTTTGTAAATGTCACAGTCAGCTGGTCTCATGAGCGGAGAAATTTGAATTAATTAATCTTATACTAAGAGAGTAATTCTCTTTGCACTCTCTCTCCTAACTACTGTCAAACAACGGTATTGAGTTCACCCAAATAAAATCTAAGGGAAATATTTGCATAATCACACACACTCGATTTTTGGAAACACTGAACATAAAATATAACAAATTCTGTGACTCTTATTAAAGCGAGATTTTCGAAGAGTATAAATAGACGTAAAATTACTACTACTCAGGGAAATAAACCGCGAGACATTACAAGATGACGTACAAACGTGGTGTTTAAGTAGGAAAGTATATCAGTAAGACGTAAATTGACTCGGAAAGAACCGCGAGACGTTACAATATAAAAGAAAGGTGGGTTACTATACTAAACTTCTAATGTAAACTGAACTCATTTTTAAAAACAATTTAAAATTTATTTAGCATAACACACTTGCTCATAAACCAAGCAATTCTAATTGAAGTAATCTTCCATGACAGGCATAAACAATGACTTTTTCAAAAACCAAATTCTTAATAGACACAAGTAAAAAGTAGAGAAAAGTTTAAAGTACAAAGCAAAAACTGAGTTGTTTTATATAACAGGAGTTATTACACAACATAATAACCTGCAAGCACTCTACATTACTTTGATCTATGTATTATTTGTAGATTGTACAATAAAAATGAATATTATTTATTTCTTGTGTACTGTTTTTTAGTGTTGTTAACCGCATAACACATTTTGTCACTAACAATCCCTGTTCAACTTATAGTATTGCTAGAAACATTATGCATAATAATTAAACGAGAATAAAGTACAGATAAAAAACAAATATTAGTGATAGATTGTAACTTTCCTTATGAACACTTACGTGTGAATGAAGAGGATGAACCATCAAAACAACTGTAAAAAACAAATAGTTTATTAGGTAACACAATTCATGAATCATTTTTCGTTCTTATAATAATAGTTTAATATTTACGCGGGCATTTGTGCTCTTTTCCCCATTTCTCAACAAATGCCGACTTAGTAATTAACTCTTGAGCAATCTCTGAGTATTAACGTACTAATTTCAGTTTGTTAACACAGTCTGTTAAGACATTTAAAATGTTTCCTCTTATTGCATTCAAAATTTTAAAAAACTAATAAAATTGTGTTTGACCATATAGAAACAGCATTAAAAATAAAACTACTATTATATGCTTATTTTACTAAAAACAAATATGTATTAAATGTATGGCAAATATACATAGGAATCATTGACTGTTTGACATTCTGTATACGTACAAAGTAGATTATTTATTCATAATTATTATTTACAAAAAGGTGATTAAGGTGAATAAATAATGAGTGAATAAGGTGAATGAATAAATAAGTCAGTCTTGATTTATTTATTCTTTATTGTTAATGTTCACAGTAAATTAACAAATAGTTAATTGTAATAGTGTTGTTTTGTTAAGTAAACTTTGTTTTAAAAATTAAATTTTGTTTTAAAGTCTGTTTTAAAAATAAGACTCCACCATGACTTTGTCTCCTTTATTTTGTTATAACGTTTTTATATGTAAAAAGACAATGAGTACAAGTTAGAATAATATGCTTTGTCAATCTTTTATATTATATTATAGTGATTAAGAATGTATGATGTTAACAATAATATAGTTACAACGGTTATAATAATCATTATTATTTTACTAATTACAATTTAATACATTATAATTATTATACTGGTTGCAAAAGTAATCCTGTTTGAATTTAAAAAAACAAATACATAGAGACATTTTCATTTTATGTATTATTTATTGATATATTATACTCGTTTTACATAGACAAAATAAATAAATGCAGTTAACAAACACCCACTAGACAATATTAGAGATAGACATTTATTTTATTCATTTTAATTTATCAATTAAAATTTTATAGATAAAAAATTTGTATCCTTGCTAAATGGCCATTCCTCATTTATTTATATTGATTTCTCCATCAGTGAAGAAATTTCTCTAATCAATCTGTTACAAAACATTGAAATTTTATGTACTGAATTGTTAACTAAATAGCAATGTTTTTCAAAACTTGTGTTAAAAATGGGCTACTGAATCATTACAATAAACCTTAAAACTTAAAAAGGTATCTGTGCTTGGAATACCAGTTACACTACATGTAAGATTTCAAAAAAGAGCGTCACAATTGTTTACAATTAATACCAACATAAATGCAGTTGTATTGTGAAATAGTGTATAAGGTGGAAAGTGGATTAAATAAATTTTTTAAATCTAGAAAAAATCATTGGAGTATGTATCGATAATATATTGTAACTGAGAACAAACAACAGAAATCCAAATTCTTCGGGTTCTAACGTAGTTACGAGTTAAAATCTTTATTTTTTAAATTAATTACGAAAAAGGCTTCTGGTTCTCGATGTGAATATATTATTGTGTTTATCATACTGAATTATTCATAGGAGAAATTAATTATCTATGTAATTAAGCATAATTAAATAATTTTAAACGTCAAGATATGAAACGTTTGTAACGTGTTGTCTTGCAAGACGAAATCAGGTGTTCTTTGTTGACAATGAAAGTTATTATTGTGTCGAAAATTGATTGTACTTGGAAGTTGGAAGCTAATGTTAGTGAATTTTTTCTGTACTTAGCGGTAATTTTTAGATTAATCGACTATTAGTCATAAACTTAGGCTGAATCAACAATCTCATAGAAAAGAATGTTTAAATAAACTAGTGTTAATTGCATCGAGTGCGTATGTTTGGATTGTCATTTGGAAAAATCAAACAAGCAAATAAAATTACTAAAGTTTAAAAATACAAATTTTTGCGATTTCTGTTGTTTGGAGTTACATAGTATTATTAAATTATCATTATGTAAAATAGATGAATACCGGTATTCTATGTAAAAATGTAAGAAACGCTGACGCTGTTCTTTGTTGACTGAGCCATTGCTAATTATCGTAACAAAACATAAGATAGTCATAAAAGAAATATGTGTGATTTTAGTATTGAATAAAGCGTTAATGAAGGCGTTGTGATACGTGTGTTTTTCTGGTGTAGAGTGTTTGGTAAATACGTCATTGTTCAGGTAACCTTCCACTTTTTGTTTTTATGAGTTGCCAATTCTGTTCTATGTGGGAGAGAGCATAATTACAATGATTTGTAGTAGCATGTTGTAGTTTTGCTATGTTGTACCTGTACAATGTAAAATGTCACTAATAAACCATCCGCCTGGATTAACATTTTTAATTTGGCAGAAATCTTAACTAATTTGCATGCCCTAACCTGTACATATTTAATAAAGTTGAATATCTCAGCCCTCAAACAACAACAACAAAGCCCTCATTACTGTAGTGTAAGCTAGTAAGCTGTAGGTAATAATTTTGTACTTGTTTTAGTACTCTGTGTTCTGAATCATGCACGGTTAATTAAAAAAATGGGCAGATATGTATTGAATGCAATAGCAGTATTGCATGAAGGTAAACAAGGCTCTTCCATTTATATTGGTTATCCTTACCATTAATTCAGAGGTATTTAAATAACATTTAGGAAATGTTTTCCTAATCTTGTTCCTTTAAGGAACTGCAGCTTGTCGTATTTATATAATCCAAAGTATAGTATTTACAGTGGACTGAATAGACAGAAATTATTCAAGGCATACTCTGTATAGTATAGGTTATATCTGGAGCTCTTATTTATCACTTTTAGTAATGTGTATTGAAATAATGTAACCAATCAAAACAATAATGATAACGACAGTTACTTTTTTGTGTGCATACTGTAACAAGCATGGTTAATGTTTTTGTAGTATAAGAATGTAAAAAAAGAATATAAATGTGTGTGTGTGTGTGTGTGTGTGTGTGTGTGTGTGTGTGTGTGAATCTAAAACCATTTCAGTTTTAGTACAAAAAAGACTTGTTTTAGTTTTGGTAATTGTTTAGTTGTAGGACACCATCGATTTTGGGATGTTACCTAGTTTTTCCAATTCTTAAAGTGGTCTTGCACATGAATTATGAAGCAATTTTTTCCGGAAGCTCTCTGTTTTTGCTTAATTTTTATTTTTAATTTCAGTTATTATGCCCGCTGGCAGCATGCACTTACACGACATATTGGAATCTTACTCTTTGATTAGTCAAATTTAAACGAAGATGTAGGCCTACCGTTAGATATTCGTTAACCCACGTGGTAACCATTGCAAATGTTTTGGCATCATTTAAAACTAAATTTGTTGTTAGATATTTCCAAAACATAAAATTTTCAAACCTGCACCAACCCATGCATTATGATTAGCATCAATTGTGGATTTGAATTCTTGAATAGGTAACTTAACACTCCCCTCACAGGTACTTTTACATATGATATTATTTTGTTTTACAGTATATAGTAGGCCTTTAGAAGTAAGTTTCTGTTACGCCAGAAGTAAAGGTGTAAACCCATTAATGCAAAATTAAATGTTATCTGTATGTTAACTCAGTATTTTATATTTTGCCATATTTTTTAGGGTAAATTTAAACAATGAGCTTTACGGAGAAGCATGAGACTATTAGTCGAGACGAGTGGATTAACAAATTGGAGGGTCTACATGTACAGCGTGGAGACATGAACAAGCTAATTATGAACTACCTTGTAACAGGTAAACCATTTCTAAACATTTGTTAATTCTATTTTATTTTTGTAGTAAATTTTCAATGAAAATAACATAGTGTAGTTTAATAACATAGTGTTTAATAGCTTTTTAATAAATGTTCATAAATTGTGTTATATCACCATTAAATATGGATGACATTCAAGCCATACAAGTGTGTTTTGCAAGAAATAAACCAAATTACAAAGTTCATTAAAGAACAGCTATTTGATTACTCTTTGTGTAGAAGAGGAAACCTTGATAACATGTATAATGATCACTTTTTACTGTTTGAATTTTCATAATTTTCCTTTAAATGCACTTAGTGAGTAACTGGAACTGGGGCTAACTCATTGCCATTGTGCAATAGCACAGACTTGAGGCTTCTTTTACAAGAGTCTATAAATAGCCTTCAATCATTTGAGTCATAATTGACACACCCAAGTTTGTTTAATATCTGTAGAACGTTATTGCAATAGATCAGATTTTCTTCTTCACAGAAGTATTGTACAAGATCTTTTTCTCTGTGCCTGTAAAAAGTCACATAGGCTAGGTGCTAGCAGCAAGTAAGTTTTTTCTTTTAGTCTTGAACCCAAAAAGCTCAGATGAATCTTTAGGAAGATTCAAATCATTTACTAAATCGTTATGCTGTCTCTGTGTGAATAGTTCTGGTGCATCAGATGTTTCAGGTGTGAATGCATCTGGCTGTAATAGCAGTCCACTACTGCTAGCTGTATCTGAATCAAACAAATCACTACTGTTTTTAGGCGGCATAGCCACTGGAAGATCAGGACCATGGGGTGCTGGTTGAATAACAGATGGTAGATCTGGATACGTAATGATTCTCTTATTCTTGGCATTAAAACCCTTCACATTGCATTTACAAAAGTAGCAGTCATTACTGTGGTCTCTAGGTTCACACCAAACCATAGGAATTCCGAAATGCAGAGCTGTCTTCTTTCCCTTTGTCCAGTTTCTGTGGTCTTCAGCACAAAAACTGTATGAGGAGCCCAAAATCTGCTAATCTGATTCCAAAGTATGCTTTTGCCACAAATGTTCTGCATTTGGATTATTCAAGCAACTCCTCCTTTCCATTGTTTTCAACTATTGTTTGCATTGTATTGGCATTTGAAATTGACAATAAAATACAGAATTAAAAGCACATTTCTTTCTTTAAACACTAAATATTTATGAACGCCTATAACTGAATTTACATTCAAACAACATTGTCAGTGCTGTCATCTGTCTAAAACTGTTTTACTTCTCCTTTCAACTAGGGTCACTCCAACACATGGCATGATCGTATACTCGTAGATATAAATATATAGATTATGAAATTCCAAAGAAATGTCATGTGGTGCAATAAAATGGACTCATTTTTGTAATCAGCACACAGAAATTAATAAAAAAAGGCTTAAAACATTAAACAGCAAAATCATTGTAGACCTGTGATTAACATGTACCAGTCACATGTGAAGATTAACATGATTAATCTTGATTAACATGCGATGAATTATCAAATTCTTCATATAATTCTTTCATTATTAATTCTAAAGGGGCATGTATTCTTGCTTCTTGCTCTTCTTGGAATACAATTAGGATACATTTCTTTCGATATCTGACTGCGGTGACCAAAAAAAAAAAAAAATCAATTTACCCTAACTGTATTCTTGCATACTTAATTTTGCTCTATTACCATAACAGTAAACATAGACTAACTGCCTGCAAATCAACTTAACCGCCAGACTTGCATCGAACGTAGTTCTTACTCGTTTGCTAAACTAACCTGCTTCTTAACTTGCATTATGTACAAAGACCATAATGCCCTTGGAATAAGTGATTTCACAGCTTAACATTCAACTCAGTTGGGTGGTTGATAAGGGTCAGAAATTTAGTTTTGCTTCCACAGGGCAGCTGAAGAATTTAGAACTTCTCCCATAGTAATCGTCAATAACTTATTTTAAAGAGATTTTGTTTTTGACTGTACTCTCCCATAAGCCCATATGGTATGGTGGGTGTAATTATATTAAATTTAGTTGTTTTGAAATGTCATAAGTCATGTCTTCTTGATGCAAAAGATGTTTTACTGTGTTATCTAGCTTAATTCAGCATCAGTGAAATTGGTTGTGTTATCAACTTTCACATCTGATTGTAGAAGTTGAGTTTCTAAACATTTCTAATGTTACTGCAAATTATAAGGTTTCAGACATTAGACATTGTGAGTTAAAATTAAGAAACACAACATTTGACCTCTATAGAATCAGAGGTCGTCTTCAGGCGAACAAAAAATTAATACAAAGATAAATCTATCACTAACAAATAGATAGCGTCAAAACTCCAAATCTTAGTTAAACAAAGATATTGCTAAATAATAATAATAATAATAATAAAACAGTACTCACCATTCCAGCAAGGAAGGATTCCTGCTGTTGTTTACGTTTGCAACCACTTAATTAATGAAATGCATTGTACATGACTACCTCATGCTTCCTTCTGTTTTTGTTGTATAGAATTAGTCTCAAAACGTTTTGAGACCACATCATACATACAAGATTTTTTTTAAAGATATTACTTCAGACGGTAGAGAGGCTTCTGTTAACGATAACAGCACTGGTACCAAGATAGTAAAATATTATGTTTGAATTTTTTATGTGTTAGATGTAGGAATTCTTTATCGTACCTAGTAGTAGGCTATGTAAATGGCTAGTCTGTTCAGACTACTATTCATGAGGAGCCATCCATTCAAATAGGCTGATCATTTTGAAGTCCTGTGATCACTTTTTAATGTGATTGCAGTTACTTCGTGTGGTTTTATTGCATTAGACAGCTTACATGATTAATTCTGTTTCACTTTAACTACACTTCGTGTGTCAGATATGACAAGTCTCTAATAAACTCTGTGTGTGTGTGTGTTTTAAGCTTCTATGGCTTAAAAATGTGTAAAATTAAAGTAGGTTTAAATATTTGCCTAAAGAGGAGCAGTGAAATGGGCTTCCCATATCACAGCCAGGAAATAATAAAGATGGTAGCAGTTAGTATCATGTTAATTGTTATTTGACCAAAAATGTACAAGAACTAAGGAACTTCCCTTACAGATCACTCTTTGACAGTGCCTATTAACAAATGTATTAAACATTTATAAACAAATGAATATATTAAAAAAAAAGAAATAAAGTAGCAGCAGTGTCTTTATCAAGTAGGAACTATAGCCTCTGTTAAAAACTAATGATAACTATTAATATATAAACATAGGGTAGTGTTGATATATGTAACATTAAGTTTTGTAGGCTGTGTGATTTAACAGGTTATCATATAATCAACTGAATATAACACATGGATTGTATATACTATGTTAAATACTATAATTGTATTTTAATATATTGTAACAACGGAATGTTGTCGTTATCATTGTAATTGACAGCTGCCACTTAGAATTCAGTTACGTTGGTGTTTACATTGGGCGATTTACTCAGTTTTCCACTGTACCATACGACAGTCAGTGAGACCGTCATAACAGTGGGTCAGAAGTGCGACAGAACCATTAACAGTGGACACTTTGTAAAAGACTAGTGTAATTTGTGATTACTTTGTAAACAATGGATACCAGTCAGATAATGGAAACTTTCCAGGTGCTGCTGTTACAGACAAAGGAGCGACAAGAGGCAGAGGGAGCAGAGAAAAGACGCTGACAAGAGGTGGAAGAAGTAGAAAAACAACAGGATACAAAATTCAGACAGGAGGCAGAAGAAGCAGAAAGACAATAAAAAGAAGAATGAAGACAGTAAATAGAAGAAACAGAGGAACAACTTCAGCAGGAAGCAGATGACATCAGTCTTGATACAGGAGCAAAAGCAGATGCAAGAACGGAGTACCGCAGAATTGGGTCTCCTACATGGTGACTTGGGTGAATTACGAGGTGAGCTTAATAAACAAGTTACTAGAATAATGGAGTTACAAGAATCAGTGACATTAAAAGTAGCTGAAGTAGAAAAATCTGTCTCGAGTGTGGAAGAATCAATGTCTACAAACATATCTGTCGTGGAAGAATTGTAAAGACAGAAAAAGGCACAGAAAATAAGAGAATAGAGAAAGTCACTTTGCCTGAATTTGGGGCAGTTCATATCAAGGCCCAACCTTTCATGGAAGTACTCACTGGGTGACGTTTCTTTGGCAATTTGAAGTACTGCTAGCGCAGATAATTGGATGGAGAAAGACAAGGCAGTTTCACTCGTTCTCACATTAAAAGGACCTGTGGCAGAATTACTACAGAAAGTGCCACCTGACAGCCAGAACACGTATGCTGAATTGATAAAAGCTTTAGAATTATAAGCAGAATTATCACTGTTGCACACCACTATATATAAATTATTCCGATCATATATAGTGGTGTGCAACAGTGATAATTCTGCTTGTGATTTTAACCACTAACACAACTTTCTTCATTAAACTTTAGAATTATGGTATGGTGATAAACATTAGTGAGATGTGTACTGCACTCATTGAGACCAAGGCGACAGCATTCTAGGGAGAGTTTTCAAGAGTTTGAAGCAAGTATGGACAGACTAATTAGACTGGCCTATTCTGAAGCAGCAGAAGATTTCCTAATGAGTTTTGGAGTGCAGACATTTATTGATGGCGTCAGAGATTGTGAACTTCAGCAAGTGTTACAAATGGCAAGACACTGAAATAGCTCAGAAGCTCTTGTTCACACTCTCGAGTTTGAGGCTGCCAAGTCAGCGTCCTACGCTACATTAATGGGTTTAGGTCATCACACTATAGTCAGAAGATCCCAGTATCATATTGCCATTACGATGGGTGCAGAAAAACAATGTTGCCGGACGAACACTTCAAAGGTTCAAGAGTGCCACAGTGATGTGAACGATGGGAAAGAGACAGAAGACTGAAGTGTTACAACTGTGAGAAACATGGTCATTTACAGGCAGATTTTGGGGAGATTAAAATACAGAGAGAATGAAGTGATCGCACCAATTGGAGAAATAAAGCTCCAGAACAGCACACAGTTTCCATGCTACATTAGACCAGTGGGAACTTGATGGTTAATGGATTTGCATAAGGTAAAACAACATCATTTACAGTTGACATGAGTGCTACAGTGTTCATTGTGTGTCCTGACTTAGTCAGCACTGGCAGCCTTAATTTAGCTTTTGTACAGTACAGATTGTGACTGGAAACTCCGTCAAAGTGTTAGGAAAGGTAGATGTATGTGTACGCTTGGGCCTCCTCAAGTTTAGCCACAAAATCCTCATTGCAGACATTGTCGATGAAGTGATTCATTGCATGGACATAATGAAAGCCACACTTAAGTTGTGGTCTTAAGAGAGAATGTCCTGAAGTTTGGCATTCGATCAAGCGAGTGGCATTGGCCGAAGAAGAAGTCAACAGGTCTGGTCTAGAGGAAGCACCAATCTGTGTAACGACAAAAGAAGTGATTGGAAAGCCAACTATGGGTGACAAGGAAAGTCCATTGCTTGTTCCTGAACTAATGGAAGCACCCAGGGGAAAAGATGATGACGATGAAGTTACGCAAGAGGCTGTTAATAAGAACCAAACAGACTTGGACCAGCTAATGGCGTCTGGGTCATCAGTACACAACACAACTGACATGACTCCAACAAAATTGGTGGAAGATTCGTCTTCTTGTGTACTTAATATTCGGGTCACTGAGACTTGGTCTCAGGAGCCACAGAAATTATCCTCGCAATTAGAAAACCAACTGCGAGAATTGAATCGGTGGATAAGATTACGGCTAAAGATAACCAGTGATAAAATGGAAACTCAGTATGACATTCGCAGCAATAGTGTGGGTTTCAAAGAAGGAGATCAGGTTTGGTTGTACAACCCAAAGTGCTGTCATGGCCGCTCATCTAAACTTCAAACTAACTGGGAAGGTCCTTATACTGTGAAAAAGAGAATCAACGATGTTGTGTATCAGACTCAACATGAAGGACAGCGGAAATTCAAGGTCGTCCACCTAGATCGCCTGACCACATATTACTTTAGAGATGGTGTTGCCAGTTGAGGACGTACAGGCTTAAGGGGACAGTGTAACGACGGAACGTACTCATATAATGGAGAATGCCCTTCTACACATTTCCCAGCTAGCCGAGCAGGTGTGTGTTTCTGCCAAGGCCATACTCAAGTATCCTCTAGAGTTTTCGACTGCTTGTTGACGCATATTATGGAATATTAGTCTGGAACCCTGCAGGCTATATATTAGGGTGGGTCGAAAAAAGCAAATTTTCGAGTATCGAATTCTAATAGTGCGGAAAAGTTGCGTATTCGCATGCTAATAAACGGAAAAATATTGAAAAAATTCCTATGTTTAATCTTCAGTTCGCGCAAAGGGCCTAAAGTTTGAAAAAAATGACAAAAAACACCAAATATTACCTTAACGCTCAAATTTTACAGATTAAGTTTTTCGACTTCTAATAGCGTGTTAGTACTTCATTTTAGTTGCCTGATAATAGAAAAAATATTTAAAAATCGCGCGTTACATATCGAGTTCGCGCATAAGGCCTAAAGTTTGCGAATGTTGGTGAAAAATTGATATTTTTACAGTTTTACAAACAGACGGACTGTTGTATTAAAAATATATACAAGGCCATTTTCTTACTAATTGTTCCTATGAGTGATTTTATATATTCAACTTGGATCCGAATACATCACCTTGCCATCGCCCAGTTCGCAAAATTATTTTTGCTGAAATGACCCAGAACTCACCACGTGGATATTCAGTTCCTTCTACATCTCAAATGAGGTTGAAATTGATGTCTACTGCCTTAGTAAGCGATAGATTTGGTGTTTCTGACAGAGCCACAGCTGCTATCGCTTCTAGTGTTTTGCATGATCTTGGAATGATCTCTGAAAAAGATTCGTCGCTAGTGATCGACAAAAGCAAGATAAGAAGAGAAAAACAGAAGACATGAGAGGCCATAGTACAAGAAATGCACCGGCTTACAGTAACAAAGGGAATATATTTTGATGGTAGAAAAGATAATACTATCGTTCAAGAAAAAATAGGGGCTAAAATTTACTGCAGAGTAAGGAAAGAGGAACACATTAGCGTGACTCGTGAGCCTGGTGGGCAATATATCGGCCACGTTACATCGGCAAATGGAACTGGAAGTGAAATAGCCAAGTGCATCCTAAACTACCTACAAAATAATGATTTTGCAATATCGAGGTGCAATTTGCAATATCGAGGTCAAAATTCAGTGCCCATTGCAGTGGTTCATTTGCTTACTTCACTTCAACGAGCTGCCCTTCAGACATTTGTTTGAGTACTTGGACGGAGAGACGACGGGACCAGCGTCATTCTGTGGGGAAATCGGCAAACAACTGCCTGGCTGTGACAAATTACGTGTAGTATATTTCGAAACAATCGAATCCGAGGAAATCAGTATAACAAAAACTGATCTCAGTAAAGATCAACAGTACCTTCTGGACATTGTCAAGGCAATCCAGACAGGAGACTGTGTTCCAGATCTGGCTGTAAAAGATCCTGGACCTCTCAGTCATTCCCGATGGTTGACATGTGCAAACCGGGTCTTACGATTGTTCATTTCCCAAACGAGTCCTATGAACGAACTGAAGATACTTGCCAGTTACATTGTGAAGATGTATGCTCCTGTCTGGTTCGACGTTAAGAGATATCACTCAGTAAAATGCGGTCCTAAGCATATCTTTAAGGTTGTACAAACAACGAGACATTTGCCGGACAACATTAAAAAAATCATCGATCCTGTGATTCAGAGAAACGCGTTCTTCTGTCATCCAGAGAACATGTTGTTGGCTATGATAGTGGATGAGAGACAACACATACGAGAGTTGGGTTACAGGAGGATACTGAAAGCAAGAAATCAACAGCCGAAGGGAAAATCTGTTAGAACTTTTATGCCTCCTTCAATAAATTTTGGTGCCACGGACTACGGTGAGCTGATTGAGTGGACGAAATGTAAGCTGTCGCCCCCTCCAATGATGGAAAGCTTGACAACAGAGAATATTTCATCATTTCTGCAAAATAACACTCTGCCTGAGTTTGAATTTTTAAACTTTCCCTGCCATACCCAAGCAGTTGAAAGGTGTGTAAAACTTGTGACAGAGTTCGCCGGAAAAGTGTGCGGTGTAGCGTGACAGAAAATCCACTACTTATTAAGTCATATAAAATCATAAAAATTAATTACACCACATATGTTAAAATAATATTGAATGAGATTTAAATAAATCAAAGGAATGAACCACGATAAAATAAAAATCCTCATTACATTATATAAAAACCACTGTTTAAATATCAAAGAAAGTATCGAAAGCAACTCATATTATAAGATCAGTAATTTACCCAGGAAGCTAGGAGCAGTAAACAAATTAAATAACACCATATCAAGAAGAAAGGGAATCAGTTTAAGAGTGGTGAACACCAAAATACGCCAAAGACAAGAAGAAGGAAGAATAAAATTTGTGATCAGGAAGAAAACAATACCCTGAAACCTTTAGAGAAGAACAAGGTCCGTGTCAGGAAATAAATTAGATGCTCCAAACTAAACATCAGTCGAGATAACACAAAGTACCTTGGTTTACCCAAGAATGAAGAAGGAAGACCAGAAGAATGAAGACTAGAAGAAGGACAAGAATGAAGACCAGAAGAAGGACAAGAATGAAGACAAGAAAGAAGATAAGAAGAAGGACAAGAAAGAAGATAAGAAGAAGGACAAGAAAGAAGACAGGAGGAGAGGAAGAAATAGTATGAAAGAAACACCGTTGTAAAATCTATTATTATTATTAACTACCATCAATCCCAAACCCACAAAAACGATTAAAAAGAAAGTATAACATACCCAAAATCCTATAAAAATGTAATTATTTAGAAAACTAAAGTGCTGTATAGTATTATAAGAAGTGAACCGACTAAAGCTATTGTGTGATAAGAAAATAAACAAGTCTTAACAGTCCATGATTGCTAAAGGTCTGGTCTGAGATAATAAGACTCAAAATATCAGAACCAACAGTGAAAGTGAATTTGTGTAAGGGTTTTTTAGAAACGCAATAAACTTAAAGTTAGTGATACTATGACTTATCAGTATGCTATATAACAACTTTAATATCCAATAATAAACAGCATAATAAAATAATAAAATGGAAGATTTCCAGTATTTTATTATTTTAATGTAACTCTTTGTTTACAAGCCATTTGTAAAAAATGCTAATAACTAGAGTATGGGTGGTCATGTTTACTGATGAAGGGTATCATAAATAGTAATGGTTTAGACCAGAAAGGACTGGCATTAATTTAGTATTCATAGGTTTAAAATGTTTAAATAGACTGTGTGTTCACAGCAATAAAATCAATTTGTTTGTAAGAGTTATTAGAAAATAAGATTTATATTATGTGTTTTAAATGAATAATGTTTGCTAAATAACAGCATACATACCATTAATAATGTTTCAATAGGTATGCTATGTTAACTCAAAAAGATTTAAAAATATATGTTCAAACCATGTCAGCAATATGTTCAATTGTGCAGATTGCTAAATAATGTTCATAATTATTTATTTTAATAACAGTAGTGTTAATTAAATACTACACCTCACAATAAGTTATAAACCATTTTATTTTCATGTAATAGTAACTATGTAAAGTCAGAGGAGGAAGTAGGATTAAATTTATTTGAGAAAGACAAAAATATAAAATTCTAAACTCTAGGCCATTTAGTGAATTCACAGAAACAATATAAACCAGTATAATTCACTTATAAATCCTGTAAACTAGCCAGATTTAGATAAAGTAAATCAGTTAACCACTACTGGGAATGATCCTATGAGTTAAAATGATAATAAGGAAATATACCTTAAAATATTGTAAATTTTCAAAATATATAAATTAATTAATTTTAAAGAGCTATGTCAAATTCAAAGATTAACACAAAAAACCAGTTCAAAGGTTTAATTTATATGTATTTAAGGAAAGGAAGAGGAATATGACTAATTAAAATTTATTATAATAGTATTAATGATAATTAAAATGGAGGAAATTTGTATAAAGACGGAAATCCAATTTTGAGCCTATATTTCCATAAAGTAAAGAAATTTGTTAATTTCCACAAAATGTCTACAGATATGGACTATAATATATCAATTTAAAGGGAATGAGATGATTAAACCAATGATAAGGTTCATAATTCATGAAAGTGATGAATAAAATAAATAAATTCCATATATAATGTAATATTTTATCATGTGTATGGCTAATCGAAATATGTTAACAATACTTTTTCAAAGATTAACTGGGCCAAATTTTGACCAAGTTAATGAGTCTTTTGTTGAATATCAAGCTGAAGAGTTGTGTGAAAAACGTTCCTTTAAAACCGAGTAGAAAATGGTACTAATAGTCAGCCATTATAATATAAGTGAATCGAGAGTTAGACGAATTAGACACTTTTTTAACTAAATCTACCAAAACGTTCACGACAATAGTGAAAACAAACACCTAACTTCATGATACGAGTGATATAAAACAGTAAAACAATATATTTAATCTAATTCACTCTACAAATCCTAACCATATCTTGAGAACTTTAACCCACAGAAGTGAACACATACAAAATAAACTAACTAACACAAGTTTACACGGAACACTTCTTCAGAACACACCAAATAACTTAACAGACATATTACACCAGTGCGGGAATATTTCAAACATTCATGAAGGTATATTTGCTGTGATTTTTTTGACACATCGACATCGCAGTGAACTCGCCATATCTAGTAGCGGCCATTTTGAAATTCAAGCCTGCCTTCCTCATCATCCAGCAGTGACGTCAGTCGGCATATGGTTTGACGACAACTTTCTTAAACCTTTTATATACGAATTATTTGAATGTTGTTAAATAATAATTATTAAATTTATTTTAATTGTTAATGTTATACTTTCTCGTCACCCTTCTCTGACTATTAGTTTAATCGCTCAAAGAACCTGTCTTTTATATAATACATATAAATTTTGTTCTGTATGCACAATCGATAATTCCCTGAGCCGGAGTGAATAATTGTTCTCCATCGATAAAAAATCGATTATTATTTAAATTGTTCAATAAATCTTTATATTTCCATTATTTTTATCTGTTATTATTTCACAGGCTAATTTAAAATTATTTATCAAGGTTGAGGGACTTCAAGAAGAAGAAAATATTTTATTTGAGTGAGATTTTGGACCAGCAAGAAAAATCACCAATCGATTGCTGACTGGAGTTAATCTATTTAACTCCAGACTTGGTTCAAATCTTCCAGAAGTGCTCGATAGTCAATAAATACCTGCCTGATTATCAAAATTTTTACAAGAACCTTTTAAAACAGATTTATTTCGGATATACACACATTAATAAACATAAACAAAATTTTTTATTATTTGAAAATTTTATTTTTATAAAATTTTCCATCTACATTTTATTTTTTGTAACGACCGGCATACAGCGGTCTTGTTACAAAGTGGCGTCCAATTTAGAGGGCTTGATAAGATAAGCCTGGCAGCGATTAATTAATAGATACCAGAAAAATGCAAAGACGAGCTACATTGAAAAAGAGGGCGGCAGAGGCCGAAAAAGAGGTTGACATGGGGGATAAGGAGGCAACACCTGTGGAGGATCCGGAAGTGTTACTAATCCAGGTGGAACATAAACAACCTGAACCACCAGAGGAACAATTAGAAGTACCAACGCAGACAGTGGAAGTCAATGTCCCAGAGAAGGAGAAATCTAAAACAATTGAAGAGAACATAATGGAAATGTTCAGGCAAATGAGAAAGGACATTGAAGAAAATAGTAAAAAGATGGAGAATAAAATGGATTCTACCAAGGAAGACTTGAGGGAAGACAACCGATCCACTAAGGAAGAATTGGGCCATAAGATAGAAAATACTAATAAGAAGATCGAAGAAACCAGTAAGAATTTAGAAGAGAAGCTGGAGGAAAACAACCAATCTTTGAATAAGAAAATGGAAGACCTGAAAAGGGACAACCAATCCTTGAGTAAGAAGATGGAAAGGAAAATGGAAGAAAATAATAAGAATTTGGAAGAGAAGATGGAAGAAACAAGTAAGAAAATAGAGAATGACAACCAACAATTAAAAGAAGAATTAAGGGAAAATAACAGGAAAATGGAAGAGACGATGGGGGAAAGATTGGAAGAATTGAGAGAGGACAATCAACTGCTGAGAGAAGAATTAAGGGAAGTTAACCAAGAGAACATGAATAAGTTAGACGAGAGGATTGAGTTAGCCAAGGAGGAGATAAATAAAAAGATAACAGAAACGAAGAAATCCATCGTAAAGAAGTTAGAACAGGAAGTCGTGGTTGTTAACCAGCAGATCAGAGAAGTAGACGAAAGATGTCGTCAAACCGAAAACGAAGTGATGGAAGTCCGGGAAGTAATAACTAAGGAGATCACTCAGGTCCAAGAACAACAGAAAACGAAAATGGAGGAGACCAAGAAATTTGCCTTGGAAGAGGTGAATAAAGTGCGGACACAGGTAACCGAAAGATGCGACGGCGTGGAAGCCGCTATGTCGAACATAACCGGACAGGTGCGTCAGAGCCAGGAGGAGATAGAGTTGATAAGAAACAGACCATCTGGATATCATAATTTCCCCATGTCAGAAAACAGAGAATGGCTCAATTTCCGGCAATATAAACGGAAGCCTATGGAGTTCTTGGCACGCATCGAGGAATACCTCGAAAAACACAGAGGGAACCGATGGGTCCAGAATAGGGAAATCCTTGACGAGTCGTTTCGGGAGGTGAATGACCATTGGTGGATGGCAAACCGGAGCGACATCGACAATTATGAGCAATTCAAGAGCCTATTCAAGGCCAAGTACTGGTCAGAGACCACTCAAAATTTAATAAGAGACAATATATGCCACGGCCACTACAAACCACAAGTCGGTAGTTCAATGACAGCTTATTTCCTCGGCAAGGTATGTATGGCCAAGCACTTAGAACCGGCCATACCGGAGGAGTGCCTAATAAATAAGTTGTCCTATCATTATGATGAAGAGGTAATTCGTGCGAGGAGGGGCAGCCAAATAAAAACCATCCAGGCAATGACAGAACTCCTCGAAAATTATGAAAATGAAGACTACTACCGACAGAGTCGTAGAAGAAGTGATGGGCCCGAACCAAGGACGTATCAGAACAATAACCAGGGTACGAACAACATAAATACTGGGTACCAAGGAGGCCGGGCATACCCGCGAAATAACGGTTCTAATAATAGTAATAATGTGAACAATCCTAGTTACAATGATAATAATAATACGGGTCCAAACCATCAAAATCCGAATCGACCCTCTAATGGTTATCAGGGTAACCGCAATCCCTACCCTAATAACGCAAATAGCCAGAGAAGCCCCAATTATGGTAATAGTCATTACCCTAATAATACTAATCGTGCGGGTCCCAATAATGGTAATTTCATTAATAATAGGTTTCCTCGCCCTAGAGTGAACTTCATACGAGCCACAGATGGACGACAGCGGAGATTCGATCACAATCGAAGAAACAGCTACCACGGATATGAAGAAAGGCGGAGGAGCCTAGAACGGGACCAACCAAGGTACTATCCGGCAAGGAGGAGCAATAGTTTAGACGACGCTGAACGGAGGTCGAACCACGAACGACCGGAAGACCATAGGACAGATCGACAGGTAACCACTCTAAGCATCCCAAATGAGGCATCAACTAGTATGGCTCAAAGGAATAATGATGCCGAGCCTTTAAACGGGCACAGGCAGTAATAAATCGCCAGAACCCGTTACTGCTCCTAAATACTGGGTATAATAATAATAATGAGTGCAATCATGAGAATAATAACAATCGTATCACAATCATAGGGTGCAACTACCTAAAGGACATCAGACAGGAGTTATTGGAAGAGGATAACAGGAAACCCACCAATAACTTCAATAATGAAATAATACATGTTGACGCCAAGGTAGAAGGCATCCCAGCCAAGTTAATGATCGATACTGGTTCGAACGTGTCAATCATAAGTATGACGGAACTGGAAAGGATACAGCAAGAGTGCGGGAGAACTTTACCAACATTGCCGTTGAATAATATTGTTTTGTTGGGAGCAACCGGCCGACAAAACAAAACTATACGTAGGCAAGTCTCCGCCAGTGTGATGAGCTGTGGTATAGCAATTGAGATGGAATTCTTGGTGGCGAGCGGTCTGCCATGTAATATACTGGTCGGGTGTGATGTGCTTAGGAGGAATTCCGCCATCATTGATCTAAGAACTGAAACATTATCGCTGTTTTCTAATGGACATACTTGGACGGCGAACTTGGTGGGTAGTGACCAAGTCGTTCCCGATAGTATCCACCAGCAAATCCGCAAAATTAATTACATCCATCCAACATCTATAATTGAACAAAGGATAGACGACACCTCCAATGAAGATTTATGGTCACAAAGAATCCAGGAGATCAGGGATTTCCGGAGCGGTATAACTGGCGAAGGTTTAACAACAAACCAAGCGAACAAATTAATAAACATATACAACAAATATAAATCAGTCTTTTCTGATGAGCCCGGTAAAGTGAAAAACTTCCAGTGTACTCTACAGTTCCGAGACACAGTGGACTTTAACCGGAAGTCTTACCCCATTGCGCAATCACGAAAGCAAGCAGTAAGAGCTGAAATAGAGCAAATGATTAACCGTGACATTATAGAGAGTAGCCATTCCCCATATACAAGTCCTATCGTGGCTATTCCTAAGAAAAACGGACAAGTCCGTTTGTGTTTAGATGCGCGCAAAATAAATAAGATGATCATTAATGACAGGACTTCGCCCGGTGAGATTGAGGAGATCTTAAAACGGTTCCACGGTACCAAATACTTCAGTACCTGGGATACAGTGTGCGGGTACTGGCAGGTGGAATTACATCCACAGAGTCGCCAGTATCTGGCCTTTATATTCGAAGGGCGGAACTACCAGTTTAAGAGATTGCCCTTCGGACTGGTAAAATCAGTCGCAGTCTTTGTGCACTGCATGGACCAGATACTTGGCCAAGAAGCACTACAATTCACCACCGTATATGTCGATGACTTGCTAGTGTCCTCAGAAACTTGGGAGGAACACTGCTACCGTGTGGAACACGTCTTACAGAAGCTAGCAGCAAACAATATTACGCTGAAATTAGCAAAATCTCATTTCATTGCTAAAGAAATACAATTCTTAGGCTTCATATTAAATGATCGGGGAATCTCACCGTCGGCTGAAAAAGTCGAAGCGATTCAGAACTTTCCTACACCTAAGAATCGAAGGCAGTTACAGTCATTCCTGGGACTCTGTAATTATTACCGCAAGTTCCAGGAAAAGTACTCAGAACTGACTGCCAGATTTCAGCCGCAACTGTCAGCCAAAAATAAATGGATCTGGGGTAATGAACAACAAAATATATTGACTCTTATAAAACAAAAATTCCTTGAACCCATTATACTCCGCCATCCAGATTTTAACAAGCCTTTCTTTCTTAATTGTGATGCCAGTGACATCAGCCTCGGCACTACCTTATATCAAGAGGATGAGGAGGGCGAACATCTTGTGATCTGCTTTGCCAGCAGAGCATTGAACCAATGTGAGAAAAACTATCATGTTACAGAAAAGGAATTATTGAGTGTCGTGTTAGCGTGCGGAAAGTACCGCAATTATATCCTTGGTTATTCCGTTACCGTCCGGACAGACCATAAATCTATCTCGTTCCTTAAGAGATGTAAATTAAGCCATGGAAGGTTAACGCGGTGGATACTATTGCTGCAAGAATACGACCTTAAGTGGGAGTATATCCCCGGAAGGAAGAATGTCGTCGCGGACGTATTGTCTAGAGTAGACATTGACAAACAGACGTTCGAGGGGGAGAAGGAGAGTATTCTGAAAGTGTACCATATTCTCAGCAGCAGCGCCGGTCTACAATCAATTTTGGAACACCTAAGCACACACCAACAAGCTGACCCGAAGTTAATCACTATTATCTCAAGATTGGAAGCAGGGGATGAGACAATCTCCCAATATTATACCATACATAATGGAATCCTGTTTTCAAGACCATCATTATATAAGGAGGAATGGAAGGTAATAATTCCGACCCATATCGAGAAGGAGATAGTGTTCAATTATCATGTTCGATATGGGCATATGGGCGCCTTAAAGGTGGTAAAGGCCCTGGAAGAGAGCTGCCATATCAAAGACATAAATCGGAAGGTACGGAGGTACATTAGAAACTGTCGTATTTGCCAACTCGTAAAAACAAACAACGAGAAAAGAGAGGGGCAGATGATTCCGATAACCTCTCAGTCGAAACTGGAGAAGGTATTCCTGGATATCTGTGGGCCATTTCCCGCAGTGGAGGCCGCCACAGATACAAATATCTCGTCATCATAATGGACCATTATACCAAGTTCGTGAAGCTATACCCAGCGAATCGGGCGACTACGAATAAAGTTCTTGAAATCCTGATCAACCAGTACTTCCCAACCGTCGGAAAACCGGTATCGATCATAACCGACCACGGAACACAATTCAAGGGGAGGAAATGGCGGGATACACTGCTGTCAATGGGGGTTCATACATACAAGACATCAGTATACCACCCGAGCAGTAACCCGGCCGAAAGAGTCTTGCGAGAGGTGGGGCGCCTATTAAGAACGTACTGCCACGATCAGCAGAGGAGGTGGCAAGAATACTTGGAGGCCACTGAAGAATTCCTCAACCTGGCATACCATCCAGCCATAGGAATAACCCCTTACTCCGCAATGTACGAGAGACAACCCCCTAGAGAGATCGAAGATATCTTGGAGTTCCCCAGAGAGCATATATATGTATTTAATAGAATTCAATTTCACAATAAGGTGGCCGAAGATCAGGAGAAACAGCGGAATAAATACGATAAAAGCATGGGTAAGGTTATTAAATATACTGTTGGAGAGAAGGTGTTGTTGAAGAATAGGGAATTACCCAGTTCCTTAGAGGGGATAACAAAAAAATTATTGCTTCTGTACACTGGTCCCTATATTGTCTCTAGGGACAATAACAACAACACATACGAAATAAAGGAAATGAATTCAAATAAAGTTAAGGGTGTCTTTAACCAGGCATCCATGAAGAAATTTTATGAATAAAACCTCAAAATTCTAAAAAACATGTAAGCCCACCTTACATAAAAATTATTTAAGGAAAATTGTATGGCAATAATATAAGAAGAAGTTAGAATTAAAACCATCAAAATTCCAAACAAGGGTAAGATCACCTTACTAACAAATTATTTGAAGAAAACTTTACGACCAGAATGTAAGAGAAGAATTTAAAAATCATCAAAATTCCAAACAAGGGTGATCACCTTACTAACAAAAAATTTGAAAAACTTTACGACAAGAATATAAAACAGAAGTTAGAATTTAAAACCCCTAAATTCTAAAACAAAAGTAAGTTCTCCTTACATAAAAATTATTTAAAGAAAATTTTATGGCAAGAATATAAAAAAGAATTTAGAATGAGAAATCATCTAAATTTAAAAAAAAAAAAAGATTGTAAGTTCACTTTACTAACCAAGAATTTGAGAAAAAACATTTTGAAGAGATAAATATAAAACAGAATTTAGATTGAAGTAATATAAGTTCTAAAAAGAAAGCAAGCCCACCTTACATACAAATTATTTGAGAAAACTTTATGGAATAATATAAGAAGAGTGAATTTTGAATTGTGTATAAATCAAGTTTCCAAACCAAGAATAAGTACAACTTACCAACCAATTATTAATAAAACACTTGGGTGAGATAAACAGAAGAGATTTAATACCATATTTATGGTAAGCATAAAATATAATTACTATGTTAATAAAGGATCATAATGGGATGAATAAAGGAAACAGACTTTAGAATTAAAACAAATAATTCTGGACAGTATGATCATGTCTAATTTCAATATAAAGAGTAAAAACCTTTCCATAAAATGATGCCAAAGGAAATAAAAAAAAAAATATACGATACGATTTGAGTTGATACGATTTGAGTGATTGAATATAATAAAATACAAAAACTTATATGGTATTATGAGATAATGAAACTTTGAAGTGGTATGAGGAGAAATTATGACCTCATTATAAAATTAATAAAAAACATTCATTCGAAAGTATAATAACCATGACAGGAATAATGTGAGAATAATATCAAAGATATATGTAATTAAACGAATTAATATAAAATGATTTATGAATTAAATGTCAATTGTGATAATGACAGTTATAAAAAGTTCTAGAAAATAGAACAAGTGGAAATAATAAGAACAAAGAAACAGTCAAAAAATGTCATAAAAATATGCTACTATAAACAATGCAGATTATAATAAAAAAACCAGAAGGTAATAAAGAATTTATCACCAAAAGCTTTATATGATAAGAAAAGTTGAAAAATGTAATAATAGAAGAGCTTCCTACCATAATATCAAATGAAAGAAACATCCAGTTAACGAGTCAGAAGAACAACTGAGATAGGAATATTAAAATCTCTGAGAAATATAATAAGTAATAAGTGAAGTATCCCAAAGATATTTTTTAAATAGTAACAAATGTGTACTATTCTGAATAATTTTTTTAATCTGTCTGTAGATAATTCCAGCAGTATTAATATGTTTTTTGAGCAGAGATGATTTGCCTCTGTACTCAAATATGTGTGAAGTATTGGACAGCAGAGGAAGTAGCGTACAGTGCCTCTCTGAACTGAACCAGCTCACAAATTAGGGAACGATAGGGAGGAAATATCCCAAGGAGAAAATACTAAGAAGAAATATGAAAATGAAATAATAAATATGAAACTCAGATGACTATTACTATCAAGGAAGATCAAGTGAGAATGAGAAGGATATAAACTCAAATATAAATAAGAAAATTTTTAAAATGGAAGGAAGTCTAGAATAATAACAAACCTAGAATAATTACCATAAGCAATTGTTTCAGACAAAGCAAGTATAGTCTGAAAAAAATACTTCTGGAGAAGGGCATTCTGTAGCGTGACAGAAAATCCACTACTTATCAAGTCATATAAAATCATAAAAATTAATTACACCACATATGTTAAAATAATATTGAATGAGATTTAAATAAATCAAAGGAATGAACCACGATAAAATAAAAATCCTTATTACATTATATAAAAACCACTGTTTAAATATCAAAGAAAGTATCAAAAGCAACTCATATTATAAGATCAGTAATTTACCCAGGAAGCTAGGAGCAGTAAACAAATTAAATAACACCATATCAAGAAGAAAGAGAATCAGTTTAAGAGTGGTGAACACCAAAATACGCCAAAGACAAGAAGAAGGAAGAATAAAATTTGTGATCAGGAAGAAAACAATACCCTGAAACCTTTAGAGAAGAACAAGGTCCGTGTCAGGAAATAAATTAGATGCTCCAAACTAAACATCAGTCGAGATAACACAAAGTACCTTGGTTTACCCAAGAATGAAGAAGGAAGACCAGAAGAATGAAGACTAGAAGAAGGACAAGAATGAAGACCAGAAGAAGGACAAGAATGAAGACAAGAAAGAAGATGAGAAGAAGGACAAGAAAGAAGATAAGAAGAAGGACAAGAAAGAAGACAGGAGGAGAGGAAGAAATAGTATGAAAGAAACATCGTTGTAAAATCTATTATTATTATTAACTACCATCAATCCCAAACCCACAAAAACGATTAAAAAGAAAGTATAACATACCCAAAATCCTATAAAAATGTAATTATTTAGAAAACTAAAGTGCTGTATAGTATTATAAGAAGTGAACCGAATAAAGCTATTGTGTGATAAGAAAATAAACAAGTCTTAACAGTCCATGATTGCTAAAGGTCTGGTCTGAGATAATAAGACTCAAAATATCAGAACCAACAGTGAAAGTGAATTTGTGTAAGTGTTTTTTAGAAACGCAATAAACTTAAAGTTAGTGATACTATGACTTATCAGTATGCTATATAACAACTTTAATATCCAATAATAAACAGCATAATAAAATAATAAAATGGAAGATTTCCAGTATTTTATTATTTTAATGTAACTCTTTGTTTACAAGACATTTGTAAAAAATGCTAATAACTAGAGTATGGGTGGTCATGTTTACTGATGAAGGGTATCATAAATAGTAATGGTTTAGACCAGAAAGGACTGGCATTAATTTAGTATTCATAGGTTTAAAATGTTTAAATAGACTGTGTGTTCACAGCAATAAAATCAATTTGTTTGTAAGAGTTATTAGAAAATAAGATTTATATTATGTGTTTTAAATGAATAATGTTTGCTAAATAACAGCATACATACCATTAATAATGTTTCAATAGGTATGCTATGTTAACTCAAAAAGATTTAAAAATATATGTTCAAACCATGTCAGCAATATGTTCAATTGTGCAGATTGCTAAATAATGTTCATAATTATTTATTTTAATAACAGTAGTGTTAATTAAATACTACACCTCACAATAAGTTATAAACCATTTTATTTTCATGTAATAGTAACTATGTAAAGTCAGAGGAGGAAGTAGGATTAAATTTATTTGAGAAAGACAAAAATATAAAATTCTAAACTCTAGGCCATTTAGTGAATTCACAGAAACAATATAAACCAGTATAATTCACTTATAAATCCTGTAAACTAGCCAGATTTAGATAAAGTAAATCAGTTAACCACTACTGGGAATGATCCTATGAGTTAAAATGATAATAAGGAAATATACCTTAAAATATTGTAAATTTTCAAAATATATAAATTAATTAATTTTAAAGAGCTATGTCAAATTCAAAGATTAACACAAAAAACCAGTTCAAAGGTTTAATTTATATGTATTTAAGGAAAGGAAGAGGAATATGACTAATTAAAATTTATTATAATAGTATTAATGATAATTAAAATGGAGGAAATTTGTATAAAGACAGAAATCCAATTTTGAGCCTATATTTCCATAAAGTAAAGAAATTTGTTAATTTCCACAAAATGTCTACAGATATGGACTATAATGTATCAATTTAAAGGGAATGAGATGATTAAACCAATGATAAGGTTCATAATTCATGAAAGTGATGAATAAAATAAATAAATTCCATATATAATGTAATATTTTATCATGTGTATGGCTAATCGAAATATGTTAACAATACTTTTTCAAAGATTAACTGGGCCAAATTTTGACCAAGTTAATTAGTCTTTTGTTGAATATCAAGCTGAAGAGTTGTGTGAAAAACGTTCCTTTAAAACCGAGTAGAAAATGGTACTAATAGTCAGCCATTATAATATAAGTGAATCGAGAGTTAGACGAATTAGACACTTTTTTAACTAAATCTACCAAAACGTTCACGACAATAGTGAAAACAAACACCTAACTTCATGATACGAGTGATATAAAACAGTAAACAATATATTTAATCTAATTCACTCTACAAATCCTAACCATATCTTGAGAACTTTAACCCACAGAAGTGAACACATACAAAATAAACTAACTAACACAAGTTTACACGGAACACTTCTTCAGAACACACCAAATAACTTAACAGACATATTACACCAGTGCGGGAATATTTCAAACATTCATGAAGGTATATTTGCTGTGATTTTTTTGACACGTCGACATCGCAGTGAACTCGCCATATCTAGTAGCGGCCATTTTGAAATTCAAGCCTGCCTTCCTCATCATCCAGCAGTGACGTCAGTCGGCATATGGTTTGACGACAACTTTCTTAAACCTTTTATATACGAATTATTTGAATATTGTTAAATAATAATTATTAAATTTATTTTAATTGTTAATGTTATACTTTCTCGTCACCCTTCTCTGACTATTAATTTAATCGCTCAAAGAACCTGTCTTTTATATAATACATATCATAAATTTTGTTCTGTATGCACAATCGATAATTCCCTGAGCCGGAGTGAATAATTGTTCTCCATCGATAAAAAATCGATTATTATTTAAATTGTTCAATAAATCTTTATATTTCCATTATTTTTATCTGTTATTATTTCACAGGCTAATTTAAGATTATTTATCAAGGCTGAGGGACTTCAAGAAGAAGAAAATATTTTATTTGAGTGAGATTTTGGACCAGCAAGAAAAATCACCAATCGATTGCTGACTGGAGTTAATCTATTTAACTCCAGACTTGGTTCAAATCTTCCAGAAGTGCTCGATAGTCAAGTAATACCTGCCTGATTATCAAAATTTTTACAAGAACCTTTAAAACAGATTTATTTCGGATATACACACATTAATAAACATAAACAAAATTTTTTATTATTTGAAAATTTTATTTTTATAAAATTTTCCATCTACATTTTATTTTTTGTAACGACCGGCATACAGCGGTCTTGTTACAGCGGACAAGATAACAGAGATGGCTACAATTAGAGCAACTTTACACTCAAGATCTTCGATGCCAAAATTCGACCAAAAATCCGATTTCAAGGTAACGCCCTTGACTGATAGTGGCGAACCAACATAATTTACCATGCCCTGAATGGTTGGATGGTTGGGTAGGGCGTGGGTGGAACTCGAATTGCAGCCACCTCCACGTGGTGAGTTCTGGGTCATTTCAGCAAAAATAATTTTCAGAACTGGGCGATGGCAAGGTGATGTATTCAGATCCAAGTTGAATATATAAAGTCAGTCATAGAAACAATTAGTAAAAAAAATGGCCTTGTATATATTTTTAATACAACAGTCCGTCTGTTTGTAAAACTGTAAAAATATCAATTTTTCACCAAAATTCACAAACTTTAGGCCTTATGCGCGAACTCAATATGTAACGCGCGATTTTTTAAATATTTTTTCTATTATCAGGCAACTAAAATGAAGTACTAACACGCTATTAGAATTCGAAAAACTTAATCTGTAAAATTTGAGCGTTAAGGTAATGTTTGGTGTTTTTTGTCATTTTTTTCAAACTTTAGGCCCTTTGCGCGAACTGAAGATTAAACATAGGAATTGTTTCAATATTTTTCCGTTTATTAGCATGCAAATACGCAACTTTTCCGCACTATTAGAATTCGATACTCGAAAATTCGCTTTTTTCGACCCACCCTACTATATATAGATGACAGCTGCCGCTTAGAAGTCAGTTTGCGTTGGACGATTTACTCAGTGCATCTCAAGTGGTTATTAGTGAAAAGTGACTATCGTGTGGAACTCTATTAGTTGACATTATTATTGTGTATGAACAAATTTAACTTGAATTATTGTACGAGTTGTTATGAATTGTTATTTGTGATTAATTAAAGCTGGTAATTAGTGATTTTATTGGTGACTGTATTTTGTTTTCCACTGTATCATACGACAGTCAGTGAGACTGTTGTAACAATATATTTAATAGAAAATAAAAGTAATAATTCATGTCTTAGTCATAAAAATGTAACTTAAATATAAATATTAATTGGTGTAAGTAAAATCCAGTTTTTTATAAGGCAGCAATATTATTTTGTAATAGATGTTTTTAATTTGTAATTTCAAAATTAAAAACTCTAATTTTTGCAGAGGGTTTTAAAGAAGCGGCAGAAAAGTTTCAGCAAGAGTCTGGTGTTACACCGTCAGTAGACTTAAATTCAATGGATAATAGAATCCGAATTAGAGATGCAATCCAAGGTGGGCGTATACAAGAGGCAACATTACTTGTCAATCAGCTACATCCTGAGTTACTGGACAATGACCACTATTTGTATTTCCATTTACAGGTGCAGCTTTTATTTACATTCATGCATTTGATTTTCAGTCAGCATTAATGTTTGTGTGTGTGTGTGTGTGCGTGTGCGCGCGTGCGCACGCACGTGGGCACAAAAGATTTAGACAACATTGGTATGAATGTCGTATATACATAATACTATAACATACTATAACATATCATATAATACTCTGCTCTATTTTTCTATTTTACATCCTATCAAGGTTACCAGTTGATATTTTTTATTTATTTTCAAGAGCATATATAATATGGGCAGTAAGTGATTGACTTGAAGTTACGATGCTTTCAGCAATGTGGTTTTAGCACATCAAAGTTAGTTAATGTTAATTGTTTGTGGGTTCAGAAATTGCACATTCTTCAAGGAATCTTGTTTAAAATTCGTGCAAAAAATAAAAAAATTACTTTTAAACAGTATTTGCAATTGTATCAAGTTACAAGATAACTTGTATGCTTTGTGTACTTATATGTAAGAATTATTTTGTGTTTCATTTGTTTGTATAGCAATTACATTTAATTGAATTAATAAGAGCGGGAAAAGTAGAAGAAGCATTACAGTTTGCTCAAGAACAACTGAGTGAAGTCGGTGAATCAGATCCAAGCGTCCTCACAGAGTTGGAACGTACTATGGCTCTACTTGCCTTTGAAGATCCAACTAATTGTCCATTCAGTGATTTACTCAATCAGACACATCGCCAAAAGGTACATTCTGGTTTATGATACTGGTGTGTTTTACAATTCTCTGATATAGTACTGATTTAGTTAGTTTAATGCCTCATGTTTCTTATTTGATGTAGATTTTACTTAACAGTTGTGTTTATGTCTATATATAAATCATAGATATATCATTGTAAAACTAGATTAGTAACACTTCAAATACCTGAAGGAAAAAATTGGTGTGTGTTTGTCAGTCTGCCTTTGTTTGCAACTCAACAGTGGTGGTACTGTGTACAGGTACGTGTATGCCTTCTTCAGCAAAAAAAGTTGGGTGTGTTTGATCAGTTAACATACAATAAACAATGAAGTAATAAAAGAGCAGCAGTGCCTTTAAACATAAAGGTGGGACATTTCTTGTTCTCTTCAAAAATCTGAGCATTGGGCTCATAAAAATATTGTTACGTAATGCGAAAGAAGTGTTACATAATATGGAACATTCTACAAGTTTATCGAATGTTCCATTGGAATCCGGCTGTAATGTGTGTGCGTACGGAATATTCTGGTATTTCTGCAGGGTATAAATACAAGTACTCAGCGACGTTCAGTTCAGTTTGAGTTGCGATCTATTGGAGTGCAGTTTGTAGTATTGTGGTGAAGTATTATGTGTTTTATAATTGTTGTCTTGATTGTTCATCATCTTTTTTCACAGCACTACACTTTAAATAATAATGAAACTTTCAACTTGTGAACTTACTTGTCTTTTCTTGTCGAACGCGTTTCGGCGTGGTGTTCGCCTTCGTCAGCTTTGAGACAGACTGCCATTAATATGATTAATGCCATACAAATTAATGGCAGTCTGTCTCAAAGCTGACGAAGGCGAACACCACGCCAAAACGCGTTCAACAAGAAAAGACAAGTAAGTTCACAAGTTGAAAGTTTCATTATTATTTAAAGTTTTATAATTGCGCGGGACAATTGTAATACAGTTGTGTTTTGTATTAGTAGACATTTTTATTGCGTGTGAACAATTTTTATTTGATTTATTGTAAGAGACTATTTTGTTGATTAGAAACTGTTTAATTGTGATAATTAAAGCTGGTGATTAGTAACATAATTGGTGTCTTGTATTTTGCTTTCCACTGTACCATACGATAATTAGTAGACCGTGTCATAACAATGGGTCAGAAGTGCGACAGAACCATTAACAGTGGACACTTTGTAAAAGACTTGTGTAATTCGTAATTAATTGGTAAACAATGGATGCCAGTCAGATGATGACAAATTTCCAGGCCCTGCTGTTGCAGAGAGGAACGACGAAGACAGGGCACAGAGGAAGCAGAGAAAAGACACCAACAGGAGGCGGAAGAAGCAGAAAGATGACAGGATGAGAAACGCAAACTGGAGGCGGAAGAAGCAGAAAAACAACAGGATGAAAAACGTAAGAAGGAGGCAGAGGAATGGAAGCTTGAAACAGAAGACATCAAAGCATTAATACGGGAGCAGAAGCAGATGCAAGAAGATAGTGCCGCAGAATTGGGTCTCCTATGTGGTGAGCTTAATAAACAAGTTACTAAAATATCGGAGGTATAAAAATCAATGACATTAAAAATAGCTGAAGTAGAAAATCTGTCTTGAGTGTTGAAGAATCGATGTCTACAAAAATATCTGTCATAGAAGAATCGGTGTTAAATGAAATATCTGCAGTAGAAAACTATAGCGAACATAAGAGAACAAATTAAAAGGTAAGTTGAACAGTTCATGAAGATACAACCAAAATAAATTTCTGAACAGTCTGTACCAATGATAAAGACATACCAATAATATAATAAAATCTGACATACAATCTGATATATAATAATATAATAAGACATACAATAAAATCTGTACCAATGATATATACAATCATAATAATCCTAGATTTTTATGAATAATCAGTATATACAGGATTTATTTTATTCTTGGCTACCTTTGAATTTTATGTATGCACAATCATAAAATAATTTAAAAATGAGTTGATAAATAAATTAGAAACATGTTGTAACATTGGCATTATAAGCATGGTATTCTGTAAGGGGTTTTAAAATATTTTAGTTTAAACTTGTCTTAAATAAGAATGGGCATATTGTGGGACACACCAGAAGTGAGAACTTCAATGCCGAGTAGCGAGCAAACTGATTCAACATGTAAAAGTTTGCTTGTATGTAATTGGAGAAGACAATTTTGCTAAAAAGAATTCAGATTCAAATAATAGTGAATGGATAATTAAATGAGAACAGAGCATAGTAGTATGTATATGTATTTCATTATAAGAAATCAACATTTACAGTCAACATAAATAAAATCATATCACATGTATTATTTTCAGTGTACATACATGTACAAAGAATATATAACAAATCAATTTTTTCATTGTAATTATATGATTTACACAATATTTAGTTGAAAAGTAGACTGGGTTATGTCCAGTATAATAATTAAATTATTTTTTACAAAACCTAATGCAGTCTTATTGAATAAATAATGTATCTAAAGATAATAATAACAAAATGTGCTGTGGTATAAATTATAGTGCTGATTATCAATTGGCGAAATAATGGGCAATTCATGTTCAGCCTCAGCTAATGATACTATAGGTTTGTGGAAACTGAAGTAAGATATTGTTTTAGATTTTATTTTACTAAATATAATTATATCACTACCGACTCGGAACACAAAGTTTTTTATGGGTAAAAACCTAAAAGTTTTACCTTATAGCCTGAACCAGTTTTTGCTTTTAAAAAGCTTTTTCAGAGGCTGCTGCTGGGAGCACTGTCCGTCTTGTTCTTGGCGACGGTATCGACTTTTGAAGGATTGATGTTGTGTGCCATGGCCAGTAGCAGGCCACACCCTTAAACCAGATCCCACCCATGGTCCCTGTGGCAGGAGCTCTATTTGAAGCTCGGGACGCAGTATACGAGTGGGCATGCCCTTCGACCCGCACAGCCATTGTGTGTGTGTGTGTGTGTGTGTGTGTGTGTGTGTGTGTGTGTGTGTGTGTGTGTGTGTGTGTGTGTGTGTGTGTGTGTGTGAACTGGTTCAGGCTATAAGGCAAAACTTTTACGTTTTTACCCATAAAAAACTTTGTGTTCTGAGTCGGTAGTGATTTAATTGCATTTAGTTAATTTGCACATCATGGACAACGAAATCCAAGAATTTTATTTTATCAAGAATATAAAACACGGCATTGAAAATACAGCATTGATTGTGGTACCACCTCTTGTTGTAGCAGTGGTGGTTGTAAACTCAATTGCAAATTTAGTGTATCTTGAAGAAATTCTACCAAAGGATGTGAGTGTCATTAAAAAAATTTATGTTTAAATCTCAACTCAAAATTAGAGGTAATTCATTGTAATTTTTAGGAAGTAATGCAGCACACCTATCCATATAAGGCAGTATGTGAAAGTGGATGAAGTCAGTGATATTGTTAATAGTCTGATCTGGAGAAATATAAATTGCAGCAACAATTATTGTTTTGCACCTATTAGTGCTCAATCAGTGGGCCCTGCATATATCACGCATGTCTGATGAAGCTGCATTTGCACCAAGCATATTTTGTATTATGTCCATATGCTCTATTCAAATGTTGGCTGTTTCATTTGAACTTTGATATATTGCATATATTGCAACTCCTCATGATCTAACCAGAGGGTCATTCCATATCAATTCAACAAAAAAAATCATTTTCTCACCCACCATCTCAGATTTTGATGAAACTTGGCTTATTTGTTCTCCCTACAGAGATAAGTAACCACACCAAATTTTAACCCTCTATCTCTCTCCGTTTTCATTGTATAGGCTTTCAAAGTTTTGAAATTTTGGTGTTTTTAACAATTGGATGTCGCGAAACGAGACTTGCTAACCTTTTGAAAATAATTTGTAACTTTTACTTTCATGTTCCATAAGGAAATGGAAGTATGGTGAAGGCAAAAAAAATCGTGATCAAGATTATTGCAGATTCTGATTGTACTACCCTCAAAACATGAAAAAAAGTCATTTTTTGAAAAGTGTCTGTGTGTCTGGCTGTCTGTAGATTTTTTTTTCTATGGCAAACGATAACAGCTGCAAATTCAAACAGAATCAAATAATTTTTTGCATACAGCCCTGATTTGTAGAGTACTCAAGACCTATTGTTTTTGGTGAAGATCGGTTAAGGGGAAGGGGTTACCTGCAACGTTTTATGTTTTAACAAGGGTAAATTTTTTCTATGGCAAACGATATCAGCCGCAACTTCAAACAGAATCAAATATTGTTTCGCATACAGTCCTGAATTGTAGAGTTCTCAAGATCTATGACGAATGATAACTGCCGTAAATTCAAAGAGAATCAAATAATTATGTGCATACATTCCTGAATTGTAAAGATCTGAAGGCCTATTGATTTTGGTGAAGATCGGTTAAGGGAGTAAACCTTAAGGTTAAGGGTTAAGGGTAGTTTACCTGCCACCTTTAATGTTTTAACAAGAGTAATTGTTTCTATGACGAATGATAACTGCCGCACATTGAAACAGAATCAAATAATCGTTTGCATACATCCCTGAATTGTAGAGGACTCAAGACCTATTGATTTTGGTGAAGATCAGTTAAGAGAAAGGGGTAGTTTACCTGCAACGTTTTATGTGATAACAAGGTTAATTTTTTCTGTGACGAACGATAACTGCCGTAAATTTAAACATAATCAAATAACTTTTTGCATACATCCCTAAATTGTAGAGAACTCAAGGCCTGTTGATTTTGGTGAAGATTGGTTAAGGGAAAGGGTTAGTTTACCTGCAACATTTTATGTTGTAACAAGAGAAATATTTTCATGACGAACGATAACTGCCGTAAATTCAAACAGAATCAGATAATTTTTTACATATGTGCCTGAGTTGTAGAAGACTCAAGGCCTATTGATTTTGGTGAAGATCGGTTACGGGGAAAGGGCAGTTTACCTGAAACATTTTTTGTTGTAACAAGAGTAAAGTACTTAATTTTGATAAATAAAGTATCCTGATAAGAAGATCTTAATAATCCACTGTAGAAACGTAGATGAAATATCTATAAATGAAGAGGCTAGTTGAACGGGGTGGGGGTAATTTTCTATAAATGAAAATTATAGTTGAAGGGGGAGGGGATAATTTTTATATGTGTACTACGTTATCGGCAACAAAGTAGTAGTTTGTTGTTAAAATTCCTTCCCGGGCTGTTTGGCCGTAGTCCAGTGTTTTCTGCAAAACCAGATGTTTTGGCAGTGCTGTCGACTGCCATCATCAGTGAAAATCGAGTGCGATAACGTGTGGTGGTATACGTTAGTGACCACAGTACTGTAGTTAAGGCTGAAGCAATAAGTGGAAAGAAGTTTCTATGGAAACATTTCATTTCGTAAATGATTTTAAATATAAATCTTAGAACATGGAAGTCATGTATGGTTCTCCATACCGATATTTTTATTTATCATCCAATGTTTGTGAAATTTTGTAGTTATATACTCTAAAGTATAAGGATTCTAGAAAAAAATACACAGCACCTTTAAGTAAAACTACTAAGGCTGGAAAAAATATTTTATTTGCATCTTTGTAGTTTTTTTGGTAAAAAACATGGTTTAGCATTAAATTGAATGTCACAGAAAGGGAAAGGGATAATCACAAAAACTTTTTTTTCAAAATAATCCTCAATACATGGGCTATCATATGAAAAAATAAAATTGATGGGGTTTTCATTCCTTTGTTGTTGTTTTTTCTGTTAAAGGTAAGTTTTAAAAAAATTTGTATTCAGCGATTTTACTAAGCCATAGAAATTTAAAAGGCTCTTAAGTATTTTTTTTTATAAAACTAAAATTTTAAGTTATTATAAAATAAACAGGCCCTATATTAAAACAAATATAAGTTAGAACAATATCAACAACTTCTTAAGTAATCATATAAACAGGTTAATTACCTTCCGTCACGCTTCTTAAAATCCAAATACAGGATTACTCGAGTTTCAACACATTAAGTGTCATCATCAGATCCTCAATGAATATTGGTAAAACTACATTTGTTGATGTTTGCACATCTCGTCAAACGATAAAAACAACACATACATAATAACGAAAATATTTAAATAAATTAACACACATTAAAAACAAGACAAAACAGAACGAAACACAATACACGCGGCCGCCGCGGACCTGCGTGTATTGTGTTTCGTTCTGTTTTGTCTTGTTTTTAATGTGTGTTAATTTATTTAAATATTTTCGTTATTATGTATGTGTTGTTTTTATCGTTTGACGAGATGCGCAAACATCAACAAATGTAGTTTTACCAATATTCATTGAGGATCTGATAATGACACTTAATGTGTTGAAACTCGAGTAATCCTGTATTTGGATTTTAAGAAGCGTGACGGAAGGTAATTAACCTGTTTTATAGTCTTAAACGCTCTTGGAGGCAAATAAAATGTTCAAATTAAGTAATCAATCAAAACTCAAAAAATCCCTAATTGCATTTTCTCGAGACTTTTGAATTTTGAGGTATAGGCAGGCGTAGGTTGAAGAATAAATAACTAATAAATATTTTCATGCATAGGAAATATTCTATTTCAACCTAAATAGGCTTGTTCAAGAATTTTTTTTAATGCTGACACAAAAGATCAAATATTTTTTAACATTATGTACATTTAATAACAAAGTCTGGAAATTTACCAAAACTGCATTCCAGTATTTGTTATTTACAGTATGTACAGTCAACGAAATTTAATGGAGTAACATTTTTTTCTGAATTGAAGTCATACACTCCTCTGAGAATCGTTAGGTTCTTCCAGTTGATGTGTGAGAAGGCTCAACAATTGCAAGCACATGAGGAATTGGCACTGGGCACATGTTCTCTTGTTTGGGCCAATGAAATGATGGCGATGGTCCTGCAGGATGCAAAAAATTGAACAGTCATATCACCTCCTTCTTTATTTACTTTAGTGATGAATCCGAAGTACCACAGATTGTCATATTTACAAGCTACATAGCATGATGGGTTCAAATTTTCTTCTCTCACAAGTGATGTCTATTTATTCCTTAAATTATACGTAAACATGGGTTTCTCATCACTACTGATCCTCCTTGCAGAGAAAGGGAAAGGGATAATCACAAAAGCGTAGCAGTAGAGTCCAGCGTCTGTGAATACGTACGGCTTTTAAGAGGGCAAGGTCTCCCTGTCATTAGACATGTTTTAAAATTAAAAGCTTTAGAAATCGTAGAATTAAAAGTCTCCGGTTTCAAAGCCAACTTCGGGTGTATAAGACGAATGATGCGGCGAAATGGATTTGCGCTTAAATGACGTACATCACTCGCGCTAAAACTACCGAGTGACTACGAAGAAAAACTCCTACAGTATCAGCGGTTTGTCATTCATTTACGCAAGAAGCATAATTATTCACTTGAACACATGGGAAATGCCGATGAAACGCCCGTATTTTTATTTTTTATTTACGTATATTTACGGTGGACCAAAAGGGAACCAAATCTGTAACAGTAGATTACGGGAAATGAAAAATCACGTGCCACTATATACTTCTGCTTGTTGTATTAGCCAATGGACGGATATTTCACAGTGAAATAAGATGCATATCAGTGTATATTGTTCAGTGTTAGTCGTCGTGATGTCTTCCACTGAACGTGTGCGACGCCTCCGTCAACGACAATGCAAAGACAGGGATCGTGAAGAATTAAATGAATTCTTGATGAATACTCCGTTCTCATCAAATACAACTGAAGATGAGAAAATTGGCGTGTTTCAAAACAAGAAACAAGAAGAAAAGGAACGAAAGAATGCTGCGATAGCCAAGCAATATCGCCAGAACAGGAGAGTCTGCAGTTTATGCACATTATAGTTTCAAAAGCCTAAAAACATTATCATGCTTAGATGTTTCAGTTTTTTTTTGTCTGGCAAATTCTGTCCGTTAAATCCGAAGTCCGTTAAACCGAGGTCCATAAAATCGAGGGTTTACTGTACAATGAAAACGGAGAGAGATAGAGGGTTAAAATTTGGTGTGGTTACTTATCTCTGTAGGGAGAACAAATAAGCAAAGTTTCATCAAAATCTAATATGGTGGGTGAGATGGCCTGGTTGAACTGACATGGAATGACCCTAGAGTGCATTTATTAGCAATACAATTTAAATTTGGTGTGTCAATGTCATGATCTTTATCCATGTTTGTTTCTGGAAGTAGTAATATGTTGTTAGAGCTGACAACGAAAAATGTCCTGGATGTGACTGCAAAGATATTGTCAATTAAATAAGAATGGATATTTCTGGTCATTTAGTGATGAAGTCTGTGAGTATTATTTCCAGTGTATACAAACTATTTGTTGCCAACCTGTGGAATTTGTCTTGTAATCATTGCATTGATGTATCGTGGCTGCGTCCATGATAAAATTTACAATCATTTTTAGCGAACATCATGTGAAGTCCTTGAGCGGTAGTAACTCGTGATAGCGCAACATAAGCCAACTGCAATGAGTATGATTTGGCATACTCTTATATTATTTCCAGAAATGTTCCTTCTCAAGATTTATGTATTGCTAATGCATAAGCAGCTGTTAATGTAAAATGTGGAATGATTGTTTTGTTGTAGTTCACAGAATAGACGATGTTTTAGTCAGTACTGGCAAGCAAGCAGACTAACATTGATGCTTGCAGCATGTGCAGCTACTTTTTTTCTTAAGCTGTTGACCAGCTGGAAACCTGGAAACTCAAGCCAGATGTGTATCAATCTGTGTTAATGTTAAATGTGATAATGTAAAATTTGTTCAAGACAAACAATTTCATAAGGTAATCTGTACATGTCAGAAGTTTTTGTGATAGATACTGTTTACGAAAGGCTACATGCAAGAATATAAGATAGAAAGTCACTACCTGACTCAAGGTAATAGTGAGGTCTGACAGTCGCAGAACTTGCAAAACCCGTGTTTTTTGTGTTTCTACATAAACTACAGGTAAAAACTACGTGCAAACGCAAAAAATTTGTACTTTTTATTTGCAAGTTGTGAAAAAAATGCATAAATTACTTATAGCAATACAGCATTGAAACACAATGCTGCTTTGAGATGGTTGCTTTTCCAGTGATCCGGACAATTAGTGGAAAATGAGTTCTGTGATAAAAAAGGTAGACATGTATAGTGACAGGCAAGACGTAGCCTTACTTCAAGTTGTTTTTTCCCTTGTTGTATTTCACAAAAAGTGAGTACTATTTTAAGGTCATATTGGTTTCCATGTGTAATTTTAGTTTACATGTTAACCTAACAATGTCAATTTACCTTATTTATGTCACAAAACTACCTTATTTTCCGCGTGTGCAGCTAAGTTAGATGTGCATTCCACATTGAAAATGAAAAAACCATGTTTTTACATTATTTGGATCCCATAATTAGTTTTTTGCAAACTTTTTAGCTAAAAAATTTTTAAACGAATTTTTTGTATGCACCTACAGTAGTTTTGTCATGTAGTTTACATAGAAACACAAAAAACTCAGTTTGTGCAAGTTTTGTGGCTGTCAGAGCTCAGGTAGTTACTGCCAACTATTACCAAAAAGACAGGTGTGTGTGTGTGTGTACACATACAATTATATATGAGCCTGCATGTATATACGATTGTGTAAGCCCCCCCCCTCCGCAAGACCATATTAGTTTTTCAGTTTTTTTAAGAAAAGCCACAAGTATTTATATATGATTATTGTAACGAGTAGACTCTTATCGTCTCTAAAAAAATGTGCTTCGTGTGTTCGCCTCACACGTTGTAGTCGTTAGGTAACGCTGACGATGTCCGTCGCGATCTCACGAATTACCAGTACTCGCGAGTGTGAACCTTACCTATCCTTTAATATGTGATTGTAATTCCCGGGTGGCGCCAAATTGTTTATACTGAAAACAATTAAAAAATATGACTATCGAGCGGTCGTTCCAGACGGCATGGCTGATTCGAATTACCCACGCAATTTGCGGGCTTATTAATCTCGCTGGTAGTTCGCCGAGTTGCCGACGTCTAGCGCTTACCGTCACTTTCGCTTGTCGCTAAAGTACACAAATCATATAATGCAATTTACTATGAAATAAAGAATGGTGGTTACAACTCTGTACTAGTTTATTAACTTGTAATTATTTGTTATTCAATATTATACAAAATTATATATTGTTATTAAACAAAATTGATCCGGCAATAAAAAGACAATATTTCTCAGGTTTGGCGAACGGTGATCTAGAACGATTTCACTTCGACATGGCGCCGACAAATGTTTATTTTTCTATCGTTCATTTAAATCTGAGTTCTTTTGGTTACGAAAACATGAATATGATTATAATAAAGTACACTACCTTGCAGTGATGGTACTTACATACTATTAGGTTTAAATACAATTTGTTCCTGAAGTGTTAAAAAGTGTGTGTTAAAAGTTCGTAATTTTTACCCAGGTTATTTTCTGGTTTCATACAAGTTTAGTGTTTTATTTTTCATTAATCCTTGAAAGAAATTTGATTATCAGTTCGTAGTGAGAGTTAATTGTGTTGTGAGAAAAAGTTAATAAGAATTTATTCCATAAATTCGGGTAATTCAGCAATACTTATCAAATCTGTTGAATTAGGATGAAGAGTTACTCAGTTCGAAATAGGTTGGGTCCTTTTGGTCATCAATCTTCCATCATTTATGAATTTAATTACGCCTGGCGTCTTTCGGATATGTTGGTCTAAATAATTAATTTGGAATTTAATAATCTGGTCTGTGGCCTCGGTTGAATGGACCAGTTCCTCATCAGACTTCTTGCATCTTCATGTTATAAATTTTGATTGCTTTTTTACTGTTGTAACATTATAGAATTTGTCCTCGTCTTCGTTTAAGCCCCGCAATGGAAGCCAATCTGTAACGTTGTAGAACGACTGGTGTGTCTCTGTAAGACGTGTATATGGTATTTTATGTATTAGTGTTCGTCTCACACCTTGTCGTTACATCAATGGTTGCCGCTAACGAAGTCCGTAGCATTGTCACAATTATCAGTACAACCTAGTGGAAACCTTACCTGTAATTTCATAGGGGTTTGTGAATCCCGGGTGGCGCCAAATTGTTTGTTGAAAACAAGTAAATTTATGAGATAATGTGCTAAAAAGGTGTTTTCAGCGATGACGGCCGGAGCATTCAAATCGGTTCCCGCCTTTGTACTGCTTACTGTATCGCACAGATAGCGAAAGCACTAGTTGTCTAATCTGTAAGTTCGCTAACACACACACATATATAATACAATTTCCTATGAAATAAAACAATGGTTACATTCGGTACTGTTTCTTTAATGGTTGTTTGGTAATTATGCAATTTGATAATATAATTATTTAGTATTTTATAAATTTGCTCCGACATTAAACATGAAACGCTTAATCTCAAGTTGACGAAATCGGTATTGAGACTAGTTACTTGATGTAGTAATGGCTACTGTTTGTATTTTATACGTAAACTCGTTCAAAATCTGGAGTCCTTTTGATTATAAAGAAAACATTAAATATGATTACAATAAAAAAGTACACTACCATACATTATTCGTACTAAAATAGTATAAAGTGTGGCTACAATTTGTTCTGCAGTGTAGTAATAGGTGTTTCAAAAGTTCGCAATCTAGTGCGAGGTTATTTCTTAGTTAACAAGTTTTTCTATGTAAGTTTATTTTATTTAATCCTTGAAAGAAATTATTTTCAATTCATAGTGAGAGTTTGTATAGATTCGAGAAATATTTAAAGTGCTTTTATTCCTGGAAATTGGGTATTTAAATGATACTTATCAATTCAGAAGGTTTGTGATAGATCATTGTTCATTTGAAATGGAAAATTCATCAATTTTGAGTGACTTAGGCTGCTGGCGTCCTTTTCATATTAGTCTTGGGAATTTCTGCTTTTAATTTTCATTTAAATTGTTCCTGGACATCAGTTAAATTTTATTACTCTTCATCTCCTTCTCACTTGTATATGTTTTTGACTTTTGACTAGTTTTTTAAACATTTTAAAGTAAAATTTAAGTCATATAAAATCTTGCGTCCCTGCTACAGAAGCGTCATTATACGAGTACTGAAAATTAACGGAAAATTAGTAACCAAACCTATGGTTTCTATGGTAACCTAAACCCTTTGATTGGCTAAGGCATGGTTTATTACCATTGTTATCATATTCGAATTTTTATTCAAAATTACTGTATATTTTCTGATTGATTTTACTTCCATGTTCCTTAAGGAATGGAAGTATGGTGATGGCAAAAAAATCGTGTTCGAGATTATTGCAGATTCTGATTGTACTACACTCAAAACATGAAAAAAGTCGTTTTTCGAAAAGTGTCTGTGTGTCTTAGCTTTTTTTCTATGGCAAACGATAACAGCCGCAAATTCAAACAGAATCAAATAATTTTTTGCATACAGCCCTGATTTATAGAGTACTCACGACCTATTGTTTTTGGTGAAGATTGGTTGAGAGAAAGGGGTAGTTTACCTGCAACGGTTTTTTTTTATCAAGGGTAATTTTGTTTGTTTGGCAAACGATAACAGCCGCAAATTCAAACAGAATCAAATAATGTAATCAAATAAACTACCCCTTTCCCTCAACCGATCTTCACCAAAAACAATAGGTCTTGAGAACTATACAATTTAGGGCTGTATGCAAATAATCTTTTGATTCTGTTTGAATTTGCTGCTGTTATCGTTTGCCATAGGAAATACCCTTGTTAAAACATAAAACGTTACAGGTAAACTACCCCTTTCCCTTAACCGATCTTCACCAAAAACAATAGGTCTTGAGAACTCTACAATTCAGGGCTGTATGCGAAACATTATTTGATTCTGTTTGAATTTGCGGCTGTTATCGTTTGCCATAGAAAAAAAATCTACAGACAAACAGACACACACACACAGACACACAGGCAGACACACACACAGACACTTTTCGGAAAACCACTTTTACTTCCATATTCCTTAAGGAATGGAAGTATGGTGATGGCAAAAAAAATCGTGTTCGAGATTATTGCAGATTCTGATTCTACTACACTCAAAACATGAAAAAAAGTCGTTTTCCGAAAAGTGTCTGTGTGTGTGTGTCTGTCTGTGTCTGTCTGTCTGTGTGTCTGTAGATTTTTTTTCTATGGCAAACGATAACTGCCGCAAATTCAAACAGAATCAAATAATTTTTTGCATGCAGCCCTGATTTGCAGAGTACTCGCAACCTATTGGTTTTGGTGAAGATCGGTTGAGGGAAAGGGGTAGTTTACCTGCAACGGTTTTTTTTTTAGCGAGGGTAATTTTGTTTGTTTGGCAAACGATAACAGCCGCAAATTCAAACAGAATCAAATAATGTTTCGCATACAGCCCTGAATTGTAGAGTTCTCAAGATCTGTTGATTTTGGTGAAGATCGGTTAAGGGAAAGGGGTAGTTTACCAGTAACGTTTTATGTTTTAACAAGGGTATTTCCTATGGCAAACGATAACAGCCGCAAATTCAAACAGAATCAAAAGATTATTTGCATACAGCCCTAAATTGTAGAGTTCTCAAGACCTATTGTTTTTGGTGAAGATCGGTTAAGAGAAAGGGGTAGTTTACCTACAACGTTTTTTTAACAAGGTTATTTTCTATGGCAAACGATAACAGCCGCAAATTCAAACATAATCAAATAATTTTCTGCATAAAGCCCTGGTTTGTAGAGTACTCAAGACCTTTTGTTTTTGGTGAAGATCGGTTGAGGGGAAGGGGTAGTTTACCTGCAACGTTTGTTATAAAGCGTATTTTCTATGGCAAACGATAACTGCCGCAAATTCAAACATAATCAAATAATTTTTTGCATACGTCAGTGAATTGTAGAGGACTCAAGGCCATTAGATTTTGGTGAAGATCGGTTAAGGGGAAGGGGTAGTTTACCTGCAACCTTTTACGTTTTAACAAGAGTAAAGTACTTGAAAATTCATTTAAACTTTTTCAAACAATGGTAATTGTTAAAAATAAAATAATTTTGTTGCCAGGCAATAAAATTATAATTTTTTCATTTTAATGTAAATTACGTATATATTAGAAAATATATCGTGCTTGGCAGGCAAGCATATTTCAGATTATAAGTCTTAGAATATGGAAGTCATGTATGGTTCTCCATACCGATATTTACTTCCATATTCCTTAAGGAATGGAAGTATGGTGATGGCAAAAAAAATCGTGTTCGAGATTATTGCAGATTCTGATTCTACTACACTCAAAACATGAAAAAAAGTCGTTTTCCGAAAAGTGTCTGTGTGTGTCTGTCTGTCTGTCTGTCTGTGTGTCTGTAGATTTTTTTTCTATGGCAAACGATAACTGCCGCAAATTCAAACAGAATCAAATAATTTTTTGCATACAGCGCTGATTTGCAGAGTACTCGCGACCTATTGTTTTTGGTGAAGATCGGTTGAGGGAAAGGGGTAGTTTACCTGCAACGGTTTTTTTTTTAGCAAGGGTAATTTTGTTTGTTTGGCAAACGATAACAGCCGCAAATTCAAACAGAATCAAATAATGTTTCGCATACAGCCCTGAATTGTAGAGTTCTCAAGATCTGTTGATTTTGGTGAAGATCGGTTAAGGGAAAGGGGTAGTTTACCTGTAACGTTTTATGTTTTAACAAGGGTATTTCCTATGGCAAACGATAACAGCCGCAAATTCAAACAGAATCAAAAGATTATTTGCATACAGCCCTAAATTATATAGTTCTCAAGACCTATTGTTTTTGGTGAAGATCGGTTGAGGGAAAGGGGTAGTTTACCTGCAACGTTTTTTTAACAAGGGTATTTTCTATGGCAAACGATAACAGCCGCAAATTCAAACAGAATCAAATAATGTTTTGCATACAGCCCTGATTTGTAGTGTACTCAAGACCTATTGTTTTTGGTGAAGATCGGTTAAGGGGAAGGGGTAGTTTACCTGTAACGTTTTTTTATCAAGCGTATTTTCTATGGCAAACGATAACAGCCGCAAATTCAAACAGAATCAAATAATTTTTTGCATACGTCCCTGAATTGTAGAGGTCTCAATGACTTTCGATTTTGGTGAAGATCGGCTAAGGGGAAGGGGTAGTTTTCCTGCAACCTTTTACGTTTTAACAAGAGTAAAGTACTTGAAAATTTATTTAAACTTTTTGAAACAAACGATAACAGCCGCAAATTCAAACAGAATCAAAAGATTATTTGCATACAGCCCTAAATTGTAGAGTTCTCAAGACCTATTGTTTTTGGTGAAGATCGGTTGAGGGAAAGGGGTAGTTTAGCTGCAACGTTTTTTTAACAAGGGTATTTTCTATGGCAAACGATAACAGCCGCAAATTCAAACAGAATCAAATAATGTTTTGCATACAGCCCTGATTTGTAGTGTACTCAAGACCTATTGTTTTTGGTGAAGATCGGTTAAGGGGAAGGGGTAATTTACCTGCAACGTTTTTTTATCAAGCGTATTTTCTATGGCAAACGATAACAGCCGCAAATTCAAACAGAATCAAATAATTTTTTGCATACGTCCCTGAATTGTAGAGGTCTCAATGACTTTCGATTTTGGTGAAGATCGGTTAAGGGGAAGGGGTAGTTTACCTGCAACCTTTTACGTTTTAACAAGAGTAAAGTACTTGAAAATTTATTTTAACTTTTTGAAACAAACGATAACAGCCGCAAATTCAAACAGAATCAAAAGATTATTTGCATACAGCCCTAAATTGTAGAGTTCTCAAGACCTATTGTTTTTGGTGAAGATCGGTTGAGGGAAAGGGGTAGTTTACCTGCAACCTTTTACGTTTTAACAAGAGTAAAGTACTTGAAAATTTATTTAAACTTTTTGAAACAATGGTAATTGTTAAAAATAAAATAATTTTGTTGCCAGGCAATAAAATTATAATTTTTTCATTTTAATGTAATATAATATTTTTCATTTAATACAGCAATAAAAAGGCAGGTAAGACACAGCCTGTCTGTTTGGCTGAAAATGATTTTAAATATAAATCTTAGAATATGGAAGTCATGAATGGTTCTCCATACCGATATTTTACTTCCATATTCCTTAAGGAATGGAAGTATGGTGATGGCAAAAAAAATCGTGTTCGAGATTATTGCACATTCTGATTCTACTACACTGAAAACATGAAAAAATATCGGTATGGAGAACCATACATGACTTCCATATTCTAAGATTTATATTTAAAATCATTTTCAGCCAAACAGCCAGGCTGTGTCTTACCTGCCTTTTTATTGCTGTATTAAATGAAAAATATTATATTACATTAAAATGAAAAAATTATAATTTTATTGCCTGGCAACAAAATTATTTTATTTTTAACAATTACCATTGTTTCAAAAAGTTTGAATAAATTTTCAAGTACTTTACTCTTGTTAAAACGTAAAAGGTTGCAGGTGAACTACCCCTTCCCCTTAACCGATCTTCACCAAAATCGAAAGTCATTGAGACCTCTACAATTCTGGGACGTATGCAAAAAATTATTTGATTCTGTTTGAATTTGCGGCTGTTATCGTTTGCCATAGAAAATACGCTTGATAAAAAAACGTTGCAGGTAAACTACCCCTTCCCCTTAACCGATCTTCACCAAAAACAATAGGTCTTGAGTACTCTACAAATCAGGGCTGTATGCAAAACATTATTTGATTCTGTTTGAATTTGCGGCTGTTATCGTTTGCCATAGAAAATACCCTTGTTAAAAAAACGTTGCAGGTAAACTACCCCTTTCCCTCAACCGATCTTCACCAAAAACAATAGGTCTTGAGAACTCTACAATTTAGGGCTGTATGCAAATAATCTTTTGATTCTGTTTGAATTTGCGGCTGTTATCGTTTGCCATAGGAAATACCCTTGTTTAAACATAAAACGTTACAGGTAAACTACTCCTTTCCCTTAACCGATCTTCACCAAAAACAATAGGTCTTGAGTACTCTACAAATCAGGGCTGTATGCAAAACATTATTTGATTCTGTGTGAATTTGCGGCTGTTATCGTTTGCCATAGAAAATACCCTTGTTAAAATAACGTTGCAGGTAAACTACCCCTTTCCCTCAACCGATCTTCACCAAAAACAATAGGTCTTGAGAACTCTACAATTTAGGGCTGTATGCAAATAATCTTTTGATTCTGTTTGAATTTGCGGCTGTTATCGTTTGCCATAGGAAATACACTTGTTAAAACATAAAACGTTACTGGTAAACTACCCCTTTCCCTTAACCGATCTTCACCAAAATCTAATGGCCTTGAGTCCTCTACAATTCACTGACGTATGCAAAAAATTATTTGATTCTGTTTGAATTTGCGGCAGTTATCGTTTGCCATAGAAAATACGCTTTATAACAAACGTTGCAGGTAAACTACCCCTTCCCCTCAACCGATCTTCACCAAAAACAAAAGGTCTTGAGTACTCTACAAACCAGGGCTGTATGCAGAAAATTATTTGATTATGTTTGAATTTGCGGCTGTTATCGTTTGCCATAGAAAATAACCTTGTTAAAAAAACGTTGTAGGTAAACTACCCCTTTCCCTTAACCGATCTTCACCAAAAACAATAGGTCTTGAGAACTCTACAATTTAGGGCTGTATGCAAATAATCTTTTGATTCTGTTTGAATTTGCGGCTGTTATCGTTTGCCATAGGAAATACCCTTGTTAAAACATAAAACGTTACTGGTAAACTACCCCTTTCCCTTAACCGATCTTCACCAAAATCAACAGATCTTGAGAACTCTACAATTCAGGGCTGTATGCGAAACATTATTTGATTCTGTTTGAGTTTGCGGCTGTTATCGTTTGCCATAGAAAAAAAATCTACAGACACACAGACAGGCAGACAGACAGACACACACACAGACACTTTTCGGAAAACGACTTTTACTTCCATATTCCTTAAGGAATGGAAGTATGGTGATGGCAAAAAAAATCGTGTTCGAGATTATTGCAGATTCTGATTCTACTACACTCAAAACATGAAAAAAAGTCGTTTTCCGAAAAGTGTCTGTGTGTCTGTCTGTGTGTCTGTGTGTCTGTCTGTCTGTAGATTTTTTTTCTATGGCAAACGATAACTGCCGCAAATTCAAACAGAATCAAATAATTTTTTGCATACAGCCCGGTTTTGCAGAGTTCTCGCGACCTATTGTTTTTGGTGAAGATCGGTTGAGGGAAAGGGGTAGTTTACCTGCAACGGGTTTTTTTTAGCAAGGGTAATTTTGTTTGTTTGGCAAACGATAACAGCCGCAAATTCAAAAAGAATCAAATAATGTTTCGCATACAGCCCTGAATTGTAGAGTTCTCAAGACCTATTGTTTTTGGTTAAGATCGGTTAAGGGAAAGGGGTAGTTTACCTGTAACGTTTTATGTTTTAACAAGGGTATTTCCTATGGCAAACGATAACAGCCGCAAATTCAAACAGAATGAAAAGATTATTTGCATACAGCCCTAAATTGTAGAGTTCTCAAGACCTTTTGTTTTTGGTGAAGATCGGTTAAGGGAAAGGGGTAGTTTACCTACAACGTTTTTTTAACAAGGGTATTTTCTATGGCAAACGATAACAGCCGCAAATTCAAACAGAATCAAATAATTTTCTGCATACAGCCCTGATTTGTAGAGTACTCAAGACCTATTGTTTTTGGTGAAGATCGGTTGAGGGGAAGGGGTAGTTTACCAGCAACGTTTTTTATCATGCGTATTTTCTATGGCAAACGACAACTGCCGCAAATTCAAACAGAATCAAATAATTTTTTGCATACAGCCCTGATTTGTAGAGTACTCGCGACCTATTGTTTTTGGTGAAGATCGGTTGAGGGGAAGGGGTAGTTTACCTGCAACGGTTTTTTTTATCAAGGGAAATTTTTTTTTTTTGGCAAACGATAACAGCCGCAAATTCAAACAGAATCAAATAATGTTTCGCATACAGCCCTGAATTGTAGATTTCTCAAGACCTATTGTTTTTGGTGAAGATCGGTTGAGGGAAAGGGGTAGTTTACCTGCAACGTTTTTTTAACAAGGGTATTTTCTATGGCAAACGATAACAGCCGCAAATTCAAACAGAATCAAATAATGTTTTGCATACAGCCCTGATTTGTAGAGTACTCAAGACCTATTGTTTTTGGTGAATATCGGTTAAGGGGAAGGGGTAGTTTACCTGCAACGTTTTTTTATCAAGCGTATTTTCTATGGCAAACGATAACAGCCGCAAATTCAAACAGAATGAAATAATTTTTTGCATACGTCCCTGAATTGTAGAGGTCTCAATGACTTTCGATTTTGGTGAAGATCGGTTAAGGGGAAGGGGTAGTTTACCTGCAACCTTTTACGTTTTAACAAGAGTAAAGTACTTGAAAATTTATTTAAACTTTTTGAAACAATGGTAATTGTTAAAAATAAAATAATTTTGTTGCCAGGCAATAAAATTATAATTTTTTCATTTTAATGTAATATAATATTTTTCATTTAATACAGCAATAAAAAGGCAGGTAAGACACAGCCTGGTTGTTTGGCTGAAAATGATTTTAAATATAAATCTTAGAATATGGAAGTCATGTATGGTTCTCCATACCGATATTTTTCTATGGCAAACGATAACTGCCGCAAATTCAAACAGAATCAAATAATTTTTTGGATACAGCCCGGTTTTGCAGAGTTCTCGCGACCTATTGTTTTTGGTGAAGATCGGTTAAGGGAAAGGGGTAGTTTACCTGTAACATTTTATGTTTTAACAAGGGTATTTCCTATGGCAAACGATAACAGCCGCAAATTCAAACAGAATGAAAAGATTATTTGCATACAGCCCTAAATTGTAGAGTTCTCAATACCTTTTGTTTTTGGTGAAGATCGGTTAAGGGAAAGGGGTAGTTTACCTACAACGTTTTTTTAACAAGGGTATTTTCTATGGCAAACGATAACAGCCGCAAATTCAAACAGAATCAAATAATTTTCTGCATACAGCCCTGATTTGTAGAGTACTCAAGACCTATTGTTTTTGGTGAAGATCGGTTGAGGGGAAGGGGTAGTTTACCAGCAACGTTTTTTATCATGCGTATTTTCTATGGCAAACGACAAGTGCCGCAAATTCAAACAGAATCAAATAATTTTGTGCATACAGCCCTGATTTGTAGAGTACTCGCGACCTATTGTTTTTGGTGAAGATCGGTTGAGGGGAAGGGGTAGTTTACCTGCAACGGTTTTTTTTATCAAGGGAAATTTTTTTTTTTGGCAAACGATAACAGCCGCAAATTCAAACAGTATCAAATAATGTTTCGCATACAGCCCTGAATTGTAGATTTCTCAAGACCTATTGTTTTTGGTGAAGATCGGTTGAGGGAAAGGGGTAGTTTACCTGCAACATTTTTTTAACAAGGGTATTTTCTATGGCAAACGATAACAGCCGCAAATTCAAACAGAATCAAATAATGTTTTGCATACAGTCCTGATTTGTAGAGTACTCAAGACCTATTGTTTTTGGTGAAGATCGGTTAAGGGGAAGGGGTAGTTTACCTGCAACGTTTTTTTATCAAGCGTATTTTCTATGGCAAACGATAACAGCCGCAAATTCAAACAGAATCAAATAATTTTTTGCATACGTCCCTGAATTGTAGAGGTCTCAATGACTTTCGATTTTGGTGAAGATCGGTTAAGGGGAAGGGGTAGTTTACCTGCAACCTTATACGTTTTAACAAGAGTAAAGTACTTGAAAATTTATTTAAACTTTTTGAAACAATGGTAATTGTTAAAAATAAAATAATTTTGTTGCCAGGCAATAAAATTATAATTTTTTCATTTTAATGTAATATAATATTTTTCATTTAATACAGCAATAAAAAGGCAGGTAAGGCACAGCCTGGCTGTTTGGCTGAAAATGATTTTAAATATAAATCTTAGAATATGGAAGTCATGTATGGTTCTCCATACCGATATTTTTCATGTTTTGAGTGTAGTAGAATCAGAATCTGCAATAATCTTTTTGTTATCACGAACACGATTTTTTTTGTTATCACCATACTTCCATTCCTTAAGGAATATGGAAGTAAATATCGGTATGGAGAACCATACATGACTTCCATATTCTAAGATTTATATTTAAAATCATTTTCAGCCAAACAGCCAGGCTGTGTCTTACCTGCCTTTTTATTGCTGTATTAAATGAAAAATATTATATTACATTAAAATTAAAAAATTATAATTTTATTGCCTGGCAACAAAATTATTTTATTTTTAACAATTACCATTGTTTCAAAAAGTTTAAATAAATTTTCAAGTACTTTACTCTTGTTAAAACGTAAAAGGTTGCAGGTAAACTACCCCTTCCCCTTAACCGATCTTCACCAAAATCGAAAGTCATTGAGACCTCTACAATTCAGGGACGAATACAAAAAATTATTTGATTCTGTTTGAATTTGAGGCTGTTATCGTTTGCCATAGAAAATACGCTTGATAAAAAAACGTTGCAGGTAAACTACCCCTTCCCCTTAACCGATCTTCACCAAAAACAATAGGTCTTGAGTACTCTACAAATCAGGGCTGTATGCAAAACATTATTTGATTCTGTTTGAATTTGCGGCTGTTATCGTTTGCCATATAAAATACCCTTGTTAAAAAAAACGTTGCAGGTAAACTACCCCTTTCCCTCAACCGATCTTCACCAAAAACAATAGGTCTTGAGAACTCTACAATTTAGGGATGCATGCAAATAATCTTTTGATTCTGTTTGAATTTGCGGCTGTTATCGTTTGCCATAGGAAATACCCTTGTGAAAACATAAAACGTTACTGGTAAACTACCCCTTTCCCTTAACCGATCTTCACCAAAAACAATAGGTCTTGAGTACTCTACAAATCAGGGCTGTATGCAAAACATTATTTGATTCTGTTTGAATTTGCAGCTGTTATCGTTTGCCATAAAAAATACCCTTGTTAAAAAAACGTTGCAGGTAAACTACCCCTTTACCTCAACCGAACTTCACCAAAAACAATAGGTCTTGAGAACTCTACAATTTAGGGCTGTATACAAATAATCTTTTGATTCTGTTTGAATTTGCGGCTGTTATCGTTTGCCATAGGAAATACCCTTGTTAAAACATAAAACGTTACAGGTAAACTACCCCTTTCCCTTAACCGATCTTCACCAAAATCAACAGATCTTGAGAACTCTACAATTCAGGGCTGTATGCGAAACATTATTTGATTCTGTTTGAATTTGCGGCTGTTATCGTTTGCCAAACAAACAAAATTACCCTTGCTAAAAAAAAACCGTTGCCGGTAAACTACCCCTTTCCCTCAACCGATCTTCACCAAAAACAATAGGTCGCGAGTACTCTGCAAATCAGGGCTGCATGCAAAACATTATTTGATTCTGTTTGAATTTGCGGCAGTTATCGTTTGCCATAGAAAAAAAATCTACAGACAGACAGACACACAGACAGACAGACACACAGACACTTTTCGGAAAACGACTTTTTTTCATGTTTTGAGTGTAGTAGAATCAGAATCTGCAATAATCTCGAACACGATTTTTTTTGCCGTCACCATACTTCCATTCCTTAAGGAATATGGAAGTAAAAGTGGTTTTCCGAAAAGTGTCTGTGTGTGTGTCTGTCTGTGTGTCTGTGTGTGTGTCTGTTTGTCTGTAGATTTTTTTTCTATGGCAAACGATAACTGCCGCAAATTCAAACAGAATCAAATAATTTTTTGCATACAGCCCTGATTTGTAGAGGACTCGCGACCTATTGTTTTTGGTGAAGATCGGTTGAGGGAAAGGGGTAGTTTACCTGCAACGGTTTTTTTTTATCAAGGGAAATTTTTTTTTTGGCAAACGATAACAGCCGCAAATTCAAACAGAATCAAATAATGTTTCGCATACAGCCCTGAATTGTAGAGTTCTCAAGACCTATTGTTTTTGGTGAAGATCGGTTAAGGGAAAGGGGTAGTTTACCTGTAACGTTTTATGTTTTAACAAGGGTATTTCCTATGGCAAACGATAACAGCCGCAAATTCAAACAGAATCAAAAGATTATTTGCATACAGCCCTAAATTGTAGAGTTCTCAAGACTTATTGTTTTTGGTGAAGATCGGTTAAGGGAAAGGGGTAGTTTACCTACAACATTTTTTTTTAACAAGTGTATTTTCTATGGCAAACGATAACAGCCGCAAATTCAAACAGAATCAAATAATTTTCTGCATACAGCCCTGATTTGTAGAGTACTCATGACCTATTGTTTTTAGTGAAGATCGGTTGAGGGGAAGGGGTAGTTTACCTGCAACGTTTTTTATCAAGCGTATTTTCTATGGCAAACGATAACTGCCGCAAATTCAAACAGAATCAAATAATTTTTTGCATATGTCAGTGAATTGTAGAGGACTCAAGGCCTTTAGATTTTGGTGAAGATCAGTTAAGGGGAAGGGGTAGTTTATCTGCAACCTTTTACGTTTTAACAAGAGTAAAGTTCTTGAAAATTCATTTAAACTTTTTCAAACAATGGTAATTGTTGAAAATAAAATAATTTTGTTGCCAGGCAATATGAAAATTTCAGATTTTGTACCACAAAATCTGAAAAGATTATACGATAGTTTATGAAATGGTTAATAATACGTCAGTGGAAGGTGTAATGAGAAATTAGCAGAAATGGAAACCTGGGGAATGTTAACTGTTCTGTAGATACAATTTTGTCAGAATGTTTGGAAATGATCATCAACATTGAAGAAAAAGTAAGCATATTAAGAAACATATGTAAGTACTTATTATAAAAAAATAATGTTTGTTTTTTGATAAAGTCATTTTGATTATAAAATATAAATGTTTACAACAAGAAAAGAATTTTCAGTTTTCAAAATTTAAATATACAGTAGAACTTGGCTAATTCGAAGCTGAAGGGACCAGTAAAAAATTCGAATTATCCAAAAATTCATATTAGGAAAACTTTTGATAACGGTAGAAAAATCAAATCAAAAACCGAAATTCAGTAAAGCAATATGTTATTTTATTAAACAATTTCCTTATACATATGTATTACAAATGTATAAACTTGTTTCAGTACAAAATATAGCATTTACAGTTTTTTAAAAAAGCTAGAAACTTTTGATTGCATTTTGCAGTTAATACAGTGAGTTGTAGTAAACTCTTCAAGTTTATTAAGTGCTTGGAAAATAGCGTCACTTACGTTCTGCTGTCCTTCAACAAACCGTCTCAAGTCTTGTATGTAATTTGATGCCTGTGAAGCCGTTGGAAACGGTATCTCTGGAAGTTCTAGCTGGTCCCCTTCTTCATCTGAAGATGTACCATCATTTCTTTTGTTCATAACATCAGCCACAATCTCCGCATCTGTCTGTTCACCGCACACCGCCAAGTCTTCATCCATGTTTACAAACTCTTCGTAACGAATACCTGCGTCATGTCCAACATCTTCCCAGTTATCCGTAGTAGGTACGACTTCTCTAGCAGCTTTATTCTCCTCTTCACCTTCAATGTGGCAGAAACCACCTTTACGAAAACAATTAGCAATTGTTTTTTGCGTAACTTGGTTCCAAGCACTGTTGCACATGCGGGCAGCTTGAAGGATGTTAATCTTGATATTTTCGTGCTCATCTAAATAAGCACCTGACAGAATGTTTTGGACCACAAGCTTTCTGTAAAAATGCTTAAAATTTTTTATTACACCTTGGTCCATAGGTTGAACTACTGAAGTCATGTTTGGAGGGAAAAACACAACCTTTACATTTTCCATCACAGGAATAGTGTTGTGGGCTGTACAGTTGTCAATAAACAAGACGATCCTTCTGTTTTGATTCCGAAATTTCCTGTTGATTTTCAAAAGCCATCTTTCAAAAATTTCACCTGTCATCCAAGCTTTACTGTTTAATTCATATTCAACTGGTTTCGTTTTTACATTTTTGAAACAACGTGGGTTGGCTGACTTCCCTATCGTTAGCAAAGGCAGTTTTTCCGAGCCATCCATGTTTGCTCCGATTAAAAGTGTTATGCGCTCCTTGCTGTGTTTGCCACCACTACAACTTTCTCCTTTAAAAGCAAGTGTTTTGTCGGGGGCGCATTTGAAGAATAAGCCCGTCTCGTCTACGTTAAAAATGTCTTTAGCGTCTCTATCAGAAATCATTTGCAACAAATCGTCTTTCCATGAATTTGCAGCTTCAACGTCAACAGATCCACTTTCCCACAAACAGTTTTGAAAGACATGCCATTCCTTTCTTTAAAACCATCGAGCCAACCAGTGCTGGCCTTAAAATCATTTTTCCCTAAGCTAGATGCGAATTCCTCAGCTTTGGCTCTGACGAGGGGCCCACTGACTGGAATTTTTTTGTCCCTTGCTTGCTTAAACCACTTCACTACACATTCATCCACGTCAGGATTTTCTGGTCCTCGCGCTCTTTTCCTATCTTTGTCGCTGGCTTTACACACACTATTCAAAATCTTCTCTTCATTTTTTAGATACGTTGACAGCGTATTTGGCGGTATCCCGAATTCCTTGGCAATTTCAGATTTCTTTTTTGTCCCTTTTCCACTTCCCGTACAATGGCAACTTTTTCGGCAAATGTCAATGATTTTTATTGGGTCCGTGTTGGTTTTGAAAGGGCCATGATGAACACACAACACAATAAAACTGCACAATAAGCGTCACTAAAACACACCAGTCTGTATATACAGTACTGTATAAAGAAAGGAACGGTCTCTCACTACGGGACACAGCTCGCACAGTAGAAACTCAAAAAGACTTAACACTTCCACGAATGTAGGCAGACTGAACTGAAAGCAACAGTGAGGGTGGCTGACTGACGAGGCGTGCAACAAGGGACAATGGTGGACGGTACCGTTACACGAGCCAGTCATGTGTCATCGCCAGATACTGACGGCAATTCCACGAATTTGACACAAAGGACAAGCGTCTGTTCACAAAGGGCGATGCCTGCTTGTCTGTTTCCAGTCGTGTCTCTATTGTTACGTGGTCTAGCCCATACAGCAGGCGATTTTTTGTAGTTAGAGCAAAATTTTTATTTCGAATTAACCAAAAAAAGTTCGAATTACAGACGATGTTTTTGCATGGTTTTACATAGGATATTCAAGGGACCACGGTAAAAGTTCGAATTATCCACGAATTCGAATTATGCACGTTCGAATTAGCCAAGTTCTACTGTATTTTTATAAAACAATGGGTTCTTCATTGAGGTGGGGACCATGTCACTCACTCCATCTCAAGCCTCCTCTCCCATTTTGCAGAAAAAGAGGACCCTGTCAAGGCTGATACTTTGACGACAGTGACAGGGCTTTCCACCAAATTCAGCAGAGTGACAGGTAGGCCCAACTCTGATTGGCTCCTCAGATTTCCCCAGCGTTAGTAGGTTCTATGAAAATATTTTATTTCAAAAATGATTTTAAATATAAATCTTAGATATGTTTTATAAATCTCATGTTTTATGTTTTAACATGGGTAATTTTTTATATGACGAACCATAACTGCCGTAAATTCAAACAGAATCAAATAATTTTTTACATATGTGCCTGAGCTATAGAGAACTGTTGATTTTGGTGAAGATCGGTTACGGGGAAAGGGCAGTTTACCTGAAACATTTTTTGTTGTAACATGAGTAAAGTACTTAATTTTGATAAAGTATCCTGATAAGATCTTAACAATCCACTGTAGAAACGTAGATGAAATATCTATAAATGAAGAGGCTAGTTGAACGGGCTGGGGGTAATTTTCTATAAATCAAAATTATAGTTGAAGGGGGAGGGGATAATATTTTTTATATGTGTACTACGTTATTGGCAAGAAAGAAGTATTTTTTTGTTAAAATTCCTTCCCTGGCTGTTTGGCTGAAAATGATTTTAAATATAAATTTTAGAATATGGAAGTCGTGTATGGTTCTCCATACCGATATTTTCTATGGTAAACGATAACAGCCGCAAATTCAAACAGAATCAAATGATGTTTTGCATACAGCCCTGTATTGTAGAGTTCTACAATACCTATTGGTGTTGGTGAAGATCGGTTAAGGGAAAGGGGTAGTTTACCAGCAACATTTTATGTTTTAACAAGGGTATTTTTTTATATCACGAACGATAACTGCCGTAAATTCAAACAGAATCAACTAGGTTTTTGCATACCTTTTTGAACTAAAGAGAACTCAAGGTCTGTTGATTTTGTTGAAGATCGGTTAAGGGAAGGGGTAGTTTATCAGCAACGTTTTATGTTTTAAAAAGGGTAATTTTTTTTATGACGAACCATAACTGCCGAAAATTCAAAGAGAATCAAATAATGTTTTGCACTCTTTCCAGAGTTGCAGAGAGCTCAAGGTCTATTGATTTTGGTGAAGATCGGTTATGGGAAAGGGGTAGTTTACCTGCAACATTTTTTGTTGTAACAAGAGAAATGTTTCCATGACAAACGATAACTGCCGCACATTCGAACAGAATCAAATATTTTTTTGCATGCATCCCTGAATTGTAGAGGACGGAAGGTCTATTGATTTTGGAGAAGATCGGTTAAGAGAAAGGGGTAGTTTACCTGAAACATTTTATGATTTAACAAGAGTAAAGTACTTAATTTTTATAAATGAAGTATCCTGATAAGAAGCTCATAGTAATCCACTGTAGAAACGTAGATGAAATATCTATAAATGAAGAGGTTAGGTGAACGGGGTGGGGGTAATTTTCTATTATTAAAAATTATAGTTGATGGTGGAGGGGGGAATTTTTTATATATGTACTACGTTATCGGCAACAAAGAAGTAGTTTTTTTGTTAAAATTGCTTCCCGGGCTCTTTAGCCGTAGTCCAATGTTTTCTGCAAAACCAGACTTTTTGGCAGTGCCATCGACTGCCATCATCGGTAAAAATCGAGTGCGAAAACGTGAGGTGGTATACGTTAGTGACCACAGTACTGTGGTTAATGCTGAAGCAATAAGTAGAAAGACGTAGTTTCTATGGAAATATTTCATTTCGAATATGATTTTTTAAATATAAATCTTAGAACATGGAAGTCGTGTATGGTTCTCCATACCGATATTTTTATTTATCATCCAATGTTTGTGAAATTTTGTAGTTATATACTCTAAAGTATAAGGATTCTAGAAAAAAATACACAGCACCTTTAAGTAAAACTACTAAGGCTGGAAAAAATATTTTATTTGCATCTTTGTAGTTTTTTGGGTAAAAAACATGGTTTAGCATTAAATTGAATGTCACAGAAAGGGAAAGGGATAATCACAAAAACTTTTTTTTTCAAAATAATCCTCAATACATGGGCTATCATATGAAAAAATAAAATTGATGGGGTTTTCATTCCTTTGTTGTTGTTTTTTCTGTTAAAGGTAAGTTTAAAAAAAATTTGTATTCAGCGATTTTACTAAGCCATAGAAATTTAAAAGGCTCTTAAGTATTTTTTTTATAAAACTAAAATTTTAAGTGATTATAAAACAAACAGGCCTTATATTAAAACAAATATAAGTTAGAACAATATCAACAACTTCTTAAGTAATCATATAAAACAGGTTAATTACCTTCCGTCACGCTTCTTAAAATCCAAATACAGGATTACTCGAGTTTCAACACATTAAGTGTCATTATCAGATCCTCAATGAATATTGGTAAAACTACATTTGTTGATGTTTGCACATCTCGTCAAACGATAAAAACAACACATACATAATAACGAAAATATTTAAATAAATTAACACACATTAAAAACAAGACAAAACAGAACGAAACACAATACACGCGGCCGCCGCGGACCTGCATGTATTGTGTTTCGTTCTGTTTTGTCTTGTTTTTAATGTGTGTTAATTTATTTAAATATTTTCGTTATTATGTATGTGTTGTTTTTATCGTTTGACGAGATGCGCAAACATCAACAAATGTAGTTTTACCAATATTCATTGAGGATCTGATAATGACACTTAATGTGTTGAAACTCGAGTAATCCTGTATTTGGATTTTAAGAAGCGTGACGGAAGGTAATTAACCTGTTTTATAGTCTTAAACGCTCTTGGAGGCAAATAAAATGTTCAAATTAAGTAATCAATCAAAACTCAAAAAATCCCTAATTGCATTTTCTCGAGACTTTTGAATTTTGAGGTATAGGCAGGCGTAGGTTGAAGAATAAATAACTAATAAATATTTTCATCCATAGGAAATATTCTATTTCAACCTAAATAGGCTTGTTCAAGAATTTTTTTTAATGCTGACACAGAAGATCAAATATTTTTTAACATTATGTACATTTAATAACAAAGTCTGGAAATTTACCAAAACTGCATTCCAGTATTTGTTATTTACAGTATGTACAGTCAACGAAATTTAATGGAGTAACATTTTTTTCTGAGTTGAAGTCATACACTCCTCTGAGAATCGTTAGGTTCTTCCAGTTGATGTGTGAGAAGGCTCAACAATTGCAAGCACATGAGGAATTGGCACTGGGCACATGTTCTCTCGTTTGGGCCAATGAAATGATGGCGATGGTCCTGCAGGATGCAAAAATTGAACAGTCATATCACCTCCTTCTTTATTTACTTTAGTGATGAATCCAAAGTACCACAGATTGTCATATTTACAAGCTACATAGTATGATGGGTTCAAATTTTCTTCTCTCACAAGTGATGTCTATTTATTCCTTAAATTATACGTAAACATGGGTTTCTCATCACTACTGATCCTCCTTGCAGAGAAAGGGAAAGGGATAATCACAAAAGCGTAGCAGTAGAGTCCAGCGTCTGTGAATACGTACGGCTTTTAAGAAGGCAAGGTCTCCCTGTCATTAGACATGTTTTAAAATTAAAAGCTTTAGAAATCGTAGAATTAAAAGTCTCCGGTTTCAAAGCCAGCTTCGGGTGTATAAGACGAATGATGCGGCAAAATGGATTTGCGCTTAAATGACGTACATCACTCGCGCTAAAACTACCGAGTGACTACGAAGAAAAACTCGTACAGTTTCAGCGGTTTGTCATTCATTTACGCAAGAAGCATAATTATTGACTTGAACACATGGGAAATGCCGATGAAACGCCCGTATTTTTATTTTTTATTTACGTATATTTACGGTGGACCAAAAGGGAACCAAATCTGTAACAGTCGATTACGGGAAATGAAAAATTACATGCCACTATATACTTGTGCTTGTTGTATTAGCCGATGGACGGATATTTCACAGTGAAATAAGATGCATATCAGTGTATATTGTTCAGTGTTAGTCGTCGTGATGTCTTCCACTGAACGTGTGCGACGCCTCCGTCAACGACAATGCAAAGACAGGGATCGTGAAGAATTAAATGATTTCTTGATGAATACTCCGTTCTCATCAAATACAACTGAAGATGAGAAAATTGGCGTGTTTCAAAACAAGAAACAAGAAGAAAAGGAACGAAAGAATGCTGCGATAGCCAAGCAATATCGCCAGAACAGGAGAGTCTGCAGTTTATGCACATTATAGTTTCAAAAGCCTAAAAACATTATCATGCTTTGATGTTTCAGTTTTTTTTTGTCTGGCAAATTCTGTCCGTTAAATCCGAGGTCCGTTAAACCGAGGTCCATAAAATCGAGGGTTTACTGTACAATGAAAACGGAGAGAGATAGAGGGTTAAAATTTGGTGTGGTTACTTATCTCTGTAGGGAGAACAAATAAGCCAAGTTTCATCAAAATCTAATATGGTGGGTGAGATGGGCTGGTTGAACTGACATGGAATGACCCCAGAGTGCATTTATTAGCAATACAATTTAAATTTGGTGTGTCAATGTCATGATCTTTATCCATGTTTGTTTCTGGAAGTAGTAATATGTTGTTAGAGCTGACAACGAAAAATGTCCTGAATGTGACTGCAAAGATATTGTCAATTAAATAAGAATGGATATTTCTGGTCATTTAGTGATGAAGTCTGTGAGTATTATTTCCAGTGTATACAAACTATTTGTTGCCAACCTGTGGAATTTGTCTTGTAATCATTGCATTGATGTATCGTGGCTGCGTCCATGATAAAATTTACAATCATTTTTAGCGAACATCATGTGAAGTCCTTGAGCGGTAGTAACTCGTGATAGCGCAACATAAGCCAACTGCAATGAGTATGATTTGGCATACTCTTATATTATTTCCAGAAATGTTCCTTCTCAAGATTTATGTATTGCTAATGCATAAGCAGCTGTTAATGTAAAATGTGGAATGATTGTTTTGTTGTAGTTCACAGAATAGACGATGTTTTAGTCAATACTGGCAAGCAAGCAGACTAACATTGATGCTTGCAGCATGTGCAGCTACTTTTTTTCTTAAGCTGTTGACCAGCTGCAAACCTGGAAACTCAAGCCAGATGTGTATCAATCTGTGTTAATGTTAAATGTGATAATGTAAAATTTGTTCAAGACAAACAATTTCATAAGGTAATCTGTACATGTCGTAAGTTTTTGTGATAGATACTGTTTACAAAAGGCTACATGCAAGAATATAAGATAGAAAGTCACTACCTGACTCAAGGTAATAGTGAGGTCTGACAGTCGCAGAACTTGCAAAACCCGTGTTTTTTGTGTTTCTACATAAACTACAGGTAAAAACTACGTGCAAACGCAAAAAATTTGTACTTTTTATTTGCAAGTTGTGAAAAAAATGCATAAATTACTTATAGCAATACAGCATTGAAACACAATGCTGCTTTGAGATGGTTGCTTTTCCAGTGATCCGGACAATTAGTGGAAAATGAGTTCTGTGATAAAAAAGGTAGACATGTATAGTGACAGGCAAGGCGTAGCCTTACTTCAAGTTGTTTTTTCCCTTGTTGTATTTCACAAAAAGTGAGTACTATTTTAAGGTCATATTGGTTTCCATGTGTAATTTTAGTTTACATGTTAACCTAACAATGTCAATTTACCTTATTTATGTCACAAAACTACCTTATTTTCCGCGTGTGCAGCTAAGTTAGATGTGCATTCCACATTGAAAATGAAAAAACCATGTTTTTACATTATTTGGATCCCATAATTAGTTTTTTGCAAACTTTTTAGCTAAAAAATTTTTAAACGAATTTTTTGTATGCACCTACAGTAGTTTTGTCATGTAGTTTACATAGAAACACAAAAAACTCAGTTTGTGCAAGTTTTGTGGCTGTCAGAGCTCAGGTAGTTACTGCCAACTATTACCAAAAAGACGTGTGTGTGTGTGTGTGTGTGTGTGTGTGTGTGTGTGTGTGTGTGTGTACACATACAATTATATATGAGCCTGCATGTATATACGATTGTGTAAGCCCCCCCCTCCGCAAGACCATAGTTTTTCAGTTTTTTTAAGAAAAGCCACAAGTATTTATATATGATTATTGTAACGAGTAGACTCTTATCGTCTCTAAAAAAATGTGCTTCGTGTGTTCGCCTCACATGTTGTAGTCGTTAGGTAACGCTGACGTTGTCCGTCGCGATCTCACGAATTACCAGTACTCGCGAGTGTGAACCTTACCTATCCTTTAATATGTGATTGTAATTCCCGGGTGGCGCCAAATTGTTTATACTGAAAACAATTAAAAAATATGGCTATCGAGCGGTCGTTCCAGACGGCATGGCTGATTCGAATTACCCACGCAATTTGCGGGCTTATTAATCTCGCTGGTAGTTCGCCGAGTTGCTGACGTCTAGCGCTTACCGTCACTTTCGCTTGTCGCTAAAGTACACAAATCATATAATGCAATTTACTATGAAATAAAGAACGGTGGTTACAACTCTGTACTAGTTTATTAACTTGTAATTATTTGTTATTCAATATTATACAAAATTATATATTGTTATTAAACAAAATTGATCCGGCAATAAAAAGACAATATTTCTCAGGTTTGGCGAACGGTGATCTAGAACGATTTCACTTCGACATGGCGCCGACAAATGTTTATTTTTCTATCGTTCATTTAAATCTGAGTTCTTTTGGTTACGAAAACATATGAATATGATTATAATAAAGTACACTACCTTGCATTGATGGTACTTACATACTATTAGGTTTAAATACAATTTGTTCCTGAAGTGTTAAAAAGTGTGTGTTAAAAGTTCGTAATTTTTACCCAGGTTATTTTCTGGTTTCATACAAGTTTAGTGTTTTATTTTTCATTAATCCTTGAAAGAAATTTGATTATCAGTTCGTAGTGAGAGTTAATTGTGTTGTGAGAAAAAGTTAATAAGAATTTATTCCATAAATTCAGGTAATTCAGCAATACTTATCAAATCTGTTGAATTAGGATGAAGAGTTACTCAGTTCGAAATAGGTTGGGTCCTTTTGGTCATCAATCTTTCATCATTTATGAATTTAATTACGCCTGGCGTCTTTCGGATATGTTGGTCTAAATAATTAATTTGGAATTTAATAATCTGGTCTGTGGCCTCGGTTGAATGGACCAGTTCCTCATCAGACTTCTTGCATCTTCATGTTATAAATTTTGATTGCTTTTTTACTGTTGTAACATTATAGAAGTTTTCCTCGTCTTCGTTTAAGCCCCGCAATGGAAGCCAATCTGTAACGTTGTAGAACGACTGGTGTGTCTCTGTAAGACTTGTATATGGTATTTTATGTATTAGTGTGGTGTGTTCGTCTCACACCTTGTCGTTACATCAATGGTTGCCGCTAACGAAGTCCGTAGCATTGTCACAATTATCAGTACAACCTAGTGGAAACCTTACCTGTAATTTCATAGGGGTTTGTGAATCCCGGGTGGCACCAAATTGTTTGTTGAAAACAATTAAATTTATGAGATAATGTGCTAAAAAGGTGTTTTCAGCGATGACGGCCGGAGCATTCAAATCGGTTCCCGCCTTTGTACTGCTTACTGTATCGCACAGATAGCGAAAGCGCTAGTTGTCTAATCTGTAAGTTCGCTAACACACACACATATATAATACAATTTCCTATGAAATAAAACAATGGTTACATTCGGTACTGTTTCTTTAATGGTTGTTTGGTAATTATGCAATTTGATAATAATATAATTATTTAGTATTTTATAAATTTGCTCCGACATTAAACATGAAACGCTTAATCTCAAGTTGACGAAATCGGTATTGAGACTAGTTACTTGATGTAGTAATGGCTACTGTTTGTATTTTATACGTAAACTCGTTCAAAATCTGGAGTCCTTTTGATTATAAAGAAAACATTAAATATGATTACAATAAAAAAGTACACTACCGTACATTATTCGTACTAAAATAGTATAAAGTGTGGCTACAATTTGTTCTGCAGTGTAGTAATAGGTGTTTCAAAAGTTCGCAATCTAGTGCGAGGTTATTTCTTAGTTAACAAGTTTTTCTATGTAAGTTTATTTTATTTAATCCTTGAAAGAAATTATTTTCAATTCATAGTGAGAGTTTGTATAGATTCGAGAAATATTTAAAGTGCTTTGATTCCTGGAAATTGGGTATTTAAATGATACTTATCAATTCAGAAGGTTTGTGATAGATCGTTGTTCATTTGAAATGGAAAATTCATCAATTTTGAGTGACTTAGGCTGCTGGCGTTCTTTTCATATTAGTCTTGGGAATTTCTGCTTTTAATTTTCGTTTAAATTGTTCCTGGACATCAGTTAAATGTTATTACTCTTCATCTCCTTCTCACTTGTATATGTTTTTGACTTTTGACTAATTGTTTTAACATTTTAAAGTAAAATTTAAGTCATACAAAATCTTGCGTCCCTGCTACAGAAGCGTCATTATACGAGTACTGAAAATTAACGGAAAATTAGTAACCAAACCTATGGTTTCTATGGTAACCTAAACCCTTTGATTGGCTAAGGCATGGTTTATTACCATTGTTATCATATTTGAATTTTTATTCAAAATTACTGTATATTTTCTGATTGATTTTACTTCCATGTTCCTTAAGGAATGGAAGTATGGTGATGGCAAAAAAATCGTGTTCGAGATTATTGCAGATTCTGATTGTACTACACTCAAAACATGAAAAAAGTCGTTTTTCAAAAAGTGTCTGTGTGTCTTAGCTTTTTTTCTATGGCAAACGATAACAGCCGCAAATTCAAACAGAATCAAATAATTTTTTGAATACAGCCCTGATTTATAGAGTACTCACGACCTATTGTTTTTGGTGAAGATTGGTTGAGAGAAAGGGGTAGTTTACCTGCAACGGTTTTTTTTTATCAAGGGTAATTTTGTTTGTTTGGCAAATGATAACAGCCGCAAATTCAAACAGAATCAAATAATGTTTCGCATACAGCCCTGAATTGTAGAGTTCTCAAGACCTTTTGTTTTTGGTGAAGATCGGTTAAGGGAAAGGGGTAGTTTACCTGCAATGTTTTATGTTTTAAAAGGGTATTTTCTATGGCAAACGATAAGAGCCGCAAATTCAAACAGAATCAAATAAGTTTTTGCATACAGCTCTGATTTCTTGAGTACTAAAGACCTATTGTTTTTGGTGAAGATCGTTTAAGGGAAAGGGGTAGTTTACCTGCCACGTTTTTTGTTTTATCAAGGGTATTTTGTATGGCAAATGATAACAGCCGCAAATTCATACAGAATCATATAATATTTTGCATACAGCCTTGAATTGTAGAGTTCTCAAGACCTATCGTTTTTGGTGAAGATCGGTTAAGGGAAAGGGGTAGTTTACCTTCAACAGTTTTTTATCAAGGGTAATTTTACTTCCATATTCCTTAAGGAATGGAAGTATGGTGATGGCAAAAAAAATCGTGTTCGAGATTATTGCAGATTCTGATTCTACTACACTCAAAACATGAAAAAAAGTCGTTTTCCGAAAAGTGTCTGTGTGTGTGTGTCTGTCTGTCTGTCTGTCTGTCTGTCTGTGTGTCTGTCTGTCTGTCTGTAGATTTTTTTTCTATGGCAAACGATAACTGCCGCAAATTCAAACAGAATCAAATAATTTTTTGCATGCAGCCCTGATTTGCAGAGTACTCGCGACCTATTGTTTTTGGTGAAGATCGGTTGAGGGAAAGGGGTAGTTTACCTGCAACGGTTTTTTTTTAGCAAGGGTAATTTTGTTTGTTTGGCAAACGATAACAGCCGCAAATTCAAACAGAATCAAATAATGTTTCGCATACAGCCCTGAATTGTAGAGTTCTCAAGATCTGTTGATTTTGGTGAAGATCGGTTAAGGGAAAGGGGTAGTTTACCTGTAATGTTTTATGTTTTAACAAGGGTATTTCCTATGGCAAACGATAACAGCCGCAAATTCAAACAGAATCAAAAGATTATTTGCATACAGCCCTAAATTGTAGTTCTCAAGACCTATTGTTTTTGGTGAAGTTCGGTTGAGGGAAAGGGGTAGTTTACCTGCAACGTTTTTTTAACAAGGGTATTTTCTATGGCAAACGATAACAGCCGCAAATTCAAACAGAATCAAATAATGTTTTGCATACAGCCCTGATTTGTAGAGTACTCAAGAGCTATTGTTTTTGGTGAAGATCGGTTAAGGGAAAGGGGTAGTTTACCGGTAACGTTTTATGTTTTAACAAGGGTATTTCCTATGGCAAACGATAACAACCGCAAATTCAAACAGAATCAAAAGATTATTTGCATACAGCCCTAACTTGTAGAGTTCTCAAGACCTACTGTTTTTGGTGAAGATCGGTTGAGGGAAAGGGGTAGTTTACCTGCAACGTTTTTTTAACAAGGGTATTTTTTATGGCAAACGATAACAGCCGCAAATTCAAACGGAATCAAATAATGTTTTGCATACAGCCCTGATTTGTAGAGTACTCAAGACCTATTGTTTTTGGTGAAGATCGGTTAAGGGGAAGGGGTAGTTTAACTGCAACGTTTTTTTATCAAGCGTATTTTCTATGGCAAATGATAACAGCCGCAAATTCAAACAGAATCAAATAATTTTTTGCATACGTCCCTGAATTGTAGAGGTCTCAATGACTTTCGATTTTGGTGAAGATCGGTTAAGGGGAAGGGGTAGTTTACCTGCAACCTTTTACGTTTTAACAAGAGTAAAGTACTTGAAAATTTATTTAAACTTTTTGAAACAATGGTAATTGTTAAAAATAAAATAATTTTGTTGCCAGGCAATAAAATTATAATTTTTTCATTATAATGTAATATAATATTTTTCATTTAATACAGCAATAAAAAGGCAGGTAAAACACAGCCTGGCTGTTTGGCTGAAAATGATTTTAAATATAAATCTTAGAATATGGAAGTCATGTATGGTTCTCCATACCGATATTTTTTCTATGGTAAACGATAACAGCCGCAAATTCAAACAGAATCAAATGATGTTTTGCATACAGCCCTGTATTGTAGAGTTCTACAATACCTATTGGTGTTGGTGAAGATCGGTTAAGGGAAAGGGGTAGTTTACCAGCAACATTTTATGTTTTAACAAGGGTATTTTGTTATATCACGAACGATAACTGCCGTAAATTCAAACAGAATCAACTAGGTTTTTGCATACCTTTTTGAACTAAAGAGAACTAAAGGTCTGTTGATTTTGTTGAAGATCGGTTAAGGGAAGGGGTAGTTTATCAGCAACGTTTTATGTTTTAAAAAGGGTAATTTTTTTTATGACGAACCATAACTGCCGAAAATTCAAAGAGAATCAAATAATGTTTTGCACCCTTTCCTGAGTTGCAGAGAGCTCAAGGTCTATTGATTTTGGTGAAGATCGGTTATGGGAAAGGGGTAGTTTACCTGCAACATTTTATGTTGTAACAAGAGAAATGTTTCCATGACGAACGATAACTGCCGCACATTCGAACAGAATCAAATATTTTTTTGCATGCATCCCTGAATTGTAGAGGACGGAAGGTCTATTGATTTTGGAGAAGATCGGTTAAGAGAAAGGGGTAGTTTACCTGAAACATTTTATGATTTAACAAGAGTAAAGTACTTAATTTTTATAAATGAAGTATCCTGATAAGAAGCTTATAGTAATCCACTGTAGAAACGTAGATGAAATATCTATAAATGAAGAGGTTAGGTGAACGGGGTGGGGGTAATTTTCTATTATTAAAAATTATAGTTGATGGAGGAGGGGGGAATTTTTTATATGTGTACTACGTTATCGGCAACAAAGAAGTAGTTTTTTTGTTAAAATTGCTTCCCGGGCTCTTTAGCCGTAGTCCAATGTTTTCTGCAAAACCAGACTTTTCGGCAGTGCCATCGACTGCCATCATCGGTGAAAATCGAGTGCGAAAACGTGAGGTGGTATACGTTAGTGACCACAGTACTGTGGTTAATGCTGAAGCAATAAGTAGAAAGACGTAGTTTCTATGGAAATATTTCATTTCGAATATGATTTTTTAAATATAAATCTTAGAACATGGAAGTCGTGTATGGTTCTCCATACCGATATTTTTATTTATCATCCAATGTTTGTGAAATTTTGTAGTTATATACTCTAAAGTATAAGGATTCTAGAAAAAATACACAGCACCTTTAAGTAAAACTACTAAGGCTGGAAAAAATATTTTATTTGCATCTTTGTAGTTTTTTGGGTAAAAAACATGGTTTAGCATTAAATTGAATGTCACAGAAAGGGAAAGGGATAATCACAAAAACTTTTTTTTTTCAAAATAATCCTCAGTACATGGGCTATCATATGAAAAAATAAAATTGATGGGGTTTTCATTCCTTTGTTGTTGTTTTTTCTGTTAAAGGTAAGTTTTAAAAAAATTTGTATTCAGCGATTTTACTAAGCCATAGAAATTTAAAAGGCTCTTAAGTATTTTTTTTTATAAAACTAAAATTTTAAGTGATTATAAAACAAACAGGCCTTATATTAAAACAAATATAAGTTAGAACAATATCAACAACTTCTTAAGTAATCATATAAAACAGGTTAATTACCTTCCGTCACGCTTCTTAAAATCCAAATACAGGATTACTCGAGTTTCAACACATTAAGTGTCATCATCAGATGCTCAATGAATATTGGTAAAACTACATTTGTTGATGTTTGCACATCTCGTCAAACGATAAAAACAACACATACATAATAACGAAAATATTTAAATAAATTAACACACATTAAAAACAAGACAAAACAGAACGAAACACAATACACGCGGCCGCCGCGGACCTGCATGTACTGTGTTTCGTTCTGTTTTGTCTTGTTTTTAATATGTGTTAATTTATTTAAATATTTTTGTTATTATGTATGTGTTGTTTTTATCGTTTGACGAGATGCGCAAACATCAACAAATGTAGTTTTACCAATATTCATTGAGGATCTGATAATGACACTTAATGTGTTGAAACTCGAGTAATCCTGTATTTGGATTTTAAGAAGCGTGACGGAAGGTAATTATCCTGTTTTATAGTCTTAAACGCTCTTGGAGGCAAATAAAATGTTCAAATTAAGTAATCAATCAAAACTCAAAAAATCCCTAATTGCATTTTCTCGAGACTTTTGAATTTTGAGGTATAGGCAGGCGTAGGTTGAAGAATAAATAACTAATAAATATTTTCATCCATAGGAAATATTCTATTTCAACCTAAATAGGCTTGTTCAAGAATTTTTTTTAATGCTGACATAGAAGATCAAATATTTTTTAACATTATGTACATTTAATAACAAAGTCTGGAAATTTACCAAAACTGCATTCCAGTATTTGTTATTTACAGTATGTACAGTCAACGAAATTTAATGGAGTAACATTTTTTTCTGAATTGAAGTCATACACTCCTCTGAGAATCGTTAGGTTCTTCCAGTTGATGTGTGAGAAGGCTCAACAATTGCAAGCACATGAGGAATTGGCACTGGGCACATGTTCTCTCGTTTGGGCCAATGAAATAATGGCGATGGTCCTGCAGGATGCAAAAATTGAACAGTCATATCACCTCCTTCTTTATTTACTTTAGTGATGAATCCAAAGTACCACAGATTGTCATATTTACAAGCTACATAGTATGATGGGTTCAAATTTTCTTCTCTCACAAGTGATGTCTATTTATTCCTTAAATTATACGTAAACATGGGTTTCTCATCACTACTGATCCTCCTTGCAGAGAAAGGGAAAGGGATAATCACAAAAGCGTAGCAGTAGAGTCCAGCGTCTGTGAATACGTACGGCTTTTAAGAAGGCAAGGTCTCCCTGTCATTAGACATGTTTTAAAATTAAAAGCTTTAGAAATCGTAGAATTAAAAGTCTCCGGTTTCAAAGCCAGCTTCGGGTGTATAAGACGAATGATGCGGCGAAATGGATTTGCGCTTAAATGACGTACATCACTCGCGCTAAAACTACCGAGTGACTACGAAGAAAAACTCCTACAGTTTCAGCGGTTTGTCATTCATTTACGCAAGAAGCATAATTATTCACTTGAACACATGGGAAATGCCGATGAAACGCCCGTATTTTTATTTTTTATTTACGTATATTTACGGTGGACCAAAAGGGAACCAAATCTGTAACAGCAGATTACGGGAAATGAAAAATTACGTGCCACTTTATACTTGTGCTTGTTGTATTAGCCGATGGACGGATATTTCACAGTGAAATAAGATGCATATCAGTGTATATTGTTCAGTGTTAGTCGTCGTGATGTCTTCCACTGAACGTGTGCGATGCCTCCGTCAACGACAATGCAAAGACAGGGATCGTGAAGAATTAAATGAATTCTTGATGAATACTCCGTTCTCATCAAATACAACTGAAGATGAGAAAATTGGCGTGTTTCAAAACAAGAAACAAGAAGAAAAGGAACGAAAGAATGCTGCGATAGCCAAGCAATATCGCCAGAACAGGAGAGTCTGCAGTTTATGCACATTATAGTTTCAAAAGCCTAAAAACATTATCATGCTTTGATGTTTCAGTTTTTTTTTGTCTGGCAAATTCTGTCCGTTAAATCCGAGGTCCATTAAACCGAGGTCCATAAAATCGAGGGTTTACTGTACAATGAAAACGGAGAGAGATAGAGGGTTAAAATTTGGTGTGGTTACTTATCTCTGTAGGGAGAACAAATAAGCCAAGTTTCATCAAAATCTAATATGGTGGGTGAGATGGCCTGGTTGAACTGACATGGAATGACCCCAGAGTGCATTTATTAGCAATACAATTTAAATTTGGTGTGTCAATGTCATGATCTTTATCCATGTTTGTTTCTGGAAGTAGTAATATGTTGTTAGAGCTGGCAACGAAAAATGTCCTGGATGTGACTGCAAAGATATTGTCAATTAAATAAGAATGGATATTTCTGGTCATTTAGTGATGAAGTCTGTGAGTATTATTTCCAGTGTATACAAACTATTTGTTGCCAACCTGTGGAATTTGTCTTGTAATCATTGCATTGATGTATCATGGCTGCATCCATGATAAAATTTACAATCATTTTTAGCGAACATCATGTGAAGTCCTTGAGCGGTAGTAACTCGTGATAGCGCAACATAAGCCAACTGCAATGAGTATGATTTGGCATACTCTTATATTATTTCCAGAAATGTTCCTTCTCAAGATTTATGTATTGCTAATGCATAAGCAGCTGTTAATGTAAAATGTGGAATGATTGTTTTGTTGTAGTTCACAGAATAGACGATGTTTTAGTCAATACTGGCAAGCAAGCAGACTAACATTGATGCTTGCAGCATGTGCAGCTACTTTTTTTCTTAAGCTGTTGACCAGCTGGAAACTCAAGCCAGATGTGTATCAATCTGTGTTAATGTTAAGTGTGATAATGTAAAATTTGTTCAAGACAAACAATTTCATAAGGTAATCTGTACATGTCGGAAGTTTTTGTGATAGATACTGTTTACGAAAGGCTACATGCAAGAATATAAGATAGAAAGTCACTACCTGACTCAAGGTAATAGTGAGGTCTGACAGTCGCAGAACTTGCAAAACCCGTGTTTTTTGTGTTTCTACATAAACTACAGGTAAAAACTACGTGCAAACGCAAAAAATTTGTACTTTTTATTTGCAAGTTGTGAAAAAAATGCATAAATTACTTATAGCAATACAGCATTGAAACACAATGCTGCTTTGAGATGGTTGCTTTTCCAGTGATCCAGACAATTAGTGGAAAATGAGTTCTGTGATAAAAAAGGTAGACATGTATAGTGACAGGCAAGGCGTACCCTTACTTCAAGTTTTTTTTTTCCCTTGTTGTATTTCACAAAAAGTGAGTACTATTTTAAGGTCATATTGGTTTCCATGTGTAATTTTAGTTTACATGTTAACCTAACAATGTCAATTTACCTTATTTATGTCACAAAACTACCTTATTTTCCGCGTGTGCAGCTAAGTTAGATGTGCATTCCACATTGAAAATGAAAAAACCATATCTTTACATTATTTGGATCCCATAATTAGTTTTTTGCAAACTTTTTAGCTAAAAAATTTTTAAACGAATTTTTTGTATGCACCTACAGTAGTTTTGTCATGTAGTTTACATAGAAACACAAAAAACTCAGTTTGTGCAAGTTTTGTGGCTGTCAGAGCTCAGGTAGTTACTGCCAACTATTACCAAAAAGACGTGTGTGTGTGTGTGTGTGTGTGTGTGTGTGTGTGTGTGTGTGTGTGTGTGTACACATATAATTATATATGAGCCTGCATGTATATACGATTGTGTAAGCCCCCCCCTCCGCAAGACCATAGTTTTTCAGTTTTTTTAAGAAAAGCCACAAGTATTTATATATGATTATTGTAACGAGTAGACTCTTATCGTCTCTAAAAAAATGTGCTTCGTGTGTTCGCCTCACACGTTGTAGTCGTTAGGTAACGCTGACGTTGTCCGTCGCGATCTCACGAATTACCAGTACTCGCGAGTGTGAACCTTACCTATCCTTTAATATGTGATTGTAATTCCCGGGTGGCGCCAAATTGTTTATACTGAAAACAATTAAAAAATATGGCTATCGAGCGGTCGTTCCAGACGGCATGGCTGATTCGAATTACCCACGCAATTTGCGGGCTTATTAATCTCGCTGGTAGTTCGCCGAGTTGCTGACGTCTAGCGCTTACCGTCACTTTCGCTTGTCGCTAAAGTACACAAATCATATAATGCAATTTACTATGAAATAAAGAACGGTGGTTACAACTCTGTACTAGTTTATTAACTTGTAATTATTTGTTATTCAATATTATACAAAATTATATATTGTTATTAAACAAAATTGATCCGGCAATAAAAAGACAATATTTCTCAGGTTTGGCGAACGGTGATCTAGAACGATTTCACTTCGACATGGCGCCGACAAATGTTTATTTTTCTATCGTTCATTTAAATCTGAGTTCTTTTGGTTACGAAAACATATGAATATGATTATAATAAAGTACACTACCTTGCATTGATGGTACTTACATACTATTAGGTTTAAATACAATTTGTTCCTGAAGTGTTAAAAAGTGTGTGTTAAAAGTTCGTAATTTTTACCCAGGTTATTTTCTGGTTTCATACAAGTTTAGTGTTTTATTTTTCATTAATCCTTGAAAGAAATTTGATTATCAGTTCGTAGTGAGAGTTAATTGTGTTGTGAGAAAAAGTTAATAAGAATTTATTCCATAAATTCAGGTAATTCAGCAATACTTATCAAATCTGTTGAATTAGGATGAAGAGTTACTCAGTTCGAAATAGGTTGGGTCCTTTTGGTCATCAATCTTTCATCATTTATGAATTTAATTACGCCTGGCGTCTTTCGGATATGTTGGTCTAAATAATTAATTTGGAATTTAATAATCTGGTCTGTGGCCTCGGTTGAATGGACCAGTTCCTCATCAGACTTCTTGCATCTTCATGTTATAAATTTTGATTGCTTTTTTACTGTTGTAACATTATAGAAGTTTTCCTCGTCTTCGTTTAAGCCCCGCAATGGAAGCCAATCTGTAACGTTGTAGAACGACTGGTGTGTCTCTGTAAGACTTGTATATGGTATTTTATGTATTAGTGTGGTGTGTTCGTCTCACACCTTGTCGTTACATCAATGGTTGCCGCTAACGAAGTCCGTAGCATTGTCACAATTATCAGTACAACCTAGTGGAAACCTTACCTGTAATTTCATAGGGGTTTGTGAATCCCGGGTGGCACCAAATTGTTTGTTGAAAACAATTAAATTTATGAGATAATGTGCTAAAAAGGTGTTTTCAGCGATGACGGCCGGAGCATTCAAATCGGTTCCCGCCTTTGTACTGCTTACTGTATCGCACAGATAGCGAAAGCGCTAGTTGTCTAATCTGTAAGTTCGCTAACACACACACATATATAATACAATTTCCTATGAAATAAAACAATGGTTACATTCGGTACTGTTTCTTTAATGGTTGTTTGGTAATTATGCAATTTGATAATAATATAATTATTTAGTATTTTATAAATTTGCTCCGACATTAAACATGAAACGCTTAATCTCAAGTTGACGAAATCGGTATTGAGACTAGTTACTTGATGTAGTAATGGCTACTGTTTGTATTTTATACGTAAACTCGTTCAAAATCTGGAGTCCTTTTGATTATAAAGAAAACATTAAATATGATTACAATAAAAAAGTACACTACCGTACATTATTCGTACTAAAATAGTATAAAGTGTGGCTACAATTTGTTCTGCAGTGTAGTAATAGGTGTTTCAAAAGTTCGCAATCTAGTGCGAGGTTATTTCTTAGTTAACAAGTTTTTCTATGTAAGTTTATTTTATTTAATCCTTGAAAGAAATTATTTTCAATTCATAGTGAGAGTTTGTATAGATTCGAGAAATATTTAAAGTGCTTTGATTCCTGGAAATTGGGTATTTAAATGATACTTATCAATTCAGAAGGTTTGTGATAGATCGTTGTTCATTTGAAATGGAAAATTCATCAATTTTGAGTGACTTAGGCTGCTGGCGTTCTTTTCATATTAGTCTTGGGAATTTCTGCTTTTAATTTTCGTTTAAATTGTTCCTGGACATCAGTTAAATGTTATTACTCTTCATCTCCTTCTCACTTGTATATGTTTTTGACTTTTGACTAATTGTTTTAACATTTTAAAGTAAAATTTAAGTCATACAAAATCTTGCGTCCCTGCTACAGAAGCGTCATTATACGAGTACTGAAAATTAACGGAAAATTAGTAACCAAACCTATGGTTTCTATGGTAACCTAAACCCTTTGATTGGCTAAGGCATGGTTTATTACCATTGTTATCATATTTGAATTTTTATTCAAAATTACTGTATATTTTCTGATTGATTTTACTTCCATGTTCCTTAAGGAATGGAAGTATGGTGATGGCAAAAAAATCGTGTTCGAGATTATTGCAGATTCTGATTGTACTACACTCAAAACATGAAAAAAGTCGTTTTTCAAAAAGTGTCTGTGTGTCTTAGCTTTTTTTCTATGGCAAACGATAACAGCCGCAAATTCAAACAGAATCAAATAATTTTTTGAATACAGCCCTGATTTATAGAGTACTCACGACCTATTGTTTTTGGTGAAGATTGGTTGAGAGAAAGGGGTAGTTTACCTGCAACGGTTTTTTTTTATCAAGGGTAATTTTGTTTGTTTGGCAAATGATAACAGCCGCAAATTCAAACAGAATCAAATAATGTTTCGCATACAGCCCTGAATTGTAGAGTTCTCAAGACCTTTTGTTTTTGGTGAAGATCGGTTAAGGGAAAGGGGTAGTTTACCTGCAATGTTTTATGTTTTAAAAGGGTATTTTCTATGGCAAACGATAAGAGCCGCAAATTCAAACAGAATCAAATAAGTTTTTGCATACAGCTCTGATTTCTTGAGTACTAAAGACCTATTGTTTTTGGTGAAGATCGTTTAAGGGAAAGGGGTAGTTTACCTGCCACGTTTTTTGTTTTATCAAGGGTATTTTGTATGGCAAATGATAACAGCCGCAAATTCATACAGAATCATATAATATTTTGCATACAGCCTTGAATTGTAGAGTTCTCAAGACCTATCGTTTTTGGTGAAGATCGGTTAAGGGAAAGGGGTAGTTTACCTTCAACAGTTTTTTATCAAGGGTAATTTTACTTCCATATTCCTTAAGGAATGGAAGTATGGTGATGGCAAAAAAAATCGTGTTCGAGATTATTGCAGATTCTGATTCTACTACACTCAAAACATGAAAAAAAGTCGTTTTCCGAAAAGTGTCTGTGTGTGTGTGTCTGTCTGTCTGTCTGTCTGTCTGTCTGTGTGTCTGTCTGTCTGTCTGTAGATTTTTTTTCTATGGCAAACGATAACTGCCGCAAATTCAAACAGAATCAAATAATTTTTTGCATGCAGCCCTGATTTGCAGAGTACTCGCGACCTATTGTTTTTGGTGAAGATCGGTTGAGGGAAAGGGGTAGTTTACCTGCAACGGTTTTTTTTTAGCAAGGGTAATTTTGTTTGTTTGGCAAACGATAACAGCCGCAAATTCAAACAGAATCAAATAATGTTTCGCATACAGCCCTGAATTGTAGAGTTCTCAAGATCTGTTGATTTTGGTGAAGATCGGTTAAGGGAAAGGGGTAGTTTACCTGTAATGTTTTATGTTTTAACAAGGGTATTTCCTATGGCAAACGATAACAGCCGCAAATTCAAACAGAATCAAAAGATTATTTGCATACAGCCCTAAATTGTAGAGTTCTCAAGACCTATTGTTTTTGGTGAAGTTCGGTTGAGGGAAAGGGGTAGTTTACCTGCAACGTTTTTTTAACAAGGGTATTTTCTATGGCAAACGATAACAGCCGCAAATTCAAACAGAATCAAATAATGTTTTGCATACAGCCCTGATTTGTAGAGTACTCAAGAGCTATTGTTTTTGGTGAAGATCGGTTAAGGGAAAGGGGTAGTTTACCGGTAACGTTTTATGTTTTAACAAGGGTATTTCCTATGGCAAACTATAACAACCGCAAATTCAAACAGAATCAAAAGATTATTTGCATACAGCCCTAACTTGTAGAGTTCTCAAGACCTACTGTTTTTGGTGAAGATCGGTTGAGGGAAAGGGGTAGTTTACCTGCAACGTTTTTTTAACAAGGGTATTTTTTATGGCAAACGATAACAGCCGCAAATTCAAACGGAATCAAATAATGTTTTGCATACAGCCCTGATTTGTAGAGTACTCAAGACCTATTGTTTTTGGTGAAGATCGGTTAAGGGGAAGGGGTAGTTTAACTGCAACGTTTTTTTATCAAGCGTATTTTCTATGGCAAATGATAACAGCCGCAAATTCAAACAGAATCAAATAATTTTTTGCATACGTCCCTGAATTGTAGAGGTCTCAATGACTTTCGATTTTGGTGAAGATCGGTTAAGGGGAAGGGGTAGTTTACCTGCAACCTTTTACGTTTTAACAAGAGTAAAGTACTTGAAAATTTATTTAAACTTTTTGAAACAATGGTAATTGTTAAAAATAAAATAATTTTGTTGCCAGGCAATAAAATTATAATTTTTTCATTATAATGTAATATAATATTTTTCATTTAATACAGCAATAAAAAGGCAGGTAAAACACAGCCTGGCTGTTTGGCTGAAAATGATTTTAAATATAAATCTTAGAATATGGAAGTCATGTATGGTTCTCCATACCGATATTTTTTCTATGGTAAACGATAACAGCCGCAAATTCAAACAGAATCAAATGATGTTTTGCATACAGCCCTGTATTGTAGAGTTCTACAATACCTATTGGTGTTGGTGAAGATCGGTTAAGGGAAAGGGGTAGTTTACCAGCAACATTTTATGTTTTAACAAGGGTATTTTTTTATATCACGAACGATAACTGCCGTAAATTCAAACAGAATCAACTAGGTTTTTGCATACCTTTTTGAACTAAAGAGAACTAAAGGTCTGTTGATTTTGTTGAAGATCGGTTAAGGGAAGGGGTAGTTTATCAGCAACGTTTTATGTTTTAAAAAGGGTAATTTTTTTTATGACGAACCATAACTGCCGAAAATTCAAAGAGAATCAAATAATGTTTTGCACCCTTTCCTGAGTTGCAGAGAGCTCAAGGTCTATTGATTTTGGTGAAGATCGGTTATGGGAAAGGGGTAGTTTACCTGCAACATTTTATGTTGTAACAAGAGAAATGTTTCCATGACGAACGATAACTGCCGCACATTCGAACAGAATCAAATATTTTTTTGCATGCATCCCTGAATTGTAGAGGACGGAAGGTCTATTGATTTTGGAGAAGATCGGTTAAGAGAAAGGGGTAGTTTACCTGAAACATTTTATGATTTAACAAGAGTAAAGTACTTAATTTTTATAAATGAAGTATCCTGATAAGAAGCTTATAGTAATCCACTGTAGAAACGTAGATGAAATATCTATAAATGAAGAGGTTAGGTGAACGGGGTGGGGGTAATTTTCTATTATTAAAAATTATAGTTGATGGAGGAGGGGGGAATTTTTTATATGTGTACTACGTTATCGGCAACAAAGAAGTAGTTTTTTTGTTAAAATTGCTTCCCGGGCTCTTTAGCCGTAGTCCAATGTTTTCTGCAAAACCAGACTTTTCGGCAGTGCCATCGACTGCCATCATCGGTGAAAATCGAGTGCGAAAACGTGAGGTGGTATACGTTAGTGACCACAGTACTGTGGTTAATGCTGAAGCAATAAGTAGAAAGACGTAGTTTCTATGGAAATATTTCATTTCGAGTATGATTTTTTAAATATAAATCTTAGAACATGGAAGTCGTGTATGGTTCTCCATACCGATATTTTTATTTATCATCCAATGTTTGTGAAATTTTGTAGTTATATACTCTAAAGTATAAGGATTCTAGAAAAAATACACAGCACCTTTAAGTAAAACTACTAAGGCTGGAAAAAATATTTTATTTGCATCTTTGTAGTTTTTTGGGTAAAAAACATGGTTTAGCATTAAATTGAATGTCACAGAAAGGGAAAGGGATAATCACAAAAACTTTTTTTTTTCAAAATAATCCTCAGTACATGGGCTATCATATGAAAAAATAAAATTGATGGGGTTTTCATTCCTTTGTTGTTGTTTTTTCTGTTAAAGGTAAGTTTTAAAAAAATTTGTATTCAGCGATTTTACTAAGCCATAGAAATTTAAAAGGCTCTTAAGTATTTTTTTTTATAAAACTAAAATTTTAAGTGATTATAAAACAAACAGGCCTTATATTAAAACAAATATAAGTTAGAACAATATCAACAACTTCTTAAGTAATCATATAAAACAGGTTAATTACCTTCCGTCACGCTTCTTAAAATCCAAATACAGGATTACTCGAGTTTCAACACATTAAGTGTCATCATCAGATGCTCAATGAATATTGGTAAAACTACATTTGTTGATGTTTGCACATCTCGTCAAACGATAAAAACAACACATACATAATAACGAAAATATTTAAATAAATTAACACACATTAAAAACAAGACAAAACAGAACGAAACACAATACACGCGGCCGCCGTGGACCTGCATGTACTGTGTTTCGTTCTGTTTTGTCTTGTTTTTAATATGTGTTAATTTATTTAAATATTTTCGTTATTATGTATGTGTTGTTTTTATCGTTTGACGAGATGCGCAAACATCAACAAATGTAGTTTTACCAATATTCATTGAGGATCTGATAATGACACTTAATGTGTTGAAACTCGAGTAATCCTGTATTTGGATTTTAAGAAGCGTGACGGAAGGTAATTATCCTGTTTTATAGTCTTAAACGCTCTTGGAGGCAAATAAAATGTTCAAATTAAGTAATCAATCAAAACTCAAAAAATCCCTAATTGCATTTTCTCGAGACTTTTGAATTTTGAGGTATAGGCAGGCGTAGGTTGAAGAATAAATAACTAATAAATATTTTCATCCATAGGAAATATTCTATTTCAACCTAAATAGGCTTGTTCAAGAATTTTTTTTAATGCTGACATAGAAGATCAAATATTTTTTAACATTATGTACATTTAATAACAAAGTCTGGAAATTTACCAAAACTGCATTCCAGTATTTGTTATTTACAGTATGTACAGTCAACGAAATTTAATGGAGTAACATTTTTTTCTGAATTGAAGTCATACACTCCTCTGAGAATCGTTAGGTTCTTCCAGTTGATGTGTGAGAAGGCTCAACAATTGCAAGCACATGAGGAATTGGCACTGGGCACATGTTCTCTCGTTTGGGCCAATGAAATAATGGCGATGGTCCTGCAGGATGCAAAAATTGAACAGTCATATCACCTCCTTCTTTATTTACTTTAGTGATGAATCCAAAGTACCACAGATTGTCATATTTACAAGCTACATAGTATGATGGGTTCAAATTTTCTTCTCTCACAAGTGATGTCTATTTATTCCTTAAATTATACGTAAACATGGGTTTCTCATCACTACTGATCCTCCTTGCAGAGAAAGGGAAAGGGATAATCACAAAAGCGTAGCAGTAGAGTCCAGCGTCTGTGAATACGTACGGCTTTTAAGAAGGCAAGGTCTCCCTGTCATTAGACATGTTTTAAAATTAAAAGCTTTAGAAATCGTAGAATTAAAAGTCTCCGGTTTCAAAGCCAGCTTCGGGTGTATAAGACGAATGATGCGGCGAAATGGATTTGCGCTTAAATGACGTACATCACTCGCGCTAAAACTACCGAGTGACTACGAAGAAAAACTCCTACAGTTTCAGCGGTTTGTCATTCATTTACGCAAGAAGCATAATTATTCACTTGAACACATGGGAAATGCCGATGAAACGCCCGTATTTTTATTTTTTATTTACGTATATTTACGGTGGACCAAAAGGGAACCAAATCTGTAACAGCAGATTACGGGAAATGAAAAATTACGTGCCACTTTATACTTGTGCTTGTTGTATTAGCCGATGGACGGATATTTCACAGTGAAATAAGATGCATATCAGTGTATATTGTTCAGTGTTAGTCGTCGTGATGTCTTCCACTGAACGTGTGCGATGCCTCCGTCAACGACAATGCAAAGACAGGGATCGTGAAGAATTAAATGAATTCTTGATGAATACTCCGTTCTCATCAAATACAACTGAAGATGAGAAAATTGGCGTGTTTCAAAACAAGAAACAAGAAGAAAAGGAACGAAAGAATGCTGCGATAGCCAAGCAATATCGCCAGAACAGGAGAGTCTGCAGTTTATGCACATTATAGTTTCAAAAGCCTAAAAACATTATCATGCTTTGATGTTTCAGTTTTTTTTTGTCTGGCAAATTCTGTCCGTTAAATCCGAGGTCCATTAAACCGAGGTCCATAAAATCGAGGGTTTACTGTACAATGAAAACGGAGAGAGATAGAGGGTTAAAATTTGGTGTGGTTACTTATCTCTGTAGGGAGAACAAATAAGCCAAGTTTCATCAAAATCTAATATGGTGGGTGAGATGGCCTGGTTGAACTGACATGGAATGACCCCAGAGTGCATTTATTAGCAATACAATTTAAATTTGGTGTGTCAATGTCATGATCTTTATCCATGTTTGTTTCTGGAAGTAGTAATATGTTGTTAGAGCTGGCAACGAAAAATGTCCTGGATGTGACTGCAAAGATATTGTCAATTAAATAAGAATGGATATTTCTGGTCATTTAGTGATGAAGTCTGTGAGTATTATTTCCAGTGTATACAAACTATTTGTTGCCAACCTGTGGAATTTGTCTTGTAATCATTGCATTGATGTATCATGGCTGCATCCATGATAAAATTTACAATCATTTTTAGCGAACATCATGTGAAGTCCTTGAGCGGTAGTAACTCGTGATAGCGCAACATAAGCCAACTGCAATGAGTATGATTTGGCATACTCTTATATTATTTCCAGAAATGTTCCTTCTCAAGATTTATGTATTGCTAATGCATAAGCAGCTGTTAATGTAAAATGTGGAATGATTGTTTTGTTGTAGTTCACAGAATAGACGATGTTTTAGTCAATACTGGCAAGCAAGCAGACTAACATTGATGCTTGCAGCATGTGCAGCTACTTTTTTTCTTAAGCTGTTGACCAGCTGGAAACCTGGAAACTCAAGCCAGATGTGTATCAATCTGTGTTAATGTTAAATGTGATAATGTAAAATTTGTTCAAGACAAACAATTTCATAAGGTAATCTGTACATGTCGGAAGTTTTTGTGATAGATACTGTTTACGAAAGGCTACATGCAAGAATATAAGATAGAAAGTCACTACCTGACTCAAGGTAATAGTGAGGTCTGACAGTCGCAGAACTTGCAAAACCCGTGTTTTTTGTGTTTCTACATAAACTACAGGTAAAAACTACGTGCAAACGCAAAAAATTTGTACTTTTTATTTGCAAGTTGTGAAAAAAATGCATAAATTACTTATAGCAATACAGCATTGAAACACAATGCTGCTTTGAGATGGTTGCTTTTCCAGTGATCCAGACAATTAGTGGAAAATGAGTTCTGTGATAAAAAAGGTAGACATGTATAGTGACAGGCAAGGCGTAGCCTTACTTCAAGTTGTTTTTTCCCTTGTTGTATTTCACAAAAAGTGAGTACTATTTTAAGGTCATATTGGTTTCCATGTGTAATTTTAGTTTACATGTTAACCTAACAATGTCAATTTACCTTATTTATGTCACAAAACTACCTTATTTTCCGCGTGTGCAGCTAAGTTAGATGTGCATTCCACATTGAAAATGAAAAAACCATATTTTTACATTATTTGGATCCCATAATTAGTTTTTTGCAAACTTTTTAGCTAAAAAATTTTTAAACGAATTTTTTGTATGCACCTACAGTAGTTTTGTCATGTAGTTTACATAGAAACACAAAAAACTCAGTTTGTGCAAGTTTTGTGGCTGTCAGAGCTCAGGTAGTTACTGCCAACTATTACCAAAAAGACAGGTGTGTGTGTGTGTGTGTGTGTGTGTGTGTGTGTGTGTGTGTGTGTGTGTGTGTGTGTGTGTGTGTGTGTGTGTGTGTGTGTGTGTGTACATACAATTATATATGAGCCTGCATGTATATATGATTGTGTAAGCCCCCCCCCCTCCGCAAGACCATATTAGTTTTTCAGTTTTTTTAAGAAAAGCCACAAGTATTTATATATGATTATTGTAACGAGTAGACTCTTATCGTCTCTAAAAAAATGTGCTTTGTGTGTTCGCCTCACACGTTGTAGTCGTTAGGTAACGCTGACGATGTCCGTCGCGATCTCACGAATTACCAGTATTCGCGAGTGTGAACCTTACCTATCCTTTAATATGTGATTGTAATTCCCGGGTGGCGCCAAATTGTTTATACTGAAAACAATTAAAAAATATGACTATCGAGCGGTCGTTCTAGACGGCATGGCTGATTCGAATTACCCACGCAATTTGCGGGCTTATTAATCTCGCTGGTAGTTCGCCGAGTTGCCGACGTCTAGCGCTTACCGTCACTTTCGCTTGTCGCTAAAGTACACAAATCATATAATGCAATTTACTATGAAATAAAGAACGGTGGTTACAACTCTGTACTAGTTTATTAACTTGTAATTATTTGTTATTCAATATTATACAAAATTATATATTGTTATTAAACAAAATTGATCCGGCAATAAAAAGACAATATTTCTCAGGTTTGGCGAACGGTGATCTAGAACGATTTCACTTCGACATGGCGCCGACAAATGTTTATTTTTCTATCGTTCATTTAAATCTGAGTTCTTTTGGTTACGAAAACATATGAATATGATTATAATAAAGTACACTACCTTGCAGTGATGGTACTTACATACTATTAGGTTTAAATACAATTTGTTCCTGAAGTGTTAAAAAGTGTGTGTTAAAAGTTCGTAATTTTTACCCAGGTTATTTTCTGGTTTCATACAAGTTTAGTGTTTTATTTTTCATTAATCCTTGAAAGAAATTTGATTATCAGTTCGTAGTGAGAGTTAATTGTGTTGTGAGAAAAAGTTAATAAGAATTTATTCCATAAATTCAGGTAATTCAGCAATACTTATCAAATCTGTTGAATTAGGATGAAGAGTTACTCAGTTCGAAATAGGTTGGGTCCTTTTGGTCATCAATCTTCCATCATTTATGAATTTAATTACGCCTGGCGTCTTTCGGATATGTTGGTCTAAATAATTAATTTGGAATTTAATAATCTGGTCTGTGGCCTCGGTTGAATGGACCAGTTCCTCATCAGACTTCTTGCATCTTCATGTTATAAATTTTGATTGCTTTTTTACTGTTGTAACATTATAGAAGTTGTCCTCGTCTTCGTTTAAGCCCCGCAATGGAAGCCAATCTGTAACGTTGTAGAACGACTGGTGTGTCTCTGTAAGACGTGTATATGGTATTTTATGTATTAGTGTGGTGTGTTCGTCTCACACCTTGTCGTTACATCAATGGTTGCCGCTAACGAAGTCCGTAGCGTTGTCACAATTATCAGTACAACCTAGTGGAAACCTTACCTGTAATTTCATAGGGGTTTGTGAATCCCGGGTGGCGCCAAATTGTTTGTTGAAAACAATTAAATTTATGAGATAATGTGCTAAAAAGGTGTTTTCAGCGATGACGGCCGGAGCATTCAAATCGGTTCCCGCCTTTGTACTGCTTACTGTATCGCACAGATAGCGAAAGCGCTAGTTGTCTAATCTGTAAGTTCGCTAACACACACACACATATATAATACAATTTCCTATGAAATAAAACAATGGTTACATTCGGTACTGTTTCTTTAATGGTTGTTTGGTAATTATGCAATTTGATAATAATATAATTATTTAGTATTTTATAAATTTGCTCCGACATTAAACATGAAACGCTTAATCTCAAGTTGACGAAATCGGTATTGAGACTAGTTACTTGATGTAGTAATGGCTACTGTTTGTATTTTATACGTAAACTCGTTCAAAATCTGGAGTCCTTATGATTATAAAGAAAACATTAAATATGATTACAATAAAAAAGTACACTACCGTACATTATTCGTACTAAAATAGTATAAAGTGTGGCTACAATTTGTTCTGCAGTGTAGTAATAGGTGTTTCACCGTTCGCAATCTAGTGCGAGGTTATTTCTTAGTTAACAAGTTTTTCTATGTAAGTTTATTTTATTTAATCCTTGAAAGAAATTATTTTCAATTCATAGTGAGAGTTTGTATAGATTCGAGAAATATTTAAAGTGCTTTGATTCCTGGAAATTGGGTATTTAAATGATACTTATCAATTCAGAAGGTTTGTGATAGATCGTTGTTCATTTGAAATGGAAAATTCATCAATTTTGAGTGACTTAGGCTGCTGGCGTCCTTTTCATATTAGTCTTGGGAATTTCTGCTTTTAATTTTCGTTTAAATTGTTCCTGGACATCAGTTAAATGTTATTACTCTTCATCTCCTTCTCACTTGTATATGTTTTTGACTTTTGACTAGTTTTTTTAACATTTTAAAGTAAAATTTAAGTCATACAAAATCTTGCGTCCCTGCTACAGAAGCGTCATTATACGAGTACTGAAAATTAACGGAAAATTAGTAACCAAACCTATGGTTTCTATGGTAACCTAAACCCTTTGATTGGCTAAGGCATGGTTTATTACCATTGTTATCATATTTGAATTTTTATTTAAAATTACTGTATATTTTCTGATTGATTTTACTTCCATGTTCCTTAAGGAATGGAAGTATGGTGATGGCAAAAAAATCGTGTTCGAGATTATTGCAGATTCTGATTGTACTACACTCAAAACATGAAAAAAGTCGTTTTTCGAAAAGTGTCTGTGTGTCTGTCTGTGTGTCTTAGCTTTTTTTCTATGGCAAACGATAACAGCCGCAAATTCAAACAGAATCAAATAATTTTTTGCATACAGCCCTGATTTATAGAGTACTCACGACCTATTGTTTTTGGTGAAGATTGGTTGAGAGAAAGGGGTAGTTTACCTGCAACGGTTTTTTTTTATCAAGGGTAATTTTGTTTGTTTGGCAAACGATAACAGCCGCAAATTCAAACAGAATCAAATAATGTTTCGCATACAGCCCTGAATTGTAGAGTTCTCAAGACCTTATGTTTTTGGTGAAGATCGGTTAAGGGAAAGGGGTAGTTTACCTGCAATGTTTTATGTTTTAAAAGGGTATTTTCTATGGCAAACGATAAGAGCCGCAAATTCAAACAGAATCAAATAAGTTTTTGCATACAGCTCTGATTTCTTGAGTACTAAAGACCTATTGTTTTTGGTGAAGATCGTTTAAGGGAAAGGGGTAGTTTACCTGCCACGTTTTTTGTTTTATCAAGGGTATTTTGTATGGCACATGATAACAGCCGCAAATTCATACAGAATCATATAATATTTTGCATACAGCCCTGAATTGTAGAGTTCTCAAGACCTATCGTTTTTGGTGAAGATCGGTTAAGGGAAAGGGGTAGTTTATCTTCAACGGTTTTTTATCAAGGGTAATTTTACTTCCATATTCCTTAAGGAATGGAAGTATGGTGATGGCAAAAAAAATCGTGTTCGAGATTATTGCAGATTCTGATTCTACTACACTCAAAACATGAAAAAAAGTCGTTTTCCGAAAAGTGTGTGTGTGTGTGTGTGTGTGTGTGTGTGTGTGTGTGTAGATTTTTTTTCTATGGCAAACGATAACAGCCGCAAATTCAAACAGAATCAAATACGTTTTTGCATACAGCCCTGATTTCTTGAGTACTAAAGACCTATTGTTTTTGGTGAAGATCGTTTAAGGGGAAGGGGTAGTTTACCTGCCACGTTTTTTGTTTTATCAAGGGTATTTTTTATGGCAAACGATAACAGCCGCAAATTCACACAAAATCATATAATATTTTGCATACAACACTAAATTGTAGAGTTCTCAAGACCTGTCGTTTTTGGTGAAGATCGGTTAAGGGAAAGGGGTAGTTTACCTGCAACGGGTTTTTATCAAGGGTAATTTTTACTTTTTACTTCCATATTCTTTAAGGAATGGAAGTATGGTGATGGCAAAAAAAATCGTGTTCGAGATTATTGCAGATTCTGATTCTACTACACTCAAAACATGAAAAAAAGTCGTTTTCCGAAAAGTGTCTGTGTGTGTGTCTGTGTGTGTGTGTGTGTGTGTGTGTGTGTGTAGATTTTTTTTCTATGGCAAACGATAACTGCCGCAAATTCAAACAGAATCAAATAATTTTTTGCATACAGCCCTGATTTGTAGAGTACTCGTGACCTATTGTTTTTGGTGAAGATCGGTTGAGGGAAAGGGGTAGTTTACCTGCAACGGTTTTGTTTTATCAAGGGAATTTTTTCTTTATTTGGCAAACGATAACAGCCGCAAATTCAAACAGAATCAAAAGATTATTTGTATACAGCCCTAAATTGTAGATTTCTCAAGACCTATTGTTTTTGGTGAAGATCGGTTGAGGGAAAGGGGTAGTTTACCTGCAACGTTTTTTTAACAAGGTATATTTTCTATGGCAAACGATAACAGCCGCAAATTCAAACAGAATCAAATAATGTTTTGCATACAGCCCTGATTTGTAGAGTACTCAAGACCTATTGTTTTTGGTGAAGATCGGTTAAGGGGAAGGGGTAGTTTACCTGCAACGTTTTTTTATCAAGCATATTTTTAAATGGAAAGTGCTGAACCCATACCAACATAACGCATGCAAGCCGAAAAAGTGTCCAGCGTGGATAGCGATTTGCTTCCTGTGGATCGCTGGGCAGTGTAACTGCACGTGTTTACAGAGGAACGATTCATAGACAGACTTTTCGTCTTTAGGGAATGAACCCTCTGCAAGATGCTGAGGGTCCATGAGTGACTTCGGAGCGCTCCTTCTTTTCCGCGTGTTTGTTCTGTGAAACGTACACTGTAGATTCGCAGCTTTATTCTAAGCAACGCTCAATAGGAAATGTTGAAAATTTTTGTCCACGGTGTACCCTCATACACACTAAACCTGCTCTGATGTTTTAATTACGGACATCATAATATTAAAACTTTGGAAACTTGAGCACTACTTAATGAAGATCAATCATTAACTTATACAAGCCATTAATTTTATGCATATTTTTTATATATATGTGTACAACGTTATCGGCAACAAAGAAGTAGTTTTTGTTAAAATTCCTTCCCGGGATATTTGGCCGTAGTCCAATGTTTTCTACAAAACCAGACGTTTCGGCAATGCCATCAACTTCCATCATCAGTGAAAATCGAGTGCGATAACGTGAGGTGGTATATGTTAGTGACCACAGTACTGTGGTTAAGGCTGAAGCAGTAAGTAGAAAGAAGTAGTTTCTATGGTAATATTTCATTTCGAAAATTATTTTAATTATAAATCTTAGAATATGGAAGTCATGTATGGTTCTCCACACCGATATTTTACTTCCATATTCCTTAAGGAATGGAAGTATGGTGATGGCAAAAAAAATCGTGTTCGAGATTATTGCAGATTCTGATTCTACTACACTCAAAACATGAAAAAATATCGGTATGGAGAACCATACATGACTTCCATATTCTAAGATTTATATTTAAAATCATTTTCAGCCAAACAGCCAGGCTGTGTCTTACCTGCCTTTTTATTGCTGTATTAAATGAAAAATATTATTTTACATTAAAATGAAAAAATTATAATTTTATTGCCTGGCAACAAAATTATTTTATTTTTAACAATTACCATTGTTTCAAAAAGTTTAAATAAATTTTCAAGTACTTTACTCTTGTTAAAACGTAAAAGGTTGCAGGTAAACTACCCCTTCCCCTTAACCGATCTTCACCAAAATCGAAAGTCAATGAGACCTCTACAATTCAGGGACGTATGCAAAAAATTATTTTATTCTGTTGGAATTTGCGGCTGTTATCGTATGCCATAGAAAATACGCTTGATAAAAAAACGTTGCAGGTAAACTACCCCTTCCCCTTAACCGATCTTCACCAAAAACAATAGGTCTTGAGTACTCTACAAATCAGGGCTGTATGCAAAACATTATTTGATTCTGTTTGAATTTGCGGCTGTTATCGTTTGCCATAGAAAATACCCTTGTTAAAAAAACGTTGCAGGTAAACTACCCCTTTCCCTCAACCGATCTTCACCAAAAACAATAGGTCTTGAGAACTATACAATTTAGGGCTGTATGCAAATAATCTTTTGATTCTGTTTGAATTTGCGGCTGTTATCGTTTGCCATAGGAAATACCCTTGTTAAAACATAAAACGTTACAGGTAAACTACCCCTTTCCCTTAACCGATCTTCACCAAAAACAATAGGTCTTGAGTACTCTACAAATCAGGGCTGTATGCAAAACATTATTTGATTCTGTTTGAATTTGCGGCTGTTATCGTTTGCCAAACAAACAAAATTACCCTTGCTAAATAAAACCGTTGCAGGTAAACTACCCCTTTCCCTCAACCGATCTTCACCAAAAACAATAGGTCGCGAGTACTCTGCAAATCAGGGCTGCATGCAGAAAATTATTTGATTCTGTTTGAATTTGTGGCAGTTATCGTTTGCCATAGAAAAAAAATCTACAGACAGACACACACACACAGACACTTTTCGGAAAACGACTTTTTTTCATGTTTTGAGTGTAGTAGAATCAGAATCTGCAATAATCTCGAACACGATTTTTTTTGCCATCACCATACTTCCATTCCTTCAGGAATATGGAAGTAAAAGTGGTTTTCCGAAAAGTGTCTGTCTGTGTGTGTGTGTCTGTCTGTCTGTAGATTTTTGTTCTATGGCAAACGATAACTGCCGCAAATTCAAACAGAATCAAATAATTTTTTGCATACAGCCCTGATTTGTAGAGGACTCGCGACCTATTGTTTTTGGTGAAGATCGGTTGAGGGAAAGGGGTAGTTTACCTGCAACGGTTTTTTTTTATCAAGGGAAATTTTTTTTTTGGCAAACGATAACAGCCGCAAATTCAAACAGAATCAAATAATGTTTCGCATACAGCCCTGAATTGTAGAGTTCTCAAGACCTATTGTTTTTGGTGAAGATCGGTTAAGGGAAAGGGGTAGTTTACCTGTAACGTTTTATGTTTTAACAAGGGTATTTCCTATGGCAAACGATAACAGCCGCAAATTCAAACAGAATCAAAAGATTATTTGCATACAGCCCTAAATTGTAGAGTTCTCAAGACCTATTGTTTTTGGTGAAGATCGGTTAAGGGAAAGGGGTAGTTTACCTACAACGTTTTTTTAACAAGGGTATTTTCTATGGCAAACGATAACAGCCGCAAATTCAAACAGAATCAAATAATTTTCTGCATACAGCCCTGATTTGTAGAGTACTCGCGACCTATTGTTTTTGGTGAAGATCGGTTGAGGGGAAGGGGTAGTTTACCTGCAACGGTTTTTTTTATCAAGGGAAATTTTTTTTTTTTGGCAAACGATAACAGCCGCAAATTCAAACAGAATCAAATAATGTTTCGCATACAGCCCTGAATTGTAGAGTTCTCAAGACCTTTTGTTTTTGGTGAAGATCGGTTAAGGGAAAGGGGTAGTTTACTTACAACGTTTTTTTTAACAAGGGTATTTTCTATGGCAAACGATAACAGCCGCAAATTCAAACAGAATCAAATAATTTCTGCATACAGCCCTGATTTGTAGAGTACTCGCGACCTATTGTTTTTGGTGAAGATCGGTTGAGGGGAAGGGGTAGTTTACCTGCAACGTTTTTTATCAAGCGTATTTTCTATGGCAAACGATAACTGCCGCAAATTCAAACAGAATCAAATAATTTTTTGCATACGTCAGTGAATTGTAGAGGACTCAAGGCCTTTAGATTTTGGTGAAGATCAGTTAAGGGGAAGGGGTAGTTTACCTGCAACCTTTTACGTTTTAACAAGAGTAGTAAAGTTCTTGAAAATTCATTTAAACTTTTTCAAACAATGGTAATTGTTGAAAATAAAATAAGTTTGTTGCCAGGCAATCTGAAAATTTCAGATTTTGTACCACAAAATCTGAAAAGATTATACGATAGTTTATGAAATGGTTAATAATACGTCAGTGGAAGGTGTAATGAGAAATTAGCAGAAATGGAAACCTGGGGAATGTTAACTGTTCTGTAGATACAATTTTGTCAGAATGTTTGGAAATGATCATCAACATTGAAGAAAAAGTAAGCATATTAAGAAACATATGTAAGTACTTATTATAAAAAAATAATGTTTGTTTTTTGATAAAGTCATTTTGATTATAAAATATAAATATTTACAACAAGAAAAGAATTTTCAGTTTTCAAAATTTAAATATACAGTAGAACTTGGCTAATTCGAAGCTGAAGGGACCAGTAAAAAATTCGAATTATCCAAAAATTCGAATTAGGAAAACTTTTGATAACGGTAGAAAAATCAAATCAAAAACCGAAATTCAGTAAAGCAATATGTTATTTTATTAAACAATTTCCTTATACATATGTATTACAAACGTATAAACATGTTTCAGTACAAAATATAGCATTTACAGTTTTTTAAAAAAGCTAGAAACTTTTGATTGCATTTTGCAGTTAATACACTGAGTTGTAGTAAACTCTTCAAGTTTATTAAGTGCTTGGAAAATAGCGTCACTTACGTTCTGCTGTCCTTCAACAAACCGTCTCAAGTCTTGTATGTAATTTGATGCCTGTGAAGCCGTTGGAAACGGTATCTCTGGAAGTTCTAGCTGGTCCCCTTCTTCATCTGAAGATGTACCATCATTTCTTTTGTTCATAACATCAGCCACAATCTCCGCATCTGTCTGTTCACCGCACACCGCCAAGTCTTCATCCATGTTTACAAACTCTTCGTAACGAATACCTGCGTCATGTCCAACATCTTCCCAGTTATCCGTAGTAGGTACGACTTCTCTAGCAGCTTTATTCTCCTCTTCACCTTCAATGTGGCAGAAACCACCTTTACGAAAACAATTAGCAATTGTTTTTTGCGTAACTTGGTTCCAAGCACTGTTGCACATGCGGGCAGCTTGAAGGATGTTAATCTTGATATTTTCGTGCTCATCTAAATAAGCACCTGACAGAATGTTTTGGACCACAAGCTTTCTGTAAAAATGCTTAAAATTTTTTATTACACCTTGGTCCATAGGTTGAACTACTGAAGTCATGTGTGGAGGGAAAAACACAACCTTTACATTTTCCATCACAGGAATAGTGTTGTGGGCTGTACAGTTGTCAATAAACAAGACGATCCTTCTGTTTTGATTCCGAAATTTCCTGTTGATTTTCAAAAGCCATCTTTCAAAAATTTCACCTGTCATCCAAGCTTTACTGTTTGATTCATATTCAACTGGTTTCGTTTTTACATTTTTGAAACAACGTGGGTTGGCTGACTTCCCTATCGTTAGCAAAGGCAGTTTTTCCGAGCCATCCATGTTTGCTCCGATTAAAAGTGTTATGCGCTCCTTGCTGTGTTTGCCACCACTACAACTTTCTCCTTTAAAAGCAAGTGTTTTGTCGGGGGCGCATTTGAAGAATAAGCCCGTCTCGTCTACGTTAAAAATGTCTTTAGCGTCTCTATCAGAAATCATTTGCAACAAATCGTCTTTCCATGAATTTGCAGCTTCAACGTCAACAGATCCACTTTCCCACAAACAGTTTTGAAAGACATGCCATTCCTTTCTTTAAAACCATCGAGCCAACCAGTGCTGGCCTTAAAATCATTTTTCCCTAAGCTAGATGCGAATTCCTCAGCTTTGGCTCTGACGAGGGGCCCACTGACTGGAATTTTTTTGTCCCTTGCTTGCTTAAACCACTTCACTACACATTCATCCACGTCAGGATTTTCTGGTCCTCGCGCTCTTTTCCTATCTTTGTCGCTGGCTTTACACACACTATTCAAAATCTTCTCTTTATTTTTTAGATACGTTGACAGCGTATTTGGCGGTATCCCGAATTCCTTGGCAATTTCAGATTTCTTTTTTTGTCCCTTTTCCACTTCCCGTACAATGGCAACTTTTTCGGCAAATGTCAATGATTTGTATTGGGTCCGTGTTGGTTTTGAAAGGGCCATGATGAACACACAACACAATAAAACTGCACAATAAGCGTCACTAAAACACACCAGTCTGTATATACAGTACTGTATAAAGAAAGGAACGGTCTCTCACTACGGGACACAGCTCGCACAGTAGAAACTCAAAAAGACTTAACACTTCCACGAATGTAGGCAGACTGAACTGAAAGCAGCAGTGAGGGTGGCTGACTGACGAGGCGTGCAACAAGGGACAATGGTGGACGGTACCGTTACACGAGCCAGTCATGTGTCATCGCCAGATACTGACGGCAATTCCACGAATTTGACACAAAGGACAAGCGTCTGTTCACAAAGGGCGATGCCTGCTTGTCTGTTTCCAGTCGTGTCTCTATTGTTACGTGGTCTAGCCCATACAGCAGGCGATTTTTTGTAGTTAGAGCAAAATTTTTATTTCGAATTAACCAAAAAAAGTTCGAATTACAGACGATGTTTTTGCATGGTTTTACATAGGATATTCAAGGGACCACAGTAAAAGTTCGAATTATCCACGAATTCGAATTATGCACGTTCGAATTAGCCAAGTTCTACTGTATTTTTATAAAACAATGGGTTCTTCATTGAGGTGGGGACCATGTCACTCACTCCATCTCAAGCCTCCTCTCCCATTTTGCAGAAAAAGAGGACCCTGTCAAGGCTGATACTTTGACGACAGTGACAGGGCTTTCCACCAAATTCAGCAGAGTGACAGGTAGGCCCAACTCTGATTGGCTCCTCAGATTTCCCCAGCGTTAGTAGGTTCTATGAAAATATTTTATTTCAAAAATGATTTTAAATATAAATCTTAGATATGTTTTATAAATCTCATGTTTTATGTTTTAACATGGGTAATTTTTTATATGACGAACCATAACTGCCGTAAATTCAAACAGAATCAAATAATTTTTTACATATGTGCCTGAGCTATAGAGAAATGTTGATTTTGGTGAAGATCGGTTACGGGGAAAGGGCAGTTTACCTGAAACATTTTTTGTTGTAACATGAGTAAAGTACTTAATTTTGATAAAGTATCCTGATAAGATCTTAATAATCCACTGTAGAAACGTAGATGAAATATCTATAAATGAAGAGGCTAGTTGAACGGGCTGGGGGTAATTTTCTATAAATCAAAATTATAGTTGAAGGGGGAGGGGATAATATTTTTTATATGTGTACTACGTTATTGGCAAGAAAGAAGTATTTTTTTGTTAAAATTCTTTCCCTGGCTGTTTGGCTGAAAATGATTTTAAATATAAATCTTAGAATATGGAAGTCATGTATGGTTCTCCATACCGATATTTTCTATGGTAAACGATAACAGCCGCAAATTCAAACAGAATCAAATGATGTTTTGCATACAGCCCTGTATTGTAGAGTTCTACAATACCTATTGGTGTTGGTGAAGATCGGTTAAGGGAAAGGGGTAGTTTACCAGCAACATTTTATGTTTTAACAAGGGTATTTTTTTATATCACGAACGATAACTGCCGTAAATTCAAACAGAATCAACTAGGTTTTTGCATACCTTTTTGAACTAAAGAGAACTCAAGGTCTGTTGATTTTGTTGAAGATCGGTTAAGGGAAGGGGTAGTTTATCAGCAACGTTTTATGTTTTAAAAAGGGTAATTTTTTTTATGACGAACCATAACTGCCGAAAATTCAAAGAGAATCAAATAATGTTTTGCACCCTTTCCTGAGTTGCAGAGAGCTCAAGGTCTATTGATTTTGGTGAAGATCGGTTATGGGAAAGGGGTAGTTTACCTGCAACATTTTATGTTGTAACAAGAGAAATGTTTCCATGACGAACGATAACTGCCGCACATTCGAACAGAATCAAATATTTTTTTGCATGCATCCCTGAATTGTAGAGGACGGAAGGTCTATTGATTTTGGAGAAGATCGGTTAAGAGAAAGGGGTAGTTTACCTGAAACATTTTATGATTTAACAAGAGTAAAGTACTTAATTTTTATAAATGAAGTATCCTGATAAGAAGCTTATAGTAATCCACTGTAGAAACGTAGATGAAATATCTATAAATGAAGAGGTTAGGTGAACGGGGTGGGGGTAATTTTCTATTATTAAAAATTATAGTTGATGGAGGAGGGGGGAATTCTTTATATGTGTACTACGTTATCGGCAACAAAGAAGTAGTTTTTTTGTTAAAATTGCTTCCCGGGCTCTTTAGCCGTAGTCCAATGTTTTCTGCAAAACCAGACTTTTCGGCAGTGCCATCGACTGCCATCATCGGTGAAAATCGAGTGCGAAAACGTGAGGTGGTATACGTTAGTGACCACAGTACTGTGGTTAATGCTGAAGCAATAAGTAGAAAGACGTAGTTTCTATGGAAATATTTCATTTCGAATATGATTTTTTAAATATAAATCTTAGAACATGGAAGTCGTGTATGGTTCTCCATACCGATATTTTTATTTATCATCCAATGTTTGTGAAATTTTGTAGTTATATACTCTAAAGTATAAGGATTCTAGAAAAAAATACACAGCACCTTTAAGTAAAACTACTAAGGCTGGAAAAAATATTTTATTTGCATCTTTGTAGTTTTTTGGGTAAAAAACATGGTTTAGCATTAAATTGAATGTCACAGAAAGGGAAAGGGATAATCACAAAAACTTTTTTTTTCAAAATAATCCTCAATACATGGGCTATCATATGAAAAAATAAAATTGATGGGGTTTTCATTCCTTTGTTGTTGTTTTTTCTGTTAAAGGTAAGTTTTAAAAAAATTTGTATTCAGCGATTTTACTAAGCCATAGAAATTTAAAAGGCTCTTAAGTATTTTTTTTTATAAAACTAAAATTTTAAGTGATTATAAAACAAACAGGCCTTATATTAAAACAAATATAAGTTAGAACAATATCAACAACTTCTTAAGTAATCATATAAAACAGGTTAATTACCTTCCGTCACGCTTCTTAAAATCCAAATACAGGATTACTCGAGTTTCAACACATTAAGTGTCATCATCAGATCCTCAATGAATATTGGTAAAACTACATTTGTTGATGTTTGCACATCTCGTCAAACGATAAAAACAACACATACATAATAACGAAAATATTTAAATAAATTAACACACATTAAAAACAAGACAAAACAGAACGAAACACAATACACGCGGCCGCCGCGGACCTGCATGTACTGTGTTTCGTTCTGTTTTGTCTTGTTTTTAATGTGTGTTAATTTATTTAAATATTTTCGTTATTATGTATGTGTTGTTTTTATCGTTTGACGAGATGCGCAAACATCAACAAATGTAGTTTTACCAATATTCATTGAGGATCTGATAATGACACTTAATGTGTTGAAACTCGAGTAATCCTGTATTTGGATTTTAAGAAGCGTGACGGAAGGTAATTAACCTGTTTTATAGTCTTAAGCGCTCTTGGAGGCAAATAAAATGTTCAAATTAAGTAATCAATCAAAACTCAAAAAATCCCTAATTGCATTTTCTCGAGACTTTTGAATTTTGAGTTATAGGCAGGCGTAGGTTGAAGAATAAATAACTAATAAATATTTTCATCCATAGGAAATATTCTATTTCAACCTAAATAGGCTTGTTCAAGAATTTTTTTTAATGCTGACACAGAAGATCAAATATTTTTTAACATTATGTACATTTAATAACAAAGTCTGGAAATTTACCAAAACTGCATTCCAGTATTTGTTATTTACAGTATGTACAGTCAACGAAATTTAATGGAGTAACATTTTTTTCTGAATTGAAGTCATAGACTCCTCTGAGAATCGTTAGGTTCTTCCAGTTGATGTGTGAGAAGGCTCAACAATTGCAAGCACATGAGGAATTGGCACTGGGCACATGTTCTCTCGTTTGGGCCAATGAAATGATGGCGATGGTCCTGCAGGATGCAAAAATTGAACAGTCATATCACCTCCTTCTTTATTTACTTTAGTGATGAATCCAAAGTACCACAGATTGTCATATTTACAAGCTACATAGCATGATGGGTTCAAATTTTCTTCTCTCACAAGTGATGTCTATTTATTCCTTAAATTATACATAAACATGGGTTTCTCATCACTACTGATCCTCCTTGCAGAGAAAGGGAAAGGGATAATCACAAAAGCGTAGCAGTAGAGTCCAGCGTCTGTGAATATGTACGGCTTTTAAGAAGGCAAGGTCTCCCTGTCATTAGACATGTTTTAAAATTAAAAGCTTTAGAAATCGTAGAATTAAAAGTCTCCGGTTTCAAAGCCAGCTTCGGGTGTATAAGACGAATGATGCGGCAAAATGGATTTGCGCTTAAATGACGTACATCACTCGCGCTAAAACTACCGAGTGACTACGAAGAAAAACTCCTACAGTATCAGCGGTTTGTCATTCATTTACGCAAGAAGCATAATTATTCACTTGAACACATGGGAAATGCCGATGAAACGCCCGTATTTTTATTTTTTATTTACGTATATTTACGGTGGACCAAAAGGGAACCAAATCTGTAACAGCAGATTACGGGAAATGAAAAATTACGTGCCACTATATACTTGTGCTTGTTGTATTAGCCGATGGACGGATATTTCACAGTGAAATAAGATGCATATCAGTGTATATTGTTCAGTGTTAGTCGTCGTGATGTCTTCCACTGAACGTGTGCGACGCCTCCGTCAACGACAATGCAAAGACAGGGATCGTGAAGAATTAAATGAATTCTTGATGAATACTCCGTTCTCATCAAATACAACTGAAGATGAGAAAATTGGCGTGTTTCAAAACAAGAAACAAGAAGAAAAGGAACGAAAGAATGCTGCGATAGCCAAGCAATATCGCCAGAACAGGAGAGTCTGCAGTTTATGCACATTATAGTTTCAAAAGCCTAAAAACATTATCATGCTTTGATGTTTCAGTTTTTTTTTGTCTGGCAAATTCTGTCCGTTAAATCCGAAGTCCGTTAAACCGAGGTCCATTAAATCGAGGGTTTACTGTACAATGAAAACGGAGAGAGATAGAGGGTTAAAATTTGGTGTGGTTACTTATCTCTGTAGGGAGAACAAATAAGCCAAGTTTCATCAAAATCTAATATGGTGGGTGAGATGGCCTGGTTGAACTGACATGGAATGACCCCAGAGTGCATTTATTAGCAATACAATTTAAATTTGGTGTGTCAATGTCATGATCTTTATCCATGTTTGTTTCTGGAAGTAGTAATATGTTGTTAGAGCTGACAACGAAAAATGTCCTGGATGTGACTGCAAAGATATTGTCAATTAAATAAGAATGGATATTTCTGGTCATTTAGTGATGAAGTCTGTGAGTATTATTTCCAGTGTATACAAACTATTTGTTGCCAACCTGTGGAATTTGTCTTGTAATCATTGCATTGATGTATCGTGGCTGCATCCATGATAAAATTTACAATCATTTTTAGCGAACATCATGTGAAGAAGTCCTTGAGCGGTAGTAACTCGTGATAGCGCAACATAAGCCAACTGCAATGAGTATGATTTGGCATACTCTTATATTATTTCCAGAAATGTTCCTTCTCAAGATTTATGTATTGCTAATGCATAAGCAGCTGTTAATGTAAAATGTGGAATGATTGTTTTGTTGTAGTTCACAGAATAGACGATGTTTTAGTCAATACTGGCAAGCAAGCAGACTAACATTGATGCTTGCAGCATGTGCAGCTACTTTTTTTCTTAAGCTGTTGACCAGCTGCAAACCTGGAAACTCAAGCCAGATGTGTATCAATCTTGTTAATGTTAAATGTGATAATATAAAATTTGTTCAAGACAAACAATTTCATAAGGTAATCTGTACATGTCAGAAGTTTTTGTGATAGATACTGTTTACGAAAGGCTACATGCAAGAATATAAGATAGAAAGTCACTACCTGACTCAAGGTAATAGTGAGGTCTGACAGTCGCAGAACTTGCAAAACCCATGTTTTTTGTGTTTCTACATAAACTACAGGTAAAAACTACGTGCAAACGCAAAAAATTTGTACTTTTTATTTGCAAGTTGTGAAAAAAATGCATAAATTACTTATAGCAATACAGCATTGAAACACAATGCTGCTTTGAGATGGTTGCTTTTCCAGTGATCCGGACAATTAGTGGAAAATGAGTTCTGTGATAAAAAAGGTAGACATGTACAGTGACAGGCAAGGCGTAGCCTTACTTCAAGTTGTTTTTTCCCTTGTTGTATTTTACAAAAAGTGAGTACTATTTTAAGGTCATATTGGTTTCCATGTGTAATTTTAGTTTACATGTTAACCTAACAATGTCAATTTACCTTATTTATGTCACAAAACTACCTTATTTTCCGCGTGTGCAGCTAAGTTAGATGTGCATTCCACATTGAAAAAACCATGTTTTTACATTATTTGGATCCCATGTGAAGTTACTCACTTTTTGCACTGATATTTACTACATTCCACTCTTCATAAAATAATACTTACCGCTGCCAGAATTTCACTTACCGTCATGGTCCCCGTAAAACTTATCTTTTGAAAACTGCCCAAGGTCGCCACGATATTTTTTCTAGAAGGTAAAATATCGAAAACTTATATACTCTTGCCCTTATAAAAATCCCGCTATCTGACTGTAATAAAATTTCAGAAAACCGCCGATTTCGTTAGACGAATTTTTTCAACACAGAAATGAGGAAATGGCAATGACGAAATAACTTAGACTAACACATTTTCAAAGTAAACTAAATCACTTTACTGAATTGTCGATTTTCACTGCTATGAGTACAAAAGAATTAGTTATGATTAATTGTTATAATTACCAGAATGAGAATGCTACACCATCAAGTTTTAATTACCTTAAACTATACTTACAACTAAGGCAGCCCATTTTGCTCACGCACACTTCCATACCTTTTTTTATACCTTCCCCTTTATTTATTCAATTTTAAACATTCCGATTGTTATCCGCGATGCCCGTCCACGAACAAGATGCCGGCCGAACACGTGTTTGGTCCCGTAACTTCAATATTTGTTTTATCACTTTAATCTCTACACATCACTGTCCGTATTACTCACTCCGATATGTTTGTTACCTTCTGGGGTCCCGGTCGGTCTTATTGAGTTAAATACATTTACGAAAACTCGACCAACCGGGCCCAAACCAAAACTTTAGATGTCTGTAGCGGTACGCTGTGTTCTGTAGACCGCTTAGCGTCTCTGCTTAATGTCGACTGTCACGGAGAACGTAACAGGTACATGTTCCTTTCTCTGGAGGGAAGCTGTGTTCACTGCTACTATGTTTTCGTCGCTCATTGCTCATTTGCTGTTGGGTAACCATTTTATATATGGAATGGAGCTGATATATGTGTGTGACCAGAGGACAATATTTGACTTGGCTCTGCTGATGTCACCAACAGTAGGCGGAGTTTAATGCTGTTTCCGGTATTGAGCTGATAGCTGCGACAAACGGTTTGCTACATCGTCATGTTTCACAGCGTGGGTTGTATTTTCCAAGCGTCACTCCGGCGCGCCGCCCATCAATGTTGCATACGGGCGTGATCACACACACGCAAAGTTCTGCGAAAAATTGGGGTGGTAAATTCTTCGCCGCATTACTCAACAACAACCTGCGTCTTACTGCTTTGTTTCACTGTTGTTGCTTAACACTGTTCTGTTATACGAACAAATACGTTGCACAATAATACAGTTTTACAATATTTTATACACGCCCGCCCGAAAACGAAATAAGTAAAAATATATAAATGCCCCATACGGTTAAAATAAAAAATACCCAAAAATGACCCACTACAATACCCCCTCGATGAGAATTCTGCTGTTCATGACAGAAGAAATCTCATCGATAACCCCGAAGAGGACCGGTGAGGAACTGGTGCCGACAACCCCCTGGTTCTTGATCTGCATGGGTACACGACCCCGCTGGCTCAGCGACTATGGACTCATCTGAACGAGATCACTGGACTTCTCCGTAAGAGATCCCAACACCGAGAAATCGAGCAGACTCGTACCACGGCGCACCTCGCCTTTTAACATGCTACCCCCAAAAATCCTCAATCCCTGGCTAAAATTATTCCAGCTCCTCCGACGATATGGTTCCCCTTTTTGCAAGCTGGGCTCACACACACTAACATTACATGTTGCCATATCACATTAAAATAAAAAATTTTCTTTTAAAATTTATTAAAAATTTAAAAAATTCAAAATTCAAAAAAAAATAATCTTTTATCAAAAAATTCTCTTCCTTGTTTTTCTAATTTTTTGTTTCAAATGACTTAACCTAGACATTTCTAATAATATAAACACATCCTTACTCTAACATGAGAACCACTTATAGTCTACCAATACAATAAAATAAACATGGTTAATGCACACATAATAAAAGAATCATTATCTACGAATTTGCATTCGCTGGCAGGCGAAAATCAAGTTTTTTTTCCCCAAAAAATTAGTTTTCAAAAATTTTGAAATTCAAAAAAATTTAAATTTGTTCATTAAATATTTATTAAATTTATTTATTAAATAACATATTTATTAAAATTATTCAAATATTGGTTTGAATTAATTAAACAAACAAATTAAAATTGGCTTCCTACTATACAAGCTTATTAGGTGTATGACCCCATCAGCTGATCGTAACTAGGTCAAGTCCAAAACCCTTGATCTACATATGTTATGTAAGCTTTCTGAAAATACACTGAACATCTGTAATATCCTACCTTGAAATACAAAACATAACAAAACAAAATATTTAAAACAAACAAAATATTAATATAATAATCAAATTGACATTTAAATTATTTAAAATAAACAATTCTTGACTTTACATTATTTTCAAATTTTATCAAAATTCTGTCACTGGTTTAAAATAAAAAGTTTATATTCTTTATCATAAATCTCTCTCTTTATTCTTAACAATCCTACTTCAATCTACGGTGGGTGATTTGAACTATTTATTCTCATTGACTGTACTAGATCTGTATACATAAATAAACTTTACTCTCCGACTCTAATATTAATCAACTTCAATTACCATGACACTCATCTCTATCAAAATATCTACTAATCCCAAAACACTCTAACCCCAACTTATCATTTAACACAAATCGTTACCTTCTCTACATATAAAAAAAAACTCTCTAACCCTTTGTACATAGGATACGTGTTTCCCCTACCCAAAACTCAATTCCCTTATTTGGCGGCCCGGATTTTACCTAAGGCGGCCCCTCCTTACTAAAATCGATACCAATTCCCGTCCCAACATATTTTGTTGTAAACTCCTACATGACACTACCCCCTAATACAAAATTGCCATCACCAAAAATCTCAATCTCCTTACCTTACTACAAATACAACAAAATAACCTCATTAATTATAAACATAAATATATCATTCAGAACTCTACAATTATTCTCCATTACTCCTGTGTCAACATCAATACTACTTAAAATTCTACAACATACCTTACTTCAAAACAACATTACATATTCATCTCTACTATTTCAAATTTAACTTTGAATTTTACGTGGACAGATATATGTGTCCCATGAAATATTCATCACCCAAAGACTATCTTTTGTTAACTTGCATAAATTATTGTTATTTTATTTCTCATTTTATCAAATTCTTTTTTCATTACTTCAAAACACCTGTAATACATCAAACATTACATTGAACATCAATTACTTAAAACATTTATAACTAATATACCAGTGACATGTTATTGCTGATCAGCTGATATCCTACTAACACAATGAAAATGCATCTCAAAATTGGACAACTTATAGTAAATATATATATATATATTTATTTATCATTATTTCTCACCTACTGGTTTCCCTTTTTCTCTGATTACTTGTTTTCAAAATTAATTTGGTTTATTTATTTAAATTGCAAATATTTTAATATTATTCTTACAACAATTAATTACCTACATACACTGTTCACTTAACCACAACACATACAACTGGCTTTACTACATATTTATTTACAAATCTGATTCATTATTTATTCAGTTATCACATCTCAATTTCCAAATCAGCCAAGTCAAACCCTTAAAACAAAAATATTTAACTGTCTTTTACTGTTTTATATTTTAGCCTCCATCGTCAAAAAAATACCTCACATATTTATAGCATAAATGATTTTTGTTCACCTTTAGTTTATTATTATTATTTTCATAAACCCTTATTTCTAAATTCTTCATCATACCATTTATTATTTCATACAACTTGTCGCTATCAGTTAATTTTGTCCAGTCTCCGTCAGTAAATTGTCTCAATACCCAGTCAACTATTTTGTCATTATTCATAACAGTGTTATTCAGATATTCCTCTCTCTCTCTCTTTCATCATCTCTCTCCATATCTAACACCCGCACCAACATTTCATACCCTCTATTAACCTCAAAAATTTTTATTTCTCTCTCTCTTTCGTAACAACTCTCATAACCACACTGAACTCTCCCATTCCATGCAGAGGGCAATACCACAAAATCATTTGAATACCATCTGGCCCTACCAGATAAACACAAAAAACTTATTTTACCTTTTGAAGAACTCTCGTCTTCTACAAAAATTATTGAGGAACTCTTGTCCTCCATCAACACTTGTGAATTCTCTGCTTCACATTTAACCCCATAAAAATTTGCCCCCTGTTCAACTTCTACACAACTACTACTATACTCCCTTTCTAAATCATCAACCTCAACTCTTACTCTACTCTCATTTTCACTATTGTCTATTGTATCACTTTTTGATACCCCATTTTCAGTTATACAATCATTATTCTTATTATTTACCATTATTTCATCATTAGAAATAATTATATCAACATCACCACTTACCTCTGAATTGTACTCACCATCATTATTTTCACTAGTTAACCCTACTTCTCCCATTATTTGGTCACTGTTATTTACGAATTCATTATCACTGTCACTCACCTGGTTAATGATTTCTTCACTATCATTAACAACATTATTCTCACTTACCTGTTTTAATTCAACTTCTATACTCTCTTTTGATTGACATCTATCTCCTTCCCACTTTTTGTCCCACTCATCAAAACGTTTATTTATATTATCATAATGTTTATTCATCATATCAAACGCCTTTTGCAGAAAATTCCTCATCTCATCCTGTGAATACTCTTCTTCGACCACCCCTGCACTATCGTCAGGCCTATTCACTGTCTTATTTTCTACTACTATTTCTTCAATTATCTTACCTGTATCATTGGTCACCTCACTATGTTTATTAATTTCTGCAAATATTCCTTCTTCCTGTTCTTCCATTCGTGTTAACCTATCGTCTAAATTACCCCATTCCTCGTTTGTCATCTCACCCACAACACCTCGAAATTCATTCTCCCACTCATCCCAAGCAAAATCACTATCATTACTTTGTATTATAGACATTTTTAGAGTTCGTTTGTATAACACTTTTATATATGAAACTACTATTTTTCTATACTCACACCTAACACATTGTGAATCACAATAACATAAACCTAACCTACTTAATTATGTACGATAAAATTCTTATACATTCGTCATTACCACATCCCATTTTCCGTGTATTAAAATAGGTCTAGTTCCTATAAAATTTATATACGAACATCCTGGCAGGGGCGTCGCTGTGAAGTTACTCACTTTTTTCGTTTTTATTCAATACCTTCCACTCTTCATAAAATAATACTTACCGCTGCCAGAATTTCACTTACCGTCATGGTCCCCGTAAAACTTATCTTTTGAAAACTGCCCAAGGTCGCCACGATATTTTTTCTAGAAGGTAAAATATCGAAAACTTATATACTCTTGCCCTTATAAAAATCCCGCTATCTGACTGTAATAAAATTTCAGAAAACCGCCGATTTCGTTAGACGAATTTTTTCAACACAGAAATGAGGAAATGGCAATGACGAAATAACTTAGACTAACACATTTTCAAAGTAAACTAAATCACTTTACTGAATTATGTCGATTTTCACTGCTATGAGTACAAAAGAATTAGTTATGATTAATTGTTATAATTACCAGAATGAGAATGCTACACCATCAAGTTTTAATTACCTTAAACTATACTTACAACTAAGGCAGCCCATTTTGCTCACGCACACTTCCATACCTTTTTTTATACCTTCCCCTTTATTTATTCAATTTTAAACATTCCGATTGTTATCCGCGATGCCCGTCCACGAACAAGATGCCGGCCGAACACGTGTTTGGTCCCGTAACTTCAATATTTGTTTTATCACTTTAATCTCTACACATCACTGTCCGTATTACTCACTCCGATATGTTTGTTACCTTCTGGGGTCCCGGTCGGTCTTATTGAGTTAAATACATTTACGAAAACTCGACCAACCGGGCCCAAACCGAAACTTTAGATGTCTGTAGCGGTACGCTGTGTTCTGTAGACCGCTTAGCGTCTCTGCTTAATGTCGACTGTCACGGAGAACGTAACAGGTACATGTTCCTTTCTCTGGAGGGAAGCTGTGTTCACTGCTACTATGTTTTCGTCGCTCATTGCTCATTTGCTGTTGGGTAACCATTTTATATATGGAATGGAGCTGATATATGTGTGTGACCAGAGGACAATATTTGACTTGGCTCTGCTGATGTCACCAACAGTAGGCGGAGTTTAATGCTGTTTCCGGTATTGAGCTGATAGCTGCGACAAACGGTTTGCTACATCGCCATGTTTCACAGCGTGGGTTGTATTTTCCAAGCGTCACTCCGGCGCGCCGCCCATCAATGTTGCATACGGGCGTGATCACACACACGCAAAGTTCTGCGAAAAATTGGGGTGGTAAATTCTTCGCCGCATTACTCAACAACAACCTGCGTCTTACTGCTTTGTTTCACTGTTGTTGCTTAACACTGTTCTGTTATACGAACAAATACGTTGCACAATAATACAGTTTTACAATATTTTATACACGCCCGCCCGAAAACGAAATAAGTAAAAATATATAAATGCCCCATACGGTTAAAATAAAAAATACCCAAAAATGACCCGCTACACCCATAATTAGTTTTTTGCAAACTTTTTAGCTAAAAAATTTTTAAACGAATTTTATGTATGCACCTACAGTAGTTTTGTCATGTAGTTTACATAGAAACACAAAAAACTCAGTTTGTGCAAGTTTTGTGGCTGTCGGAGCTCAGGTAGTTACTGCCAACTATTACCAAAAAGACAGGTGTGTGTGTGTGTGTGTGTGTGTGTGTGTGTGTGTGTGTACATACAATTATATATGAGCCTGCATGTATATACGGTTGTGTAAGCCCCCCCCTCCGCAAGACCATATTAGTTTTTCAGTTTTTTTAAGAAAAGCCACAAGTATTTATATATGATTATTGTAACGAGTAGACTCTTATCGTCTCTAAAAAATGTGCTTCGTGTGTTCGCCTCACACGTTGTAGTCGTTAGGTAACGCTGACGATGTCCGTCGCGATCTCACGAATTACCAGTACTCGCGAGTGTGAACCTTACCTATCCTTTAATATGTGATTGTAATTCCCGGGTGGCGCCAAATTGTTTATACTGAAAACAATTAAAAAATATGACTATCGAGCGGTCGTTCCAGACGGCATGGCTGATTCGAATTACCCACGCAATTTGCGGGCTTATTAATCTCGCTGGTAGTTCGCCGAGTTGCCGACGTCTAGCGCTTACTGTCACTTTCGCTTGTCGCTAAAGTACACAAATCATATAATGCAATTTACTATGAAATAAAGAACGGTGGTTACAACTCTGTACTAGTTTATTAACTTGTAATTATTTGTTATTCAATATTATACAAAATTATATATTGTTATTAAACAAAATTGATCCGGCAATAAAAAGACAATATTTCTCAGGTTTGGCGAAAGGTGATCTAGAACGATTTCACTTCGACATGGTGCTGACAAATGTTTATTTTTCTATCGTTCATTTAAATCTGAGTTCTTTTGGTTACGAAAACATATGAATATGATTATAATAAAGTACACTACCTTGCATTGATGGTACTTACATACTATTAGGTTTAAATACAATTTGTTCCTGAAGTGTTAAAAAGTGTGTGTTAAAAGTTCGTAATTTTTACCCAGGTTATTTTCTGGTTTCATACAAGTTTAGTGTTTTATTTTTCATTAATCCTTGAAAGAAATTTGATTATCAGTTCGTAGTGAGAGTTAATTGTGTTGTGAGAAAAAGTTAATAAGAATTTATTCCATAAATTCGGGTAATTCAGCAATACTTATCAAATCTGTTGAATTAGGATGAAGAGTTACTCAGTTCAAAATAGGTTGGGTCCTTTTGGTCATCAATCTTCCATCATTTATGAATTTAATTACGCCTGGCGTCTTTCGGATATGTTGGTGTAAATAATTAATTTGGAATTTAATAATCTGGTCTGTGGCCTCGGTTGAATGGACCAGTTCCTCATCAGACTTCTTGCATCTTCATGTTATAAATTTTGATTGCTTTTTTACTGTTGTAACATTATAGAAGTTGTCCTCTTCTTCGTTTAAGCCCCGCAATGGAAGCCAATCTGTAACATTGTAGAACGACTGGTGTGTCTCTGTAAGACGTGTATATGGTATTTTATGTATTAGTGTGGTGTGTTCGTCTCACACCTTGTCGTTACATCAATGGTTGCCGCTAACGAAGTCCGTAGCATTGTCACGATTATCAGTACAACCTAGTGGAAACCTTACCTGTAATTTCATAGGGGTTTGTGAATCCCGGGTGGCGCCAAATTGTTTGTTGAAAACAATTAATTTATGAGGTAATGTGCTAAAAAGGTGTTTTCAGCGATGACGGCCGGAGCATTCAAATCGGTTCCCGCCTTTGTACTGCTTACTGTATCGCACAGATAGCGAAAGCGCTAGTTGTCTAATCTGTAAGTTCGCTAACACACACACATATATAATACAATTTCCTATGAAATAAAACAATGGTTACATTCGGTACTGTTTCTTTAATGGTTGTTTGGTAATTATGCAATTTGATAATAATATAATTATTTAGTATTTTATAAATTTGCTCCGACATTAAACATGAAACGCTTAATCTCAAGTTGACGAAATCGGTATTGAGACTAGTTACTTGATGTAGTAATGGCTACTGTTTGTATTTTATACGTAAACTCGTTCAAAATCTGGAGTCCTTTTGATTATAAAGAAAACATTAAATATGATTACAATAAAAAAGTACACTACCGTACATTATTCGTACTAAAATAGTATAAAGTGTGGCTACAATTTGTTCTGCAGTGTAGTAATAGGTGTTTCAAAAGTTCGCAACCTAGTGCGAGGTTATTTCTTAGTTAACAAGTTTTTCTATGTAAGTTTATTTTATTTAATCCTTGAAAGAAATTATTTTCAATTCATAGTGAGAGTTTGTATAGATTCGAGAAATATTTAAAGTGCTTTGATTCCTGGAAATTGGGTATTTAAATGATACTTATCAATTCAGAAGGTTTGTGATAGATCGTTGTTCATTTGAAATGGAAAATTCATCAATTTTGAGTGACTTAGGCTGCTGGCGTCCTTTTCATATTAGTCTTGGGAATTTCTGCTTTTAATTTTCGTTTAAATTGTTCCTGGACATCAGTTAAATGTTATTACTCTTCATCTCCTTCTCACTTGTATATGTTTTTGACTTTTGACTAGTTTTTTTAACATTTTAAAGTAAAATTTAAGTCATACAAAATCTTGCGTCCCTGCTACAGAAGCGTCATTATACGAGTACTGAAAATTAACGGAAAATTAGTAACCAAACCTATGGTTTCTATGGTAACCTAAACCCTTTGATTGGCTAAGGCATGGTTTATTACCATTGTTATCATATTTGAATTTTTATTCAAAATTACTGTATATTTTCTGATTGATTTTACTTCCATGTTCCTTAAGGAATGGAAGTATGGTGATGGCAAAAAAATCGTGTTTGAGATTATTGCAGATTCTGATTGTACTACACTCAAAACATGAAAAAAGTCGTTTTTCGAAAAGTGTCTGTGTGTCTGTCTGTGTGTCTTAGCTTTTTTTCTATGGCAAACGATAACAGCCGCAAATTCAAACAGAATCAAATAATTTTTTGCATACAGCCCTGATTTATAGAGTACTCACGACCTATTGTTTTTGGTGAAGATTGGTTGAGAGAAAGGGGTAGTTTACCTGCAACGGTTTTTTTTTATCAAGGGTAATTTTGTTTGTTTGGCAAAGGATAACAGCCGCAAATTCAAACAGAATCAAATAATGTTTCGCATACAGCCCTGAATTGTAGAGTTCTCAAGACCTTTTGTTTTTGGTGAAGATCGGTTAAGGGAAAGGGGTAGTTTACCTGCAATGTTTTATGTTTTAAAAGGGCATTTTCTATGGCAAACGATAAGAGCCGCAAATTCAAACAGAATCAAATAAGTTTTTGCATACAGCTCTGATTTCTTGAGTACTAAAGACCTATTGTTTTTGGTGAAGATCGTTTAAGGGAAAGGGGTAGTTTACCTGCCACGTTTTTTGTTTTATCAAGGGTATTTTGTATGGCAAATGATAACAGCCGCAAATTCATACAGAATCATATAATATTTTGCATACACCCCTGAATTGTAGAGTTCTCAAGACCTATCGTTTTTGGTGAAGATCGGTTAAGGGAAAGGGGTAGTTTACCTTCAACGGTTTTTTATCAAGGGTAATTTTACTTCCATATTTCCTTAAGGAATGGAAGTATGGTGATGGCAAAAAAAATCGTGTTCGAGATTATTGCAGATTCTGATTCTACTACACTCAAAACATGAAAAAAAGTCGTTTTCCGAAAAGTGTCTGTGTGTGTGTGTGTGTCTGTGTGTCTGTCTGTGTGTCTGTAGATTTTTTTTCTATGGCAAACGATAACTGCCGCAAATTCAAACAGAATCAAATAATTTTTTGCATACAGCCCTGATTTGTAGAGGACTCGCGACCTATTGTTTTTGGTGAAGATCGGTTGAAGGAAAGGGGTAGTTTACCTGCAACGGTTTTTTTTTATCAAGGGAAATTTTTTTTTTTGGCAAACGATAACAGCCGCAAATTCAAACATAATCAAATAATGTTTCGTATACAGCCCTTAATTGTAGAGTTCTCAAGACCTTTTGTTTTTGGTGAAGATCGGTTAAGGGAAAGGGGTAGTTTACTTGTAACGTTTTATGTTTTAACAAGGGTATTTCCTATGGCAAACGATAACAGCCGCAAATTCAAACAGAATTAAAAGATTATTTGCATACAGCACTAAATTGTAGAGTTCTCAAGACCTATTGTTTTTGGTGAAGATCGGATAAGGGAAAGGGGTAGTTTACCTACAACGTTTTTTTAACAAGGGTATTTTTTATGGCAAACGATAACAGCCGCAAATTCAAACAGAATCAAATAATTTTCTGCATACTGCTCTGATTTGTAGAGTACTCAAGACCTGTTGTTTTTGGTGAAGATCGGTTGAGGGGAAGGGGTAGTTTACCTGCAACGTTTTTTATCAAGCGTATTTTCTATGGCAAACGATAACTGCCGCAAATTCAAACAGAATCAAATAATTTTTTGCATACAGCCCTGATTTGTAGAGTACTCGCGACCTATTGTTTTTGGTGAAGATCGGTTGAGGGAAAGGGGTAGTTTACCTGCAACGGTTTTTTTTATCAAGGGAAATTTTTTTTTTTGGCAAACGATAACAGCCGCAAATTCAAACAGAATCAAATAATGTTTCGTATACAGCCCTGAATTGTAGAGTTCTCAAGACCGTTTGTTTTTGGTGAAGATCGGTTAAGGGAAAGGGGTAGTTTACTTGTAACGTTTTATGTTTTAACAAGGGTATTTCCTATGGCAAACGATAACAGCCGCAAATTCAAACAGAATCAAAAGATTATTTGCATACAGCACTAAATTGTAGAGTTCTCAAGACCTATTGTTTTTGGTGAAGATCGGTTAAGGGAAAGGGGTAGTTTACCTACAACGTTTTTTTAACAAGGGTATTTTCTATGGCAAACGATAACAGCCGCAAATTCAAACAGAATAAAATAATTTTCTGCATACAGCCCTGATTTGTAGAGTACTCAAGACCTGTTGTTTTTGGTGAAGATCGGTTGAGGGGAAGGGGTAGTTTACCTGCAACGTTTTTTATCAAGCGTATTTTCTATGGCAAACGATAACTGCCGCAAATTCAAACAGAATCAAATAATTTTTTGCATACAGCCCTGATTTGTAGAGTACTCGCGACCTATTGTTTTTGGTGAAGATCGGTTGAGGGGAAGGGGTAGTTTACCTGCAACGGTTTTTTTTATCAAGGGAATTTTTTTTTTTGGCAAACGATAACAGCCGCAAATTCAAACAGACTTAAATAATGTTTCGTATACAGCCCTGAATTGTAGAGTTTTCAAGACCTATTGTTATTGGTGAAGATCGGTTAAGGGAAAGGGGTAGTTTACCTGTAACGTTTTATGTTTTAACAAGGGTATTTCCGATGGCAAACGATAACAGCCGCAAATTCAAACAGAATCAAACGATTATTTGCATACAGCCCTAAATTGTAGATTTCTCAAGACCTATTGTTTTTGGTGAAGATCGGTTGAGGGAAAGGGGTAGTTTACCTGCAACGTTTTTTTAACAAGGGTATTTTCTATGGCAAACGATAACAGCCGCAAATTCAAACAGAATCAAATAATGTTTTGCATACAGCCCTGATTTGTAGAGTACTCAAGACCTATTGTTTTTGGTGAAGATCGTTAAGGGGAAGGGGTAGTTTACCTGCAACGTTTTTTTATCAAGCGTATTTTCTATGGAAAACGATAACTACCGCAAATTCAAACTGAATCAAATAATTTTTTGCATACGTCCCTGAATTGTAGAGGTCTCAAGGACTTTCGATTTTGGTGAAGATCGGTTAAGGGGAAGGGGTAGTTTACCTGCAACCTTTTACGTTTTAACAAGAGTAAAGTACTTGAAAATTTATTTAAACTTTTTCAAACAATGGTAATTGTTAAAAATAAAATAATTTTGTTGCCAGGCAATAAAATTAAAATGTTTTCATTTTAATGTAAATCATGTATAAGAGAAAATATATCGCGCTTGGCAGGCGATATTAAGATTTAAATATAAATCTTAGAATATGGAAGTCATGTATGGTTCTCCATACCGATATTTTTCTATGGTAAACGATAACAGCCGCAAATTCAAACAGAATCAAATGATGTTTTGCATACGGCCCTGTATTGTAGAGTTCTACAATACCTATTGGTGTTGGTGAAGATCGGTTAAGGGAAAGGGGTAGTTTACCAGCAACATTTTATGTTTTAACAAGGGTATTTTTTTATATCACGAACGATAACTGCCGTAAATTCAAACTGAATCAAATAATTTTTTGCATACGTCCCTGAATTGTAGAGGTCTCAAGGACTTTCGATTTTGGTGAAGATCGGTTAAGGGGAAGGGGTAGTTTACCTGCAACCTTTTACGTTTTAACAAGAGTAAAGTACTTGAAAATTTATTTAAACTTTTTCAAACAATGGTAATTGTTAAAAATAAAATAATTTTGTTGCCAGGCAATAAAATTAAAATGTTTTCATTTTAATGTAAATCATGTATAAGAGAAAATATATCGCGCTTGGCAGGCGATATTAAGATTTAAATATAAATCTTAGAATATGGAAGTCATGTATGGTTCTCCATACCGATATTTTTCTATGGTAAACGATAACAGCCACAAATTCAAACAGAATCAAATGATGTTTTGCATACGGCCCTGTATTGTAGAGTTCTACAATACCTATTGGTGTTGGTGAAGATCGGTTAAGGGAAAGGGGTAGTTTACCAGCAACATTTTATGTTTTAACAAGGGTATTTTTTTATATCACGAACGATAACTGCCGTAAATTCAAACTGAATCAACTAGGTTTTTGCATACCTTTTTGAACTAAAGAGAACTCAAGGTCTGTTGATTTTGGTGAAGATCGGTTATGGGAAAGGGGTAGTTTACCTGCAACATTTTATGTTGTAACAAGAGAAATGTTTCCATGACGAACGATAACTGCCACACATTCAAACAGAATCAAATATTTTTTTGCATGCTTCCCTGAATTGTAGAGGACGGAAGGTCTGTTGATTTTGGAGAAGATCGGTTAAGAGAAAGGGGTAGTTTACCTGAAACATTTTATGATTTAACAAGAGTAAAGTACTTAATTTTTATAAATAAAGTATGCTGATAAAAAGCTCATAGTAATCCACAGTAGACACGTAGATGAAATATCTATAAATGAAGAAGTTAGGTGAACGGCGTGGGGGTAATTTTCTATTATTAAAAATTATAGTTGAAGGTGGAGGGGAGAATTTTTTATATGTGTACTACGTTATCGGCAACAAAGAAGTAGTTTTTTGTTAAAATTGCTTCCCGGGCTCTTTAGCCGTAGTCCAATGTTTTCTGCAAAACCAGACTTTTCGGCAGTGCCATCGACTGCCATCATCGGTGAAAATCGAGTGCGAAAACGTGAGGTGGTATACGTTAGTGACCACAGTACTGTGGTTAATGCTGAAGCAATAAGTAGAAAGACGTAGTTTCTATGGAAATATTTCATTTCGAATATGATTTTTTAAATATAAATCTTAGAACATGGAAGTCGTGTATGGTTCTCCATACCGATATTTATTCTTCTGTCTTCCTTCCTGAGTATTAAATATTATCACTACTGTTTGTCTTTCCTTTCAAAGATTAAATCAGTACCTCATAAGGTCATGTTCTATTAGATATTAACTTTTGTACAATTATGTCAACATTTGTTAATTACATATTTCTTTTAATTTAAGTTCTTATTGTAACGTTTTCTTTTAAAATGATTTACACATTATTCTTGGCTAGTTACTTGCCTTGTGGATTTTATACAATTTGTAATTATTTGTTTTGACAGTTAGGCATTTCAGAGGCACTAGTAGCCATTGACTATATTTACTGAATTTATACAAATGATGTTTCATTTTATTCTAATGTGTTTTGTTTTGTTTATTATCCCATTTGTATGGTTCTGTTATTTTCTACATTAACTGATTTTCTAGTGTAATTAGATTTGTATTGTCTTAACTTCTTAATTATCTATTTTGCCTTTGTTAACAATATGGCTACCACTCCCTATTCTTCATCAATTAAAAACATAACATCTAGGCATATGCTCTGTACAATTTCTTCACTCATATCCTATTCATAAATATAATTACACAGTTATTTAACAATTATTAAGTAACATTTGTTTACAACTCATTTCATTAATTACTATTTTTTGGGTGTTAATTTACATCACACCTTTTAAATTTACTTAATTGATTTTCCCTTATAATCTGGGGTGTTTATTTATTACATTATTAACTTCTTATTCCCTAATTAAACTCTACTTTCAATCCATGTTAACAGTAGCTGCTTATCTTTTCAAGGGATTCTCCCCTTTAATTACAATCGTTTACAATTAAACTTAATTCTCTTAAAAATCCTTTCTTAAATAACAATGTCATCATCACTTTCCAGTGTTCATTTCATATTACTAATTGTTTACATTTAATATTATCATTAACCATATATTTTTAATTACTAATTTGTTTCACTTTTAATCACATAGTGGTTCCTCATCACTCTTCAGTGTTTATTCCACATTGTGAAGTGCTTACATTTAATGCTATCATTAAAACCTTATTTTTAATTATTATTGGTTTCACCATTAATCAATTATTGTTTATTATTGATTATTAAGCGTTTTATTACTATAAATATGGTTTCTCACTATTTTGGGGATTTACACTTTCACAATTGCACTCTTTAACTGTTTACATTAAGTGTTTCTTAGTTATCCCTATAATTATTTCTCTTTCTCACTTTCTCACTATTTCTTTCTTTACAAATATTATACATAGTATTACTAAGGTTATATTTCTATAGAGTTTTATTATATCTAACTCTAATTCTTGGGTTAGTGTACTTTTCTTTTTATTATATTATTTTACTGGGTTTTGGTTAAAACAGTTACATTCATTATTTAATTGATAATAATATTTATTTCTGGTATTGGATAATCATTGGTTTTATTCCCAATATTATACTTGAGTGTACCATTTCTCCCTTACATATTTCATATTATTGGTGTAATGGGGCAAATTAAAAGGTTTTCTTTATTTTATTAATTTTGGTTTTGATTTCATTAATAATCATCAATTCAATCACGTTTCAAATTGCCAGACTTCACCTGTGAGGAGCCCCAGTACAGCAATGCACACAGTTAGCCTAAACAATTGCCCAGACGGATTGCGTAACTGCCCCAGCAGCAGGCTTTTTGTGAATCACAGTCTGCAGTCTGTCATCAGAGAGTGAATAGTAGATAGCCAGCAGCAGCATAAAGTGCCGGAAACAGCAAAACAGTGGCCTCGGGAGTGTAAGATAGGCCGTAATAATTAGTCGGCCTATCTATTCAAGTGTTAAAACAGTTAATAAAAAGCGTACAAACAGTATAACGTGCGGCCAGTCAAATAACACCTTCAGACCGTGCGGTCATAAAAAATCTTAGCTCGAGCTTATTAAGGTCGGCCGACCAAACAAGTGTAACAGAGATGTGTAAAGCAGTATAAATTAATAATATACACAGTAAAATCAGTGCGAAGTTTAATACAAGTGAAACCACAATGTTTTGAACATCGAATTAGAGAACTCTGGGTGACGCGCCATGCGGTCGGTAGAAACGAAGCTGCACACATAACTGTATCCATTCACTTATATTATTCTTTTAAATAAAAAGGGGGTAATTTATATGTGTGTGCGTGTGGGCAAACTGGGTAGCTTTCTTTAAATTAAGAATTAATATAAGTAATAATGTCTGAGTAAATCTTTTGTTGTGGTGTAGATTTGAAAAGAAAATTCATAAAATGACAGTAAAAGTTTGAATAGAAACATTTGTGAACCAAGTAAAGTTAAAAGTAGTAAAAGGAAATAATAAATATAATGGTCTAATAAAATTTGAGTTGTTTTACATAAATGCGAGTTGAGTATGTTACTGAGTTAACCTTGAACTCTGCTTGTATTACGCCTTTCGTGCGACGGACTTTGGGCTGGAAGGTGAGTTATCCTGGGTAAGCAAATATTTGAATGGTATAAGTCTCATAATAATCTGAGTTAACACATTGGTTTGTTTCTTATCCCTTGGTTTCACTTTATTTCCTTTACACTGGATTAGTTTTATTTTCCTTTCTTCTTCTTCTTCTTCTTCTTCTTCTTCTTCTTCTTCTTCTTCTTCTTCTTCTTCTTCTTCTTCTTCTTCTTCTTCTTCTTCTTCTTCTTCTTCTTCTTCTTCTTCTTCTTTTTAATTTGGTTCTCCCCTTCTCGTTTGGTTTTATTTCATTTGGTAGTATGGATTTGTTCACTTCCTTCAGTTGGCTGTATTCTTATTTGGTTTCGGTTCTTCCCTTCTTCTTTGTTTTCCAGTTTGTTTGGTCAATCACTTGGGTTAGGTCAAGTCGTTGTTTGTCGTTTCATTGTCTTTACATTTTATTTATATTTAATATTTTATTTTATACGAGGTATATCTATATTTAGTATCATCTTTTTCATCGCTGGTATTGGGGTGGCTTATTTGTGTTGTAACACTGTTTTAAATAAAAATTGAGTCGATTACGGTTTGGCGTCTATAGGTCATGAGAGTCAATAATGAACTAACAGTTTTTAACGGAATAATAATAAATAACGTTCGGTTGTTATGGCAACTGTCTGTCTCTCATTGGCTATTCATATCTTATGCCCATTGTTATAATATTTGAATTTTAATTCAAAATGACTAAATATCTTCTGATTATTATTCTTCTTCTTCTGTCTTCTTATCTGTGTATGAGATATTATCACAACTGTTTATATTTTCTTTCAAAGATTATTTTGACATCGCACAAAGCTGTGTTTGTTTATGTATTAAAGTTTTGACAGTAATGTTAATATTATGTAATTATATTTCTTTCTTATTTTATGTTTTTAATTTAACTTTTACATCTTAACATGATTCACTAATTGTACTTTACTAGTTACTCGCCCTAAATTTTCTAATACAATAGTTAATTTCTTACATTTTGTTGAAATTAGATTTATACAGTTAGGCATTTTATAGGGCTAATAGTCATTGGCTATATTTTCTTATTTTACCCAAATTAAAGATTATTTTATATTTACATACGTTTTGCTTTGTGTCACAAATGACTTGTTTACTTTTTGAATTATTTTGGGTTGTTTCATAATCTATAATATAACGCGCTAGGTAGTGTGTCCGTCATCGGTATGTTACCATAGTAACAAGTAAATAAACAAATGATATTTACCAGCATCGAAACCCTTACATTTTGTTGAAATTAGATTTATACAGTTAGGCATTTTATAGGGCTAATAGTCATTGGCTATATTTTCTTATTTTACCCAAATTAAAGATTATTTTATATTTACATACGTTTTGCTTTGTGTCACAAATGACTTGTTTACTTTTTGAATTATTTTGGGCTGTTTCATAATCTATAATATAACGCGGTAGGTAGTGTGTCAGTCATCGGTATGTTACCATAGTAACAAGTAAATAAACAAATTATATTTACTGGCATCGAATCCGTTCCTATAGTTATTAATGTTTTTACTATGCGATTGTGTTGATATGTTTTGTAATTTTGTATACATGTACGTCTATATATTTTGTAATTGTCCTATATTTCTGTTTAATATAACGCGGTAGGTAGTGTGTCAGTCATCGGTATGTTACCATAGTAACAAGTAAATAAACAAATGATATTTACTGGCATCGAATGTATACATTTATCCGTTCCTATAGTTTTTAAAGTTTTTACTATGCGATTGTGTTGATATGTTTTGTGATTTTGTATACAGGTACGTCTATATATTTTGTAATTGTCCTATATTTCTGTATATGTTTTAATTGTGATATTTATGTTTATACGTATGTCTGATGATCGAATGAATAAGTAGTGAAATACGATCAAATATGCCTCCTAAATGCCAGCAACCACCAACTGCTGAAGAAATTGCAGCAAAAAAGCACGTAATGATTGTAACGGTACAAACCGATGGGGATTTGTAAATTAAATCTTTTCAATTTTATTCAACCAAGTACATGTTGTGATCCAACCATAGCGTCGAGACTGTCACGGCCTGGGACAGGAATTTGAAGTTAGCAACTAGGGTGCGACTTCACAAACAAGAGCGCGCACTTCGGCCAACGTTCTCACAAAAAACGGCACGTACATACATTCCAGCGCCGAACCTGTGATGGGAACAAAGCAATACAGAATACACGTTGACGGCGACGCCTAACACCTGGGCGGTTAGGCAACCAACGCACACACACAGTCAGTCGTCACACAGCAGTTCTCTACAACTCATCAAACGGTGCAGACGTAATTTCACAGTAGCCTCGGAAAAACTTTGGTAGACCGAAAGTTAACAGTAGGTCTACCAAAGAGTGTATCGTAATAAAACAACAGTAAATAGTGGTTCAACCGGAGGAACAGTGTATAAAAGAGTGTAGTGAATGAAAACTGGGAGTTAAGTGAAGAAGATGGAGTAGACATAGTGCGCAATACCGGGGACTTCATACAGTTAAGTAAAAGTGAAATTTATAATAATTGGCCAAAAGTTTATAATAAACGGTAAATTCATAATGAGCTCAATAACGGGGGTTTATTCGAATACGTAAAGAGAGAGAGCGTGTGTGTGAGAGAGAAAGGGAAAAAAGGGGGAGAAAGAAAACATTACTGGTTTGTATAATCTATAGAATTTATAATATTGTAACCCTATTAACCAAATTATTGGAAGAGTAAAGAAGTTAATTGTTATGGTAAATAAAACAATGTTTGAATCGTCATAAATATGTGTTAGTTGTAAGTTATTATCTCATTACCATTTCCTAGTGTTCTGTGCTGAAAAATTCGTCTAACGTTTCCGGGAATCTTCTGAATTGGGGGGAAGTCAGATTGCAAAATTATCCAGTTTTAATTAAGGAAGCGTATAAAAGTTTTACATATTTTAACTTAAAAAATATGTTGGCGGCCCTCAACTTCTGTTGGTGTTTTATAAAAAGGTAAGTCAGCGAGAAAAGATCGCAGGTAAGGTTCTGGCAGTTTTTATTTCACTAATTTATTTCTAATTAGGGTGTTACTTAACATGGTGAAGCTCAAAGATGCCGTAGAGCGGCCATGTCAGAAGAGCAGCTTCAAGCAGAAGGTGAAACTAATGCTGTAAGTCACCGGCAACACAGAGAAAACATGCCACAAAATCAACTTCAACAAGAGCGCGAGGCAAACGCTGAAAGACAAAGGGTTGCACGCCAACATCAAAGAGGACGTCTGAGTAGATATGTCCGATCCCGCAACACCGCTTTGCTTCCCGAAAACTTCAATGAAGACGAAATTGAAGAACGTTATCTTGGCCCAATGGATGCTAAATGTCCATTTTGCAATGCCACGCATTTCAAAAATGAATTAATGTCAAATTGCTGCCATAAAGGGACCATTGCATTAGATGAAATACGAATGCATCCCTTCATTACAAATTACATGAATGGATCTGATCCAAATTCTAAAAATTTCATGGAAAACATAAGATCCTACAACAGCGCAATGGCCTTTGCTTCAATGGGAGCACAAGTTGACCAGTCAGTGACCAGACGTTCAGGTCCTTTTTGTTACAGAATCCATGGGCAAATTTATCACGCTACATCTGCATTACACCCAAATCAAGGTGAATTACCAAAGTATGCCCAACTGTACATTTTGGATTTGGCCCAAGCCTTGACAGAAAGAATGAACAATCAAGCAAACAATGGATGCATTCGTGTCGTAATGGAGAACCTCCAAAAACTTCTTGGAGATATCAATCCGTTCTCTAGAGAATACAAGAACATGCTCAATTTTGAACAAGACGAAATGCTAAAGGCAAATCGGGAAAACCGAACGCTAATTGAATATAGCATGACTTTCTTGAGAGAAAGAGTAAATAATGTGCTCCCCGGCAGAACCAATGCTCCCACTACCAGAGGAGAAATTGCTGCCGTTTTTCACAGTGCAGATGGTGCACCCCCAGAAAATCGGGATATTACAATTTATCCGAAATGCGAAATTTTACAAAATATATCCATCCTGAGTAGACTCTGTGACCCAATGTGCTACCCTTTGCTTTTCCCATATGGGGATTCAGGGTGGACCACAGATCTGAAGAAAGCTGTTGGTCAAGGAAATGTGTCCCAGCTTCAATGGTATTCATACCATTTTGCCATTCGTGATGGAAACTTTAACGAGTTCCTCAACGCAGGAAAGCTGACTCGCCAATTCATGGTTGATGCCTATTGCAAGACCGAGGCAAACCGTTTGAATTGGTTTCGAAAAAATCAAAACCCAGTAAGAGCTGAAGACTATGATGTTCTTCACCGATTTGTGAACAACGACAATTTTGAGGACGTTAACATATTGGCTGGAAAGAAAGTTATATTGCCTTCAACCTTCCAAGGGAGTCCAAGAAATATGGCTCAAAATTACCAAGATGCTATGGCCATGGTCAGGAAATATGGCAAACCTGACTTATTTGTAACATTCACGTGCAATCCTAAATGGAGGGAAATCAGGGAAAACTTACTTCCCGGTCAGCAACCATGTGACCGGCCTGATTAGTAGCAAGAGTGTTTGAGTTGAAACTGAAATTGCTACTTGAAGACTTAACCAAACACCATAGATTTGGACGTGTTAGGGCTATGCTCCACGTGATAGAGTTCCAAAAACGTGGTCTACCACATGGGCACATATTGCTATTCATGGCCCCGGAAGACAAAGTCTGGGAGAATGAAAGAATTGACAAAATTGTCTGTGCAGAACTCCCTGATAAAGATGCCCACCCGAGGCTACATGAAATTGTAAAATCCTGTATGATACACGGCCCATGTGGTCCATTAAATCCAAACGCACCGTGTATGGAAAACGGCAAATGCACAAAAGAATTCCCAAAAGATTTCTGTGCCGAGACCAACAGCAATGTCAATGGTAACCCAAAATATCAACGCCGAGATGATGGTAACTTTGTTGAACTTGGGGGGAAACAAAGTGGATAACAGATGGGTGGTGCCATACAACCCATACCTGTCTCTGAAATACAACGCCCACATTAACGTAGAGATTTGTAGCTCAATTCAAAGCATTAAATACCTGTTCAAATATGTTTACAAGGGGCATGACTGTGCAAATATTCAATTCGTTACTGTTCCCACAGAACAGGAAGCTACTATTGAATGGGACGAAGTAAAAAATTACTTGGAGACCCGATATGTAAGTGCATGCTGGAGGCTCAGGGAATACAAAATGCACCACCAAACTGATCATGTGGAAAGATTAAATGTCCACCTTGAGGACAAGCATACAATATGTTTTATACCAGGCAAGGAAGCTGAAGCTGTACAGCAAAAAGCCACCAAGTCCAAACTTCTGGGTTGGTTTAAACTTAATCAGGAAGACCCTAATGCCCGAGAGTATTTATATATTGAAATTCCCGAACACTATACCTGGGATGACAAAAATTCTAAATGGAAACCACGTCTTAGAGGACATGAAACTACAATTGGCAGAATGTTTGCCGTTAGTCCCACGGATAGAGAAAAATGGTTCCTCCGAATTCTCCTTCTCAATGTTAGAGGAGCAACATCTTTCGAGGACCTAAGAACGGTAGAAGGAAATCCTATCCCCTTTGCAACTTTCCAAGAAGCATGCATTGCAAGGGGATTAACTGATGATGACTCAGAATGGGATACTTGCCTAACAGAAGCTGCAACCTATCAAATGCCAGTACAACTTAGGCAGTTGTTTGCATTTATTTGTACCATATGTGAGCCGTCGGATGTCGCAGCATTATTCGACAGACATAAGTACAATCTTATGCAAGACTATAAGAGACGCTTTCCTGATGGAGAAAAAGCTCTCTATTTGATGCTTAAAGAAATTGAATCTGTCCTCGAACATATGGAAAGTCATTGGTAGATTTTGGCCTAGAACTTCCAGTCGGCAGCTATGACGAGCCAATCCATTCTGGAAAATATTACGATCCAATTGCCGAAAAAACCATGTTCGAAGAAAAATTTCAAATGCTCAACCCAGGGCAAAGAAGGGCTTTCGACAAAATCAGGGAAGCAATTGAAAACCCTAACTTACCCAAACATCTATTCTTTATTGATGGACCTGGCGGAAATGGTAAAACCTTCCTTTACAACACAATCATGCACTATGTGCGTAGCAAAAATGAATTAGTCTTGCCATGTGCATTTACAGGCTTGGCAGCAACTTTGCTTGAGGGAGGCAGAACTTCCCACAGTCGTTTCAAGCTGCCTATTCCAATAAATGAAACATCAACCTGTAATGTTCGACATGGGACTAATACAGCAAATGAACTGGATAAGGCCAAAGTGATAATCTGGGATGAAGCTTCAATGGCCCAAGGACATGGAGTAAATGCAGTTGACACACTGTATAAAAAACTCTTAGCTGAAGATCCAAAGTTCCTTCTAAAAAACCATTTGGAGGTGCAGTCTTTCTTTTCGGTGGAGATTTTAGACAAATTCTCCCTGTTGTTCCACATGGCAGCAGAACCGAAATACTTTCTTCATGCATGAAGAATAGTAAGTGTTGGAAAAATATTCAGGTTCTAAAGTTAGACCAAAACATGCGTGCCAATGAGGACAATGTCCCATCAGAACACCGAGGCTTTTCCGATTGGCTTTTAAAACTTGGGAATGGAAAACTCCAAGAGCCTGGATTAGAGGAAGGCATCTTCGAAATTCCTCCAGTCTGCATTGAAAATGATGTATTGTTGCTGCTGTCTTTCCTGAGGTCATCCAATCAGGAGATGACAGCATTGCTAACCGTGCAATCCTGACTCCAAAAAACCACGAGTCACTTGAACTAAATGAAAATGTCCTTAGACGAATTCAATCTGAATTGAAATGCCATACCAGCATAGATTCTATTCAGCAAGACAGTGCAAATGCCGAGGAGGCAGCAAACTATCCAATGGAGTTTTTGAACAGCTTAACATCTGGAGGTATGCCTCCTCATAGACTTAACTTGAAAGTTGGTACAGTAGTAATGTTGCTACGAAACCTTGACTCAACAAGAGGTCTTTGCAATGGCACCAGAATAGTCATGAAGCAAGTGATGTCAAAAGTCATTGACTGTGAAATCCTGACCGGATCTTTTAAAGATACCAGGGTATTTATTCCAATAGTTATTCTTGCACCCAGTGACCCTGACCTTCCCTTTACATTAAGACGAAAACAGTTTCCATTTAGACTTGCTTTTGCTATGACCATCAACAAAAGCCAAGGGCAAACATTGGATTCAGTTGGTATTTATTTGCCATCTCCAGTATTCAGTCATGGACAACTTTATGTTGCATTTTCAAGAACAAAGTCCTTTCAGCAAGTCAAGGTAAAAGTCTTAGGAACTGTCCAATAAGGCAACTTAAAGAAAGACCACAGAGTTTATACCAAAAATGTGGTCTACAAAGAAGTTTTCGCCCAATAATTAAATTTTATAGCCAGTATGTAATTAAATGTATTTAATATATGCCAATAAATAATTAAATATGTGCTAATAAAAATGCTCGCCACCCAGGCGTAGAACGAGTACTTCAGCTAGTAATTGTATGTTCTTATTACTTTACCAAATCATGGGCTGTCTATTATTCTCTAATTTCTGTTCCTGTATTATTATGTTTGTAAGAATTTGTCTCTTTACTTATCTATATTGCCATTTTTTATAACTTGTCTATTATTTACTATTACTTATAAAACATAACACATAATTTAGGTTATACTTTTTTCAGCCATATTCCTTCTCATAAACTTAATTGAACAGATCCTTCAACAGTTACTATGCTAAGCTTGTTTATATTTAGTTTATTCTTAACTATTTTGGTGACTAACATTATAACACCATTTATTTTATCTTACTAATTATCCTTTTGAACATAGGACGTTTTACTTATTTTGCACTTATATTCTTTAATATATTTTTCTTCTAAACTTTACTATATATTTTCTTTCTCTACCTAACCATTGTAACACTAATATTTTTAATCGTTATGGGATGTTTACCCTGAATACCATTGTATTCCTAATCTACAATCACTCTTAATTCTAATAACAATAATATTCTTATTCTCTGGCACTTTTCACCATTAAACTGTAGTGTTAATCACTGGTTTTAGGTGTCTATACCTATCTGTAGGGTTTTCTATTTATTTTGGGGTCTACACTGGCACTTTGCACTTTTTTATGGTACTTGAGTGTTACTAGTGGTTATTCCCTAATATTGATTTTCTTTTCTCACTTATTCACCTTCACTCCCTACCTATCTCTCACTTCTGGGTTTTTTTTATTGTTTTATTGACAATTATTAGTTGTACTGTTAACAAGTTTCATGCTCTGATTCACTTATCATTATATAGTTATTCATAACATTTAATATCTATTTCTTTGGTTAGTGTACTTTAGTTGACATTACTTTATTTGATTTTAATATTTATCATTTACATTTATTATTTGTTTGAGTCTTTTTCATCGTCATTTGAATTTAATATGTCTCGTTTTCTGTTCTTTATTATTTGTTTGTGTCTTTTCTGTATACCTTCTCATTTTATTTTCTTTATTGAGTCAATCACTTGGGTTGGGTCATAGTCGTTTGTCTCGTCATAGTCATTTTATTTTCATTCATTAAATATAGTTGATTCATAGTTTTTTCCCTGGTATTCGGGTGGCTTTTTGTGTTGTAACATAATGCCTCTCCATCAGAATTGATCATTTTGGTAAAACACTAGCATAGTTTTTTATGAAATTATCAGTTATATATAATTTTTTCCTTTTTCTCCTTGTTTATTTCTTCTTTCTTGTTTCTCTTCTTTCTTGTTCCACTCCTTTTTTATTTAGTTATCTTTTAGATCTGTTTTTACTTATTTCCATTAGTGCGTTCTCCCTGTTATATAATTTTTTCCCTAACTTTGAGTAGCTGGTTTCTTCCATTACTACCTTTTTTTCTGAGATCAGAGGAACATCATCTCTGTTCAGTTAATTGATTGCTGGACCTATTCTCAGTCAATCTTAAATACCTTTTTGTCATCTTGTGACTTTCATTAATACTAATATTTTGGGGATTGTCCACTTCATGGTTCTTTAGATCATTTTAACCTTTTACTCATTGTTTCTTCCGCTGTACCTTTGCTATATTCTGTTATATACTCACACAGTTGATTGTTTTTATTTATGTAGTTGTTAATTTCATTATTTCTAACTTTTAATTAGTTTGTTTTTCTTTTCTTCTTGTGATCATTTTAATTATTTTAGACATCTTTTCTTTTCTTCTCCTTTGTTGATTACCACTATTTGCTTTAGCCACTTGCTGTATATTTGCTTTATATTTTTTCTTGTTGTACCAGTTCATTTTTCTTTTCTTTTCTGAATATTCTATATTCTTTATAATTTTATGTATTTGTCTTAGCAGTTCTTGCTTGGTTTTATTTTTGTTTATTTTAATTGGTCTCCCTTCTAATTCACTTGTATTATTAGTTCTTGTTTTCACCTTTTATCTCACATATTTTTCTAAAGATTAGTGTAAGTTGATCTTACCGTTTAGGAATTTTGTAGTTTATTCCTTTATTTTATGTTTTTATTTTTTATTTTACCTCATACGTTTTCTAAATAATTGCGTAAGGTGATCTTACATATTTTTTGAATTTTGTAATTTATTTTTTATTTTTATGCGTTCCACCTGTCGGCTGTGGTTTCTTCTTCATCTATTTCTTGTCTCTCTCCCCGAGGTGGGTTGGATTGGTTTCCATTGTTTCTTGAGGGAATCCAGAGTTCTGGTGGGTTTCGTTTATTGTACGCTACTCGGAAATGCTCCGCAGGATTGTCGCTGAAAGGTATCCAGTCATAATTTTCATTTTCTTGTTGGTTACTTCCGGATGGTGCGTCCCTTCTTTGGTTATCGTTTCCGGATCTGGATCCTTCAATGTTATGATTCCTTTGCACATTTTCATTATTCTCCTCCCTTGGTGCTAGTTATCGCTCTGTGCGTTATTATTATTTCGGTCGTTTGATTGCGGTCTTGGGTAGCGCCTCCCCTGGTTGTTTTGGGTGCTCCCTCGCATAAAGTGTACCTTGGGTTGATTACTTGGATTTCGGTTATCTCCGTTTCCTCGGTTATTATTCTGGTAATTCGGGTTATAATTGTTCCCGTAGTAATTACTATTGTTGGGGTGGCCGTTCGGACGCTGGTTTGGTCCATTTCCCCGGTAATTATTATTATTTTGATTAGTTCCGTTATATGGTGGATTACCCTGATAAATTGGGCGGTTACCCCTATATTGATTGTTGTTATTATACCGGTTTGGGTTATTTTGGTTGTTGTTTTGGGGTTTGTTATTTGACAGATTGTAATTTAGTGTGTTCTGGTTCTCATCCCAACGGTTGTATTTTAAGTTGACCATTCGGTTGCGCCTATATTGACCATCATTTTCATGGTCTTCTAGTAAGCTTGCCATGCCTTGAATTGTTTTTATTTGGCCCTATCTTCTGGCTTTTTGAACCGCATCCTCATAATGGTATCCCAATTGTATTACCAATGACTCCTCTGGTATCCTCGGTTCCAAATTTCGGGCTAAGCACACTTTACCTAGAAAGTACGAAGTTAGTGTGTGTCCCGCTTGTGGTTCGTACCTCCCGTTGCTTATATCATTCCTTACCACGTTCTGGGTTGACTCCGACCAATATTTGCGTTTTGAATTCCTGGGTGCTGTTTATCTCTGGTCTGGTGGCCGTCCACCAATTGTCGTGGGTGTCCCGGAACATCTCATAAATCATACTACGCACCATAGTCCATCGAGTTTCCCTGTTCTTCTCTATCATTTCCTCAACTCTTTTGAGGAATTCCATAGGGTTGCGCAGGTAGCTGCGGAAGTTTATTAGCTCCCGGTTCTCGCTGGTTATGATGTGGGTGTTGTTGCAGGGTTTCTCTTTAAGTGCGTCTAGCTTTTCTTTCATTTGTCTTTCCCGTTGGTTAATTCCCTGGATCTTTTCCTTGTTTTCTTTGATCTGCCTGTCTACTTGGTTGAGGTTGGTATATACTCTTTCTACCCTCTCACTTACATCAGTTTGTATTTCCTTATGTTTTTCTTCAAGCTTTTTGAGCACCTCCTGTTTGTTTCTTGTGCATTCTATTGATGTTATCAGTTGAAGCTCATCCCTTGCAATTCTTCCTTCATCCTCGACTGCTTTAATTTTGTTTATTAACTCCCCACGGACTTGTCCTACTGCTTCATTCGTCTCGGTGATGGTTTGTTTTATTTCTTCCCGACATTCTACCAATTGTTGTCTCAACTCATCTTTGGTCTTCTCGCTATTTTCCTTCATTTGTCGTTGGAGTGTTTCGCTATTATTCTCGATCTTGTTGTTCAGCGTTTCCAGATCTTTCTTGATCTGTCTCTTCAATTCTTCACTCTTCCCTTCTAATATTTCCTGGTTTCTTTTCAAGGCTTCATGGTTGCTTTCCATCTTATTATTCAGAAGTTCTATGTCCTCCTTGAGTTGTTTCTTTAGTTCTTCACTGTTTCTGCCCAGTTTTTCATTTAATTCTTCATTATTTTGTCTTAAGAATTCCTGTCTTCTTTTCTTTGTTCGTTAGTTTCTTCCTTCATTTGGTTCAACACCTCGTTTTGTTTCTTTGAGTTTTCGGCTATGAAATTCATCAGGTCTTGCATGCTCGGACCTCCCTTTGCTTTTTCATGATCTCCCGCCTGTTGTTCCCTCTCACTATCTTGAATTGGTCTCTCCGGTTGGTTGCCGACTATTACTTCTACTTCAGGTGCTGGTTGGGTTGGGTTGTCTGGTTGGTCCCCTTGGGCCTCCTCTTCGATCATTTCCTCAACCATTTCCATTTCTTCTTTGTCGGTATCCTCAGTCCTTTTCTTAGATTTTCCCCTGGTGATCATGGAGTGTTTCATAATTTCTCGTAACCGCCGCTAGTCTTTAATTCTAGCCACACTAGTTGGTCGCCAATTTGTAACGAGTAGACTCTTATCGTCTCTGAAAAAATATGCTTTTTGTGTTCGCCTCACACGTTGTAGTCGTTACTATTGTAAAAGATCTTTTTACAAACTGTCTAAAAATTAAATGTATTTTGATTTATTTTTTACAGTTAAGTTAAAATTCGGTTATAGTGAATCTCGTGTTACAATTTAAAGAAGAACTCTTTTTAAAATAATTGCAGTAATAATCTTTGGTAATAATTGGTAATACTGTTCAGTTAATAAAGTTAGATAATTATAGCGAATAAATCTTTCATCGCTGGTCGGTGGATGAATATAGCCGTAGCGTCGATCTTGCAGAGGAACTCCTCTTCTCGGTTATGTGTCGTCAGAGTACATAACGTTAAGTCTCGTCTGGACAACAAAAATTTATAATAGTAATATATACCTTCACGTACCTGTTCGTGATACTAGAAGTTCTGAAGTTCACTTACAAAGAAAATAATAAGCTGTCAAGATGGACTTAATACCAGCTTGATTTATTAACAAGGTTATAACACTCCTTGTTTATGATAAGGGCGCCACATGGGTTTATTTGAGGAAAATTCCCATGAAAAACCAATTAATAAAATTTAGAAGTTGATAAATTTTCTTTAAACTCTGTTTAAATGCTTAAGGCATTCACTGCAATTCAAATCTAATATCGGAGAATCTCTATTCAGAGTTATCTCCTTGTATTCAAATTTAATTATTAACTCACTATTTGAAATAAATAGAATCAAGGTTTATGCTGAAAACAAACGGGTTTTATTTTACCCTTTGAAAATAAACTCAAAAATTACAAATACAATTGATACATTAATATAACTTTGGCACTACTTCGTCCGTTTACAATACGGTCTAGCTCAGATAGAACAATAAACTCTTATGGTTATTAACAAATTATCTTTTAATTATATTTTATATATCTCATGGGTAGATTCTTTGAAATACAAGAAAGAACTACTTTATGCCTTGACAGACGTTAATGACAATAATTACTAATTTGGCCTCTTTTTAAAATTCGTACCTTCTTCAGGTTAGCGTTGGTCACGCTGACTTATTTACCAACAAATATTTTTAAAACTTAGGATTAATACAAATATCTTACATAGGATTGACAAATCCACTAAATAAATTTGATCCGGTGTATCAGATAGAAAGTTTTGTTGTTCTTGCGTCAGTACAATTTTGTGGTAAATGATTATAAGTGCAAGCAGATAAATAAAATAAATTGTCACAGTGTTACCTTTTTTCTTTAATCATATAGATTAAAATTTATTAAAACACTCCAGTGGTCAGATTATAATGATTATAATGGTTAATTACACTTCACACGAACTACGAACGGAGAGTTGGGCCCTCTTCTGACTAAATCTGAGGTATGTTAACTACTGGTTATAAAACTCTCTCTCGTTCTAAAATCGCGCACAAATGAAAATATTCACTTTACATTCGATGCACTTCCTGGTAATCAATTGTTGTATGGTTATCTGTGTTGAAGAAAATTTTTAAAGGGACTCACTGTTTACATATTACGTTAAGTTATTAAAATGTTGTGTTGACGAGCGACGACCTTCTCACTCGAGTGATGACAAAAAAGTGTAACGAATTCGCTCCGTCTTTGATTATATACCCCCTTGCTTCATAGGGCTTAGGCGGTGAAATCGTTTAATAAGCTATTTTCTGATTGGTTCTGACAACCGTTACAAAAATGACGTATTGTTTTTTAACCGCCGTTCGGCAAACGTTACTGACAGTTGTCTGTGTTGTTGGTTTTACCCAACCAACTTCTCACTTTATAATAATAAATGATGCTAACGCGCACTACGCACTTATTATAGTTTCGATCGCGAGGTTATTACCACCAAATTAAAGTTTAGTTTATGGGCTTTAATTTGATGTGACTTAACACTGGTTTTAACCGCGTTTTCTTTGACACTGCTAATAAATAATGTTTAGAAACGTGGTTTCTCATTGTCGTCTGCTAGCGATGCCAAATACAATCCTTCCCTATCTTTTTATGTTTTAGTGTTTTACATGGCGTTTTCTTTATAACGTCTTTGTTGGAACACTAACACATTTGTGATTATACTTAATAGCTATTTATGACTGTACAATATGAAATCTTAACATAATTAAGGCGATACATTATTATCGGAAATCCTTACTTCTAATTACATTTCGTTTGGCCTACTCAATTTAACTTTATTCGTTAACAATTGAGTGGTGATATTTCCTATTACATTTATTTATATTGATTGTTCAGTAAATTTTATGTACACTAGGAGTCCTTTTTCCTTATTAATTTACTGACAAACGTATGTTGAGGCATAGTCTAGGCATACCTTTAGCATCGGTTTATGCCTTAATAATTGTTACTAGTTACATTTTGTATAATCAGGAAGTTACTCATCCTTATAAGGCTTCCTTTTATAAGTATTCTTTACTTTAGTATTATTTATAAGGCTTTGTCATTTACTGGTCATGGTTCCCTTATTTTCAGCTAAAATGCTGTTACTGATATTACATTATTTTAGTCATTATTTCATTAGTTTTATTCAACACATGACATTACATTCATGTCATTGACTGGCTTGTATGACAGCTTATAGTGAACTTAGCATGTCCATTAGTTAGAGTCAGTCATAGTATTTGTTGTAGTGTCATGCAGTGTATTCCTTAATGCTTCTTGGGAGCCTTCTTCTTCTTTCTTCTTTGTTGGTCCTTCTCTTCTTTGCTACTTTCATCATAAATTATTCACTTTTATTATTTCAGTGTATTTAATTACCCTTCTGGTGAACGTCTAGGTTATGTAACATTTTGTTGTGTTACATATACTCCCCTCTCAAAATTGATAATTTGAGAGAAATTTTACATTTGAAGAAATTATCATTTTAGTTTGGTTTTTTTATACTATTACTGCTTCTTTTCTGCATTGAGTTTAATAGTTTGTTGGTGTGTTATACTCGATTGAGTTCTTGGCTAGTATTATTTTTAGCTTACTAGTATCTTTCAAGTTTCGTATATTCTAAGTCATTTAGTTACAACATGTTTTATTTCTTAAATTAACAATTTCCTGTTTTACAATAATACACTTTTCTTTATCATTAAACACATCTTGATTCTCATGATAAACTCTATTGTTCTTTCATTTTTTACCTCACAGTTTTTTATTAATAATCCTTGACATATTACCATTTAATTCCCTAACATTTGTAATGGGTTCGGAATCAGAGTGGCTCGCTGTGGCATACATTCTCCGCCGTTCCTCATCTACACATCCTCAGAATCAGAAGAATCCTCATCTCTGTCTGGGACAAAATAAAATTGCACGTAGCAACAGTTGCACTATCACAACACATAAAATATAACATATCATTCATTTTTCAATAATATAACATCTTCAATATAACATTCAAGGTATTAGAGGTTTCATTGGTATCACTTTTCATGCTTTAATACTTTAACTACTATACTTCTCTTCACAGGTCATTGTTTTATCTCTAACTTGACATATTGGCCATGTTATTCATTAGCCTTGTTGTTATTTTTCTATACTAGTTTGTAAGTTGTTTTGTTTATCTTAATATTCTTAAATTACACATTTAGATTTATCATTATATAATCATGCAGTTGTTCCTTAAATTCTTCTTGAGTTCACAATACTTCACTCTTAACATTGCTTGTATATAGGGTTTTTTAACATTTGGTTCATTATCATCCTGGGTTATCAGGGTTTACAATATTCTCGTAATAAACATTTTTGTTAGATACAATTTGATACACATTTGGTATATACAACTAGACATTTTTCTTTATCATTCATTTAACATTCTTGTTCCTTAATAATAGTAGTATTATTTGGTAAACATTTTGGTTATATTCATAATATATTGACAAACATTTTGGTCATACATAAATAGACATTTTTCTTTTTTATACAATATGATAATCATTCTCGTTTATCATTTATTTAACATGATAAACAGTCTTGGTATATGTTATACGATATACATTTTTCTTGGTTATATAATATGATAAGTATTTTTATTTATCACTTAATGAATTATTCCCATTCCTTGTTTAATCCATCTCCTTTCAATATTCGACACTTTGTTGTTTTTCTCCTCTGCTCCTTCAAATGTTAGATTGTTAACATTGTAACGATTATTAGCAGTGCGTACCTGTTAAAATGTGTTCACACTTGTTTATTTTGTGTATTAGTGTGAATGTAGTGTGTTTGCCTCACACCGGTCGTTACATAAATCGACGTCACTACTGGAGTCTGTAGCGTTGTCAAAATTACCAGTACAACCTACCTGTTAATTCATAGGGGTTGCGAATCCCGGGTGGCGCCAAATTGTTTCTATTAAAACAATTAAAATAGTTAAATTATAATATGATACGTGTTATTAGCATGGACAGCTGGAGTGTTCAAATGGTTCCCGCCGCTATACAGGTTGCCGTCTCGACCATTCGTGATGAGCGCTAGTTGGTTATTGAATAAAACTTGCTAACACACATATACTCTACAAAGTCCTATGAAATAAAAAGATAGTAATACTCTGTACTGTGATTTTAATACAAATTTGGTCATTAATTAATATGACAAATGGATTATAAATGTTTTGATAACAAATTGCTCCGGTTTATAACATGAAACACAAATATCTCAAGGTTTGCAAATCGATCTGAAAACAAATTATTTCTCTTCCGCTATGGCGTCAGTTACATACAATATATTAATCTGTTTCAAATCTGGGGTTCTTTGGATTATGAAATAAGGACATAAACGTTGGTTACATTAAAAAAGTACACTACCATACCTTATACATACTTAGAAAGTATAATGTGTTTTTACAAATTGTTCGGTAGTGTCGTATTTTTGTTACAAAATTGCACTCTTAAACGAGGTTATATTTTGATTAATAAAATGTTTTTACGTAAGTAAATTATGCATTAACACCTTTGAAAGAAAATGATATTTATTCAGTAGTGAGAAATTTGATCATTTGAAAGATATTTAAAGTAATTTGGTTGTTTCGGGATTAAGGAATTTATTCGATACTTATCAGTTCAGATAGTGTTGATGTGTTGCCATCTGGGGTAGTGGATATTCTTCAAATTTGGACTGGTTTTACGCCTCGAGCATCTTTTTCAATCTTGACTTGGATTTCTGTTAATTAATTTATTCAATTTGGTTCCAGGACATAGTTAATTCTTGGTAGGTCGGTATCTATTCGTCTTTGGTCATCTTGGTTAACTTCCAAAACTTTTCGTAATTATTTAAAGTAAAATTTCAATCATTCCAATTTTGCGTGCCGCTTACCCACGCGTCGTTTTTTCAAGTCTAATAAATTTAACGGAAAATTAGCCTTCAACTATGGTAACAGCAATCCTTGGATTGGTTAATTACTCTTTCAAAAGCATTGTTAAGAGATGTGAATTTTTATTCAAATTTATTAAGTATTTTCCTAATGGTTTTATTCCTTTACAGTTCCTTTGGGGTAATAAATGATATCACTATTATCTTTCTTTCCTTTCAAAGTTTACAATGATACCTCATAAGGTCATATTCTGTTATACATTAACTTTAGTCTAAATATTTGACATTTGATAAATTACATATCCTTCTTAAATTAAACTTTTATAATAACATTTCTGTTTTAAAATGATTTACATATAATTACTGGCCATTTACTGGTCTTAGATTAGTAAAGTTTCTTGCGAAATTGTTACAATTTACATTTGAGTGTCTCTGACAGTTAGATGTTTTCATAGCCAAGATTAGCCATGATGGTTTTTTGGTGTATTTCTTTTAAATTATATTTTGAATTCAGCCTGATGGGCTTCACTTAGTTATCATATTTGTTTGTGTTTTAACTACTATTTAACATACATTTTCATTACACATATTTTAAAATATAATAATTAGGCTTATGGACTGCAGGTTCCCTTCAGCCATATCCTCTTCATAACATTGAACCAAACTATTCTTTATAAGTTACTAGTTATTGTTAGTTCTAATATTGATTCCTTTCTTTTGTTACTACCTAGAGTGATAAACATCATCACTTCTTGCAAAATTATGAAAGTTAATTCCCCTTTCAACATGGGGTGTTTTATTCATTGTAGTCTTAATTTTAAAACAAAACCTTATTTCTATACTACTATTTCCTCCATACCATGTTAATACAAACTGTTTTTGTCTGGGCTTTCTCCCTGAATAATTTTACATGCTTCTTTTATATTTATTTGGAATATTATTTTTAATTATTTTTACTTATATAAACGTGTACAAGATCACTCAAATCATTGATTGTTTATCAATGCTTTATAAAGTGTTTTCTTACTTATCATTACATTTTTACTGCTTAACGTACACTTTCACTATTTTTTAGGGTACTTACACTTTCACTATTGCACTTCACTTTGGTTCACTGTTTGTATTGAGTGTTATTTAATGGGTAATCCCTATACTTTCTCCTATTATTTCTCACTATTTCTTTCTAGCATAATATTTATTATTAATAATATTAGGTTATTTATTTTTTGTTAAACCTAACCTTCCTCATAGTGTTAGTGTACTTTTCTACACTACGTTACTTTACAATCGTCTTGTGTCTTTAAAATAGGTACATAAGTTATTTCAGTTATAATAATACTATTTGTTTCATCAATGGATAATTATTTGGGGTTTATTTACAGTACTCTATCCTTGAGTCTACTATTTTTCCCCTTTATATGTGTGTTAGTCTCCCCTTGGGTTTAACCTGTCTCCTCTTCATTCTTCCTCTTCTTCGTCTTCTTCAGTAGTCTTCATCTTGGTTCGGTTCTCCTCTTCTCATCTGGTTTTATTTCTGTTTAATCGTAGGGATCTGTTCCCTTCCTTTGATTCTTCTTTAGTTCTGGGTTCATATCTTCCTTTGTTAGTTCATAATTGTTTGGTCCATCACCTTTTTTCTTGAGTATGGTTCGTGGTTCCCTTCTTTGTGTTTATGTTGTTGGTTCAATCACTTGGGTTGGGTAATATCGTCGTTCGTCGTGTCATAATATTTGTATTTTATTCATTTTTAAACATTTTATTTTATATGAAGTATTTTTATATTAAGAATTACCTTTTTTATCACTGATACGGGATTTGGCTTATTTGTGTTGTAAGATAATGCCTCTCCTCTAAAATTGATCATTTTGATAAAACACTAGCATAGTTTTTTATGAAATTATCAGTTATAGATAACCTTTTTCCCTTTCCTTCTTGTTTGTTTCTCCAGTCTTCATTTCTCTTCTTACTTAATTCATTCCATTTTATTTGTATCTGTTTTTATTTATTTCCATTGGTGCATTTTCCCTCATACACAAATTTTTCCCTAACTTTTATAGTAGCTGGTTTCTCCCATTACTACTCATTTTTCTGAGACCAGAGGCATATCATCTCTGCTCAGTTTATTTGGATTGCTGGACTTTTCAACAGTCAATCTAAAATACCTTCTTTGTCAACTTGTGACTTAAATCAATAATAATAATAATAATAATAATATAATAATATACTTTGGGATTGTCCACCTTGTGGTTTGTTTTTAGATCACTTTGGCCCTTTTACTCATTCTTCCTTCTGCTATACCTTAACTATACACTATCATCTACTCATACACTTGATTGTTTTTATATTTATTCATATGTTAGTTTCATCATATCATTATTTTTCATTATTTTGTTTTCAATGCTCGTTGTGATCATTTGAATTGTCTTAGACATTTTTTATTCTTTTCTTAGTCATTTAGTAAGATTCTGCTTTAGCCATATCTGTATATTTGTTTTATACATAAACTCTCTCTCTCCTTGTACCAGTTAAAATTTTTTTTTTTCTTTGAATACATTTGATTCATTATAAATTCAGGTATTTATCTCAGTAATTTGAGCTTGATTTTATTTTTGTCTATTTTATTCTGTATTAAATATTATTTTTGATAATTCTTTGTAAGTTAATTGTCTTACTTTAAAGTAATGTTTGCAGCGTATTCCTTTTTAGTTATTTTTTGTTTAATTATAATTGTAAGTTTGTGATTCTTCCATTGATAATATATAGGAATGTGTGTAATTTATTCCTTATTATCTCACTTTTTTACTTCATATATCAATCTTTTATTAGACTGTAAATTGATTTAAATTGAAAGGAATTTGTGTAACTGATTCCTTTGTTTTTTTTTTCTTTTTATTCCGCATATATCATCTAAATAGGGTAGTAAGCTGCTCTTACAATCTCTTTTGGAATTTTGAAATATGTTTCATTTCACCATTTATTCTTCTTCATAAAACTTTTTTATTGAAGTTTGGTTATAAACTCCCTTTATTTTTCTGGTATTCATATTGCTTATCTGGTAAGTATTATTACCATTATCTTTTGTGATGATATACGGTCTATTATGATATACATAATTGTTCTATTCATATTGCTTTATACCAGACCTTGATAGTTATACTTTTGTAAGTTGACTTCTCCTTTTCTTTATATTAATCTGTTTCTTCTTTTGTTCGACGCTTCGTTATTCTGCACCTCTTCTCCTTCAAGTGTTTGATAGTCACACTTATTCTGGATAAATATTTTAAGTTTTATTGATCATTGTTCATTAAGCATTCCATCGATCGGCCGTTCCTTCTTCTTCATCAATGACTTGCCTTCCTCTCTGAGGTGTGTTTGATTGATTTCCATTGCTTCTTGATGGAATCCAAAGTTCCGGCGGGTTTCGTTTGTTATATGCTATGCGAAAATTCTCCGCTGGGTCATTACTGAAAGGTATCCAGTCATAGTTTTCTTCTTCGGCCTGGTTACTTCCGGATGGAGCGTCCCTTCTCTGGTTATCGCTTCCGGATCTCGCTCCCACAACACTGTTTACCTGTCGTACGTTTTCTGCATTCTCTTCCCTTGGGTTCTGGTTATCTTCATTCCGAGGTGGTTCATTGTTCCTACTCTCTGCTGATGGATTATTATTATTCGATACGTGGAAACAGCAGTTAGGACGCCAGTTCAGGCTATATCTTCTGTGGTTACTCTGCCTTTGCCCGCGAATGAAGTTTACCCGACGTCTGTCGTCGCTTCTATTTTGATTACCACCGGGTCCCCGGTTGTACTGGTAACTGGGATTGTACCGGTTGCCGTAGTAGTTATGGTCGTTGGGGTGACCATTTGTGCGTTGTTCCGGTCCAGCTCCTCTGTAATTATCATGTGGTCGATTATTATTTGGGACGCTTCTGTCGTTATCTTGGTTCCCTTGACGATGGTTTTGTTGACCTCTGTTAGTTGGCTGATTATTCGGATAATAATTCTGGGTATTTCTATTAAAAGGCTGTTCTTCATTGTTATTATTATTGTTTCGGCCCCAGTTATTCCGGTTATTGTTTTGTGGATGATTGTATGGTACATTGAAATTAGTCGTATTATTATGTTCATTCCATTTGTTGTACCTTTGGTTCGTGATCCTGTTTTTTCGATACTGGCTATCATTCTCCAGGTCCTCCAATAGACTAACCATTCCTTGAATTGTTTTTATTTGTCCTTGCCTTCGGGCCTTCTGTATTGCTTCTTCGTAATGATAACCCAGCTGTATTACCAAAGACTCCTCGGGTATCTTGGGTTCCAAATTTCTGGCTAAGCATACTTTTCCCAAAAAGTAGGATGTTAAAGTGTGTCCTCCTTGTGACTCGTATCTTCCATTACAGATATCATTGCGGACCACATTCTTCGTGGACTCGGACCAATATTTCTCCCGGAATTGTTTCTTAAACTCTTGTGTGTCATTGATCTCGGGTCGAGTGGCCGTCCACCAGTTGTCATGGGTGTCTTGGAACATTTCATCGATCATACTTCTCACACTGGACCACCTGGTTTCTCTATTTTTTTCTATCAGCTCTTCTACCCGTTTGAGGAATTCTATTGGGTTCCTTCGGTAGCTGCGGAAATTAATCATCTCTCGATTTTCGCTGGTTATGAACTGCGTGTGATTATAAGGTTTCTCTCTTAATGCATCTAACTCTTCTTGCATTTGTTTCTCCTGTGTACTGATCCCCTGGATTTTCTCTCTGTTTTCTCTGGTCATTCCGTCTAGTTTATTGATGACGGTGTATACCTTCTCCACACGATTATTTACATCTTTTTGCATCTCTTGGTGCCTCTCCTCCAGTTCCTTGACCACCTCCTGTTTCTTCTTCTGGCATCCTTCGGTAAGGACTTGGTAGAATTCGGTCGCTCTCAATTTATTTTCCTCCTCGACATCGATGATTTTATAGTTCATTTCTTCCCGGACTTGTAACAAGGCTTCGTTGGTCTCCGCTACCGTTTGCCTGGTCTCCTCTCGATACTCGACCAGTTGTTGCTTCCATTCCTCCTTGGTTTTCTCACTTTCTTCCTCTATCTTCCGTTGGAGAATATCATGATTATTTTCCATCTTTTTATTTACTATTTCCAGATCCTTCTTGATCTGTTTCTTCAGCTCTTTGCTCTTCTTTTCCAATGTCTCCTGACTTCTCTTCAGGTCTTCATGGTTGTTCTCTATTTTGTTATTCAGAAATTCTATGCTCTCCTTCATTTGCTTCTTCAATTCTTCACTGTTTTGGTCCAGTTTTTCCAATTTTTTTTTCAAATCTTCCTTGTCCCGTCTTCTATTTTCCTTGTCCTGTCTTCTATCTTCCTTGTCTGACTCTGATTTTTTATTCATTTGTCCTTGTCCTGTCTTCTATCTTCCTTGTCTGACTCTGATTTTTTATTCATTTGTCCAAATTGTTCCATCATTCTCCTGAACATCTCCTGCGTGCTCAGGTCTTCTTTCTGAGTGGGTTCAGTAGGTTGGTCCCCTATCATTCCTTCCATTTCCTGTTCTGGTTGAGTTGGATTGGGGTTTTCCAATTGGTCCTCCTGTGGATGTTCTTCCGACAGTTCTCCAGTCGTTTCTTCAACTTCTACTTCCTCAACTTCTTCCATTTCTTCTTGGTTTCCTTCTTGGTTTAATGCTTCCTTCCCTTTGCGCCTCGTAACCATACCGTGTCTATTCATAACCGCCGCTAGTTATCCTTTCTAGCCTCACGTTGCTGGTCGCCAATATGTAACGAGTTATACGTGAGGCTTCCTTTTTATTTAAAGCCCCGCGTTGGGTTCGTCAATATGTAACGAGTAAACGTGTCGTTACATAAATCGATGTCACTACTGGAGTCTGTAGCGTTGTCAAAATTACCAGTACAACCTACCTGTTAATTCATAGGGGTTGCGAATCCCGGGTGGCGCCAAATTGTTTCTATTAAAACAATTAAAATAGTTAAATTATAATATGATACGTGTTATTAGCATGGACAGCTGGAGTGTTCAAATGGTTCCCGCCGCTATACAGGTTGCCGTCTCGACCATTCGTGATGAGCGCTAGTTGGTTATTGAATAAAACTTGCTAACACACATATACTCTACAAAGTCCTATGAAATAAAAAGATAGTAATACTCTGTACTGTGATTTTAATACAAATTTGGTCATTAATTAATATGACAAATGGATTATAAATGTTTTGATAACAAATTGCTCCGGTTTATAACATGAAACACAAATATCTCAAGGTTGGCAAATCGATCTGAAAACAAATTATTTCTCTTCCGCTATGGCGTCAGTTACATACAATATATTAATCTGTTTCAAATCTGGGGTTCTTTGGATTATGAAATAAGACATAAACGTTGGTTACATTAAAAAAGTACACTACCATACCTTATACATACTTAGAAAGTATAATGTGTTTTTACAAATTGTTCGGTAGTGTCGTATTTTTGATACAAAATTGCACTCTTAAACGAGGTTATATTTTGATTAATAAAATGTTTTTACGTAAGTAAATTATGCATTAACACCTTTGAAAGAAAATGATATTTATTCAGTAGTGAGAAATTTGATCATTTGAAAGATATTTAAAGTAATTTGGTTGTTTCGGGATTAAGGAATTTATTCGATACTTATCAGTTCAGATAGTGTTGATGTGTTGCCATCTGGGGTAGTGGATATTCTTCAAATTTGGACTGGTTTTACGCCTCGAGCATCTTTTTCAATCTTGACTTGGATTTCTGTTAATTAATTTATTCAATTTGGTTCCAGGACATCGTTAATTCTTGTTAGGTCGGTATCTATTCGTCTTTGGTCATCTTGGTTAACTTCCAAAACTTTTCGTAATTATTTAAAGTAAAATTTCAATCATTCCAATTTTGCGTGCCGCTTACCCACGCGTCGTTTTTTCAAGTCTAATAAATTTAACGGAAAATTAGCCTTCAACGGCCCGTTACTATGGCAACAGCAATCCTTGGATTGGTTAATTACTCTTTCAAAAGCATTGTTAAGAGATTTGAATTTTTATTCAAATTTATTAAGTATTTTCCTAATGGTTTTATTCCTTTACAGTTCCTTTGGGGTAATAAATGATATCACTATTATCTTTCTTTCCTTTCAAAGTTTACAATGATACCTCATAAGGTCATATTCTGTTATACATTAACTTTAGTCTAAATATTTGACATTTGATAAATTACATATCCTTCTTAAATTAAACTTTTATAATAACATTTCTGTTTTAAAATGATTTACATATAATTACTGGCCATTTACTGGTCTTAGATTAGTAAAGTTTCTTGCAAAATTGTTACAATTTACATTTGAGTGTCTCTGACAGTTAGATGTTTTCATAGCCAAGATTAGCCATGATGGTTTTTTGGTGTATTTCTTTTAAATTATATTTTGAATTCAGCCTGATGGGCTTCACTTAGTTATCATATTTGTTTGTGTTTTAACTACTATTTAACATACATTTTCATTACACATATTTTAAAATATAATAATTAGGCTTATGGACTGCAGGTTCCCTTCAGCCATATCCTCTTCATAACATTGAACCAAACTATTCTTTATAAGTTACTAGTTATTGTTAGTTCTAATATTGATTCCTTTCTTTTGTTACTACCTAGAGTGATAAACATCATCACTTCTTGCAAAATTATGAAAGTTAATTCCCCTTTCAACATGGGGTGTTTTATTCATTGTAGTCTTAATTTTAAAACAAAACCTTATTTCTATACTACTATTTCCTCCATACCATGTTAATACAAACTGTTTTTGTCTGGGCTTTCTCCCTGAATAATTTTACATGCTTCTTTTATATTTATTTGGAATATTATTTTTAATTATTTTTACTTATATAAACGTGTACACGATCACTCAAATCATTGATTGTTTATCAATGCTTTATAAAGTGTTTTCTTACTTATCATTACATTTTTACTGCTTAACGTACACTTTCACTATTTTTTAGGGTACTTACACTTTCACTATTGCACTTCACTTTGGTTCACTGTTTGTATTGAGTGTTATTTAATGGGTAATCCCTATACTTTCTCCTATTATTTCTCACTATTTCTTTCTAGCATAATATTTATTATTAATAATATTAGGTTATTTATTTTTTGTTAAACCTAACCTTCCTCATAGTGTTAGTGTACTTTTCTACACTACGTTACTTTACAATCGTCTTGTGTCTTTAAAATAGGTACATAAGTTATTTCAATTATAATAATACTATTTGTTTCATCAATGGATAATTATTTGGGGTTTATTTACAGTACTCTATCCTTGAGTCTACTATTTTTCCCCTTTATATGTGTGTTAGTCTCCCCTTGGGTTTAACCTGTCTCCTCTTCATTCTTCCTCTTCTTCGTCTTCTTCAGTAGTCTTCATCTTGGTTCGGTTCTCCTCTTCTCATCTGGTTTTATTTCTGTTTAATCGTAGGGATCTGTTCCCTTCCTTTGATTCTTCTTTAGTTCTGGGTTCATATCTTCCTTTGTTAGTTCATAATTGTTTGGTCCATCACCTTTTTTCTTGAGTATGGTTCGTGGTTCCCTTCTTTGTGTTTATGTTGTTGGTTCAATCACTTGGGTTGGGTAATATCGTCGTTCGTCGTGTCATAATATTTGTATTTTATTCATTTTTAAACATTTTATTTTATATGAAGTATTTTTATATTAAGAATTATCTTTTTTATCATTGGTACGGGATTTGGCTTATTTGTGTTGTAACAACATTTATTCTGGACGTTTTAATTTCATATATTGAAATTAATCATTTGAAGAGTCAGAGTAACATTGTATTATTTGACATACATTTTGTTAGATAATCATTTTGTTTTATACAATATAATAGACATTTTTCTTTATCAATTGATATGATAAACATTTTTCCTTACCATTCAATATGATAAACATTGTTAGTATACATGATATGTTACACATTTTTCTTTATTATTTAATATGGTAAACATTGTTCTTACTTAAGATATAATGCACATTTTCCTTTATAATACAATATGATATACATTCTTGTTATATGCAATTAGACATTTTCAACACATTTAATATGATAAATATTTTTCTTTATCACTTGTTTAACCTTTTCATGGTAGATACTTTTATGATATTTGATATAATAAACACTCTTATATAACAATAAGTCCATTCAATAGTCTATATATGGGGTTCTCTTGTGCTTCACCATTCTATTGGGTTCATTATGGGTCAATTACGTTTTCATAGATCCATTTTTTATAGCTGTTTATAGTACGTCATATTTTATGATATTTAACATCTTACAATACATTTTATAATAAATTTCCTTATACATAATACTTTTTACATTCTTTAACTAGTTTCACATAGTTCTGATGGTTTTTTATTTTCTTTAACTTTTGGTCGCTTCTCTCGGTTATCTTTGATATCTGTCCTTTTTCTTCAGTGGCTGATGGTTTCTAATGTTTAGCCATAGTCCTTTATTTTCGGTGTGTTTGTTGTTTGGCTCATCCTTACGTTCAGGCTTCTTTCAGCCCTTGTCGCGTACCTCACTATCATTCGGCTCTTCCGTTTTGTTGTGACCAAATCTTCAGCTACCTTATGTCCTTTCGTTTTCTTCTCCCCATTATCTTTGTTACCCAGGTGTCTGGTGTTCTCCTGGTTTTTGTTATAATTAACTTCTGGTGTCTCTTCTAACTCTGGTTCGTTATCTGCTGTCTTCTGGCTGGTGTTTTCCGCCGACTGGTTCCTTTCCTGCCGCAATTTTCTGATCGCTTGGGCGTATCCTTCAATGATCCGGTCCATCTGTTTCTGGTAGTTTTCCTTCTTCCTGCGATGCACTCTTCTTCTAGAAGTATTCACTTTAAATACCTCATTGTTTATAACCTTCTCCGTCATAACATAGTCACTGGTATGTAATATTGTTTTAATCGTTCCGTCATCTGGATAATTAATTAAATATTTTAATGGTCGGTTATTCATCGAGGAGTTAACTAACCTTGTCTGGTGTCTTTCACTTGTTGGCATATTTGATTTAATTGTATTCTTATTTAGGTTTTTATCCACGGTTTTATGGTGATTTACTTTTAATATTTTTATGAAGTTCTGTTCATACTTCTTACCGTTGATTCTTGCTGTATGACGAATAATTGGGTTGTCCACGAAGTTAATTAATCCACTCCTAGTCATCTCTAATATTTCCCGTGTAATTCTCACTTTCTTGGGATGCACCATTCTTCTTTCTTCCTTTCTCTTACCCATGTGGTTCTCTATTTTCTTTTCTTCGGTTTTCTGAATCACCTGGTTATTTACACTTTCAACGATGACTTCTTTGTGCTGAATAATCTCTTCACTTCTGTGGTGATTATCCTCAGATAACAATGCTTTTGAATCTTCTTTATTCTCGGTTTGTTTACCATCGTCTTCGGATTGTATACTTAATTCTTCCATGGTTTCATCCTTTGGTACTTCTTCAGTTTCCGAGTTGTTGTCGTTTCGTAATTCTCCTCTTATTATCTGGCCCAATTCTTCCGTATGTTTCTTCAATTCTTCCGTATGTTTCTTCATCAACGATTCTATCTTCTTACAATGTTCTTCCGTCATTCTCTTCACCATCTCTATCATTTCTGCCTGCTGTGCCTTTGTAGGTTCCCACATCTTTGCTTCGGTTGGCTTTGTATATATTATTGTGTCTGTGTATGTAAGGCGTGATTGTTCTCTTGTATTTGCCGGGCTTAATTTTAATATTAAAAATTTATCGGTTTAATATTTTTAAAGCCTCACGTTGCTGGTCGCCAATTTGTAAAAGATCTTTTTACAAACTGTCTAAAAATTAAATGTATTTTGATTTATTTTTTACAGTTAAGTTAAAATTCGGTTATAGTGAATCTCGTGTTACAATTTAAAGAAGAACTCTTTTTAAAATAATTGCAGTAATAATCTTTGGTAATAATTGGTAATACTGTTCAGTTAATAAAGTTAGATAATTATAGTGAATAAATCTTTCATCGCTGGTCGGTGGATGAATGTAGCCGTAGCGTCGATCTTGCAGAGGAACTCCTCTTCTCGGTTATGTGTCGTCAGAGTACGTAACGTTAAGTCTCGTCTGGACAACAAAAATTTATAATAGTAATATATACCTTCACGTACCTGTTCGTGATACTAGAAGTTCTAAAGTTTACTTACAAAGAAAATAATAAGCTGTCAAGACGGACTTAATACCAGCTTGATTTATTAACAAGGTTATAACACTCCTTGTTTATGATAAGGGTGCCACATGGGTTTATTTGAGGAAAATTCCCGTGAAAAACCAATTAATAAAATTTAGAAGTTGATAAATTTTCTTTAAACTCTGTTTAAATGCTTAAGGCATTCACTGCAATTCAAATCTAATATAGGAGAATCTCTATTCAGAGTTATCTCCTTGTATTCAAATTTAATTATTAACTCACTATTTGAAATAAATAGAATCAAGGTTTATGCTGAAAACAAACGGGTTGTATTTTACCCTTTGAAAATAAACTCAAAAATTACAAATACAATTGATACATTAATATAACTTTGGCACTACTTCGTCCGTTTACAATACGATCTAGCTCAGATAGAACAATAAACTCTTATGGTTATTAACAAATTATCTTTTAATTATATTTTATATATCTCATGGGTAGATTCTTTGAAATACAAGAAAGAACTACTTTATGCCTTGACAGACGTTAATGACAATAATTACTAATTTGGCCTCTTTTTAAAATTCGTACCTTCTTCAGGTTAGCGTTGGTCACGCTGACTTATTTACCAACAAATATTTTCTTAGGATTAATACAAATATCTTATATAGGATTGACAAATCCACTAAATAAATTTGATCCGGTGTATCAGATAGAAAGTTTTGTTGTTCTTGCGTCAGTACAATTTTGTGGTAAATGATTATAAGTGCAAGCAGATAAATAAAATAAATTGTCACAGTGTTACCTTTTTTCTTTAATCATATAGATTAAAATTTATTAAAACACTCCAGTGGTCGGATTATAATGACCACTGGTTAATTACACTTCACACGAACTACGAACGGAGAGTTGGGCCCTCTTCTGACTAAATCTGGGCTATGTTAACTACTGGTTATAAAACTCTCTCTCTTGTTCTAAAATCGTGCACAAATGAAAATATTCACTTTACATTCGATGCACTTCCTGGTAATCAATTGTTGTATGGTTATCTGTGTTGAAGAAAATTTTTAAAGGGACTCACTGTTTACATATTACGTTAAGTTATTAAAATGTTGTGTTGACGAGCGACGACCTTCTCGCTCGAGTGATGACAAAAAAGTGTAACGAATTCGCTCCGTCTTTGATTATATACCCCTTGCTTCATAGGGCTTAGGCGGTGAAATCGTTTAATAAGCTATTTTCTGATTGGTTCTGACAACCGTTACAAAAATGACGTATTGTTTTTTAACCGCCGTTCGGCAAACGTTACTGACAGTTGTTTGTGTTGTTGGTTTTACCCAACCAATTTCTCACTTTATAATAATAAATGATGCTAACGCGCACTACGCACTTATTATAGTTTCGATCGCGAGGTTATTACCACCAAATTAAAGTTTAGTTTATGGGCTTTAATTTGATGTGACTTAACACTGGTTTTAACCGCGTTTTCTTTGACACTGCTAATAAATAATGTTTAGAAACGTGGTTTCTCATTGCCGTCTGCTAGCGATGCCAAATACAATCCTTCCCTATCTTTTTATGTTTTAGTGTTTTACATGGCGTTTTCTTTATAACGTCTTTGTTGGAACACTAACACATTTGTGATTATACTTAATAGCTATTTATGACTGTACAATATGAAATCTTAACATAATTAAGGCGATACATTATTATCGGAAATCCTTACTTCTAATTACATTTCGTTTGGCCTACTCAATTTAACGTTATTCGTTAACAATTGAGTGGTGATATTTCCTATTACATTTATTTATATTGATTGTTCAGTAAATTTTATGTACACTAGGAGTCCTTTTTCCTTATTAATTTACTGACAAACGTTTGTTGAGGCATAGTCTAGGCATACCTTTAGCATCGGTTTATGCCTTAATAATTGTTACTAGTTACATTTTGTATAATCAGGAAGTTACTCATCCTTATAAGGCTTCCTTTTATAAGTATTCTTACTTCTTAATATTACCTTTGGGTTTGTAATGCAAGTTTTAATACACATTATGGCCATAGCTAATCTAGTCATAGGCTTTGTCATTTACTGGTCATGGTTCCCTTATTTTCAGCTAAAATGCTGTTACTGATATTACATTATTTTAGTCATTATTTCATTAGTTTTATTCAACACATGACATTACATTCATGTCATTGACTGGCTTGTATGACAGCTTATAGTGAACTTAGCATGTCCATTAGTTAGAGTCAGTCATAGTATTTGTTGTAGTGTCATGCAGTGTATTCCTTACTGCTTCTTGGGAGCCTTCTTCTTCTTTCTTCTTTGTTGGTCCTTCTCTTCTTTGCTACTTTCATCATAAATTATTTACTTTTATTATTTCAGTGTATTTAATTACCCTTCTGGTGAACGTCTAGTTTATGTAACATTTTGTTGTATTACACTATGTGTTTACTTACTTACTTTGGTAACGCTGACGATGTCCGTCACGATCTCACGAATTACCAGTACTCGCGAGTGAGAACCTTACCTGTCCTTTAATATGTGATTGTAATTCCCGGGTGGCGCCAAATCGTTTATACTGAAAACAATTAAAAAATATGACTATTGAGCAGTCGTTCCAGATGGTATGGCTGATTCGGATTACCCACGCAATTTGCGGGCTTATTAATCTCGCTGGTAGTTCGCCGAGTTGCCGACGTCTAGCGCTTGCCATCACTTTCGCTCGTCGCTAAAGTACACAAATCATATAATGCAATTTACTATGAAATAAAGAACGGTGGTTACAACTCTGTACTAGTTTATTAACTTGTAATTATTTGTTATTCAATATTATACAAAATTATATATTGTTATTAAACAAAATTGATCCGGCAATAAAAAGACAATATTTCTCAGGTTTGGCAAACGGTGATCTAGAACGATTTCACTTCGACATGGCGCCGACAAATGTTTATTTTTCTATCGTTCATTTAAATCTGAGTTCTTTTGGTTACGAAAACATATGAATATGATTATAATAAAGTACACTACCTTGCATTGATGGTACTTATATACTATTAGGTTTAAATACAATTTGTTCCTGAAGTGTTAAAAAGTGTGTGTTAAAAGTTCGTAATTTTTACCCAGGTTATTTTCTGGTTTCATGCAAGTTTAGTGTTTTATTTTTCATTAATCCTTGAAAGAAATTTGATTGTCAGTTCGTAGTGAGAGTTAATTGTGTTGTGAGAAAAAGTTAATAAGAATTTATTCCATAAATTCGGGTAATTCAGCAATACTTATCAAATCTGTTGAATTAGGATGAAGAGTTACTCAGTTCGAAATAGGTTGGGTCCTTTTGGTCATCAATCTTCTATCATTTATGAATTTAATTACGCCTGGCGTCTTTTTCGGATATGTTGGTCTAAATAATTAATTTAGAATTTAATAATCTGGTCTGTGGCCTCGGTTGAATGGACCAGTTCCTCATCAGACTTCTTGCGTCTTCATGTTATAAATTTTGATTGCTTTTTTACTGTTTTAAATTAAAATTGAGTCGATTACGGTTTGACGTCTATAGGTCATGAGCGTCAATAATGAACTAACAGTTTTTAACGGAATAATAATAAATAATGTTCGGTTGTTATGGCAACTGTCTGTCTCTCATTGGCTATTCATATCTTATGCCCATTGTTATAATATTTGAATTTTAATTCAAAATGACTAAATATCTTCTGATTATTATTATTCTTCTGTCTTCTTATCTATGTATGAGATATTATCACAACTGTTTATATTTTCTTTCAAAGATCATTTTGACATCCCACAAAGCTGGGTTTGTTTATGTATTAAAGTTTTGACAGTAATGTTAATATTATGTAATTACATTTCTTTCTTATTTTATGTTTTTAATTTAACTTTTACATCTTAACATGATTCACTAATTGTACTTTACTAGTTACTAGCCCTAAATTTTCTAATACAATAGTTAATTTCTTACATTTTGTTGAAATTAGATTTATACAGTTAGGCATTTTATAGGCCTAAGTAGTCATTGGCTATATTTTCTTATTTTACCCAAATTAAAAATTATTTTACATTTACATACGTTTTGCTTTGTGTCACAAATGACTTGTTTACTTTTTGAATTATTTTGGGCTGTTTCATAATAATTGTATGTTCTTATTACTTTACCAAATCATGGCCTGTCTATTATTCTCTAATTTCTGTTCCTGTATTATTATGTTTGTAAGAATTTGTCTCTTTACTTATCTATATTGCCATTTTTTATAACTTGTCTATTATTTACTATTACTTATAAAACATAACACATAATTCAGGTTTATGGTCTGTATACTTTTTTCAGCCATATTCCTTCTCATAAACTTAATTGAACAAATCCTTCAACAGTTACTATGTTAAGCTTGTTTATATTTAGTTTATTCTTAACTATTTTGGTGACTAAAACCGAAATTATTCAAATTATTATTAAATTATAACACCATTTATTTTATCTTACTAATTACCCTTTTGAACATAGGACGTTTTACTTATTTTATTGAAATAGAGAGGGAAGTGAGCAGGATTGGTTTGGAAGTCAATGAGGCTAAAACAAAATACATGAAAGTGTCTGCGAAGGAAAATAGAGAACTGCTAGACCTTCACACAGGCCATTACTGTTTCCAAGGAGTTACAGAATTTAAGTACCTAGGTGTTATTCTGAATAATGAAAACCAAGTGAGCAGCGAAATAGTAAATAGAATCATAACCAGCAATAGAGCCTACTATGCAAACTAATCATTACTGAAATCAAAACTTCTAACTCCAAGAACCAAATTGATGTTATATAAAACACTGATCAGACCTGTTGTTACTTATGCGTCCGAGACATGGACTCTCGTAAATAAGGATATAAGTGCACTAAGAATTTTTGAAAGAAGAATTTTGAGACAGATATTTGGACCGGTGAAGGAAGGGAATATGTATAGGATCCGAAATAACGGTGAAATAAATGAGTTGATTGGTGGACAAGACCTGGTGAGACACATAAAATCAGCTAGAATTAGATGGCTGGGACACGTATTCCGTATGAATGTTACGAGGATGCCCAAAACTATATTAAGTGGAACGATACTGGGCAAAAGAAGAAGAGGAAGGCCTCAAAGAAGATGGCAGCAGGATGTGGAAGAAGATCTAAGAAAGATGGGCATTAGGAACTGGAGACTGAAGGCAGTGGACAGAGATGAGTGGAGACGGGTCGTAGCGTAGGCCAAGGCTCACCATGGGCTGTAGTGCTGGAGAGTAGTAGTAGTAGTAGTAGTAGTAGTAATATATTTTTCTTCTAAACTTTACTATATGTTTTCTTTCTCTACCTAACCATTGTAACACTAATATTTTTAATCGTTATGGGATGTTTACCCTGAATACCATTGTATTCCTAATCTACAATCACTCTTAATTCTAATAACAATAATATTCTTATTCTCTGGCACTTTTCACCATTAAACTGTAGTGTTAATCACTGGTTTTAGGTGTCTATACCTATCTGTAGGGTTTTCTATTTATTTTGGGGTTTACACTGGCACTTTGCACTTTTTTATGGTACTTGAGTGTTACTAGTGGTTATTCCCTAATATTGATTTTTCTTTTCTCACTTATTCACCTTCACTCCCTGCCTATCTCTCACTTCTGGGTTTTTTTTATTGTTTTATTGACAATTATTAGTTATACTGTTAACAAGTTTCATGCTCTGATTCACTTATCATTATATAGTTATTCATAACATTTAATATCTATTTCTTTGGTTAGTGTACTTTAGTTGACATTACTTTATTTGATTTTAATATTTATCATTTACATTTATTATTTGTTTGAGTCTTTTTCATCGTCATTTGAATTTAATATTTCACCTTTTCTGTTCTTTATTATTTGTTTGTGTCTTTTCTATATACAGTAGAAGCCCGATATAGCGCGGTTGTCGGGTGACATACTTTCCCCCGCGTTATAGGCGTAACCGTGGTATATCGGAAGGTGACCTGTACAGTGACAAATGATGGGGAGGGAGGACCGGGAAAAAGGCTACAGCATAATGCACTACTATATACTGTACGTAAATTACGTCACCAAATGTAGAAATAAAAAATAAGAAAACTGTATTTTAATCCAATACGTATTTTAATCTATTTTAATCCAGTGGAATATAAAATACACTATTTATACACTGCTCACTCGACCTACTGTAGGCCTAATTGTTGGTCTTAAAAAAGTCCGTAATTGTTGTTTGACGGGATAATGCACAGCGTTTCTTTTCCGCGTATTGTTTTATAAACGCGAGGTGCAGTAGATGAACATTATTAGATTCACTTTGCCTCTCCATCCACGAAATTACTTTGTTTATGTGTATTATCACTTCACTAACATTTGGAATAACTTCTTTCACTTCCACCCCATTTTCATTTCCATCATTGTCATCGTCTTCTTTTTCTTCGCAATTTGTATTTTGGACTGCATCGATGATATCTTTATCTCCTATACATTCTGTAACAGGCTCACCATTGTCAACTTCTGCCCAGTCATTCAAGTCATCTAGAGTGAAGTTGCAATGCAGAGCACTACTCGCAGACTGTACATCACTATTAGTGAATCCGGCAACAGAGCAATTTCCATCGGCGATGTTTTGTTCAAAGGAACATTTCTTCCAGCAGTTCTGAATCGTAGCTGGTACTGGTACACTTAATACTTTCCCATGCAAGACCTATTGAATACGCAACTGTTTTCAGGTTTATTGACTTAAGGTAAATTTCCATTTCCTCATCAGAATTCACTATAGCACTCAGAAGTTCACGGCGGTAATGCGCTTTAAATGCTTTTATGATGCCTTGATCTAATGGCTGGATCAGTGCTGTAGTGTTTTTCGGCAAGAACATGACTCCGATTTTCCCATCTCTTGACTGTAGCATATCAGCAGGTGGATGTGCTGGACAGTGGTCAAGGGTCAGTACAGCTTTTTCTTCGAGGTTGAGTGACCGCAGGTGGCTTCTCACAGATGGAACAAATTCTTCATGGAACCATTTACCGAAAATATCACTTGTCATCCAAGCATTTTTTGTATTACGATATGTGATGGGTAATACGTCATGTTAACATGTTGAAAGCATCTAGTATTTCGGCTTTTCCCTATACAGAGAGGTTTAACTTTGTGGCTGCCTGATTTATTTGTGGCAAACAGGAGGGTAACTCTATCCTTATTTATTTTTAATCCAGATTTATTTATTGAATTATTCACATCCAGAGTTCTGGTAGGAAGCATTCGAAAATACAGAGAAGTTTCATCACAGTTATACACTTGATGATGGTCATTTAAATCGTTATCGATCATTACTTTGTTTAATGCCTGAGGAAAAAGTGCTGCAGCTTCACTGTCACATGATCGTGCTTCCCCTTCAATGCTTATCTGGCTTATACCATGATGAGATTTCCACCGCGAAAACCACCCATCAGATGCATTAAAGTCACTGTTGCCATGTAAATCACTATGGAATTTCACAGCTTGAGCTCTAATAACTGGTCCTGACAGTGGCACACCTTCACTTCGTTTTATTAAAAACCACCTGTACAGACACTCATCTAGTTCACTATCCTTACCTACTTTAGTCTTTTTTCTTTGCAACCCCACTTTGTGAAGCTACTTACCAACTGTAAGAAAATAATTTATGAGGGTTCTTTTCAGCGAACTAGGAGAACAGAATGTTGTTTAAATAATAACAATCATATTGGCAATGAACCTAAGGTTTATTGATTCTTTAATACACACAACAACAAAAAATAAAACTTCTTTTCCTACACTTATATACTATTGCCAACTTAACTATGAACTCGTGAAATGAATGTCATTAAAATTATTTTTCTTACATCTTTTTCATTATTAATTTGGTCTTATTTATTAATTATATTTCTTTGATTATATTTCACCAATAATTACATTTAATGATTATATATCTTCACAAACCAGCACTTCTTTTAAATTTCTATATTCGCTCTCTCTCTCTCTCTCTCTCTCTACATTTCTATTCCCCTCCCATGTTTAATTGATTCATTAATTTAATTTTATTTTTTGGCTGCCAGTTCTTTGTTAAACATTCTCAAAATTTGCTTTCAAAAGGTTTTAGATTTAACCAATGTTGGTTACTTATCTGCCAAAGATCTTGATGAGTCCGTCTCTACCACGTATTTCGTTTCGATTCCGCACATTTTCTTATTTTATTCACTCTCCGGAACTGTAACTCTATAAAACTGTTTATTTTTTTATGGAAAGTTCACATTTTGAAACCAATTGTTATATACGGGTGCCCGATTTGAGTTCCGGAACTTATATCTGTGACCGGCCGGTTCACTGACTAATTTTATACTGGGACTTAGCCACTGGCGCTATTTTATGAAGTCGCCGTTGTTCTTTCAATTCTGATTGGTTTATATTTTGTATTCGTTCGCCAGTGGACTGTTTTTGGCTTGTTGACAGAACTGGTGACACACATCGTTATATAATTTGCTGACGCAACACATCGCCTGATGTCTGGTTGTGTAACGTGTTTACTGTTACACAACGTTTTTCGTGTTCGTCATTGTCCTTGAACTGAGTTTGGTACAGTTGCCGGTTATTAAAACTGTTTATATGAATATTATTAAACAAGTCTGTATTCATAAGGTTAACAGCAGTGCAGCCACGTTGCGATCGTTTCAAAATAACAAATTTACCCAAGTCTATAATTTCTGTCCCTATCACTCAACAAGGGATAAAGTTATTATTATTTATTTATATAAAAAAAAAAACAAATTATGTTATTTATTATCAATAAAATATAAACTTCTTTACATTGTCTCAGGTAGGCCCCAAAAATGCCCCGCTACAATACCCCCTCAATGAGATATTTTATGCCGAAGCATAAAAAATCTCATTGACACATTCATACTTGCTAAAGGGATCAGCCAGGATATGTCGCCACAACCCCCTGTACGGTTTACAAACAAGAATAATCAACTCACCCTTGGTCCGGTGACTGTGACTGCATCTGCATGACAATACTGGACTTCTCTCTCGAGATCCCAACACCGTAGAGTCAGACAGATACTCAACGCCCCTGCTCTGACGCGTAGGCCAGCTCAGGTCCGCCGCCACAGCATCACCAAACACTGAAACAACAAATCAAAATATTAAATAGTGGCCTTATACAACACCATATCCCCAACTGATCTGGTCCCCCCTAGCGGTGCTGGTTTGCGCTAAGAAGCACTGGTTTTGTTTTTACTCACTTATTACTAACATGTATATATCAGAATACCTAACATAAGAAAACACAGTACATTAATAATTCATTTTAAAATAAACAACTTACAATTAAAATGTTACACACTTTACATCATTAAATTGACATATAAAATCAAAAAATTACTTTTAAACTTGATTTACTCTTATTAATTCGTTTCTCAAAATTACAAAAATTATTTATTTTATTTATTTTTTTTTTTTTCTTCAATTCTGGCCATCATTATTCCATTTCATTACTTTGGGTGATTCTACGTTATTCATTATTTCATTATAATTTACTTCATCCATTTGGCATTTATTCATAATCTTACCCCTTTTATTACTCTAATGCTCCCTTACAAAATCTTTAACTAGTATGACACCCCTCTATCAAAATTTTACTAACCCTTCTCTACCTCTAACTACTTACTATTTTAACTCCAATCGCCACCCTCTACTCTTATATAAAAAAAAAAAAATACTCTCTAACCCTTTGTACATAGGATACGTGTTTCCTTCCCAAAACTCATTCCCTTATGTTGGTCCCTGGACTCACCCTAGGTAACCCTTTCCGGCGCCAATCGGTCCCTATCCCGTCCCAACCCTTATGTTGCGGACTCCCCAAATACACTACCACTACTACAAAATTGCCATCCCCAAAAAATCTCACTCTCATAACTTCACTACAACTACAACAAATTAACATCAACAAAATAAACAATATATCGCTCAAAACTCTACATAAAATCTCCATTTCTACTGTGTCTCCACTTATACTTCTCAAAATTCTATAACATATACTAACTCAAGACAACATTGCATTATTTTCATTTCCACTATTACTTTAACTTTTACTTCGATTTGGACAAATCTATGTCCCACAAAATTCAACTTGAATTGACTCAAACATTTTATTTAACTAATTACTATCACCCATTTCTATCTTTTACAACCCATTGAAAATTTTACTTATTACAACTATTTTTCATTTTATTTTTAAATCTATAAACACATTGAAAACATATTATTATATTTTTATAATACTTATTCCTAACATACTAAATGCAAACAACACAATAAGACACAATAACACAATATAAGAAGTATTTAGTGCATCTAATTTTTAAATTCAAACCAAATTATTGAGTAGCAAATCATCATTATTAATTAAAATATATCAAATTTTTAATACGTTATCCCCTTGGATAACCTCCCAGCCACACACACTATTATAATATATTACATAACATAATACACAAATATACATTGAACAAACAATTCTCTTTTAAATAATTTATATAAAAATTTATAAACATTATTATTTAAAATTTTTCATTAACTGTTTTTATTTATCATCATGATGAATTGATCCTGTGTTGCAATCAGATTTTCAAAATTGCTTAAAATTTATTATTAACATATATTTTTAATCATTATGTTCCACAAAATTCCACAAAATAAACCATTTAACATTTATTTATTTATTCATGATTATTAAATTAAAATCTCATCACACAATTTAAATTCCTTATAAAATTCAAACACATAATATTCAATCACAATATCTAAACATCTCAAATTATTTACTTCAATTGATTATTAAAATAACATATTTCAATTATTATCAACATTCTACAAATCATTAACTATTGTCTTCATAATTATTTTGTTATTTAATTAGAGTGCTAAAATATTAATAATATTATTATTATTAATACAACATTTTCTAAAACATATACACATTACATTTCACAATACACACAAATGAATTCAATATTATTTACAAAATATACGTCAAAATTGTTCAAGTGTATCTCACTTCAGATGTCCAAATCAGCAAGGTCATTACCAAAATTTACAATATTTAAAAATGTCCCAACACTGATCTTTTAGCTCACCCACCATCGTCATATATATATCTAGTGTATTTGTAACATTCATCATTTTTATCAACACACAAATTATCATACATACTATCACAATAATCTATCAACTCTATTTCATCCATTGTACCACTATAAATCTTGTCACCATAGGTTAGGATTGTCCCGTCTATATCAGGGTTATTTGTTAATGTCAGGTAAATTTTCTCATCTTTGTATTCCTCAACTACTACGTCAGGTAAGTCATTATAGTCAGGTAAGATATTATCAAAATTATTCTCTGTCTCTCTTTCAACAGATAAGTATTTCACATGATTCATCATCACCCCTTCTAGTAATTTTCTCAATTCATCATACTTTCTCTCTAACTTATATATTTCCATTTCATTCTCAACATATAACTCTCCTTCTTCATAGCACCACATCACACTCTCACAATTATTATGGACAGAGGGTACAACATTATACAACATTACTTTATTTAACAATAAGGGTCTCTTGCCCTGAAAAAACAACATTAAATCATCATCATCATTATAAACAATAAGGGGAAAATTTGCCCTCTGTCCCCATTTAATTACTACATTATTCTTCCACTCTCTCTCTACTTCATAAACACTCATGAACATTTCATTATCGCATTCTAAAACTTCATCAGTACTCTTTGTTATTATATTTTCATCATTATTCTTCACCCCCACTATACTCTCAAAATTGTCTACTATTTCGTCATTTTTACATTTTGTCTTACTTAAAACATTGTTACCTAATTTCTCGAACTTCTGTTCTAACTTATTTAAACCGTTTCTTATTGTTTCGTTAGTGCTTTCTAAATGTTTATTCATTTCTTGTATCTCATGTTTCAACTCTTTATTCTGATTTTTTAACTCCTCAAGACTATTCTTTTGAATATCGAACTTTTCATTGATACTACTTTTGAACTCTTGCATATCGTTTTTCTGTTCATTAAAAAGCAATTTCATCATCTTAATCATATCATTATCTTCAGCCGTTTTGTTCATGACTGGTGTTGAGTGAACACCTTCATGCATGATTTGAGATTCAGTTATGCTTATCTGGCTTTCATCTACACTGTCAGTGACGCTGACAGTTTCCTGATTGTCTGCCATTTTTCTTAAAAAAAAAATTTTTTTTTTATATATATATTTCTTAGCAAAATATTATTTTGTCATACATAATTATTATTGAGAAAAGAAAAAAAAATGTTCTGCTCACTCATACTACAAAACATGACATAACCTTATTCTATACGTCTATTTTACGTATGCAAAAAAAAAAATTTATTTTACCTTAAACAACCATTCTGCTTTCCCAGTGGGCCTATATTTATATAATATTATTATATAAATCGTCCCTGTTCGGGCGCCAAATGTGAAGCTACTTACCAACTGTAAGAAAATAATTTATGAGGGTTCTTTTCAGCGAACTAGGAGAACAGAATGTTGTTTAAATAATAACAATCATATTGGCAATGAACCTAAGGTTTATTGATTCTTTAATACACACAACAACAAAAAATAAAACTTCTTTTCCTACACTTATATACTATTGCCAACTTAACTATGAACTCGTGAAATGAATGTCATTAAAATTATTTTTCTTACATCTTTTTCATTATTAATTTGGTCTTATTTATTAATTATATTTCTTTGATTATATTTCACCAATAATTACATTTAATGATTATATATCTTCACAAACCAGCACTTCTTTTAAATTTCTATATTCGCTCTCTCTCTCTCTCTCTCTACATTTCTATTCCCCTCCCATGTTTAATTGATTCATTAATTTAATTTTATTTTTTGGCTGCCAGTTCTTTGTTAAACATTCTCAAAATTTGCTTTCAAAAGGTTTTAGATTTAACCAATGTTGGTTACTTATCTGCCAAAGATCTTGATGAGTCCGTCTCTACCACGTATTTCGTTTCGATTCCGCACATTTTCTTATTTTATTCACTCTCCGGAACTGTAACTCTATAAAACTGTTTATTTTTTTATGGAAAGTTCACATTTTGAAACCAATTGTTATATACGGGTGCCCGATTTGAGTTCCGGAACTTATATCTGTGACCGGCCGGTTCACTGACTAATTTTATACTGGGACTTAGCCACTGGCGCTATTTTATGAAGTCGCCGTTGTTCTTTCAATTCTGATTGGTTTATATTTTGTATTCGTTCGCCAGTGGACTGTTTTTGGCTTGTTGACAGAACTGGTGACACACATCGTTATATAATTTGCTGACGCAACACATCGCCTGATGTCTGGTTGTGTAACGTGTTTACTGTTACACAACGTTTTTCGTGTTCGTCATTGTCCTTGAACTGAGTTTGGTACAGTTGCCGGTTATTAAAACTGTTTATATGAATATTATTAAACAAGTCTGTATTCATAAGGTTAACAGCAGTGCAGCCACGTTGCGATCGTTTCAAAATAACAAATTTACCCAAGTCTATAATTTCTGTCCCTATCACTCAACAAGGGATAAAGTTATTATTATTTATTTATATAAAAAAAAAACAAATTATGTTATTTATTATCAATAAAATATAAACTTCTTTACATTGTCTCAGGTAGGCCCCAAAAATGCCCCGCTACAACTTCACTTTCAACTGTGTTCACAAAACTTTTAAGTTTATCTTCTTCCTTCATCCACCCTCTAATTGTTCCTTCTGGGATGCCACACTCACGTGATAAACTTGCCTTTGACTCTCCGTTCTTCACACGATCAATTTTGATAAGATAATATCAGAGTATGATCTTATACTGTACTGTAATATGAGGGAGAGAAGGGATTTAGTTGGCTGCTTGCCTTGGCATGAATTCTTAGAAACGTAGAGACTGTAAATAGCTCGGGCAATTGTTTATGTCTACAGGTACACTTGAACTGGCAATTCTGGCTGTTGTTTACAACGCCGTTTCCAACAACAAGCCTTTGTTTACAATAAACGCAACGCATTCCAATGTTGTGGCTACGGAAGTCACGATAAACAATTCATAATTTACTCACTCTCTACAAGTAAGAATTTTTGCTAATAACGGGCGACATACTCTTCACCGCGTTATATCCGAATCCGCGGTATATCGGACCGCGCTATATCGGGCTTCTACTGTACCCTCTCATTTTATTTTCTTTATTGGGTCAATCACTTGTGTTGGGTCATAGTCGTTTGTCTCGTCATAGTAATTTTATTTTCATTCATTAAATATAGTTGATTCATAGTTTTTTCCCAGGTATTGGGGTGGCTTTTTGTGTTGTAACATAATATATATGAGAGTTGTAGAAGTGCATGCAACCATGTTTTTTAGTTTTTTGTTTCTTCAAGTTTGATAAAAAGTTTGAAAATGCAAATGTTTATATTATGCCTATGTATATTTAGCTTGGCAGAGCAATTCTTTGTCTAGCTTGGTATTCCCTTATGCCCTCCACAGCCAGTTTTTTGTTTGTTGAAGTTGAAGGACCTGGTTCTTCAATTTACTGATTGAATTGTTGACATAGAATTAAGTTGTTATTCAGCATTTGCCAATTCGAGTTCACACACAACTCATACTAACACAGACAAAAACATGAATACAGTACAGTAGACTCCTCTACTTTTCCAATTGTGAATTCACATGTAACTCACACTAACACAAAAATGTGCACACAACAAAGTAGACTACTCTACTTTTTCATTTACTAGATGCATAACACTCACATATAGCAATAGCCGCTGCGTAGTATGCACATGTTAAAACCAGTGCTGATTCAAACTTGTACAGTGTACTTGGATGGAGTAACATGTGTATGAAAGTATAGGTGTGACAAAATATGTTATGCGTGGCTGCTAGGACCTAGCTGTGTGACATGCTGTGTGAGGGAAAATAGTTAGAGGGACTGATGCGATTAAGAGAGGGCCGTAGCTTGAGGCTAATGCAAGAGGGGATGGTCTTTTGCTTTCCTCTCCTTAGCAGCTAATGCTTTTTCACTTCAGCTCTTTCATTATACTGTAGTAAGGCCCAAAGTTTTATTTATTATTATAATTTCGGAATTAGATTTCTTTCTTTATTTTATCATGACTGTGAGAGAGTATGTTTAAATTTGTCTCACTGTGGTTACGTTTCAGTTGTTAGTAAAAACCACGAAAACCATAACTTCCTATGTTCCCAAGCTTGTACAGGAGGAAAGGACTCTTTTAACCTTTATACACGTCACATCGCCTTGAGTGTCGACCTCTCTCCTGATTGGTTGATTGATGCTCCAGGAGGCCCAGTCTGAACCTTGTGTCCCGGGCGTGGTCCCCTAGTAACCAGAGTCTATATAACTGACAACTTAGTGAGACTCACGGTCATTCAAACTCTCATTCTCATTCTGTTCGTTTCGCTTTTGTTAGCAGTCTAGCTAAAGGGGTGTGGGTTGCGTGTGTACTGTGTGCGTCTTGACGATGTCGACTACTTCACTCCTATTAACTACTGTGTGGTGTGCTGCGTGTTGTAAGTAAAGATATTACGTGATACAAGTGTTAATGAGTTAAAGGTATAAACGGTAAAGAGTGTAAGCAGAGTAATTTCCACTTTAAATGTTAAATAAAGAAGTTCTTATTGTAAAGCTAGAAGTTGTAACCAATCATTTCACACAACCCACTCACGTTGCCTGTTAGTTTGTCGGCGATTCACCGCTCGGTCACGACAAATGGTGACAGCGGTGGGATTAGTTGCAAAAAGACCTACACAGATGTGTGAAGCGATTGGGAGAAGATTATCATAAAATTTGGCAGACGGCTCTTAAAAAAAAAAAATTGTGGATAATATTTGTTGGAATATAATATAATTATTGGATAGTTTTTGAATAATAGATAACACATTTACTGGATAAATTATTTCAGCATCTCATATACATATGAAGTTTGAATGTTTAAATTAAGAATAATTTTATGTTTATGTTGACATACCTGATGTACTTGATATGCCTGGTCTTTATCTTTTCAATGAATTGCATTTCCTACGACTACCATCATTTGCAGAGAGAATAGCTTCTAAAGAGAATAGAAACATTGTGTGGTACCTTTACATTTTACGTAACAGTACGTCTTTAAGTTATTATAAATATGAGCATGGTAGTCCAGTCAAGTTAATTCAGCGGCACAAATATTCATTTTCTATGACAGTGCATGACTTACTAGATAGAATTCGTTTAGAACATGAGAATGCAATAATTGAAGAATGCTTAGAGATGTTAATCAGACCACTTTGTGTTGCTTTAGCAAAAGTTGTTCGGAATTAGAGTAAATAAATACGGAGTATATATATTCTGGCATATCCATTGCACCAGTTAGCAAGATTATTGTTTAAGTTAATGCTTAACGAGTGACTTTCTAACTAGGATTTTATATTCCTATGGGATTGGGTTTAAGAAAAAGTAATAATAGAACAGAGTTTATGTCTGAACCTTGAAATTTTGAGTTACCCGTGGGACAAGTGACTAATAGAGACCCGTTGTCTCCTACCTTGTACATGTGAGTAGGGACCAGAGTAGGTACCACCACCGCCCACTACTAACACGTAAGTCCAGTAAACTTACCTAGTCCTTCTGTGCCACATAGTACTCCTTTAACTGCACCAGTTGTCAAGTTACCCGCACTTCGTTTTATACCTCCATTAGAACAAACAGTACCCTTGCCAGAACAACCGGTGTATGATATTTCCAGGAAATCTTCATGAGTAGTCGCCCTATTTACTACTTACCTATCACCGATCCAGATGTATTACTAGAAGGATGCGAAACCCTATTACGTACGCTTTTACAAAGGATAATTGAGAGATACATTAATGGGCATTCGAACTATACCGACGAAGCAAGAGTAAATAGAGTAAAAGTAGTTAAACTCGAGATAGAATTCACTACGTAATCTAGTAAATGAATGGATAGTTTGTGTGGGTACATTTTGTTTCTATTGCTTGGAATTTTTATTTGCATCAGTTTTGAAATTTTTATTATTTGGTACTGTGACTGTAGCGTTTTTGATCTGCTACGGTGTACGCTGACTGTTATCACTTCCCGCGACCACAACCACAGAGTAGATAAGCACCTGACAAACAGTAACTAGTGTCGCGATCGTTAAATCTGTTTTCTTAAATTTTTATTGTAGAACGCATAATATTGTAAGCAAAAATGGAAACTGGGAAAAAGTAACTATGACCACCCCAACAACTTCTAGTGTTAGCGGCATGATTAGAGACCTTACTGTTTCTAATCTCATAGAGAATTGGTCTGGAGATGGTCCTGTAACTGTAACAATTCTTTAATAAAATAGATCGTGCAGCTAAATCTGGTAATTGGACGGATACAGACAAAATTACAGTCGCAGTACTTAAGCTAACCGGATCAGCCGCGTTATATGTAAACAGTAATGAAGAAGCTACTCGAGATGATACAACGTATCAGCAGTTTTGAGAGATTTTCATTGAACGCTTTAAAATAAAACACCTTGATCAGTTCCACTATAGTGCTTTGCAAAACGCGACTCAGTATAAACATGAGACCCCTGAGCAGTTTGCAGACAGGTGCAGACGTTTATGCTCACGGACAATTAGACAAGTACCCGAGCCTACACAGCAGGCTATAATTAATGATGAGGCAGAGAGACGTATGTTAGCTGCCTACATTAATGGTCTACAGGGAGTAGTAGGAAAACAAGTAAGATATCGCATGCCGTCGAGCCTTACCGAGGCTATACAAATAGCTATAATGGTAGTGGAAGTAGAGGCCATAGAGACGCGAAAATCACCTAACAAAGAAGGAAACCTTTTCGCCATTTGCTTTTACTGTAAGAAACCTGGACACGTCGCAAAGAATTGCCGCCAGCGTAAACACATTCTGAACAACGGTGGATTTAGGAAGCAGAGAAATAGTAAAGGTTCTAGCAGTTATAATAATAAAAGTTATAATAATAATAAGAGTATTAGTCCTAATAATAGTAATACTAACCGATGGGAAATGACCGGCAATAAAGATGACACTTGTGTACGATTTTACGCATGCCAGAAGCCAGGCCATTTCACTAGAGATTGTAAATCAAAATGGGCACCCCCAAACGAAATGGGTTCGTCAGGAAAAGGCACTGGACTGTCGAACTAAAATCCCGAGGGAATCAAGAGGGTTTCGTCCACCATAAATTCAGTAACCAATATCAAGTGACCGATGTAATGTGTGAAGAATTAGATGACCAAAATCAAATGTTAATTAATGTTACAGTAGGACGAAAGGCCTGTAGATTTCTATTAGATACCGGTGCGATGATATCTGTCTTAAAACCTGGCATTAGTCAAAAGAGGATTCGGGAGAGTAGTATAATTGTGAGAGGAGCAACAGGTGATAAACTTAGAGTGTACGGATTACGAAATGTAGGCCTAAAGATAGGTAATAATTGTAGAATGTATCATGATTTTGTTGTAGCTGATATTAAAACGAGTTATGATGGATTAATAGGCGTAGATTTGATGGAAAAACTAGGGATGAGAATTGATTTCTCCACAAAGAAATACGATAAGTAGTAAATCATTAGGTGCAGATGAGGAAAAGTCCGGCCGGCTTACCGATTCCTTACCTATTACTGCTACTATCAGTAACGCTTTAACTTTGAATAGTAATGAGAATATATGTAATATAGTTACGTGCGAGAATTACACTATCCGCCTATGTCCGAGATGCTTGTTCGGGGACGCCTGAATATGGGAGCATCAGAATTAAGCGCGCGAAACAGTAGAACCAATATTGATAGAATGAGTATTGGTAAAACGGTATTGGTAGAACCAGTGGAACTTAGTGTTCACGGGCTACGAGTTGCCAGAGTTATAAGTAATGTTTCAGTAGATCAGACTGAAAAGGTTAATCAGAAATCCGTGATAATGAAGTTGATAAATTTCAGTAGGGAAGCGTTGGACATCCCTAATAATAGTGTTCTAGGGGTAGCTGAGACGTTTGAAACAAACAAAACGTTTGATGCGGAACCCATAGCTTTGAGAAAGAAACAGAGTAAGATAATTAATGTTGTAAAAGGTGAAAATCAGCGCGGATATAGTAAAATAGATAAAGAGATTAGAGATAAATTAGTGCATTTGAGTAAAATGGATTTTCAGATTTTGTGGCCTGTATTGCAGAAATATATGCATTTATTTGAGGAGCCTGTAGAGAATATAGGTTGTAGTATTGATATTAGACATAAGATAGAGACGGGAGATAACCTGCCTGTTAGAAAGAATCCTTATAGATTGCCACATGCGTGAAAACCTGTTGTTGATGAGCAAATTAGAGATATGTTAAAGAAGAAAATAATACGTCCATCTAACTCTCCGTGGTCGAGTCCTGTAGTCGTAGTGAACAAACGAAGTCCTGATGGGAGTCCGAAGTATAGATTTTGTGTTGACTATCGAGCATTAAATTCCATTACGAAGGGAGATGCGTACCCTTTACCTAACATAACAGAAACATTAGATACATTGAACGGGAGCATACTCTTTACTACCTTAGACTTATGTAGTGGATTTCACCAAGTGAGTGTAGAACTGGTAGATATAGAGAAAACCGCGTTTACAATACCTGGTCACCATTACGAGTTCGTTAAAATGCCATTTGGATTATGTAATGCCCCTGCAACATTTCAAAGATTAATGGATAATATACTTATGGGAATTAAGGGAGAAGAAGCATTAGTGTACTTAGACGATATTATTATTCACAGTAGTAGTGTTGAACAACATGCTAAGTGATTAGATAAAGTATGACAGAGGTTAGATGAAGCTAATTTGTATATTCAGCTGTCCAAATGTAATTTTGCTGTAACTGAGGTAGAATACTTAGGTCATATTGTAAGCGATAAAGGAATAAGACCACACCCTAAAAAGATTTCAGCCATAGTTAACTATCCTCAACCTAAAACTGTACGTGACATTCGAGCCTTTCTAGGTTTAGTTGGGTACTACCGTAGGTTTATTAAACATTTTGCCGATATAGCTAAACCCCTAACTGAGTTAATAAAGAAAGATACAGACTTTATTTGGAATACTTCTCAAGGAGAAGCTTTTAAAATGTTAACTACCGCCTTATGTGAAGAGCCTGTTTTAAAATACCCTGATTTCACCAAACCCTTTATTTTAAGCACTGACGTTTCAGGAGTCGCCGTAGGAGCTGTTCTGTCCCAAGAATATAATGGTTATGAACATCCTATAGCATATGCTAGCCGCCAGCTTAATAAAGCTGAAAGGAATTATGGCGCGACAGAGAGAGAGCTTCTTGCTCTAGTATGGGCTACCAAGTATTTTAGATGTTACCTCTATGGTAGACGCTTTGTAGCTATTACAGACCATGCAGCGCTAAGATGGCTTCTTAGTTTAAAAGACCCATCATCACGACTTACACGTTGGGCTCTTAGATTATCTGAATTCGATTACACAGTTCTAAATAAGCCTGGCAAGAAACATTTAAACGCCGACACATTAAGTAGACATGTGAACGTTGTAGCCATACCTTTAGTATCTAAACATGACGTACTTAGGGAACAACTGCATGACAAGTTTTGCCAGCAGCAAAAACAAAACCTTAATAATGCTTATAAAGTGACCGAAGATGGATTACTTTATAATACCGAGTTGGAACAACCTCGCGTAGTTATACCCAGGGCATTGGTTACACAAGTCATAACACAACATCACGATACTATATTTTCTGGTCATCAAGGTATTAAAAAGACCATAGGTATTATTAAAGAAAGATATTTTTAGCCCACGTTAGTAAAAGATGTGACAGATTACATAGGAGCGTGTGTATCATGTAGTCAGAGAAAATCCGGAAAACGGGTAAGAGCACCATTAGCAAAATTCCCTGCAGCTATAGAACCCTTTGAATTTGTTTCAATGGACATTGTAGGTCCACTTCCCTTGAGTAACAGAGGCAATAAGTATCTATTAACTTTTACTGATTATATGACTCGTTACTGTGAAGCAATCCTCATTCCAAATCAAACAGCTGAGATTATTGCACAAGAATTCGTTCACAAAATAATAACGCGTTATGGAGTCCCGAAACGTTTATTAACCAACCAGGGACGTAATTTTATTTCGTCTTTGTTCAAAGGAGTATGTACTTTGTTAGGAATTCAAAAACTTAGAACCACCCCTTATCACCCTCAGTGCAACGGCTTAATTGAGAGGTTGCATAAGACTTTGGCAGATGTGATTTCTCATTTTGTTTCGCCCAATGGTAAAGATTGGGATGAGATTGTCCCTTTTGCGTTAATGGCATACAGGAGTGCACCTCATGTCGCCACTGGATTTAGTCCACATATGTTATTACTTGGGCAAGAGATGAATTTACCAGAAGCTGATGACTTAGCTTTAAAACCTGAAGTTGACGATGATACTCAAATTGAACTTGATTGTTTAGTAGAAAAACTTAGGCGAGTTAGAGAAATAGCAATACGTAATTCTGAAGACAGCAAAGAGCAAAATAAGAAATATTATGATAAGAAGTGTAAATTAAAATCGTATAGAACGGGTGATTACGTCTATTTACATGATCCAACCGTAAAGAGAGGACCGTGAAAGAAATTCGGAAAAAGTTGGAAAGGACCATATAAAGTAATAGAGGTGTTAAACGAATTAAATTATAAAATTCGCACAAATAAGGGAGAAAGCGTTGTACATTATAATCGATTAAAACCAAGTAAAGTCATTAACGGAAACGCAAACCGCATTCGCCGACCTAGACAATCAGCGCAGTTAGATAACAGCATTCCAAACATTGACCCTGAATTCAATAGCACAGCTGATACTACCGCCTGTATTAACGAAAGTAATCGTTCGTCTGTACTTATGTTACCTCCTCGTCCGATAATAGACTTAGCGGATGACATTGACCTTACTGACGAAGAACAAGATGAGTCTTCAGAGAGAGAAGATGCTGAACTGAATGAACGAGCACAAGCAGATGACACCATAATAGATGCAGGAGGTCAGATAGATTTAAATGATAAAGATTGGAAACCACCTCAGACGGTTCAAGTAAGAGATGCTGCACAGAGCCAATATAACTTACGACCGTGTGAAAACATAATACCACCTCGCAGGAACCTAGATTAGAAAAGAAAAGAAATCGCTATAAGTCTTTAAGGAAGTCTGACTTAATTGTGTAATTTTACAGATTTGCTGATATCTGGTGAAGCGATAAGCCTTACAGGCAGAGAACAATCTATCACGCAGGTAGCCAACCATTCACGCTTGGAATGTACAGATCCTTCCCGACCACAGGAATGTAATCTAGACAAAGGACTTGTGTTCATAGAAGAAAGATATATCTTATTAACAACAGATACTTGGACTATCGTAATTTCTATAAGCACGGAAGATTATGATAATGTTATAGCAAAAATAAGCATCTTACTTGATTACCTAGAGACCCAACAAAATAATACCCAAGTAAATTCCTTGATTCCATACTTTGAGATATCCCAGTTAAAAACAAACTTGAAGAATACCCGGAAGCAAGTATCTAATTTAAAGCTTTTGTTACCCAATAGTAGAGAGAAAAGAGGTTTAATTAATGGGTTAGGAACTGTTTTTAAATTCTTAGCTTAAATTCTAATTGAGACGACCCAGCAATGCCCACACACAACTCTCATTCCATTTTTTCCCAACCCTTGATCGAGATCTCTTTCAATTTTAAAATAATTTAAATGTATTAAGTTGCACATAGTTACTCTGTTATTGGTTTTCGGCCGAACACACATTACACTTTTTCCTTGTTACTTCATTGTTGCGTCGAACTACGTCCTCACTGACTTTTACTTATTGCCGAACTGTTGGAGTTTACATGATTACTTTTTCTGCCGGTCGGTGTACATGATTACATTTTAATCGACCCGCGCGCCGACACACTCGCGCGATTTACACTGTCTTAGTACTACATTCCCCTGTAATTTGTGCGGGCGAGGTGAAAACTGTGCTCATTCGGCGGACGCACCAATTCCTCGCGTCCGGTACGTCTAGATGTTATTGTCCGACTGCCTGACGCTCCTCCAGGCGTCGGTAATGCTCACTTCCGCCAGCTCGAGCAGTGATTGGCTGAGCCGCTCACGTGGCCAGTCTAATTAACCACGTTGTTCCGTTCTGTTGATTGACTTTGGTGTCGAGAGTATTGTAGAGGCCCACGGGCGCACACTTACAGCTGCATTCCAACGTTATTGTTTTGTGGCTGGTGACAAGCTACAAAGCTTTTACTTTTCTCCCCAACGGAAAATACACGCATGTGCGCACAGGTTCGCATTCCAACACTGTTATTGTTTTGTACTAGGCACAGACCGGTACGGAATTGCATACAGGGTGTCCAATCAAGTATGTCTGAGTGACCATAAAGGGTGTCCAAACAAATCAGTTCCAAAGAATTAATAAAATTACATCCCTCAAAATTGCCCCGTTACAATACCCCCCCCCCCATGAGAGATCTGCTGGAACAGAAGAACTCTCATTGCTAAACCCCTAAGAAGATCGGAGGGGATATGGTGCCAACAACCCCCCATTTATTCTTAACGTACCATGGGTAAGCTACCCCCCTAGCTCGGCGACTATGGCTGCACCTGAACAAGATTACTGGACTTCTCTATCCGAGATCCCAACACCATAACATCGAACAGCTACGCACCATAATGCACCGAACCGTCTATCATTCTACCCCCAAAATCAAAACCCTGGCTTTATACCATACCAGATCCTCAACCGATATGTTCCCCCTTACATGCATACTGGGTCGCCTTTGGCAAATACTGGGCGTGTACACATATTCATTAATACATCCTAACAAATTTCTTATTCAAAATTCGTAAAATATTTATTTTTAAATTCAAAAATTCTTTTAAGTTTAAAATCAAATTGTTATATCTCCATTACTTTCTCAAAAGAATAAAAATAAAATAGAATCTTTTACCTGAATCTATCAAATCTATCAATTTCCTTCCTTACTACTAATAATCATAAAAAACAAATTGAACATCTTATGAAATCATTAATCCGCTTATACTACTGTTTGATTATACAGATATACTAAACAATGTAATTCAATAAAACACTAGTAATACACAACAATAATATATTTGAAACTCAAACATCATCTTGAATTGTGAAAATTATCCGGGCTGTTTGGCCGTGGTCCATGGTTAAAAACAAAACCAAACGTTTCGGCAGCTCCACTGGCTGCCATCATCAGTGGAATAAGATTTCTGCACTTGAGGTGTCTACGTGCAGGCCCACAGTACTGTGGTATAGACAAAGTACTGTGGGCTATACCACAGTACTGTGGGCCTGCACGTAGACACCTCAAGTGCAGAAATCTTATTCCACTGATGATGGCAGCCAGTGGATCTGCCGAAATGTTTGGTTTTGTTTTTAACCATGGACCACGGCCAAACAGCCCGGATAATTTTCACAATTCAAGTGACACCGGCCGTGAAAGCCTAAGGAATAATTTCAAACATCATCTATATGGCAGGCATAAAATAAATTTTTGTTTTTGTTTTTTTTTTTCAAAAAAAATTAAATTTATCAAAATATCTTTTTTCTCAATATTCAAAAAAAAAAAAAAATTTAATGCAATCAAGAAACAAAATCCTCAGAAAATGGTACTGTCTCTAACATCAGTCATCAGCTGATCTTTCTGGGTCAAGTCAACGACCTTGACATACATATGCTACACAAAGTTACATCATGAAGTACATGAAACACCTTTAAAATTCTTTACCTTCAAACACAATACAACATAATAAAATAAGACATTTAAAATTAGCATGGTTATTATCATCTTACAATAAAATTTTACATTTGAATTGACCAAAATTTACACATTTTATAGCTTTACTTATTTTCAACTTCTATTAAAATCTGTCACTTGTTTCAATTAATTTTATATTTTGACTATGACTCTATGACTTTGTTTCCTTAACATTTTCATTCTCAATTAGTTTGGGTGACTCTTGTTTACTCATAACATTTCCATTTACAACTTGGCATTTATATCTTACCCCCCTTCTGACTCTAACGATCACTAACAGATTTTACCTAGTATGACACCCATCTATCAAAACATCTACCAACCATTCTCTGCCTCTAACTTACTACTCAAACTCATTTCGCATCATTCTACCCTTATAACAAAAATACTCTCTACCCCTTTTGTACTCAGGATGTGTGTTCCCTCATCTCACCACCGTGCTCCACATCTTGCCCTTCCTATTTACCCGGCAATCACTCCCTGAAAACCCCCTGCTACCCGCCACAACGCCTGTCGTTGCGGACTCCTTATCACACCACCCCCTTTACAAAATCACCATCAACTAATTACTCTCCTATTACCTCCCTTTCATCTACAAAATATCACCCGGTTTATTCCCCCAGTATATCAATCTCCTTACTCTACATATTTTCCCCATTTCTGTGTCACCATCACTACTCAAATTGTACCTTACTTTTACTCCCACAATAATATTATTCTCTCTAACACCCCTTCAAATTTAACTTGGACTGATTTAAATGTCCTAACGAAATAATAATCACCCAAATTCTACCCTTTACCACATTTTGCAGTACAGTTACTATTGAAATTCAAAACTAGCTCAATTCATTTTACCATTTAGTTCAAAATCTTTTAACCACATTGAAAATCTATTATTCAATCATTAATTATATTCAAACATTTAATTACATTGAAAAATTTGCCAATCTTTTCTACGTGATATACTACATTTATAATTCCAGCAATCAGCTGATTTTCTTGGCAAGGTGAATGACCTTACTATAGATACCATTCCACAATTATATACAATACATATTTTTATAATCCTTATACCTAACCTACTACACACAATTAATACACATACACAAAATTATATAGTTATCCTACAATGTTATTTGAATTCATTACAATTTAAATCTGGTACTTAAAATGGTTTTGCTCTCATAGGGACATACATCGCTACTCATTGGGACATAGTTATAGCAACAGTTACTGAACAGCTCTATGGATTGTCAACCCCCAACTCCCTCTATAGAGTCGTGTTATAAGCTGACCGCCCGCTGTTTACAGAGGTCGTCACCCTCTCGCTGAATTTACAGCTACACTCCCACTACATTGTTACTTAAAGTCCCCCCTTTACCCAGTTACAATTAGGTAAACCACCTGCCGGTCGATCTAGGTATTTACCTTGTGCACAGATGCGTTATCTGTGCCCCTGGCTTGTAACTGCCAGCTCCTTTACCACACACACTATTGTTTATTGCTGGTGGACTGTGGCGTCCATTTGCATCCCCAAGAACTGAAGTTACATATATAAGGTATGGACGCTGCCCATACCGTTCTTGATTCAGTGTTATATAAAAATTCGGTATAACTGATGTCCGAGGACACCAGTAATCCTACTAACATGATTCACACACCCTTATACACGGCACTATCGACACCTTAGACGATAGCCGCTGTTCCATAGTTATGTAGTTTCCCCTGTTTTACCCCCCGGTTCAATTTCAAAATTCACCAATTTTGTTTCTACTTACATAATTCCATGGCCAGGGCCTGGTGAAACCGTGACCGCCCGAAATGTGGGGAAACTACCAAAAGACATATAAGGTTCACGCTGACACCGCTACTGCAATTCACGGAAGGTCAATTCTTATATGTTTGGGTATATTTACTACTTTTTCATTCTTAACATAATACATATAATATACTCATAATTAACATGGCGATTATTCCATTAAAACAAACAATTCACATTTAAGGTTGATCAGAAATTACACACCTTACATCCTTACACTTGCATATAAAATTATAAACGTTATATTTTAATTTCCATTGAACTTCTATTAATTAATTATCAATGATTTATTATTTACTATACCATTAACTTTTCCAAAATTTTTCTGGTGGACTGTGGCGTCCATTTGCATCCCCAAGAACTGAAGTTACATATATAAGGTATGGACGCTGCCCATACCGTTCTTGATTCAGCGTTATATAAAAATTCGGTATAACTGATGTCCGAGGACACCAGTAATCCTACTAACATGATTCACACACCCTTATACACGGCACTATCGACACCTTCGACGATAGCCGCTGTTCCATAGTTATGTAGTTTCCCCGGTTTTACCCCCCGGTTCAATTTCAAAATTCACCAATTTTGTTTCTACTTACATAATTCCATGGCCAGGGCCTGGTGAAACCGTGACCGCCCGAAATGTGGGGAAACTACCAAAAGACATATAAGGTTCACGCTGACACCGCTACTGCAATTCACGGAAGGTCAATTCTTATATGTTTGGGTATATTTACTACTTTTTCATTCTTAACATAATACATATAATATACTCATAATTAACATGGCGATTATTCCATTAAAACAAACAATTCACATTTAAGGTTGATCAGAAATTACACACCTTACATCCTTACACTTGCATATAAAATTATAAACGTTATATTTTAATTTCCATTGAACTTCTATTAATTAATTATCAATGATTTATTATTTACTATACCATTAACTTTTCCAAAATTTTTCTTTGTTATCAACCTTCCTTTTACATATCATTTCATTTAACATTCGCTATTTAGACACTGAACATTTTATTTTATTTAAATTGCATTATAAAATTCATACTTACAGTACATCACTCACATACTGTCATAAACACAAAATATCAACACCAAACACCAATAACTCCATGTACCTTCTGAAACATTTTAACTACCATGTTATTCCACAAACTAAATACAATTTAACATTTATTTATTTATTTATTATTATCAAATTTAAATCTCATAAAATAATTTAAATTCATCATCACAGTTCAATTATATAACATTGTAAATCAATCAAAAAAATATTTAAACATCTCAAATTACCTTAGTTAAATCAATTATTGAAAACACAACATATTTCAATTATTATCAAAACAATTACAATTCATTAATTACTGTCTTCAAAATTATTCTCATTATTTATTTAGTCTGTCAAAATATTATTATTATTAAACAAATTCTACTACATACACCTATTGTTTACCTTACATACTTGTTACAATACAGACACAATTAATTTCAGTAAAATTTATTTACAAATCATCGTCATTATTTTTCTATTTACCACACTTCATTTCCTAATTCAGCAAGGTCATAACCACAAATTAAAATATTTAAAATGTTCATTTATTGATTTCTTATCTAACCGCCATCGTTGTATAATGGTCTTATTTTTATATAACACTTCTCATTCCTACTCACACTCAATTTATTATTATTATTATTATTATACCCCATTAACTCTATGTCATTCATTGTACCATCATAGTTTATAGGATTATTCCCTTTTATTATTTCATAAACCTTGTCAATATTAGTTATTTTTGTCCAGTCTCCATCAGTATTTTTGGTTAACATCAGGTAAGTTATTTTATCATTATATTCCTCTAATACATGCATTAAAACCTCAGGTAAGTTATTATCATTTATAAAAGTATCATCAAAATAATTATCAATCTCTGTTTTACAAGGTAAGTATTTTATATTGTTTATCTTCACCACTTCTAACCTCTCAATTCTTTATAATTTCTCTTTAACTGATATATTATTATCTCCCTATCCGCACACAACTCTCTGTCAAAACATCTTTCATCATCATAATACCTGTCACTACCCCCCTGAACTATCTCATTCCACGCAAAGGGCACCACAAAATACTTATTACCTCTTCTACCAGGTAAATCACAAAAAACTAAGGGACCATTCGAAGACACCTCGTCTTCCACACCACCACCGGAGGAAACTCTGTCCTCATAAAACCACTGTGAAAACCCTGTTTAACCATAAACTTGGGGAACATTTGCCCTTTGCCCATTTAACCTCTCTACACCTACACACACACTCATAACCTCATCAACACTTTCTCTGCTCACAACCTTACACTCTAACACCACGTTTTTACTTTCACCACTGTTATTACTCGTTAATCCATTACTGTAATTATCGCTATTACTCACCTGGTCTACTGTCACCTGTTTTGCATCTAAACTACTACCACTACCATTAATACATATATTTCCGTCACTTTCGTCTGTGTTGTTCTTACCTATATTTACTCCCCCCACTCCCATTCTCTCAATGTTCTGTTCTAATTTATTCAAGTTATTTTTAAATATTTCATTGGTACTTTCTAAATGCTTATTGACCTCATTGATATGGTTTTTTAATTCACTAAAATTGTTTTCACATTTTACTTTTTGTTCATGTATTTCGCTTTTCAACTCATCAAATTTACCATTGAAATTATTATTTTGAACGTCAAAACGACTATTTATAACATCAAATTTGCTATTCTGTACATCAAAGCTACTCGTGACTTCGCTAACGTCACTGCTCAATTTATCAAATTTATTATTCAAACTGCACAGCGTGCTACATAGATATTTCATCATATTATTTTCAGGTTGATTGGGGTAATCTGAATCCCCGAATCATCTGTACTATCTGTTTCATTTGTACCACTTATATTCATAGTTTTGTCGTCGGAGTTGAATGTACTTCAAGACTACTCATAACAGCTGATTCATCAAATTCAGCTATTTCTCTTACAGTACTTTCATTATTTTCTGACATTTTTTAACTGTAAATTTATCACCTTTATTTTATTATACTATATTTTAACACTTCTTATTTTACATACCTTAGGTATTCATTAGGTCTTAGTTACATATAACCTAATTTTTCGTATTTTTTACGTATTCCTAACTCACGCTTATGTTCACATTTAGGTGCGGTTTATTAAAATTATTTTTATAAACTTGTCCCAGTTCGGGCGCCATTGAGAAGCTACTCAATTAATAGCAAAGTAATTATTTAAAAATAATACACAATCCTTACAACTCTTACCTTGTTCGGGTCCCAGGTTCTTCACACGAACTCGTGAAGAATAAGCGTGACTTAGGTTAACACTCTTCAATAAATCATACTCTCAATTGTAATCAGAAATAGATGGATTTATTTACTCATTCTGTGACATTGAATTTTATTGTTGTATTCTTTCATTTACTCTCAAAACTAACATTCATCTCTGTTACCATCTTCAAAAAACGTATGTCAACCAAACATAGTAGTTTATCTTTCTGTTATACTGTGAATATTCATTATTTTTAAATTGTCTTTCTCTCGGAGTTAATTTCCAAATAACAGAAATAAATTCTACATATTCTCTAAAATTATTCTTTACAAAAAAAAAAATATAAGTTTCTGAAATTCTTAGCTTAAATTCTAATTGAGACGACCCAGCAATGCCCACACACAACTCTCATTCCATTTTTTCCCAACCCTTGATCGAGATCTCTTTCAATTTAAAAATAATTTAAATGTATTAAGTTGCACATAGTTACTCTGTTATTGGTTTTCGGCCGAACACACGTTACACTTTTTCCTTGTTACTTCATTGTTGCATCGAACTACGTCCTCACTGACTTTTACTTATTGCCGAACTGTTAGAGTTTACATGATTACTTTTTCTGCCGGTCGGTGTACATGATTACATTTTAATCGACCCGCGCGCCGACACACTCGCGCGATTTACACTGTCTTAGTACTACATTCCCCTGTAATTTGTGCGGGCGAGGTGAAAACTGTGCCCAGTCGGCGGACGCACCAATTCCTCGCGTCCGGTACGTCTAGATGTTATTGTCCGACTGCCTGACGCTCCTCTAGGCGTCGGTAATGCTCACTTCCGCCAGCTCGAGCGGTGATTGGCTGAGCCGCTCACGTGGCCAGTCTAATTAACCACGTTTTCCGTTCTGTTGATTGACTTTGGTGTCGAGAGTATTGTAGAGGCCCACGGGCGCACACTTACAGCTGCATTCCAACGTTATTGTTTTGTGGTTGGTGACAAGCTACAAAGTTTTTACTTTTCTCCCCAACGGAAAATACACGCATGTGCGCACAGGTTCGCATTCCAACGCTGTTATTGTTTTGTACTAGGCACAGACCGGTACGGAATTGCATACAGGGTGTCCAATCAAGTATGTCTGAGTGACCGTAAAGGGTGTCCAAACAAATCAGTTCCAAAGAATTAATAAAATTACATCCCTCAAAATTGCCCCGTTACAATGTAGAGTCCGATCGACTTTCTTACTTAAAAAAATTAACCACTGAAGTGGAAGGTCACTCGAAAGCTATTCAATTATTGGTAAATACTTTAAAAACAACTGCTCAAGAGATAAGTGCTATAAATTTCACTATATGGACTGAAGTCGAACAATTAAAAAGACGAATAGAGTATCAATCAAAGATGTCTTCCTTATTTAGAGAAATTGAAGTAACTTTAAATTTAGTAGATACACAGTTAGTGCAGATGCAAGAAGCATTAGATGTAACTTCAACTGAATACATAAGCTCTTTGTTGGTTACACCTGTTAAACTGAATGAAATTTTAAAAGAAGTAGTTAATCAACTACCAGTTGGTTTATCATTAGTAATAGATACTGAAATTGGTAAGATTTATAATTATTATAGAATCTCTAGAGTTCACGCTATAGCTATTAAGAATGTAACTAGGTTAATAATAGAAATTCCTTTACAATCTGCTAAAAGCCAATTTGAATTATTTGTTGTAAACCCGCTGCCATATTATGATAAAACGCTAGCTCAATTTGTGACAGTGCATAATGAATCAGTGTATCTCACCGTATCTAAAAGTAGATTAAACTATGTGATGTTAAGCTACGAACAAGTGTTTCAGTGTATTCGATCACCGTATGGACTTTGTCCCCTCAGCGTACCACTTGTACCGGCATCCGAGAGCAACAGTTGTGCCTTTGCCATGTTTACTGGAGACGATGAGCAGAGTCATCGACTGTGTAGAAGAGAAGTGATGGCAAACTACAATCGACCTGTGATGTATGCTGGAAATAACGGCAATTTCTGGATTTACAGTATGCCAAAACCTACCCAAGTAACGCTTCAATGCTATGCTTCACGCAATAGCTTAAGGGAAATAAGTCCGCAAACACAATTGTTAAGCGGCACCGGAATTCTTCTGAATACCCAAAATTGTCATGTATATTCAAAATACTTCATGTTACTCCCACGATCAAAGGGAAAAACTTTCACAAAAATTCAGGCTAATCATGTGGTGATACCACTCATTCAAAACGTCCTAACCTTTTCTGAAGTAAAAACATTCCAGCCAAGTAACGAAACTTCAACTGATAATTTTACTGCAGACATACAAGACATCCTAAATAATGTATCTGACCCAGTTGATACTATCTCGATAACCGAGCTGCAAAGGAAACTAGAGCTGATAAGAGCTCAGTGTAAACAAAGCTCTACGTCACTCTCATTCATAATAATAATCCTGCTTATCTTCTTCCTAACCACAAGTATAGTAGCATTTGTTTGTGGTATACGTCATAATGCAGAAATGCGGAAACTATGTACACATACTCCAGCCACTACGCCCACTCACCCAGTGCAGCAGACGGAGGTTATCTATGAGGAAATTCAGAGCACCCCCAGAGTTCGATTTGTACGAGGACCAGTGATTCCTGCTACTGGATCGTCTTAACTGCCACCAGTACACACCGCCAACAGCAACCCTCCCCCAGTGATCAGCGATAACAAGCAACACGCACACACAATGGTGAAAGCAGCAAATAACAAGTGATTTAACCAGTTTAGTTTAGTGAATTGCTATATAAAAATATCTTGCTTGATTAAGTATGTAAGAAGGAACAGCCTAATAGGAAAAATTTATGTAGTTTGGACTATGAGGACTATGAGAACTGTCAAACATGTGAGAAATAATTTTAAGTTTACTTTTTGTATATGCTTAGTTATTTTATTATTAATTTGTTGTGTTTGTGTTACAGCACTCAGGACACCAGGAAGTTGAAAAGCAAGGTACTCCGGTACCTTCCTTTTCAAAACGAGGGAGTGATGTAGTAAGGCGCAAAGTTTTATTAATTATTATAATTTCGGAATTAGATTTCTTTCTTTATTTTATCATGACTGTGAGAGAGTATGTTTAAATTTGTCTCACTGTGGATATGTTTCAGTTGTTAGTAAAAACCACGAAAACCATAACTTCCTATGTTCCCAAGCTTGTACAGGAGGAAAGGACTCTTTTAACCTTTATACACATCACATCGCCTTGAGTGACGACCTCTCTCCTGATTGGTTGATTGATGCTCCAGGAGGCCCAGTCCAAACCTTGTGTCCCGGGCATGGTCCCCTAGTAATCAGAGTCTATATAACTGACAACTTAGTGAGACTCACGATCATTCAAACTCTCATTCTCATTCTGTTCGTTTCGCTTTTGTTAGCAGTCTAGCTAAAGGGGTGTGTGGTTTGCGTGTGTACTGTGTGCGTCTTGACGATGTCGACTACTTCACTCCTATTAACTACTGTGTGGTGTGCTGCGTGTTGTAAGTAAAGATATTACGTGATACAAGTGTTAATGAGTTAAAGGTATAAACGGTAAATAGTGTAAGCAGAGTAATTTCCACTTTAAATGTTAAATAAAGAAGTTCTTATTGTAAAGCTAGAAGTTGTAACCAATCATTTCACACAACCCACTCATGTTGCCTGTTAGTTTGTCGGCGATTCACCGCTCGGTCACGACAACACATTGAATCAGTTTACTATCCTAGGAGTGCAAGGTGTATGGGAGCGAGCTTGCCATATATCATAGTCCCACTATATATTAAAAGTTCTCACTTCAATAAGATGAATTCCTATACACAAATTTTACAGAATAACATGTACATGTTGAACATGTAGACAGAAAATGGTTTTACATATCATTTCAGTATACAATTTTTAATCAAAGATGGATATTGTTTGTGTAAGCTTAGTGATCTTCATGTAAGATTTTTTTTTTAGGTTGCAAGTGAATTGAATGCTGCAATATTGAAAGCAGAACACCAAGAGCCAACAACTCCACGATTATACAATCTCATGAAATTAATTTTGTGGGCACAGGATGAATTGGAGAAGAAAAAAGTTAAATTTCCACGAATGACAGACCTTGGAACTGCAACCATTGTTGCACCACAATGACATCAGGATTTGCTTGATGAACAGTTCTTCCAGGGGCAGTGATAAGAAATATATGTATGGTAGACAATGCATGTATGAATAAGGACACAATGTAGGAAATTAATTTATTGGTGTCAGTCATGTTACCATGTCTAACGTATGTTTGTAAATTATTTTTGGGTGACATGTATGGACAGTTTAATATGATGATCGTTATTAAAAGCAGTTGATAATTTACTGAATATAAGTAAAGTCATAGTTGTACAAACAGTTATAAAGTTGTGGAGTTAACTTAAATTTGTGACTTTTTATAACATAATGTCATAAGTAATACAGATTTAATAAAATAGAATGTTTTAATTTTTTTTAACAATATATTATGTATATTTATAAAAAATAGTGTTAATAAGTTTGATACGGTTAATAAAACTTATAAAGCCATGAAGCAGATATTTATAATAATAGTAATGTTTATTATTGAACATAGAAACCTTTAATGTTGTCATAGAAAAGTAATATGAATGTAAAAATATGTATCAGTGCACCCATCTTATCAGCAGTATGCAGTAAAGTGTGGTAATTTTGTAATTTTTTATCAACTTGTACAGAATAAGTGTATTGGTAATTTAGTTTAATAAAACTTGCTATTACATTGCTTCCAAACGTGCTTCAATTTATCACACACGTCATTTATCATTAATTCATGCTGTTATATTTTTCCAGGCCCCCCTGGACCCAGAGCAAATACCTTTCAACTTTGCTTGCAGTCTTGTTCAGATATTGGCACAGAACTTCACATTTCATCATCTCTCATGCATATTTTGTGTTAATGTGTGTGTGTGTGTGTGTGTGTGTATGTGTGTGTGTGTGTGTGCCTTCATTTTTCCTGATTATGCTACACCATAGTGGAACTTTCTTGATATACGTATAATTATGCCATTTCTGCCAGTTAAAAATACAGAAACATTGACTCACTGTGAGGGAATTTGAGACTTGAACCAAAGCAATAAGTATGTCGTGGGTTGTTGTGACTTCTAATTCGGTACATATTGTGGACCATGTTAAGTGATAATTGTGAATTATTGTCTATGGCATCTATAACTGGTGACTGTATTATTTATTATGACAGTGATAAATAAGGTGATATTTATTGTTTGTTATATTAGTGTTTATTGGACAATTGTAAACGAATGTCTGTTTATTGAACCTGGTAGTAAAGTTGTAACAAATTATCGGGCATTTGGTTATTTTATTTCCATTGTTAAAAGGCACTAATCTGTTACAACGATCAGCATAATGATGTTTGTGGAAACCAGAGTACAGTTATATCTTAAAAGAGTGTGTAGTATTGTGTGTACGGGACCAGAAAAAAAGGATACTATTCAAATGTCTAAGGTGAAAGATATGATGAAATAGCATAAAGATGGCAAGATAAGAAACATAAGCAGAAACTGAAAACGCCAAAGCACTGATACAGAACAAAAGTAAATGCAAGAGCAAACTACTACAGAAGTGGGTCTCCTGTGTGGTGACTTGCCTGAATTAATATGGTGATTGGGTGAGATGAGATTACATAAGGTAGAAAAACCTGTCTAAGTGTAGATGATTCAGTGTTGATTAAAATGTTTGAAATAGAAGAGACATTGCCACCAATATTAGAAAAACAATTCAAAATGAAGTTGAGCAGTTAATGAAAGTACATACATGTTCTTCAAAATAGTCAGACGGTACCAATAATAAAAAAAAAGAAAAGCACAGACGATAAAATAGAAGAGAATGCAATAGTAGGGCCATGAAGTGGCCATGCCAAGATTTCAATATTTTATGGAAATACTAATGGAAGGACTTATCTTCAGCAGTTTGAAGCTTGAATCAGCAATTATGTGCCAGTCAGTGGATAAAGAAAGAGTAAGCAATTTCACTCATTGTCGCTCTTAAGGGCCTGCCACAGAGATACTACAGAAAATGCCATCTGACAGCCAGAATATTATACCAAGTTAATAAAAGCTCTGGAATTATAATGTGGTGAACAACACCTGTACAGTGTGTACTATGCTCAACTTAGAGCAAGGTGAGTGTTCGAGAGAAAGTCTTCAAGAGTTTGAAGCAAGTATCAATAGACTGATTAGATTTGTCTGTATATGCAGTTTGCCATATAGATGTTTACTGATGGGGGTCAGAGTCAGCGAGTTACAGGTAGCTTTAACCCTTAAAATGGTAAACATCGATTTTGAGACAGTGTTGCCTAACTCTAAGTGCCAACATCTAAAGTACTCTCAAAATCGTACTTGTTCTCTTGTCTCAGTGTTTCTTTGGTATTGTTTGTAACTGAGTAGATCGCACCACTTATATGATACTTTTAGAAAGTTATAGGGCAATTTTGGTAAATAATCTGTTTCTGTTTTGCTTGAAAATTATTCCAAACAAGTTTTGTTGGTTATGTTGTATGTATTTACTGTGAAGTGTTTGTTTCAAGTCTTTTTAATTTTTTTAAGTAATTATGTATACTATTACATAAAAAAAGTGAAACAATGAAAACATGAACATATATAAGCCATGAGTGATTGGGATTGCATTCTTTATCATGTTTTATGTATTTCTTGTGTAGTGTGTTTATTTAGAGTGCTTTATCAAGTGTTTATTACTGTTTTGGTGTAATATTTTTAAGTAAATATGTCCAATAAATATTTATACAAGTGTGAAAAAGAAAACAACATGTAAGTCATGAGTTACTAGGGCTGTGTTTTTGGTTTTTTACAGTTGTAATAAAATTAGAAAATTGTCCAGAATTTTAATATTTTTTTGCAGTTTTTTGTTTTCTTCTAAAAGATTATATTGTGAAACACATTTTGTATATAATGAAAAGTACTGGCGACACTGGTAATAATTGTTTTGTTGACTATTCCAAAAAAAATGTGTATTTTCTAAATCATAAAGTTCCACAACGTCCAGTACATGCATATTTGTATCCTTTAATATATTCTCCTGAATGTTGTCTGTAATTATATATATAGTGCAACGAATCAAAATAAATGTTTCATAGATAGGTATAATGATAATATAAACACAGACTTTATATCTGGAGGTAGGAAATTTATTAACTAACAAAATATTACTTCTGTCTTATTAAGTTTTCAAACATGAAATTATTTATTTAATTTTGTAGTCTTTCAAATAAAGAGTTTATTGATTATTATTTTTACAACTGTTTGTTACTTGGATATTGAATTCCACAACTACTGTTGATGCCCGTGAATCAGATGTTGACGATTCACTGCCGCCCGTTGACCTTAGCGTAGCTCACACCGACGTTTCACACACACACCGCAGTTATCAAACTGTTATTGTTTATTAATTTATCTCAGGGTTTTGGTAACAGGTAATTAAATAGATCTGTGTACTAGGCTTACACAATCCGGACTCTTCAAGTGTTCTCGCGTCAATCAGTAATACCTCGATAGGTATTGCTGTCCTAGGCAGAAAATCTTGCATTAACGCAAAAGCACTAATATTGATCTATTATTAACTTTGTTGTATTTGGGTTCTTCGGTTCAAGATAACGTATATGAAAAACTCATAACGTATACCTAAGGTCTACGTCACTTATAGAATAGACATGTCCTGACACGAAAAACTCGTGACAGTCAGTATGACCTTCTATGACGAGACCTCGAAGTGAACTGAACGATGTATTCTCTGCAAAGGACAGACTCAAATAATTTTTAGAACTTCTGATTGGTTGAAATCTTAGATACATCATAGATTTTCATCATGATAGACTGACTTCAAGCAGGGTGGTCACAAGCCTGGAAAAGTCATAGAATTTGAAAACCTCTGGAAAACCTGGAAATTGGATGGAAAACAAAAAAGAACCTGGAATTTTTATAGTAATTTAAATTATTTCTCTTGATGTTATGTTTGGACACCCATGATCATCCGCAAATACATTTCCGCACTTCATTTGTGTCTTTACTCTGTCATGAATTACGCTTTGCGCTTGAAACTCCTGCCGCAGCTCAAGTCGATTGCATTTCGAACCCGAGTCGGCCACCTCAGCCAAGACTGTCTACAATTATATCGGACCTTAATGCAACTGTCAATATGGCATCAATATCGGTTGGTTTTCATAAGTAAACACGTGCTACTTATGTGTGCTAAAGGTTATAGTGGTTGTAGAAAATTTAAGTTTAAAGTGAGGTCACTGTTTTTTTGAAAGCAGCATTGTTATAATTTGTATAAATTTATATAATTTTTTTAAAGGTGTACCAGCCTGTAGGAGTGATTATATAAGGATTACAAACTGATCGAGCGCTACTAATGGTGCCACATTTGATAGAGTTCAAGTTGTGCCTTGAAAAAGATCCTGGTTGAAAAAAAGGTTCCAAATACTCATAGTTACAAGATTATTTCTAGTTCCCTAGAAGATAAACTTTTGACTTCGAAATTGAGCTTCTTCGGTTACATTGCTAACCAGATAGAGCCATTCTTAACTAAGTATCAAAGTGATGAACCATTATGTCCCTTTCTTTTTACTGATCTTTCATCTCTTGTTGAATATGTTCGTTAAAAAAGAACTCTTACAGGGTTTGTCTTGTCCTGCTATAAAATTAACTTAAAGAATCTGATAGAGCTAAAGAAGTTTCAGTTTAGCTTTAACGTAAGGGCGGAACTTAAAAAATTCTCTAATTTAAAAGATTCTGAAATCTTACAGTTCAAAACTGAATGCATTTTGATGTCGAAGGAATTGTGCATTAAGCTGCAGACAAAGTCACCCCTTGCTAACGAGTTATGTAGAGCCATATGATGTGATCCCTCGCTTATTTATGGTCATAAGGAGATTGCTTTTATATGATTAAATGAGACTTTAGAACTTTTTCAAGAGAATAAGTGGTTGCAAGGTAATACTTGTGATAAAATTCTCAAAGAATTTAAAGTTCTTTGTCTGACTGAATCTGCCCAGTCCAGCATGAAGTACTATGATCGTAAAAGTAAATGCCTTGACCACTTGTGGATAGAACTGCTTACTACAAGTAATTCCAGCAATGATCTGAATTTTATTAAAAAAGTATTATTTTTTAGTTATGGTAATGCCAGTGTCGAGTGTGGGTTTTCTGTCAACAAAGAAATGATAGTGGATAACCTCCTAAATAAAACGTTAGTGGGTCAAAGACTAGTTTATGACAGCATTAAATGTGCTGGTGGCTTCTCCAAAATTGAAATAACAAAGCAAATGATCTTTAAATGCCGCAAGGCCAGAAGTGCCCAAAATGAGCACCTGAAGATGGAAAGAGAGTGTCGGGTTGAAAAAATTGAAGCAGAGAATTCTGAAAGATATAGCTGACTTGAAGGAGAAAAAATGAAAGTAATTGCTGAAACAGAAAAAAGGAGGGGAGAAATTGATGAAGAAATTCAAGTAGGCCTACTTACAGGGTTAGTACAGAAAGGGCAAAAAGAAAAAATAGTTCATATGGAAATGCCGCAGAAGAAATGATCGTTAAGTGCTGCAAAAGCCATAAAAAATTAATATGCTGCTATGGTTAAGTTTTTATTTTTATTCATTTTTTTTTAATAGAAAACCTTCCTTTATGCAGTACAACACTAATCTTAATGTGTGACAAATATTTACAGTTAAATGGGTTTTAGAATCTAAAGTTCTAATTTTTTTTTTATTGATATTGTTTTTAACAGGGATTTTGTTTTTATGCTTTTGACCTGTTGAAAATAATAAAAAGAAATATATGTTGTAGCATCACAAAATGATACCAACATTTAATCCCAACTGAATTATCAAACTAGTTAGGGAATTTGGATTAAATAAACAATTAATTAGATAAAATAAGAGTTATAGCAACTAATTCAATAAAGAATGAATATTTGTTATAGAGGCATGAATAGATTGAAAACCTAAATTAGCATTGAAGGCCAATATTATAAATAACTTGACAAACAGACATCTAAAATGACTAGACCAGACAACATCTTTGACCTAATAAATTACCCAATAGATTAGGAAATGAGTGAAATATATCTTAATATAAATATTGAAAAAATGTAATGTATAGCATATAAGAAAAAATGTAATTAAGGTTAAGAAACTCAGTTTTGTAACAAGCTTAACAGTCCAGCTAGGGATCAGACCTAAGACTGCAATGGTAATAATTAGAAGTATAAAGTTATATTCAGGGCCGGTGCAAGGTATTTTGCCTCCCTAGGTGAAATATCTAAAAGCCCCCCCCCCAAAAATACCACTACGATTGATGGAATGTTTATGTATTTTATACGAATTACAAAATATAATGCAAGTAAAATAGTTTCAGCTAACTGTGAAAATTACAACTACAGTGTGAGTTACTTCTTATTATATTTATTCATTGACAATAAATGATAGACAAACTTATTGCATATTTTATAATATTTAGACCAAAATATGTAAAAAGTGAGATTTTACAAAATCTAACAAGAAGTAGCAGGAGGCAATTTTAGATATAATAATAAACATAATATGTAATATATAACAATACATATGATATACAATACAAAATTACATTTTCTTTTTTCTAGTTTTAAGCTTTGAAAAAGTAGAAACTAGTTCATCGAGGTCTATTTTTTGAGCTAATTCTTGTTCAGTTGATAATGTGGCCAGTCCCACCAGTCTTTCTTGAGTCATAGTCGATCTCAAGTACATCTTGATTAGTTTAAGCTTAGAAAAGCTTCTCTCTCCCGTAGCTACTGAAACCGGCAGCGTCAGCAAAATTCTCAGAGCAATACACAAATTAGGCACACTTTCTTGTAAGTTGGACTTGCAAATGAAGTCAAGAACTTCCTTTGGTGTAGACTTTTTAGGAACATGCCTTGAGATGGCCTGAAGCTCACTACACAGCTCAGAAGCATCAATATCCCTGGATTCATTACGAGTCAACGCCTTTTCTAACTTAATGCATTCATCTAGGACGTACTTGGTTGGTTTCTTATCTAAGGTGTTGATATGATACAGGAATCCAAATACGGATGTGATGTGCTTCATCTTAGTAAACCTTTCGCCAATTGTAGTTATTGTTGTGTCAAGGATAGCAAAATAAAAGTTTACTTTGAACTGCTTCTTTGCATCTTGAATAGGCTCATCTTCTGCTTCATACAAAAACTGCCTTTTCTTGTTTTTCAAGTGTTTCGGCACTGACTCTGACTCAAAATCAGCTGGAATGCCCAGTTCTTCTGCAATTTCTCTAGCATCCACTAGCATCTTCTCAAATCCTTTGTCGCTTCTGCAGTTTTCAAGGAACTGTTTTGTTGCACAAATCTGTTTTGTAGCAACAGCTAAATCAAATTCTTTGGATTGGAGAAGTTTGCTTGTCAAATTAATTTCAAACAAGATATTATGCCAGACAACAAGAGACACCACAAATCTAAAATTTCCAATATTTTTGGCAATTGCTTGAGCTTCTACTTTTGAAATATTAGCGGATGATCCTTTCAGGTTAGTGTCCTCAACAATGTCCATAAGAGCATCATACACCTCACTTAGCTGGTACCGAAGTGGAAGCAAAGCATCAATTCTGCTTTCCCACCTTGTATTGCTCAGTGGTTTCAAAGTCAGAGCGGGCAAGTGGCGCATGAGAACTTTCCAACGTTGAGTTGAGCCAGCGAAGAACACGTACAAGTTTTGTACCACACAAAAGAAGGAAGTGGCAGCCAAACAACACTTAGCAGCATCATGTACGAGATTTAAGTAATGTGAGCTACAGGGTACGAAAAATGCTCGTGGATTCACATCTAAAATCCGTCGTTGAAGACCAACGTTTTTCCCCTTCATATTGCTTCCATTGTCGTACGCTTGGCCACGTAAGTTAGCCAATGGAAGAGACATTTCTTCAAACTTCTCGAGAACAGCTGAAATTAAACCAGCACCAGTAGTGTCCGAAACAGCTACAAACCCCAAAAAATGTTCTTTTATTTCACACTCTTTTTCGTTTTCTGTTGCCACAAAACAAGCTATGATTGTCATATGCTCAGTGTGACTCACATCGGGTGTGCAATCAAGCACTATAGCATTGTATTTAGCATTGTGAACAGCAAATAAAATCTTGTTCTGTACAGCATCACTCAAAAGTTTGATCAATTCATTTTGGATATCTTTTCCCAAATAATGAATGTGAGTCTCCTTGTCATGAACTTTTCTTAGATGCTCATGCATGACTGGATCAAACGAAGCTAGATATTCTACAAATTTAAGGAAATTTCCATTTCCACTTGTAAATAACTTTTGCTCTCTTCCACGGAATGCAAGGTTTTGGGTTCCAAGCACCCTTACCAATGCAATTAGTCTTTCTAGCACTTGATGCCAGAATTTTTCTTCTTCCCTAGTTATTCGTAAATGTTCTTCATCAATAGTTTTGTTCTTCTTTAATCTAACTTCCAGCTCTTTCCATTCTTGAAAACGTGTCACACGAGCACTGTTTTTTTCATGGCTAGCTAAGATGGCAGAGGGAGAGTACAGAAGCCACAGACGATGAAAATATTCAACATTGACTAGACACCTTTGGTAGTGAACTTTTGAAAACTTTCTTTTGTTGTGGTCTAAGGGAAAGTTGAAGTCTGTAACTTGGTTGGGTCTATGTTCGACAAGCAATTGATGCAATTTATCATCACGAATATTCCATGTAGCAGGATCACCATAGTTAACATTGTGGTTGGGGAGGTTAACAGTGAAACTTTCCAACACCTCCTCTTCACGATTTAGGTCTACATCTATAACTTCATGAGAGGTACTAGCTGAAGCTGGCCTAGTTTGAACTGTTTCGGGAACAACGGTCACGTTTTGAATTTTACTTGATTCCTCGAGGTTAACAGTTTCATCTCCTGTTTTAAATTCTTCAGGGCATTTGTCTTGATCAGGGTGGTGTAAATACTTTAGAAATGAACCCTTTAGCTTAGACAATGATTTTTCCTCCTCGGCCTTTCTTTTGCGGTTTTGGGCTCCCGAAGCTTTTTGTCTCTCGGCCATGCCTTTGTTATAGCTTGATCCAAAACATAAAAATAAAAGTTACTTTTGAAAGCCATTTTGTGATCCGCAAGGGGGGGGGCATAATTAAAATTCATTATTTTAAAAAACAATTAACTATTGACTAATTGACTAAATTATACATTATACTGTATAAGCATAATTTTTATTAAACTGTACAATTATCTTGAAACGGCCAATTTGTTCTAAGTATATTTTTAATTATAAGAAAGAATATTATAATTTCTCAGTAATCCTATTACAGCGTAAAAGAAAAATATAGACCTCTCCTTTTATAAAACAAATAGCTCACACTATATTGTAACTATATCTACGATTTTAAAAATTAAGTAGACGATAAAGCATTAATACAAAATATCACGTTTTTGTTCAAGCAAAGTTTTGTAATTTTTCTATCAAAAATTCACGACTCTTACAAATGTCCCGGAAAAAATGATTTCTAGGTTATCCCTGGTACTATGAGTAAGAGAATTGAGTAATTTTTTTGAAACGCTTTAATACGCTATTTATCGACTTTGTAAAAGTTTTTGAATGACTATTGATTTCAAAAATTAAGTAAACGATAAAACATTAATACAAAATATCACGTTTTCGTTCACGCAGTCTTGTAATTTCTTAATAAAAAATTCACGATTCTTACATACGTCCTGGAGAAAATGATTTCTAGGTTATCCCTTAAAACGATCCCTTAACGAATCCCGTAAAACGATAGATTGTCTGAAAATCACTCGTCACTACATAGAATGCCTAGATAATACTATTAAATATACTTAACATAGTATAAGTATATATATATATATATATATATATATATTGTAGCATGACAGATAATCCACACAAATACATTACTCAATGATCATTAATAAAGCTCTAAGATATGGAATATCCAGATGAGAATTAATTAAAATGCACTGTTTAATAATATATTCACAAGAAAGGTTGAATAAAGAAAATTTCTGCAAACAATATAATATAATACAAATTTAAAAACCCAGAAGACTAAAAATGATAATAACAAAATTACCCAGGTAAGATAGAAGCAGGCAATTAATATACCCCGTCAAAGAAACCAGACCAGAAAAAACAAAGCTACTGAAGACAGAAGAAACAAAACTAATCAAAACTCAAAGAAGACAGAAGAACAATCAAAGCTACTGAAGACAGAAGAAAGAAGAACAATCAAAGATACAGAAGACAGAAGAAGGAAGAATAATTAAAACTACTACTACCGAAGACAGAAGAAAGAAGAATAATTAGAACTAAAGAAGAAAGAAGAATAATTAAAACTACTATTACTGAAGAATGAAGAAAGAAGAACAATCAAAGATACAGAAGACAGAAGAAGGAAGAATAATTAAAACTACTACTACTGAAGAATGAAGACAGAAGAACGATCAAAGATACAGAAGACAGAAGAAAGAAGAATAATTAAAACTACTATTACTGAAGAAAGAAGAACAATCAAAGATACTGAAGACAGAAGAAAGAAGAATAATTAGAACTACTATTACTGAAGAATGAAGAAAGAAGAACAATCAAAGATACAGAAGACAGAAGAAAGAAGAATAATTAAAACTACTATTACTGAAGAAAGAAGAACAATCAAAGATACAGAAGACAGAAGAAAGAAGAATAATTAAAACTACTATTACTGAAGAAAGAAGAACTAATTAAAACTACTATTACTGAAGAATGAAGAAAGAAGAACAATCAAAGATACAGAAGACAGAAGAAAGAAGAATAATTAAAACTACTATTACTGAAGAAAGAAGAACAATCAAAGATACAGAAGACAGAAGAAAGAAGAATAATTAAAACTACTATTACTGAAGAAGGAAGAACAATCAAAGCTAAAGAAGAAGGAAGAACAATTAAAACTCAAAGAAGAAAGAAGAACAAACTAAATCTAATGAAGAAAGAAGAACTAGTTAAAACTACTACTACTGAAGAATGAAGAAAGAAGAACAATCAAAGATACAGAAGAAAGAAGAATAATTAAAACTACTATTACTGAAGAAGGAAGAACAATCAAAGCTAAAGAAGAAGGAAGAACAATTAAAACTCAAAGAAGAAAGAAGAACAAACTAAATCTAATGAAGAAAGAAGAATAATTAAAACTACTATTACTGAAGAAAGAAGAACTAATTAAAACTACTATTACTGAAGAAAGAAGAACAATCAAAGATACAGAAGACAGAAGAAAGAAGAATAATTAAAACTACTATTACTGAAGAAAGAAGAACAAACTAAATCTACTGAAGAAAGAAGAAGGAAGACAATTAAAACTACTACTACTGAAGAAGGAAGAAGGAAGAATAAAGAAGAACCAAACTCAAAGAAGAATAATAAAAATAAGAACTACAGAAGAAGGAAGAAGGAAGGATAATCCAAAATTACAGAAGAAGGAAGAATAACCAAACTCAAGAAGAAAGAAGAATAATTAAGACGACCCATATAAAACAAAAACCCCATAGGGAAAGAACCCCCAAAAAACCCCAAAAATCAATGAATGCCCAAAAAAGAAAGTATAACACATTAAAAAACCATATCACTGTAAAACTGACAAAAAACTAAAAGTGTTAGCTGTAGTAAATATTAGTGCATTCAAAAAGTTATTGTGTAATGTGCATAAACAAATCTTCACAGTTCCCCCATGGTTGAATATTTCATATTAAAAACTAGAAAAAGACTAGTAAATATAGTAATAATTTACCATGGAAAGGTGTAAGTGATCAAATTATAACTAATAAACTTTAAGAAAGGTGCATGAGTAGCAGTACAAAGTAACAAACTTTAAGTTTTGTGAACAGTGCCTACTTTGATAATGAAGTAGTAATTTTACTAATAAAAAGCTACTAAAACTGTATGAACATTCCATAGAATGGAATATAACTTAGATAGCCAGGGTTATACTTTAAGAGGGGGCATAAATCTTATAAAATGGGGAATTACAGAACTAACTGTTTATGATGGAGTAGTAGAAGGTATTAACAATTATATATGGATCCAAATGTGGGGTTCTAATTAAATATAGCATTTAGATAAGTAAGGGTTAGTCATAAGAAATATTAGTATTATAATTGTTATTTTATTGTTCATGTTAATTTAGGAATGCATTATCTAAAATTAGATAACATTCCAATGTTGTAGAAATACTTTTTATTATGTTATTAGGTGATATACCAAAACAATGTTATTAAGAACACCAGTTTTATATATCTGGGTGTTATATTTTAATTGTATAATCTATAATTACTGTTATGCCAGATCAGAGAACTAATTTTTAATCAAATATATCAGAGTCAGAAGTCAGAGAAGGAAATAAAATAATTACATTAGTAAAACATTCTGCAAATAGCCACAATTCAAATCTAGGCAATATAATAAAGTTAAAATGCAGAATAATTAATAAACCTAATCTTATAAACCAGTCAAACTGACAATATTTAGGCAAGATACACCCAACATATTAAATACTATGTAAATAAGGCTTTCTAAAGATATGGTCATTCTATGAGTAAAATTATTTATTTGTATAATGAAATACCATTTGAAACTGAAATAGGTTCACTAACTTTATCAGAAGGGGAATCATATACAACTGAATTATATGAAAAAACCATCATTAATATACTAAATTGCAATAAAATAAGTGAGAATTGATAATTATACAAATTTCAGATTTCATAGAATAATAATTATATTAGTTAAAATGGCTATTATTTACATAGAAGACAGGGAAGTATAATTTTAGGCCTACCTCCCAAAAAATTATAAGAAATAATTTTCAGATAAAACTTTGTAATACTAACTTAATTACTATCAAAATAAGTAGAATAGAATAGTGAAAACGAATATGTATTTTATATTTCAAACAGTTAAGTAATAACGAATTTACTTTATAAGCATAGTGCACGAAATTAAAGTGTGTCGGAAGTTATGGCAATTTTAAACAATGTCTTTTTAATATTAAATTGGCTAAGACGTTTTGGATGACGAAGGAAATCCACACAGTTCATTATTATACATTGAAGAGCACACTTGACGTGAATATTTTATAAAACCCAACCTTAATGGCGATTACGTATAACTAAAGTTCGGAATCAGTTTTTGTGTAAAAATTAAATTTTAAACTATTCTAATCATTGTGAAGTGGTGAAGTTGCCCTATGAACTACATAACACCTATAAACAGCATCACATATCACTATTTAAACGAAATAACACTGGAATCACACCAAATACCAAGTGAATATTCGAGGTTAAACGGACACACATAAACACCAATTGATCTACTTATTTAACAACATTTTTACACCCAGTGACTTTTCCATCTTACTCCAGTGACATTAAACTATACACCAGAAGATAATATACGATTGCGAAGAAGATTTAACCGCAGAAGAGACATATTTATTCCATAAATACTCTTGTCAGTGTTAGAAGGTGAACTCCGCGCATGCGCCAGACGGCCACTTTGACTGATCTCATCAACACAACCAGTCGACTGTTTGCGGAACTGTGGTGAATAAAAATTATATATAAACTTTTATTATTACTAATTACCATTCTATTGTTTAATTTTAATACATTTTCAGCATTGTAAGTGTTATACTTTCTGACCCTGACCTTCTCTGGCTTTTTTATAAATAACCGTTAAAAGAACCTATATGTGTATAATACCAATATAAAAGTAATAGATCGACCGGACCTGAGTGAGTCGATACGGCATTATAACATTGTTTTCAATTAAGCAAATTCATTATTTTGTTGAATAAACGCTTGTTATCTAGTGAATTGAATTTGATTTCTTTAATAAAGGAATATAACCATTAATTAATAAAGAAAACTCGACAACCTTTAAAGGCAATATATGCGAATTACAACCTTTCAAGAGGAAGAAGAAGAGAGCTGTTCGCGCCTAGTTCAAAGTGGATTGTCTTTTTAATAAATTTAACGAAGGGAAGATCATTACTAGAAGACACACCATACCATACTATTTATAATTACAATCAATAATCTCAATTTATTACTAAATTTTAAGAATATAAACACCTCGAAAACAATTATTTCAGAATTATAAAATTATATCACATTTCAAATTGCTACAACAACAACATACACCAAGAACATTTGATAACAGCATTATTTAGGAACATTACCAAATCGACGTCTCCCGGAGCGGAACGTCATTACTACACCTACGCACCATAAAAGTCAATCTGGGTAATATTATACCAGAACACCATTACAATTACAATTATATATTACCAAAGTGAAGACCAGCAGAGAGAGCCGAATGAAGACTAGAAGACATCATCTATATTACTACACACAATAGTGAGAGTACAATTCTCATACATCAACTATTTATTTATTTTTATATTTAATATTTATCGTATTATTACAAATTTGGCTAGCCCAACCAGTGGGGCTTACAGGTGAGCACAATCTACATACATCAACCTTTTATTTATTTTATTATACCCACTCAATCACCGTTATGTTACAATATATATATATATATATATATACATTAAAGTTTAATTAAAATATTTTGACTTTCAACAAATTCGATTAGGTGAAGCACTACACTGTGTAGTCTACACATTTACACAATCTTTTTCTTTTCTTACCTATGTAGATGTATGGATACGATTACTCTAATATGTAAGCAAGTTTTCTTTGTAACGTTCTTGATTATTTGCCCTTTACTTTAATAAAAAGTGCAAACTAATGACCGTAACATGCGAACTGAATTGAGATTATTACTGAGTTGGTTTCAGACAGCGCCACGCTCACATTTATGACTGTTCGACAGCTAGAGACGCCTAGAACGCAAAGTGCAAAACTGCCTCGCAGTAGACCATGGATTCAAATTTAAAAATAGATTTGTTTAGTAATTATCACGCTTGTCTCGTAATTTTATTATTTTGTATGCCATTTATATGCAAAAATAATATTGCCAATTTTTTTAAATTTGCTTTTGTCAAAACATACGGTACTCGATTTTACGATTTATTTCATTAACAAATTATATCACCATGACCTTATTTAAATTAAAACAGGACAGGCTTCAACAATCAAGTTTATCGTGACTTTACAGAAGTATAAAGCCAAAAAATTAGTAGAAAACACTTGGTAAAATTTTATTTTTTGTGACGTTCTGCCCGGTCTCTTTTTATGTTTCTTTTACAATTAAAACTACACTTTGACGTTCTTGGAAAAGATAAGATGTCGGTGGAGATAAATAAAAATTTTAACAATTTATTCTTAAAAAAAAAACTTTGCTTTGGGCGCCCCTCAGCTTCCGGTGCTCTAGGCGGTCGCCTAGTCTGCCTTTATGGTAGCGCCGGCCCTGGTTATATTAAAAAATAGATAATTATGAACATAATTACGTGTATTATAAAGAAACAGAAAATGATAAACAATGATAATGGAGCTGTGCAAATGACACAGGGTAAACAATAATAACAAAAAGTATTGTGAACAGGTTGACTAGTAACTGGTAACCTAACCTTAAGAAAATGTATGACAAAAACCTAAAAACATATATTCTGTATCAAATATACTGATTGTATAGAGTCTATTATATCTGAGAGTAAATAATAGACACTTGTACAAATTAAATAGATATCATTATCTTGTAAAAACATTGTAAAGGTTTTAATTTTGAATAATAATGTTATAGTGAATGATGTGAATGAAGCCTATTTTTGTATATTAAAGAATGATAAAGTTGTAAGGGAGAATACAATTTAACTAAACTAGTAGTATAAAGAGTGCCAAATAAACTGACTACTAACCACTAATGTTATAGAAACCAATATTATTGTTTATAAACAAATAATAACATAGTTAGTAAGAATTCAATGTAAACCCAGAAACCCTGCATATTCTGTAGAAGATAGATAGGGACATTATCAGATAAAAGGCATGTTTTAAATAACAAAATGTATAATAAAAGCTCATATTGTATATTAGAATTATAAACCAATTGTTACATGTTATAAGAACTAAGTTGTTTTATAGTAAGAAGTAAAAAATAATCACAGATACCCAAACCAATGTTAGGCCTATTATATCAATTAAGAGTTTTATAGGAAACTAAGGTTTCTAATTATGATTAATATTATTAAAACATTTATTAACAGCATAAAAACATTTACGAAGGAGAAAACAAAAGACTGTAATAAAAATATAACTTGTAAAAATAATGTATTAGCCTAGGCCAACCGTTAAAATTGTTCATTTTATTATTCATGTATGGAAATATATCATGTGAGGTCTTGAAATGATCTGAATAAAGCAAGCAATGCAATGCTAATATTATAATAACAATTGTAATTATAATAAGAAACTTATGCTAGTTTTAAGAATTTTGTGAATTATGATATAGAAACAACATAATCTCCACACCAAAAACAGACGCTGTCATTGACAATGACATAATTATCGTTGACCATGACATAATTATCAACCAAATGGAATTTTATGTTTGGAGTGTGTGGACCCCGAAGGAATGATTCTCGACACCAAAAAAAGACGCCGACAATCAAATAATTCAGAGCATCGCTTGCATTCTTGTACCATCATCCAGAGTATTAACAACAGCTCTCCGTGTCACTTTTAACCTCAAACTCATAGTACAAATCAACTTCAAGGAGGTTAGGTGCCCCGTATAAACAAGAACATAACCCAGAAAAAATATAAAGTGTTGTGAGTTAGTGGTGACATAATAAGAGCAATAAAGTGAATTATTAAGTGAAATGTTAGTAAGAACCAGTGAATAACAAAAGGGAAGTATAGTGTAAATACTTCGAAAATATTTAACCAAACTATAAATCATAATATTGATATAACCTCACTACTTTATATACACTTATGTACGATATATCACTACACAAGAACACTAACACATTAGTAATTTTTAACCATTTTAATTATTAATCCGTCGAGTTTCATGTTGGAAACTGTTTAATGGATTCACATGAGGGTAACCTCAAATTAGCTACTGTTCAGCCTATACGAACTTTTTATTACTGTTAGATGTAAGATATTATTTGTGTATACCATAATTAAATCATTATTGTAAAGCTTAGTAATTTGTGACAGTTAATTTCGTTAATAGATCAAAAGAATTCACAACTGAGAGTAATATAAAATAAGTTTTAATAAGTTGAGTGAAGTAGAGTTGCCAATTGCTGAGCGAAAATTATAATAAGCCAGGTCAATTTATTATCGAATCAAATGTTATTTAATTGAAGTTAGAAACGATAAAACACAGTCGAAGGAAGAATAAATGAAATATAAATCAGATTCATTTAGTACGACTTATTATTTTCGTAATTGATAATTTTTTTATTTACGAAGGTTGGAATTTTCAATCCACCCTAATGATTACGTTGGCAGTACCTAATCTTGAGGCACCCTGTATTATTTAAAGTCTCAAACCAAAACAAATGAATTAACATAAAAGTGAACCAGAATAATAAAATTCAATTCATTAATTTCAAGTACCGGTAACCAAATAAGATGGTGATTTCACGGATAACAATAACTTTATGGAATGTTAATCTAAGGTTCCATATGGCGCCCAATTTAATTCAAATCCACCAATAAAGAAATTTTGGTAGTGTTAATAAATCTAAATCACACTTAATTAATTGAGTGGACCAAATAGGATAGAACGGTTACTGACATAACAATAACAACGTGAGACGTTCTACCAGAATATATCGACCCCGATATTATTTATTACATTATCAACGTGAGATTAAACAACAACAAATTAGTGCAAACATAAAAACAAGGTATGTAATAAGCTAGTATTATAGAATCAGCGCATACGTGAGGCGCATTACAACCCAACCGTATAAAAGGTATAGGTACAATGTTCTTTATTAGATTGTTGAATGTAATAGTGCAGTTCAAATAAAGCAAATAAAATGTTCCTACTTTAAAACTTTGTGTTTTTATTTTACATTATCATTTGTAAGTGATTTTATATGATTTTTTTATAGTATCAAAGAGATGTACAGTAGACTCTCGACTATCCGGCCTCTGTACTATCTGGCCTATTTTTGAACCTACCTGCCGTGTACAAAACACAAGTTGCGACATGAAAAGCGCGGATTTCCCCCACCCTGCTACCTGTTCTTTGTTTCGTTAATTGTGTATCAGATGTCAACAAGTGGGGAATAGATTTGCCACTGTTCGTGGTTACGTCCGTAAATTGTTTTTTGGTGTGCTTCGTTTGTTTTTTTAATTGAAGATTACGAAATTGGTGATAAACAAAAAAGGTTGTAGTGACTATGGAGGAGAAACTACGTGCTACAAAACAACTGGGCTCTGGGGTAATGGCAAAAACTATTGCTTTGGTGTTATAAGTTGGAAAAGTACAGTTGGTGACTGGAAGAAAAATCGAGCAGAAATTGAAAAGTGGTATGCTGGTCAAGCTAGTGGAAGTGGAATGAAAGTAAGAAAAACCATGCTGAAAGGTAAGCATAAAGAAGTTGAGGAAGCTTTATTTTTGTGCATGAACACTTAAGAGGAAAAGGCTTGGCTGTTACTGGGCCGATGTTGCAGGAAAAAGCATTGCAATTTAAATGACAAATAGAAGGAGAAGATTCAGAATTCACTGCCAGTGATGGATGGTTGGACCGGTGGAAAAAACGATTCGGTATTCGCCAGATTACAATAAGTGGGGGGGGGTTTATCTGCTGATAAAGATGCTGTACCTTTGTACATATACAGGGTGGCGCAGGGAAATGGGAAAATTTGAAGTTGATGTTGGCAGCCCTGTAGATGTAGCAGAAGTGAAACTGTCTGTCTAGCAGTAACGGACATTTATTTACCATGGAGCAGTGCAGAGCGTGTGGTTGCCGTAAGGGCGTTTTACCGACATGGTGACAGTTTGACAGCTGCAAAACGAGAGTTTCGGCGCCACTATCAGATCCCGCCCCGCGGTCAAGTTCCTTCGTTACACGCAATCGAAAGGTGGGTTCGTAATTTTGAAGAGACGTTCAGCTTTGAAGAAAAAGCCTAGTGGGGGTGTACGGTCTGTACGTACCCCAGAAAACATTGATGCCGTGCGAGCTGCCATCTTAAGGAGTCTTTGTCGTTCGGTGCAAAAAATTGCCTCGTCATTGCAGCTCGGACGTCGGAGCGTTCAAAGAATACTCCATGAACTTCAATTTCATCTGTAGAAACTTCAGATTGTGCAACAACTGAATCCTAATGATTGTGTATTGTGCCTGCAAATTTGTGAACAATTGTTGTCTAAAATCAATGAGGATGCTAACTTCATTCAAAATCTTTGGATGTCCGATGAAGCCCATTTTCACTTAAGTGGATACGTGAGTAAGCAGAACTTCCGTTACTGGGCTCAAGGAAACCCTGCTCAGCTTCACCAGTGTCCATTACACAGTACCAAAGTTACCATATGGTGTGCAGTGTTGTGTCATGGGGTGATAGGCCGTTACTTTTTTGAAGATGAACGAGGCACCTCTGTCACTGTGACGTCTGAACGTTATGTCAACATGCTAGAGAGATTTTTGTCTCCAAGACTCCATACTTTTCCAAATCTTGACATTCAGCACACCTGGTTTCAACAGGATGGAGCCACCTCACACACTGCCAGACAGTCTATGGCAGCAGTGAAACGTTTGTTTGGGGATCGCATAATTTAAAGGAATGCGAACATCGCTTGGCTGCCCCAATCTCCAGACCTTTCAGTCTGTGACTTCTTTTTATGGGGACATCTGAAGAGCATCGTGTACCAGAATAGACCAAGAACCCTTGCTCAGCTCAAGACACAGATTGAAGAGGAAATCTCCAAAATCCCAGGTGACACATTGCACCGCGCTATGCAAAACCTACAGAAATGACTTGCTGAATGTGTACGGCAAAATGGGCAGCATTTAACTGATGTAATTTTTAAAAAGTGATGCCTAATCTAATTTCCAGTCTTGTAGAACATATTTTGAGCCTCAAATAAAGTTTTGTAATGTTCATTCATTTTTCCTAATTATATCAAATTTTCCCGTTTCCCTGCGCCACCCTGTACTATCTTTTTAAGCTTACTGAAAATGAGGGAATTTCTGAAGAGCAGTTGTACAACTGTGATGAGACCAAATTATAAGGTGCTCTCTAGAAAAACGCTTGCATCAAAAAATGAAGCCGCTGCCCCAGGATAGAAGAAAAGTAAGGAACGAGTCACCATCTTGGCTTATAGTAAAGCAACCGGCAACCACAAGCTTAGGTTGACTTTAATAGCAAAATCAAAGAAACCTAGAGCTTTTAAAAAACTGGAAAATCAGGAATCACTACCCCTATATTACACACATCAAAACGAATTCATAGCGACTGTAGAAAATCATTTGAAAGACGATAATTTGCCAAGAAAAGCTGTGCTAATTCTTGACAACGCACCTTCGCATCCAGCCACTGATGAACTCACAGATGGAGACATCAAAGCTTTATTATTACCAGGCAGTTTGACGGCTGTTTGTCAACTGATCGACAAGGGCGTCCTTGAAATGATAAAGAAAAAGTATCGCCGGTGTCTTCTTAGTTCGTTGATATCAGTGATTGATAATACTGAAGACTACTTGACCGCACTAGATGTCATAAGGTGCTTGGCCGAAGCATGGGAAGAGATTCCAAACATCACTTTTAAGGTCTTGGAAGATTCTTTTGGACCATGAAGGTGGTCATTTCAACCTTGAACCCGTGTGTGAAACCGAAGTGGAAGATGAGAACTATAAACTTGTTTCGTTGCTGGAAAAGTACCGGGCTGTGACGGTGTCAATGCAGAAGACATTAGAGAATGGATGGCAAATGACGAAGTTGATGAAATAACTGACAACGATATTGTGGAAATGGTGACACAGGGAGAAGAAATAGAAAAAGAGGAGGAGGCATCTTTAGATGACAGGAAATATCTCATCCAACATTCGAAAGGGTTTTAGACGGTTGAGGCAGCGCTGCAGTACATAGTCAGCAGGAGGAAACGACACCAGCTGATATCATTTGGTTGCGTAAGTGGACGGACATTGCGTGGCGGAAGAGGGCTAAAAGAGAGAAGCAGTCATCTATCAATGACTTTTTCGAAAACTAAAAACTAAGGTTTGACTCTTTTATCTTAGGCCTACTTTTTCACATTTGTGTAATTATTTATCAATGAACAGTAAAATAAGGTTAAATCATTTTTTTAAGAATTAGGCCTACATTTTATATTAATGTTTTGTTTATTTTAAAATTGTATGTATTCATACTGTACAGTGTACATCATTTTATGTTTCTGGCAATTAAGTTAGACATTATAAAATTTATATTAAAATGTGTATACAATATTTTTATTCTTGGACTTTCTTTTTCTGTAATACATTTTTAAAACGTACAGTACAGTACATAACAAACATTTATAAAGTACTGGCCTGTACTAAGAGGTCAGAAAATATTAATAAGAGCGGGGTTTGGTATAAAAAGTGTGTTTTTAATGGTATGGGTGGGGCAGGAAGTGAGTAATTATAGAACTCCTGTAACAGTACATAATGACCCAGTACCATAATTATGGGTTATATAGGTATTTTCAATGTTTTGTATTATGTAATTATTTAAACACGGAATGGTTAGATCCATTGTCCCTCTGGGAAAAGGAACAACACAAATTCAGCCAGAGTAAGACACCAAGGTCGCCGATGGACGTGCGAAATTCAAAAAAGGCCATGGCGGTGTTTGTGACGAAGGACTACAATATGAATTATGATTGGGCTATAGCACGGTTCCGTCATCGCTAAGAACAATGACGCACTGAATACAATATGTGCAACGAGGCGTTGTCCAGCAAGACAATCTTAAACAATCTTAAATCAATCAAAAATATTTAAACACCTCAAATTATTTTAATTAAATTAATCATTGAGAACACAACATTCTTTATTATTCTCACCAATTACAATAATTACAATTCATTCGTTATCCTCTTCAAAATTATTTTTGTTATTTATTTAGACTCCAAAAATATTATTATTATCACAACAATTTCTTCTACATATACACCTTGTTTACCTAACATTTTACAATACACATAATTAATTTCACTAAAAATACATTTACAAACTTTTGTCATTATTATTCAATTTATCACATTTCATTTCCAAAAGCAGCAAGTCAGAACCATAAATCAAAATATTTAAAATGTCCATTTATTAATTTAATGTTCAGCCTCCATCATCAAAAATTAGTCTGGGTTTCACATAACATTTTTCAATTTCCTTTACGCACCTCATATGGCTATCCTGTGTGTAATAACCATAAAATTTTAGTTTATTCATTTTACCACAATAATCATATATAGGGTTACTTCCCATTATAATTATTTTATCATAAACCAAGTCAACATTATTTATTTCTGTCCAGTCTCCATCAGTAGTTATATTCAATATCAAGTCAGTCATTTTCTCATCATAAGTTAAATTATTATTATTTAAACAGGTATTCTCAAAATAATTCTCACTCTCTATTTTAACAGGTAAGTATTTCATATCATTTATCTCTATCACTTCTAACATCTCTTTCAACTCATTACAAGTTTTCTTTAACTTATATAATTCTATCTCTGTATCAATACACAACTCTCTATCTAAATCTCTCTCACCATAACACCATCTCACACTTTCAACACCATTCCACACAGAGGGTACTAATTCATATAAAAAAGGGAAACAACTCAAATCTTTCACTAACAAGGGACTCTTGCCCTTCAACAATAACATTTGTGAACACCTTGGTTCATCATAAATATGGGGAAAATTTACCCTCTGCCCTACATACTCATCTAATCTCTCTTGCCACTCTTTCTCTAATTCATCAACACTAATTACTACTCCGTTACAACCTATTACTCTCTCTCTCTCACTCACTATCTCACTATCTATTTTCAACGTATCACTCTCTGATACCACCTTTTCAATTACATTACCATTTTCAATATTATTTTTATCATTTGTACTATACTTTGACATGACTAATAGATGAACCCTGAGATTGAGATTGTTCATGCTCTACAACAGAAATGAGTTTTGAAAAGAGTAAATAAAAATAATTGGATACGAAAAAAAAGAAAGTAAGGAGTTTGAGTATTTATATTTGTAAAAAGAGTCCTTTTTACAAATTGGCGACTAACTTGAGGGCTAGAAAAAGGGAATTAAGCCAAGATAGAATAGAATTATAGTTGTCATTTCTAGCTGGCGATCATACAAAAGTGAACAAGATAGCGTCCAACCAGCGAGGCTGAAATTAGGGAAAAATTATTATAGTAGGAAATTATAATTGTATCACAGGTAACCTGATTTTAGCTGGCAGCTGTTAGAAGTACAGAAATGCACACAAGAGGCAAGTCCAAGCAGCGCACGGCGGAGGCCAGAAAAGAAGTCAGCATGGAAGAGAAGGAGTCAACATCGGTTGAAGAAGTGGAGACGGGCGATAAGGCGGAAAATAGAGCAGAACCAAATGTGCAAAAAATGTTGGAACGGATGCTAGAAAAGATGGACAGAAATGAGGAGAATTTTAAGCAAATGAACGAAAAATTGACGGTATCAAAGAAGACAATAAACAGACAAATGAAAAAATAGACAGTATGAAGGAAGAAATAAATGAAACCTTCAGGAGACAAAACGACAGTACTAACGAGAGTTTGAGACAGCTCAAAGAAGATAACAAACAAACCAATGAAAAAATCGACGGTATGAAGAAAGAAATAACTGAAAATTCCAAGAAACAAACCGAGACTTTGAAGGAAAATTTGATAAGACAGATGAATGAAAAATGGACAGTACCAATAAAAAGTTAGAAAGTAAAATAGACGGTATTAAGGAGAGTAATAGTGAAACTTTAAGGGAAGCTATAAAGGAAAATAATGAACAAATGAAGAATGAGTTCAGACAAATAAATGAAGAAAATTTAAAACAAATAAATGAAAGAATTGAAAATGTCAATGAGGCAATTACACAAAAAATAGATGAGTGTAATGAAGAAAGAAAATGAGAAATCGCCGAAACAAACGAAAAAGTAGAAGGCACCAAGGAAACCATTGGACAGGTCAGAATAGATTTGGATACCAAGATAGGTCAAGTAAAAGAGAGTAGTCATGCCCCAATTTCAATCAATAAGAACGGACTTCGGAGATAAATGTCGGGACATTGATACGGCCATAAGCGAAGTACGTGGACAGGGACAACACAACCAAGAGAGGATCGAGGTACTCCAGCAAACAGTCGATAATCGACCCACTTCTATTTCATACATCCAACCCATGGACAACCGGGAGGCTATCAGTTTCAAAACTTATAGAAGAAACCCGATGGAGTTCTTAGAACGGGTCAACGAACAGCTGATTAGAAATGGAGAGGACAGGTGGCCAGTTATATGGAGTTATCTAGACGAGCACTTCAGAGAAATTAGTGATAACTGGTGGACGGCTTTGAGACACGACCTCCGGAATTATGATGAATTTAAAGCGGCGTTCAAAGCAAGGTACTGGTCGGAGGCCACACAGAACATTGTAAGGGATAACATTTGCCACGGGAGGTATGATGCTAGCAGAGGGCCACACTCACCGCTTACTTTCTTGGAAAAGTGTGTTTGGAGCCAAAAATCCTGGAGGAAAGTCTTGTCACCAAGTTAGTTACCACTATGAGGACGGAGTGTCCAGGGCACGAACAGGAGGGCGCAAATTCAGGAGGTACAAGCCATGTTGGCGTTGTTAGAAGAATACGAATGAGAAGGGTATTATAGGAGAATTCGGCAGAGGTACGAAACCAGGAATGTGCCAAGCAACGACCACCACAATAGCAATGGAAACAATCGGCTAAATTTCAACAAGCAGACAAATCACAATAATGAGGCGTACAACCGGCCGCATTTCAACAACCGCGGAAATAACACCAACCGACCGACCAAAATGTATTACCGACCAAACAACAGCAGCCCAGGAAAAACGGAGGCAACCGCGGCAATCGACCAAAGTAGTATATAAATGTACTTTCTGGGACAGGTCAGAGGTCTAGGACAAGGTCAGAGGTCATGTCAAGAGGTCACCTTATCAGTTGTAACCCCGCCTTATCAGTGATAACCCCAATTAAATTCCAATTAACCTTTGGTAACCTCACGTTATCACTGATAACCCCAATTGACCTCAAATTAATTAGCAGATAACCCCGTTGACCTTTTGTAATCAATGTAAACATGACCTCGAGGTTACTAGACCGTAACACACTACCCTAGTAAAAAATGTAAACATAAACAAACGTTCTAGTGATAACGTCGTAAACATGACCTCGACAACACACTGACCTAGTAAAACTGTAAACATACACGTCAGCGTTGCACAAACATAAACATAAACATTCCGAGTTCGTTGACACAACCGTAACACACTGACCTAGTAAAAAAAACATTAACATAAACAAACGTTCTTGTGATAACGTCGTAAACATGACCTCGACAACACTGACCAAGTAAAAATGTAAACATAAACATACACGGCGTTGCACATTTAAAAACGTAAACATAAACATTCCGAGTTCGTTGACACGTAAACTGTTTTTTTCTTTTACAGTATAGATAGCGTCGTCTTTATCTAATATATTACATTTTATATGTAACGATTGTCATGGTATACAGATAAGATATGAATTAGCTTAGTCGGTAACGTGCAACTATGTTATTCTAATAATAGATTATATGTAAGGTAAGTATCAATTGTTCAATCCCTAGCTAATTCATACTTTTTTTTATTTTTTTTTGAATAAAAAAATATATACATTTATATATAATACACGTTAGCAGTTGGTTTATTAGTGTTCCAACGTGAATTCTGAAAGTAACATCCTTGTTATTAACATGTTGGTAGTTAAAAATTTATTATATATAGTAATTGTTCAAATATTACTAATAAATTCTTTAGCTGATAATACAACACAGATTGAAGTGGATAAAGTTAAGCAATATTTATATGAATATGGTTATCTTCAAACAGATGATAAATCTTCGTTGCAAGCTGTAAATGAAACAGATATTACTAATATTACTTATATTTCAAGAATACTATAAATTACCTACTGATGGTAAGTTAAATAATGAAACTATAAATTTAATGTTAAATCCTAGGTGCGGTAATAGTGATATTATTTTTGATTATCGAGTATCCAGTTTTAAATGGAACAAACCTGAAGTAACATGGCATTATTATTTAGAGAATCAAGAGGTGTTAGAATTGACTAAACAAGCTTTTGCAGTATGGGAGGAAAAGTCTGGTATACCTTTTAATCATGATAGAGTAAATACAGATATTTTAATTTCTAATAAACGATTGAAACATATGATGCACAAAGAATTGTGGCAATGTACGAGAACGTTTGATGGTAAAGGTGGAACATTAGCACATGCATATTTTCCTGATTATAATAATTCAAGGCGAGAAATTCATATTGATGAAGATGAAAAGTGGTCATATTCGATTGATAACGTTGTTCCTCTTGGCCACACAAGTGTGTATGCAACTTTAATACATGAAATCGGTCATGTTTTAGGTTTATCACATTCAGATGTATCAGATTCTGTAATGTATGCTTATTATAACAGTAAAATCGAGTTAGGTGGTGATGATGTTTTAGCCATTCAAAATTTATATGGTAAGGCAGGAAGCACTTTTTATCATCTTTCATACCAATGTCACCATCTTCTTCAGTACCAAAGATAGAAGACAAGCATCCTATAGATACAAATAAAATTGATCTTTGTAATTTTAAAAATATTAATTTATTTTTAATTGCTGATAAACGATTATATATATTATATGAAAAATGGTTGTGGATATTAAATCCGGCAGAGATGATATATACCAAACCGCTTATAATAAAACACTGGTTAACGTTTCTTCCAAAAAACTTCACAAACATTTTAGCTGTGTATCAACGACCATCTGGTGAGATAGTTATGTTATAGATTCTTTGGTATTCATGTTTGATTTAACTAGTCTTAAATTAAGTCATGGTTATCCGAAACATATCCAGTCTTTATTTAACATACAACCGGATAATTTACATGCGGTATTCAACAGTTATACAGGTAAAACTTATATATTTCATGATGATAATTATTATAGAGAAGTCAATGAGTTCACTACTAAATCATGGGGTTATATATCTGAAACATTTCCTGGAATACCGCCTAAAATCGATTCATCATTTACATTTTCTGATGGTAATTTATACTTTTTTAAGAACAATACTGTGTATGTCTTTAGTTTTCGGGTGAGTTAGTTAGAACAGAAAAAAAATAATCTATCGATATTTGGATTGAAATGTGTAAATGATGATGTACTATATAAATTAAAAGAATTAATATTACAATTGATAATACAAAAGAAAGGTCAATCGATATCAAACAATAGTCGATAGTAATGTTGATGAAGAAGAATAAAGGTTCAGTTTCTAAGAGCATAATGATTGTAAACGTACAGTTGTGAAGAATACGTGAAGCTGTTAACATGGAGAAAGGACATATTCATGCTTTCAATTGGTATATATATTGCATAGAATCTACTGATTCAACGTTTAATGAAATGTGTTATTTTGTAAATAATGAATTTTTTGAAGCAAATGTTACTATAATTGAAAATAAACAAATTATCAAGATACAATTTCCAACGATTTGCTTGTATGACGATATATTACAAAGGTTAGAAAAATATCAAAATCAATTAATAATCGATATTGATTTTGAAGAAGAATACAAAACTCTCCGTTGGAAGTAGTTAGTTATTAGAGGCTCAACAAGTTGGACGCAATGTCAAAAATGGCAAAGTTGTGCGAAAAATTGAACCCCTGTAAGTTATTGCAAGATTTTTTTAAAGAAGCAGGATTTATTTTTAATGGTGATTTAGACAGTATTGTGTGTCGTGAGTGTGGATTTAAAACGAGAGGATCTTTATCTATTTCGCATATTCAATTTATGCACAAACTTTTTAATTCAGAATGTAAAATGGTATGTTATATATATGATAAATATAATAATTATGCACTATACAGTATATTATTACATATTGATGATATAATGAATGCGAAAAAATGTATATCAGAAACTGAAGAAATCATGAAGTTAACATTTTGCTGTTGGCCTAAACGTTTCCCACGAGTTGATAATTTAGTATCGGCAGGTTTTTTGTATACTGGTGTGGACGACGATGTAATGTGTATAGACTGTAAAGTTATACTTCATGATTGGCAAGACACAGACGATCCATGGTTTGAACATGCTAAGGCATCTCCAAATTGTTTACTTGTTAAATTACACAGAGTCATAAAAGATGGCTTCATTGAGTGACAAAAGTGGAAAGTGTATTGAAGACTTTTTTAAAAATCAAAGATTTGTTGATGATTCGGATAATATTGTTTGTTCTAAATGTGGTTTTAAAACGATATGTTTTAATACTATTACGCATATTCAATTTATGCACAAACGTTTGTATCCGACATGTAAAACTGTGCGTTATATATCTTATAAATATGAAGACTATATCAGATCAAAAAAGTGTGTTGCTAATTTTGTTAATATATTAAAGTGAAATAAAATTTATAAAAAAAACAGAGTTGATGTGTTTTTGTTAGATATTTGTTTAACCTTAGGATAACCTTTAGTTAATTAATGTTGTTTATTCTTAACAAAGTAACCTCTGATAATAATAGAACTTATTGACGTAATGTTTAACCTTTGATAATAAAAAGTTATCAGTAATTTATATTGACGTATTTACAAAGTAACCTCTGATAACTAAGGTCGTAGACGTAAACAGTTGTTAATTAGTTGTTGTACTTTGATACAAAGTAACCTCTGATAACTAAGGCCATAGATGTAAACAATTTTAATTGTTATTGTACTTTGAATAATGAGCATCAGAGAGGAGATAAGTAGTGAATTGCATAAGCAAGCGAGAAGAAATTTTCGAAAGTGTCGAACTGAAAGGTATTCACGATTTGTATCAAGCTGACCTTGTAGAAATGATTTCTTTTTCAAAGTTAAATAAAGGTTATAAATATATACTAACAGTGATAAATTGTTTTAGTAAATTTACATTTGCAGTTCCCTTAAAATCAAAAGCCTCACACGAAATTGTAAAAGCTCTAATACCTATATTACATGTATACAAAATGAAACATTTGCAAACTGATAAAGGAAAAGAATTTTACAATTTACCGATTCAGCAATTATTTAATAATTATAATATAAATCATTATTCGACTTATTCAGATAAAAAAGCCTCTATCATTGAACGTTTTAATCGTACTTTAAAAAACCAAATGTGGAAGTGGTTTACTACCAGTGGAAAGTATACATGGATCGAAGTACTTCCTCAGTTATTGAAAAAATATAATAATACTGTACATAGAACTATAAGTATGAAACCTAAAGATGTCAATATAAATAATGAGAAAAGGGTATTGATACAAATAAATAAAAAACGAATATTTGTTAATAAGAAACCTGCAAAATATAAAGTTGGGGATAGAGTGAGAATTAGTAAATACAAACAAACTTTTACCAAAGGTTATTTACCAAATTGGACAAATGAAATATTTACAATTCATAATATTAAACAAACAGTACCTAGAACATATATTTTAAAAGATGATACAGGAACTGTATTAGATGGTGGATTTTACGAACAAGAAATTAGTAAAACAAAATACGACAATATATATTTAATTACTTCTTCAGTGGTTAGGATACGATAAGTCGCATATCAGTTGGATTGATAATAACCAAATCATTTGAACTATTTTTCAATCATGAAAATAGTGGTAATTTTGATAAATCTATGGAGAAAAAAAGAAAGAGTCCATAGCGAGTTGTTACCAAATAATGTCAGGTCTCTTATCATTGGGCCAAGTAATACTGGAAAACAAACCTAATGCTTAATCTTTTGTTCAGTCCTAATGGTTTATGTTTTGAGAACGTTTATGTTTTTTCGAAATTGTATCAGTCAAAGTACAAATTTTTAGAAACAGTTTTATCAGGTATACCAACAATAAAATACTATAAATTTTCAGAAAATGATCAAGTCATTCATCCTGATGATACTGAACAAAATTCAGATATTATATTTGATGATGTAGCATGTGAACAACAAGATAATATAAGAAATCATTTTACAATATGTAGACATAAAAATAATAATGTTATTTATATATGTCATACGTATGTTCGAATTCCAAAACACTTTATTCGTGATAACGCGAATTTAATAATTATTTTTCAACAAGACGAACTAAATTTAAAACATATACAGAGATCATGTTAATACTGATATGACATTTGAAATGTTTAAAGAACTTTGTTCTAAAGCATGGACAAGATGCAAAAAGGGCTGTTTTGTTATAGATAAAGAAAGTGATATGAATTGTGGCAGTCGTTATCGTTTTGATTTTTATATCTATATTACTAATTTGTAATCAAAAATTTTTTTATTACTTATCAATATGTCATCGAAGAAGTCACGTTCCCTTGACAAGCAAGAGAAGCTCGTCAATGAAATTAAAAAAATAAGAAAAAATATTCGAAAGAAACATCAGACTCGATGTTACAAAATGCTATTGATGAAGAACAGTTTGCAGAAAAATCGTTGAAACCTATTATCACTCCGTTACAAAAGTTAGTACAGGAGAAAACAAATTTGTCATTGATTAAAAAAGAAGAACAACAATTAGATGTTGAAATGGACGTTATTCAGTCTCGTTTACAAAACAAAAGGTTTTCAGAAGAGACCGAAAACATCCCAATATCGAACAAACGAACAGTAGAAACGCCGTTACCATTACCGCGTGAAGAAGAAATAACGTATGAAACCTTACCCACGGTTGAAGAATTGATGTCAACATCAAAAGGACGACAATCAATTGAACCTTTTATCGATATATGGTTTAAATAATAAGAGTTAATAAGACACTATATGCGTAAAGTTTTTGATGACAGTAATCACGATATTGATCATGTTTTTGGTCCATATTTTGGAGATAATAATATTTTAATGTTAGGTAAATACCCTTTAAAGACTGATGAAAGTGATATTATTACAATTAATAATGTTATGTACAAAGGTACACCTGGTTTGTACGATCTTATTTTTATGAAAAACCCAAACGCATATGTATATTCACAAGAAGATTTAGACGACTACTCACGTATAATAAGTGAAACCGCGGCATATTTAAGTTTAAAGACAAACAGAGTTAAACGCAGTACTAGTTACAAATATAAAAATATAATTAAGCCTATTATTAATAAGCTTTCACAATCATCCACATCAAAAGTTGGAAGTAGCCGATTGCACAGTGATACAGAAGGTCGCGGTCTGTTAAATTTCAGTAACAATAAACCAGTTTTTGTGTACTGGAGTAATGTAAATGAATTATGCGATAGATTAAAATTATTGATTGCTTCACAAAGTGCAGGTCATTCGGGTCATGAAAATGAAATATTATCAATTATTGAAGAGCTACAGGAGGCCGGTATAATAAAAGAAGATGCAGCAACGTTTGAAGCGATATTTTCAAAATGAGTATCAATAAATTCGGACACTATAGTGGTGACTTAGCGGCTAGTTCCAACGTTCAGCGTGGACCGCCTGGAGAAGGATTTAAATTAACTGACGATGGAAATTTTAATATAAGTAATAAACGATTATGTAATGTGGGTGATCCTGAATTGGATGATGATGCCGTAAATGTAAAATATATGAGAACAAATTCGATTACTTTAACAAATACAGATGATTGTTACGATGTTAAGATGAAAAAAGTTATTAATTTAGCTGATCCTGACGAACCTTGTGACGCTGTAAATAAAAATTATTTAGGAAATATTACTAAATCATATTTAGCTGATAGAATACCAATTAAGGTGGACAATAATCCAGTGTATTCATTCAAGAATGATCGTGTGGCTCATATCGCACCACCTGTTTATAAATTTGATGCTGTCAATAAACTTTATGTTGATAATAAATTACCTGATGAAAATACACAAACTAGTTGTTGTGATTTCAAGCAAAAAAGGTTAATTAATGTAGTAGATCCTATTAATTTGCTTGATGCTATAAATAAACAGACTTTATTAACAAACATAAATAATACAAAAGATGAATGTAAACAATATATAGATGATAAAATATATTATTCACGAAGTGAAGAGGAAAATAGTATAGATTTTAATGAAAGCAGATTGACTAATGTTGCTGATCCTAAAGATGATACAGACGTTATAAATCAAAAGATTTTAACAAGGGTTATGAATGCATTTAAATTAGATCTAGAAGACTATAAAGTTGACAGTAACTTAGTTAGAATATTATATAAATTATATAAGGAGTGCACTAAAGACAATCCTGTTAAAACTATAAACAAATTTCGCATTGTATATATAATACAAAGTTTATATGAAACGTCATAAATGCATCTGTATCCAAACAAGATAGAAGGCGGTGGTCTGGTGAGTAATATTCTTGGAAAAGTTATAAACAAGTCAATTGATTTATTACCTGTCGAACTTCATTTACCCGGTTATCAGTATTGTGGACCCGGTACAAATTTAGCGAAACGATTATAAAGAGGTGATCCAGGAATTAATAAGCTTGACGCTGCTTGTAAACAACACGATATTGCATATTCAAAGTATTCAGATTCTATAAATCGTGCTAAGGCTGATAAGGAATTAGCTGAAAGAGCTTGGGAACGTGTTAAATCAAGTGATGCATCGTTCGGGGAGAAAGCTGCAGCGTGGTCAGTAACTAACATAATGAAAGCTAAAAGTAAATTTGGTGTTGGAATAAAAAAGAAAAAAAACACTATGTCCAACAGGGTTTATAATTATTTGAAACGTTTTGCTGGTAAAAGTGGAAAAGGTTTATATTTGAGACCGTATAAAAAAACAGGAGGAGGTCTAAAAAAAAAGAAAAGAAAAACGAAACAACGACGGTGAAAATAATAAAGAGTATTCCTATACGTCCGCTTTCAATCAAGATTTACTACTGTATGTTAAACAATTAAAGATTCCTAATTTCAGAGGAGTGTTTATGTGTGACACATTACCGTTACACACTGGAATTTGGCAAAATGAAACTGGAATAGTTAATTTAGATAATAGTTATGGTCATGGTACTCACTGGGTATGTTATTTTAAATGTAAAAATAAAGTTAATTATTTTGATAGTTTTGGTAATTTAAGACCACCTATCGAATTAATTAATTACTTTTATTCATCAAGTCAACGATCTATTGAAATTGTTTATAATTATACACGAAGACAAAATATGGATGCAGTCAACTGCGGTCATTTGTGTTTACAGTTTCTCAGTAATAATGTTTTGTCTAAGCGGTAAAGGATCCGTATTAACATGTGATATTTTTCCACCAATCGAGTTAAGTGATGAAAAATGGGAACTAGGATTAATTGACTTTATGACATATCATTCAATACCTAATATAAAGGAAGGAATTAACAATGTATTATATTATGGTATTGATAAGAAAATAGTATTGCCTACTGGTTCTTATGAAATTTCAGATATCGCAACGTTTATTAACGATTACTTAATTCAACATGATGAAAATGTAAAAATAATTATAAAGGCGAATAATAATACATTAAAAAGTGAAATTTGTTCGAACGTTCAAATTGATTTTAGTAAACCCGATTCGTTAGCAACCATATTAGGATTTGAAACATGTATAATAAATCCAAATAAATGGTACAGTTCAACCTTACCGATAAGTATTGTTCGAGTAGAGAGCATCCGATTGATTTGTAATTTAATTAGCGGTTCGTTTAACAACGGAATTCCAGATCACATAATACACGAATTCTATCCTAGTGTTCCACCAGGTTTTAAAATTGTTGAAAAACCTACCAACGTGATATATTTACCAGTAAACACATCTAGGATACATAATATTGTAGAAGACTAGAAGATCAACAAGGAAGACTGATTAATTTTCGAAACGAAATAATTACGTTACGTTTGTATTTGAGAAAACAATAATAATGGGTCTTATTTTTTATTACGGAATCAATAAAACAACTGCAAATAAGCCAATTACAAGTAGTAAAGATATGAATATCGACCGGTTAACACCACAAAACCTGAAATTTCTACAGTCATTGGGATTAACAGTAATAAAGGATTATTTAAACAAAAAATGAACCTTAATATTCAAAATGTAAACGCTAGCATTCTAAATATTATAGAAGATGTTGTGTATCAAGATGACTTGATAGTAGGATTAGCTTATCACACTCATCTACCGTACACCTCTACTACATTCAATAATAATGACAAAATTAGAATTCCAATTAATCAACAAGATGTGTACACATTACCGTGTGAAAGTTACCTGCATATAAAAATAGAATACACTAATAATAATGGTATATATGATCAAACTTTAAAATTATGTTCAAATGCTTTAGCATTTTTGTTTGATGAAATTAGATACGAAATAAGTGGATCAGAAATCGATAGAGTTAAAAATGTTGGAATAACATCAACAATTAAGAATATGTTAACGATTAAACCATATGAAATTAACACTTTAGAAAATAGTGGATGGGCCTCAGATTTAATAAGTCATATGGCACCATCATCGAAAGATATTAGCTTCTGTATCCTATTAAAAAGGTTGTTCGGATTTGCTGAAGATTTTAAAAAGATTTTGTTAAATGTAAAGCAAGAATTAGTTTTAATTAGAGCGTCCACTGATAATAATGCAGTAATGTTACCTGAATCAGTAAACACATATAAATTTAAAATACAATATATATCATGGAGAATTCCGTATGTTTATGTTAATGATGTAGTAAAGGTAGATTTTCTGAAGATAGTACAAATTGATTGACCTTTATTAATGCCGTTTCGAAAATGGGAACTTTATGAGTATCCGTCTGTGCCAAAAGCAAACAAACTTACTTGGACTGTTAAAACGTCATCACAATCAGATAAACCTCGTTACATTTTTGTAGGTTTTCAGACTGACAGAGAAAATAATGGACATAAAAACCCAGCACATTTTGATCTTGCCTCATTCTATAATGTAAAGTTATATTTAAATTCAGAATACTATCCGTATGATAATTTTAATGGTGAAACGTCGATTCTACATGAGTATTATTCAATATTTCAGTCCTCGTATTATTACAACAGTGAAAATTCGCCAATGATAAATCGTTCAAACTTTCTAACGTATACACCTTTTTGTGTAATTGATTGTTCAAAACAAAATGAATCATTAAAAACTGGTTCAATAGACATCCGTCTGGATATTGAGACGTCAACAGACATACCGGAAAAAAACTACTATCTACTGTCTCATTTTTTATGATACAATTATGCAATATACGCCTTTATCTGGTACTGTAAGAAAAGTAATTAAAATATAATTATGTAGATAAAAAGTGTATCAGTTCTGCTGTTGCACGCAATGGAATACGTTATCGATTTTCAAGGTTTTCGCGATGATGGAAACAATTTCATTTTTAAAGAACTTTGTATTCAGTGTATACAAGATAACAAATTTTCTGGTGCTAGTGATCAGTATTTGTTTTTACCACCATTTAGCTACAAACATTTGTCAGAGAAGAAAAAAAACGTTAATAAATGGATTGAAACCAATCTTGGACTTAGCTGGAAGTGCGGTCTTCAAGATTATAACGATCTACAGTTTATATTAAATAAATATATGAACGGTAAATGTATTTATGTTAAAGGATCATAAAAAAAGTAGCATTAGAAAAAGAATTTAATTGTTATGTGAAAACAGTAGATATGGAAACACTCGATTGTCCATCCTTAAAAGTGTTAAAACAGCAGTCTTCATATTCTATTCACTGTCCTTTCAAACATAATTCGTATTATTGTGCTTTAAATAATGTACATCATTTAACTAAGTGGATTATCGAATACTGGACAGTGTGTTACAAATTAAAGAAATTGAAAGAAATGTTGGGACTGTATGATTTACGTAGTTGATCTTTTGATCTCCTACTTATGCAAAACTTATATCAGTTCTGCTGTTGCACGTAATGGAATACGTTATCGACTTTCAAAGTTTTCGCGATGATGGAAATAATTATATTATTAAAGAATTGTGTGTGCAACCTATAGTAAACGCTAAATTCGCTGGTATTTGTAATCAATACTTATTCTTACCTCCATTCGATTATCAGAAAAGAAAAAAAAAGTTAATGACTGGATTAACAATAATTATCTTGGACTTAGTTGGAATTGTGGATTAACAGAATATAGTGAACTTCCAGTAATATTAAATTCATATATATATGGAAAGTGTATTTATATAAAAGGGCGTGAAAAAAAAATAGCTTTACAAAAAGAATTGAACTGTCATGTAAAAATAATGGATATTGAATCACTCAAGTGTCCGTCTCTAAGCGTTTTGAAGAAGCAGTCTGTAAATAGTATACGTTGTCCATTTGATCACTCTTCAACAAACTGTGCATTAAGTAACGTGTTTTATATTACTAAATGGATAATTCAATATTGGAACTGTGATGAACATGATGAAGAAACTAAAAGAATAAATTGTTGGGACTGTATGATTGCTTAACTTTTATTGTAATTATATGTAAATTAAGATATGTAAAATAAAGGTTTTTTAAAAAATAAAAATTTAAAAAACATTTTCATTTTTGATTTATTAATTACTAAAAACATATATACAAAATACATGCATACATATATATGATTCTTTTATATTACAAAAAACATACATACAAAGAGTCTATCATTCTATACATGCATACACATAATATGAGTTTTTTATTTAAAACATTTTCATTTTTTGATTTATTAATTACTAAAAAACATATATACATTTTTAATTCTTGCCGCATACATATAATATGTTTTTTTTGTTAATTACATAATTACCATTCATAAATAAAGACATGCATACATACAATGTGATTTTTTTTATTCCAGCTTTTTTTTGTTATTACTTACAAAAACATTATGATGAAGAGGAACTTCAAAAGTTTTTAAATTTATTTTTTTTAACGTTTTGAATAGTCGATAAATTCTTAGCTACATTTAGAACCATTTTGTACAATTGGATATATTTCGGATCTTTTTCAGATCCAACTAAAAAAGTGGTTCTATATGCAGCCTTAGTCCATCTGTCTTTTATCTCAATCCCCTCAAATCTTTGGTATCTATGATTTCAATCTTCATTAGATAACGCCCCGTTTCCCCAGGCGTTTTTAAGGTTTTTCTTGTTCCATTCGATTGGAACATTACAGATTGCTCAAACAAACTACTGTTTCTTTCTCCCTTAGATTTTCTTACGGATGTAAATATTTTTTTGAGTTCTCTCTCATCATCATCATCATCATCATCATTATGATCAATATAAATATCAATATTGTTATCAATGTAAACATTGATAAAGTCACACACCTGTGTCTTTTTAAAGCAGCAGAGTATGTGACGATTTCATTAATAATAAAAATATAATAAATAAAAAAAATAAGAAGAGGAGAAAATTTAGATTTAAATAAAATCGCACATTTAAAACAACTTCAAGTCCCTAAAATAACGCAGAAATAAGACTTAATAAAGAGATTTAAAAAACCGAAAGGAATGCGAGCATAAAAGTAAGGAAACACCCTAAATAATTAACCATGCATTGACAGGCGGTAACCGGCATCAACACGCATATTAACCCATAAACAAAACTAATAATATGAGTAAAGTGCAACTCAATAAAAATAAACAAGGAAAAAACAGTTGTATACAATAATCATTTCTGAAGTAAAGGATATCTTTGGATAATAGATGTGTCAAAGATTAAAACGGTAAATATTGATTAAAAGGCGGAACTATTTTCTGGTAAAGCATAAACTCCGCGAAGTTACTTTACCTCTCCCAATAAACGTACAGTACTAGTGATGGAGCACTCACGCAGTAAACTGGTCACATCCGAACGATGCCACAAAGCAAAACAATATTTTGTTTCTTTTAAGTTCAACTAAGAACAGAGTGCAACGTAATGTAGCGGTAAATAGTGAGTCCTATATAAACATGTAATATAAAAGTAAAAAGAATGAATAAGTGTGCGCAATGACATCTCTACATACTAATTTGTAAGAGAACAATGTATTTAAAATAAAATAGGTACTAGGTATCTAAGGTGAAAAACCGTTATCAGTAATTATGTAAAGTGCATATCTGTGGAACAAACATTAACATGAGTTATACTACTAACGAGGTTTTCTACCAGACATAAGAGAAGAGAGTACCAGCCTCAGAATCACCGAACTCACTTCAGGAACTTCAACGTCAACGGAAATTACAATAACGACAGACCATCAGTAGACACCCCAAGGACCGAGGACCCTAATCTGAATCAACATCAGGATACCATAAGGTGACTCGGAAGCCAGTCTTCCGTGATTAAGTAATATTCAAATAAAAATGTACCAAAGACAATTTAAATAACACTTCAAGACTTTTAAGAGTTGTCACTAATTGTAACCAGTAGTATGTAATATGCTTAAAAATATGTGTAGTAGAAAGTAACACTTAAATTATAGAGCGTCTCTGTTTCTAAAGTTTAAATAAAGTCCATTCTTCAAATGGCAAAAGCTAAATAAAGTCCATTCTTCAAATGGCTTAAGTTGAAAGATAGTATATGAGTAAATGAGCATTATTAACAAACAAGTTTTAAATCCCGGATCCATGGAGAATTCAAACACATAAACTTCCTTATTTAAAGGGCCCTTCTGAAATATATGTTGTAAACTGTAATCTGTAAATTAAGAATCAGCTATGTTGGAAACCTTATGTAGAGATTTTAAGATTATAGAATAATAAAGAGACGTCATTATATAACACACAAACTGAGTGAATACATCAACAGGAACCCATGTCCATTTTCCTTCAATTATAGAGATATCTCAAAATTATATGTGTTTAATTAGAAGTTGGTTAAGTCTATGGCAGCCTGTGTAATTGACCAGAGCCAATGAAGGATAAGGCGGGGTTATCACTGATAAGGTGACCTCTTGACATGACCTTGTCCTAGACCTCTGACCTGTCCCAGAAAGTACATTTATATACTACTGACCAAATATCTCAACTAATCAATACAACCGGCCATACAAACCGAACTACCGCCAACAAAACAACAACAGCCGTTTGAATGGCTATGACCCAAGGAACATATTCAACACAGACGAAACCGGGCTTTTTTATAAATGTCTTCCTGATCGCACTCTGACGTTCAAAGACGAAAAGTGTCGTGGAGGGAAACTCAGCAAGGATAGATTAACTGTTCTGTTAGCGTGTAACATGGACGGTTCTCAAAAATTGAAACCACTTATTATAGGGAAATCTGCGAAACCACGCTGTTTTAAAGGAATAAAATCGCTGCCCACAGCTTATAGGTCAAACAAAAAATCGTGGATGACGACAGAGTTGTTTAATGAATGGCTGACCTCAGTGAACAGTGACATGAAAAAGGAAAAACGCAAAATCTTACTGTTTTTGGACAACTGCACCGTGCATAATAACCCACCACCATTAGACCACGTAAAATTGATTTTTTTTCCAGCCAACACGACATCAAGATTGCAACCGTTAGACCAAGCCATAATTCAAAATGTTAAAACTCTCTACCATAGAGAAATTGTTTCTCTTGTGCTGGATAGCATTGAAAAAGGTGAGAAGGTAATCATAACAGTTTTGACCGCTATAATCATGATTGATAAGGCCTGGAGAAATGTCCACCCTACCACTATTTATAACTGCTTCAGAAAGTGCGGGTTTAAGCAAACCGAAAACGTAGAACAGTCATCGGAGCCGCCAAAAATTACAAATTCTGACTCAGGGTGGGGACTTCTACCTAACTATGGAGAATTAACATTTGAGGATTATGCTCATGTTGACGATGACATCAGTGTCCACGGTGCCCTAACCGATGCCGAACTGTTCAATTTGGCTCCTCTGGATGAGGATGAGGAAGAAAACGAAGAAGAACAACCGCCAATTCCAGTCACATTGAGCGAGGCAAGGAGATCTCTTACTACCCTACGCTTCTACGCCCTCAGAACCGACACAAGTGACGATTTCTTCGCAGCTCTCACCACTATTGAAAATTCATTGGACAATGATAGACTGAAGTCGCTCACTCAACAGAAAATTACGGACTTCTTTTCAAAATGAACATTTGTGCATAATTGTACAAATGTTTAAAATAATAAATCATGAATTTTGATCAAACTCTTGTTTACTTGATTTTTTCCTCCCTCCCTCTTGGTTATTTAAACTCCTGTTATTTTGAACTCTTGGTAATTTGAAATTTTTCTCTGGTCCCTTGAGTGTCAAATTATCGAGAGTTGACTGTAACTGAAAATTCCAAGAAACAAACCGAGACTTTGAAGGAAAATTTGATAAAACAGATGAATGAAAAATTGGACAGTACCAATAAAAAGTTAGAAAGTAAAATAGACGGTATTAAGGAGAGTAATAGTGAAACTTTAAGGGAAGCTATAAAGGAAAATAACGAACAAATGAAGAATGAGTTCAAACAAATAAATGAAGAAAATTTAAAACAAATAAATGAAAGAATTGAAAATGTCAATGAGGCAATTACACAAAAAATAGATGAGTGTAATGAAGAAAAAAAATGAGAAATCGCCTGAACAAATGAAAAAGTAGAAGGCACCAAGGAAACCATTGGACATATCAGAATAGATTTGGATACCAAGATAGGTCAAGTAATAGAGAGTAGTCATGCCCAAATGCAATCAATAAGAACGGACTTCGGAGATAAATGTCGGGACATCGATACGGCCATAAGCGAAGTACGTGGACAGGGACAACACAACCAAGAGAGGATCGAGGGACTCCAGCGAACAGTCGATAATCGACCCACTTCTATTTCATACATCCAACCCATGGACAACCGGGAGGCTCAGTTTCAAAACTTATAGAAGAAACCCGATGGAGTTCTTAGAACGGGTCAATGAACAGCTGATTAGAAATGGAGAGGACAGGTGGCCAGTTATATGGAGTTATCTAGACGAGCACTTCAGAGAAATTAGTGATAACTGGTGGACGGCTTTGAGACACGACCTCCGGAATTATGATGAATTTAAAGCGGCGTTCAAAGCAAGGTACTGGTCGGAGGCCACACAGAACATTGTAAGGGATAACATTTGTCACGGGAGGTATGATGCTAGCAGAGGGACCACGCTTACCGCGTACTTTCTTGGAAAAGTGTGTTTGGCGAGAAACTTGGAGCGAAAAATCCCGGAGGAAAGTCTTGTCACCAAGTTAGCCTACCACTATGAGGACGGAGTGTCCAGGGCACGAACAGGAGGGCGCAACTTAAGACGGTACAAGCCATTTAGGTGTTTTTAGAAGAATACGAACGAGAAGGGTATTATAGGAGAAGTCGGCAGATGTACGAAACCAGGAATGTGCCAAGCAACGACCACCACAATAGCAACGGAAACAATCGGCTAAATTTCAACAACCGGACAAATCACAGTAATGAGGCGTACAACCGGCCGAATTTCAACAACCGAAGAAATAACAACAACAAGGCGTATTACCGACCAAACAACAACCGCCCAGAAAATAATGGAGGCATCCGCGGCAATCGACCAAATATCTCAACTAATCAATACAACTGGCGATACAAACCGAACTACCGCCAACAAAACAACAACAGCCGAAACTACAATAACAACCACAGCCCGAATAATCAAAACCAGGACTACCAAAGGGTCAACTATGTGCGAGCAGAGGATAATGGCAACGAGAGATCACATTATCAAGGACGCCAGAGTTCCAGCCGAGACACATACTGGAACCAAGACGACCATGCCAACAGAAGGGGTGCCAGGACCAACGGAGTTAGAAGTCTAAGCCACGAGGGTTACCGGTGAAACAACTATGAAGATGACCATCACCAGCCAGAACCTAGACCGATGGTGAATGATACACACGTAAACCAAAACGGCAGGTGAGACGAAGAGTCTGAGCCGGCTTTAAACGCCACGCGGCAGTGAAATCACCCAAGGGACCCTCACTGAACCAATCTATTGGGTTAATTAATACAGGACATCACGTTCAAAATACGAAAAAAGTTATTACAATTATTCAAAACAATTATTTAAAAAATTTACCACCCACAGAGATAACAGAGTTAATCCAATTTCCAAATGGAGAAGAATATAAGTTTGATGAGATAAAATTTTATAACAAAACACTAGAACAAACTGAGAAAATAAAAAGCAAATACCAGAGGCTACAACCGAAGCCGGTACGATACCAAGTTGGAGATCGAATCTTATTGAAAAACAGAGAGCTACCTAATACAATGGAGGGTATAGCGAAAAAACTATTATTGTTATACACCGGACCTTACACAGTAATGAGGGATAATAATAATAATACGTACGAGATCATGTATCCCAGTATGCAGAGGAAAAAGGGGACTTACAACCAGTCATCCATGAAAAAATACTATTAAACAATTAAAAGAATGATCATTGAACCAAATAATGAATTATAAATGTGTTAAAAGAAGAGTGATAAAGAAAAGTAAGTTTTAATAGAAACAATAAGAAGTAAATACAAATATTGCCCATCAAACAATATTGTGTCAATAAAGAGGTAGAGAGTATGAGAAAGGAAATCAATAATGAAGGAAGATATAATGTAATCTATACAATGGTAATGTGAAGAATCCCAGAATGTTTATTATATTTTAGTCGCACTAAGACTACTTTAAAGTTTTTTGATGATTGACTGTAGAATGATCCAGCAGTCATATACCTGAGCAGACGATACGTTCCTCTGAACTCAGAAGGTGTAAGATGGATAGCGGTGAATCGGAGCCAAAACTGGTGCCAACACACATGATAGGGAAAATAATTAGGGAAATTAAATGTTTAAGGGATAAAACACAAAGACGGAAGATAACGTACTAAATAAAGCAAGGAGATAGTGAATTACATGAAAAAGAAAAGGGAAAGTTATAAGAAATCAAAGAAGGTAGTTCAAGTAAAGAAGTGATTAAACTAATGAAATGGTTGATAATTTCATCAACACCTACACAATATTTGCTGAAATGATCAAATTTAGCATTGGGGCAATATGTAATAGTACATATCTTCGCAATAAAGTTAACAGCAAAAGATAAAGAATGAAGCACTCATAAACTAACACCAGAACACGTAAGAAAGGAATGATAACCGAGTAACTGTGTACAAAGTATTATATAAGGTTCAAGAACTCAATAAAACAATTAGTGTAATTAACTCAGTAAACCAAAGAACAATAAGTAGTGATAAAGAAGAAAGTATAGAAGACAACTTAGTAACGTGATAAACCCAATAGATATGGTAAGTGAGAGGTATAAACAAGACTAACAATGAAACCACGAATTAAATAAAGACATGCTAAGCAACAAGACAGTAAAGACCACATTAATTACCAAATAACTTAAATGCATGAAGAACTGGAAAGAAACAAGATGAACAAAAATAGTCATTTTTTAATAGAGGTCAGAATATTTAACCTCACAGAGTCCACCAATTAAATAAAAAGCGTTTTTCTATGTCAGACAATATATTATTTAAAGATAATTAACATTTTCAAGGAATAAAAAGGAATCGAAACAAAAAGGGAAATATTATCATAAATAAATCATTGGGAAATAGGGAAAGAAAATGCAAATTTAGGATTTAAATAATACAAATAACCTGACAAAACAACAACTGATGATGACAAATACCCAGAAGAGACAATGATCAAATGACAGAATATGTAAATAGTTGTTAGTAGACATAAATATAATGTACAAATGTTCAACTTAGTATGTAAGAAATAAGACATTGAGTATAGCCTTAGATTAAAACTATGAGGAGGTCTGCGAACCTCAAACAGTTACTTTGTATAAGTGAACTACAGACTGTAAGTCATATAGAATTACAAATATAATAATATTGAACAATAATTGTAAAAATCATTTACGGTAGTGGAACAGTGTAAAAAAGTGAGAACAATAGTGATAGGCTTTATAAAGTAAAAACAGTGTATAGTGTAAGTGAATAAACATAGTTACAATATGAACATTGTATGAAACATGTTATTTATATGAAACAACAAGGCAACTAATATAGTGAAATAAAACCAAGGGGAAATAATTAAAAAATAAAGAATCTTCCGTTACAAACTTATAATATAGTAGTGACGAAGATACAATAAGATTCTATGGAATCATATTAATTATAAATTGTGAAATCGAACCTGTGACCCATAAACGTATCATTGCCAAGACCTGAAATGAATGAAGTAGTGTTTTAATAAAAAGCAAGGTATTGTTGGAAAAATATTGAAACCAGACAGAACATGTCACTTATCTAAAAATGAACTTTTTTCTTGTGAAAACTTACTTTTTCGTCGGATGCGTTTCGGCGTACGTATCCGCCTTCTTCAGCTTAGGGTTTTCACAAGAAAAAAGTTCATTTTTAGAGTTTTCACAAGAAAAAAGTTCATTTTTAGATAAGTGTTAGTGCTGTGAAAGAAGAGATGAACAATCAAGACAACTAGAACATGTCAGTTTTACTGCTGGATTTTATACAAATTAAAGGCTGATACGTGACGAAATAATACAGAAAAATATGGAAATAACTAAAAGAAGGATGTTTTAATCGATGGCACAAAAAACTTGAAGTCCAGGAGCAAAGGATCAAGAAATAAGCTTGTAAAGAAAACTCCAAGATTGGTGAGATTTCTTCAATGATCAACCAAGATATTTGTAAACATTTTAACATTTAAAGATCGAGTAAACGCGATATACTATCTCAAAAACAATAAAAACTTTATAATAGTGAATACCAATTGTACACAAATAATTATTAGTATTAAGAGTTTCTTTTTCAATTGTTCATTTGTTCTTTTGTATGATCCAAAGAACCCACTGATACACAACATACATCAACAACACCTAATTACCAAACATTATTTATAAATATTATGTTTTATGATATGTTTACGATTTGTACTATACTTTGACATGACTAACAGATGAACCCTGAGATTGAGATTTTTCATGCTCTACTGAAATGACAGAAAAGAGTAAATAAAAATAATTGGATACCGTACGAAAAAAAAGAAAGTAAGGAGTTTGAGTATTTATATTTGTAAAAAGAGTCCTTTTTACAAATTGGCGACTAACTTGAGGGCTAGAAGAAGGAAATTAAGCCAAGATAGAATAGAATTATAGTTGTCATTTCTAGCTGGCGATCATACAAAAGTGAACAAGATAGCGTCCAACCAGTGAGACTGAAATTAGGGAAAAATTATTATAGTAGGAAGTTATAATTGTATCACAGGTAACCTGATATTATCTGGCAGCTGCTAGAAGTACAAAAATGCACACAAGAGGCAAGTCCAAGCAGCGCGCGGTGGTGGCCAGAAAAGAAGTCAGCATGGAAGAGAAGGAGTCAACATCGGTTGAAGAAGTGGAGATGGGCGAAAAGGTGGAAAATAGAGGAGAACCAAATGTGCAAAAAATGTTGCAAGGGATGCTAGAAAAGATGGACAGAAACGAGGAGAATTTTAAGCAAATGAATGAAAAAATTGGCAGTATCAAAGAAGACAATAAACAGACAAATGAAAAAATAGACAGTATGAAGGAAGAAATAAATGAAACCTTCAGGAGACAAAACGACAGTACTAACGAGAGTTTGAGACAGCTCAAAGAAGATAACAAACAAACCAATGAAAAAATCGACGGTATGAAGAAAGAAATAACTGAAAATTCCAAGAAACAAACCGAGACTTTGAAGGAAAATTTGATAAGACAGATGAATGAAAAATTGGACAGTACCAATAAAAAGTTAGAAAGTAAAATAGACGGTATTAAGGAGAGTAATAGTGAAACTTCAAGGGAAGCTATAAAGGAAAATAATGAACAAATGAAGAATGAGTTCAGACAAATAAATGAAGAAAATTTAAAACAAATAAATGAAAGAATTGAAAATGTCAATGAGGCAATTACACAAAAAATAGATGAGTGTAATGAAGAAAGAAAACGAGAAATCGCCTAAACAAATGAAAAAGTAGAAGGCACCAAGGAAACCATTGGACAGGTCAAAATAGATTTGGATACCAAGATAGGTCAAGTAAAAGAGAGTAGTCACGCCCAAATGCAATCAATAAGAACGGACTTCGGAGATAAATGTCGGGACATCGATATGGCCATAAGCGAAGTACGTGGACAGGTACAACACAACCAAGAGAGGATCGAGGGACTCCAGCGAACAGTCGATAATCAACCCACTTCTATTTCATACATCCAACCCATGGACAACCGGGAGGCTATCAGTTTCAAAACTTATAGAAGAAACCCGATGGAGTTCTTAGAACGGGTCAACGAACAGCTGATTAGAAATGGAGAGGACAGGTGGCCAGTTATATGGAGTTATCTAGACGAGCACTTCAGAGAAATTAGTGATAACTGGTGGACGGCTTTGAGACACGACCTCCGGAATTATGATGAATTTAAAGCGGCGTTCAAAGCAAGGTACTGGTCGGAGGCCACACAGAACATTGTAAGGGATAACATTTGCCACGGGAGGTATGATGCTAGCAGAGGGCCACACTCACCGCTTACTTTCTTGGAAAAGTGTGTTTGGAGCCAAAAATCCCGGAGGAAAGTCTTGTCACCAAGTTAGTCTACCACTATGAGGACGGAGTGTCCAGGGCACGAACAGGAGGGCGCAAATTCAGGAGGTACAAGCCATGTTGGCGTTGTTAGAAGAATACGAACGAGAAGGGTATTATAGGAGAAGTCGGCAGAGGTACGAAACCAGGAATGTGCCAAGCAACGACCACCACAATAGCAACGGAAACAATCGGCTAAATTTCAACAACCGCGGAAATAACAACAACGAGGCGTATTACCGACCAAACAACAACAGCCCAGGAAATAACAGAGGCACCCCGGCAATTGACCAAATATCTCAACTAATCAATACAACCGGCCATACAAACCGAACTACCGCCAACAAAACAACAACAGCCGAAACTACAATAACAACCACAGCCCGAATAATCAAAACCAGGACTACTGAAGGGTCAACTATGTGCGAGCAGAGGATAATGGCAACGGGAGATCACATTATCAAGGATGCCAGAGTTCCAGCCGAGACACATACTGGAACCAAGACGACCATGCCAACAGAAGGGGTGCCAGGACCAACGGAGGTAGAAGTCGAAGCCACGAGGGTTACCGGCGAAACAACTACGAAGATGACCATCACCAGCCAGAACCTAGACCGATGGTGAATGATACACACGTAAACCAAAACGGCAGGCGAGACGAAGAGTCTGAGCCGGCTGTAAATGCCACGCGGCAGTGAAAACACCCAAGGGACCCTCACTGAACCAATCTATTGGGTTAATTAACGCTGGTCATCATGTTCAAAATACGAAAAAAGTTATTACAATTATTCGAAACAATTATTTAAAAAATTTACCACCCAGAGAGATAACCGAGTTAATCCAATTTCCAAATGGAGAAGAATATACGTTTGATGAGATAAAATTTTATAACAAAACACTAGAACAAACTGAGAAAATAAAAAGCAAATACCAGAGGCTACAACCGAAGCCGGTACGATACCAAGTTGGAGATCGAATCTTATTGAAAAAGAGAGAGCTACCTAATACAATGGAGGGTATAGCGAAAAATCTATTATTGTTATACACCGGACCTTACACAGTAATGAGGGATAATAATAATAATACGTACGAGACCATGGATCCCAGTACACAGAGGAGAAAGGGGACTTGCAACCAGTCATCCATGAAAAAATACTATTAAACAATTAAAAGAATGATCATTGAACCAAATAATGAATTATAAATGTGTTAAAAGAAGAGTGATAAAGAAAAGTACGTTTTAATATAAACAATAAGAAGTAAATACAAATATTGCCCATCAACAATATTGTGTCAATAAAGAGCTAGAGAGTATGAGAAAGGAAATCAATAATGAAGGAAGATATAATGTAAAATTATCTTGTTGTTGCATCCTCTTCGTTCACTTTATTAATTTAATAATATATATAAAACTTTCACTAATGAACTTACTGTTCCCACTGAAGAAGAGAAACAACATCTCGAAACGTTTGGGAAGTGACAACAGTAAGTTCATTAGTGAAAGTTTTATATATATTATTATATATTATGTAATCTATACAATGGTAATGTGAAGAATCCCAGAATGTTTATTATATTTTAGTCGCACTAAGACTACTTTAAAGTTTTTTGATGATTGACTGTAGAATGATCCAGCAATCATATACCTGAGCAGACGATACGTTCCTCTGAACTCAGAAGGTGTAAGATGGACAGCGGTGAATCGGAGCCAAAAGAGCCCGCCCGACTGGTGCCAACGCACATGATAGCGAAAATAATTAGGGAAATTAAATGTTTAAGGGATAAAACACAAAGAAGGAAGATAACGTACTAAATAAAGCAAGGAGATAGTGAATTACATGAAAAAGAAAAGGGAAAATTATAAGAAATCAAAGAAGGAAGTTCAAGTAAAGAAGTGATTAATAGCATGGTAAACGAAGACATTTGCCTGAACAAAAATTTCGATCAGGATGAAAATTTGGATTTATGTAGCTAAAGATGTATACTTTAAAATAAGAAAACCTTACCATCGCGGCGGGACCCCGTTTCCGGGAAAATCGATCGGAAAAGTCGTGATTGTCGGTGTTCTTCAAGTAATTGTTTAAATAATGAAAATAAAGCAAACGTTTCAAATAAATGTTGTAGCTTATGATTTTATCTACAAATTTTGTCTAAACAATTTTTCGATATCTGAATTAGTTTACGAGATATAAACGATTTCCACGTACTCTCGCTGTACTACTCGTGGATGCGCGCGCATCTCCAAAATAGGAAAATTTTCAAACATGTGATTAATTAATCGATAATTTGGGATATTTATCGAAGTCGGAAAATTTTGAAAATGACATAGGACATAGAGAAAAACCTCAGCTTTCACGTGAATATATTTACATATTTCATTAAAGAATTTATCATATACAAAAATGTGTTTAAAACTGGGCAGCTACATCTTACGAACAGAAATTTCGTATTTTGTCACAACTTTTTTGAAAATCATCAGAATGAAAATTCCTTCTGGATTTACTTTCTTTAATGTTTGTATAATAATAATATTAAAACGAGAAAAGGATTACTGTTAAGGGGGGAAAATGATCTTGCGTCGAAGTTTGGGTTGTTTTCCATTCTTATTTTTAAGTGTTTTTTCCGGAATTCATTTATCAATATTTTCAATGTGAATTAATCAAAATCAATAAAAATGTGCTTATAAGTACTTAAAAGTATACTCTTTTGAAAGGATTAAACATTTTTTCAGTACACGTAATATTTTTTAAATTATGCTAAATTATTATGCATAGGTACCAAAACTGGCCATATTTTAGTAAAATAAATACAACTTTTTCCAAAATGAATATTTTTGTTTGAAAATTTTAGAGCATATTAAAGAATGCACACAAGAGAGATTGCACCTATACAGACAATACACCTATTGTAAAGGTAGAAATGAGAGGGCCTACTAAGTGAGGTGAAAATGCAGGTGTCAGGGAAAAAAGCGACCTTGGTATTTGAGCGCGCAACGCCAGACGGCGTGACATGGCGCACTCAGGGACCACGCAGGCGCAGGACCTTAAACAGCCGGGAAGTAAGTCAGTCTTGTTGTCGCATGATTGTTACATAGCTGACATTTTAAGGTTATTATTTTTTGATAATAAACAGTTTGCGTTAACAATGAGTGAGAATTGTGAAAAAGTTGATAATATCACTTGTTTCATTTGTGAAAAAGATTTAGAAAATGACAGTGAAGAACATGTTGTTCTTGTGACACGTGGTTTAGAAACATTAAAAGCTGTCAGTATTGAAAGAAACGAAATATTGAAATGTACTGAAATAAGCAGTGCTATAGTAGTAAATATATTTTCGGCGTGTTCAACACAAAATGAACTTCAAATTAATCATAATTATGAACGTACTCCCCTTTTATATTTTTATACAAAGTGGTGGCGATAACTGATGAATTTTCAGCATTATAATATTCGGAATAGTTTATACAAACAATTACATTGATCATTTTCCTTACAGAATTTAAGAAATAAACATAAATGTAGCTACAAACCCTTAAGGTGCCGAGATTCCCCCACATCTATCGTACATTTTACTACATAAATTGTGTAGGTAAAAGTATGAGGTACTACAGTAACATTCTTGTTTTTTACAAATTTTCATTTTTTAGAAGCTATATACCAAAAAAGGAAAAAATGACGAGAGGTGTAAGTGGAAAATCGGCGTTATCTCCGTAAGGCATTAATATTTAAAAAAACTTTTTTAACCAATCTTGCTGAGAAAATCACGAGCTACAAGATTCATATTCAAGTGTTTTGCTATTTCCATATTTTAAATGAGTAGGACGGAAAATGAACGCTAAAAAGGCCGACGCGCGGCGGAAGGTCGTGGAAAATCGTTTATATCTCGGAAACAAATTAATGGATCGAAAAATTGTTTAGACAAGTTTTGTAGGTAAAAGTATGAGGTACCACAGTAATATTCTTGTTTTCTACAAATTTTCATTTTTTAGAAGCTATATATCAAAAAAGGAAAAAATGATGAGAGGTGTAAGTGGAAAATCGGCGTTATCTCTGTAACGCATTAATATATCAAAAAATATTTTGAACCAGTTTTGTAGAGAAAAACACGAGCTACAACATCTATTTGAAACATTTTTCGCTATTTCCATTTTTTAAATGACTATAACAGAAAAACGAACGCTAAAAAAGCGGACGCACGGCGGAAGGTCGTGGAAAATCGTCTATATCTCGTAAACTAATTCAGTATCGAAAAATTGTTTAGACAAAATGTGTAGATAAAATCATAAGCTACAACATTTATTTGAAACATTTTGCTATATTTTCATTATTTAAACAATTACGTGAAGAAAACCGACAATCACGACTTTTCCGATCGATTTTCCCGGAAACGGGGTCCCGCCGCGATGGTAAGGTTTTCTTATCTTAAAGTATACATCTTTAGCTACCTAAATCCAAATTTTCATCCTGATCGAAATTTTTGCACAAATTTGTCGAAATTTTGTCTTCGTTTACCATGCACTAATAAAATGATTGATAATTTCATCAACACCTACACAATATTTGCTGAAATGATCAAATTTAGCGTTGGGGCAATATGTAATAGTACATATCTTCGCAATAAAGTTAACAGCAAAAGATAAAGAATGAAGCACTCATAAACTAACACCAGAACACCTAAGAAAGGAATGATAACCGAGTAACTGTGTACAAAGTATTATATAAGGTTCAAGAACTCAATAAAACAATTAATGTAATTAACTCAGTAAACCAAAGAACAATAAGTAGTGATAAAGAAGAAAGTATAAAAGACAACTTAGTAATGTGATAAACCCAATAGATATGGTAAGTGAGAGGTATAAACAAGTGTAACAACGAAACCACGAATTAAATAAAGACGTGCTAAGCAACAAGACAGTGAAGACCACATTAATTACCAAATAACTTAAATGCATGAAGAACTGAAAAGAAACAAGATGAACTAAAATAGTCATTTTTTAATAGAGGTCAGAATATTTCACCTCACAGAGTCCACCAATTAAATAAAAAGCCTTTTTCTATGTCAGACAATATATTACTTAAAGATAATTAATATTTTCCAGGAATAAAAAGGAATCGAAACAAAAAGGGAAATATTATCATAAATAAATCATTGGGAAATAGGGAAATAGAAAATGCAAATTTAGGATTTAAATAATACAAATAACCTGACAAAACAACAACTGATGATGACAAATACCCAGAAGAGATGATCAAATGACAGAATATGTAAATAGTTGTTAGTAGACATAAATATAATGTACAAATGTTCAACTTAGTATGTAAGAAATAAGACATTGAGTATAGCCTTAGATTAAAACTATGAGGAGGTCTGCGAACCTCAAACAGTTATTTTGTATAAGTGAACTACAGACTGTAAGTCATATAGAATTACAAATATAATAATATTGAACAATAATTGTAAAAATCATTTACGGTAGTGTAACAGTGTAAAAAAGTGAGAACAACAGTGATAGGCTTTATAAAGTAAAAACAGTGTATAGTGTAAGTGAATAAACATAGTTACAATATGAACATTGTATGAAACATGTAATTTATATGGAACTAAATATCACTATTGCATTAACGACTCGGAACACTAGGTTTTTTTATAAGTAAAAGCATAAAGTTTTACCTTACAGCCTAAACCGGCTTTCTCCTTTATAAGGCTTCTTCAGAGGCTGCCGTTGGTATCGCTGTCCGTCTTGTTGTAGGCGACGGAATCGAGTTTCGAAAGATCGATGCTGTGTGTGTGTGGTGAGATATGTTCGAATAATGCGTGCGATTTGAAATGTGTCTGTTCGTTTAGGATGTCGTTTTTATTTGTTTTTGTGTGTTTGTATATTTCCAATTGTTCTAGAGTGTCTAGTTTTCGGCCTTTTGTGTGTACGTGTAGAATGTTCATGTTATTGTCGATGTTTTTATATGTGTGGTTTGCTTCAATGAGGTGGTTTGCAAACAGAGGCGGCCCTACCGGGGGTGCAAGGGGTGCACGGCTCTCGGGCGCCGGGTCCAGGGGGCGCCGAAGCCTTAAGTAGGAAATGTGCTCTAATTTAGGTTAATTTTTGTTTAAGTACGACTTAGATACGTATAACAAATCAGGCATGATGTTTTACTGCAAAATCAATTTCTACTTTCGGAATTACTGCAAAATCAAGCGTTAGTGATTATGCCAACAGCGTCCCCGCAATTTAGGTGATAGCGCCCCCACTTACAATCACCCTATAATTAAGACTGCGACTCTGAAAACCATGCCCCCCGACTTGCAATTACGTGGTCTGCGGGTCTCAATCGACGCCCTAAATCAACATTATACATGTAGAAAAATTATATTTAAAAATTACCATAGCAATGTACGCACAGACTAGAAAAATAATGAATAGCGAGTTAAGGGCATGCCAAACCCTGCATATCGACAATTCACAATTTCTAATTTTTGTCAATAAGTATCTGCCTTTACAAAAATCGGTTTTTTTTACGACCTAGGGAATCATTCAAAGATTCCCATTTACCCATGGCAAATTTGAAACTGATCGGTTCAGTAGTTTTTTAGATTTTTGGTCACTAAATAACTGATAAAAACAATTTGCGTGAACAAAAATCTTCAAAACTATTCAACCGATCAGTTTAAAATTTGACATGCGTAATGTTTCAATGATTGACAAGGTCGTACCAAAGCCCGATTTTCGTAAAATCAGATACTTATTATTAGGGGTGGAAGATTTGGTGCCTTTTATCGGGGCAAAAAATTGTTCCCATAATGAACACTTGATCGCTACGATGCAGAAGGCGTATTATAAGGTGCATGTGCGCTCAAAGACAGTAGGCTAATACACTGTCTTTGTTACACTCATTTGTTAATATACCTAACGGAGTGAATAAACCTGTATGTATGTACACTTGGTTCCAAAAGTAGTTTCCAACAAAAAAATTTATGATTTTACACCCGTAACAATAGGTGTCGGGAAACGCTTCGAAGCATTTGCCCTTTTTGAATACGTGTTTTCCGCGCATAATATACAAAAATCTAAAATGTGCGATTTTAACAAAAAATTAAAATTAGTTAATCAACATATGTTGTAGTGACAATAAAAATATTGATAACCTTAATGGAATTTGATTTTTAAAAATCGGACAATATGAACCGAAGAGAGTGAAATAATTTAATTTGCACAAATGCAACCGCAAACTGCAATAGTGTGTCCGATAATTTGCACAATAACTTTCGCAAATGTGCACCGATTTTCACGAATCAAAATTTAATGAAATCGTTGAAATTTGAATAATTATCATGAATGAAAATTACATACATAATTTTTTTTTTATTTATATTTTTACACTTAATATTAAGAAAGATCCTAAATCTCAGTTGGGGCCATAAAATTCCACGGCCATTGAGAAACCTTTTTCACGGCATTTTCTGTACCTATATATAGACTTTCTTAATATTAAGTGTAAAAATATAAATTTTGTAAATAAAAAAATTATGTATGTTAATTTCATTCATGATAATTATTAAAATTTCAACGATTTAATTAAATTTTGATAAGTGAAAATCTGTGCATATTTGCGAAAGTTATTTTGCATTTGCGCAAAGTAATTTATTTCACTATCTTCGGTTCATATTGTCCGATTTTGAAAACTCAAATTTCATTGCGGTTAGCAATATTTTTATTGTCACTACAACATACGTTGATTAATTAATTGGTAATTCGCAGACTTTAGTTTTTTTGTATATTATGCGCTGAAAACACATGTTCAAAAAGGGCAACTGATTCGAAGAGTTTCCCGACACCCACTGTTACGGGTGTAAAATCATAAAATTTTTTGTGGGTAACTACTTTTGGAACCAAGTGTACGACCGTAATTCTAACCCATTTCTAAGAGAGGCATTATTTGAATGTTATGTAAACAGGATATGATTATTTTCTACAATAACGAAAAAATATAGATCTTTCCTCATCGGGTAAACACATGGTCACAGTAGTATGTTCCCTTCCCTTCCTTTTTTCACACCTTTTTTCCAATATTTTACTTTATTTCCATGGAAAACTCTTCAGTTGTCTATGGCCAATCCGAAGTTTTAGTTCCTACAGAATCTTTGTACGAAATATTTTATATTTAATGTTTCATTATTATTATATTTTGCTTATTCAAAAGGTGTGAATTTTGTATTTTTAATGATTTTTAAAGTGTATTTTGTACGTTAATTTAATGTTGTAGTTTTTTACTTTTTATAAAGTGCTTCGACTAGTGTTCAGTTGTTTCTAAAGTTTGTTATGAAACGAAGCAAAAATTATTACTGACGTATGTTTGTATGTTTTAAACAAATTAATTTTATGGAAACATTGTAATTAATGTTGTGAAATTTTTTATGATAGGCCTACAGTCCAATAAATTGCTGATGAGGGTCACGATGCTGACTGAAACGTTAAAAGGATAATTAATTTTGTTTCTTTCAATTGTTATTATTGACTTCTCCGGCCATTAAACCTCAACATCTTCAGGATATAATCTTATTTTTTATCGCCATTATTCAACCGGATAGACTATTATTTATTTGAAACCTGAAAAGTAAGTAAATTTTATCGATTCTACTTATTTTATCAATCTTATTTATATAGTTAACTTGAACTAAAAACTAAAAATGTATGGCAGTGGAAACACGGGCTAGCGGCGAGAAATGCAGATTATTTGCATTAATTTTAATATTTGCAGATGGCTGATGTGGAAAAAAAACTTTCCGGTGCACAGAATCGGAAAAAAAGTTGAAAAAGAAGTAAATGCGAAGAAATTTACCGGTTCCATCAAAAAATTTCTTCAATCCGGTACGTTGCGGTAATTGTTCTAATTTGTTAACCCTATAGGCCTAAGGAGCGGTGGAAGGTAAACGTTCCACCTTTATGTTTTTAGTTTTTAAATAATTATTCAATTATAACAATATGCATATCTACATTTCTCTGACTCCTAACAGACTTTACCTAATAAAAAATTATTTGGTACAATAGAATAGAACATTGATTTAGAAACTCGGAGCGTTAAAAACGATAATATCATATTCGGTTGATTCGATGAAATTTCCATTGAATTAATGAATTGAGAGTTAATATGAAAGCAAAGGTATTAAAGTAATCGTATGTTTGTTTGAATCAAGATAATGAAGTTATGATTTCAATTTTTTTCGAATATCCCTTTAATGTTGGCGCCAAAATTCAATTGATATTTTACTTCTTCGAATCAATGAAACAAGAAAACAATGAAACCTACCTTATTAATGTAATGTTTGTTTAAGAGATACATTTCAACACGTAGTGGAATTTATTAGACCACATGTTTTATTAATTTAATAAAATATTCTCGCATTTCGCACAAAACAAAAATCGATCCGAGATCATTCCTTGCTAGCGCGGGAGGCTATCTTTCAAATAAACTACGTTACTCACCGTCAGAGGCTTAATTCTTATACTTGCGATGTTACAATATACTCAACATGTTTCGGGACAGCTTGTCCCATCTTCAGGAGTAAAACACATACTCTTCAACCTCAATTGAGGATGAATCGTCAACCATTATAAAATATTAAAATCCAAAACACACATTGTATAAATTAATGAAACTACAACATTAAGCGCACGTGTAGGCTCCAAGGTGCACACCTCACGCCGGCTGAACGCGCACTAAGTAAAATCACTCATCGCCCGAAAGATGTCGCAGTGCAGTATCATATAAAACATTCGACTTAAAGTTTAGTTGATCGTTCAAAACAAATGGCCTGGTGTCACTATTATTATAAACCTTGTAAATCTCGAATTCTTCGAGAGCGTTCATATACTGTCTCTTATTGCAAATATGGAGGGGACTAAGTTAGTCTTAAAATCAGTATAGCCGTGATTTTCATCGACAAGATGTTTAGCAAAACTAGATTTCATGTTTTCAGGGGCATGATAACTGGTGGGTGGCCTATGTTCAACAAACCTTTTTAAAAAACCACGGCCGGTCTGTCCCACATAAAACGCGTCGCAATCATCGCATATCAATTTGTATAGAGTCTACCCCCGTTTTCTTCTCGAGGGCTGTAGGTTCATGAGTGCGCAAGATATTTAAAATGTTATTAGTTGTTCTATAGGCAGCGATAAGATTGCCATTATTTTTCAGAATAGGTGCTACAATCTTGGGCATAAGGTCTGTATAAGGAGTCAGGACATATTTATGCGTTCCCTCACTAGGTGTTCCACGTGTGTTAGTGTCCTTATGTTTCTTACGTTTTCTGAGGATGCTGTCTATCAATGATTCCTTGTAACCGTTAGAGGACGCGATGTGTTTAATGATACTCAACTCGTTATAGTAACCATGCAAGCTAAGGGGTACTGACAAGAGACGGCTGATCATACTATGAAAGGCGGCCATCTTTGAGTCACCGGATGATGGGATGTAGCATGAATAACGATATCAGTAGCAGTAGGCTTCCTGTATATACCAAACTGAATCTTATTTCCATGCCTACTGACAGTAAGATCCAAGAAGTTTAATTTACCGTTATCTTCGACTTCTAGTGTAAACTTCATATTGTCATTGGGATCATAATGTCAATCTGACGGTGTGTGCCATTGTAAATCATAAAAGTATCGTCAACGTAACGTCCATAAAACACTATGTTAGATATAAATCTATTGTTAGAAAATATAAAAGAATTTTCAAAATAATTTAAGTAGACGTCGGCCAAAAGGCCTGATAATGGGGATCCCATTACCAAACCATCGAGTTGGCTGTAGAATTCCTTGTTATGTGTAAAGTAATTTTGATTGAGAAGTAAGTCTAAACGGTTTATCAACTCCATAATACATTCAGCGCTTAATTTTTTCGCGTTAACAAGGTTATCCCTAAGGACCCTGAGGGTGTCAATAACTGAAACATTAGTGTATAGGTTGACGATGTCAAACGAAGCCAACTTGTAGTGAGCTCAATTGTTAAATCTTTTATTTTATTAATGAAATCTGTGTTGTTAGCAACGCTACGATTGTTGGTCAGGCTCAAATTTTGTTTAAGTACACTTACCAGTTTTTTGGCCGTTTTGTATCCCGGTGCAGTGGTGAAGTTGACTAACGGTCTTATTGGAAAGCCAACCTTATGGATTTTCGGTAACCCTGTCAATACCGGTGCTCTAGAGTTGATAGGTTTTAAAGACCTCCTAGTGCGCTCATCAAATAGGTGTACACATTTGTTCAAATTCTGGTTTAGTTTTTGGACACATTTATCAGTGGGATCCGCGTTTAATTTCTTTATGTTATTATTAGTCCCCCTCCATATTTGCAATATGGGACAGTATATGAACGCTCTCGAAGAATTCGAGATTTACAAGGCTTATAATAATAGTGACACCAGGCCATTTGTTTTGAACGATCAACTAAACTTCAAGTCGAATGTTTTATATGATACTGCACTGCGACATCTTTCGGGCGATGAGTGATTTTACTTAGTGCGCGTTCAGCCGGCGTGAGGTGTGCACCTTGGAGCCTACACGTGCGCTTAATGTTGTAGTTTCATTAATTTATTCAATGTGTGTTTTGGATTTTAATAATTTTATAATGTTTGACGATTCATCCTCAATTGAGGTTGAAGAGTACGTGTTTTACTCCTGAAGATGGGACAAGCTGTCCCGAAACATGTTGAGTATATTGTAACATCGCAAGTATAAGAATTAAGCCTCTGACGGTGAGTAACGTAGTTTATTTACATAGTTACTGTATGGTCTCCAGATCACTGTATATGATTAAATAAATAATTACCTTATTTTATCCACTAAGTGATCTTCTTTTTCTTTTTTAATTACTACATGTTTCAGGGCTTATATCCCCATCTTCAGGTAAAAGCAAAATCTACCCTATTATTAGGGTTTCGTTAAAAATTCACAAAGACACAAACACATAACACACTTCAATAAATTAACATAGAACATTGAATCTGTATCGGAACGCGCTACAAACGAACCAGTGCACTGGCCGAATTTTCAACGAAACCCTAATAATAGGGCAGATTTTGCTTTTCCCTGAAGATGGGGATATAAGCCCTGAAACATGTAGTAATTAAAAAAGAAAAAGAAGATCACTTAGTGAATAAAATAAGGTAATTATTTATTTAATCGTAGTTTATTTGATTGTCATACAAGTGGCTTGGTACTGTAAATAAAACTTAATATTAGGCTATCTTTGTCTGTCGCGCTACACCGATCTTCATTTTTTGAGATCACACCGAGTCTTTTTGGTTTTGAGCGATTTATGAGAAAAATTCTTTTTATACCAAGTGAAGTTCGGCATAAGATTACTGAGTGGCATTGCTATTGTTGCTGAAACTTCGGAATCGAGAAATATTTAAACATTCAATGCATGCAAGTCCGTCATCTTTAAGGCAGTAGTCTACTGTTCTGGCCCCAAAACGAGGGTGTTCCTTGGAAATTTTTTTTTCAGAATGTATTAAAGGCTTTTATTTCAAAATTTAATGACATATTTATTGACTCTTTCAGTACATGAAAACATTTTGTTTTGATATTTTATGCAAAACTGCCCAGTTGTGAGGGCGCTAAGTTACCGCTTCCGTAAATTTCGAAAAAAGGGGGGGTACATCCCACAGCTCGTTCTGGTCATTTGAAACCAGAAATTCTTCTTTATAACAATTTCCTCCAGGGTCAAGACCTAAAATTAGTAAAAAATGTGAATCGAAACAAATTGGCGGAAGTTTGAAATCGCGCGTTCCGATTTCGCTCATTTTTTTGCTCATAAGTAGGTCGTAAAATGGACAATTTTTCATAAAATGACTTGATAAAGGTAATTTCCCTAAAGAAACAATTAACGAAGGTGCCTGTAAAACTTGAAGACGATATGTTGAGTAGTTTTCTCTGAATTGTGTAGCCCTACCAAAAAACGTGTTTTGAGAAAAACGCGTTTAAAGTTTTAAGGACGTTCACTACCTTCAGTTTGAGATGGCATTTCAATCTAAAATTTTGTAACATAATAGTTTTTTGAAGTCGAACAGTAGACTACCCCCTTGACATCGTTATTTTATTTGAAAAAGTTATTATAAAATAAATTATTGCGTTTAAGTATGTTTGTAAATAAATTAAAATCAATTGATAAAAAATGTGTATCTTTATTTTATTCATTTTACTTCAGTCAAAGGATTCCTTACTCAATTTAATCTCTTACAGATGTGAATTCAAGCTCACATATGGCATTGAAAGAATCTTGTCGATTTCTTAAATCAAGGGAATATGACTACCCTATTTCAATGTTAAGAGTAGTCTATCTTAAGTCAATCTCTTATTACATTTACTCAATTGATTTTTGTTCAGTGTGAGATTTTACAATTTCGTGCATTTTTCGCATTTATATGTGCTCCTCAAAGGGTTAAGAACTAAAGAAGAAATAGCTTTTAATAAAAACAAAAGAGGCCAATTTTCATATATATTTATATCTGACTAGATATAATTTGATCTATACATTTATAATCAAATCTGATTAGATTTGACAATATTTTGCCGAGACGTCATTCAGAAAATATAAAAGATTTTTTATAAACAGACAAATTACGATTTTATTTTTTCAAATAATGTTTACCAAAAATGCTTTGGTTTTATCTCAAATTAAAGCAAACGTTTTTTGATAAATTTATTTACAAAAATAATAAATTACTAATTGTGAGTTTTGATTTACCGATTTTCTCATCTAATTTGAAGCTTGATGGATTATTACTAACGCTATTAATGGTGTATATTTTTTATTTCTAAAAATGTTTTTAAAACAAATTATATAATTTATTTTTTAATAATATTTAGAACTGTATTTATTATAATATATAGAATAACTATATTATAATATAGAATAAGTCTAGTAATAACAATAATTTTTTTGTTAATAAACAATATATTCTATAAAAAAATCTTGGTTTTTGGAATAAAATGTACACTTCGAAGGGTTAATTTACCTACTTTTTTGTTACCTTTTCTTTAACAGGCCCGTCTTCAGCCTTCGAAAATCTAGTAACAGAAGAAAATCAAGAAGATACCGAAGATTCTACTCCTATTTTTGCAGTTCCATCTGCCGAGTCTTCCCCTCTACCAATTATTGAATGTAGCCCTGTAGAATGCGCCGATTCCTCTTCAGAAATGGAAATAGTATTAATTGCTAAAGATGCAATGAATGATCTTGCCTTATGACCTGAAGTAATAGGATCAGATAACCTAAGGATATGTTTATTAAATCACGGGCCAGTACAGTTAAAAAATTTTATTTTTCTGATGGATAATAAAAACAGGTCACTTTCAAATGTATATTTTATTAAGAAGTTAGGAAATAATGAAATTGTTAAAAGAGACTGGCTCGTCTACTCAAAATCAAATGATTCTGTTTATTGTTTGTACTGTAAACGTTTTAATGTTAATGTCACTAATTTTAATGATAAAATGGGATATAAAGATTGGCAACATTTGTCTAGAAGTATAGAACGTCATGAATAAAGTTCTGAACATTTAATGAGTGTTAAAAAGTGTCTTGATTTAAAAAGTGATATTTTAAAAGGAAGTATTGTAGGCTCCATAAACCATGCTGCGATTGAGCGCAAGAAGAAAAGGTGGATGGCTGTAATAGAAAGAATAATTTATCTTATCCCATTTTTAGCGAGGCAATGTTTAGCATTAAGAGGAAAGACTGAAAGTATATTTAAATCCGATAATGGAAATTTTTTGAAACTGGTTGAATGTATTTCTAATTTTGATAATGTATTAGAGGAACAGATTGCTCGCATCCAAAAAACTCAACATCGTATGCCTCATTAACTTGGTCATAGAATTCAGAAGGGTATTTAATATACTGGGTATTTAATAATCTGATAATTTTGTCTAGATATTTTGCGAGTTTGTGTGCAGGGGCAGACAAAATTATCAGACAACACACACAACTAGACAACAACATTGCAGTAAAAAACACCACAGACCTAGTAACAAAAATAAAAGACATACACTCCCCCATAATGCCACATTAGCCTCCTTTGACATTAAAAACCTGTACACAAACATCCCCATCTCTGAAACAATCACCATCCTACAAAACAAACTCAAACAGAACAACACACCAGACGAACTTATCAACGAAATAACAGAAACTCTGAACATTATCACAAAACAAAACTACTTTACTTATAACAATAAATACTACACACAGAACGATGGCTTATACATGGGCTCCCCCATATCCAGCATTCTAGCAGAAATCTTCCTCCAACACTTAGAAAAAATAAAAATACTCACAAACAATGACAGACACTCGCATAAAATACTATATTGGCACAGATACGTTGATGACATTCTAATACTATACAGGGGAAACAAAAGACAATGTGAACAGTTACTAATGCACATAAACAAAATACATAAAAACATAACCTTTACTGCCGAATACGAACACAACAATACCATAAACTTCTTAGACCTCTCCATCACAAAACTAGAACACAGGCACAAATTCAGTGTATACAGAAAACCAACTACAACTGACACACTAATACACAACACCTCCAATCACCCAATACAACACAAACTAGCTGCCTTCAGAACCATGGTACATAGACTTAACAACATCCCCTTAGACGAAAAAGACTACAAAGACGAACTAAACACGATAAAATATCTAGCAGAATCTAACGGATATGACAGAACAATAGTCAGTAAACTCCTACACAAAACACAAAACAAACAACAGACAAAGACAGAAAACAACAAATTCATAACACTAACATACATCAACAAACAAACTGAAAAAATAGCCCACAAATTCAAAAAAGCAGGATACAGAATCGCTTACAAAACTACTAACAAAACAGAACACACACACAAAGCACAAAACAAATTCGATCTACCCGGTGTTTACAAACTAAATTGATCAAATTGCAATAAATTCTACATAGGCCAGACAGGACGTAGCTTCAAACAGAGATACGTTGAACACACAAAAGCACTCCACTCCACTACAGAATCCACCTTTGCAAACCACCTCATTGAAGCAAACCACACATATAAAAACATCGACAATAACATGAACATTCTACACATACACACAAAAGGCCGAAAACTAGACACTCTAGAACAATTGGAAATATACAAACACACAAAAACAAATAAAAACGACATCCTAAACGAACAGACACATTTCAAATCGCACGCATTATTCGAACATATCTCACCCCACACACACAGCATCGATCTTTCGAAACTCGATTCCGTCGCCTACAACAAGACGGACAGCGATACCAACGGCAGCCTCTGAAGAAGCCTTATAAAGGAGAAAACCGGTTTAGGCTGTAAGGTAAAACTTTATGCTTTTAGTGGATAGTTAGTGAGGATCGGTCAATAATACAACTTTTAGTTATTTTGCGTCGACGTTTCGACAATATTTATTGTCATCTTCAGGACCTGTGTATGAAATACAATAGAAATATCAAACATAACGAAACAATTAAATATTTGGGTGAACGTGTTGGTGATGTGAGTGTGTGCGTGTGTATGTATGTATCATTTTTCATGTGAAGACTTATGATAGTTTGTTTACATAAAACTATGGTTCAACAAATAAAACTATTTGTTCAACACATGGTAGAAAACATTCGAAACGAGCAAATCGTGAAACTAAACCGGATAAAACAACATAAGGACAACCTTCCAAAATTCAATCCTGACTGGCTGATAAATCTCACTGACATCGACATTCCTCTCGATATAAAAACATTACTTTCCCTAGGACCAAATTTTGCCTTCCCGGATAATGATAATCGCATCCCCACCGAGAAAATTATCACCGAAGTAGAACACGTTCTTCACAACCTACCTGAAGATAAAAATCCAGAAATTGTCAGGAGTGAATGTATTAATATTATTACTAATCACATTAACAAAAATAAAACAAATAAAAATAAAAAACACCAAAACAACCAGCTGGCTACTGTTTGTAAAGCCACCAAACACTTCTTATCAGACAATAAAGACATTTTAGTACTGCAAGCAGATAAATCTAACAAGACAGTTACCATGTATAAAACTGAGTATTTCAATAGAATGAATTCATTAGTAGGTGATTGTGAAACATATGTTAAGCTTAATAAGGACCCCACTACTTCTTTAAACAACTCAACTGTGACAATACTCAAAGAGGCTTTCAAAAACGGACAAATTGACAACAATACCTATAAACGCTTAGTTCCCCATGCCCCAACTCCACCTAAAATTTACGGCTTAGTAAAAACTCATAAACCTGACAACCCTCTTAGACCTATTATCTCATTTATAAACTCCCCTACATATGAAACATCAAAATGGCTAGCAAATATTCTAAAAAATGCGTCTTCTGAAAAGTACAACATTAGTGATAGCTTTACCTTTGTTGAAACTATAAAGAAACACACAATCCCTCCCAATCATGTTTTAATTTCACTAGACGTTTCCTCCTTATTCACTAATGTAAATATCCAAACAGTGATCAACATTTTAAACAAAAATTGGAACTGCATCTCCACACATACAACATTAGATAAGAATAGTTTCCTTAAACTTCTGTCGCATTGTTGCAATAATGGTTATTTCACATTTCAGGGACAATTTTTTAAACAAACATATGGCACTGCTATGGGTAGCAGTCTCGGGCCCATCTTAGCTGACATTAACATGAACCAGTTTCTTGACATAGTTATCCCTACGCTACCATTTAAACTCCCCTTCCTATATAAATACGTGGACGATATTATAACATGTATTCCATATGACCAACACGACACAATCTTATCTCTGTTCAATTCCAAACTAATGGGCTTTGAACGAATACAGTTCACAATAGAGCAAGAACAGAATAGTTCCATTTCATTTCTTGATACCAAGGTTATTAGACAGACAGATGGTACTATAGTCACTGATTGGTTCATAAAACCCACCAACTCCGGTAGATATCTGCATTTTAATTCCAACCATCCCATACATCTAAAAACTAACTTAATCCACTCGGTATATAAGAGAGCTACCGGTCTAAGTGATCAATCATTTCATCAAAAAAACACGGAATTAGTATTTAAGATTTTCAAAAACAATGGTTACCCAGACCACATAATCAAACAGGTAATTCATAAACATCGCGCAAATCAGCTGAGCCCCAATCTTACATCTGCCCAATCTAATACACCTGACCCCAACGCTGGCTCATACTTTTCTACAACTTATGTTAAAGGGCTTTCTGAAAAACTTAAAAAATGCCTATCAAAAATTCAAAAAACTTTAGCATTCAAAAACCAACATACTGTTCGATCTCTCTTCTGAAACCTCAAAGACCCGACATCCAAAGATAAACGATCTAATGTCGTATACACTATCCAATGCAATGACTGTCCAGCCACATACACTGGTATTACGTCCCAATATTTACATAAGAGAATTTATCAACATAGGTATGATTGCCATAAAAAAACCCATAATGATAACCCCAACGCTTTAGTATCTCACCATTTAAACACCGGTCATGAATTTGACTTCAACAACACCCAAATTAAATATTACGAAAATAATTATTTCAAAAGGTGCGTACTGGAAATGATTCAAATTAAAAGTGACCCTCACTCCATTAATTTTCGCATTGATACTCAAAACCTCTCGTCCAGTTATGGTCAACTTATACACACCGTCAAAACATGAATTTGAAGAAATATTCAGTAGTCTCCCTACAGGATGTGTTGGTCATTAGTGGCCAGCTTGTCGTTAGATATTAATTAGTGTCACACTCCCCCCTAGTGCAAATCTTTCTCAACTGTCTTCCGAACACATGTTACTTAATTTCCTACAAATGTACAAGGGTCGTCTGTTCTGCTTTATAGTAAGGTGTTGGTCAGGGAAAATTTACAGTTGTGTGTTGGCGTCAGCAACAATTGTAAGTGTCTCACTGATCATATTATTTAGTATTAGCTAAGAAACATATAACATTTCTTATAGACACATAGTCGATCAGTTTTAAACTCAGTACAGTGGACATCTCCGTTGTGCATAATTTACACTTAGATGATAAAAATAAGTGAATAAAATAGTGTTATATTTATGTATGGATTCTCGAATATGTAGTTGACTTGTGAGGTTGTTTTGGTGTGTGTGTGTGTGTGTGTGTGTGTGTAATTCTAGCGTGCGTGTATGCACACGTCTACGTGTTAGGTTTGTGGTATATATCTGTTTAGAATAGAGTGAGAGAGAGAGAGAGAGAGAGAGAGAGAGAGAGAGAGAGAGAGAGAGAGAGAGAGAGAGAGAGAGAGAGAGAGAGAGATTGAGGGATCATGTGAGAGAGATTATGACCGACATATATTTGAACTACATTGACTATTGTACTCTGTATAGACCAAGTTCCAGGTAAATAACATTGACCAAAATGTAAATATTAAGTAATAACCATTTTCATATAATAGATCTGTTATCTATAATGTTGTGTTATAAAGTCTGTAACCCTTTAATACAAGTTGGTAAATCATTTCTGTTATCGTGTGTATAATTCTCTATTTATATGAGGATGATAGTGTAATAAAAATGGTGAGCGTTTTAGAGTGCCAATCGTGGACAATGACAAATGAGAGGGAGAGAGAGAGAGAGTGTGAGAGCGAAGGGTGGAAGAGTGAGAGAGGGAAGAAGGGAGACAGTGAGTGAGATGTAGAAGAGAGAGAGAGAGAGAGAGAGAGAGAGAGAGAGAGAGAGAGAGAGAGAGAGAGAGAGAGAGAGAGAGTGAGTGAGTGGGGTGATAGTGAGTGATAGATCGATTTCAGGTTAGAGTGAGAGGCTGGGTGGACTGGCGGGGGGAGCATGGGTGAAAGAGAAGGGTGATTGTGGACACATACATAAATTACATTATTCTATAGTACTCTTGACTATATTTTACAATATGATTACAATTACCGTATTATCCAAGTTTACCTGTTAGTAAAATTTACCAGAAACTTTTGTGTGTAACCTTTGTCAACTATCTGATTTAAGTCGTAATGTTTTACAATATTGTGTAAATTGTATGTTTCTAAATTATGATTGTTTGCTAACACCAGTAGGGAGTGAAACATGGTAAAAATAACTTTTAATAATTACGTAGTGAACATCCCCTAATCTGTTTTAGTTATAGGTAATATATTACTCTGCTATATGTTGACTGTTGTAGGTATAAACTTTTTGTACCAATCTAATATCCAATTGTTGGTTACTGTTTGTTTAATTAATTAAAATAACATTATATTTAGTAATTTAAATTGTAATACTGTATAAATTAAGTTCTCTCATACTATAATTTGCTCGCTTTCTTAAAGATAATTTGAAGATGTAAACAAACTATCATAAGTCTTCACATAAAAAATGATACATACATACACACGCACACACTCACATCACCAACACGTTCACCCAAATATTTAATTGTTTCGTTATGTTTGATATTTCTATTGTATTTCATACACAGGTCCTGAAGATGATAATAAATATTGCCGAAACGTCGACGCAAAATAACTAAAAGTTGTATTATTGACCGATCCTCACTAACTATCCACTAAAACATTCACTGATTGACGGTCACTAAAAAAATTAAAGAATTAAAAAAATTAAGGATTTATGCTTTTACTTATAAAAAAAACCTAGTGTTCCTAGTCGTTAATGCAATAGTGATATTTAGTTAAGTAACGGACACGTCATGGACAACGAAATCCAAGAATTATATGAAACAACAAGGCAACTAATATAGTGAAATAAAACCAAGGGGAAATAATTAAAAAATAAAGAATCTTCCGTTACAAACTTATAATATAATAGTGACGAAGATACAATAAGATTCTACGGAATCATATTAATTATAAATTGTGAAATCGAACCTGTGACCCATAAATGTATCATTGCCAAGACCTGAAATGAATGAAGTAGTGTTTTAATAAAAAGGAAGGTATTGTTGGAAAAATATTGAAACCAGACAGAACATGTCAGTTTTATTGCTGGATTTTATACAAATTAAAGGCAGATACGAGACGAAATAATACAGAAAAACTATGGAAATAACTAAAAGAAGGATATTTTAATCGATGGCACAAAAAACTTGAAGTCCAGGAGCAAAGGATCAAGAAATAAGCTTGTAAAGAAAACTCCAAGATTGGTGAGATTTCTTCAATGATCAACCAAGATATTTGAAAACATTTTAATATTTAAAGAGCGAGTCAATGCGATATACTATCACAAAAACAATAAAAACTTTATAATAGTGAATACTAATTGTACACAAATAATTATTAGTATTAAGAGTTTCTTTTTCAATTGTTCATTTGTATGATCCAAAGAACCCACTGATACACAACATACATCAACAACACCTAATTACCAAACATTATTTATAAATATTATGTTTTATGATATGTTTACGATTTGTACTTTACTTTGACATGACTAACAGATGAACCCTGAGATTGAGATTTTTCATGCTTTACAACAGAAATGAGTTTCGAAAAGAGTAAATATGTGATGTTATTAACACATTTAAAAATATAAAATACAAATTTTCCTTCCACCTACCTGCAAAGTTTCTTATATCTGGGTCCAGGATTCGATCGCACGTATGTCGGATACAAACATGTGTTAAGGGTTATTGAAATAACTGACTCGACTCATTTTTGAAATGAAGAGAATTGATATGTTTAATAAGCAATTATTAAAACATGTTGTACTATTCCTTTTCCAATAAAGGTTTCAAATTACGTTAAACTTTTCATACATTTTTCTATACACTCTCTATGGTGATACATCTATTATTATTATATTCTAGTTCTAACTACTTACGGTTAAGATAGCCTGCCCAGTCTGCCTTTCATTCTCTCTCACATTCTTAAAAAACCCCGTTATTAAATTATATACCCATTATTACAAATTAACCCATATACCCCAAGCCGGCACGAGGCGTCCCCACAACCTCGGTTTATTTAATGGATAACTTCATTTACGTCCCGCGAATATTATGAGAGCTGGTGTCCTTCCTTTGATTCACTTCACTGCCACTGGTTTTAAAACTGTTAGTTCACTTTTACTGGTACATTTTTAAAAATTTGGGAAAGAGATAACCCCTTCGGGTTGTACCGGCCGGTACTACTTGTGACGAACTGCCAAGAACAGCTATGAGTTCGTGGCTAACTCGATTACGTCATTTGTTGAGGAAACCAAAGCCTTGTATTTGTTCGTCGTAGCTTTGTCCCATTTAATTCATGTAAGTTTTAGTGTGCAGATCATCTAGGAAATTGGTGCGGCACTGGTAACGTCACGAGATGGGCGGACCTTAAGTTTCATATCCGTCGCCTCAGTCAAGGAGATGAAACAGAAAATATACTTTTCACCATCTTGGCGGTTCACGACCGCGTCAGTCCGCGCGCCTTGTTGAGTAATGCGTATGGGCGCGCTGTCACACTCTTACAAAGTTCTTGGAACACTAGGGTGGTGCGGATTCCTTTACCGATTTCACAACGTGATATTGCGTTGCTGCTTCGTTACAACACTGTTCTATTCACCACGTGGTCTGTCTTTGTTGAAATCAAATTTACACAATACATTTATAAAACCCCAAAAAAATGCAATAAATAAAAATACCCATAAATTTGGCACGTTACAATGAGGTCTTCTGTCAGAACAGAAGAAATCTCATTGATAAAACCCCTAAGAGGACCGGTGAGGAACTGGTGCCAACAACCCCCTTTTGTTCCTACACTGCATAGGTAAACGACCCCCCTGGCTCGACGACTATGGACGCATCTGAACGAGATCACTGGACTTCTCTGGACAAGATCCCAACACCGAGAAATCGAACAGACACGCACCACAGCGCACCTCACCTTCTATCATGCTACCCCAAAAATCCTCAATCCCTGGCTTAGATCATGCCAGATCCTCAACCGATATGTTTCCCCTTTTTCTGCAAACTGGGCTGCCTTTAGCAGATACTGGGCTCACACACACTTATACTACATGTTATAAAGATTGAAACATTTCTGCAAAATTTCTCTAAGTTAAAATCAACAATTGCCTCCTTTAAAATCAAACTACAAATCCGTTACCTAAATTGAATAATTCTCTCCATTAATTTTTCTGTTATTTAAAATAAATCAATTGAACATTTCTTAAAAATAAGAACATCCTTAGCCTAACATGTGATTACCTAGAGTCTAACAATACAATTCAATAAAATAATCCAATAATAATAAACATGATTAGTACACAAACAATAAAATAATTAAGGTTTAAAAAATATCCATTAGCTGGCAGGCGCAAAATCAAGAATTTTTTTTTTTTAATTCCAAAAAAAATTTTAAATTCAAAAAATTTAAATTTCTTAAAATATTTCCATTCCATCTTGAAATCATTTAAGTTTGTTCACATTAATTAAAAACCAAAGTTAGATTAACTTCCTTGCTAAACATGCCTAGTATATGACCTCACCCATCAGCTGATCAAAACTGGGTCAAGTCCAGAATCTTGACCTACATACGTTATGTACAAGTTATATCTGTGAATACATTAAACGTCTGTAAAATTCTGTCTTGAAACACAAAAATATACTAAAATAAAACATTTAAAACAACAAAATATTATTATAAATAATAATCAAATTGACATTTAAATTATTCAAATAAACACTTTCTAACTTTACATTTCCAAATTCTATCAACAATTTGTCACTGGTTTTAATTAAAAATTTTATATTCTTGTTATAAATCTCTTTCTTTATTATTCGCACTCTACGTTACTTTGGGTGATTTAAATTATTTATTTTAGCTTGATATGCCACTTGGCATTTATACATATAATATCTTTCTCACTCTGACTCTACTATTCACTACCACTATAACTCTCATGACACCCATCTCTATCAAAACATCTATCAAACAATCTCTAAACCCAACTTACCATTAAACTCAAATCACCACCTTCTCTCTCTCTCTCTCTCTCTCTCTCTCTCTCTCTCTCTCTCTCTCTCTCTCTCTCTCTCTCTATATATATATATATATATATATATATATATATATATAAAATACTCTCTAACCCTTTGTACCTAGGATAAGTGTTTTCCCCCCCCCCCCAAAAAAGCTCATCCCATCATGTTGGTTCCTGGATTCTACCTAAGGTAACCCTTTCCGGCGCCAAACGGTCCCATCCCGTCCCAACCCTTTTGTTGCGGACTCCCACATTACACTACCCCCTATTACAAAATTAGAATGATCAATATTGCACACCACTATATAAAAATTATTCCGATTAGCGCTTTCAAGCTTCACAGCTCATCGTCAGATCAGGAATAGACAGAAAATATGTAGTACCCAACCCTTCACCCCTCTCCCCCACCCTGCTCACCCACAACAAACTAAAAATTAATGACCCTTCCCCACCCCCTAAACTCTGTCTCACCATCTGTACAGTTACATATTTTTCTAGTAAATTCCTTGTGTTTCAGTGTGTGTGTGTGTGTGTGTGTGTGTGTGTGTGTGTGTGTGTGTGTGCATCCTTTTAAACTACCCTCTTCCTCTCCACACACGTGGGTCAGTCACACACCCTTATTTTAAAACAACCAATTAGTACTATGAAATATAATTCTTAATCTTATCTATCTGCCCTCTCTCATTTACTTCTTAATCATGTTATAAAATATTTCTTCATTATCAAATTTAATTTTAATATTAATTAAATTGTCTAACCCTTTTTCTCTTTCTTTCAATATTTCTAACTCCTCTCTAAGCTTCCTTTCAACTGTGTTTAAGGAACATTAAAATGTAAAGACTGCAACAAAGTGTACCTAGGGGAGACAGGACGAAAATTCGCATGCAGGTTGTCTGACCACAAACGTGGAGAAGGTAATAGAACAACCAATTCGTTATATGCTAGACATTTCATAGAAGACAACCACAAGTTTGTTAATCCTTTGGAAGAATACGAAATTGTAAAAGTAGTAAATAACAAAGTTGAAAGGAAGCTTAGAGAGGAGTTAGAAATATTGAAAGAAAGAGAAAAAGGGTTAGACAATTTAATTAATATTAAAATTAAATTTGATAATGAAGAAATATTTTATAACATGATTAAGAAGTAAATGAGAGAGGGCAGATAGATAAGATTAAGAATTATATTTCATAGTACTAATTGGTTGTTTTAAAATAAGGGTGTGTGACTGACCACGTGTGTGGAGAGGAAGAGGATAGTTTAAAAGGACGCACACACACACACACACACACACACACACACACACACACACACACACACACACACACACACACACACACACACACACACACACACACACACACACACACACACACACACACACACACACACACACACACACACACTGAAACACAAGGAATTTACTAGAAAAATATGTAACTGTACAGATGGTGAGACAGAGTTTAGGGGGTGGGGAAGAGTCATTAATTTTTAGTTTGTTGTGGGTGAGCAGGGTGGGGGAGAGGGGTGAAGGGTTGGGTATTACATATTTTCTGTCTATTCCTGATCTGACGATGAGCTGTGAAGCTTGAAAGCGCTAATCGGAATAATTTTTATATAGTGGTGTGCAATATTGATCATTCTGATTGTGATTTCAACCACTAACACAAATTTCTTCATTAAACGTCTGTTAAGATGTGCAATCGACTACAGGTAATGGACAACAACAATGAGGTAATAAACGACAACAATAAGGTAAGTAAAGTTTTTAAATATCTTAAGTTAAAAGTTAAATTGAAGAGGGTTTTAAGTAAAATATGGTTTAATAAACAATGTCTGGATAATAATGTCATCCCAAAGTACGCTCAAGTTAAAATTAAAAATAAGAACAGTGTAGCCAAAAAAGTAAAAGAACAAAGCGAAAAGTTGTGGATAAAACTGGAAATAAGGTCACTCTACGGCTTAATCAATAGATATAATAGGGAATTATATGACAGACACATAGAATTATTAAGAATATACTCGTATGTAGAGTTAGAAGAAATATTATATAATTTTGGTTTGGGGTACATAGAAAAGAAATTGGAAAATAAAAATAAAAAAATGGTAGATAAGTTAAATAAATTAATAAGAAAGAACGAAGTAAAAAAGGAACACCTCTCTAAGAATAACTATGAAAAAAGAGTAATAAACCTTACAGAGGTAAATTTCAATACGGAAGAAAAAGAAATGTTAGCGAAAGGCTTAAAATACGCACCGCCACCAGAATTAAATCAAGAAAAAACGATTATTGAATGCGAAAGCATAATACAAAAACTAGGAAATGAAAATGATAAAAAAAGAATAAGGTGGGAAGTAGGGAATGTAGTAGATAAAATATTTAAGAAAAGTTTGTATAATTCAAAGAATGAACAAAAAATCAATGCAACTGTAACTAAACTAAAGAATAAAATAAAGAAGAATGATATTATAGTTATGAAGGCGGATAAAGGAAATACAATGGTACTAATGAGAAAGGAAGAATACATAAAGAAAACGGAAGAATTTATAAGGGAAGGACCATACGAGGAAATAAAGTATGATTATACAAGTAAGTACCAGTCAAGGATAAAACAAATGATGAAACAGATAACATTTATAGAAGGAAATAAGAAAAAGTATTTATTGGAAAGTAATCCAACAGCACCAACTTTTAAAAGTCAGGTTAAGATACATAAAGAAGGAAAACCAATTAGACCGATTGTTTCTTTTATTAATGCACCTATTTATAAATTATCAAAGGAAGTTAGCAGAGTACTGAAAGAGAAATATGAATTTGGGACAAAATACAACATAGAGAATAATATAAAATTGATAAAAAAATTAGAAAATATTAGCATTAATGTAAATACAAAATTGATATCACTGGATGTTAAGGACATGTTTACTAATATCACAGTAAATAAAGTTATTAAGTTAATAAACGATAATAATATGGGAGAATACAGGTATAAAAAGCAGTTGATGAAAGTAATTAAAGAATGTGTAAATCAGAACTATTTTAGGTTTAATAACAAGTTTTATATACAGAAAAAAGGTTTACCTATGGGGTCTTCATTATCCCCTATTCTTGCTGAAATATACATGAATGATTTTGAAAAGCAATTAATAAATTCCACTAAGTATAAAGACAATATAAAATTATGGCCTAGATACGTTGATGATGTATTAGTAGTTTGGGAAGGAAGCATAGAAGAAGTGCATGAGTTTATAAAGGAGGTAAATAATAAGGATAAAAACTTACAATTTAAGGAAGAGATAGGAGGTAAGCAAATAAATTACTTAGATTTAAACATAGAAATTAAAGATAATGAGAAACTACAGTTTGGGATATTTAGGAAAGAGTCGTATTCTGATATAATTATACCAAGAGAGTCGTACCACCCATACAGATATAAAATGGCGGCAATCAATTCCTTTTGTTACAGAGCTCAGAAGTGTTTAAAAGAGACCGAATCAAAAGATAGGGAGTTAAAAACGATAAAGGGAATTGTAAGGAATAATAATTATAGCACCAACATAGTGGATAAAGTTATGAAAAGGGTCAACATACAAAAAGCTAAAATAGAACCAGAACAAAAGAATTATGCAGGGTCATTGACATACATAGGTTCACATACTAGAAAAATTATAAAATGTTTTAATAAATATGGAGTAGATATAGCTATTAAAAAATGTGAAACGGTATTTGATAAGATAAGGAATAAGAATATAGAAAAAATTCCAGTATTACAGAAAAGCGGAATTTATAAATTAAAATGTAAAGACTGCAACAAAGTGTACCTAGGGGAGACAGGACGAAAATTCGCATGCAGGTTGTCTGACCACAAACGTGGAGAAGGTAATAGAACAACCAATTCGTTATATGCTAGACATTTCATAGAAGACAACCACAAGTTTGTAAATCTTTTGGAAGAATACGAAATTGTAAAAGTAGTAAATAACACAGTTGAAAGGAAGCTTAGAGAGGAGTTAGAAATATTGAAAGAAAGAGAAAAAGGGTTAGACAATTTAATTAATATTAAAATTAAATTTGATAATGAAGAAATATTTTATAACATGATTAAGAAGTAAATGAGAGAGGGCAGATAGATAAGATTAAGAATTATATTTCATAGTACTAATTGGTTGTTTTAAAATAAGGGTGTGTGACTGACCCACGTGTGTGGAGAGGAAGAGGGTAGTTTAAAAGGATGCACACACACACACACACACACACACACACACACACACACACACACACACACACACACACACACTGAAACACAAGGAATTTACTAGAAAAATATGTAACTGTACAGATGGTGAGACAGAGTTTAGGGGGTGGGGAAGGGTCATTAATTTTTAGTTTGTTGTGGGTGATCAGGGTGTGGGAGAGGGATGAAGGGTTGGGTATTACATATTTTCTGTCTATTCCTGATCTGACGATGAGCTGTGAAGCTTGAAAGCGCTAATCGGAATAATTTTTATATAGTGGTGTGCAATATTGATCATTCTGATTGTGATTTCAACCACTAACACAAATTTCTTCATTAAACGTCTATTACAAAATTGCCATCCCCAAAGCTCAATCTTATTACCTCACTTCAACTACAACAAAATAACATCATCAATTATAAACATCAATATATCACTCAAAACTCTACATATATTCCCCATAACTACTGTGTCAACATCAGTACTTCTCAATATCTATTACATTAACTCACAACAACATTACATTAATTCAAGACAACATTATTTTTCTCTCTACTACCCTTTTAACTTTAACTTTAACTTGGACTGATCTATATGTCCCACAAAATATTCATCACCCAAAATCTCTTTTATTAACTTTCACAAATTATTACTTTATGTCTCACTTTATCAAATTACTTTTCTCATTATTTTAAATAGCATCTGTAATACATTGAAACATTACATCTAACATTAATTACCTTGAACATCTATAAACAATTTAACAGTGACATTTTATTACTGATCAGCTGACATTCCCCACAAAGTGAAAACACATTTCAAAATTATACACATTACATTAAATACATATGATTATCAATTCTTACTTCTAACATTCTTGTTTCCCCTTTTTCTGACTCTGGTAATTTATGTTAACCGCCTGCCAGTCGGTTTAGTTATCTACTTAGTTTCAAAATACACAAATTATACAAAACATATACTTTTTATCGTTTCTTATATCTACCCTACTACAATAAAATACTACATTTAAAATATAGAATGAACACATTATACTGAATGTCTGAGCACCTATTTATTTAAGCGGAATAAAGCATGTTTATTAGAGCAAAATTAGAGTTAGCATTTCTAATTTACAAAATTTAAGTATGTTGCTCATCTGAGCAACCCCCTGGTCCACACACTCTATTGTAATTTATGTAAGACTGTAGCGCCTTTTTGCTTCCACAAAGACTGCATATTTGGAGGAATTTGACATCTCCGTGTCTTTGCTTCGGCATTTACATTTTAACGTTTGTGGATATCAACATATCCTTGGTATATATTGAAACGCCCTTAAAACGGGTCTACCACCTGGCTATGCTGTCCCCACGCGGACAGAGTGGTAGCCGCTGTTCCATAGTTCCTGGATTTCCCCTAATGTCACCCCCCATTTAATTTCTATTATCAACCAATTTCAAGTCAGCTATGGTCATGGGACTTGATTATGGCCATAGCTGGCCGCTAGCCAAAGCCACGATTAGTGCTGGTAAGGCAGTAATCGCCCTGAAAAGCCGGGATTCTGCCATGAGGGAAACCTGGGGACCGAATAGATCCACCTTGTGAATTTACTTCCCCCTTCTAACCTCAACTCTACTCCCTCATTTCTCCAGACCCGCCGTCTATTCCATCGCCAAATCTCCCTCCCAACAAAATTCGTCTTTTCGGACTAAACAGAAACTATTGTCAAGGGCTCAAATTTAATCTTGCCATTGGCACTGAACTTTTTAATATTTGTACGCACTGCCTTTTATTTAGGTGCAGCCTCCATTATATACAAACACTCTGAGGCAGTGCAGGCACGTGACAGGTACACCAAGCCGCTGCACCTTGAGTGTATTAAGAATAATAATGCGTGTCACGTACCTTTGGGGTCCCCCTCCCCGTTCAAATGTGAAGTTAGTTTTCAAATTTCAACCAATTTTGGTGGAGCCGGGCCATCGTTGTTTTCACCGCCCGAAGGAAGATCCTCCAACCATGGCCCGCCTCCAAGTTCCGAATACCACGGCCAGGACTGGTAAGATCGTGACCGCCCGAAAATGGGGGAGAGTCCCTTCTGTAAACACAAAACAACATTTTAAAATATTATTCATAAACATTACGTAATTAAAGTGACCGATATAATTTTAAACTCGTCGCATTTTGAGTACCTACTATTTCCTGCGTCGCTGGGTTCCTCAACACATACGCATTCTGCATTTTTATCTCTATAATTTCATACGGCCCTTCATACAACAAGAAAAACTTCTTTATTTCTCTATCTTGAGCACTGGACAAATCATGCCTTTTTACTAACACTAATTGACCTACCTCGTATTTGGTCCACTTACCCTTAGCATCATGTTTCTGTTTCCTTCGCTCTCCTTTCGTAAGTAAGTTCTCATTCGCCAATCTAATTTTCATGTTTCTGTCCAAAACTTGACCTTCTGGTGGGTATTCGAAGAGTTGTTCCAATATCCTGGGCGGCCTTGTTCCCCTGATCAACTCACACGGCGTAAATCCTGTGGACTCATGGGTGGTACAATTCAGCCACTCCTCTACTTTCTTCACGTAGGATGGCCATTCTGTGTGTTTGGCGTGACAATACGCCCGAAATATCCTGCCAATCTCTCTCATCACCCGTTCTGCTTGGTTCGACTGAGGATGATACACTGCCGTATGCTTGGGTATGATGCCTTCCCATCCAAGCGTCTGTCGCCACTTGCCGCTTATAAACTGTGGTCCGTGGTCAGATAATATAATTTTCGGTTTTCCTACATTAATCATGTAGTCTCTTACTATTTTTTCACTGAGCACTTTACTCGTCGCTCTCTTAATGCTATACAGTTTCACGAATTTTGAAAAAGTGTCTAGAACTACAAATACATACAACATACACCCCCCTACCCCTGGGTAATGGTCCATATAAATCTACTGCAACTAAATCAAATGGTTTCTCAACTTTTACGTAATTCATCTCCCCTTCCACTTTATAGTTCACTACTTTCGATTTCTGACATAAATCACACACTCTTAACACTCTTCTAACTCTCCTCTCCATATTCTTAAATATACATGACTCTTTCAAAACATTCGCACACTTTCTCGCCCCAAAATGTATGACAATCCCAAACAATTTTATCTATTAATCCCTCGGGTATAACTAGCCTCCAATCACGCTCCCCACTATCTACTTTTTTAAACAAAATACCTTGATATACTTGAAATCGCTCATTATATTCAGATCCCTCTACCTCCGTTTCTAAACTAACAATTACTTTACCCAGTTTACTATCAGATCTTTGCATATTTTTAATATCACTTAATTCTTCACCAAAAATTCTATCTTCTCTAGTTAATCTAAAAATTTCTATCTCCTTAAGATCCCTACCAGTTTTGTTCTCTATAAAGTCTACTCTAGAAAGTGTGTCTGGTACCTTATTATCTGACCCCTTTATATACTCCCAGGAAAAGTTATACTCTTGTAAAGCTAATACCCACCTGGTCAGACGACTGTGTGTTAGTTTACATGAATTGAGAAATGATAATGCCTTGTGGTCCGTCCGTATTATTGTTGCATTGCCTAGGATGTATGTCCGGAATTTACCCACGGCGAACACAATACTTAAAAGTTCCTTTTCTGTCGTCGTGTAATTTTTCTCGGCAGACAGCAGCGATCTACTGGTGAAGGCGATCGTTAGATGTTCATTATCGCAGCCCTCCTGGTAGAGCTCCGCCCCTAGCGCTACATTGCTGGCATCTGTCTGTAAATAAAAAGTTTTATTAAAATCGGGATGATTCATCATAATCATGTGGCTAAACTTTCTCTTAATTTCGTTGAATGCAGCACGTTCCGTTTCTCCCCATCTCCACTGTTTATTTTTCTGAAGTACGGCACTTAGTTTGGATGTTGTGTGTGCGTAATTCTCCTGGAATTTTCTGTAGAAATTGCATAAGCCTAAGAAACTTTGTAATTGTTTAATGTTCTTTGGTTCAGGGAATCGCATTATAGCTTCTATTTTGTCAGGGTTAGCTAATATCCCCTCCTGTGTAATAATAAATCCTTATAAATGTATTTCTGTTTGCAAAAACTTAGATTTGTCCCAATTAACTGTTAAACCCCCGTTTTGTAGTTTATCTAATACATACTCTATATGTTCTAAATGTTCAGTGAATGTTTTAGAAGCTATCAAGATGTCATCTACATATACTGTTAAAAAATCTAGGTCCTTAGGTTGTAATATATTATCCAAGCATTTAATAAAGCTAGCAACACTGGTGTTTACTCCAAAAGGTAAGCGTTTGAATTGGTAATTCTTACCGTTAAAAAGAAAAGCTGTATATTTTCTGCTCTCCACTGCTAATGGCACCTGCCAGTATCCTGCGGTCAAATCTAATGATGTCATGTATTTGACTCCGCTGAACTTCTGTAAAATCTCATTAATGGGTTCCGGAGATTCCCGGTCAGGTATAATAATTTAGTTAATCTTTCTGGCATCTAAACATAGCCTTACCTTTCAATCCTTTTTAATCACTACTACCAAAGGGTTTGAGTAGGGTGATACTGAGCGTTCAATTATGTCTCCCTGCATCATCTGGTCTAGTTCCTCCTGTACAGCCCTCCTCTTCGAAAACGGCACCGGGTAACTCCTCTGCATGTATGGTGCATGGTCCCGAACTTTCAGCTCACAGATGTAGTCCTTTGCTTTCCCTGGTGATTCGTCAAACACCTCTCTGAAACGCTCCACAACGGCCCACAGCTCCTCTCGCTGAGTATTTCCTACAACTACGTCTTCATTAAAAAATTTGTTGGCTCTATCTACCCACACACTCTCATGCATCTCTCCCTCCTCGTTTTCTATGCTACCACTCTCTCGGCACAAATTTATTTTAGTCTCTATTTCTCCCTCGCCTATCTGCTTATGTAACATTTTTATTCCCGTTACTTTAACTTCATTTACTACTTTTTTAAACTCTATTCTGATTGGTTTATTCCCCTTTTCAAATTTTACTATTTGTTTATTGAAATCTATCACGGCTCCATTTCTCTCCAAAAAATCATTTCCCGATATTACATCTAGACTCAACCCTTTAACTACTAGGAAAGTGTTTTCAAATTCAACTTCATTTATTAAAATATTTAATTGTACTTGTCTGGTTATTCTCTTACTTCTCACCCCAGTTACCCCCACTACTGTAACCCCAGCAACTGGTAATGATGGTATATTCTTACTTATCTCTTTTATTTCACCCATGACATTTTCAGAAATTACCGAGATCTCGCTACCTGTATCAATTAAAGTTTTATAATTCTTACCTTCGATGTTAATCGTCACCTCCGTCAATCCTGTTTTATGTTCCATCACTTTGTTGTCCTCCTCTTCTAATAATACTTTTGCCATGTCTACCTTGATAATGTTGCTTGAATATTCGTCGGTTACTTGGACCCGGTTCTCCGTTGACAATGGTTGGGCCCGCTTCTCCATTGTCCTCCTTAGTTTCCCGTGGATGGACCTGCTACCGCTGGATGGTTTCCTCCTCTCCCTCTGTTGTAATGGACTCCTCCTCTTGGCGCTCCTCTATAAAATTCTCCTCCTCTCGACTGCTGATTTGGTGGTGGATGCATTCTCTCGTTCCTTGTGCACTCCCTGTTTCGATGACATCTAAAACAATTGGTTCTGTTAGCATAATTATCGGTGTCACATTCTCTACACCTCCAACTCTCGCCCCTGTTATCAAAATTTCCTCCCCGTGCTCCTCTATGAAAATTCGGTGTACCCCTACTCTGATGGTAATTATAGTTTGGTACTACTGGTGGGTTTGGACGCCGCCCTATGTCGCGCTCCCCTATATTCTGTAACACGTCTAACATGTTCTCTAGCTCGTTTATATTGGTAATTTCTTTAGTCATTAACGTGATTTGCACCTCTCTGGGCAGGTGTTTACTAATGTCTTACAAATGATCGGAATGGTAACGGCGGTTCTAGATACTTGGCCTCGTTATATATAGTCATCACGTATATGGTTAGGTGGTTATTCATCCTGCCAAAATTCCCGTTACCCATTATTTTACTCCTTAGGATTTCTTGGTCCTCTTCTGACCAGTATTTGTTTCGAAAAGCTACTTCAAAATCCTCGTAACTACCCCATTCGACATTGTGTACTTCCGCCCATATCTCGGCACTACCCTTAAAACATTTTAAAATTTTCAATAATTTGACTTCCCAACTACTACTATTAAATCGATTAAATTCCCGTGTTCTGTTCAAAAATTGCATCGGATGCACTCTACGATTCTCACTACTAAAAGTTTCTAGTTCAACTTCATTATTTGTGTCTCGTGTAATTAATATACGTTCAGTAACATTGTTTAAATTTCGGTTTCTTACTAAACTTAATTCGTCTCTCATACTACTAATGTTCTGTTCAAGTGAATATAATTTTTGATCATTACTATATTCAGACTGTATGCTATTTTTTGATATTACATCAATAGATTCATTCACTGCTTGTATTTCTGTCTTACAATTATTTTCTATTTCATTTATCTTAAAGTCTACGTTATTTTTGTGTTCATCGATATTCTGGCTTATTTTTTCGACTGTCATTACTACGCTATTAAGCTTACATTCAGTTTCAGTATTACACTTATTTATTTTATATTCTATTTCATTATTATACTCAGTCATTGAATTTATTAACATTTCATTATTCTCATTTATTTGCTTCTCAACTCTATCTATCTGACTATCTATTTCATTAAATTTGACATCTCTCTCTTTTATTGAATTATCTAACTTGGTATCTAATTGGTTAATTTTATTAGTAAATTCTACTTTGGTACTTTCACAACGTCTATTAATTTCTTGAATCTCACTTTTTAATTCATCAAATTTGTTATTGATTATTGAATTTTGCATTTTGAATTTAGCGTCAGAATCACTCTTTTGTTCTTTAAATTTTAACTCTAACATCGCCTGCTGCTTGTCTGAACTCTCTTTCATACTACACACCATGCTACATAAGTATTTCATCATATTATTATCATCAGAATTTTTATTTTGAATTGGCGTTGAATGAATTCCTTCATCCATAATTTTTGATTCTGTTTCGCTTAATTCGATATTCATTTGGCTTTCGTTTTCGATGTCAGTTAAGCTGACATTCTCGTTACTACCTGCCATTTCTTATTTTATAATTGATATTTAGAATATCTTAATTAATTTGATTTTTTATAATACACTCTCTATTTCATGTCAATTTTGCGTAAATGAAGCACTTTTATTTTATTCCGCTAACCTTAAACACACGTTTGCATCTTTGTAGGTGTGGATTTTATTTTAACAAGAATTTTTTCAATTTATAAAATCGTCCCTGTATCGGAAGCCATTTGTGATGTTATTAACACATTTAAAAATATAAAATACAAATTTTCCTTCCACCTACCTGCAAAGTTTCTTATATCTGGGTCCAGGATTCGATCGCACGTACGTCGGATACAAACATGTGTTACGGGTTATTGAAATAACTGACTCGACTCATTTTTGAAATGAAGAGAATTGATATGTTTAATAAGCAATTATTAAAACATGTTGTACTATTCCTTTTCCAATAAAGGTTTCAAATTACGTTAAACTTTTCATACATTTTTCTATACGCTCTCTATGGTGATACATCTATTATTATTATATTCTAGTTCTAACTACTTACGGTTAAGATAGACTGCCCAGTCTGCCTTTCATTCTCTCTCACATTCTTAAAAACCCCCGTTATTAAATTATATACCCATTATTACAAATTAACCCATATACCCCAAGCCGGCACGAGGCGTCCCCACAACCTCGGTTTATTTAATGGATAACTTCATTTACGTCCCGCGAATATTATGAGAGCTGGTGTCCTTCCTTTGATTCACTTCACTGCCACTGGTTTTAAAACTGTTAGTTCACTTTTACTGGTACATTTTTAAAAATTTGGGAAAGAGATAACCCCTTCGGGTTGTACCGGCCGGTACTACTTATGACGAACTGCCAAGAACGGCTATGAGTTCGTGGCTAACTCGATTACGTCGTTTGTTGAGGAAACCAAAGCCTTGTATTTGTTCGTCGTAGCTTTGTCCCATTTAATTCATGTAAGTTTTAGTGTGCAGATCGTCTAGGAAATTGGTGCGGCACTGGCTAACATCACGAGATGGGCGGACCTTAAGTTTCATATCCGTCGCCTCAGTCAAGGAGACGAAACAGAAAATATACTTTTCACCATCTTGGCGGTTCACGACCACGTCAGTCCGCGCGCCTTGTTGAGTAATACGTATGGGCGCGCTGTCACACTCTTACAAAGTTCTTGGAACACTAGGGTGGTGCGGATTCCTTTACCGATTTCACAACGTGATATTGCGTTGCTGCTTCGTTACAACACTGTTCTATTCACCACGTGGTCTGTCTTTGTTGAAATCAAATTTACACAATACATTTATAAAACCCAAAAAAAATGCAATAAATAAAAATACTCATAAATTTGGCACGTTACAAATAAAAATAATTGGATACGAAAAAAAAAGAAAGTAAGGAGTTTGAGTATTTATTTTAGAATAAAGAGTCCAATTACAATTAAAAGATATAATTACGGGTAGTTACAATATATATATACAGTATATATATATATATATATATATATATATATATATATATATATATATTTTCAATCACTTTCTGCTACAGTCCGTTTCTTGATGTATATAATACATTTAATATTTATAAATAAATTTACTTCAAGATATACCTTTTTTTTCCCTTATTAGGAACATGTTTCGGGTACTATCTTGTACCCATCCTCAGCCTTCCGGTTTTTTTGTCTGGTGAAGTACATATGTGTTGTTGGTTGACTATTATTATTGTGGCTTCCTGTTGGCTTCTGGTATTTAAAATTGGTTTTATTGTGTGTGATTGTGGTGTATGTGTTAGTTTTTTGTGTATTTTCAATGTTGAGTGCTTTGAATATTGTGTCATGTTTTGTACTGATTTGTATTTGTTCAGGTATTAGTTTGTTTTCTGTTTTATGTTTGTATATTTGTAAATTTTCCCAAATGTTCATTATGGTGCCTTTGTGTGGTATATGTTTTATTAGTGTTACATTGGTTATGTCTGGGAATTCATGTCCTGTGTTTATTGCATGTGTGGCTAAATTGGATTTATATATTTCTGGTTTTTTGTATGCATTTAGGTGTTCAAAATAACGTTTTTTCAGCTGTTTTTTTGTTTGTCCTATGTAACATTTATTGCAAACTTGGCATTCAATTTTGTATATGCCGTTAGTTATTGTATTATCTTTGTTGTGTGAGCTATTTAGATTTTGTAATTTATTTTTATTAGTTTTGTATGCTATTTTTATATCTGTGTTTTTAATTATTTTTGTTAGTTTTGTCATTTTATTATTTGTATATGTGAATGTGGCCCATTTTTGTTGTTGTTATTATTTATGTGTTGTTCAGTTTGATTAATTCTTAATTGTTCAGTTTTTATTTTGAATTTGATTTTATTTCCTATTTTGATCATAGTATTTTTATTGTATCCATTTTCATAACCAATTTGGTATATTATATTTCTTTCTTTGTCAGTTTCTTGTTTGTTTAGGGGAATTTTGTACATTCTGTTAAATAGCGAATAAAATGCTGCCATTTTATGTTGTGGTGGGTGGTCAGAATGGTTAGGTATAATGATGTTAGTGGAAGTTGGTTTTCTATATATTGCATATTTAGACATAACCATCACAAGATACAACAACCACATACAATATGCAATTTAGACATAACCATCACAAGATACAACAACCACATACAATATGCAATATATAGAAAACCAACTTCCACTAACATCATTATACCTAACCATTCTGACCACCCACCACAACATAAAATGGCAGCATTTTATTCGCTATTTAACAGAATATACAAAATTCCCCTAAACAACAAGAAACTGACAAAGAAAGAAATATAATATACCAAATTGGTTATGAAAATGGATACAATAAAAATACTATGATCAAAATAGAAAATAAAATCAAATACAAAATAAAAACTGAACAATTAAGAATTAATCAAACTGAACAACACATAAATAATAACAACAACAAAAATGGGCCACATTCACATATACAAATAATAAAATGACAAAACTAACAAAACTATTTAAAAACACAGATATAAAAATAGCATACAAAACTAATAAAAATAAATTACAAAATCTAAATAGCTCACACAACAAAGATAATACAATAACTAACGGCATATACAAAATTGAATGCCAAGTTTGCAATAAATGTTACATAGGACAAACAAAAAAACAGCTGAAAAAACGTTATTTTGAACACCTAAATGCATACAAAAAACCAGAAATATATAAATCCAATTTAGCCACACATGCAATAAACACAGGACATGAATTCCCAGACATAACCAATGTAACACTAATAAAACATATACCACACAAAGGCACCATAATGAACATTTGGGAAAGTTTACAAATATACAAACATAAAACAGAAAACAAACTAATACCTGAACAAATACAAATCAATACAAAACATGACACAATATTCAAAGCACTCAACATTGAAAATACACAAAAAACTAACACATACACCACAATCACACACAATAAAACCAATTTTAAATACCAGAAGCCAACAGGAAGCCACAATAATAATAGTCAACCAACAACACATATGTACTTCACCAGACAAAAAAACCGGAAGGCTGAGGATGGGTACAAGATAGTACCCGAAACATGTTCCTAATAAGGAAAAAAAAGGTATATCTTGAAGTAAATTTATTTATAAATATTAAATGTAATATATATATATATATATATATATATATATATATATTTAATATTTATAATCATTTTACCTCAAGATATTTTCTCCTTATTTGGAACATGTTTCGGGTACCATCTTGTACCCATCCTCAGCCTTCCGGATTTTGTGTCTGGTGAAGTACATGTGTTGGTTGGTTATTATTGTGGTTTCCTGTTGGCTTCTGGTACTTTAAATTGGTTTTATTGTCTGTGATTATGGTGTATGTGTTAGCATTTTTTGTATTTTCGATGTTGAGTGCTTTGAAAATTGTGTCATATTTTGTATTGATTTGTATTTGTTCAGGTATTAGTTTGTTTTGTGTTTTATGTTTGTATATTTGTAAATTTTCCCAAATGTTCATTATGGTGCCTTTGTGTGGTATGTGTTTTATTAGTGTCATGTTGGTTATGTTTGGGAATTCATGTTCAGTGTTGCTAAATTAGACTTGTATATTTCTGTTTTTTTGTATGTGTTTAGGTGTTCAAAATAACGTTTTTTCAGTTGTTTTTTTGTTTGTCCTATGTAACATTTATTACAATCTTGGCATTCAATTTTGTATATACCATTGGTTGTTGTATTATCTTTGTTGTGTGGGTTATTTAGTTTTTGTAGATTATTTTTGTTAGTTTTGTATGCTATTTTAATGTCTGTGTTCTTAAACAGTTTTGTTAGCTTTGTCATTTTCTTACTTACGTATGTATGTGATTGTGGCCCATTTTTTATTGTTGTTATTATTTTTGTTTTGTTCATTTTGATTAATTCTTAATTGTTCAGTTTTTATTTTATATTTTGTTTACAGTGTTTTTTTTTATATCCATTTTCATATGCAATTTGGTATATTATATTTCTTTCTTTTCTGTTTCTTGTTTGTTTAGGGGTATTTTGTACATTCTGTTAAATAGTGAATAGAATGCTGCCATTTTATGTTGTGGTGGGTGGTCAAAAAGGTTAGGTATAATGATGTCAGTGGAAGTTGGTTTTCTGTATATTGCATATTGTAGGTGGTTATTGTATATTAATAGACATTGTTATTGCGTGTGGACAAATCTAACTGGAAATATTGTACGAGTTAATTACAAACTGTGTAATGGTGATAAAGCTGGTGATTAGTGATTTAATTGGTGTCTTGTATTTTGTTTACCACTGTACCATACAACGACCAAGTAGACCATCGTAACAATATATATATTGTACTGCTGTTAAAATACACTGCAGTACATAAGAATCAAATAATAATTTTAAAAGAGAAAAGGTATAAAATTAATAGTATTATGAACATGTGTTAGAAGTGTAGACAAAAAAACTGATTTGTGAGTCACGACCAACATAGAGGTAGACTCCAATATTATATAGAACAGCATTAAGAAATATGTGTTGACAATTATTACATTAAATTGGAAATAAACATTCAAATAAAATGAAAGATTAATAGAATAGTAATTTAAAATATACTAATTATATGGATAATGTAAAAAAGCAAATAAATGTAATTAATAATAATTAATAAAATTATATATTTTGTTAAGAGTCATATGATGGAAAGATGTGACGAATGTAGTTAGGCATCTAAATGGCAAATTATAAATTGTTATATTTGAATTGTATTCAAATGAAAGAAAATTTGTTTAGTCTAATTTTATATTTAAAAAGAGCCACATCAAAAAGTCTAATTTTATATGTAATAAGATATACATTAAAAGAGTTTAATTTTGTACTTAATAAAGGAAACCTTTAAAGGAAGGGAGTTAACATTGATATTAAATTTAATAAACATACGAGAGTATAAATCTAGAACATTGAAAGAATCATAATTTGTATACAACTTAATTTTTTTTTTATTTAATTTTACATTGCAACTAATCTTAGATAGATTAACGAGCAATTTGACTCTATCAATATCTTAAAACTAAATGTTAATTTACTGGGTTTTGTGACTGATCACTCTCTTTCAATATTTGAATGATAAATATAAATATATTTGTAATAAGAAATATCCAGTAACCTATATTCATCTCTATTTACATTACTTGAATGAAGCACGTGGGTCACGTACACCATAATTATTGTACTTACCATAATTTGTGAATCTGGTTGTTTCAATCTTGTTACTCTTATTTTTACCTAGGGTCCAAGGATTCGACTCAGCGAGATTGCTGACAGAGATGGTCACAGAAATGAGAATACGTTTATTGAAAACAGTTACCATCAATCCTAATTTATTCAGTAATTTTGGTTAAGCGTGTACACATAATAACATTTTAATATGGCGGCCATTACTTATCCTGGCTCTTTGTTATAAAACTTCTTTATGTTCTATCAAACATTAATTCATCAAATTCTAATTATGTAATATGCATTAGTTTCATGGTTAATTGACCTGTATGCTATTTACTTATCACTACCGCAAACCAACCCCCATTTAGAAGTTGACATCTAAAGTTCACGCACTTCTCTCGCTCTCTCATCCATACATACAATTTCTAATTTACTTTCATTTGTGTACACATAATATCGGCAATTTCGAATAAAAGAGCTCTTTAATTAAATTTTGGGTTTGTCACTTCCCTGGTTAAATAGTCTGGAAGTTCTAGTAGCGTCACATGTTGATTCCAAAACGGAGAGGTTACATCTTTCTGAATACACTGATTCTACATTTACTTTTGAAAATATTACTTCACACTGTCTAGATTTTTTGTAGTTAACACTGGTTTACATTTTGATTACATTATTAATATTTTAAATCACTTAAACTGACTAATTCAGGCCAGCACAATTGTTAGCGTGTTATCGCCATGATGAATTTCTGCAGACTGGGTAGACGTAATTGTTATGTCTAGCTCTCGTCTGTCCTTTACACTGAATTTACATGGTAGTTATTGTTATTTGTTCACTATTTACTTTTAATTACATCTTGTTAATTGAAATAAAACACTAGCTGACTATTTTCGGCCAGCACAATTTTAACGTGTTACTGCCATAGTGATGTTCTGCAGACTGGGGCGAAAATTATGCAAATTTTATGTATGTGTGTGTGAGTAAACGTCATCGCTCTTTGTCTCTTGTTATATAATCGCCTTGTTAGTTACGTATTTCAATCACGTCATTGTTGTTTTAATGACATTTGGCGTTGTTGGCCAATGAAACGGGAGCATGTAGCGCCGTTACTGGCGGCTGTAACCATTATAAGTCTTTTTATCTGCACGTACACTGCTGTCCTTGAAATTATTTTGTTGTCTCGGAACTGCGTCGTTGTAGGCAAAAAACCAAGGGAAATCGTATTACCCATAGAAATGACTTTAAAAACATAGAAATACCATAATTTACTACCTTGCATACCATACTTTTTATATCAGACTTTTTGTACTGTCACAAAACCCCCTCAATGAAAGGTTTTGTGTCGAGACACAAAAACTTTCATTGACTCATTCACACCTCTCTAAAAGGATCAGCTCAGATATGGAGCCACAACCCCCTGTAGTGTTACTATAAAAATTTTCAATCACTTACCCTTGGTCCAATGATGAGGTTCGCACCTTCTGACCTTACTGGACTTCTCCAGAGAGATCCCTACACCATAAGGCCACGAGGCACTTTACGCTCCTGTTCTGACGCACCGGCCAGCTCAGGACCGCGGTCACCACACCATAAAACTCTGAAACATTCAATACAAAATTTTAAATAGTGGCCTTCTCTATATCCATATCCACAACTGATATGTTTCCTCTTAGTACGTTGGTTTGCGTTTTGGGGCATTGGTTTGCTTAATTCTACAAGTTTCAAACAATGTATCACAAGAGTTACGATAGAAAGTTCCTTCTCTTTTTAACCATCCGGTATCTAGTACACATTTCTGACTCCTGTCAATTATATTCACTCTCTTTATCATATGAAAACAATCGCTCTTAACCTAAACAAACAATACATTTTACTGCTTTAGCAACAACCATTAACCCTAATATTTTACTTCATATAATCTTACAGTATCTATATCATGGCAAACAACCTTAAAGCTCTCTAAATTCTTTACGATCTTTTCTTATGTTTAACTTTCTTCATAACAGAACCATTATTACAGAATTGACAACCTTCACAAAATTTTAACATTATGATTGTTACTATCCTGGTAGTAACCTCCTATCCACACACTATTGTTGACATAATAAAACACAATAAAACATTGTACATCATAAGCATTAAACACTAACATTGAACAATTCACATTACTTAATTCATATTTACATAACTGGTAGCAGAACTTTATCAACTTTCGATTAACTTTTATTAATTAACATTCATTTAGATTCTATACCAAAAATTTCAAAATTATCATTTACCTTTCATTTACATTATCTTTCTACTATGAATTTTCCCTTTCTAACCCTTTTATCCTTACTAGTTTGGGTGACTCTCTATTATTCATTTTTTTCTATCTCTTATTTTGGCATTTGTCAACCTAACCTTACTACCCCTTTTTCTCTACTAACAACCGCTTCTAACCATTAATATAATATGACACCAATATCTCTATAATAACCCCCTTCACAAATCCCATTTAAAACCTCTGGCACCGCTCATTTTTGTATTAGTATGTGTGTATTCCCTCTAACCAACTCATTCCCTTATCGGTTCCTGACCCTTTCAGGTAACCCTTTCCGGCGCTAATCGGTCCCTTCCTGTCTCAACATCTCTCGTTGCAGACTCCTACACCAATACCCTTATTACAAAATATCACCATCAACAACAAATATAATTACCATCCACATTACTCACCTCTACATATAATCCCTGCCTACTGTGTCCCTAAAATATCTAACACCTCTTTATATATTATCAGCATCTCAACACTTTATTTTCCCTAACTCCCATTAACTCTATTCAACTAACTCCAATGCCCTTATTTACCACTATTCCCAAACTCTTTACAACATTTCACATTAATATACCATTAGAAAATTCATCACTTATCTACTAACAACAATACTTCTCAATAGCCAAATCTATTACCTGCATAATCATTTACTAACCCTTTAGAATCTAAATCTCATAATATCCTTTAAAATCATTATTAACTTTTCTACAGTACATAGTTTACATAAAAATACATAAAATACACAACAGCAAAGTACACAAATACATTGACATTAATATACACAAACATATACAATCCACCTTATCATCTTATCATTTACCATAAATCAATCATAATCAGTCCATTTCAAAAAACACTATCACATTTTTAAATGTTCATAACACAATAAAATAATTATCCTCCATCGTCAAACAATAGTCTTATCTTTGGTCTGTACAATTTATTTTTTATTAAATACATTATATTAACATCATTAATATAACACTTATTTAAATTCTTATATTTTACAAAACCGTCATCATTAATAGGGTTATTACCTATCAATTCATCATACAACCTGTCACGATTGGTTATTGTCCTGTCACCTCCAGTATAATTAGTCACCACTAGGTACGTTTTAAAGTCATTATTTCCATTATCATCTTCTCCTACTGCTATATCAGCTTCATTACAAGGTAAGTATTTACTTTTATTATCAATCATCTCTACTCCTAACCTTTCCATAAATTCTTCATAAGTTCTACTCATCTTAAAAATCTCTATTTCTCTCTTTCTCTCACCATATTTCTCACAATACCTCTCTACACTCTCTCTCTCAATATATCTCTCTCTATCACACCAAGCTACATTCTCTCTTTCAATATTTGCAGGGGACTCTACTATTTTATCACTGCACCACCTGTGAAGTGCACTAAAAAAACCAGGGACAACTTTATTTGTAGACCTATCGTCTCCCAAATACGCACGTGAAGCCTTTTCTTCACCCCCGACTACAACATTACGGGAAAAATTTACCCCCTGCAACCCCTTTATCTGTAAATTCTCTCTATACTTTCTCTCTAATTCATCAACACTTTTTATCACTCCATTATCAAATTCTACTCCCATTATACTTTTATCACCACTCTCAATACTCACACAATTATTTTCTAACACCATATTTTTAATTCTATTATCATAATTCTCACCACTACTTACCTTGTCTTTATTTTCATTCAATTTATTTGATTCTCTACTACTCTCTACCCCCATTTTACTCTCGTAATTTTCATCTACTTTATTCTTTTGTCTATCAAACTTCTCATTAACTAATGCAACTATTTTCTCTTCCGTTTTATCGAAACGTGCGTGCATTTCATCAATTCGTTTATCAAAATTAAAATTTTGTTTTTTGATTTCGTTTTTTATTTCGTCAAATTTTACATTAAAATTATTCTGGATTCCTCTAATTTCGCTTTTTTGTTCACTAAACAGCATTTGCATAATTTTCATAATTTCGTTATTTTCAGCCCTGTTATTTGGGACTGGTGTTGAGTGAACAACTCCTTCACTCATTACTATTGATTCTGTCATACTTATTTGACTGTTACTCGTACTGTCAGTTATGCTTAATAAAGAAATATTTTCTTTATTTTCTGCCATTATAAAAAATTTGTTAATGGTTTGTCGCTTTATTATCGTTACCACCTAACCTACAACCGTATTCTCATTTTCAATGTCCACTCTGCCACCATTCAGGCTTATTATATAAAATACATTAATATATTTTATATAGTCACCAGTTCGGGTAGCCATTTGTGACTGATCACTCTCTTTCAATATTTGAATGATAAATATAAATATATTTGTAATAAGAAATATCCAGTAACCTATATTCATCTCTATTTACATTACTTGAATGAAGCACGTGGGTCACGTACACCATAATTATTGTACTTACCATAATTTGTGAATCTGGTTGTTTCAATCTTGTTACTCTTATTTTTACCTAGGGTCCAAGGATTCGACTCAGCGAGATTGCTGACAGAGATGGTCACAGAAATGAGAATACGTTTATTGAAAACAGTTACCATCAATCCTAATTTATTCAGTAATTTTGGTTAAGCGTGTACACATAATAACATTTTAATATGGCGGCCATTACTTATCCTGGCTCTTTGTTATAAAACTTCTTTATGTTCTATCAAACATTAATTCATCAAATTCTAATTATGTAATATGCATTAGTTTCATGGTTAATTGACCTGTATGCTATTTACTTATCACTACCGCAAACCAACCCCCATTTAGAAGTTGACATCTAACGTTCACGCACTTCTCTCGCTCTCTCATCCATACATACAATTTCTAATTTACTTTCATTTGTGTACACATAATATCGGCAATTTCGAATAAAAGAGCTCTTTAATTAAATTTTGGGTTTGTCACTTCCCTGGTTAAATAGTCTGGAAGTTCTAGTAGCGTCACATGTTGATTCCAAAATGGAGAGGTTACATCTTTCTGAATACACTGATTCTACATTTACTTTTGAAAATATTACTTCACACTGTCTAGATTTTTTGTAGTTAACACTGGTTTACATTTTGACTACATTATTAATATTTTAAATCACTTAAACTGACTAATTCAGGCCAGCACAATTGTTAGCGTGTTATCGCCATGATGAATTTCTGCAGACTGGGTAGACGTAATTGTTATGTCTAGCTCTCGTCTGTCCTTTACACTGAATTTACATGGTAGTTATTGTTATTTGTTCACTATTTACTTTTAATTACATCTTGTTAATTGAAATAAAACACTAGCTGACTATTTTCGGCCAGCACAATTTTAACGTGTTACTGCCATAGTGATGTTCTGCAGACTGGGGCGAAAATTATGCAAATTTTACATATGTGTGTGTGAGTAAACGTCATCGTTCTTTGTCTCTTGTTATATAATCGCCTTGTTAGTTACGTATTTCAATCACGTCATTGTTGTTTTAATGACATTTGGCGTTGTTGGCCAATGAAACGGGAGCATGCAGCGCCGTTACTGGCGGCTGTAACCATTATAAGTCTTTTTATCTGCACGTACACTGCTGTCCTTGAAATTATTTTGTTGTCTCGGAACTGCGTTGTTGTAGGCAAAAAACCAAGGGAAATCGTATTACCCATAGAAATGACTTAAAAAACATAGAAATACCATAATTTACTACCTTGCATACCATACTTTTTATATCAGACTTTTTGTACTGTCACAGTTTACCCACTGGTATCCCTCAGATTACTCTAATGGTGAAAACATACACATACACAACACTTCACACTGTAGTCTGCTTTACACACACCACACTAAACCAGGTCAAAAGGTTTGGTCCTCTTGAGCCTTCTCAATATCCCATGTTGGTCAAGCAGCTGAATTGCCTCTACGTTAACGTGGTTATGAAGCCAGTCTTCATGCTTCTGTGCAAATTTCCTAATCTCGTCAGCAACCATTTCCACACCCAGGTCTCTGTGCAGGTCACTATTCCTTATGTACCAAGGGGCATTAACAATATTTCTCAGTACTTTATTTTGAAATCGTTGTATGATTTCGACGTTACTCGCACTGGCACACCCCCACAGCTGGATTCCATAGGTCCAAACTGGTTTGAGCACCTGCTTATACAGCATAATTTTATTATGTATTGCAAGCTTGGAGTTTGCACCAAGGAGCCAATACATTTTTTTAAATTTGAGATTCAGTTCCTCACGTTTTTTTTTAATGTGCTCTTTCCATCTAAGCTTAGCATCTAGGTTCATGCCTAGATATTTTGCTGTGTTTGCATATGGAATAGTATGATTATTTAAAACGATTGGAATTTGTTCAGTTCTTCTATTGGTAAAGTTGACATGAACTGATTTATTCTCATTAAGTTTAATGCGCCAGCGTTTTGTCCATGTGCTAATCTTTTCTTTTTAATTTAAATGGAATAACTCCTATTGTAGACCCAAGCCACGTGTTTGTTAACCAAATATACTGTAACTCACCGTCTATGGCCTTTCTGTGATGTTGTTATTTCATTTACATGTTTCGAGGCACTTGCCTCATCATCAGAACTTTATAAAACTAATGCATGTCATCAATGATGACATGTGTCAAAATATTAAAACACAATACGGCACTAAACTATATACAAAACTTGTTTTAAAAATGAGCACGTCAATGTTAGATGTGCGTTGCAAGACAACACGTGCCGTACTGACGAAATCTAGGTTTTATCTCGACCATATCGTATAGCGGTATCATACAGTATATTTGATTTCTATTGTAATTGGTCGTTCAACACGTGTGGCTTGGTACTGGCGTCGTTATATGCTTTATAAATCTCATATTCTTCAAGGGCGTTCAAATAACGCCCTTTATTGCAGAAATGAAGGGGTATTAGATTCGAGCTAAAATCCGTATAACTGTGATTATTGTCTATAAGGTGCCTGGCGAAATTTGACTTGATGTTGTCAAAGTTGTAAACTCGTGTAGGGGGTCTATGCTCAGAAAATCTTTTCAAAAAACCCCGACCCGTCTGGCCCACATAAAAAGCCTCACAGTCATTGCAGACTAGCTTATAAACTCCTGTTTTTTTTCAAGACTGGTATGTTCACGGCTGCGGAGATCATTTAAGATGTTATTACTGGTCTTATAGGAAACAACTATGTTGTTGACTTTATTAATGGGTGCCGCAATGTACTTGCGTGCCTTTGTTTCGAGGTTCTCATTTCTATTATTTATATCTTTATTTTTAATAGCATTACTCTTCTTTTTCTTTTGTTTTTTAAAATATTATCTATTACTTTTTTGTTGTACCCGTTGTTAAATGCAATGACTTTAATGGTGTTTAAATCTTCGATGTATTCCTCGATGCCAAGGGGTATAGACAATAGACGATGTATCATGCTATGGAATGCAGCTAATTTCTGTGAAATGGGGTGGAACGATGAGGCATGTATGATAGCGTCAGTCATCGTGGGCCTCCTAAATATATTAAAATGTAGTTTTTTAGTAACAATGTCCTTAGTTACTGTCAAATCCAGAAAATGTAATTGACCTCTATCTTCATTCTCCAAAGTAAACTGTATTTTGTTATTAATGCCATTCAAGTAATTGTGGAGATTGTCAATTTGACGATTTGTGCCTTTATACACCATAAAAGTGTCATCGACATATCTACCATAGAACACCACATTGTAATTATATGTAGGGTTTGCAAACAAGAAAGAATTTTCAAAGTAATTTAAGTACACCTCCGCGATAATACTAGAGAGTGGGGATCCCATTGCCAAATCCTCCAGCTGTCTGAAAAACTGTTAGTTATGTGTGAAGTAATTCTGGTCCAAAATCACTCCCAACAATTCTAATATTTCATTTATGCAATTGGCATCCAGTTTATTGGTGTTGACAAGGTTAGTTCTTAATAGACGTAAGGTTTCACTCACCGGTACATTTGTGTACAAGTTCACAATGTCAAAAGAAATAAGTTTATAGTAGGGTTCAATCATCAGGTCTTTCACTTTTTCAACGAAATCACAACTATTAATCAAACTTCGATTATTATTCAAATGTAAATTGTGTTTTAATATACTCACTAATTTTCTTGCTGCTTTGTAACCGGGTGCAGTGGTAAAATTTACTAGTGGTCTAATAGGAATCCCCTCCTTGTGGAGCTTTGGCAGACCTGATAAAACAGGCGCTTTAGAATTAATTGGTTTTAAAGACCGTCTAGTACGCTCATCAAAGAGATGTGTACACATATTTAAGCTATGATTAATTTTTTTTTACATATAAATCCGTGGGGTCAGAGGTTAGCAGGGTGATATTATTATTTGCAATGAAATCGCGTATTTTATCGTCATAATCATTCTTATTTATAATAACCAGGGTGTTACCCTTATCTGCCTTAGTGACAAGGGTTGATCGTCAGATAGTTTTTTCTTTAATGTTTTTAAAATCCTACGTTCGGCATTATAATTGATCATAGAAGGAATAGGAGAAAGTACGTTATTAAGTTGGTTACATATAATTTTAATAAATTTGTTATTTATTATGAACCGTGCTTCATCCTGTTCTTTTTGTTCATTAATTGCTTTAATCATAGTTTCGGCACTAGCAACTTCAGTTAGAATGTGCCTTATGTTGAAGTTCGGCTTATGTAATGGGAGATTGTATTTTAATCCTTTATTTAAAAGATTTTCTTCATCAGTATTTAATTCAATCGAAGTCAATTTACATAGTCGTGTATGGAATAGGCCTACGTGTTTACAACTAGCATTACTGGTTTTAGGTATTTGATCGTCTATTAACCTTTGTAACTTGCTAAGCTGTGTCGTACGCATATTGTAAACAACTATTTCTATCATACTGTTTATAAATTCCAGATAATGATCTAGTGCAGCTGGATGTACGTTATTAAGTAGTTGTAACTCACCAAGTGCAAGTGCCTCGAAACATGTAAACGAAATAACATCACAGAAAGGCCATAGACGGTGAGTTGCAGTATATTTGGTTAACAAACACGTGGCTTGGGACTACAATAGGAGTTATTCCATTTAAATTAAAATGAATAATAATAGTCGTGATAACATAGTATGCAGATTTCAGAATATTAAAACACAATTGCCATTCTGCATATTAGATTTAATAAGGCATGTTTGAAAAATAAGGTTATTCCAAATTACGCTATTATAAAGTTTAAAGGCTCGTCTATTGCAGATATGAAAGCTAAAAAACACGCAGAGATTTTTAGAATTACAGAGGAATTGAGGTCGTTACATATTAAAAAATAACTTCTTAATTCTAAATTGTATGGAGCACACTTACAACTACTTAATAACGTATATCCAGCTGCACTAGATCATTATCTGGAATTTATAAACAGTATGATAGAAATAGTTGTTTACAATATGCGTCCGACGCAGCTTAACAAGTTACAAAGGTTAATAGACGATCAAATACCTAAAACCAGTAATGCTAGTTGTAAACACGTAGGCCTATTCCATACACGACTATGTAATTTGACTTCGATTGAATTAAATACTGATGAAGAAAATCTTTTAAATAAAGGATTAAAATACAATCTCCCATTACATAAGCCGAACTTCAACATAAGGCACATTCTAACTGAAGTTGCTAGTGCCGAAACTATGATTAAAGCAATTAATGAACAAAAAGAACAGGATGAAGCACGGTTCATAATAAATAACAAATTTAACAAAATTATATGTAACCAACTTAATAACGTACTTTCTCCTATTCCTTCTATGATCAATTATAATGCCGAACGTAGGATTTTAAAAACATTAAAGAAAAAAACTATCTGACGATCAACCCTTGTCACTAAGGCAGATAAGGGTAACACCCTGGTTATTATAAATAAGAATGATTATGACGATAAAATACGCGATTTCATTGCAAATAATAATATCACCCTGCTAACCTCTGACCCCACGGATTTATATGTAAAACATCTTAATCATAGCTTAAATATGTGTACACATCTCTTTGATGAGCGTACTAGACAGTCTTTAAAACCAATTAATTCTAAAGCGCCTGTTTTATCAGGTCTGCCAAAGCTCCACAAGGAGGGGATTCCTATTAGACCACTAGTAAATTTTACCACTGCACCCGGTTACAAAGCAGCAAGAAAATTAGTGAGTATATTAAAACACAATTTACATTTGAATAATAATCGAAGTTTGATTAAAGTTGTGATTTCGTTGAAAAAGTGAAAGACCTGATGATTGAACCCTACTATAAACTTATTTCTTTTGACATTGTGAACTTGTACTCAAATGTACCGGTGAGTGAAACCTTACGTCTATTAAGAACTAACCTTGTCAACACCAATAAACTGGATGCCAATTGCATAAATGAAATATTAGAATTGTTGGGAGTGATTTTGGACCAGAATTACTTCACACATAACAAACAGTTTTTCAGACAGCTGGAGGGTTTGGCAATGGGATCCCTGCTCTCTAGTATTCTCGCGGAGGTGTATTTAAATTACTTTGAAAATTCTTTCTTGTTTGCAAACCCTACACATAATTACAATGTAGTGTTCTATGGTAGATATGTCGATGACACTTTTATGGTGTATAAAGGCACAAATCGTCAAATTGACAATCTCCACAATTACTTGAATGGCATTAATAACAAAATACAGTTTACTTTGGAGAATGAAGATAGAGGTCAATTACATTTTCTGGATTTGACAGTAACTAAGGACATTGTTACTAAAAAACTATGTTTTAATATATTTAGGAAGCCCACGATGACTGACGCTATCATACATGCCTCATCGTTCCACCCCATTTCACAGAAATTAGCTGCATTCCATAGCATGATACATCGTCTATTGTCTATACCCCTTGGCATCGAGGAATACATCGAAGATTTAAACACCATTAAAATCATTGCATTTAACAACGGGTACAACAAAAAAGTAATAGATAATATTTAAAAAAAAACAAAAGAAAAAGAAGAGTAACGCTATTAAAAATATAGATATAAATACTAGAAATGAGAACCTCGAAACAAAGGCACGCAAGTACATTGCGGCACCTTATACGCATTTCATGCCAGGAATTTTTAAGTCAACCATTAATAAAGTCAACAACATAGTTGTTTCCTATAAGACCAGTAATAACATCTTAAATAATCTCCGCAGCCGTGAACATACCAGTCTTGAAAATAAAACAGGAGTTTATAAGCTAGTCTGCAACGACTGTGAGGCTTTTTATGTGGGCCAGACGGGTCGGGGTTTTTAGAAAAGATTTTCTGAGCATAGACCCCCTACACGAGTTTACAACTTTGACAACATCAAGTCAAATTTCGCCAGGCACCTTATAGACAATAATCACGGTTATACGGATTTTAGCTCGAATCTAATACCCCTTCATTTCTGCAATAAAGGGCGTTATTTGAACGCCCTTGAAGAATGAGATTTATAAAGCATATAACGACGCCAGTACCAAGCCACATGTGTTGAACGACCAATTACAATATAAATCAAATATACTGTACGATACCACTATGCGATATGGTCGAGATAAAACCTAGATTTCGTCAGTACGGCACGTGTTGTCTTGCAACGCACATCTAACATTGACGTGCTCATTTTTAAAACAAGTTTTGTATATAGTTTAGTGCCGTATTGTGTTTTAATATATTGACACGTCATCATTGATGACATGCATTAGTTTTATAAAGTTCTGATGATGAGGCAAGTGCCTCGAAACATGTAAACGAAATAACAACATCACAGAAAGGCCATAGACAGTGAGTTACAGTATATTTGGTTAATCTTTTCTATTGCTTCCTGCAAATTATTATTAGCCGCCAGCTCATTACTCCCGACTGCCAAGACATCTGTGTCATCCGCAAATGTAGCAATCGTTGTTTCTTCTGTTTGTGGTATATCACAGGTGTATATCAAATACAGCAGCGGACCCAGAACACTGCCCTGTGGAATACCAGCCTCGATTGGTCTCAATTCTGAGTATTGATCTTCACTTTTCACTCTGGACATTCTTCCGCTAATGTATGACTTTAGAAGTGAGCTATACTGTTTTGGAAGGAGTTGCTTTAGTTTGTATTCCAGTCCTTGGTGCCAAACTTTATCAAAAGCCTGTGCAACATCCAGGAATACAGCCGAACAAATTTTTTTTTTTTCTAACGCCTTTTCTATTACGTTAGTACTTCTATGCACCTGATCTATAGTCCTGTGCTTATTTCTAAAGCCAAATTGGTGTAGTGGAATTATGCATTTTTCTTCTATGATAAGTTTCAATCTCTTCAACAGGAGCTTTTCGTACAGTCTGGATATCACCAGTAATAGTGCAATCGGTCTATATGATGTTACTACATTCACTTGTTTGCCCGGTTTAGGAATCATATTAACTTCCGCTACCTTCCAGCACTTTGGACATACCTGAGTTGAAAGGATGCATTCACCAAGTTAGTTAATTTTACTATTCCTTTTCTAGGCAATTTTTTCAAGATTTCTCCTGTTATGAGATCATATCCCGGAGCTTTTTTTTTGTTTAAATTTGTTTTAATTTCTAATTCAACCTCTTTTGGTGTTACAGCACTTATTTCAATTGATGGGCTTTCTCCAATCACTGAAAAATCATACAACTAAGAAACAACAATATTTCAAGAAGTCTGAGTATATCATTTAGAGAACGCCGAACTAAAAGAAGAAGCCTGTACTGGAAGATAGCTTGAGTGTCAATACAATAAAATTCGATATTCCAAAGAAGTATGAATTTAGTAATCATAGAAGAAAATATAATTCAACATTTAATCTAATAAGAAATCCCAGAGAAGGAACAGATCACGAAGCCTAGCATTACCTTTAAGATGATAAACATCAACTAGAACTGAACCCGTTGCAGTTGTGAAGAGTTCAGATTCAAGCTATTTACATTTATATGGTAGATATTCTTACCTTATTTATTAAAAATTTACACACTAACGTTATTTGGTATGGATTAAAGAAAAGAATAAATCATACACAGTATTAAATAATATAAATCAGCTTAATAATTGTTAACCCTGAGATAGAGTTTGTTTTTTATGAGCAGATAGAAATACCATACAAATAATAAAATAACAGTACGTTAAATGGCATCCACAATTTATGGCGCCCACACGTGAAAGCAAAGATTTTCTTTAACCCAGCACCAAATAACATAAATTAAATAATAGGTAAGAGTGCCACACTGAATTAATTAAATTACAATAAAATAATTTTATATACATACACAAACTTTCACTGGTGAACACTTACTTTTGGTTTTTGTCCCAAACGTTTCGACGTGGTGTCCGTCTTCCTCAGTGGGATTTGAGATACAGAGTGTCAGTACAAAGTAACCGTTATGGGTTGTAGGTGTGTGTGGTGGGGGGGAATTGGCGCTGGGATTCAAAGTGTGTGAAATTTAACTAGAATAAAAAATTTACTTGTAGTTAAATTAATTTAAATATTGTAACATGGCTAACAAACCGGAACAGAGATATGTATTAAGAAGTAATAGTGCTGAAGAGGAGGAAGCTGAAATGGAACAGCCACCTAAAGAAATTGAACAAATAAATATAAAGGCAATGATGGCTAATTTTAACCATTTTAATAGTAAATTAGACCAACATAAGACTGATAATGCTAACCAGTTAAAGGCTTTTTCTGAGCAAAAAAATGCTGATTCTAAACAGTTAAAGGCTGAAATAACCAGTAAATTTGACCAACATATGACTGATAATTCTAACCAGTTAAATGCTTTTGACCAGCAAAATGATAGATTAGACAGGCAAAATGATAAATTAGATCAATTTAGAGCTGAAGTTACGGATAAAGTGGATAAACAGAACACTGAATTAAAGGAGACCATTCGACAACAAATAAATGGTGTGAATGATAAATTAGACCAGCAGAAGGCTGAAATCAAGTTAATATTGGAAAATTATGAGGAAAGGAACGTCAGGCAATTCACAGAAGTGAAATTGAATATAGAAACAATGAAAGAAATAATGAGTGATGAAAACCAGTCAATAGAAACAACGATAGAAGATGACAAGCAAAGTGTGGAAACATTGAATAAGATAACGGAAGAAGTAATAAATGATAACAAAACGGAGATAGAAATAATACCAAACGATCAAAACAGGGAGCAAGTAAGTCAGAAAACAGAAGATAAGGGTAAGGAAATAGAGAATAAAGTAGAGACAAATACATCGCTATCTGAGAATAAAAGTAACAGAGACAAAGAAAAGATGATGCACATAGAAATTAACATTAAGGGAGTAAAGAAACAAATATTTAAGAAAACGAAAGAAAGGAGAATAATACGTCCTAAGAAACTCAGAAATACACAGGAAGAATTAGATATGATTAGGAGTGGGCTGGTTAATATACTTAATCTCCCAATCGCTAATTACAGAGAAAGAACAGAGTTAAAAAATTATAGAAAAAACAACCAAATTAATATTTAAATTAAATATAACAGAAAATGAAATGAATAATACCAGATCAGTGATGTCATCGATAATTGAGAGGCCATTGAAACATCTGTGCAATAAACAAAATGATAAAGTGATTGATCTAAGCTTCAATACCATTGAAAATGTTATAACGGAAATCTTCCAGTACAAGATACTGAGCGGTATCTCAAGAACCGAAATCATTATGGACGCTGTAATAATCCGTGCAAAACAAAGGTAATGGTAATGGGGGAGAAAATAATAAATATAGAGATTGGAGGAGTGAAGATAGAACAAGTCAAACAATTCAAATATCTAGGGGTTGTAATAGACAGTAATGGGAAACAAGAAGCCGCATTAAATGAAAGAATTGAAAAGGCAATAAAAGTATACTATGCATTAAACAGTAGATTTATAAATAAGAAGGAGATATCAAGAAAAACGAAAATGAGTGTGTATAAAACAGTATATAGACCGGTTTTAACATACGGCTGTGAGACGTGGGTGCTATCCAAAAGCCAAAAAAGTAAAATCCAGGCGGCAGAAATGAAATATCTTAGGAGAGTAGTGGGAGTAACAAGGAAGAACAGAGTTAGGAATACACAAATAAGAGAGGATCTGGAAGTGATATCGATTCTGGATTTTATTGCACAGAGACAACTATGCTGGTGGGGACACATGCAGAGAATGGATAGTGATAGAATGGTAAAACAGGTTTGGGAGGCAAAATCAGGGGGGAGAAAGAAGAGAGGAAGACCGCGACTGACTTGGGATGGAATGATGGGAAACATTTTGAGAGAAAGAGGCTTGGGCTGGAGGGAAGCGAAGACATTGTCAATGGATAGAGTAAGATGGAAAAAATTTGTATATAGAGTGTAGTTGATGTACTTATCATATATTGATGTAACACGACACCAATATGGTATAAGGGTATTTTGATAATAAAAATATAAAATAATCCGTGCAACAAGGATAACTTATGTATTTCACAACGGATGAACTAAATATGAAAAATATGGAAAGAAGGGACTGATTTTCTGGGTATTGACCAAAGCGAACTAATTGAACAAAGATTAGATTAATTATTAATACAGACGACATAATATGAAAGTTGTTACTAAAAAAAAAAAATGTTATTCTATGAATTAAGATGAAATGGATCAACAGAATACCAAGTTAAAAGAAACCAATCAAAAACAAATAAATGTTGTGAATAATAAATTAGACCAGCAGGAGGTTGAAATAAAATTAATATTGCAAAGGCATAAGGAAATGGACCATCAGTTACTGAATGAAGCAATGGAAGATAAACTTGGCAAGATAATAGGAGTGCAATACAAGTGACCCATAAGTGAGAAGATGAATTTAAGTAAGAAGTTATACCCAATACCCTACAAAGTAAGAGAGCAAATAAAAGAAGAAATCGACACAGGATTAGTAAAAAAAATAAGTGAATAATTCAGTCAAAACACACAAGCCCGTTAGTAGTAATTCCCATATAAGGATAAGTCCTTAATATTGTGTTTGGATGAGCGTCAAATTAATCAGATGATAATTCCTGATAAGGCGTCACCAAAGAATATAAGAATAGTTTTAAAACGTTTTAATAACGTCATTTTTTAATAATTGTAATGCTATACCTGGATATTGGCAAATATAATTGCATCCAGAAAGTATAGAATATGTGAATGGTATAAGTTATCATTTTATGAGAACACCTTTTGGGCTGGTCCATAATGTGGCCATATTTATAGAATGATTCGACTGAGTATGGGGCAAGGAGATTTTAGATGTTATTACGGTTTATGTCGATGAGTTAGTAAGTGCATGAAACAGTTGGGAAGAATATTGTAATAGAATTAAGAGGGTACTTACAGATTGGGGAAAAACAGAATGACACTCCAGTTAAATAATTTCATAGCCAGTAGAATTAAATTGTGTGGATTTATAGTAATTAAATACCAAGGTGGAAAGGTTAAAGAGACATAAAATATTAATCAGATTCGCCCATATAAATAAAGTAATAATTAAAAGAAAAATAATTCTAAGATAAATCACACATGAAATTTATAACCAGGATTGGGAAGGTGAGATTTAAAAGAAAAGATAATGTTTGTATTCATGTTTTTGAGATTTTTAGCCATGAAAGTAGGCACAATTATTATTTTATACTTATTATTTTTTATGTAAAACCAGTTGGTTTGATTAATGTTATTTTAATCCATAAATGAGTGTGTAAGATACGGTGATTCGTGATAGTGATGAACCATATTTGTTATGTTAATAAAAAAAACAATTTATGAAAAGGACTTTGTGATATACAATTAGCGAATTAATCAAATGTTGTCAATATTAATGTTAGACCATGGTTGTGATAAGAAATTAATTATTTCAAAATCTCATATCAAATTATATCTGAGATTATGAAATAAGGGAAGGTATTATGTACTGCTGTTAAAATACACCGCAGTACATAAGAATCAAATAATAATTTTAAAAGAGAAAAGGTATAAAATTAGTAGTATTATGAACATGTGTTAGAAGTGTAGACAAAAAAACTGATTTGTGAGTCACGACCAACATAGAGGTAGACTCCAATATTATATAGAACAGCATTAAGAAATATGTGTTGACAATTATTATATTAAATTGGAAATAAACATTCAAATAAAATGAAAGATTGATAGAATAGTAATTTAACATATACTAATTATATGGATAATGTAAAAAAGCAAATAAATGTAATTAATAATAATTAATAAAATTATATATGTTGTTAAGAGTCATATGATGGAAAGATGTGACGAATGTAGTTAGGTATCCAAATGGCAAATTGTAAATTGTTAGATTTGAATTGTATTTAAATGAAAGAAAATTTGTTTAGTCTAATTTTACATTTAAAAAGAGCCACATCAAAAAGTCTAATTTTATATGTAATAAGATACACATTAAAAGAGTTTATTTTTGTATTTAATAAAGGAAACCTTTAAAGGAAGGGAGTTAACATTGATATTGAATTTAATAAACATACGAGAGTATAAATCTATAACATTGAAATAATCATAATTTGTATACAACTTAATAAACAACAATATTTCAAGAAGTATGAGTATATCATTTAGAGAATGCCGAACTAAAAGAAGAAGCCTGTACTGGAAGATAGTTTGAGTGTCAATACAATAAAATTCGATATTCTGAAGAAGTATGAATTTAGTAATCATAGAAGAAAATATAATTCAACATTTAATCTAATAAGAAATCCCAGAGAAGGAACAGATCACGAAGCCTAGCATTACCTTTAAGATGATAAACATCAACTAGAATTGAACCAAATATACTGTTACTCACCATCTATGGCCTTTCCGTGATGTTATTTCGTTGTTTACATGTTTCGAGGCACTTGCCTCGTCATCAGAACTTTATAAAATCTAATGTATGTCATCAATGATGACATGTGTCAAAATACTAAAATACAATATGGCATTAAACTATATACAGAACTTGCTTTAAAAATGAGCACGTCAATGTTAGGTGTGCCTTGCAAGACAACACGCGCCGTACTGACGAAATCTAAGTTTTATCTCGACCATATCGCATAGCGGTATCGTACAGTATATTTGATTTCTATTGTAATTGGTCGTTCAACACGTGTGGCTTGGTACTGGTGTCGTTATATGCTTTATAAATCTCACATTCTTCAAGGGCGTTCAAATAACGTCCTTTATTGCAGAAATGAAGGGGTATTAGATTCGAGCTAAAATCCGTGTAACTGTGATTATTGTCTATAAGGTGCCTGGCGAAATTTGACTTGATGTTGTCAAAGTTGTAAAACTCGTGTAGGGGGTCTATGTTCAGAAAATCTTTTCAAAAAAACCTCGACCTGTCTGGCCCACATAAAAAGCCTCACAGTCGTTGCAGACTAGCTTGTAAACTCCTGTTTTATTTTCAAGACTGGTATGTTCACGGCTGCAGAGATTATTTAAGATGTTATTACTGGTCTTATAGGAAACAACTATGTTGTTGACTTTATTAATGGTTGACTTAAAAATTCCTGGCATGAAATGGGTATAAGGTGCCGCAATGTACTTGCACAACATCACGGAAAGGCCATAGACGGTGAGTAACAGTATATTTGGTTAACAAACACGTGGCTTGGGACTACAATAGGAGTTATTCCATTTAAATCAAAACTAGAATTGAACCCGTTGCAGTTGTGAAGAGTTCAGATTCAAGCTATTTACATTTATATGGTACATATTCTTACCTTGTTATTTATTAAAAAATTTATACACTAACGTTATTTGGTACGGATTAAAGAAAAGAATGTAAAGATACATAACGGATCGAAATACATAAATAAATAAATAATACTGCCAGGACTTACCTGCGCTAGTTTTCACTTACCTGCTGGATTAAATTTTTCTCAGAAGCCCAGAGTCGCCACGATATTTTTATAGGTTAAAATATCGAAAACCGTCACACTTTACCTTAATAAAAACAGGACAATTTAGCAATCTGACCACCCCAATAATAATTCAGAAGATATCCGGGAACGTTTAGACGAATCTTGCAGCACAGAAATGAGAAAGTGGTAATGACGAAATAACTTAGACTAACACATGGTTATACCGTAAACTAAATAATTTTAATTACTCAAAAACGTTTTCATTATTATTACAAGAACACTACAACACCAATTTTGATATATATTTTTGGTACCATATTTAAATATTCTTACTTCTAAGACAGTCCATTCTGCTCACGCACGCTTTCATACAATTTTATACTTTACCCTTATTGATTATATTTGATTATTTCACAAATTTAGTATTACACTGTCCACTGCCGCGATTCCGTATAACACGTGGTTTGTTCACCCGATTTCGATTGTCCATTATTTAATTGTTGTCACACCCGTCCAAGTCACCAGTTGTACACTTGTTCAGTCCGTTAATTCCGCAGGTCCCGGTCGGTATTAACGATATTGTTGAATTAGTCACATTTTATAAAACTCCACCGACCGGGCCCGAACAAAACTGTCAGCGTCTGTTAGTGAAGTCAGTTTCTCGTGGACTGCCCAGAACGGCATAGCATGCACCGCTAACTTGATTTCATCGTTTTTGGTTGTGGAAACCAATGCCTTGTAGTTGTTCGTCGCTGGTTATTTCCATACAACACATGCAGTTGGTGGTGCGTTCTTCGTATTAGGATATTTGCTAGGCACTGGCTGACGTCACGAGATGGGCGGACTTTGAGCTCTACATCCGCCAGCAAGGTAGATGAAGGTGGACAAAAATTGTTTCTTAGCCATTTTAGTTTCATAAGTTGGCTTGGGTCCGCGCGTATGCTCGTGTGATGCATATGGGCGCGCGGCCACATTCTCGCAAAGTTCTTGGAAATGAAGGCTGGGTGAATTCTTGGTTACCGATTGCACAACTATGGTCACGTATTACTGCTTTATTACAACACTGTTCTTTCAGCACGTGGTCTGTCACAATGAGAAATAAATTTACAAATATTTTAATAAAACCCCAAATGTAATAAAATAAAATAACCCGCAATTTTGACCCGTTACAATACCCCCCCAATGAGAGGTCTTCTGTCAAAACAGAAGAAATCTCATTGCTAAAACCCCTAAGAGGACCGGTGAGGAACTGGTGCCACACAACCCCCTTTTCATTCTTACACTTCATGGGTAAACGACCCCCCTGGCTCGGCGACTATGGACGCATCTGAACGAGATCACTGGACTTCTCCGTGCGAGATCCCAACACCGAAAAATCGAACAGATACGCACCACAGCGCACCTCGCCTTCTAACATGTTTCCCCAGAAATCCAAATCCCTGGCTTATATCATGCCAGATCCTCAACCGATATGTTCCCCCTTATATGCAAACTGGGCTGCCTTTAGCAGATACTGGGCTCACACACACACTTATACTATATACTGTAAACTTAAAATATTATTCGAAAATTTACTGTTAACTTAAAATATTATTCGAAAATTTATTTAAGTTAAAATTCATTAGCTGTTTTCCTTGAAAACAAAACACAAATTTTGCATCTATCCTGCATAATTCTCTTCATTAGTTTTTTGTTATTAAAAAATAAACACATTAAACATTTCTTAAAATAGGAACATCCTTAACCTAACATGTGATTACAGCTATATTCTAACAATACAATTCAATAAAAATACCAATAATACACAAATAATAACATCATCAAAGTTCAAAATAGCAGTTAGCTGGCAGGCGCAAAATCAAGAAAATTTTCTTCTTCTTTTTTTTTCCAAAAAAATTTTAAATTCAAAAAATTTAAATTTATTAAAATATATATTTTCCTTTTTTATATTGAAATTATTTAAAAAATTGTTCAAATTGATTAAAAGCAAAATTGGCTTTACTTCCTTGCTACACGTGTCTAGTATAGAACCTCACCTATCAGCTGATCAAAACTGGGTCAAGTCAATAACCTTGACCTACATACGTTATACACAAGTTACATCTGAAAATACATTATACATCTGTAAAATTCTATCTTTAAACACAAAAACACAATAAAATAAAACATTTAAAATAACAAAATATTATTATAATTAACAATCAAATTGATATTTAAATTATTCAAAATAAACACTTTATAGCTTTACATTTCAAATTCTATTAAAATTGTCACTGGTTGCAATAAAATTTTATATCTTTACTATAAATCTCTTTATTTAAACATCTTATTCTCCCTTACTTGGGGTGATTTAATCATTTATATTAGCTTGATTTGCCACTTGGCATTTATACATTTATAATTAACATTGCAATTATTACATTAAAATAACCAAATCACATTTAACTTTGGTCAACCTCTACACACCCTATATCTTTTAAATTTGCGTATAACAATTATAAACATTTTACATTTTACTTAATTGAACTTTTATTAATTACCCATCAATTATTTATCATTTGATTCTTCACAAAATTCAAATTTATTATTACCCTTCATGTTACATTATATTTCATTTCTGATTACCTTTCTACTATGAATTTTCTACCTAACTCTTCACATTTTAATCATTGATTAGTCTGGGTGACACCTGTATTCTCTATGCTTTCAATCGAATAGACATTTTAATATTACTCCCTTTCTTACTAACAACCACTATTAACAACTTATGACACCAATCTCTCAATTATCAACACCTTCATTAATTCCACTTACCTCTGGCACCGCTCATCTTTGTACTAGGATGTGTGTTCCCAACCTGGCTATATACATACGAACCCTTTGCCCCTCCAAAATATCGGCAAACACTCCCTTAAACTACTCTATCCCCGCCACAACGCCGCACGCTGGTCTCTCGCCACGCCGCACGCTGCTCACACCTTACCACCTCATCCTTACTACAAAATATCATCATCAACAAATATATTTATATACCATTCACATTACGCATCTCTACATATAATCACTACTACTGTGTCCCTAAAATATCTAATACCCTCTTTGTTTTTCACTGGTATTTCAAAATTCTTATTCTCTCTGACTCCTATTACAATTAACTCTACTTAACTCACCTGCCTTATTTCATTATCACCCAAACCCTTTTTACAACTTCTCACCTGGATATAACACTAGAAAATTCATCACTTCTCCCCTTATAATAATATACCTCAATTTGAACGTATTATCTGTTTAATCATCCACTAATCATTATATAATCTTATTATAATCTTACTATAAATCATTTCACTTCATTTTCAAACTTCCTTCTGTACAACCTTAATCAAGTAATTATTTTTCAATTATTTAATTCAATTCTTTAAAAGTTCACAATTATTTTCATCGCTTATTTAGTCTGTCAAACTTTATAATTATTATTAATTTATACGGGTTAATTGCAAATTTAATTTAACTGATAATTAATGTTATCACTTTCTACTATACATACACATTGTTTACATAACACATAGTACACCATAATGTAGTACACAAATACATTTAACATAATGACATCAACACATAAAAGAATATACAGTCCAACTTATTATTTGTTATCATCAACCACAAATCGTTGCATAAGACAATGCACTTCAAAACCACACTATTCACATAACTAAATGTTCATAAACAACAAACAATCACCCTCCATCGTCGAATAATAGTCTAATCTTATGACTATACCAGTCATTTACAATTACATACATAATCTCATGATTATAAACATAATGATTATCTGTCTTGTCATATTCTTCTACAATATCATTTGAATTAATATGATTATTCCATATTATTCTCTCATGTACCTGGTCACGCTCGAGTATAGTCCTGTCGCCGTTATTATATTCTGTTAAAATCAAGTGAGTTATATTATCATCGTTAACATCATCTACTGCTATCTCAGTTTCACTATACGGTAAGTACTCATTATTATTATTACTTCTCTCTCCGCCTAACCTTTCTATGAATTCTTCATAACTTCTCTTTACTTTAAATATCTCTATTTCTCTCTTTCTCAAAACATTTCTCACCATCATACCAAGCTACGCACTCTCTCTCAAAATATGCAGGGGACACTAACTTATCATTACGGCACCACCTATGAAGTGGACAAAAACCCAGGGAAATTTATTTACAGACATATCGTCTTCCAAATACTCACGTGAAGCCATTTCTTTACCCCCCACTACAACATTACGGGAAAAATCTACTACCTGCATCCACTCTACCTGTAAATTCTTTCTACTCTCTCTCTCTAATTCATCACACACAAACATCTTATTATCAACTTCTACAATTTCGTTATCACTATCAACATTATACAATCATTTTCTAACACCATTTTTTTATTTGTATTGTCATTGTTATCACTTGTAAACCCATTATTTAAATCATCATTTCCACTATTACTTACCCTGTCATCTTTGTTCGATTTTAATTTGTTTATTACTTTCTCATTTTCTAATTCTATTTCGCCTAACCGCGTCTCTATTTCACTCAATCTCTTATCATAACTACAGCCTTGTTCCTGAATTTCTTTTTTCATTTCATCGATTTTTACGTTAAAATCATTTTTCTGTTCGCTAAATTGTTCGTCAAGTTTACTAAAATTTTGATCAAAAAGCATTTGCATCATTTTTATTATTTCTGCCATTTTTAAAAATTTTGTTTAAATATTTCTTTCAAAAAAATTATTCTGTGTAATCAATATTACACAATCTTCTTATATATAAATCTTATTATTGTACTATTCCCTACCACATTTAATCACAATATAACCTTACTTTTACGTACGTAATTATATACGATAAATATTTTTTACAAATCCGTCATTACCACATCCTATTTTCTGTGCTTTAAAATAGGTCTACCTCGTATAAACAAAATTAAACGAGAATCCTGGCAGCGTGAGCCAAATGTAAAGATACAAAACTGATCGAAATACATAAATAAATAAATAATACTGCCAGGGCTTACCTGCGCTAGTTTTCACTTACCTGCTGCATTAAATTTTTCTCAGAAGCCCAGAGTCGCCACGATATTTTTATAGGTTAAAATATCGAAAACCGTCACACTTTACCTTAATAAAAACAGGACAATTTAGCAATCTGACCACCCCAATAATAATTCAGAAGATATCCGGGAACGTTTAGACGAATCTTGCAGCACAGAAATGAGAAAGTGGTAATGACGAAATAATTTAGACTAACACATGGTTATACCGTAAACTAAATAATTTTAATTACTCAAAAATGTTTTCATTATTATTACAAGAACACTACAAGACCAATTTTGATATATATTTTTGGTACCATATTTAAATATTCTTACTTCTAAGACAGCCCATTCTGCTCACGCACGCTTTCATACAATTTTATACTTTACCCTTATTGATTATGTTTGATTATTTCACAAATTTATTATTTCACTGTCCACTGCCGCGATTCTGTATAACACGTGGTTTGTTCACCCGATTTAGATTGTCCGTTATTTAATTGTTGTCACACCCCCCAAGTCACCAGTTGTACACTTGTTCAGTCCGTTAATTCCGCGGGTCCCGGTCGGTATTAACGATATTGTTGAATTAGTCACATTTTATAAAACTCCACCGACCGGGCCCGAACAAAACTGTCAGCGTCTGTTAGTGAAGTTGGTTTCTCGTGGACTGCCCAGAACGGCATAGCATGCGTTGCTAACTTGATTTCATCGTTTTTGGTTGTGGAAACCAATGCCTTATAGTTGTTTGTCGCTGGTTATTTCCATTCAACACATGCAGTTGGTGGTGCGTTCTTCGTATTAGGATATTTGCTAGGCACTGGCTGACGTCACGAGATGGGCGGACTTTGAGCTCTACATCCGCCAGCAAGGTAGATGAAGGTGGACAAAAATTGTTTCTTAGCCATTTTAGTTTCATAAGTCGGCTTGGGTCCGCGCGTATGCTCGTGTGATGCATATGGGCACGCGGCCACATTCTCGCAAAGTTCTTGGAAATGAAGGCTGGGTGAATTCTTGGTTACCGATTGCACAACTATGGTCACATATTACTGCTTTATTACAACACTGTTCTTTCAGCACATGGTCTGTCACAATGAGAAATAAATTTACAAATATTTTAATAAAACCCCAAATGTAATAAAATAAAATAACCCGCAATTTTGACCCGTTACAAGAATAAATCATACACAGTATTAAATAATATAAAATCAGCTTAATAATTGTTAACCCTGAGATAGAGTTTTCTTTTTATGAGCAGATAGAAATACCATACAAATAATAAAATAACAGTACATTAAATGGCATCCACAATGTATGGCATATAGAAATAAAATATCTGCAAATAATTACAGTACAATATATATTCAATCACTTTCTGCTACAGTCCGTTTCTTGATGTATATAATATATTTAATATTTACAATGAATTTACCTCAAGATATTTTTTTTCCTTATTAGGAACATGTTTCGGGTACCATCTTGTACTCATCCTCACCCTTCCAGTTTTTGTGTCTGGTGAAGTACATACGTGTTGGTTGACTATTATTATTGTGGCTTCCTGTTGACTTCTGGTACTTCAAATTGGTTTTATTGTGTATGATTGTGGTGTATGTGTTAGTTTTTTGTATATTTTCGATGTTGAGTGCTTTGAATATTGTGTCATGTTTTGTATTTGTTCAGGTATTCGTTTGTTTTGTGTTTTATGTTTGTATATTTGTAAATTTTCCCAAATGTTCATTATGGTGCCTTTGTGAGGTTTATGTTTTATTAGTGTCACATTGGTTATGCCTGGGAATTCATGTCCTGTGTTTATTGCATGTGTGGCTAAATTGGATTTATATATTTCTGGGTTTTTGAATGCGTTTAGGTGTTCAAAATACCGTTTTTTCAGCTGTTTTTTTTTGTTTGTCCTATGTAACATTTATTGCAATCTTGGCATTCAATTTTGTATATACCATTAGTTGTTATATTATCTTTGTTGTGTGGGCCATTTAGTTTTTGTAAATTATTTTTATTAGTTTTGTATGCTATTTTTATATCTGTGTTTTTAAATAGTTTTGTTAGCTTTGTCATTTTATTATTTATGTAAGTGAATGTGGCCCATTTGTTGTTGTTGTTATTATTTATGTGTTGTTCATTTTGATTAATTCTTAATTGTTCAGTTTTTATTTTATATTTGATTTTATTTTCTATTTTGTTTACAGTATTTTTATTGTATCCATTTTCATAACCAATTTGGTATATTATATTTCTTTCTTTGTCAGTTTCTTGTTTGTTTAGGGGAATTTTGTACATTCTGTTAAATAGCGAATAGAATGCTGCCATTTTATGTTGTGGTGGGTGGTCAGAATGGTTAGGTATAATGATGTTGGTTTTCTGTATATTGCATATTGTATGTGGTTCTATGTATCAAATAACAAAAACACAAATGCAGAGAACATACTGAAACAAATCAATAACATACATCCTAAAATACAATTCAGAGAAGAAAAAGAAAAACATAACAAAATCAACTATTTAGACATAACCATCACAAGAAACAACAACCACATACAATATGCAATATACAGAAAACCAACTTCTACTAACATCATTATACCTAACCATTCTGACCACCCACCACAACATAAAATGGCAGCATTCTATTTGCTATTTAACAGAATGTACAAAATTCCCCTAAACAAACAAGAAAATGACAAAGAAAAAAAATATAATATATTTATATTTTTCAGTGAAACGTGCGTCAGGTGATAAAAAGAATATATGAAATTTATACTACTTGCAGAAGAAACAAATTAAATAACATCACTATATATATATATATATATATATATATGTGTATGTGTGTGTGTGTGTGTGTTTTCCACATATTCACTCGCAGACTTACATGATCAGAATTTTTAATTACAAGTTTTTTTCAACTGACAATCATGTTTTTTATGTTATATATTTTTGAATATAATAATATATAGTATTATTGAAAGCTAAAGGCATCAAAATACACAAGATCCTTTACAAGTTGTAAAATGTGTCAATATGAATCTTTCCCCCTTCTCAATCACTTACTCATACTCTCACCTCTTCTGTCCATCCTCACACAGTCAGGTCAGCTGTACGGAATTGTACGTTTATTATTTCAAAAGGGATAAATAACTACACTAATTAATAATTACAACCATAATGCAAATCATACATACATCAAATTAATTAAATTTATATTGCAACAGTACAAACAGTAATGATACTGTGCATTGCCCAAATAAATAAAATAAATAATAAAAAGGAATAAATAAAAATTAATAAACATGATTCAGATTGCATCAGCTGAAGCGTAGTAAAAATAGGGAGTACAGAATTCATGCATGGACATGGAGTTTCGACACACCTGTCGCTAGTGTTGTGTACGCGCGTATTTTGTTAGTGTGTGTGAAACCTGTCTGTTCCTGAAATGTAACCAACCCTTTTCAAGTAGAATAGTTATATGTTTATTGTTAATTATAAGAAAAGTATGTATGATAGGATAAAACAAAAACACCAAAGTGTGTAGAAATTATAGATAAATAAAATGTTAAAAAACCATACAGAGGTGACGAAAAGTGCAATTACTATACGTAAAAAATGAATAACTCTTTTTGTGAATACCATAAAGAAGTGCAATTTACGTATAGTAATCACATAAAAATTAGTGATCGATTGAACATCGAGTGAGGTGAAAGAAACTTCGTAATTCGCGAAAATAGTGAATTGAACCAGAGTGGGGGGAGTGATGCCTCGACAGAATCTGACAAGTTGAAAAGTGTTCAGACAGGAATTTTTGCATGACCTGACAATAAATACCAGGTCGTGCTAATAAAGTTTCTTCTTCTTGATTCAACCATTGCTGCAGGAGGCTATGTCAGTCGACGACACAAATTCACAATTATCATAAGAGTCACAGGATCAACTAGCTACACAGCCAGAGCTGCAAAATACATACGATGAGGTCTATGGACACACCGGCAGCATATGACGTGAGACGAGACGACTGTTAATCAGCACACATAGAGGACACGACCAGAGGACCAGAGCACATGCAGAGGACACGACCAGAGGACCAGAAGCACATGCAGAGGACACGACCAGAGGACCCGAAGCACATGCAGAGGACACGACCATTAGGACACAGAGGACGTACAGATGAATAACCACATCAAATGAGGTGATAAAAAAACATTTAATTACAGACAGTTGAAAGACACTAATTAAAGTTTGAATGGAAGACATTCAACCAATATTAAAATAAATAAATGATACATAAATGTAAAAGCAGTAAAAATTAGAATAATATTTCTTGTATCAAATTTAGAAATTAGTAACGTAAATGATAAGAGAAATAAGTAATTTTAGAATTAACGTAATTAGTAAAGTCTTTGATGATAAAGAAAAAAAATGCATATGCAGTAGAAAGTAAAACAAAGTAATATAAAAGAAGTTTGAATAGAAGTAAATTCATTTTTGAAGCTAATGAATTAGCAATTGCAAAAATATGAACATACCATGAGTAAGCCGAGAGCAAAATAAACATTTTAAAGTAATTACAATTAGATAATAAGAGTTGTATATAACTTACGTATGTAATTTGTTAGCAATAAGTTATGTACAAAAACGTCGTACAAACGATTTAATAATGAGTTATTGTCTAATATCCGATATGAGAGATGTTGTTTAAATAAATAAATAATGGAACGATTTTAAATGTAAATAACGTATCATCTTATTACGATTACACCCAGGAATTCAATACACAATATATAAATGTATTTAAATTGGTTAACTTGCATTGTATAAATAATTGTCTCCCAAAAGCATGAGGCTATACAAGTTAAATTAACTTGAATCGACGTTTTGTATTGTTTTAATTGGCGCTCCACAAATTTAAATAACCATCAATTTGTTATGTTGTAAAACACACACACACACACACACACACACACACACACACACACACACACACACACACACACACACACACACACACACACACACACACACACACACACACACACACACAGTTTTATATTTTTGAAGAAGAAAATGTTTTTTATTATTTATTACAACGTTCTGACAGTTTATTTTACATTACTGTCATCTTCAAATGAGAAGAAAGGAAGGTAAGAAAGAACTACTGCTTAACTGCCTTCATTGCTATATCACAAGCTTTTGTTGAAGTATGGCATGAAGAATTATTATTCAAGGGGTAAAAATAAACCTGTCCCATCACGTCTTTCTCTTACTTAAATTGTATCATGGATGCATATACAGACTTGTTCCCCATCAAATCTGGGGTACCCAAAGTACCAGTGCTATACTTTTTGTGTACAGCCAACCTGCCAACAACCAGAAACATATAGGTTTCAACAGATCTCAGGCTAAAAAAATTGAAAATTAAAGCCAACACAGCCTGTGTAACTTTCACTATAACAAGAGATGACTGTCCCCATGTTTCTTTTGACACTGCACAGTGCTGCAGGTAAAGGGGGTGAAGTACCTGGGCCCTCACACTGACCGCTGACTCTGTCCTAAAATCTGTCTACTCTTACAGCAAGACTATTTGACTATCTGATTTATACCGCAAGAAAGATACACTCAACAAACTGGCCTACAACTTACACGTAAAACTAACGCAAGTATTACACCATATAGAACTTGAAAACGTAATACAACACACGCAAAACAACATAGAAAAACTCACATCGAAAATACAAGATAGACATAACAAAAAATTTAATAACATCATAACATGCATAAATGAAATAATCCCCACACCAACACACAAATTCCACACACGCACAGTAAACACAACTAATATCAGTTTCAGAAATGATGAAATAACCTTATTAGACAAAGGACTAAAACATAATTTAAAAAGCAATACATCGAACAACAACAGCAACAGACATATACGCGACTTAATCATAGACGCCGAAACAGCCATACAAAATGCACACATCAACGACCATGACACCATACGACATGACATAAAATGTAAATTACAACACACACAAAAACACCAACCAATAGGCCACAATAACGAAATTCGAACGCTAAAAAATATAAAACTTAAATTATATGAACATAACCTAACAATACTAAAAGCCGATAAAGGAAACAGAAACGTTATAATGGAAAACCAAGATCTAAACAATAAAATCGAGACATTCTTCACCGAAAACAATATAACTAAATTATATAAAGACCCCACATTGAAATATCAAAAACAAATAAACAAATTCATAAATAACGCGAAACACATAATCCAAACAGACAACATCAAATACCTCAAACAAATCAAACCAAACCCCCCACAACTAAATGCGTTACCAAAAATACACAAACCCAATACTCCCATCAGACCATTAATAAACAACACACAAGCACCCTCACACAAAATTGCACGACACCTAGATAAATTAATCAGAAAAAACATAAATCTAACTAACAACACTTCCGTCAAAAATAGCATAGAATTAGTTAACAAAACTAAACACATCCATATTCCACACAATTCAACTTTAGCTTCTTTTGATATAACCAATCTATACACCAACGTACCCATCAAAGACACCATACTAACACTTGAACATTTACTAAGACAAAACAACACACCAGAAACGCACATACAGGAGATCATCACACTCACCAAAATAATCACTGAACAAAATTACTTCTCATACAACAACACGATTTACACACAAACAGACGGACTCCCCATGGGCTCCTCTATTTCAGGAATACTAGCTGAAATATTCATACACAACATAGAACAAAAACATATATTAAACAACAACAAATACAAAAACAAAATCATCTACTGGTACAGATATGTAGATGACATTTTACTTCTATATAAAGGCAATTAAAGACAAATAGAAAATTTCTATAAATACATAAACACAATACACCCCAAACTAAAATTCACACTAGAAATAGAACATAACAATAGTATAAACTTCATGGACCTTACAATTAACAAAACAAACAACACACACACATATATAAAATATACAGGAAACCTACCACAACACTATAAAACAGGTTAATTACCTACCGTCACGCTTTTTGAAATCCGAAAACAGGATTACTCGAGTTTCGACACATTAAGTGTCATCTTCAGATCCTCGATGAATATAAGTTAAAAATACATTTGTTGATGTATGCACATCCCGTCAGATAATAAAAACAACACAAACATAACAACAAAAATACTTAAATAATTTAACTGACTATTATTTAAGTATTTTTGTTGTTATGTTTGTGTTGTTTTTGTTATCTGACGGGATGTGCATACATCAACAAATGTATTTTTAACTTATATTCATCGAGGATCTGAAGATGACACTTAATGTGTCGAAACTCGAGTAATCCTGTTTTCGGATTTCAAAAAGCGTGATGGTAGGTAATTAACCTGTTTTATAGTCTTAAAATGCTTTTGGAGGCAAATACAATGTCTACCACAACAGCCATGGTCATACACAACACATCTAACCATCCAACACAGCACAAACATGCTGCATTCAACTATATGCTCTATAGACTCACATCAATACCACAAAGTAAACAAGATTATCAGGAAGAACTTAACACAATCAAATACATAGTGATAAAAAATGTATACACCCCCGAGCTAATAAACAAACTACACAGACACATCCTAAACAAAACACCAAAACACAAAATACCAACAACACAACCTAATAAATACATCACACTTACATACTACAACTCTAACACACACAAAATCACAAACACATTCAGGAAACACAACTATAAAATAGCTTACAGAACGAACAACACCATCAAAAAACACACAAACGATACAAACACAGACACTGACACATACAACAAAACAGGAGTATGCAAATTAAACTGCAGCGATTGCAAACATTTCTACATAGGCCAGATGGGAAGATCTTTTCTTCAAGATTTTCCGAACACATAAAAGCCCTCTCTAATAACTACATACACTCCGCATTCGCCACGCACATACAGACAGAAAGCCACAGCTGCACCAAAATAGAAAACAACCTCGAAATACTACACTACTTACCAAAAAGTAGGAAACTCAACACGGCTGAACAGTATGAAATATATTGCTACGACAGCACAGAACAATCTACGCGTTTATCGAATGTGCCAGAAAGATCTCGATGTAAGCGTGTGGTGTACGTGCTACTAGACGCATTTTGCGAGAATTTTCTCGACTGTACCAGGCTTCGCTTGGGCGCTCGGACTGTGTCAAGGCCGTAGCAATTACGTAATTCACGAGAGCTAAGATGCAGTTTGGAAGCTTCTGGTGTGTGAGCGTGACTATAAATATATCGGGTAGCGGCCTTAGTTTTCAGTCCCATGCGAGATTTTGGATAGTGCGGTTCGAGAGTATTAGTGCGATATATTTACAGAGCGGTTCGGGTTATTACTGTGTACGTGCAAGTAGTTAGTAGTGAAGTGTTGCGTTTTATATTCGGACGGTATAATTGTAATACAATTGAGTTTTAATATTTGTGGACATTTTATTGTGTGTGTACAATTTTCATTTGATTTGTTGTAGAGACTGTGTTGTTAATTACGAACTGTTTTACTGTAACAATTAAAGGTGTGATTAGTGACTTAACTGGTGTCTTGTAATTATTTTGTTTCCACTGTACCTACGACGATCGAATAGACCGTCGTAACAGTGGTGTCAGAAGTGGGACAGAACGGTTAACAGTGGAAACAGTGGATACTTTGTACAAGACGAGTATAATTCGTAATTAATCGAAAAACAATGGATGCCAGTCAGATGATGGAAAATTTCCAGGCGCTGTTGTTGCAGACAGAAGAACGATGACGACAGGATTCAGAGAAAGCAGAGGAAAGACGCAGACAGGAGGCGGAAGAAGCAGAAAGACGACAAAAAGAAGAACGAAGACAAGAAAGAGAAGAAGCTGAGGAACGTCAGAAAGCACTAATGCTAGAAACAGAAGAAAGACAGGATGAAAAACGTATGCAAGAAGCAGATAAAACGGAAGCTCTCTTTGAAGTTATGCAGAAACAGTTGCAAGAACACAGTACCGCAGAATTGGGTATCCTACAAGGTGAGCTTAATAAACAAGTTACTAAAATATCGGAGGTACAAGAATCAATGACATTAAAAATAGCTGAAGTAGAAAAATCTGTCTTGACTGTTGAAGAATCGATGTCTACAAAAATATCTGTTATAGAAGAATCTGTTTCAAATACAATATCTGCAGTAGAAAACTCAATGGCAAACATAAGAGAACAAATTAAAAGTTAAGTCGAACAGTGCATGAAGATTCAACCAAAACAAATTTCTGAACAGACTGTACCAGTGATAAAGACAGAAAAAGACACAGAAAATAAGTTAATAGAGAAAGTCACTTTCCCTACAGTAGGGACAGTTCATGTCAAAGCTCCAACCTTTGACAGAAGCAGTCACTGGGCAACGTACCTCCGCCAATTTGAAGCTGCTGCATGCGCAAATAATTGGACAGAGAAAGACAAGGCTGTTTCATTTGTTCTTGCATTAAAAGGACCCGCGGCAGAATTACTACAGAAAGTGCCACCTGACAGCCAGAACATCTATGCCGAGTTGATAAAAGCTCTAGAATTACGCTACGGTGATAAACATTTGCGAGATGCGTACTGCACCCAGTTGAGAGCAAGGCGACAGCATTCCGGGGAGAGTCTTCAAGAGTTTGAAGCAAGTATTGACAGACTAATTAGACTGGCCTATCCTGAAGCGCCAGAAGATTTTTGAACGTGTTTTGCGATGCAGAGATTTACTGCCGGTGTCCGAGATAACGAACTACAGCAAGTGTTACGAATGGCAAGACACCAGAACAGTGCGGATGCCCTGGTACATGCTTTGCAATTTGAGGCCGCCAAATCAGCGTCTGGTTGGACAAGTCATAAAGTGCGCGTGCTAAAAGATCGCGACGGCACAGACGATGAGGAAGAAGAACAAGGAACAGAGACTCGACGGTCGGCGCCACAGAATAAGATAAGAAAGGATGAAAGATCGAAGTGTTATCGATGTGGGAAACCTGGACATCTACAACGAGATTGTCGGGTTAGAATTCAGCAGCAGGGAAACGAGCAATAGTCGGTACAACGGGGCGTGTGCTGACTAACTGGAGGAACGAAGCCCCTAGAGAATACGCAATTTCTACACTTCAGAAAACCAGCGGGAGCTTGGTAGTTACCGGATTTGTTCAAGAAAGGCCAACCTCGATTACAGTTGACACAGGCGCAACAGTTTCTATTGTGCGCCCCGACGTGGTGAAAGATCTCAAGCCAATCTGGTGCTCTTGCAGCTTGCGAACAGCTACTGGACGGCCTGTAAAAGTGTATGGAAAAGTGGAGATACACCTACGCCTCGGTAGACTTGAGTTTAATCATCAAGTACTTGTTGCAGACTTGTGGATGAAGCAATTCTTGGTGTGGACATTATGAACGCATACGGATTTATAGTCGACTTCAAAAACAATGTCTTGAGAATCGGAGGCGAAGAGGTAATGCTATCAACAATGACGACAGCAGAAAAATCGATGGACGTCATAAACCAAGTGGCCGTAACTGTTCCGCCAAACTCCGAAAAGATCATCATGGTTAGAACTGCGGTAGATACTAGGGGCAATCAGTGCTCTATATTCGAACCCCAGGTAGTCAGCACACCGGGCATACTAATTGCCAGAAGTTTAGTAAAACCTGACGAAACCGGAAACGTACCTATTAGAGTGGAGAATATTTTGGATCAAGCTATCACTTTACAAAGCAATACGCTCCTAGGCAAATTGACCCCTGTGGCCTGGGTAGCCGGAATAACGCAACGAAGATCCAGTTCTTCGGATACTTCTAAATTACCAGACGAACTGCAAGAATTATTGAACAGATCTTCTAACGACCTCTCAAGTGGTGAGGTAAAGGAACTCGGACAGTTTTTACACGAATTCAAAGATTGTTTTGCAGTTCGGGGACAGTCACTTGGAAGAACCTCTCTTGTGCAACATCGCATCAATACCGGGGACACAACACCGATACGCCAACCTCCTCGAAGGCCTCCATTATCTAAACAAGAGGAGATGTCTCGGTTAGTACAGGACATGTTGACAGAGGGGGTAATCGAACCTTCGTCAAGTGCTTGGTCTTCCCCTGTAGTCCTGGTAGCAATGAAGGATGGTGGATTGCGTTTCTGCGTAGACTACCGGAGGTTAAATGACGTTACAAAGAAAGACTGCTATCCATTACCTCGCGTTGACGATACACTCGACACGTTGTCCGGAGCACAGTGGTTTTCCACATTGGACCTGAAGAGTGGATATTGGCAAGTGGGTCTTCATCAAGAAGACAAGGAAAAGACCGCTTTCTCGACCCCAAGTGGCTTATTCCAATTTAACGTCATGCCATTTGGACTCTGTAATGCACCAGCAACACTTGAGAGATTGATGGACCTGATACTCCGAGGCCTGACGTGGAAAACTTGCCTTGTTTACTTAGACGATGTCATAGTGATCGGGAAGACTTTCGAAGATCATTTGGAAAACCTTAAGGAAGTTCTAACTAGAATTCACGGTGCACAACTGAAGCTGAGCCCGAAGAAGTGTTCTCTATTCCAGAAGGAAGTACAGTATTTGGGCCATCTGGTTTCGGCAGCGGGCGTTAGCATGGATCCTAATAAAGTATACACCGTAAGAGACTGGCCAGTTCCGAAGAATAAACACGAAGTTCGGAGTTTCCTGGGGTTATGCTCATATTACCGACGTTTTGTGAAAGGCTTCGCTACTATTGCTAAACCACTACATGAGCTAACAGAAAATAAACGAAACTTCCAATGGTTGAGAGAGTGTGAACAAGCATTCAGAACGTTGAAGATTGCATTATGTTCGCAGCCAATTCTCACTTCCGAAGGGAAGTACATCGTAGACACAGACGCAAGCAATACTGGTCTAGGAGCAGTTTTATCTCAAGTGCAGAACGGTGAGGAACGAGTAATAGCGTATTACAGCAAGACGCTTTCTAAACCAGAGAGACATTATTGTGTTACAAGAAGAGAGTTGTTGGCAATTGTCAGAGCTTTGGAGCACTTCCATAAGTACCTCTATGGGAGAGAGTTTTCACTACGTACTGACCATGCTGCACTTGCATGGCTCTTGAGATTTAAAAATCCGGAAGGACAGTTGGCAAGGTGGCTCGAACATCTGCAAGAGTACAACTTCAAGGTACAACATCGGCGGGGGCGCCTGCACGGTAATGCAGATGGCTTATCACGAAGACCATGCCCGGAAGACTGCCGACATTGCCACGAAAGGACGAACAAAACTCAAGCGAACATGTTCAAGCCATCACTGTAGATTTCCTGGCTGATGGCTGGACAACACAAGACTGTCGACAAGAACAGATGACTGATGAAGACATTGGACCGATCTTGACAGCAAAAGAGGAAGGTCGCCGCCCGGATTGGCAAGATATCTGCCATGGTTCCGAAGTGCTGAAGGGCTACTGGGCACAATGGGAATCTCTCACCTTAGAAAACGGATTGCTGAAAAGGGCTTGGGAAAGTGCAGATGGACGAGACGTGGTCATGCAGTTGATAGTTCCCCGAAGTAAAGTGCAGTCTGTTTTGAAGGAGATGCATGATGGAACATCTGGAGGCCATCTTGGCATTAACAAAACCCTTGACAAAATATGGAAGCGATTCTATTGGCTTCATCTTCGCCATGATGTAGAGGAATGGGTTCGGACGTGTGAAATATGTGCTGCAAGCAAGGGCCACAAACTAGAAGTAGGGGAAAAATGAGACAGTATAACGTTGGGCAACCTTTCGAGAGAATTGCCATAGACATTGCTGGACCATTCCCAGTTACTGACGATGGAAACCGGTACATCATGGTTGTAGGTGACTACTTTACTAAGTGGGTGGAAGCATACGCAATTCCAAATCAGGAGGTTACCACTGTGGCAAAGCAGCTAGTTCACAACTTCTGTTGCCGTTATGGAGCCCCTATGGAAATCCATACGGATCAAGGGAGAAATTTCGAATCAGGAGTGTTTAAAGAATTATGCCGTCTACTCGGAATTCGAAAGACCAGGACAACGCCTCTGCATCCTCAGTCGGACGGGATGGTTGAGAGATTCAACAGGACACTTGAGCAGCATCTTTCGAAAGTTGTTGACGAGAACCAAACAGACTGGGACCAACGTATACCACTATTCCTTATGGCGTATAGGTCGTCAGTACATGACACAACCGGCATGACTCCAGAAAAATTGGTGTTTGGGCGGGAGATTCGTCTTCCTGGGGACTTGATGTTTGGATCACCTGAGACTCAGTCCCAAGAGCCAAAGATCTATTCCTCGCAATTAGAAAACCAACTGCGAGAAATGAATCGCCTGGCAAGAGGACGGCTCAAGATTGCCAGTGATAAAATGAAAACTCGGTATGACATTCGCAGCAATAGTGTGGGTTTCCAAGATCAGGTCTGGCTGTTCAATCCAAAGCGCCGTCGTGGTCGCTCACGTAAGCTTCAGTCTAACTGGGAAGGACCCTACACTGTAAAAAAAAGGATTAACAATGTTGTTTATCGGATTCAACAGGAAGGACAGCGAAAGTTCAAGGTCGTCCACCTAGATCGCCTGGCTAAATACAAATTTAGAGACGCTTTGCCAGTTCGGGACGAACAGGCTTAAGGAGGGGGCAGTGCTACGACAGCACAGAACAATCTACGCGTTTATCGAATGTGCCAGAAAGATCTCGATGTAAGCGTGTGGTGTACGTGCTACTAGACACATTTTGCGAGAATTTTCTTGACTGTACCAGGCTTCGCTTGGGCGCTCGGACTGTGTCAAGGCCGTAGCAATTACGTAATTCACGAGAGATAAGACGCAGTTTGGAAGCTTCTGGTGTGTGAGCGTGACTATAAATATATCGGGTAGCGGCCTTAGTTTTCAGTTCCATGCGAGATTTTGGATAGTGCGGTTCAAGAGTATTAGTGCGATATATTTACAGAGCGGTTCGGGTTTTTACTGTGTACGTGCAAGTAGTTAGTAGTGAAGTGTTGCGTTTTATATTCGGACGGTATAATTGTAATACAATTGAGTTTTAATATTTGTGGACATTTTATTGTGTGTGTACAATTTTCATTTGATTTGTTGTAGAGACTGTGTTGTTAATTACGAACTGTTTTACTGTAACAATTAAAGGTGTGATTAGTGACTTAACTGGTGTCTTGTAATTATTTTGTTTCCACTGTACCTACGACGATCGAATAGACCGTCGTAACAATATAAACACCACACACTACAACCAAACAACATATTAAATGACCAACTACACTTTAAATCACATGTACTATTTGACAAAATCATACAGAAACCAAACAACACTTTGAATCCCAGCGCCAACCCCCTTCCACCAACAACCCCCCCACACATACCACCAACCTGAAAAAATCCGTTACAACTGTTTCAAGACATTCTGTATTTAAACCTCGCTGAAAAAGGTGAACAGCACACCGAAACATACGAAGACTTTAAGAAACATAAGTGTTCACAAGGAAAGTTACAATTTATCACTAATATTAAGTGCATGAATGAAGAGGATGAACCAACAAAACACACAGTCTAAAAACTCACGCCTCGCCACTATGATGAGGAAAGTGTTTTCAGGGAACATGAATAATTAAAAAATAATGAATACATTGTTTATATTTTGTTTTATAACTGTTCATCTATACACTGAAACCACTCTGTACAACTTTATACATGTAACAAAACGTCACATATAACAATAACAAAACTGCAAGAAAATAACTAAATATAAAGAGAGCGTGAACACTGCAGTATCATAAGCATTAACCTAAATAAATTGAAGTTCAATGGTAATATGTTTTCCAATTTTAAAATAATTTCTATCTTAATTTAAATGACATAATCCACCATGCCTTCCAAAACAATTTTATATAATCAATATGGTTAATGATTTTTACATATTTTGTATTAATTACCAATATATTTTTGAAAACACAATCAACTCATATCCACTGTCAAATAAAGAATCTCAGAACTAAAGAAGCTTCAAATATCTCGTTCACATACTTCTTTTATACACAACTTCTACTTTCTGACAATAACACAATCCTGTCATTTAGCATTTGTATTTTTAAGAATTACTATATGACAGAACAACAACCTAATGAACAGAGCATGCACTGAATAAAAATGTTTTCATTAGATAAAACTATTTTTTATAAAATTTCTACTGGAAACACAATTCAAAGCTGGACTTTATGCATGTATACTAATTAACTAACTGATATAGATTCTCATTTGACAATTTTTGATGCAATTTTAAAACTGGTTACATATTTATCGGTTTTTGCAGCTACTCGTATAGTATTTTAAAATTAAACATTAGTAAGAAGTACCATTTCTAATACAGGCAACAAATAAATAATTAACAAACTCAATTCTCTCTCTCTCTCTCTCAGCGCACGCGCGCGCGCGCGCACGCGCACGCACACACACACACACACACACACACACACACACACACACACACACAATCTAGAAAATAGAATATTCCAATAATGTCTTATTTTTAGAATTAAATAAATTTACAAAGCTACTGCATAAGTTACAGCACATTTTAAAAATTGTAATAATTACCTTAACAAGCATATTTCTTAGTTTTACAAATAAAAGTACAAAACTTGGTAACAAAAACATCATATTTATCTGTAGAGGTAAAAAAATTATTTGAGTTCTGACTGAATACATTCTACTGTACAAGTAGGGCAAGCAAAGTGTCTAACAACTAAAGGTTGATGATACAAACTTCGTAACGCTTGTGCTGTATTTGGAAGTGAACTTTCATCCATTGTTCTTGCAGTTTCTAGGGCAACTTTATGAAGGGAAGAGTTCGAATTATACTTATGACCACATGAGAAGGTTATTACAGCTTCAGGAGTTTCTGTTGTTAAATTGTCATCCACCTAAACAAAAATTTCATTAAATAACAGGCCTAAAGATAATCAGAATCCAGTTTTATCATGTGATATAAAAGCAGTTACAAAATAAAATACAAACAATATTATAAAAATTCGAAATACTATTTTATAGATATTTTAAATGTATAATTACACAGAATAAAACTTACAGAGAAGTCAATATCTATATATGGCTGCGACTCCTGTTCAGAGTTGACTCTTGAAATAATTTCATCAAGACTTAAATGTTCTGTTCGTCCTGCCAGACATGCTGAAGTCTGATCTGACCAACTCAAGCTAGATAATAAATCTATCATTTCTGGAAAACTATTATCTGAAACACATGTGAAGACAAAAAAGAAATAATTTCACCAAAATAAATACTTGATTATTTTATATATACACTACAAATACTACTCTTAATGCCAAGCTATTTATAAAAAATATGTCAATTTAGATGATTAAATGTTTACTACAAACACAATACTATGTATTAATAAAAACACTTTTTTTCTGTTCTTTAATATTATTTCAATATAAACAAAACTTTTTATTAATTCTTCAGTTTATATGTAAATGAATAGTGTGTAAATGTTCAACACATTTCACTTCTTACACAGAATCTGAAATTGGTTTATGATACTAATCCCCGTCCCAGGTTTAATTTGCAGCATTGGTTCTTATGGGAGCTGTCGCACTCTGTCTTACCCATGTGTTTCTCCTATACTTCTTTCCTTTTCTGTCGTTGCAATGTTGGCATTCGTACTAAATGTGAAGTACACATTTTTTAAAGAGTTTTAAATATTATTGATGTTTTACATCCTGTGCTGCACAGTTCTGTATAACTTATATGTCTGTAACACAATTAAGTTCTTCATAAAAAAATATTTTATAAATTTCTGTTTACCTGTAGAAGTTAGAGCAGTGTTTCAATCAACCAGTGACTGCTGTCTTATTATAAGATTTATGGAGTTAATTTTAACCACGTTTTATTTACAACACATTTCTTTGTTATGAACACATTTTATTAGCCAAAGCACAATTAATGCCATCAGTGTGTGTATTAAAATTTTTGGTCTGTGAGGAAATTTTTTATTTCTTGAGATAGTCATTTGGTATAAGCGAGAAAGTTGTAGTAAATAGTCTACAGTTAATTTTAATTCACAACTTAATTTTGATATTCGTGTTTATCGGTGTCCAAGCCACATATTTATATTGATAGAATAAAGTATTTACCTTATTTTGTTTGTCTGTCTGGTGGCTTTATTTATTCTTCGTTATTACGACGCGTTTCGGGACATATGTCCCATCCTCAGGTACTGTCACTCAGCAGAGGTCGTCATTTAAGTAAAAATATCAACACATAAAACATATAACATAACTTACACATAATCAACAATAAAAACGTTTAAACTTTGGAGCACGTACAAGTCGAGATGTGCATCCCGGACTACAACGGTCGACTGCCGAGTGTATGTTATTGCTCGCCGCGCACTGTGGACTTTGTCTGTATTTGTATAGCCGTATTGTATAGCAAATTTGACTGAAACTGTAACTGTTCATTTAGGAGGATTTCTTTTGTGTTTGTGTCCTTAAATGCCTTATATATTTCAAATTCCTCGACAGCACTCATGTATCTCCCTTTCTTGCATATGTGTAGGGGTTGAAAATTACTTGCAAAGTCTGTATAATTATGATTATTGTCAACTAGATGACGTGCATAATTTGATGTTATTCTGCTAGGATCTTTTTTGGGCAGGTGTTCTCTAAAGCGTTTTTTAAACGCTCTACCCGTTTGTCCAATGTAGAAACAACAACAGTCGCTGCACACAACCTTATAAACACCTGTCCTGTCTTCAACTGCTTTTGGGGGGTTTTGTCAAAGTATCTTACCAACGTTGTTACTGGTCCGGAACCCCATCCTAATGTTTACGTCTTTAAACGCGCTGTATAAAATTTTTGGTAGGGTGTTACCATAGTACGATGTTATGTACCTAGTCCCATTTTCACTACCTTCGCGTATTTCTTTGTTACCTTCCTTTTTTTGATGTTTTTTAATTAGGTTGTGTATAATTGAGCTACTGTAACCGTTGGCCCTAGCTATATATTTAATTGTGTTAAGTTCTTTGTGAAAGTCTTCCTTTTCCATTGGTATGGACAGTAGTCTATGCACGAAACTGTTATATGCCGCCATCTTTTGGGAGAAAGGGTGATGTGATTCAGCGTTTATTGTGATATCTGTGGTAGTTGGCTTCCGGTATATCTGGTATCGGAAGTTGCTATTTAGTCTTGTGACTGTCAAGTCAAGAAAGTTAAGCTTGCCGTTTACCTCCGTTTCAAGGGTGAACTGTATGTTCTTATTAACGTTATTCATGTATTTTTTCATATTTTCTATCTGCCGCAATGTACTGTTAAAAGTTATAAAAGTGTCATCAACGTATCGTGTATACGATACTAATCTGTTGGAGAATTTATTTTTGTTACTGAGCAGATATGTGTTCTCATAATAATTTAGGTATATGTCAGCCAGCAGGCTAGACCCCATTGGCTAGACCTGTTTTCTGGATATAATAATTATTATTGAATGTAAAATAATTCTGGTTTAATATAATTTCTAACAGCCCGATTATTTCGTTAATTTCTTCCTGGTTACATACTCTGGTATTAATAAGATTTGTTTTAAGGATAGCAAGTGTTTCCTTTATAGGGACATTTGTGTATAAATCAACAATGTCAAAAGAGGCTATTTTATGGTTGGGTTGTATTGTGATGTTTTTCATTTTATTAACAAACTCAACGTTATTCTTTATACTGTGATTATTCTCTATTCTCACACTGCTTTTTATTTTAGCGGCAAGTTTTTTACATACACCGTAACTCGGTGCAGTGGTAAAGTTTATGAGAGGCCTGATTGGTACACTGGGTTTGTGTATTTTCGGTAGGCCAATAAATTGAGGCGCCTCCGCGTTAACGGGTTTCAACGAACGGCGAGTAGAGACGTCAAACAGGTGTGTACACTGGTTGATTTTGTTATTTAAAACTTTGACAATGTCTGCGGTTGGGTCAATTTGTACCATTGTGATATTATTGTTTTTTATGAATTCATTAACTTTTAACGTGTACTCATCTTTGTCTATTATGACAATGGTATTACCTTTATCTGCTTTTGTAACTAGGGCATTATTATTATTCAATTTAGTTTTTAATTGTTTCAGAATTTTGTTTTCTTTCATGTATTTCTGATTTATTTTAAAGACACTATTATTATTTGTTACTTTGTTCCCCAAGAGTTTATTTAATTTATTATTAATTATAGCACGAGTTTCAATTTGTAGTGCCTGGCTTGGTATTGTTTTTATCGCAGCTTCCGCATTAATGATTTTGCGAGTTAAGTGGTCTTTATTGACATAAGGTATATTATAGTTCAACCCTTTGTTAAGAATATCTATTTCGTCAGAGGTAAACTGTATAGGTTTCAAGTTAGAGACACGTGCGTAGAACTTGTGTTTACATATGATGGTGTCCTCTTTTATCTGTTTGTGCTTAAGAGTTCGAAGTTTTATTACTTGTTTCTGATAAACATGTTTCAGTATGTCGTGCGCGTATTTGTTGATGGTTTGTAATACGTTATCTAGTAAAGCTACATGTACGCTATCGAGCAGCTGTAAATGAGTCCTATATAGCTCTCTATTTAAGACTGTTTTCTTTTTATACAAATACTTTAGTTCTTCTCTCATCCACATTATTCCCTCATATCTTTTTATTTTCGTACTAAACACCTATTTTTTGTTTATCTTTATGGAGGCATATTTTGGTATTATATTATATTTAATGCATTCTTGATTAAATTATATGTGCAAATTCGTCTTCAGTAACCTTATCTTGATATTTTGGAATTTATACACCGTGTGTGCCTGACTAGCTTCCAATTTTATATTCATGTTTATCGGTGTCCAAGCCACATATTTATATTGATAGAATAAAGTATTTACCTTATTTTGTTTGTCTGTCTGGTGGCTTTATTTATTCTTCGTTATTACGACGCGTTTCGGGACATATGTCCCATCCTCAGGTACTGTCACTCAGCAGAGGTCGTCATTTAAGTAAAAATATCAACACATAAAACATATAACATAACTTACACATAATCAACAATAAAAACGTTTAAACTTTGGAGCACGTACAAGTCGAGATGTGCATCCCGGACTACAACGGTCGACTGCCGAGTGTATGTTATTGCTCGCCGCGCACTGTGGACTTTGTCTGTATTTGTATAGCCGTATTGTATAGCAAATTTGACTGAAACTGTAACTGTTCATTTAGGAGGATTTCTTTTGTGTTTGTGTCCTTAAATGCCTTATATATTTCAAATTCCTCGACAGCACTCATGTATCTCCCTTTCTTGCATATGTGTAGGGGTTGAAAATTACTTGCAAAGTCTGTATAATTATGATTATTGTCAACTAGATGATGTGCATAATTTGATGTTATTCTGCTAGGATCTTTTTTGGGCAGGTGTTCTCTAAAGCGTTTTTTAAACGCTCTACCCATTTGTCCAATGTAGAAACAACAACAGTCGCTGCACACAACCTTATAAACACCTGTCCTGTCTTCAACTGCTTTTGGGGGGTTTTGTCGAAGTATCTTACCAACGTTGTTACTGGTCCGGAACCCCATCCTAATGTTTACGTCATTAAGCGCGCTGTATAAAATTAACAGACGGACAAACAAAATAAGGTAAATACTTTATTCTATCAATATAAATATGTGGCTTGGACACCGATAAACATGAATATAAAATTGGAAGCTAGTCAGGCACACACGGTGTATAAATTCCAAAATATCAAGATAAGGTTACTGAAGACGAATTTGCACATAAAATTTAATCAAGAATGCATTAAATATAATATAATACCAAAATATGCCTCCATAAAGATAAACAAAAAATCGGAGTTTAGTACGAAAATAAAAAGATATGAGGGAATAATGTGGATGAGAGAAGAACTAAAGTATTTGTATAAAAAGAAAACAGTCTTAAATAGAGAGCTATATAGGACTCATTTACAGCTGCTCGATAGCGTACATGTAGCTTTACTAGATAACGTATTACAAACCATCAACAAATACGCGCACGACATACTGATACATGTTTATCAGAGACAAGTAATAAAACTTCGAACTCTTAAGCACAAACAGATAAAAGAGGACACCATCATATGTAAACACAAGTTCTACGCACGTGTCTCTAACTTGAAACCTATACAGTTTACCTCTGACGAAATAGATATTCTTAACAAAGGGTTGAACTATAATATACCTTATGTCAATAAAGACCACTTAACTCGCAAAATCATTAATGCGGAAGCTGCGATAAAACAATACCAAGCCAGGCACTACAAATTGAAACTCGTGCTATAATTAATAATAAATTAAATAAACTCTTGGGGAACAAAGTAACAAATAATAATAGTGTCTTTAAAATAAATCAGAAATACGTGAAAGAAAACAAAATTCTGAAACAATTAAAAACTAAATTGAATAATAATAATGCCCTAGTTACGAAAGCAGATAAAGGTAATACCATTGTCATAATAGACAAAGATGAGTACACGTTAAAAGTTAATGAATTCATAAAAAACAATAATATCACAATGGTACAAATTGACCCAACCGCAGACTTTGTCAAAGTTTTAAATAACAAAATCAACCAGTGTACACACCTGTTTGACGTCTCTACTCGCCGTTCGTTGAAACCCGTTAACGCGGAGGCGCCTCGATTTATTGGCCTACTGAAAATACACAAACCCAGTGTACCAATCAGGTCTCTCATAAACTTTACCACTGCACCGAGTTACGGTGTATGTAAAAAACTTGCGGCTAAAATAAAAAGCAGTGTGAGAATAGAGAATAATCACAGTATAAAGAATAACGTTGAGTTTGTTAATAAAATGAAAAACATCACAATACAACCCAACCATAAAATAGCCTCTTTTGACATTGTTGATTTATACACAAATGTCCCTATAAAGGAAACATTTGCTATCCTTAAAACAAATCTTATTAATACCAGAGTATGTAACCAGGAAGAAATTAACGAAATAATCGGGCTGTTAGAAATTATATTAAACCAGAATTATTTTACATTCAATAATAATTATTATATCCAGAAAACAGGTCTAGCCATGGGGTCCCCCTTATCTAGCCTGCTGGCTGATATATACCTAAATTATTATGAGAACACATATCTGCTCAGTAACAAAAATAAATTCTCCAACAGGTTAGTATCGTATACACGATACGTTGATGACACTTTTATAACTTTTAACAGTACATTGCGGCAGATAGAAAATATGAAAAAATACATGAATAACGTTAATAAGAACATACAGTTCACCCTTGAAACGGAGGTAAACGGCAAGCTTAACTTTCTCGACTTGACAGTCACAAGACTAAATAGCAACTTCCGATACCAGATATACCGGAAGCCAACTACCACAGATATCACAATAAACGCTGAATCACATCACCCTTTCTCCCAAAAGATGGCGGCATATAACAGTTTCGTGCATAGACTACTGTCCATACCAATGGAAAAGGAAGACTTTCACGAAGAACTTAACACAATTAAATATATAGCTAGGGCCAACAGTTACAGTAGCTCAATTATACACAACCTAATTAAAAAACATCGAAAAAAGGAAGGTAACAAAGAAATACGGGAAGGTAGTGAAAATGGGACTAGGTACATAACATCGTACTATGGTAACACCCTACCAAAAATTGTATACAGTGCGTTTAAAGACGTAAACATTAGGATGGGGTTCCGGACCAGTAACAACGTTGGTAAGATACTTCGACAAAACCCCCCAAAAGCAGTTGAAGACAGGACAGGTGTTTATACGGTTGTGTGCAGCGACTGTTGTTGTTTCTACATTGGACAAACGGGTAGAGCGTTTAAAAAACGCTTTAGAGAACACCTGCCCAAAAAAGATCCTAGCAGAATAACATCAAATTATGCACGTCATCTAGTTGACAATAATCATAATTATACAGACTTTGCAAGTAATTTTCAACCCCTACACATATGCAAGAAAGGGAGATACATGAGTGCTGTCGAGGAATTTGAAATATATAAGGCATTTAAGGACACAAACACAAAAGAAATCCTCCTAAATGAACAGTTACAGTTTCAGTCAAATTCGCTATACGATACGGCTATACAAATACAGACAAAGTCCACAGTGCGCGGCGAGCAATAACATACACTCGGCAGTCGACCGTTGTAGTCCGGGAAGCGCATCTCGACTTGTACGTGCTCCAAAGTTTAAACGTTTTTATTGTTGATTATGTGTAAGTTATGTTATATGTTTTATGTGTTGATATTTATACTTAAATGACGACCTCTGCTGAGTGACAATACCTGAGGATGGGACATATGTCCCGAAACGCGTCGTAATAACGAAGAATAAATAAAGCCACCACATGGACAAACAAAATAAGGTAAATACTTTATTCTATCAACTTAATTTTGATTTTCAACTTAAGGTTGTTTGGACCATATGTACAACTAGCAGGATACCCGTGCTTTACTACGGTGATTATCAGAAAAAAACAAAATGTAAAAGCAGAAAATAGAAATAGGTTATTTGTGAAGCTTAGATACCGGTATTTTGAAACTAAGAGAAACTATTTAAGCTCGATCAATTTGAAGATGATCAATTTCATCAAGCTTAATCAATCAACTATTAAAGCTTGAAAATTAATGAGTTGTTAAAATGACCCTGTATTATTTAGTCAGAGAGGGTAAGCTAAGTTTCTGTTAAGAGATTAAGACAGTCCTTTATTGTAAGTCTAACAACAATAAAATAGATGGGCTTAAGCCCTTTGATCCCACCAGCACTCCTGGTTTTTTGGTCTCCGTAGCCAGGCTAATAACTTGCTTAACTACTTTCAGTAGCTCCCTCAGATTAAGTGCTCAGGACCTCCCTGTAAACAACATTCCTGGTTTTGACCTCTGGCTGGAGGATGACCAGGCTGTCAGGTGAACTGACTCTGGAGAATGCCACGTACAACTGGCTATGGGAGAAACAGTCACTCCTCAGATGCACACCAGCCACTATCAAACTCTGCCCCTGTGCCTTATTGATGGTCATGGCGTCCTGCAGGAAGGATACAACTAAAAAAGCACCATTATCAGTGTTGAGGTTTTCGCGTTTTCTCGCGGATAGGCGTTAAAGCTTTCAAAACTCTTTCTTAGTGAGCACCCAGAAGCCAAGAGGATTATATGTGCCAAACTTAGAACTCAAAATAAACCCTCAACGCCACATAGCAAGGAATAGAGGGACAGGGTGAACTGTTTCGCGATTATTTTCGCACCTCCTCGTGGTTATAGGTTAGATGAAAAAAATACTGTTTTAGTAACTCCCCAAAACCCTAAAGGAAAGTAAAAAAAATAAATATTAGACTTCCAGGAAGGGTACAGTTGAAAAAAAATGCATTATCAGTGTCACGGGTTTTCGCTGTTAGGCGTTAAAGTTTTCAAAACCCTTTCTTAGCGAGCACCTAGAAGCCAAGAGGAACATAGGTGCCGAATTTCAAGTTTGTAGGCTTTATAGTTATGGAGATTTCGTTATTTCATGTTAACTTGTCTTGCTTATGGACTGTTGGTGTTAGTAATAAAAACGTTTATACAAATTTCATATACAATTTTCATGTCCATGGGATACAGCTATTTTTCTTATCCAAAACACTGACTAAAACGTAAGTTTCACAATTTACAAAACTGTTCATTCTGTGTGGTGGAACATACTTTTGAATGAGGTTAATCGCAAACAAACAATACCAAACGCAAATATTTACATTTCTCTTTTATCACTGAAACCTTCTTTTTATAGTATATATAAATACACTATAACAAAATACTGTGCCTTACAAGTTGTTATTAGTACTACAGTAATATGTAGAAGTTCCGATATTATGTGTACTACAGATTTTATTTGGTTCTAAATAGCGATTCCTAACATTACTTTTATATTTCATATTTTATATTATATTACTAAAAGACAGAGTGTGTGTGTGTGTGTGTGCACAGGATGTAACGTAAAAGTGTCCTCACTATACATACTTGAATTCTATGTCAGTATAAGAAAAAAGTTCCTATTAATCCTAGACCGAAAATGTCTCATTTTCCTCTGTCTCTCTGCCATTTTGTGTTTTTAAATAAAACTTTATATCTAAAGAGAAATTTTAAAGAGGTATCTAATGCTAAAGAGATATCTTAATTAAATTAGGTACACATATTTACATTAATGTTCTTTAGTAAACGAAGAAATCATGGTTATTTTATGATCTGAAAATTTCAAAATGGCTACTTTAATTTTTTAATCACTAATAGCTCAGCAAATTTTAACTTTGCCAAACTACTGTTTATTAATAAAAATGGTAATCATTTATTGTGAATACAGTGACACCTTGTTTGTCCAAATCTGATAACAAATAACTGAGTCATGGCAGAAAACAACTTACCCATAAATTCTGAGTACTTGATTTTTTTGTGCTGGACTTCAGTTCCTCCAGTATATGAAAAACTTATTTAAGCTTATTATTTTATTTCAAGTTAACCCAGTAACTGTAATTTATAACAAAGTAAAGGGTAGATTTCCAATAATTAAGTTAAGAACTTTTAATAAATTCAATTACAGGTATTTACACAGATTAATTTGAATCACAATTAAAATTATTTGGAATTAATAGAAAATAATACTAGTATGTTCAATTTGTACATCATCTGTTTGGTTTAGTGAGTTCTGTGATAACACATGTAGTTTAACTAAATAATACTAGAAACTAAATAAATACTAAAAAAGAAAACTTAATTTTCTTACAGATAATTCATAAATTCACTTGTTCGTGTTACTTTACTCATTGTTTATCATGTAACTGTCAAGAATAGTTAATTCATACGGCTGATATGTCAGACATTTGTCTCATGTATAAACTTTCAAACCACAATTGGAAGAACACACAATTCACTGATGTACGACTTTTACAAGAAGAAAGATAGAGTACTGAATAAAAATTGGGACAATCCTGACGCGAGTAGAAGAAGAACTGCTATGTTTGAATATGTGTATCACACAACTGTATTCACGATTTTACAAAGCCAAAGATTAAAGCCATGCCATCTACAAAGCATACAAGCCCTTAAAAATATGGATTTATGAACAGAGATGGGCATTTTGTTTTCTTTTCTACACAAAATTGCAATTGATCCGCACTGATATATTCACTGATGAAGCAAGTCTTACATGAAATGGAATTATTAATGTCCATAATAATCATTACCGGGCAGAAACAAAACCCCACCACACACGTTTTTAAATCTGTTAGAAGTTATTAATCCTAATTTCGCTAAAAACCAAGCCCTTACTTTGTTATAAACTACTATCAATGAGGTAATTTTAAAAAATAGTAATAACTTTAAATAAATTTTTTTTATACTGAAGGAACCGTATTCCTAATTACGAAATTAGGAATATTTCTTAATAACTCAATAAATTACATTTATGTATATGTGCCAAATTACATTTAGATATCTGTCACCCCTTGAGATATAGTTTTCTTTAAAAAGTTGCAGCAAAATAGCAGCGAGACTGAAAATAAAATGTTTCCAGACCTGTGCATATATACAAACTTTTTTCTTCTACTGACACAAAAAATTAGAATCTGTATAGTGAGGACACCTTTTATGTTACACCCTGGCATCTGTGGGTGCACGCGCGAGTATAATCCTATAGTATATAGTATAAATTTTATATTACTTTTAACATCAAGCATTTTTTTTAAGAGTACAATGTTTTGCACGTTTACAATTCACGATTATTATTTTAGATAATTACTTTTCCTGTAGTACAAATGTTTCGCCCTTGCTTAGTTACATGATATTGTATAATGATTGTTTACATCACTTATTCATTAAATAATATAAACACACTTTCAATTATAGGTAAAGTAAAGCTATTTTTGGCAATTAACATCATGTTAAGTATTTTCATAAGAAAACGCTAATAAAACTGTACAATAATTTGTAGTCCTTTACTGAAAATGTATACTCTGTGTAGCAGTAAATCAATGTCGATGTTCGCGAGAAATATACTTCAAATGCCTTTAATGTGCTGAACGGGCATTGCTACCACGAAACCCGGCAACAGTGTAGCCCATATAACCAATGCTGCAAATTTAATCTGGGATGCCCATTAGTTAACATAAAAGTAATGTAATTTATTTTAAAAAATAAACTTCTTAAATTCTGCTTTAATTACCTTTATCTATTACATGGCTAACCATAGCTGAACACAACTGCAGACTGAAGTCTGTAGAGAGGTAACTTAACATTTGTTGTGCATTCAGACATAATTCAGGCTCATTCCTATGGGAAAATTATATTTTTAAATATATAAGAATATACATAATAAATATAAATGTGCATCATATGCAACCAAAGTTTTGTATAATTAACATACCCTAAAAGTAGAACACCAAGAGGATAAGAAACTAATGACCAATGAGAGAGTAGTAGCGCTTCCAGTCGACAAACAGGCAACTTATGATTTGTCCAGAATTCCAGACCCTACAGTACAAACCACAAAAAATTAATATTAAATTTCTGGTAACATAACTCTTAAGCTGTCTTATAACAACACATCACTACACAGGACCTCTGGAGCAGCTACTACTATCCACTAATAATAATAGTTATTAGTAGAATTATAATTAAATGTGTCAGTGTGTGTGAGTGATCTGTTACATCTTAGTACTTATTATTAACCCTAAGATTTATCACATCTTAGTACTTGTTAATAATCCTAAGATTTAATTTATGTTTGTTTCAGCTGTAGGTCGCTTTTGTTTTGCTTCCCAGCTATTCTCTATTCTTTAAGTGAGGACTTTCCTAAAGTCAACATTATTTGAACGTGTTGGAATGTGAAACCAACAAAACTTGCATATTTTAATTGTAGAAGTCATAGAGGCAAAGAATTGTCCTAATTATGAAAAACTGCCAAGATAATTTTGCAATTAATTTAATCCACATTATATATACTTTGTAACTTACATAAACACTCTAAATCATCACTTAATCATAGCAGTGTTATATAATTACAAAAGGAACAAAATAATAATATCTGGTGCTTATTAGGTTGGAATATTACTGGAACTTGGTAAATAGAATACTACATTTATAATAGTACTTTATGGGCATTATTCACATTTCTCTTATATTATGTACAGTGGAAATCCTTTTAACTAACCTCGGTTTAACTAGTTGACCAGTTTAACCAGCTGCCCAGCCTACCTACTGTACTAACTTACCCAGATGAATTGACATGAGAGAAGAGTATCAGAATTTAGTTTTTACCTCATAACAAGCCTCATTCAATACATGGATAAAGGATCACTTAATGTTTTAAAAACACAAAAGTGTTAGGAACTTTTATCCTAAATTTTGGATAATATGGAAGTGGAAAACATGGGTCTTGTGGCCGTGTTAAATATAGTAACTATCAAAGATGCGACAAACATACTAGCAAGGGCATTTGGTGAAATTCCATATGTAGTTTACAAAATCAATGAGCTCGGCCAGATATTTGGAATGTATTGAAAACATTAAAGATGACCCCATTTCATAAATGTGTGTACTATATGATGATAACCATACCATACACCACCATTTACAAAAGCTATCAGAAGATATCAAGGATGGATCAATGATATTGAAAAAGCTCCAAAATGAAGCACTAACTTGAATGAAAAAGTTGTTGAAAGCAATGGTGATAAAGATGAAGTCAAAGAAGAAAGAAAGGGAAAGGTCATACTGAACAACAGCAAAAATGTCTTGTATGCCTCTCAGACTGGCAGCTTTCAGCTGACAAAGGAGAGAATTTTGCTATAATGCTTAGCTTGGTGCCAGTGGAATACATAATTGCAAATGTTGAAGGTGGTATCCAGGGGTTGCCAGTGAGGAGGCAGATGTAGTTAGCCACAAGGCTAGTAGGATATTATGGAGGACTGGTCTACTGAAGAGTAACGTATCTTCAGGAGAATGCAGGGCCCTTAAAGATCTTAGAGCTGACACTAGCATTACTATTTTGGCTGTGGACAAGAGGAGCGCCATTGTGGTGTTAAATACCGAAGATTACAACCAGAAAGATCGTGATATGTTAGACCCAGCAACACACAAGACAATGTTAAAGAGATCCAACAGGGACTGTGGTGTGCAAGACAGAACAACTTGTCAAACAATCTTGTTTGTCTCTAGAGGTGGAGACTGCTATGTGTTGCTATAAGCCATTGCTTTCCCCTTCCAGCTTTATGGGGTTCCTAAAATCGATAAAGAGGGAACACTGAACACCACTTCATCCAACTGTTAATATAACTGGTTCGCCCATGTATGCCTTGGCGAAGTACCTGACCTGACTGCTCCAGCTCCACATCAGGTTGATATACACTTATGTAAGGACTTGACACATTTTGTTGAGAAGTTGAAGAGTAGTGAGGTGAGATCTTGCTCTCTCGAAAAGGTAAGAGCGTCCTTCCACATGTTTCTCAGCTAGCCAAGCTGGTACGTGTCTCTGTCAAGGCTGCACTTAAGTACCCTCTAGAGTTTTCGATTGCGTGATGAAGCAAGTTATGAAACAGTAGTCTAGAACATCTGCAGGCTATATATAGCAACAGCTGCCGCTTATAAGTCAGTTACATTGAGTGATTTCCTTAGTATGGATCGAGAGGTGCTTGAAGATTAGTGGGATGTGTTAACTGTGTTATAATTAGTGTGGAACTCTATTACTTGTCATTATTACTGCATGTGACAAATTTAACTTGAATTATTGTACGAGAGTACCTTGTTTATTGCAAACTGTTATTTGTGATTAATTAAAGCTGGTGATTAGTGACTTCATTGGTGTCTGTATTTTGTTTTCACTGTACCATATGACGATCACTGAGACCATCATAACAGTGGTGTCAGAAGAGGGTTAAAATCTTTAACAGTTGAAACAGAGGAAACTTCGTAAAAAAACAGTGTGAGTGGTAATTAATAGAAAAAAGAATGGATACCAGTAAGATGATAGAAGCATTCCAAGCAATGCTACTACAGATTGAGGAACAACATCGACAGGAAGCAGAAAAATGACAGGACAAAAAATGTAAGCATACAAATGAAAATGCAACTATGTTTAGAAGATTCTAACTCAAATTCAGTAAAACAAATTATAATGGAAGTTGAACATTTAGTGAAAGAAACAGTTGACAAAGCAAGACCAACAATAATGGCTGAAGAAGATCCAAAAACTAAGAGTAATAAAACAGTCCCATTATCTGCAGTAGGGCTAGTTTACGCAAAGGCTCAAACATTTGATGGAAACACTCATTGGCCAATTTACCTTCGCCAATTTGAAGCTGCTGCTCGCTAAAATAAATGGACAGAAGAAGAGAAAAGCCTTTCACTCATTCTTGCTTTAAAAGGTTTTGCCGCAGAATTATTATAATAAGTGCCATCTGACAGCCAGAACACCTATGCCAAATTAACAAAAGCTCTGGAATTATGGTATGGTAACCAACATCTTAGCGAAGTGTACAGTGTTCAACTTAAAGTGAGGCAACAGTGTTCCAGGGAAAGCCTCCAGGAGTTTGAAGTAAATGTCGACCAATAAGCAAATGTTTATCCTGAAACACTGGAGGACTTCCGGAAGTGGATTTCCGTACCGTAATCTCTCATTACATTTATTGACGGTATCAGAGATAGTGAAGTGCACTAATGTTAAGAATGGCACGGCATCAGAATAGCTCAGACACTCCTGTTGACGCTCTCCATTTCGAACCTGCCAAGCCGGCGACCTACATTAATCAAAGTATGTCATCACGTTGTAACGGTACGAAATTGTAGGGCCAAGATAACATTTTAAAATTATATTCTCCATGCAGTCATTGTTCACCCTTGTAGAACCCCGAGTTAGTCAACCAGATAGGCTGTGTTTATTACAGAACAAAACGTCTATGTTTTGTCTCCGCACTCAAGCAACGTAGACCGATTGTGAAATAACACCTAACTTCGCATCAGCCGTGAATCACGAAAGAAAGTAATGTAACTGCATATTACGCCAGGCGGCAAAATATTGCTAAATCCTGTGCCTAAGTTATAGCGCTCTTTTAACAACACCAATGGGAGAGCAGACTCAAGATCACGTGACCAGCTCTGTATGCTCAGCTTTAGTGAACTAACGCCAGTTCCATTGCAACTCACGGCTGAGCGGCCAGACAATCAGCAGACAGTTACCAGAACAAAAACGGTAGCCTCGGACGAGTTCTTGGTAGGCCGAAAAATACAAAAGTAGGCCTACCAAGTAATATAAAATGTACAAACAGTAAAGTGACGAGTAAATGGCGTAAGGTAATAATAAACTGTGTTTGGAGTGGAGAGTGATTAGTGACAACAGTTCCGGACAATATCAGGTACAACGTTTGGATATTACACAAATAGGTAACAAGTGTAAAGACAGTTTCATTTGGCCAAAACATTATAATTAATAAAGAGCTCATTAATTAAATAGGAAGTTTTAAAAAGAAATGTAAACTGAGTGAGTGTGTGTATGGGTTATCAAAAGTACTGGCTCAACTAGAAAGATGTAGTAGTAGTCTATATAAATTTATTGGACTAAAATTAGTAAAACATTTTAAATATAAAGAAAACATAATAATCAATGATAGAGTAACTGGTAAAAATTAAAAGGTTCATTCTTCTATAAACATGTGTTAGTGTAGTTATTTCGCCGTAAACCATTTCCTAGTTTTCTGTGTTGACAACTCGTCTAACGAAATTTGGGATTTTCTGAGTTTTAAGGGTGGTCAGATAGCGGGATTATGTTACGATTTTTATAAGGGCAAGAGTGTTCAAAGTTTACATGTAAAACTAAAAAACATGTTGGCGACCTGGGTAATTTAATAAGGTAAGTTTAACGGGGACGATGATGGTAAGTAAAATTCTGGCAGCGGTAAGTATTGTTTTATGATGAGTGTATTATTTTTAGTTAAAAGGGTAGAAGGCAAGGACCTTTACAACGACGCCCCTGCCAGGATGTTCGTATATAAAAAATTATAGGAACTAGACCTGTTTTAAAGCACAGAAAGTAGGATTTGGTAACGGCGTATTTGTAAAAATTAATCGTATATAATTACGTTGTGGAAATTAGGTTATGTTTTGATAGCGATGTAAAAAATAATATAAAACAAAAATGGAAAATAATAGTGACAGAATCAACAACACTGACTTATTTAGCACTAGTACAGACGATCAGGTGACAGATAATAAGGAAAATAATGATGATATGAGTGAATCTGATTATTATTTAAATATAATGAATATGTTGCGAATGATTGATAAACAATTTGATGAACAGCTTGAAAAAATGGATAAGCAAAACGCAATGTTGGATGACATGATTAGTGATGTCAAGGGATTCAATAATAAGTTGGAAAAACAAAACGAGGAGTGGGGAAGAGATAGATGTCGATTAAAGGAGAACTCAGAAGTTGAATTAAAACAGGTAAGTGATAATAATGTTGTTAATGATAGTGAGGGAATAATTAACCAGGTGAGTGATAACGATAATTCTAATAATGAATTAATAAATAACAGTGACAAAATAGGGGGAGAGGTAGTGTTGACTAGTGAAGATAATGATGGTGATTACAATTCTGAGGTAAGTGGTAGTACTACAAGTAATCATAATGATGAAATAACATTAAATAAGAATAATGATTATATAGCTGAAAATGGGGTATCTAAGAATGATACGGTAAGTAATAGTGGTGAAATTAAAAACGTGGTGTTAGAGTGTAAGGCTGTGAGCAGAGAAAGTGTTGATGAGGTTATAAGAGTGTGTGTAGAGCAGTTAAATGGGCAAAGGGCAGATGTTCCCCAAGTTTATGGTGAAACAGAGTTTTCACAGGTGTTTAATGAGGACAGAGTTTCCTCCTGTATTTGTATGGAAGACAAGGTGTCTTCCGACAGGCCCTGTATTTTTTGTGATTTAACTGGTAAAGCCAGTAGAGGTAATAAATATTTAATGGAGCCCTTTGCATGGAATGGGAAAGTTCAGTGTGGTTATGAGAGGGGTTGTAATGAAAGAGAGAGAGAAATAAAAATTTTTGAGATTAATAGAGGTTATGAGATGTTGGTGCAGGTGTTAGATATTGAGAGAGATGAAGAAGGTGAATTGCATTATGAAACAGAGAGAGAGGAATATTTGAATAAGACTGTTATAAATGATGATAAAATAATTGACTGGGTATTGAGACAATTTACTAACGGAGACTGGACAAAATTAATTGATCGTGACAGGTTGTATGAAATAATAAATGGTATGATGAAGAACTTAGAAATAATGGTTTATGAAAATAATAAGAATAAACTGAAGGTAAACAAAAGTAATTCAGTCTACAAATATGTTAGATATCTATTTGACGATGGAGGTTAGATTAAGAAATCGGAGAAGGAACAGTTTAAGTATGTGAATACATGGTAATAACTTAGCTGATTTTGACATTGAAACATGATATAACTGAATCAATAATGAGGAAGGTTTGTAAATATATTATAGGGGAATTATAGTGAAATTAATTGTGTGTATACTGTAAAATGTTTCATGTAACCATAGGTGTATTGATTGATTTTACTAATAATATTATTTTATATTGTCAATTAATAATAATAATGAACAGGAGGTAATAATGAAGCCAATTTTGTATTGTGCAGTTATATTCCAAGTATTTTAAATAATATAACTAAAGTTAAAATGTTTTTAAAGTAATTGAAAGGTGAATTAAAATTATATTTGGTTGGAACTGTAATAAATAGACTTTGTTAAATATGTGAACTATAAGATTTATAAAAATTGAAAAGTGCAGTACAGCTGTTAGTGGTGAGGTAAGCAGAATGTTGAGTGTTTATAACTGTGTTTATGAAAACAAGCCCGGCACACAAGTGTTTATGTAAACAGGCATGCTGAATTGACCAACAAAATGTTGCAGTCTGCTGAATCACTGCCAGTAGGAAAATCTTATTACGAAATACAAAGAAATACCAGATGTGAAGAAATGAAGGTAAACTATTTTTTGAATAATGTAATTAATATTTTTATGTCGGATCATTTTGTAAAATGTAATTAAAACAAATGAAATTGTTTCGAACAAATAAGATTGGAATAATGAACTTAGAGTTTGAGAAATTAAATAAAATTAAACTAATTTGGTAATTAAATTAATTGAAAAGATGACTTTTAATAATAAAGCTAAATCTAGTTTGATCTGAATTTTGATGGTAAAATAAATAATTGACAAATAAAAATATAATGATTAAAGTATTCATTTAAATTAAAAAATTGAAAGAACGATAAAGCTGAGATAATGTTTGGAAAATAAGATGTGTATATTACTGTCCATATAGATTTTTCATATGTCATGAATTTTTGTTCCATACATATAGTAGTAAGGATACCTTGTATAATCTATGTATTATTTTGGAGGGTAACAGTGTATGGGTAACGTCCTTTAATTTGACCGGACTTATATGCACCATTGTATTGTGTATATCCTATATTGTTTTATTAACACTATGTTCTAGGGTTAAGAGATATTCTATAATATAAAATGAGCCAGTACGTTGTCAATGAACCAGTACGACTAAGAGGAAACAAATCAGTCGTGGGATATGGAGTGATGGAAAGCCGTTTGTCGATTTTTTAATTGAATGTTTCAAAGTCAGGCGATACTGGGGCGGGTATCTGTCCGAGCTTATGGTGGTGGGATCTCGAGTAGAGAAGTCCCGTAAGTTCGGATGGGTGCTGCCACAGTCACCAGACTAGGGGGGTAAGAACCCATGATTTAGTAGTGTTCAGGGGGGTTGCGGCGCCATATCCTCACTGACCCTCTTAGGTTTAGGCAATAAGAGTTTGAACGCTTCGGCCTTCAACCTCTTATTGGGGGGGTATTGTAACGGTACGAAATTGTAGGGACAAGATAACATTTTAAAATTATATTCTCCATGCAGTCATTGTTCACCCTTGTAGAACCCTGAGTTAGTCAACCAGATAGGCTGTGTTTATTACAGAACAAAACGTCTATGTTTTGTCTCCGCACTCAAGCAACGTAGACCGATTGTGAAATAACACCTAACTTCGCATCAGCCGTGAATCACGAAAGAAAGTAATGTAACTGCATATTACGCCAGGCAGCAAAATATTGCTAAATCCTGTGCCTAAGTTATAGCGCTCTTTTAACAACACCAATGGGAGAGCAGACTCAAGATCACGTGACCAGCTCTGTATGCTCAGCTTTAGTGAACTAACGCCAGTTCCATTGCAACTCACGGCTGAGCGGCCAGACAACAGCAGACAGTTACCAGAACAAAAACGGTAGCCTTGGACGAGTTCTTGGTAGGCCGAAAAATACAAAAGTAGGCCTACCAAGTAATATAAAATGTACAAACAGTAAAGTGACGAGTAAATGGCGTAAGGTAATAATAAACTGTGTTTGGAGTGGAGAGTGATTAGTGACAACAGTTCCGGACAATATCGGGTACAACATTTGGATATTACGCAAATAGGTAACAAGTGTAAAGAAAGTTTCATTTGGCCAAAACATTATAATTAATAAAGAGCTCATTAATTAAATAGGAAGTTTTAAAAAGAAATGTAAACTGAGTGAGTGTGTGTATGGGTTATCAAAAGTACTGGCTCAACTAGAAAGATGTAGTAGTAGTCTATATAAATTTATTGGACTAAAATTAGTAAAACATTTTAAATATAAAGAAAACATAATAATCAATGATAGAGTAGCTGGTAAAAATTAAAAGGTTCATTCTTCTATAAACATGTGTTAGTGTAGTTATTTCGCCGTAAACCATTTCCTAGTTTTCTGTGTTGACAACTTGTCTAACGAAATTTGGGATTTTCTGAGTTTTAAGGGTGGTCAGATAGCGGGATTATGTTACGATTTTCATAAGGGCAAGAGTGTTCAAAGTTTACATGTAAAACTAAAAAACATGTTGGCGACCTGGGTAATTTAATAAGGTAAGTTTAACGGGGACGATGACGGTAAGTAAAATTCTGGCAGCGGTAAGTATTATTTTATGATGAGTGTAATTTATATATAAAAAGGCAAAAAGGAGAGAACCTTCACAACGTTGTACCAAAACAGATCCAATATCTCAGTATCATCATAACAGATGGAATAAAGAGATGATTCAAGAACAACAGTTTAAGTCAGTAGCGCCACAGCGATCTTCTCAACCAAAGGATAAAGACAAAATACCTAAGTGTTATACGAGGGCTATCCAGAAAGTAACAGACGTTTTGAAATAAAAAATTTACAAAATGAAAAAACAAAATTTTATTATATACATTTGAAAGGTACACTCTTAAGCTATTTTTCTACATAATCGCCATTCAAATTAAGGCACATATCATACCGTGGTACAAGTTTTTCAATACAGTCTCTGTAGAAATCTGCCGCCTGCGATTTCAACCACTGGTTTACACCGGCATGCAGTTCGGCGTCAGTATCAAAGCGTTGTGTAGCGAGCCATGTCTTCATCGCTGGGAAGAGGTGATAGTCGCTCGGCGCCAAATCTGGGCTGTATGGTGGATGATCGAACACCTCCCATTCAAAACCATCGAAGAGCTCTCGGGTACGATTGGCCGTGTGTGGACGTGCGTTGTCGTGAAAAAACAAAACCTTCGCACTAAGTTTTCCCCGACGCTTGTTTTGTATCGCGCGCCTTAACTTTCTCAGTGTTTCACAATACCTCTCTGAGTTAATTGTTGTGCCACGTTCAAGAAAATCAACGAGAATCACTCCTTCAGAGTCCCAAAACACAGTAGGCATGATCTTTCTTGCTGACAGCGTTTGCAAACACTTCCTTGGTTTCTTGGGAGAATTTGTGTGTCCCCATTCCATCGATTGCCTTTGTGTTTCACTATTGACATGCTTCACCAAAGTCTTGTCCCCAGTTACGATACGATCGATAACTTTGTTACCATTTTTGTCGTAATCTTCGAGGAAAGTTAGTGCTGCAGCCAGTCTCTGTTTTTTGTGGTCTTCTGTTAGCACAAAATTTGTGGTAACCAAGCTTTTCCGCCACAATTTCATGCACCAAACTCCGTGAAATTTGGGGAAAATGTTTAGAAAGTTCCGTAATCGTGAAACGACGATCTTCACGAATTTTGTCGTTGATTTTCATCACCAGTTCATCAGTCACAAGGCTAGGTCTACCACTGCGGTCCTCATCGTGAACATTGGTACCGCCATTTTTAAAATCAATGCACCATTGCCTCACTCGGCTTTCACTCATTATTCCTTTTCCGTACACATCACAAAGTTGGCGATAAATTTCAATTGGTTTGTGATTTTTTGCCAACAAAAACCTAATCACAGAACGCACCTCACAAGTTGGTGGGATTTTCTATTGCAGCGCACATTTTAACACGTCACAGAGAGCAAAGTAAGAGGGGCACAGACCCGCACGCTACCACAGCTGGATGCGTACTGAGTGTAGGAACGTTCTGACACCAAGATGGCGGCTCTATCCCCGCCCACCGCCGCGGTCGGTCAAAACGTCTGTTACTTTCTGGATAGCCCTCGTAACTGTGGGAAAAGTGGTCATCTTCAAGCAGACTGTTGGCAGATGAAAAATCGGAGAGAAGACATGAATGCATCAATTGGAGATGTAAAGATATGGAACTGCATGTAGTCTCCACACTTCAAAAAACCACATATACCCTGATTGTCAAAGGATTAATTAAAGACAAACTTGCAGCATTTACAACTGACATGGGCGCAAGTGTCCATTGTGCATCCTGACTTAGTCAGCAACCGCCAACCTCAATTTATCTTTTGTACAATACAGACCATGACTGGAAGCCCTGTCAGAGTATTAGGAAAGGTAGACGTATGTGTATGCTCGAGTCTCCTTGAGTTTAGCCACCAAATGCTCATTGCAGACATTGTCAATGAAGTGATTCTTGGCACGGATATTATGAATGCCTACAGATATGTGGACTTAAGAGAGAATGTCATGAGGGTTGGCCAAGAGAAGATAAAGCTTTGGATGGATAAAATGACAGGGTCCGCCAACCAGTTGATCTAGTGAGTGGCACTGGCCGAAGAAGAAGTCAACAGGTGTGGTCAAGAGGAATCCTTCCTATTGCATGTGGAAGTGGACAAAGAACTAACAGAAGATGCATTTGCTGAAGATGATGTTATGCAAGGGGTTGTTGATGAGAGCCAAACTGACTGAGACCAGCGTATACCATTATTCCTAATGGCATATACATCATCAGTACATAACACACCCAGCATGACTCCAGCAAAATTGGTATTTGGGGAGGAGATTCGTCTTCCTGGGGACTTGATGTTGGGACCACCAACTTGATGTTCGGACCACCTGAGACTCAGTCCCAAGAGCCACAGAACTATCCTTGCAATTAGAAAACCAACTGCGAGAAATGAATCGCTTGATAAGAGGACGGATGAAGATAGCCAGTGGTAAAATGAAAACTCAGTATAACAATCGCAGCCATAGTGTGGGTTTTGAAGAAGATCAGGTCTGGTTGTACAACCCAAAATGCTGTAGTGGTTGCACACCTAAACTTCAAACTAACTGGGAAGGAGCTTACACTGTGAAGAGAATCAACGATGGTGTCTATCGGATCCAACAAGGCAGTGGAAATTCAAGGTCATCTACCTAGATCGCCTCACCAAGTATTACTTCAGAGACGGGTTGCCAGTTCGGGATGAACAGGCTTAAGAAGGGACAGTTAACAATGAAACCTTCTCGAAAAGGCAAGAGCACCCTTCCACACATTTCTCAGCTGTGTGTGTGTGTGTGTGTGTCAAGGCCGCGTACAAGTACCCTCTAGAGTTTTTGAGTGCTTGTTGACACAAATGATGGAATACTAGTCTAGAACGTCTGGAGGCTATATATAGTGACAGCTTCCACTTAGAAGTGAGTTACTTCTTATTATTATTACATGTTTCCGGATTGTTCTCCGATGGCACAATGCCTCCTGTAGATGTTCTCTGCCACTGTCCAATATGAGTTGTCATTCAATATTACATCCATATTTGTTTTCAGGCTTGGCACTCCTGGGATGTCTGTCTGGCAATCCACTAATATGTTCTGTAAGGTCTCCTCATGCTGATGACATAGTAGACAGGTAGCAGTTTGGGTCAAGTTGAATTTGTACAAGCATGACTGGGTTATGATATGGTCAAGTTTTCCTCTGGAGCTGAAAGTTTAAACACTTCTTGGGATGTTTCTATATATGGAGATATCTTGTGTACTGACATGCTGTTTGTATGTTGAACCTTTGGTGGAATTTGTGAGTCTTCTGTTGAAATCTGAAGTAGCAGCCCGTAGTGATGTTACACTTTCCTCTGTTGGGGGCAGCATAGTTGTGTCCTCAACTATCTCATCTCCTTTTTCATTACCAGTAATATTTACATGGCAGGGAATCCACTGTAAAGTTAACTCAGTTTTGTTTCTTCAGTTTTTTTATTGTGAAATATCCAGACTGTTCTAAAATAGCATGCTGATGGTTTGTATTGTTGTAGTAATAGTAGTGCAGCCTGTGAGTCTGTGAAGATACATACTTTTTTGTTGTTTAAGGTGAGGTAAGGTCAGTTGATTGCCAGAAGCTCAGTGTCGACACTTGAACAGGAGTTAGCTGGTACAAGGAAGGATTCTTGCGTACTAGGAATAAAGTATCCTGCCCCCTGACTTCTTTCTTTGTGTATCCAATGACCCATCTGTATAGATGTGGACATATTGGTTGTAGTTTTCTACTATTATTTGTTGTGCTATCATGCAGAATTAATGGAACAGTGTTTTGTTTTGTTACACTGTCTTCTAGTGTAGTTTTTATTGGTGGCTGTATCCACTGCCAGGGGGTGTTTCATTACTGGAGGGATTTGTTGAGGTTGCTTATTTCCATCTAAAAGTAGGATTTTGCTTTTGTATGAAAAGGATCGTTTTTGATTTGATGCCAGATTAATTTTCTATAATGGATGCTCTGTGGTTATTGTTCTGAAATTTAAATTAAATTTACCTATTCTTTTGTTAATGTATACATCCAGAGGTTCTATGTTGAGATCAGCTTTCATAGTTTCTAATGGTGAGGTCTTTGGGCAACCTAGACATATTTGGAGAGTACAGTTCTGGAGTTTTTCTATTTTTTCCGATGAATTTTAGCTAAGCATTCCCATACTTCATAGGAATATGTCATTTTGGATTGTATGTATTGTAGGTAGAATTGTCGTAAGATAATTGTGTCTGCTCTCCAATTCCTGTTTGAGAAAGCCTTGAGGATGTTAATTCATTTCATGGTGCTGTCCAGTATAGCCTTTATGTGTTGGTTCCACAAACGTTTTGGATCCAAGGTTATACCCAGTATTTTACGATATTTGTAATATTTTATATTCTCTTCAGAGAGGGTAAGCTTCGGTCTGAATGTTTTTAAGGAGTGTCTGGTAATAAAGGCACAGCATTCTGTTTTTTCTATTGATATTTTTAGGCCCCACTTGTTTGTCCATGTTGCTATTTCATTTATTGATCTTGAAGATTAGTGTTTGCTCTATACGGATCTGCATGAGCTGTCCATACAATTATGTTATCTCTGTCAATACTCATCTTTATGCTTCTGTCCAAATTTTTGTTGATGTCGTGGAGAGCTATGTTAGATAAGGTTGGGCTTAGCACAGATCCTTGTGGGACACTGTTATATGTTTCAATTCTTGTTGACACTGCGCCATTTATACTGAATTGTTCTGCCTTTGAGAAAGTTCCTTATAAATTTTAGCATTCAACCTTTGATGTTCATTTTCATTAATTGTAGTAGTATTGTAGCGTGTGGTATTTTATCATCTTTGTGAGAAAAGCATTTTTCTTTTGGAAGTTAGCATATAATCTTATTATGTAAATGGCAGGAGTGCATCAGTGGTGCATCTTTGTGGCCTGAAGCAAAAGTGTATAGAATTAAGGAGATTCTCCTGTTCCAGTTTCCAGGTCAATCTCTTGTTGACTATAATTTCCATAAGTTTGCCATAGCATGATGTTAAGGCTACTGGTCTGTATGAGCTTATGTTCTGGTTATCTTTTTGGAGTTTCAGTATTGGAATTATGGTTGCATTTTTCCATTCACCAGTATATTGTCCAGTTTTCCAGATGTTGTTGAAATACTTTAGAATAACATTAATAAATTCAGTGGGTGCATTCTGGAACATGCCGTTATGCTTTTGATCTTCTCCAGATGTGGAATATTTTAAAGTTTTAATAGCCAGACAAATTTAACTTGGATTATTGTACGAGAGTACCTTGTTGATTATAGACTGTTATTTGTGATTAATTAAAGCTGGTAATTAGTGACTTCATTGGTGTCTGTATTTTGTTTTCCACTGCACCATATGGCGCGATCAGTGAGACTGTCATAACAATATTTTCATGTAAATCACATTTTTTTTGTTTATCAGCCTATGGTATGGTCGCAAACAGGAAAGTTAAGAGATCGGATTTTTAGAATGCTATAAACATATTAGATTGCTAACAAGAATATGTAAACAGCTTGTTATAATTTTATTATTAATGAAGTTATAAAAATCAGTAATCATATCAGTTTGCCAATTCTGATTGGAACACCAGAATGTGTTGGACAGCAGTTCAAAACCAATAATCAAATTATATATCATCACAGACTACTACAATTTATGGCAACGTATATTTACTGATTACTGTATGTACTAGCTAATATAAACATAATATATTAATTTTTATTAAGTGACTCATGGTTCAACCTGTATACTGATAAAATTTATACAACAGTTTACAACATAAATTTCATATCATAAAACAAACAATAAACATATAAGTAATATAAGCAACTTCTAGTCAGTTCTTTAGGATGCAAGCAAAATTTAGATTTTTAAACATCAAAAAGGTCACATATCATGACAAACATTTAGAACATGGCTACTGATACATTATTATATCACAGTCCTGAAACCAAATACTCTATCAAAATTCACTACTAGTCTACAAAAAAAATCTACACTGTTCAATAATAAATAATAAGAAGTATGAAATGATTAAAATCAGTTTTTACTATAGGGTGTGTTATACTAAATTTTCTAAATTATTCGGACTTAGAGCAACTATAGGAACTATGTTCTACAACATATCATATATAATACACATTCATTGACTTAATCTGAAAAATGTCATACACACATGTATTTGTATTTTAGTAGAATTCAAGACCTGAGACTCAATAATTCCTTCTGTTGTTTACTGCAAGAAGTTAAAAAAATTACATTCCAAACACTCAAGAGAGTTGGCTGATTGATAGAAAGGAAACAAGTTTACAAAATGCGATTTGATTAACTTGTACATGGTAAACACTTGACTAACTAGCACACATACAAAGACATTATGAACTGTGATTGCTTAATTGCTTAATATCTGTTTAATCCTCAACATATATCCTAAACAATTCAGTAACATGTAACATGTAAAAGTTCAGAAACCATACATGAATATGTGAATTTTGTTTCAAATAGAAAAAGGTAGAAGCCAACTGCATTAACATTAAACCAACGTTATTATGGTAGCAAAATAAATCATAGGGGAGATCCTTGTACCTTGGACCGCAATGTACCTCGGGCCACCATGGGTAAAATTGTATTCTCAGAGGGAATTTAGTTTTTGGTAGCATCACTGTGTTGGCTGCACTGCTAGAACCTACTCCAGCCAACAAGTGTTAGTCTAACACTCTTTGTTTGCCAACCACTAGTGAAAGTTTGTTTAGTCAGTGAAAAAGTAAATATTTTTCAACTTGTTTCTGATTTCTTCATCATTGAGGTATGTAGATATTGTTTAAGTTAATACTTGATTAGTGCTTATCATTATCTTAGGCTTATAATGACATTAGGATCAAATCATTATGTGCACTAGTTTCTTAGAAAACATAACCTAAAAACTTTTCGTCACATCATTGTACCATGGACCGGCCCAAGGTACAATTAATTGATTTTTACGTAGGCATTCTTTTTTTATTTTAGATGCCGAGGAGTAAAGAAGGGAACATGCGGGGAAAATTTACAACAAGCTGTCAAACTTGTTCAGGAGAATGGACTTTCTGTAAGAACAGCAGCAAAACAATGCAATGTGTCTCACACAACGCTCCAGAGGCACTGATGTGGGGATGCTGAATTTTCATACAAAAATAACTGTTCGATTCGGCAGGTTTTTTCTAAAGAAGAAGAGCAGGCACTACGAGACTATTTACTCACTGCAAGCTCGATGCATTATGGTCTCTCAAAACAAGATGTGAAGAAATTAGCATATCAATTTGCAAAGGCCAATAACAAAACATATCCAGCTGCATGGAATGCCAATTGCCAAGCAGGAGAACAATGGCTTGTTGACTTTCGTAAAAGAAACCCAGAGCTGTCATTGAGAACTCTGAGACCTACAAGTATTGCTCGTGCGTCTGGATTCAACAAACCTATTGTAAAAACGTTTTTTGACAAATATGCAAGTGTATTGGAAAAATACAAATTTACCCCAGATAGGGTATATAATACGGACGAGACACGAATTTCATCTGTCCACACTCCTCCCAAGATTATAGCTTCAAAAAAACTGAAACAAGTTGGAGGAATCACATCAACTGAAAGAGGTGTTAACACCACAATGATTGCGTGTATAAATGCAGTAGGAAATGCTCTTCCACCTGTGTTTGTTTTTCCGCGTGTCAATTATACAGTAAAAGTCACATGCTTCACGGAGCCTCTCCCGGAAGCCTCGGGACTTGCAACCCATCTGGCTGGTCCACTATTGATATCTTCTTGGAATTCTTAAATCATTTCATTAAGCATTTAAAACCAAACAAGGACAACAAAGTTATTTTAATTTTAGACAATCACGAAACACATATCTCCATCGAAACTATCAACAAAGCCAGAGATAATGGCATTGTCATGTTAACAATACTGCCACATACCAGCCATAAACTATAACCCCTTCACAGGGGGGTCTTTGGTCCACTAAAGACTTATTACAATGACGCTTGTAAGAGTTGGTTTCTGACAAACCCAGGGAAACAACTGACTATATATGATGTAGCTGGAATTTGTGGGAAGGCTTATCCCCTGGCATTTACCCCTTCGAATATAATAAATGGCTTTTCTTCTTCTGATCTGTGGCCTTTCAACCAACATATTTTTGCTGAACATGAATATTTTGCTAGTTTAGTCACTGATAGTCCCAACCCTGAATGTAGTACTAGTTCTGAACATGCTCCTTGCACTGGACCTTCAAGCGCGCTAACGGCTTCTGATGAGCTTAGTCTTAACAATAAACCCATCAATGACACTAACCTTTGTGCTGGCCCTTCTAGTTAAATTATTTCCACCCCTCAGGACAAACCTACCATGATTGCGACACCAAAGTCTCTAGAAGAAATCAGACCATTTCCAAAAACAGAGCGTAAGAGACTTACAAACAAGGGCAGAAAACCTGGTAGGTGTAGAATCCTTACCGATACGCCTGAAAAAAAAAACAAAATAGCAGCAGATGCAGAAAAAAGGAAAAAGAAACTTGGATTAAAGAAAATTGTGAAAGGAAAATGGAATAAAGTAACGACTGCACTCTTTGATGATGGTCAAAAGCAAAAAACAGCAATGAAGAAAAGGAAAAAGGAAGATTCAACATCTGATGATTCATTGGCATCATTCTTATCTGAAGAAAGTAACGTTGGTATTCAAGATTTGATAGAAAGAAATAAAATGGAGCAGCAAGAAGAAGCAAAAGATGAAGAAATTTTTTCTGAATTACCGATACAAAATCAGTTAAACAAGTGGGTACTTGTATCATTTAGAACAAAAACATCAATCAAACATTACATTGGCCAAATTACAGATGTAAATGAAGGTTTCCCAGTTGTAAAATTTGCAAGACAGGTGAAGAAGACTTCCATTTTTGTATGGCCCCATGAGAATGATGAAAGTGAAACGCAACGAGAAGACATAGTAAATTTTCTTCCTTCACCAGTTGTAGGGAGAAGGGGGGAATTATCCTTTCCTGTATCCTTTTCAGGATTTAATGTTTGTTAATTAATGAAAAGGTTTAAACCTAAATGTAATTTCAAAAGTTCTGAAATAATAGCCTAGTATTAATTGAACAACAAAAATTTTGATTTTTTTACTGCTGTACAATATATATTGTTACAACACAAATAAGCCACCCCAATACCAGGGATAAAAAAGATGAATCAACAATATAATAAGTAGTTAATAATACAAAATGGTTAATATAATTAAGATAAAAAGACAATGACATGACAAACGACGACATGACCTAACCCAAGTGATTGAACCAACAAAAAGAAACGAAACAAGAAGGGAAGAACCAAACCAAATGAAGAAGAAAGTGAATGAACCAACAAAAGGAAACAAAACAAGAATTGAATAACTCAATGCAACTAAATAAAATAAAACCAAAGGAGAAGGTGGAGAACCAATATATAAATCAAATACACTGAAAGTGAAGAAGGAGGAAAAATGAAATAGAAACAAACCCAAGATAAAGGGAAATAAATAAAAAGGAAATCAAATTATAAGACACAAACAAGTAATAAAGAATAAAAGCAGGAGAAATGGTACACTCAATGTAATATTGAAAAAGGAACCAATAACTAACCTAAGTAATAAATAAATATTATTATCAATTAAGTAATAAAAGTAAATGATATATGATGAAACTCAATGGAAGAATGTTAACTATAAAAACAAACTAACCCACAATTAGAGTTAGATGTAATGATGAAAGATAGAGACGTAAAATTGTTAATATTAGTAATGATATTTGTAATGAAAGAGATAGTACGGTAGTGAGAAAGTAATTATAGGGATTACCCATTTAGAAACACTTAAAACAAAAACATTTAAGAAGTGCAAAAGTGGAAGTGTAAAAACCCCAAAGTAAAGTGATAAAGAAAAAAAACACTAAATAAATTATAATAAACGATAGATAATTTAAAAGTGAAGGTACTGAATAAATAAGAATGGTGTATTAAGAATGTTAGTATTATGAAAAATAGTGAAGGATAAAAAATAAACACTTATTAAAGCAATAAGAAACACTAAAGGATAAACAGTGAAAAATATTAGTAGTTAAGAAAGTTGTTAAGAATAGTATTAAGTGTAAACAATTAATTAAGATGTAATGAACACTGAAAAGTGATGATAACAGTATTAATTAAAATAGGAATCACATTGATAAGATTAAACGTATCCAATAGTATTTAAAAGGGAGAATCCCATGAAAGAGGAAAAAGATAGTGTTACCATGGAGTGAAGGTAAAGATTATCTAAAAAATAAGGAGTTAAGACAAATCAATAAACACCCCATGTTATAAGGGGTAATTATTTAAGTAAGTTCAAAAAATGTGATGTTGTTTATCGCCCAAAAATAATGTAAAAAGAAATGAACTGTAAACAAATATTATCTAATAATTGTTAAATGATTGTTTCAGCAAATTTATGAATAGGATATGGCTGGAAGAAAGTATACAGACCATAGGCCTAGATGTTGTATTTTATGTGATCAAAAATAGTAAATAATAGCCACATTGTTATTATTGGCAAATTAAATAAGTATGACTTAGAAAACCAGTTAGTAAACAATTAGCAATCCATGATGTATACAATAAGAGTAACATAATAATAACACAAAAACAGCTCCAAAACACATCAACAAATAACACAATCAATTATAATGACAAGACAAAGCTCATTAGGCTAAAACGAGATGTAATTTGTACGAAATAAGTAAATACCAATAATGGCTACTTAGGCCTAGGAAATGCCTAACTGTCAAAACAAACAACTACAAATTGTAATAAATTAACAAAGAAATTAGCAAATCCAAGGCGAATAACTAACCAAGGATAATTTGTAAATCATATGAAAAGTAAAATATTAGAATAAGGATTTAAATTAAAAGAGAAATATAATTAGCAAATATTAAAATAATTGTAAAAACATAAAACATAAAATAACCCAATCTTATGGGATATCAAAATAATCTTTGAAAGGAAATACAAATAACAGTGATAATAGTTAATACTTAGGAAGGAAGATAGAAGAATAAAAGCAATCAGAAGATATACAAGGATTTTGAAAAGAATTCAAATATGATAACAATGGTTTTTTGTCAATCTAAGCCAATCAGATTTAATTAGTAACCTTGACAACCACCGTTAGTTACGAAATTACGGTTGAATATCGTTACTCATAAAGTGATGCTCTTGCAGAACAGAAGTCAAATTTTGAACGGCCAAATTTTTCATTTAATATGTCAAAAAAGTAAACAAAATTCCTAACGATGATCCAATAAGAAGCAGACGAACCACCAGAACATTTAACTGATGCCAAGGACCATTTTACCAGGAAATTAAAAGAAAATATGACTCCACCCAACATGAAAAGGACGCAAGACATACTTAAGCCCCAAGATTAACGAAAATTGAATACGATCGCAGCCCAATCCAATTTTGACTGACAACTATTTATACCAAGTCATCTGATTTGATAAGTATCCTTGATTTACCCAAATTCCAAAAATAAATTCACTTTGAATATTTCTAAAAGTAATTTGAACACTCACTATAAACCGAATATTCTCTTTCAAAGATTAATTAAGGAAAACAAAACACTGAAAATTTGTTAACTTAGAATATAACCTGTTGATAGAATATGAACTTTAGAAACACACTTAACTACACCATTGAACGAATTATAACCAAACACTATATTATTGAAGAAGCCTACATAATATTATAAGGTAATGTACTTTTTATTGTAACCATAGAAAATATTTGTCTTGTAATCAAAAGAACTCCAGATTTTGAACGATACAATTGTTAACTAACAAAACGGCAGCCATGCTGGATTGATTCACTCGTTACAAAATCGATTCGTCAACCCGAGAGAAAGACGTCTCAAAACTAATGTCGGTGCAAATTCATTAATCAACAAGTATAATATTATTGTCAAACTGAAACATTGCAAATCAGCCATTAAAATAACTAGTACAGAGTGGAACCATTGTTTTTATTTCATAGGGAGTGTATCATATAATTTGTGTATATTAGCGAACTATATTTGACGGCCAGCGCTCATGGTGCGAATCGAGAAACTACCTGATTGAGTCAGTAAGTCTAACCAAGGCGGGAAGTATTTGAATGCCCCGACCGTCGTCGCTGAGAACTTCTTTATAACATATTATTTAATAATTTTAATTGTTTTCAAAAAACAATTTGGTGCCACCCGGGATTCACAAACCCCTATTTAAGAACAGGTAAGGTTACTACCGCGTTGTACTGGTAATTATAACATCGCTACGGACTTCGTTAGCGCAAGGATAGATGTAACGACAGCAGTGCGAGATGAACGCACACATACAACACCACAACACACACGTCTTATACATAGACGACCGAGAATCTACGCGTTACAGATTGGCGCCCAACGTGGGGCTAGAAAAGAAGACTAGCGGCGACTATGAGACATTCCATGGTTACGAGATATCAAACTAAGAAAGGAACTGAAGGTACCGGCCAAGAAGAGATGGAAGAAATTGAAGAAATGATCGGGGAAATGATCGAAGAGTATCCCCAAGAGTGAAAGTATATTAATTCTATCAAATTAATTAACTCTTACCTTAGGGTTCTTCTCCAGGGTTTTACAGATGAACACAGCTGCAGAAAGGATTATTTGGGATGAACGGTACAAATATAATAAACAGTTTGTGTTAAAACAAATCGCTTCTGGTTTATTAAACAAATTAATTACTTCGTCTTACTTTGATATCAATTAAAGTTCATATTTCTTTTCTGGTATATTATGTTGCATTAGTAATACATTGAATTAGTTACAAATAACAAAATCAAACAAATTAACAAAGGAATCTTTCTTATTTAACTAACCTATGACAAATTATTTATTTTTTAAATGAACCAGTACGGAATTTGTCTTTTACCCTTGATGTTTTCTTTTATAAAAACCCCTTTCCCTTAGAGATCTCAATTTTTTAGGTTTACATGTAACTATCAACATTCATTTTAAACTGATTTTTTAATATGCATATTTAGGGTGGTTTAGTTACCCGTCTGCCGTGTGTGTCCCTGTGGTTTGTTGCACCGTCTCGTGTTGACCACTTTCTTCCTTTTGACGCACTCCGACACTAGTTTACATTGAGTTTAATTGTTGTTTGTTTTTTATCACCTTTTTGTTAAGTTGGTTTAATGTATATACACATTATAATTTATAGTCGGCCGACATAACTTTGCTCGAGCACTTGGATGGTTACTTTTCTGCTGTTACGCAATACGTCTGGGCTGGACAGTCCAGACATCAACAGTTTATGATAACACTGTTTATTGCTGGTTACAAGGGGCACCTCACAGGTGAATACTGACAATTAAAAAATTTACAGATTTAACTTGAAACTATGGTAGCACACAATTCTGTACCGTTACAATACCCCCCCCCCCAATGAGAGGTTGTATGCCGAAGCATACACACTCTCATTGCCTAAAACCTAAGAGGATTAGTGAAAATATGGCGCCGCGGCCCCCCTTAACTCTCTACTAAAATCATGGGTACTTACCCCCTTAGTTCGGTGGCTGTGGCCGCACCCATCCGACCTTACTGGACTTCTCTGCTCGAGATCCCAACACCATAAGCTCGGACAGATACCCGCCACAGTATCACCTGACTCTGAAGCATTCAATTAAAGGATTAACAAACGGCCTTCCATTACTCCATATCCCACAGTGATTCGTTTCCTCTTAGCCGTACTGGTTCATTATTGGCAAAGTACTGGTTCTTTTATATACAAAGTACTGACTTTACATTTAGTGTAGTTGGCCTACAATGACCGCTGTTCTGTATTCAAACACAATTACATGAACAGAATACAATATAATAAACACTCCAAATGGACATTACCATTTTTACCTTGAGTCATAAACAAAACATTACTACCTTATTCGTTACAAGTCAAAAATAAATTCATAAAATACAATGTCCATCTGGACATATAAACTTACGGTATGCTTACAGCTAAATCATACAAATTGAATAATGTTCATAATACATTATTACCCCTCCAAAATAACACATTGATTCACCCCAAACAAATTTTTGATTATTTTTTACCCAAAGATTTACTTCAGTATTCAATTTTAAATGAATATCTTAAACATTGCTTTCATTAATTATTATTTATTTTATGACTACAGTCAAAATTCAGATCAAAATAAGGTTAAATTCATTATTAAAATTCACCTTTTCAAGTAATTTAATTACCAATTTCATTTACTTTAATTACATTTTTCAACATGATTCCGCATTAACATGAAAAATTGCCTTCATTTCTTCACATCTGGTATTTCTTTTATTTCATAATAGAATTTGCTCATAGCACTGATTCATCAAAATACAACAGCTATCAACTCTGAGCATGACTGTAACCATTAGTCACACAACAGACAACACACCTGTTTACATTAACAGTTGTATGCCAGACTGGTGTTATAAACACTGACTCAGTCTCAACATTCATGATTACATCACTACTGAATACTTCCTTCAATATTTTGGTTTCTATAAATCTTTTCAACTCGATACATTTTAAATAAATACATTTTTGATTTAAATACACAATGCAAAAGTTTCTTAGTATCTCCTGTTAATTATTTAGTAATGTAAAATATTATTATTACTACAACATACTACAAACATTGTTACATAAACTATAATCTACAGTCCGACAATATAGCCTTGACACAATGCATTTAACACTAACACATTTATTTACATATTTTCGTCGTATCAAATTATTATTTACCACACTTCATTACCTAAATCAGCCATGTGATTATCATTAACTCGCATAATTAAATGTTCATTCATGATTTGTCTAGCCCCCATCATCGAAAATTAGTCTTTTCTGTACATAACATTGTTCAATTTTATTTGTACACATCATATGGCTATCTTTTGTATAATAACCATAAAATTTTGTTTTTTCCAATATACCGTAATAATAATGTATAGGGTTACCCCCATTATTACTTCATCATAAATCAAGTCTGCATTAGTATTTTTTGTCCATTCTCCATCGGTATTTATTGTTACAATTACATCATTGAATTTTTTATCACTATGGTTGTCAGCTGTTACTAATACGCTGACCCTCACTACAGGTAAGTATATATTATTATCATCAATAGAATCATTGTTTATTAAACAAGGTAAGTCTCTATTCTTTTTAATATAATCATTGCTTTCCATATTTATTCTCCTTACTAACCCTTCATAATCTCTACTTAATCTGAATAACTCTATCACTCTATCTCACTCATAATCACTTTCAATACCACACCATTTCATATACTCATTCCACACAGAGGGCACTACCACTTTATTATTGAAACACCATCTGGCCCTACCAGATAAACACAAACAACTTATTTGACATTTTGAAGACCTTTTGTCTTCTACAAAAACTATCGAGGAACTCTTGTCCTCCCGCAACATTGGTGAAGCTTCTTCTTCACCTATACCACAAGAAAAATTTGCCCTCTGTACATGCTCTACATTTAAACTATCTCTATACTCCCTTTCTAAATCATAAACACTAACTAGCAATCCCTGATCAACCTCAATTCTCATTATCACTCCTATTATCTACTGTATCACTTTTTAACACATTATTATAATCATCGGTATTACTAACCTTGTTATTAATTTCGTCACTATTTGTGGTCATATTACCACTGTTACTTACCTTCTGTATTTCAATATTTCTACCAAGCTTATCTAACTGTTGTGTTACTGTAATATTTATTTTATTCAGTTTATCATCAATATTCTTTTGTGACTCAGTCACTTTTATATTTATTTCATTAAATTTGTCATAAAACTTATTATTCTGTTCATTGAAACGATTATTTATGTCGCTACTTAATGTATCAAATTTTGTATTTTGTGCATCAAATTTTTTATCACTGTTGTCAAAACGATTATTTATTTCGTTAAATTTAACATTCTGTTCCTCAAATTTATTACTTTGTTCATTAAGTTTGACATTCACTTCGTCAAAATCACTACTAATTTTATCGAACTTACTATTCTGAACATCAAATTTAATATTCATATTCTCAGACATGGTTTTCATAAAGTTCATCATATCAGCTATTGTACACTATTTTTCTTTTATTTCATTCACTACAACTGATTCAATTAGAATGTTTTCTTGGACCGTAATTGGCATTAAGCTACCTCCTGACTCACTCGTAACTGCTGAGCCGGTCAGCTTTATTTCGTTAACGTCTTCCATCTTTATCAACATAATGAATTTAAGTAAATAATTTTTGAACAATAAACTGCCTACACAATTATAAATCTCTTAACATTTACTTTTCGTGACTTTTCATTACACGTTTATGTGGTTTACAAAAATGTCCTCACTCCCAAACAACCCGTTCTGCAGCTTAATTAGGCCTGATCTGTGCGATTTAAAATAAATCACACAAATCGAGTCCCTGTTCGGGCGCCAGTGAAACTATATATGAATTCTATCAAATTAATTAACTCTTACCTTAGGGTTCTTCTCCAGGGTTTTACAGACGAACACAGCTGCAGAAAGGATTATTTGGGATGAACGGTACAAATATAATAAACAGTTTGTGTTAAAACAAATCGCTTCTGGTTTATTAAACAAATTAATTACTTCGTCTTACTTTGATATCAATTAAAGTTCATATTTCTTTTCTGGTATATTATGTTGCATTAGTAATACATTGAATTAGTTACAAATAACAAAATCAAACAAATTAACAAAGGAATCTTTCTTATTTAACTAACCTATGACAAATTATTTACTTTTTAAATGAACCAGTACGGAATTTGTCTTTTACCCTTGATGTTTTCTTTTATAAAAACCCCTTTCCCTTAGAGATCTCAATTTTTTAGGTTTACATGTAACTATCAACATTCATTTTAAACTGATTTTTTAATATGCATATTTAGGGTGGTTTAGTTACCCGTCCGCCATGTGTGTCCCTGTGGTTAGTTGCACTGTCTCGTGTTGAGCACTTTCTTCCTTTTGACGCACTCCGACACTAGTTTACATTGAGTTTAATTGTTGTTTGTTTTTTATCACCTTTTTGTTAAGTTGGTTTAATGTATATACACATTATAATTTATAGTCGGCCGACATAACTTTGCTCGAGCACTTGGATGGTTACTTTTCTGGCCGCGCGGCCATGAGTTGCAGTGGAACTAACTCATTACTGGCGTTATATTGTTTATACACTTTTTTACATATTTTATTAGATAGGCCGTTTATAAATTCGGCCTATCTTACACAGCCGAGGCCACGGTTTTAGGTTAATGAACTGTATGTTGCTTCCTGCTACTGTCTGATGCAAACACTATGGTGGCAATCTGCTTACTGTGATTCTAAAGACTGCTGCTGGAGAGCTGTTACGCAATACGTCTGGGCTGAACAGTCCAGACATCAGCAGTTTATGATAACACTGTTTGTTGCTGGTTACAAGGGGCACCTCACAGGTGAATACTGACAGTTGAAAAATTTACTGATTTAACTTGAAACTATGGTAGCACACAATTCTGTACCGTTACAAGAGGACCAACCGGAAAATCCAACACAACCTGAACCGGAAGTAGAAGTAACAGTCGGCGACCAACCAGGCAAAACAAAGGAAGAAGCGAAATTGGATAGCTTGATGAGGATGATGATGGAGCAATTCGAACAAAGAAAGCAAGACAAGGAAGAAGCAAAAGAACAAAGAAAGGAGAACAAGGAAGAATTGAATAAAAAATTAGAATTATTACAAGAGGGAATAAAGGAAGAAACAAGAGAACAAAGAAGGGAAGACAGGGAATTCTTAAAGGAGAACATAGAACTTCTAAATAATAAAATGGAAAGCAACCATGAAGCCCTGAAAAGAAACCAAGAAACGTTAGAAAAGAAGAGTGAGGAGCTGAAGAGGAAAATAAAGAAAGATCTTGAGATATTAAACCACAAGATTGAGAACAATAGTAAAACACTTCAAAGACAATTGAAGGAAGACAGTGAGAAGAATAAAGATACATACTAATAGGGTATCGTGAAGAAATCAAGCAGACAAAAACGGGGATGAACAAGAAATGGGAAGAAACAATTTATCCAGCAGATCAACTTAATGAAACAGTAAATAGTGATTTCACACAATTAAATGAAACACCAGACACCACTTCTGAAGGTAGTAAGGAGATAGAAATTAAAGAAGACAAAAGTATATTGTTTTCTGGGAATAAAGATAACAAAAACAATGAGAAAATTAAGCACATAAAAACCAACCGTAGAAGAGTAAAGAAGAATCGAATAATTAAGATTAAGAAAACAAAAGATATGGGAAACATATATAAAAAGAAACTGATAAAAACAAGAGAAGAATTGGAGATGATAAAGAATGGACTAATCGATGTGTTCAATTTACCAATTACTGACCAAAGCAAGTTAATGAAATATAAAGACTGTAGGAGGACCTTAAAAGCAATTATAGAGGGAATTCACAACAAACCAGCGGATGAAAAATTCAGCAAATCTATACTTAAATGGAAGATGCCAGAAATAGAAAGGACTTACAACAAAACAGTGTCTAACAAATTAAGGAGGTCCCTAAAACACTGGAGCACACCCGAATTGGAAATGAAAAATAAAAGATCAATAATGGCATTAATGAGAGAGGTACAATTAACTTCTTTGATTAATGAACCATATAATAAAATGATAGAAGCAGTTATGGATACCAAGGAACATGTGATATTAGAAGAATTGTGGTACAAGATGGAAGATACCTATTTCACCAGGACGGAAATTGTTCTACACACCCAGGTTACCCGAACCACAAGTGCAGAGAAAAAGATGGACCATGGGTAAACTAGATACCACACACCGAGAAATGGGACTGATGTTCAACTTACCGACCACGCAAACCAATGGAGAAGAAAAGAGGAAGAAATACAAAAAAAAAAATTATGTGAGCACAACTTACAACAATATTTCGATGATTTATGAGGCCTAATATAAAATATTAAAAGAAGGAATAAGTTACAAAAATTCCTACAAAGTAAGATCAGCTTACAATAAAATAAAGTTGACATATGAAGTATAATATAAAAAATTATAAGAAAGGAATAAGTTACAAAAATTCCTATAAAGTAAGAAAAACAAACTTACAAAAATTATTTAGAATAATATTTACAACAAAATGAATTAAACAAAAATAAAATCAAGCACGAACTGCTAATATAAATACCTGAAATTATAATGAATTAAAAAAAAAAAAAAAAAAAAAAAAAAAAAAAAAAAAAAAAAAACTGAACTGGTACGAGGAAGAAAAAGAAATAATGTATAAAGCAAATATACAGCAAATGGCTAAAACAGAATATTGGTAAATAACCAAGAAAAAGAAAAAAGATGTCTAAGATAATTAAAATGATCACAAGAAGAAAAGAAAAACAAACTAATGAAAAGTTAGAATTGATGAAATTAACAACTAAATAAATAAAAAAACAATCAACTGTATGAGTAGATGACAGTATACAGCAAAGGTACAGCGGAAGGAAGAATGAGTAAAAGGCCAAAGTGATCTAAAAACAAACCACAAAGTGGACAATCCCAAAATATATTATTATTATTAATTTAAGTCACAAGTTGACAAAAAAGGTATTTAAGATTGACTGAGAATAAGTCCAGCAATCAAAATAAACTGAGCAGAGATGATGTTCCTCTGGTCTCAGAAAAAATGAGTAGTAATGGAAGAAACCAGCTACTAAAAAGTTAGGGAAAAAATTATAAAAGGGAGAACACACTAATGGAAATAAATACAAACAGATCTAATTAAAATGGAATGAATCAAGTAAGAAGAGAAATAAGAAAGGAGAAATAAACAAGAAAGAAAAGGAAAAATAATATATAACTGATAATTTCATAAAACACTATGCTAGTGTTTTACCAAAATGATCAATTTTGAAGGAGAGGCATTATGTTACAACACAAATAAGCCACCCCAATACCAGGGATAAAAAAGATGAATCAACAATATAATAAGTAGTTCATAATACAAAATGGTTAATATAATTAAGATAAAAAGACAATGACACGACAAATGACGACATGACCTAACCCAAGTGATTGAACCAAGAAAAGGAAACGAAACAAGAAGGGAAGAACCAAACCAAATGAAGAAGAAAGTGAATGAACCAACAAAAGGAAACAAAACAAGAATTGAATGACTCAATGCAACTAAATAAAATAAAACCAAAGGAGAAGGTGGAGAACCAATATATAAATCAAATACACTGAAAGTGAAGAAGGAGGAAAAATAAAATAGAAACAAACCCAAGATAAAGGGAAATAAATAAAAAGGAAATCAAATTATAAGACACAAACAAGTAATAAAGAATAAACGCAGGAGAAATGGTACACTCAATGTAATATTGAAAAAGGAACCAATAACTAACCTAAGTAATAAATAAATATTATTATCAATTAAGTAATAAAAGTAAATGATATTTGATGAAACTCAATGAAAGAATGTTAACTATAAAAACAAACTAACCCACAATTAGAGTTAGATGTAATGATATTTGTAATGAAAGAGATAGTACGGTAGTGAGAAAGTAATTATAGGGATTACCCATTTAGAAACACTTAAAACAAAAACATTTAAGAAGTGCAAAAGTGGAAGTGTAAAACCCCCAAAGTAAAGTGATAAAGAAAAAAACACTAAATAAATTATAATAAACGATAGATAATTTAAAAGTGAAGGTAGTGAATAAATAAGAATGATGTATTAAGAATGTTAGTATTGTGAAAAATAGTGAAGGATAAAAAATAAACACTTATTAAAGCAATAAGAAACACTAAAGGATAAACAGTGAAAAATATTAGTAATTAAGAAAGTTGTTAAGAATAGTATTCAGCGTAAACAATTAATTAAGGTGTAATGAACACTGAAAAGTGATGATAACAGTATTAATTAAAATAGGAATCACATTGATAAGATTAAACGTATCCAATAGTATTTAAAAGGGAGAATCCCATGAAAGAGGAAAAAGATAATGTTACCATGGAGTGAAGGTAAAGATTATCTAAAAAATAAGGAGTTAAGACAAATCAATAAACACCCCATGTTATAAGGGGTAATTATTTAAGTAAGTTCAAAAAATGTGATGTTGTTTATCACCCAAAAATAATGTAAAAAGAAATGAACTGTAAACAAATATTATCTAATAATTGTTAAATGATTGTTTCAGCAAATTTATGAATAGGATATGGCTGGAAGAAAGTATACAGACCATAGGCATAGATGTTGTATTTTATGTGATCAAAAATAGTAAATAATAGCCACATTGTTTATTATTGGCAAATTAAATAAGTATGACTTAGACAACGAGAAAACCAGTTAGTAAACAATTAGCAATCCATGATGTATAAAATAGGAGTAACATAATAATAACATAAAAACAGCTCCAAAACACATCAACAATTAACACAACCAATTATAATGACAAGACAAAGCTCATTAGGCTAAAATGAGATGTAATTTGTACAAAATAAGTAAATACCAATAATGGCTACTTAGGCCTAGGACATGCCTAACTGTCAAAACAAACAACTACAAATTGTAATAAATTAACAAAGAAATTAGCAAATCCAAGGCGAATAACTAACCAAAGATAATTTGTAAATCACATTAAAAGTAAAATATTAGAATAAGGATTTAAATTAAAAGAGAAATGTAATTAGCAAATATTAAAATAATTGTAAAATTATAAAACATAAAATAACCAATCTTATGGGATATCAAAATAATCTTTGAAAGGAACTACAAATAACAGTGATAATAGTTAATACTTAGGAAGGAAGATAGAAGAATAAAAGCAATCAGAAGATATACAAGGATTTTGAAAAGAATTCAAATATGATAACAATGGTTTTTGTCAATCTAAGCCAATCAGATTTAATTAGTAACCTTGACAATCACCGTTAGTTACGAAATTACGGTTGAATATCGTTACTCGTAAAGTGATGCTCTTGCAGAACAGAAGTCAAATTTTGAACGGCCAAATTTTTCATTTAATATGTCAAAAAAGTAAACAAAATTCCTAACGATGATCCAATAAGAAGCAGACGAACCACCAGAACATTTAGCTGATGCCAAGGAGCATTTTACCAGGAAATTAAAAGAAAATATGACTCCACCCAACATGAAAAGGACGCAAGACATACTTAAGCCCCAAGATTAACGAAAATTGAATACGATTGCAGCCCAATCCAATTTTGACTGACAACTATTTATACCAAGTCATCTGATTCGATAAGTATCCTTGATTTACCTAAATTCCAAAAATAAACTCACTTTGAATATTTCTAAAAGTAATTTGAACACTCACTATAAACCGAATATTCTCTTTCAAAGATTAATTAAGGAAAACAAAACACTGAAAATGTGTTAACTTAGAATATAACCTGTTGATAGAATACGAACTTTAGAAACACAATTAACTACACCACAGAACAAATTATAACCAAACACTATATTATTGAAGTAGCCTACATAATATTATAAGGTAATGTACTTTTTATTGTAACCATAGAAAATATTTGTCTTGTAATCAAAAGAACTCCAGATTTTGAACGATACAATTGTTAACTAACAAAACGGCAGCCATGCTGGATTGATTTACTCGTTACAAAATCGATTCGTCAACCCGAGAGAAAGACGTCTCAAAACTAATGTCGGTGCAAATTCATTAATCAACAAGTATAATATTATTGTCAAACTGAAACATTGCAAATCAACCATTAAAATAACTAGTACAGAATGGAACCATTGTTTTTATTTCATAGGGAGTGTATCATATAATTTGTGTTTATTAGCGAACTATATTTGACGGCCAGTGCTCACGGTGCGAATCGACAAACTACCTGATCGAGTCAGTAAGTCTAACCAAGGCTGGAAGTATTTGAATGCCCCGGCCGTCATCGCTGAGAACTTCTTTATAACATATTATTTAATAATTTCAATTGTTTTCAAAAAACAATTTGGCGCCAGCCGGGACTCACAAACCCCTATTTAAGAACAGGTAAGGTTACTACCGCGTTGTACTGGTAATTATAACATCGCTACGGACTTCGTTAGCGCAAGGATAGATGTAACGACACCAGTGCAAGACGAACACACACATACAACACCACAACACACACGTCGTATACAGAGACGACCGAGAATCTACACGTTACAGATTGGCGCCCAACGTAGGGCTAGAAAAGAAGACTAGCGGCGACTATGAGACATTCCATGGTTACGAGATATCAAACAAAGAAAGGAACTGAAGATACCGACCAAGAAGAGATGGAAGAAATTGAAGAAATGATCGGGGAAATGATCGAAGATAATCCCCAAGAGGACCAACCGGAAAATGCAACACAACCTGAACCAGAAGTAGAAGTAACAGTCGGCGACCAACCAGGCAAAACAAACGAAGAAGCGAAATTGGATAGCTTGATGAGGATGATGACGGAGCAATTCGAACAAAGAAAGCAAGACAAGGAAGAAGCAAAAGAACAAAGAAAGGAGAACAAGGAAGAATTGAATAAAAAATTAGAATTATTACAAGAGGGAATAAAGGAAGAAACAAGAGAACAAAGAAAGGAAGACAGGGAATTCTTAAAGGAGAACATAGACCTTCTAAATAATAAGATGGAAAGCAACCATGAAGCCCTGAAAAGAAACCAAGAAACGTTAGAAAAGAAGAGTGAGGAGCTGAAGAGGAAAATAAAGAAAGATCTTGAGATATTAAACAACAAGATCGAGAACAATAGTAAAACACTTCAAAGACAATTGAAGGAAGACAGTGAGAAGAATTAAGATACATACTAATAAGGTATCGTGAAGAAATCAAGCAGACAAAAACAGGGATGAACAAGAAATGGGAAGAAACAATTTATCCAGCAGATCAACTTAATGAAACAGTAAATAGTGATTTCACACAATTAAATGAAACACCAGACACCACTTCTGAAGGTAGTAAGGAGATAGAAATTAAAGAAGACAAAAGTATATAGTTTTCTGGGAATAAAGATAACAAAAACAATGAGAAAATTAAGCACATAAAAACCAACCATAGAAGAGTAAAGAAGAATCGAATAATTAAGAAGATTAAGAAAACAAAAGATATGGGAAACATATATAAAAAGAAACTGATAAAAACAAGAGAAGAATTGGAGATGATAAAGAATGGACTAATCGATGTGTTCAATTTACCAATTACTGACCAAAGCAAGTTAATGAAATATAAAGACTGTAGGAGGACCTTAAAAGCAATTATAGAGGGAATTCACAACAAACCAGCGGATGAAAAATTCAGCAAATCTATACTTAAATGGAAGATGCCAGAAATAGAAAGGACTTACAACAAAACAGTGTATAACAAATTAAGGAGGTCCCTAAAACACTGGAGCACACCCGAATTGGAAATGAAAAATAAAAGATCAATAATGACATTAATGAGAGAGGTACAATTAACTTCTTTGATTAATGAACCATATAATAAAATGATAGAAGCAGTTATGGATACCAAGGAACATGTGATATTAGAAGAATTGTGGTACAAGATGGAAGATACCTATTTCACCAGGACATAAATCGTTCTACACACCCAGGTTACCCGAACCACAAGTGCAGAGGAAATGATGGACCATGGGTAAACTAGATACCACACACCGAGAAATGGGACTGATGTTCAACTTACCGACCACGCAAACCAATGGAGAAGAAAAGAGGAAGAAATACAAAAAAAAAAATTATGTGAGCACAACTTACAACAATATTTCGATGATTTATGAGGCCTAATATAAAATATTAAAAGAAGGAATAAGTTACAAAAATTCCTACAAAGTAAGATCAGCTTACAATAAAATAAAGTTGACATATGAAGTATAATATAAAAAATTATAAGAAAGGAATAAGTTACAAAAATTCCTATAAAGTAAGAAAAACAAACTTACAAAAATTATTTAGAATAATATTTACAACAAAATGAATTAAACAAAAATAAAATCAAGCACGAACTGCTAATATAAATACCTGAAATTATAATGAAAAAAAAAAAAAAAAAAAAAAAAAAAAAAAAAAAAAAACTGAACTGGTACGAGGAAGAAAAAGAAATAATGTATAAAGCAAATATACAGCAAATGGCTAAAACAGAATATTGGTAAATAACCAAGAAAAAGAAAAAAGATGTCTAAGATAATTAAAATGATCACAAGAAGAAAAGAAAAACAAACTAATGAAAAGTTAGAATTGATGAAATTAACAACTAAATAAATAAAAAACAATCAACTGTATGAGTAGATGACAGTATATAGCAAAGGTACAGCGGAAGGAAGAATGAGTAAAAGGCCAAAGTGATCTAAAAACAAACCACAAAGTGGACAATCCCAAAATATATTATTATTATTAATTTAAGTCACAAGTTGACAAAAAAGGTATTTAAGATTGACTGAGAATAAGTCCAGCAATCAAAATAAACTGAGCAGAGATGATGTTCCTCTGGTCTCAGAAAAAATGAGTAGTAATGGAAGAAACCAGCTACTAAAACGTTAGGGAAAAAATTATAAAAGGGAGAACACACTAATGGAAATAAATAAAAACAGATCTAATTAAAATGGAATGAATCAAGTAAGAAGAGAAATAAGAAAGGAGAAATAAACACGAAAGAAAAGGAAAAATAATATATAACTGATAATTTCATAAAAAACTATGCTAGTGTTTTACCAAAATGATCAATTTTGAACGTGAGGCATTATGTTACAACACAAATAAGCCACCCCAATACCAGGGATAAAAAAGATGAATCAACAATATAATAAGTAGTTCATAATACAAAATGGTTAATATAATTAAGATAAAAAGACAATGACACGACAAACGACGACATGACCTAACCCAAGTGATTGAACCAAGAAAAGGAAATGAAACAAGAAGGGAAGAACCAAACCAAATGAAGAAGAAAGTGAATGAACCAACAAAAGGAAACAAAACAAGAATTGAATGACTCAATGCAACTAAATAAAATAAAACCAAAGGAGAAGGTGGAGAACCAATATATAAATCAAATACACTGAAAGTGAAGAAGGAGGAAAAATAAAATAGAAACAAACCCAAGATAAAGGGAAATAAACAAAAAGGAAATCAAATTATAAGACACAAACAAGTAATAAAGAATAAAAGCAGGAGAAATGGTACACTCAATGTAATATTGAAAAAGGAACCAATAACTAACCTAAGTAATAAATAAATATTATTATCAATTAAGTAATAAAAGTAAATGATATTTGATGAAACTCAATGAAAGAATGTTAACTATAAAAACAAACTAACCCACAATTAGAGTTAGATGTAATGATATTGGTAATGAAAGAGATAGTACGGTAGTGAGAAAGTAATTATAGGGATTACCCATTTAGAAACACTTAAAACAAAAACATTTAAGAAGTGCAAAAGTGGAAGTGTAAAACCCCCAAAGTAAAGTGATAAAGAAAAAAACACTAAATAAATTATAATAAACGATAGATAATTTAAAAGTGAAGGTAGTGAATAAATAAGAATGATGTATTAAGAATGTTAGTATTGTGAAAAATAGTGAAGGATAAAAAATAAACACTTATTAAAGCAATAAGAAACACTAAAGGATAAACAGTGAAAAATATTAGTAATTAAGAAAGTTGTTAAGAATAGTATTCAGTGTAAAAAATTAATTAAGATGTAATGAACACTGAAAATTGATGATAACAGTATTAATTAAAATAGGAATCACATTGATAAGATTAAACGTATCCAATAGTATTTAAAAGGGAGAATCCCATGAAAGAGGAAAAAGATAGTGTTACCATGGAGTGAAGGTAAAGATTATCTAAAAAATAAGGAGTTAAGACAAATCAATAAACACCCCATGTTATAAGGGGTAATTATTTAAGTAAGTTCAAAAAATGTGATGTTGTTTATCACCCAAAAATAATGTAAAAAGAAATGAACTGTAAACAAATATTATCTAATAATTGTTAAATGGTTGTTTCAGCAAATTTATGAATAGGATATGGCTGGAAGAAAGTATACAGACCATAGGCCTAGATGTTGTATTTTATGTGATCAAAAATAGTAAATAATAGCCACATTGTTATTATTGGCAAATTAAATAAGTATGACTTAGAAAACGAGAAAACCAGTTAGTAAACAATTAGCAATCCATGATGTATAAAATAAGAGTAACATAATAATAACACAAAAACAGCTCCAAAACACATCAACAAATAACACAACCAATTATAATGACAAGACAAAGCTCATTAGGCTAAAATGAGATGTAATTTGTACAAAATAAGTAAATACCAATAATGGCTACTTAGGCCTAGGAAATGCCTAACTGTCAATACAAACAACTACAAATTGTAATAAATTAACAAAGAAATTAGCAAATCCAAGGCGAATAACTAACCAAGGATAATTTGTAAATCATATTAAAAGTAAAATATTAGAATAAGAATTTAAATTAAAAGAGAAATATAATTAGCAAATATTAAAATAATTGTAAAAATATAAAACTTAAAATAACCCAATCTTATGGGATATCAAAATAATCTTTGAAAGGAAATACAAATAACAGTGATAATAGTTAATACTTAGGAAGGAAGATAGAAGAATAAAATCAATCAGAAGATATACAAGGATTTTGAAAAGAATTCAAATATGATAAAAATGGTTTTTTGTCAATCTAAGTCAATCAGATTTAATTAGTAACCTTGACAACCACCGTTAGTTACGAAATTACGTTTGAATATCGTTACTCGTAAAGTGATGCTCTTGCAGAACAGAAGTCAAATTTTGAACGGCCAAATTTTGCATTTAATATGTCAAAAAAGTAAACAAAATTCCTAACTATGATCCAATAAGAAGCAGACGAACCACCAGAATATTTAACTGTTGCCAAGGACCATTTTACCAGGAAATTAAAAGAAAATATGACTCCACCCAACATGAAAAGGACGCAAGACATACTTAAGCCCCAAGATTAACGAAAATTGAATACGATTGCAGCCCAATCCAATTTTGACTGACAACTATTTATACCAAGTCATCTGATTCGATAAGTATCCTCGATTTACCCAAATTCCAAAAATAAACTCACTTTGAATATTTCTAAAAGTAATTTGAAAACACTCACTATAAACCGAATATTCTCTTTCAAAGATTAATTAAGGAAAACAAAACACTGAAAATTTGTTAACTTAGAATATAACCTGTTGATAGAATACGAACTTTAGAAACACACTTACCTACACCACAGAACAAATTATAACCAAACACTATATTATTGAAGTAGCCTACATAATATTATAAGGTAATGTACTTTTTATTGTAACCATAGAAAATATTTGTCTTGTAATCAAAAGAACTCCAGATTTTGAACGATACAAATGTTAACTAACAAAACGGCAGCCATGCTGGATTGATTCACTCGTTACAAAATCGATTCGTCAACCCGAGAGAAAGACGTCTCAAAACTTGTAACGGGCCAAAATTGCGGGATTTTATTTTATTAAATTTTGGGGGGCTTTATTAAAATATTTGTAAATTTATTTCCCTTTGTGACAAACCACGTGCTGAAAGAACGGTGTTGTAACGAAGCAGTAGTACGTGACCATAGTTGTGCAATCGGTATAGAGGAATTTACTCAGCCTTCATTTCCAAGAACTTCACGAGTGTGTGACAGCGCGCCCATATGCATCACACAACCAGGCGCGCGGACCCACGCGGTAGGGAACCGCAAAGATGGCCAAGTGAATAATTTCTGTTCGCCTCCTTTACTAAGGTGACGGATATAAAATTCAAGGTCCGCCCATATCGTGACGTCAGCCAGTGCCTAGCAAATATCCTAATACGAAGAACGCACCATCAACAGCATGTGTTGAGTGGAAATAACCAGCGACAAACAACTAAAAGGCATTGGTTTCCACAACCAAAGACGCACTCAAGTTAGCGGCGCTTGCTACGCCGTTCTGTCCAGTTCATCTCACCTACAGACCGCATGTGGTCAGTTTAAATTCCACTGAAAGTTTTTTTAAGAGGTCGGCCGACGTAGCCGGTAAAAACCCGGAACATTATTCAAAAGTGAACTAACTAAATCAGAATGAAGTGAGTGTGTCGAAAGAAAAGACGGTAAACGATGAACGCATAACTGTTGGACATTCAAACGAGGACTTGGTGCGGGCCACGCGACGAGGTCGGAGGAGACGCCGTTGCGCAAGTAAAAGTAGTCATATCAAAATTTTAACGATGCCATAAAACTGATCAAATAAATTCGGGGTTTTGTAAAATTGGTATGTGAGTTGTCTGTGGGCATTGCTGGGCCGTCTTAATAGTTTAATTAAGTTATAGTTGCAACTAGTTAATAGAGTATTGATCATGTAAATAAAAAAATCAAAATGTCAGTAATTCGTTAAGAAAAATAATCGAGATGCGAAGTAGGAGTTTTGTCACAATTTTAATAACAAAGTAAACCAAAAAAAAATGTCTTGCTAAACAAATAAAATAACATTTTATTTGTGTTCGCAAAATATGTATTTGTCATTGTATTACCTGTTGTTTTTCTCTGCCTAAGTACATCAGACGACAGCCTGGCAATTCGCGAAGAAGGTAAGTGATACCAGTTTAAGTTTTTTCATTTTAAAAAACAAGCAAAATTTCAGTTGCCGCTTTTAATAGGCACAGATTTTTAGATGGTTACTATTTATTTTAAACTCGTACTGTTTTAGTTGGCGCCCGAACAGGGACGTTGTGAATTAAAAATAAAAATAAATTAATTTACAACCTGATCGAAATGGCAGAGAAAAGCAAGAGTGCAAATTTATGTGAAGATATTGTGGAGGGGTCAATTTTAAATGTTACGCAAGATGATTTAATATCGACAAATATTAACAAGAGTGTAGACAATACAACAGACGAATTAACGAATGAGACGGTAGATGCTAAGAATAGCAGAATCGACAATGTAGACGTACTTAGTCAATTAGCATTATTTATGGAAATGATGAGTAGTAAATTCGATCGACAAAATGAGAAATTTGACCGACAAAACACAAATTTAAATGAGTTTAGAACGGAAGTAAATGATAAACTTGACAAACAAGATGAGAAAATGAAAACAGAAAATAATAATTTAAAATTTGAAATCAAATCAGAAATAAATACTATAAATATTAAACTTACTGATTTAAATAAGGAGTTCATGAATGTGAGGAGCGAATTAAGAATGAGTGATATAAATATGAATAACAAATTAGAAAGTATGAATAAAACTATTGTGGGCATGAGAGGTGAGATAATTATAAATACAAATAATATTCAAGACGAAATAAACGAAAGTAGAACGCGGAAGGAGGAGGTAGAAAATAACACAGTTACGAGTGATTGTGACGAAATAACAGATAACCAGAGTAATAATAAAATAACAAATAATTACGAAAATGAATTAACAACTGATAGTAGTAAGATAGTGGAAAACGAGATATATAAAAATAATACAGTGAAAATAATTAGCGATCATAATAATATAGAAACAGTGAGGGAGAGAGAGGAGAGAGTGTTTGTAAGTTACAGAGAGAGTTTGAAGAGAATGATTTTGTGAATATAGGGCAGAGGGTAAATTTTCCCCAGTTTTATGGTAAACCGAGCTGGTTACAAATGTTTTTGAAGGGCAAGAATCCCTTACAAGAAAGCGATGTGTATCTAAATAATTTTTTAGTTTTTAGTAGGCGTTTTTATGAGTTAATACCCTCTGTACGGAATGATAGAAAAAGTGTGAATTGGTGTTATGATGAAAGATATGTTGACAAGAAGGTAATGTTATTTAAGGTTAGTAGAGATTATGACGAATTATTGCAGAGATTAGACATTGAAAGAGTTATTGATAATAAGTACTTACCTTGTGAAATAGTTAGTACAGCAATTGATGTAATAGACTACTTACTTTATGACAAAGCGAATACAGCAGCAGATAATAATGATAATGAAACTGTAATTGACATAACTATGACATATCGTACTAAAGGCGACTGGACTATACTCGATGATAATAAATTACATAATTTAATAACAGGGAATAATCCTGTTGATATTGTGGAAGAATATAAGAATTTGGATAATCTTTATATTAATAAAAATAATATAATGTGTTTAGTAAAGAATGAACTGTGTAAACGTAAAGCCAGATTTTTGTACGATGATTGGGGGTAGAGACAATGAATGTTTATTGAACGTTTAATCATGTAATTAATGGTTTTGGAATGGACTGCTTTACCAAATGAAGTGTGATAAATTGAATAATAATGACGAATAATTTGTAAATAATTGTAGTGAATTTATTTGTGTGTATTGTAGGATGTCAGGTAAACAATGTGTATGTAGATGGTTGTGAAAATAATAATATTGATATTTTGCAATTTAAATAAATATCAAGATTAAATTTGGAAGACAGTAATTAGCGAATTGTAATTGTTTTGATAGCAACGGAATCTGTATTTTCAATAATTAATTTAATTAAAATGATTTGAAATGTTTTAAATGTTTTTGAATTGATTTAAATGTTATATAATTGAATTTTGATAGTGAATTTAAATTATTTTACGAGATGTGAATTTGGTAATTAATTGTTAAATTGTGAGAATAGAAATTTAATCTTACTGTTGAACGGGGAGGGGGACCCCTAAGGTCTGTGTTATACGATATTTTTTTTTACACTCTAGGTGTACCTTACCACATACCAACATTGCCTAGGCGTGTAAATAAATAATTTTAGTGAGGCAGTGTATTCAAACAAAATTTACTCTTATGTAATAAAATCTATTATGCAATAATAAAATGTAACCAGGTCACGAGTAAATAGAATTTGAAAATGAAATTAAAAGTGTAAGTTATGTAATTTTGGTAAATCTAAAAAGTGAATGGTTTATTTTCATGTAATAACAACATCGTTAAGTGTAAATAGATTAATTTAAGTGACTAAGTAAATATTTTGTTGTACTTATTATTTTATGTTAATGAAGGTCAAGGTAGGGAAAGTTAAGAAAGAAATGTATGGGGTTAAAAAACCACCAAGACTAGAAATGTCATGTAATGTAAATTGTTAATTTTAATTTTACAAAATATATTTTACTTGTGATTCCCCAACTTTTCGGGCGGTCACGGCCTCACCGAACCCTGACCGTGGAATTGGTTTAGCTTTAACAGCTATGGTTGGGGCTCATTGCGTCACGTTCTGCCTTAACTGGCCATAGCTGTTATCGTTGTAAAGGTGAATTTTGAAATTGACAGGGGGGGTAATTTAGGGGAATCACCAAACTATGGAACAGCGGCTGCCACTCTGTCCGCATGGGGACAGCAAAGCCAGGTGGTAGACCCGTTTTAAGGGCGAGTAAATATAAAACAAGGATATGCCGATATCCACAACCTTTAAAATGTCAAGCCGAAGCAAAGACAAGGAGATGTCCAATTCCTCCAACCATGCAGTCTTTGTGAAAGCGAATGGGCGCTACAGTCCAACACAAATTACAATAGTGTGTGTGGGTGGGAGGTTGCTCCGGCGAGCAACGTGCTTAAATTTTGTAAATTAAAAATGCTAAATCAATTTTGCTCTAATAAAAATGCTTGTATTACGCTTTGATAAATAGGGGTTCATACATTCAGTATAATGTGTTCATTCTATATTTTATAAATGTATTATTTTATTGTGTTAGAGGTAAGAATTGATAACAAATATGTTTTTTATATAATTGGTGTAATTTTGAAATGAGTATAATAAAGTAAATGACTAGACCGACCGGCAGGCGGTTTGCATAGTACCAGAGTCAGAAAAAGGGGAAACAATGATGGTAGATGTAAGGATTGCTAAAAATATGTATTTCATAGAATGTGTATAATTTTGAAATGTATTTTCACTTTGCGAGGAATGTCAGCTGATCAGTAGTAAAATGTCACTGTTAAATTGTTTATTGATGTTCAAGGTAATTAATGTTAAATATAATGCTTTAATGTGGTAAAGATGCTATTTCAAATGAGGAGAAAAGTAATTTAATATAGTAAGATTTTAAATGAAGTGTCAGAGATAATAAAAGATAGCTTGTGGGTGATTAATATTTTGTGGGACATACAGATCAGTCCAAGTTAAAGTTAAAGTTAAAATGGTAGTAGAGAGAATAATATTGTCTTGTGACAGAATGACAGTAATGACAGAATGAGAATAGTAAAGAAAAGAGATTTATAATAGAATATAAAATTTTGATTGAAACCAGTGACAAATTTTGATAGAGCTTGAAAATAATGTAAAGCTATAAAGTGTTTATTTGAATAATTTAAATATCAATTTGATTGTTATTTATAATAATATTTTGTTATTTTGAATGTTTTATTTTATTGTGTTTTTGTGTTGAAAGACAGAATTTTAAAGGTGTTTAATGTATTTTCAGGTGTAACTTGTACATAACGTATGTAGGTCAAGGTTCTTGACTTGACCTAGTTTTGATCAGCTGATAGGTGAGGTCATATACTAGGGACATTTAGCGAGGAAATAAAGCCAATTTTGCTGTTAATTGATTTGAACAAATTTTAAATAATTTCAATATGGCAAGAAAATATTTTAATAAACTTAAATTTTTTTGAATTTAAAATTTTTGAAAAAAAAAATTCTTGATTTTGCGCCTGCCAGCTAACTATATTTTGAACTTTGATGATGTTATTGTTTGTGTATTATTAGTATTTGTATTGAATTGTATTGTTAGAATAAAGGTGTAATCTCATGTTAGGTTAAGAAATGTTCCATTTGTTTATTTTTAATAACAAAAAACTAATGAAGAGAATTATTCAGTATAGATGCAAAATTTGTGTTTTGATTTTCAAGGGAAACAGCTAATGAATTTTAACTTCAATAAATTTTCAAAGAATATTTTAATCTTACAGTATGTAGTATAAGTGTGTACACGCCCAGTATTTGCCAAAGGCGACCCAGTTTGCATATAAGAGGAAACATATCGGTTGAGGATCTGGCATGATCTAAGCCAGGGAGTTAGGATTTTTGGGGTAGCATGATAGAAGGTGAGGTGCGCTGTGGTGCGTATCTGTTCGATTTTTCGGTGTTGGGATCTCTTACAGAGAAGTCCAGTGATCTCGTTCCGATGCGTCCATGGTCGCCGAGCCAGGGGGGTCGTTTACCCATGAGGTGTAAGAACAAGAGGGGGTTGTTGGCACCAGTTCCTCACCGATCCTCTTAGGGGTTTTAGCAATGAGATTTCTTCTGTCTCGACAGAAGACCTCTCATTGGGGGGGTATTGTAACGGGCCAAAATTGCGGGATTTTATTTTATTAAATTTTGGGGGGCTTTATTAAAATATTTGTACATTTATTTCCCTTTGTGACAAACCACGTGCTGAAAGAACGGTGTTGTAACGAAGCAGTAGTACGTGACCATAGTTGTGCAATGACATAGAGGAATTTACTCAGCCTTCATTTCCAAGAACTTTGCGAGTGTGTGACAGCGCGCCCATATGCATCACACAACCAGGCGCGTGGACCCATGCGGTAGGGAACCGCAAAGATGGCCAAGTGAATAATTTCTGTTCGCCTCCTTTACTAAGGTGACGGATATAAAATTCAAGGTCCGCCCATATCGTGACGTCAGCCAGTGCCTAGCAAATATCCTAATACGAAGAATGCACCATCAACTGCATGTGTTGAATGGAAATAACCAGCGACGAACAACTACAAGGCATTGGTTTCCACAACCAAAGACGCACTCAAGTTAGCGGCGCTTGCTACGCCGTTCTGCCCAGTTCATCTCACCTACAGACCGCATGTGGTCAGTTTAAATTCCACTGAAAGTTTTTTTAAGAGGTCGGCCAACCTAGCCGGTAAAAACCCGGAACATTATTCAAAAGTGAACTAACTAAATCAGAATGAAGTGAGTGCGTCGAAAGAAAAGACGGTAAACGATGAACGCATAACTGTTGGATATTCAAACGAGGACTTGGTGCGGGCCACGCGACGAGGTCGGAGGAGACGCCGTTGCGCAAGTAAAAGTAGTCATATCAAAATTTTAACGATGCCATAAAACTGATCAAATAAATTCGGGGTTTTGTAAAATTGGTATGTGAGTTGTCTGTGGGCATTGCTGGGCCGTCTTAATAGTTTAATTAAGTTATAGTTGCAACTAGTTAATAGAGTATTGATCATGTAAATAAAAAAATCAAAATGTCAGTAATTCGTTAAGAAAAATAATCGAGATGCGAAGTAGGAGTTTTGTCACAATTTTAATAACAAAGTAAACAAAAAAAAAAATGTCATGCTAAACAAATAAAATAATATTTTATTTGTGTTCGCAAAATATGTATTTGTCATTGTATTTCCTGTTGTTTTTCTCTGCCTAAGTACATCAGACGACACCCTGGCAATTCGCGAAGAAGGTAAGTGATACCAGTTTAAGTTTTTTCATTTTAAAAAACAAGCAAAATTTCAGTTGCCGCTTTTAATAGGCACAGTTTTTAGATGGTTACTATTTATTTTAAACTCGTACTGTTTTAAACTAATGTCGGTGCAAATTCATTAATCAACAAGTATAATATTATTGTCAAACTGAAACATTGCAAATCAACCATTAAAATAACTAGTACAGAATGGAACCATTGTTTTTAGAGTGTATCATATAATTTGTGTTTATTAGCGAACTATATTTGACGGCCAGCGCTCACGGTGCGAATCGACAAACTACCTGATCGAGTCAGTAAGTCTAACCAAGGCTGGAAGTATTTGAATGCACCGGCTGTCATCGCTGAGAACTTCTTTATAACATATTATTTAATAATGTTAATTGTTTTCAAAAAACAATTTGGCGCCACCCGGGTTTCACAAACCCGTATTTAAGAACACGTAAGGTTACTACTGCGTTGTACTGGTAATTATAACATCGCTACGGACTTCGTTAGCGCAAGGATAGATGTAACGACACCAGTGCAAGACGAACACACACATACAACACCACAACACACATGTCTTATACAGAGACGACCGAGAATCTACACGTTACAGATTGGCGCCCAACGTGGGGCTAGAAAAGAAGACTAGCGGCGACTATGAGACATTCCACGGTTACGAGATATCAAACAAAGAAAGGAACTGAAGGTACCGACCAAGAAGAGATGGAAGAAATTGAGGGAAATGATTGGGGAAATGATCGAAGAGGATCCCCAAGAGGACCAACCGGAAAATCCAACACAACCTGAACCGGAAGTAGAAGTAACAGTCGGTGACCAACCAGGCAAAACAAACGAAGAAGCGAAATTGGATAGCTTGATGAGGATGATGATGGAGCAATTCGAACAAAGAAAGCAAGACAAGGAAGAAGCAAAAGAACAAAGAAAGGAGAACAAGGAAGAATTGAATAAAAAATTAAATTATTACAAGAGGGAATAAAGGAAGAAACAAGAGAACAAAGAAAGGAAGACAGGGAATTCTTAAAGGAGAACATAGACGTTCTAAATAATAAGATGGAAAGCAACCATGAAGCCCTGAAAAGAAACCAAGAAACGTTAGAAAAGAAGAGTGAGGAGCTGAAGAGGAAAATAAAGAAAGATCTTGAGATATTAAACAATAAGATCGAGAACAACAGTAAAACACTTCAAAGACAATTGAAGGAAGACAGTGAGAAGAACAGAGAAGAATTAAGATACATACTAATAGGGTATCGTGAAGAAATCAAGCAGACAAAAACAGGGATGAACAAGAAATGGGAAGAAACAATTTATCCAGCAGATCAACTTAATGAAACAGTAAATAGTGATTTCACACAATTAAATGAAACACCAGACACCACTTCTGAAGGTAGTAAGGAGATAGAAATTAAAGAAGACAAAAGTATATTGTTTTCTGGGAATAAAGATAACAAAAACAATGAGAAAATTAAGCACATAAAAACCAACCGTAGAAGAGTAAAGAAGAATCGAATAATTAAGAAGATTAAGAAAACAAAAGATATGGGAAAAATATATAAAAAGAAACTGATAAAAACAAGAGAAGAATTGGAGATGATAAAGAATGGACTAATCGATGTGTTCAATTTACCAATTACTGACCAAAGCAAGTTAATGAAATATAAAGACTGTAGGAGGACCTTAAAAGCAATTATAGAGGGAATTCACAACAAACCAGCGGATGAAAAATTCAGCAAATCTATACTTAAATGGAAGATGCCAGAAATAGAAAGGACTTACAACAAAACAGTGTATAACAAATTAAGGAGGTCCCTAAAACCCTGGAGCACACCCGAATTGGAAATGAAAAATAATAGATCAATAATGACATTAATGAGAGAGGTACAATTAACTTCTTTGATTAATGAACCACATAATAAAATGATAGAAGCAGTCATGGATACCAAGGAACACGTGATATTAGAAGAATTGTGGTACAAGATGGAAGATACCTATTTCACCAGGACGGAAATCGTTCTACACACCCAGGTTATCCGAACCACAAGTGCAGAGGAAATGATGGACCATGGGTAAACTAGATACCACACACCGAGAAATGGGACTGATGTTCAACTTACCGACCACGCAAACCAATGGAGAAGAAAAGAGGAAGAAATACCAAAATTCAAAAATTATGTGAGCACAACTACAACAATATTTCGATGATTTATGAGGCCTAATATAAAATATTAAAAGAAGGAATAAGTTCAAAAATTCCTACAAAGTAAGATCAACTTACAATAAAATAAAGTTGACATATGAAGTATAATATAAAAAATTATAAGAAAGGAATAAGTTACAAAAATTCCTATAAAGTAGTAAGAACCACAAACTTACGATAATACGTTTAAACAAAAAATGCCAAGAAAGGAATAAGTTACAAAAATTCCTATAAAGTAAGAAAAACAAACTTACAAAAATTATTTAGAATAATATTTAAAACAAAATGAATTAAACAAAAATAAAATCAAGCACGAACTGCTAATATAAATACCTGAAATTATAATGAATTCAATGTGTTCAACTAAAAAAAAAAAAAAACTGAACTGGTACGAGGAAGAAAAAGAAATAATGTATAAAGCAAATATACAGCACATGGCTAAAACACAATATTGGTAAACAACCAAGAAAAAGAAAAAAGATGTCTAAGATAATTAAAATGATCACAAGAAGAAAAGAAAAACAAACTAATGAAAAGTTAGAATTGATGAAATTAACAACTAAATAAATAAAAAACAATCAACTGTATGAGTAGATGACAGTATATAGCAAAGGTACAGCGGAAGGAAGAATGAGTAAAAGGCCAAAGTGATCTAAAAACAAACCACAAAGTGGACAATCCCAAAATATATTATTATTATTAATTTAAGTCACAAGTTGACAAAAAAGGTATTTAAGATTGACTGAGAATAAGTCCAGCAATCAAAATAAACTGAGCAGAGATGATGTTCCTCTGGTCTCAGAAAAAATGAGTAGTAATGGAAGAAACCAGCTACTAAAAAGTTAGGGAAAAAATTATAAAAGGGAGAACACTCTAATGGAAATAAATAAAAACATATCTAATTAAAATGGAATGAATCAAGTAAGAAGAGAAATAAGAAAATATCACTATAATATTGACGACTCGGAACACAAAGTTTTTTATAAGTAAAAACGTAAAGTTTTACCTTACAGCCTAAACCGGCTTTCACCTATAGAAGGCTTCATCAGAGGCTGTCGTTAGTAGCGCTGCTCATCTTGTTGTTGGCGACGAGAAAGTGTTTCGAAAGATTGAAGCTGTGTGTGTGTGGTGAGATGTGTTCGAATAATGCGTGCGATTTGAATTGTGTCTGTTCGTTTAGGATGTCGTTTTTTTTTTATAAACGACATCCTAAACGAACAGACACAATTCAAATCGCACGCATTATTCGAACACATCTCACCACACACACACAGCTTCAATCTTTCGAAACACTTTCTCGTCGCCAACAACAAGACGAGCAGCGCTACTAACGACAGCCTCTGATGAAGCCTTCTATAGGTGAAAGCCGGTTTAGGCTGTAAGGTAAAACTTTACGTTTTTACTTATAAAAAACTTTGTGTTCCGAGTCGTCAATATTATAGTGATATTTAGTTAAGTAACGGACACGTCATGGACAACGAAATCCAAGAAGAAATAAGAAAGGAGAAATAAACAAGAAATTAAAGGAAAAATAATATATAACTGATAATTTCATAAAAAACTATGCTAGTGTTTTACCAAAATGATCAATTCTGAAGGAGAGGCATTATGTTACAACACAAATAAGCCACCCCAATACCAGGGATAAAAAAGATGAATCAACAATATAATAAGTAGTTCATAATACAAAATGGTTAATATAATTAAGATAAAAAGACAATGACACGACAAACGACGACATGACCTAACCCAAGTGACTGAACCAAGAAAAGGAAACGAAACAAGAAGGGAAGAACCAAACCAAATGAAGAAGAAAGTGAATGAACCAACAAAAGGAAACAAAACAAGAATTGAATGACTCAATGCAACTAAATAAAATAAAACCAAAGGAGAAGGTGGAGAACCAATATATAAATCAAATACACTGAAAGTGAAGAAGGAGGAAAAATGAAATAGAAACAAACCCAAGATAAAGGGAAATAAATAAAAAGGAAATCAAATTATAAGACACAAACAAGTAATAAAGAATAAAAGCAGGAGAAATGGTACACTCAATGTAATATTGAAAAAGGAACCAATAACTAACCTAAGTAATAAATAAATATTATTATCAATTAAGTAATAAAAGTAAATGATATCTGATGAAACTCAATGAAAGAATGTTAACTATAAAAACAAACTAACCCACAATTAGAGTTAGATGTAATGATATTTGTAATGAAAGAGAAAGTAATTATAGGGATTACCCATTTAGAAACACCTAAAACAAAAACATTTAAGAAGTGCAAAAGTGGAAGTGTAAAACCCCCAAAGTAAAGTGATAAAGAAAAAAACACTAAAAAAATTATAATAAACGACAGATAATTTAAAAGTGAAGGTAGTGAATAAATAAGAATGATGTATTAAGAATGTTAGTATTGTGAAAAATAGTGAAGGATAAAAAATAAACACTTATTAAAGCAATAAGAAACACTAAAGGATAAACAGTGAAAAATATTAGTAATTAAGAAAGTTGTTAAGAATAGTATTCAGTGTAAACAATTAATTAAGGTGTAATGAACACTGAAAAGTGATGATAACAGTATTAATTAAAATAGGAATCACATTGATAAGATTAAACGTATCCAATAGTATTTAAAAGGGAGAATCCCATGAAAGAGGAAAAAGATAGTGTTACCATGGAGTGAAGGTAAAGATTATCTAAAAAATAAGGAGTTAAGACAAATCAATAAACACCCCATGTTATAAGGGGTAATTATTTAAGTAAGTTCAAAAAATGTGATGTTGTTTATCACCAAAAAATAATGTAAAAAGAAATGAACTGTAAACAAATATTATCTAATAATTGTTAAATGACTGTTTCAGCAAATTTATGAATAGGATATGGCTGGAAGAAAGTATACAGACCATAGGCCTAGATGTTGTATTTTATGTGATCAAAAATAGTAAATAATAGCCACATTGTTATTATTGGCAAATTAAATAAGTATGACTTAGAAAACGAGAAAACCAGTTAGTAAACAATTAGCAATCCATGATGTATAAAATAAGAGTAACATAATAATAACACAAAAACAGCTCCAAAACACATCAACAAATAACACAACCAATTATAATGACAAGACAAAGCTCATTAGGCTAAAATGAGATGTAATTTGTATGAAATAAGTAAATACCAATAATGGCTACTTAGGCCTAGGAAATGCCTAACTGTCAAAACAAACAACTACAAATTGTAATAAATTAACAAAGAAATTAGCAAATCCAAGGTGAATAACTAACCAAGGATAATTTGTAAATCATATGAAAAGTAAAATATTAGAATAAGGATTTAAATTAAAAGAGAAATATAATTAGCAAATATTAAAATAATTGTAAAAACATAAAACATAAAATAACCCAATCTTATGGGATATCAAAATAATCTTTGAAAGGAAATACAAATAACAGTGATAATAGTTAATACTTAGGAAGGAAGATAGAAGAATAAAATCAATCAGAAGATATACAAGGATTTTGAAAAGAATTCAAATATGATAAAAATGGTTTTTTGTCAATCTAAGTCAATCAGATTTAATTAGTAACCTTGACAACCACCGTTAGTTATGAAATTACGGTTGAATATCGTTACTCGTAAAATGATGCTCTTGCAGAACAGAAGTCAAATTTTGAACGGCCAAATTTTGCATTTAATATGTCAAAAAAGTAAACAAAATTCCTAACTATGATCCAATAAGAAGCAGACGAACCACCAGAATATTTAACTGATGCCAAGGACCATTTTACCAGGAAATTAAAAGAAAATATGACTCCACCCAACATGAAAAGGACGCAAGACATACTTACGCCCCAAGATTAACAAAAATTGAATACGATTGCAGCCCAATCCAATTTTGACTGACAACTATTTATACCAAGTCATCTGATTCGATAAGTATCCTTGATTTACCCAAATTCCAAAATTAAACTCACTTTGAATATTTCTAAAAGTAATTTGAAAACACTCACTATAAACCGAATATTCTCTTTCAAAGATTAATGAAGGAAAACAAAACACTGAAAATTTGTTAACTTAGAATATAACCTGTTGATAGAATACGAACTTTAGAAACACACTTAACTACACCACAGAACAAATTATAACCAAACACTATATTATTGAAGTAGCCTACATAATATTATAAGGTAATGTACTTTTTATTGTAACCATAGAAAATATTAGTCTTGTAATCAAAAGAACTCCAGATTTTGAACGATACAAATGTTAACTAACAAAACGGCAGCCATGCTGGATTGATTCACTCGTTACAAAATCGATTCGTCAACCCGAGAGAAAGACGTCTCAAAACTTGTAATGGGCCAAAATTGCGGGATTTTATTTTATTAAATTTTGGGGGGCTTTATTAAAATATTTGTAAATTTATTTCCCTTTGTGACAAACCACGTGCTGAAAGAACGGTGTTGTAACGAAGCAGTAGTACGTGACCATAGTTGTGCAATCGGTATAGAGGAATTTACTCAGCCTTCATTTCCAAGAACTTCGCGAGTGTGTGACAGCGCGCCCATATGCATCACACAACCAGGCGCGCGGACCCACACGGTAGGGTACCGCAAAGATGGCCAAGTGAATAATTTCTGTTCGCCTCCTTTACTAAGGTGATGGATATAAAATTCAAGGTCCGCCCATATCGTGACGTCAGCCAGTGCCTAGCAAATATCCTAATACGAAGAACGCACCATCAACTGCATGTGTTGAGTGGAAATAACCAGCGACAAACAACTAAAAGGCATTGGTTTCCACAACCAAAGACGCACTCAAGTTAGCGGCGCTTGCTACGCCGTTCTGCCCAGTTCATCTCACCTACAGACCGCATGTGGTCAGTTTAAATTCCACTGAAAGTTTTTTTAAGAGGTCGGCCGACGTAGCCGGTAAAAACCCGGAACATTATTCAAAAGTGAACTAACTAAATCAGAATGTAGTGAGTGTGTCGAAAGAAAAGACGGTAAACGATGAACGCATAACTGTTGGACATTCAAACGAGGACTTGGTGCAGGCCACGCGACGAGGTCGGAGGAGATGCCGTTGCGCAAGTAAAAGTAGTCATATCAAAATTTTAACGATGCCATAAAACTGATCAAATAAATTCGGGGTTTTGTAAAATTGGTATGTGAGTTGTGTGTGGGCATTGCTGGGCCGTCTTAATAGTTTAATTAAGTTATAGTTGCAACTAGTTAATAGAGTATTGATCATGTAAATAAAAAAATCAAAATGTCAGTAATTCGTTAAGAAAAATAATCGAGATGCGAAGTAGGAGTTTTGTCACAATTTTAATAACAAAGTAAACAAAAAAAAAATGTCTTGCTAAACAAATAAAATAACATTTTATTTGTGTTCGCAAAATATGTATTTGTCATTGTATTACCTGTTGTTTTTCTCTGCCTAAGTACATCAGACGACAGCCTGGCAATTCGCGAAGAAGGTAAGTGATACCAGTTTAAGTTTTTTCATTTTAAAAAACAAGCAAAATTTCAGTTGCCGCTTTTAATAGGCACAGATTTTTAGATGGTTACTATTTATTTTAAACTCGTACTGTTTTAGTTGGCGCCCGAACAGGGACGTTGTGAATTAAAAATTAAAATAAATTAATTTACAACCTGATCGAAATGGCAGATAAAAGCAAGAGTGCAAATTTATGTGAAGATATTGTGGAGGGGTCAATTTTAAATGTTACGCAAGATGATTTAATATCGACAAATATTAACGAGAGTGTAGACAATACAACAGACGAATTAACGAATGAGACGGTAGATGCTAAGAATAGCAGAATCGACAATGTAGAGTACTTAGTCAATTAGCATTATTTATGGAAATGATGAGTAGTAAATTCGATCGACAAAATGAGAAATTTGACCGACAAAACACGAATTTAAATGAGTTTAGAACGGAAGTAAATGATAAACTTGACAAACAAGATGAGAAAATGAAAACAGAAAATAATAATTTAAAATCTGAAATCAAATCAGAAATAAATACTATAAATATTAAACTTACTGATTTAAATAAGGAGTTCATGAATGTGAGGAGCGAATTAAGAATGAGTGAAATAAATATGAATAACAAATTAGAAAGTATGAATAAAACTATTGTGGGCATGAGAGGTGAGATAATTATAAATACAAATAATATTCAAGACGAAATAAACGAAAGTAGAACGCGGAAGGAGGAGGTAGAAATTAACACAGTTACGAGTGATTGTGACGAAATAACAGACAACCAGAGTAATAATAAAATAACAAATAATTACGAAAATGAATTAACAACTGATAGTAGTAAGATAGTGGAAAACGAGTTATATAAAATAATACAGTGAAAATAATTAGCGATCATAATAATATAGAAACAGTGAGGGAGAGAGAGGAGAGAGTGTTTGTAAGTTACAGAGAGAGTTTGAAGAGAATGATTTTGTGAATATAGGGCAGAGGGTAAATTTTCCCCAGTTTTATGGTAAACCGAGCTGGTTACAAATGTTTTTGAAGGGCAAGAATCCCTTACAAGAAAGCGATGTGTATCTAAATAATTTTTTAGTTTTTAGTAGGCGTTTTTATGAGTTAATACCCTCTGTACGGAATGATAGAAAAAGTGTGAATTGGTGTTATGATGAAAGATATGTTGACAAGAAGGTAATGTTATTTAAGGTTAGTAGAGATTATGACGAATTATTGCAGAGATTAGACATTGAAAGAGTTATTGATAATAAGTACTTACCTTGTGAAATAGTTAGTACAGCAATTGATGTAATAGACTACTTACTTTATGACAAAGCGAATACAGCAGCAGATAATAATGATAATGAAACTGTAATTGACATAACTATGACATATCGTACTAAAGGCGACTGGACTATACTCGATGATAATAAATTACATAATTTAATAACAGGGAATAATCCTGTTGATATTGTGGAAGAATATAAGAATTTGGATAATCTTTATATTAATAAAAATAATATAATGTGTTTAGTAAAGAATGAACTGTGTAAACGTAAAGCCAGATTTTTGTACGATGATTGGGGGTAGAGACAATGAATGTTTATTGAACGTTTAATCATGTAATTAATGGTTTTGGAATGGACTGCTTTACCAAATGAAGTGTGATAAATTGAATAATAATGACGAATAATTTGTAAATAATTGTAGTGAATTTATTTGTGTGTATTGTAGGATGTCAGGTAAACAATGTGTATGTAGATGGTTGTGAAAATAATAATATTGATATTTTGCAATTTAAATAAATATCAAGATTAAATTTGGAAGACAGTAATTAGCGAATTGTAATTGTTTTGATAGCAACGGAATCTGTATTTTCAATAATTAATTTAATTAAAATGATTTGAAATGTTTTAAATGTTTTTGAATTGATTTAAATGTTATATAATTGAATTTTGATAGTGAATTTAAATTATTTTACGAGATGTGAATTTGGTAATTAATTGTTAAATTGTGAGAATAGAAATTTAATCTTACTGTTGAACGGGGAGGGGGACCCCTAAGGTCTGTGTTATACGATATTTTTTTTTACACTCTAGGTGTACCTTACCACATACCAACATTGCCTAGGCGTGTAAATAAATAATTTTAGTGAGGCAGTGTGTTCAAACAAAATTTACTCTTATGTAATAAAATCTATTATGCAATAATAAAATGTAACCAGGTCACGAGTAAATAGAATTTGAAAATGAAATTAAAAGTGTAAGTTATGTAATTTTGGTAAATCTAAAAAGTGAATGGTTTATTTTCATGTAATAACAACATCGTTAAGTGTAAATAGATTAATTTAAGTGACTAAGTAAATATTTTGTTGTACTTATTATTTTATGTTAATGAAGGTCAAGGTAGGGAAAGTTAAGAAAGAAATGTATGGGGTTAAAAAACCACCAAGACTAGAAATGTCATGTAATGTAAATTGTTAATTTTAATTTTACAAAATATATTTTACTTGTGATTCCCCAACTTTTCGGGCGGTCACGGCCTCACCGAACCCTGACCGTGGAATTGGTTTAGCTTTAACAGCTATGGTTGGGGCTCATTGCGTCACGTTCTGCCTTAACTGGCCATAGCTGTTATCGTTGTAAAGGTGAATTTTGAAATTGACAGGGGGGTAATTTAGGGGAATCACCAAACTATGGAACAGCGGCTGCCACTCTGTCCGCATGGGGACAGCAAAGCCAGGTGGTAGACCCGTTTTAAGGGCGAGTAAATATAAAACAAGGATATGCCGATATCCACAACCTTTAAAATGTCAAGCCTAAGCAAAGACAAGGAGATGTCCAATTCCTCCAACCATGCAGTCTTTGTGAAAGCGAATGGGCGCTACAGTCCAACACAAATTACAATAGTGTGTGTGGGTGGGAGGTTGCTCCGGCGAGCAACGTGCTTAAATTTTGTAAATTAAAAATGCTAAATCAATTTTGCTCTAATAAAAATGCTTGTATTACGCTTTGATAAATAGGGGTTCATACATTCAGTATAATGTGTTCATTCTATATTTTATAAATGTATTATTTTATTGTGTTAGAGGTAAGAATTGATAACAAATATGTTTTTTATATAATTGGTGTAATTTTGAAATGAATATAATAAAGTAAATGACTAGACCGACCGGCAGGCGGTTTGCATAGTACCAGAGTCAGAAAAAGGGGAAACAATGATGGTAGATGTAAGGATTGCTAAAAATATGTATTTCATAGAATGTGTATAATTTTGAAATGTATTTTCACTTTGCGAGGAATGTCAGCTGATCAGTAGTAAAATGTCACTGTTAAATTGTTTATTGATGTTCAAGGTAATTAATGTTAAATATAATGCTTTAATGTGGTAAAGATGCTATTTCAAATGAGGAGAAAAGTAATTTAATATAGTAAGATTTTAAATGAAGTGTCAGAGATAATAAAAGATAGCTTGTGGGTGATTAATATTTTGTGGGACATATAGGTCAGTCCAAGTTAAAGTTAAAGTTAAAATGGTAGTAGAGAGAATAATATTGTCTTGTGACAGAATGACAGTAATGACAGAATGAGAATAGTAAAGAAAAGAGATTTATAATAGAATATAAAATTTTGATTGAAACCAGTGACAAATTTTGATAGAGCTTGAAAATAATGTAAAGCTATAAAGTGTTTATTTGAATAATTTAAATATCAATTTGATTGTTATTTATAATAATATTTTGTTATTTCGAATGTTTTATTTTATTGTGTTTTTGTGTTGAAAGACAGAATTTTAAAGGTGTTTAATGTATTTTCAGGTGTAACTTGTACATAACGTATGTAGGTCAAGGTTCTTGACTTGACCTAGTTTTGATCAGCTGATAGGTGAGGTCATATACTAGGGACATTTAGCGAGGAAATAAAGCCAATTTTGCTGTTAATTGATTTGAACAAATTTTAAATAATTTCAATATGGCAAGAAAATATTTTAATAAACTTAAATTTTTTTGAATTTAAAATTTTTGAAAAAAAAAAATTCTTGATTTTGCGCCTGCCTGCTAACTATATTTTGAACTTTGATGATGTTATTGTTTGTGTATTATTAGTATTTTTATTGAATTGTATTGTTAGAATAAAGGTGTAATCCCATGTTAGGTTAAGAAATGTTCCATTTGTTTATTTTTAATAACAAAAAACTAATGAAGAGAATTATTCAGTATAGATGCAAAATTTGTGTTTTGATTTTCAAGGGAAACAGCTAATGAATTTTAACTTCAATAAATTTTCAAAGAATATTTTAATCTTACAGTATGTAGTATAAGTGTGTACACGCCCAGTATTTGCCAAAGGCGACCCAGTTTGCATATAAGAGGAAACATATCGGTTGAGGATCTGGCATGATCTAAGCCAGGGAGTTAGGATTTTTGGGGTAGCATGATAGAAGGTGAGGTGCGCTGTGGTGCGTATCTGTTCGATTTTTCGGTGTTGGGATCTCTTACAGAGAAGTCCAGTGATCTCGTTCAGATGCGTCCATGGTCGCCGAGCCAGGGGGGTCGTTTACCCATGAGGTGTAAGAACAAGAGGGGGTTGTTGGCACCAGTTCCTCACCGATCCTCTTAGGGGTTTTAGCAATGAGATTTCTTCTGTCTCGACAGAAGACCTCTCATTGGGGGGGTATTGTAACGGGCCAAAATTGCGGGATTTTATTTTATTAAATTTTGGGGGGCTTTATTAAAATATTTGTACATTTATTTCCCTTTGTGACAAACCACGTGCTGAAAGAACGGTGTTGTAATGAAGCAGTAGTACGTGACCATAGTTGTGCAATGACATAGAGGAATTTACTCAGCCTTCATTTCCAAGAACTTTGCGAGTGTGTGACAGCGCGCCCATATGCATCACACAACCAGGCGCGCGGACCCACGCGGTAGGGAACCGCAAAGATGGCCAAGTGAATAATTTCTGTTCGCCTCCTTTACTAAGGTGACGGATATAAAATTCAAGGTCCGCCCATATCGTGACATCAGCCAGTGCCTAGCAAATATCCTAATACGAAGAATGCACCATCAACTGCATGTGTTGAATGGAAATAACCAGCGACGAACAACTACAAGGCATTGGTTTCCACAACCAAAGACGCACTCAAGTTAGCGGCGCTTGCTACGCCGTTCTGCCCAGTTCATCTCACCTACAGACCGCATGTGGTCAGTTTAAATTCCACTGAAAGTTTTTTTAGAGGTCGGCCAACCTAGCCGGTAAAAACCCGGAACATTATTCAAAAGTGAACTAACTAAATCAGAATGAAGTGAGTGCGTCGAAAGAAAAGACGGTAAACGATGAACGCATAACTGTTGGATATTCAAACGAGGACTTGGTGCGGGCCACGCGACGAGGTCGGAGGAGACGCCGTTGCGCAAGTAAAAGTAGTCATATCAAAATTTTAACGATGCCATAAAACTGATCAAATAAATTCGGGGTTTTGTAAAATTGGTATGTGAGTTGTCTGTGGGCATTGCTGGGCCGTCTTAATAGTTTAATTAAGTTATAGTTGCAACTAGTTAATAGAGTATTGATCATGTAAATAAAAAAATCAAAATGTCAGTAATTCGTTAAGAAAAATAATCGAGATGCGACGTAGGAGTTTTGTCACAATTTTAATAACAAAGTAAACAAAAAAAAAAATGTCATGCTAAACAAATAAAATAATATTTTATTTGTGTTCGCAAAATATGTATTTGTCATTGTATTTCCTGTTGTTTTTCTCTGCCTAAGTACATCAGACGACACCCTGGCAATTCGAGAAGAAGGTAAGTGATACCAGTTTAAGTTTTTTCATTTTAAAAAACAAGCAAAATTTCAGTTGCCGCTTTTAATAGGCACAGATTTTTAGATGGTTACTATTTATTTTAAACTCGTACTGTTTTAAACTAATGTCGGTGCAAATTCATTAATCAACAAGTATAATATTATTGTCAAACTGAAACATTGCAAATCAACCATTAAAATAACTAGTACAGAATGGAACCATTGTTTTTAGAGTGTATCATATAATTTGTGTTTATTAGCGAACTATATTTGACGGCCAGCGCTCACGGTGCGAATCGACAAACTACCTGATCGAGTCAGTAAGTCTAACCAAGGCTGGAAGTATTTGAATGCACCGGCTGTCATCGCTGAGAACTTCTTTATAACATATTATTTAATAATGTTAATTGTTTTCAAAAAACAATTTGGCGCCACCCGGGTTTCACAAACCCGTATTTAAGAACACGTAAGGTTACTACTGCGTTGTACTGGTAATTATAACATCGCTACGGACTTCGTTAGCGCAAGGATAGATGTAACGACACCAGTGCAAGACGAACACACACATACAACACCACAACACACACGTCTTATACAGAGACGACCGAGAATCTACACGTTACAGATTGGCGCCCAACGTGGGGCTAGAAAAGAATACTAGCGGTGACTATGAGACATTCCACGGTTACGAGATATCAAACAAAGAAAGGAACTGAAGGTACCGACCAAGAAGAGATGGAAGAAATTGAGGGAAATGATTGGGGAAATGATCGAAGACGATCCCCAAGAGGACCAACCGGAAAATCCAACACAACCTGAACCGGAAGTAGAAGTAACAGTCGGTGACCAACCAGGCAAAACAAACGAAGAAGCGAAATTGGATAGCTTGATGAGGATGATGATGGAGCAATTCGAACAAAGAAAGCAAGACAAGGAAGAAGCAAAAGAACAAAGAAAGGAGAACAAGGAAGAATTGAATAAAAAATTTAATTATTACAAGAGGGAATAAGGGAAGAAACAAGAGAACAAAGAAAGGAAGACAGGGAATTCTTAAAGGAGAACATAGACGTTCTAAATAATAAGATGGAAAGCAACCATGAAGCCCTGAAAAGAAACCAAGAAACGTTAGAAAAGAAGAGTGAAGAGCTGAAGAGGAAAATAAAGAAAGATCTTGAGATATTAAACAATAAGATCGAGAACAACAGTAAAACACTTCAAAGACAATTGAAGGAAGACAGTGAGAAGAATAGAGAAGAATTAAGATACATACTAATAGGGTATCGTGAAGAAATCAAGCAGACAAAAACAGGGATGAACAAGAAATGGGAAGAAACAATTTATCCAGCAGATCAACTTAATGAAACAGTAAATAGTGATTTCACACAATTAAATGAAACACCAGACACCACTTCTGAAGGTAGTAAGGAGATAGAAATTAAAGAAGACAAAAGTATATTGTTTTCTGGGAATAAAGATAACAAAAACAATGAGAAAATTAAGCACATAAAAACCAACCGTAGAAGAGTAAAGAAGAATCGAATAATTAAGAAGATTAAGAAAACAAAAGATATGGGAAAAATATATAAAAAGAAACTGATAAAAACAAGAGAAGAATTGGAGATGATAAAGAATGGACTAATCGATGTGTTCAATTTACCAATTACTGACCAAAGCAAGTTAATGAAATATAAAGACTGTAGGAGGACCTTAAAAGCAATTATAGAGGGAATTCACAACAAACCAGCGGATGAAAAATTCAGCAAATCTATACTTAAATGGAAGATGCCAGAAATAGAAAGGACTTACAACAAAACAGTGTATAACAAATTAAGGAGGTCCCTAAAACCCTGGAGCACACCCGAATTGGAAATGAAAAATAATAGATCAATAATGACATTAATGAGAGAGGTACAATTAACTTCTTTGATTAATGAACCACATAATAAAATGATAGAAGCAGTCATGGATACCAAGGAACATGTGATATTAGAAGAATTGTGGTACAAGATGGAAGATACCTATTTCACCAGGACGGAAATCGTTCTACACACCCAGGTTATCCGAACCACAAGTGCAGAGGAAATGATGGACCATGGGTAAACTAGATACCACACACCGAGAAATGGGACTGATGTTCAACTTACCGACCACGCAAACCAATGGAGAAGAAAAGAGGAAGAAATACCAAAATTCAAAAATTATGTGAGCACAACTACAACAATATTTCGATGATTTATGAGGCCTAATATAAAATATTAAAAGAAGGAATAAGTTCAAAAATTCCTACAAAGTAAGATCAACTTACAATAAAATAAAGTTGACATATGAAGTATAATATAAAAAATTATAAGAAAGGAATAAGTTACAAAAATTCCTATAAAGTAGTAAGAACCACAAACTTACGATAATACGTTTAAACAAAAAATGCCAAGAAAGGAATAAGTTACAAAAATTCCTATAAAGTAAGAAAAACAAACTTACAAAAATTATTTAGAATAATATTTAAAACAAAATGAATTAAACAAAAATAAAATCAAGCACGAACTGCTAATATAAATACCTGAAATTATAATGAATTCAATGTGTTCAACTAAAAAAAAAAAAAAACTGAACTGGTACGAGGAAGAAAAAGAAATAATGTATAAAGCAAATATACAGCACATGGCTAAAACACAATATTGGTAAACAACCAAGAAAAAGAAAAAAGATGTCTAAGATAATTAAAATGATCACAAGAAGAAAAGAAAAACAAACTAATGAAAAGTTAGAATTGATGAAATTAACAACTAAATAAATAAAAAACAATCAACTGTATGAGTAGATGACAGTATATAGCAAAGGTACAGCGGAAGGAAGAATGAGTAAAAGGCCAAAGTGATCTAAAAACAAACCACAAAGTGGACAATCCCAAAATATATTATTATTATTAATTTAAGTCACAAGTTGACAAAAAAGGTATTTAAGATTGACTGAGAATAAGTCCAGCAATCAAAATAAACTGAGCAGAGATGATGTTCCTCTGGTCTCAGAAAAAATGAGTAGTAATGGAAGAAACCAGCTACTAAAAAGTTAGGGAAAAAATTATAAAAGGGAGAACACTCTAATGGAAATAAATAAAAACATATCTAATTAAAATGGAATGAATCAAGTAAGAAGAGAAATAAGAAAATATCACTATAATATTGACGACTCGGAACACAAAGTTTTTTATAAGTAAAAACGTAAAGTTTTACCTTACAGCCTAAACCGGCTTTCACCTATAGAAGGCTTCATCAGAGGCTGTCGTTAGTAGCGCTGCTCATCTTGTTGTTGGCGACGAGAAAGTGTTTCGAAAGATTGAAGCTGTGTGTGTGTGGTGAGATGTGTTCGAATAATGCGTGCGATTTGAATTGTGTCTGTTCGTTTAGGATGTCGTTTTTTTTTTATAAACGACATCCTAAACGAACAGACACAATTCAAATCGCACGCATTATTCGAACACATCTCACCACACACACACAGCTTCAATCTTTCGAAACACTTTCTCGTCGCCAACAACAAGACGAGCAGCGCTACTAACGACAGCCTCTGATGAAGCCTTCTATAGGTGAAAGCCGGTTTAGGCTGTAAGGTAAAACTTTACGTTTTTACTTATAAAAAACTTTGTGTTCCGAGTCGTCAATATTATAGTGATATTTAGTTAAGTAACGGACACGTCATGGACAACGAAATCCAAGAAGAAATAAGAAAGGAGAAATAAACAAGAAATTAAAGGAAAAATAATATATAACTGATAATTTTATAAAAAACTATGCTAGTGTTTTACCAAAATGATCAATTCTGAAGGAGAGGCATTATGTTACAACACAAATAAGCCACCCCAATACCAGGGATAAAAAAGATGAATCAACAATATAATAAGTAGTTCATAATACAAAATGGTTAATAAAATTAAGATAAAAAGACAATGACACAACAAACGACGACATGACCTAACCCAAGTGACTGAACCAAGAAAAGGAAACAAAACAAGAAGGGAAGAACCAAACCAAATGAAGAAGAAAGTGAATGAACCAACAAAAGGAAACAAAACAAGAATTGAATGACTCAATGCAACTAAATAAAATAAAACCAAAGGAGAAGGTGGAGAACCAATATATAAATCAAATACACTGAAAGTGAAGAAGGAGGAAAAATGAAATAGAAACAAACCCAAGATAAAGGGAAATAAATAAAAAGGAAATCAAATTATAAGACACAAACAAGTAATAAAGAATAAAAGCAGGAGAAATGGTACACTCAATGTAATATTGAAAAAGGAACCAATAACTAACCTAAGTAATAAATAAATATTATTATCAATTAAGTAATAAAAGTAAATGATATCTGATGAAACTCAATGAAAGAATGTTAACTATAAAAACAAACTAACCCACAATTAGAGTTAGATGTAATGATATTTGTAATGAAAGAGATAGTACGGTAGTGAGAAAGTAATTATAGGGATTACCCATTTAGAAACACTTAAAACAAAAACATTTAACAAGTGCAAAAGTGGAAGTGTAAAACCCCCAAAGTAAAGTGAAGGTAGTGAATAAATAAGAATGATGTATTAAGAATGTTAGTATTGTGAAAAATAGTGAAGGATAAAAAATAAACACTTATTAAAGCAATAAGAAACACTAAAGGATAAACAGTGAAAAATATTAGTAATTAAGAAAGTTGTTAAGAATAGTATTCAGTGTAAACAATTAATTAAGGTGTAATGAACACTGAAAAGTGATGATAACAGTATTAATTAAAATAGGAATCACATTGATAAGATTAAACGTATCCAATAGTATTTAAAAGGGAGAATCCCATGAAAGAGGAAAAAGATAGTGTTACCATGGAGTGAAGGTAAAGATTATCTAAAAAATAAGGAGTTAAGACAAATCAATAAACACCCCATGTTATAAGGGGTAATTATTTAAGTAAGTTCAAAAAATGTGATGTTGTTTATCACCCAAAAATAATGTAAAAAGAAATGAACTGTAAACAAATATTATCTAATAATTGTTAAATGATTGTTTCAGCAAATTTATGATTAGGATATGGCTGGAAGAAAGTATACAGACCATAGGCCTAGATGTTGTATTTTATGTGATCAAAAATAGTAAATAATAGCCACATTGTTATTATTGGCAAATTAAATAAGTATGACTTAGAAAACGAGAAAACCAGTTAGTAAACAATTAGCAATCCATGATGTATAAAATAAGAGTAACATAATAATAACACAAAAACAGCTCCAAAACACATCAACAAATAACACAACCAATTATAATGACAAGACAAAGCTCATTAGGCTAAAATGAGATGTAATTTGTACGAAATAAGTAAATACCAATAATGGCTACTTAGGCCTAGGAAATGCCTAACTGTCAAAACAAACAACTACAAATTGTAATAAATTAACAAAGAAATTAGCAAATCCAAGGCGAATAACTAACCAAGGATAATTTGTAAATCATATGAAAAGTAAAATATTAGAATAAGGATTTAAATTAAAAGAGAAATATAATTAGCAAATATTAAAATAATTGTAAAAACATAAAACATAAAATAACCCAATCTTATGGGATATCAAAATAATCTTTGAAAGGGAATACAAATAACAGTGATAATAGTTAATACTTAGGAAGGAAGATAGAAGAATAAAATCAATCAGAAGATATACAAGGATTTTGAAAAGAATTCAAATATGATAAAAATGGTTTTTTGTCAATGTAAGTCAATCAGATTTAATTAGTAACCTTGACAACCACCGTTAGTTATGAAATTACGGTTGAATATCGTTACTCGTAAAATGATGCTCTTGCAGAACAGAAGTCAAATTTTGAACGGCCAAATTTTGCATTTAATATGTCAAAAAAGTAAACAAAATTCCTAATGATGATTCAATAAGAAGCAGACGAACCACCAGAACATTTAACTGATGCCAAGGACCATTTTACCAGGAAATTAAAAGAAAATATGTCTCCACCCAACATGAAAAGGACGCAAGACATACTTACGCCCCAAGATTAACGAAAATTGAATACGATTGCAGCCCAATCCAATTTTGACTGACAACTATTTATACCAATTCATCTGATTCGATAAGTATCCTTGATTTACCCAAATTCCAAAATTAAACTCACTTTGAATATTTCTAAAAGTAATTTGAAAACACTCACTATAAACCGAATATTCTCTTTCAAAGATTAATGAAGGAAAACAAAACACTGAAAATTTGTTAACTTAGAATATAACCTGTTGATAGAATACGAACTTTAGAAACACACTTAACTACACCACAGAACAAATTATAACCAAACACTATATTATTGAAGTAGCCTACATAATATTATAAGGTAATGTACTTTTTATTGTAACCATAGAAAATATTTGTCTTGTAATCAAAAGAACTCCAGATTTTGAACGATACAAATGTTAACTAACAAAACGGCAGCCATGCTGGATTGATTCACTCGTTACAAAATCGATTCGTCAACCCGAGAGAAAGACGTCTCAAAACTTGTAACGGGCCAAAATTGCGGGATTTTATTTTATTAAATTTTGGGGGGCTTTATTAAAATATTTGTAAATTTATTTCCCTTTGTGACAAACCACGTGCTGAAAGAACGGTGTTGTAACGAAGCAGTAGTACGTGACCATAGTTGTGCAATCGGTATAGAGGAATTTACTCAGCCTTCATTTCCAAGAACTTCGCGAGTGTGTGACAGCGCGCCCATATGCATCACACAACCAGGCGCGCGGACCCACGCGGTAGGGAACCGCAAAGATGGCCAAGTGAATAATTTCTGTTCGCCTCCTTTACTAAGGTGACGGATATAAAATTCAAGGTCCGCCCATATCGTGACGTCAGCCAGTGCCTAGCAAATATCCTAATACGAAGAACGCACCATCAACTGCATGTGTTGAGTGGAAATAACCAGCGACAAACAACTAAAAGGCATTGGTTTCCACAACCAAAGACGCACTCAAGTTAGCGGCGCTTGCTACGCCGTTCTGCCCAGTTCATCTCACCTACAGACCGCATGTGGTCAGTTTAAATTCCACTGAAAGTTTTTTTAAGAGGTCGGCCGACGTAGCCGGTAAAAACCCGGAACATTATTCGAAAGTGAACTAACTAAATCAGAATGAAGTGAGTGTGTCGAAAGAAAAGACGGTAAACGATGAACGCATAACTGTTGGACATCCAAACGAGGACTTGGTGCGGGCCACGCGACGAGGTCGGAGGAGATGCCGTTGCGGAAGTAAAAGTAGTCATATCAAAATTTTAACGATGCCATAAAACTGATCAAATAAATTCGGGGTTTTGTAAAATTGGTATGTGAGTTGTGTGTGGGCATTGCTGGGCCGTCTTAATAGTTTAATTAAGTTATAGTTGCAACTAGTTAATAGAGTATTGATCATGTAAATAAAAAAATCAAAATGTCAGTAATTCGTTAAGAAAAATAATCGAGATGCGAAGTAGGAGTTTTGTCACAATTTTAATAACAAAGTAAACCAAAAAAAAATGTCTTGCTAAACAAATAAAATAACATTTTATTTGTGTTCGCAAAATATGTATTTGTCATTGTATTACCTGTTGTTTTTCTCTGCCTAAGTACATCAGACGACAGCCTGGCAATTCGCAAAGAAGGTAAGTGATACCAGTTTAAGTTTTTTCATTTTAAAAAACAAGCAAAATTTCAGTTGCCGCTTTTAATAGGCACAGATTTTTAGATGGTTACTATTTATTTTAAACTCGTACTGTTTTAGTTGGCGCCCGAACAGGGACGTTGTGAATTAAAAATTAAAATAAATTAATTTACAACCTGATCGAAATGGCAGAGAAAAGCAAGAGTGCAAATTTATGTGAAGATATTGTGGAGGGGCCAATTTTAAATGTTACGCAAGATGATTTAATATCGACAAATATTAACGAGAGTGTAGACAATACAACAGACGAATTAACGAATGAGACGGTAGATGCTAAGAATAGCAGAATCGACAATGTAGAGTACTTAGTCAATTAGCATTATTTATGGAAATGATGAGTAGTAAATTCGATCGACAAAATGAGAAATTTGACCGACAAAACACGAATTTAAATGAGTTTAGAACGGAAGTAAATGATAAACTTGACAAACAAGATGAGAAAATGAAAACAGAAAATAATAATTTAAAATCTGAAATCAAATCAGAAATAAATACTATAAATATTAAACTTACTGATTTAAATAAGGAGTTCATGAATGTGAGGAGCGAATTAAGAATGAGTGAAATAAATATGAATAACAAATTAGAAAGTATGAATAAAACTATTGTGGGCATGAGAGGTGAGATAATTATAAATACAAATAATATTCAAGACGAAATAAACGAAAGTAGAACGCGGAAGGAGGAGGTAGAAAATAACACAGTTACGAGTGATTGTGACGAAATAACAGACAACCAGAGTAATAATAAAATAACAAATAATTACGAAAATGAATTAACAACTGATAGTAGTAAGATAGTGGAAAACGAGATATATAAAATAATACAGTGAAAATAATTAGCGATCATAATAATATAGAAACAGTGAGGGAGAGAGAGGAGAGAGTGTTTGTAAGTTACAGAGAGAGTTTGAAGAGAATGATTTTGTGAATATAGGGCAGAGGGTAAATTTTCCCCAGTTTTATGGTAAACCGAGCTGGTTACAAATGTTTTTGAAGGGCAAGAATCCCTTACAAGAAAGCGATGTGTATCTAAATAATTTTTTAGTTTTTAGTAGGCGTTTTTATGAGTTAATACCCTCTGTACGGAATGATAGAAAAAGTGTGAATTGGTGTTATGATGAAAGATATGTTGACAAGAAGGTAATGTTATTTAAGGTTAGTAGAGATTATGACGAATTATTGCAGAGATTAGACATTGAAAGAGTTATTGATAATAAGTACTTACCTTGTGAAATAGTTAGTACAGCAATTGATGTAATAGACTACTTACTTTATGACAAAGCGAATACAGCAGCAGATAATAATGATAATGAAACTGTAATTGACATAACTATGACATATCGTACTAAAGGCGACTGGACTATACTCGATGATAATAAATTACATAATTTAATAACAGGGAATAATCCTGTTGATATTGTGGAAGAATATAAGAATTTGGATAATCTTTATATTAATAAAAATAATATAATGTGTTTAGTAAAGAATGAACTGTGTAAACGTAAAGCCAGATTTTTGTACGATGATTGGGGGTAGAGACAATGAATGTTTATTGAACGTTTAATCATGTAATTAATGGTTTTGGAATGGACTGCTTTACCAAATGAAGTGTGATAAATTGAATAATAATGACGAATAATTTGTAAATAATTGTAGTGAATTTATTTGTGTGTATTGTAGGATGTCAGGTAAACAATGTGTATGTAGATGGTTGTGAAAATAATAATATTGATATTTTGCAATTTAAATAAATATCAAGATTAAATTTGGAAGACAGTAATTAGCGAATTGTAATTGTTTTGATAGCAACGGAATCTGTATTTTCAATAATTAATTTAATTAAAATGATTTGAAATGTTTTAAATGTTTTTGAATTGATTTAAATGTTATATAATTGAATTTTGATAATGAATTTAAATTATTTTACGAGATGTGAATTTGGTAATTAATTGTTAAATTGTGAGAATAGAAATTTAATCTTACTGTTGAACGGGGAGGGGGACCCCTAAGGTCTGTGTTATACGATATTTTTTTTTACACTCTAGGTGTACCTTACCACATACCAACATTGCCTAGGCGTGTAAATAAATAATTTTAGTGAGGCAGTGTGTTCAAACAAAATTTACTCTTATGTAATAAAATCTATTATGCAATAATAAAATGTAACCAGGTCACGAGTAAATAGAATTTGAAAATGAAATTAAAAGTGTAAGTTATGTAATTTTGGTAAATCTAAAAAGTGAATGGTTTATTTTCATGTAATAACAACATCGTTAAGTGTAAATAGATTAATTTAAGTGACTAAGTAAATATTTTGTTGTACTTATTATTTTATGTTAATGAAGGTCAAGGTAGGGAAAGTTAAGAAAGAAATGTATGGGGTTAAAAAACCACCAAGACTAGAAATGTCATGTAATGTAAATTAATTTTAATTTTACAAAATATATTTTACTTGTGATTCCCCAACTTTTCGGGCGGTCACGGCCTCACCGAACCCTGACCGTGGAATTGGTTTAGCTTTAACAGCTATGGTTGGGGCTCATTGCGTCACGTTCTGCCTTAACTGTCCATAGCTGTTATCGTTGTAAAGGTGAATTTTGAAATTGACAGGGGGGTAATTTAGGGGAATCACCAAACTATGGAACAGCGGCTGCCACTCTGTCCGCATGGGGACAGCAAAGCCAGGTGGTAGACCTGTTTTAAGGGCGAGTAAATATAAAACAAGGATATGCCGATATCCACAACCTTTAAAATGTCAAGCCGAAGCAAAGACAAGGAGATGTCCAATTCCTCCAACCATGCAGTCTTTGTGAAAGCGAATGGGCGCTACAGTCCAACACAAATTACAATAGTGTGTGTGGGTGGGAGGTTGCTCCGGCGAGCAACGTGCTTAAATTTTGTAAATTAAAAATGCTAAATCAATTTTGCTCTAATAAAAATGCTTGTATTACGCTTTGATAAATAGGGGTTCATACATTCAGTATAATGTGTTCATTCTATATTTTATAAATGTATTATTTTATTGTGTTAGAGGTAAGAATTGATAACAAATATGTTTTTTATATAATTGGTGTAATTTTGAAATGAGTATAATAAAGTAAATGACTAGACCGACCGGCAGGCGGTTTGCATAGTACCAGAGTCAGAAAAAGGGGAAACAATGATGGTAGATGTAAGGATTGCTAAAAATATGTATTTCATAGAATGTGTATAATTTTGAAATGTATTTTCACTTTGCGAGGAATGTCAGCTGATCAGTAGTAAAATGTCACTGTTAAATTGTTTATTGATGTTCAAGGTAATTAATGTTAAATATAATGCTTTAATGTGGTAAAGATGCTATTTCAAATGAGGAGAAAAGTAATTTAATATAGTAAGATTTTAAATGAAGTGTCAGAGATAATAAAAGATAGCTTGTGGGTGATTAATATTTTGTGGGACATATAGATCAGTCCAAGTTAAAGTTAAAGTTAAAATGGTAGTAGAGAGAATAATATTGTCTTGTGACAGAATGACAGTAATGACAGAATGAGAATAGTAAAGAAAAGAGATTTATAATAGAATATAAAATTTTGATTGAAACCAGTGACAAATTTTGATAGAGCTTGAAAATAATGTAAAGCTATAAAGTGTTAATTTGAATAATTTAAATATCAATTTGATTGTTATTTATAATAATATTTTGTTATTTTGAATGTTTTATTTTATTGTGTTTTTGTGTTGAAAGACAGAATTTTATAGGTGTTTAATGTATTTTCAGGTGTAACTTGTACATAACGTATGTAGGTAAAGGTTCTTGACTTGACCTAGTTTTGATCAGCTGATAGGTGAGGTCATATACTAGGAACATTTAGCGAGGGAATAAAGCCAATTTTGGTGTTAATTGATTTGAACAAATTTTAAATAATTTCAATATGGCAAGAAAATATTTTAATAAACTTAAATTTTTTTGAATTTAAAATTTTTGAAAAAAAAATTCTTGATTTTGCGCCTGCCAGCTAACTATATTTTGAACTTTGATGATGTTATTGTTTGTGTATTATTAGTATTTTTATTGAATTGTATTGTTAGAATAAAGGTGTAATCCCATGTTAGGTTAAGAAATGTTCCATTTGTTTATTTTTAATAACAAAAAACTAATGAAGAGAATTATTCAGTATAGATGCAAAATTTGTGTTTTGATTTTCAAGGGAAACAGCTAATGAATTTTAACTTCAATAAATTTTCAAAGAATATTTTAATCTTACAGTATGTAGTATAAGTGTGTACACGCCCAGTATTTGCCAAAGGCGACCCAGTTTGCATATAAGAGGAAACATATCGGTTGAGGATCTGGCATGATCTAAGCCAGGGAGTTAGGATTTTTGGGGTAGCATGATAGAAGGTGAGGTGCGCTGTGGTGCGTATCTGTTCGATTTTTCGGTGTTCGGATCTCTTACAGAGAAGTCCAGTGATCTCGTTCAGATGCGTCCATGGTCGCCGAGCCAGGGGGGTCGTTTACCCATGAGGTGTAAGAACAAGAGGGGGTTGTTGGCACCAGTTCCTCACCGATCCTCTTAGGGGTTTTAGCAATGAGATTTCTTCTATCTCGACAGAAGACCTCTCATTGGGGGGGTATTGTAACGGGCCAAAATTGCGGGATTTTATTTTATTAAATTTTGGGGGGCTTTATTAAAATATTTGTACATTTATTTTCCTTTGTGACAAACCACGTGCTGAAAGAACGGTGTTGTAACGAAGCAGTAGTACGTGACCATAGTTGTGCAATGACATAGAGGAATTTACTCAGCCTTCATTTCCAAGAACTTTGCGAGTGTGTGACAGCGCGCCCATATGCATCACACAACCAGGCGCGCGGACCCACGCGGTAGGGAACCGCAAAGATGGCCAAGTGAATAATTTCTGTTCGCCTCCTTTACTAAGGTGACGGATATAAAATTCAAGGTCCGCCCATATCATGACGTCAGCCAGTGCCTAGCAAATATCCTAATACGAAGAACGCACCATCAACTGCATGTGTTGAATGTAAATAACCAGCGACGAACAACTACAAGGCATTGGTTTCCACAACCAAAGACGCACTCAAGTTAGCGGCGCTTGCTACGCCGTTCTGCCCAGTTCATCTCACCTACAGACCGCATGTGGTCAGTTTAAATTCCACTGAAAGTTTTTTTAAGAGGTCGGCCAACCTAGCCGGTAAAAACCCGGAACATTATTCAAAAGTGAACTAACTAAATCAGAATGAAGTGAGTGCGTCGAAAGAAAAGACGGTAAACGATGAACGCATAACTGTTGGATATTCAAACGAGGACTTGGTGCGGGCCACGCGACGAGGTCGGAGGAGACGCCGTTGCGCAAGTAAAAGTAGTCATATCAAAATTTTAACGATGCCATAAAACTGATCAAATAAATTCGGGGTTTTGTAAAATTGGTATGTGAGTTGTCTGTGGGCATTGCTGGGCCGTCTTAATAGTTTAATTAAGTTATAGTTGCAACTAGTTAATAGAGTATTGATCATGTAAATAAAAAAATCAAAATGTCAGTAATTCGTTAAGAAAAATAATCGAGATGCGAAGTAGGAGTTTTGTCACAATTTTAATAACAAAGTAAACAAAAAAAAATGTCATGCTAAACAAATAAAATAATATTTTATTTGTGTTCGCAAAATATGTATTTGTCATTGTATTACCTGTTGTTTTTCTCTGCCTAAGTACATCAGACGACACCCTGGCAATTCGAGAAGAAGGTAAGTGATACCAGTTTAAGTTTTTTCATTTTAAAAAACAAGCAAAATTTCAGTTGCCGCTTTTAATAGGCACAGATTTTTAGATGGTTACTATTTATTTTAAACTCGTACTGTTTTAAACTAATGTCGGTGCAAATTCATTAATCAACAAGTATAATATTATTGTCAAACTGAAACATTGCAAATCAACCATTAAAATAACTAGTACAGAATGGAACCATTGTTTTTAGAGTGTATCATATAATTTGTGTTTATTAGCGAACTATATTTGACGGCCAGCGCTCATGGTGCGAATCGACAAACTACCTGATCGAGTCAGTAAGTCTAACCAAGGCTGGAAGTATTTGAATGCACCGGCTGTCATCGCTGAGAACTTCTTTATAACATATTATTTAATAATTTTAATTGTTTTCAAAAAACAATTTGGCGCCACCCGGGTTTCACAAACCCGTATTTAAGAACAGGTAAGGTTACTACTGCGTTGTACTGGTAATTATAACATCGCTACGGACTTCGTTAGCGCAAGGATAGATGTAACGACACCAGTGCAAGACGAACACACACATACAACACCACAACACACACGTCTTATACAGAGACGACCGAGAATCTACACGTTACAGATTGGCGCCCAACGTGGGGCTAGAAAAGAAGACTAGCGGCGACTATGAGACATTCCACGGTTACGAGATGTCAAACAAAGAAAGGAACTGAAGGTACCGACCAAGAAGAGATGGAAGAAATTGAGGGAAATGATTGGGGAAATGATCGAAGAGGATCCCCAAGAGGACCAACCGGAAAATCCAACACAACCTGAACCGGAAGTAGAAGTAACAGTCGGTGACCAACCAGGTAAAACAAACGAAGAAGCGAAATTGGATAGCTTGATGAGGATGATGATGGAGCAATTCGAACAAAGAAAGCAAGACAAGGAAGAAGCAAAAGAACAAAGAAAGGAGAACAAGGAAGAATTTAATAAAAAATTAGAATTATTACAAGAGGGAATAAAGGAAGAAACAAGAGAACAAAGAAAGGAAGACAGGGAATTCTTAAAGGAGAACATAGACGTTCTAAATAATAAGATGGAAAGCAACCATGAAGCCCTGAAAAGAAACCAAGAAACGTTAGAAAAGAAGAGTGAGGAGCTGAAGAGGAAAATAAAGAAAGATCTTGAGATATTAAACAATAAGATCGAGAACAACAGTAAAACACTTCAAAGACAATTGAAGGAAGACAGTGAGAAGAATAGAGAAGAATTAAGATACATACTAATAGGGTATCGTGAAGAAATCAAGCAGACAAAAACAGGGATGAACAAGAAATGGGAAGAAACAATTTATCCAGCAGATCAACTTAATGAAACAGTAAATAGTGATTTCACACAATTAAATGAAACACCAGACACCACTTCTGAAGGTAGTAAGGAGATAGAAATTAAAGAAGACAAAAGTATATTGTTTTCTGGGAATAAAGATAACAAAAACAATGAGAAAATTAAGCACATAAAAACCAACCGTAGAAGAGTAAAGAAGAATCGAATAATTAAGATTAAGAAAACAAAAGATATGGGAAACATATATAAAAAGAAACTGATAAAAACAAGAGAAGAATTGGAGATGATAAAGAATGGACTAATCGATGTGTTCAATTTACCAATTACTGACCAAAGCAAGTTAATGAAATATAAAGACTGTAGGAGGACCTTAAAAGCAATTATAGAGGGAATTCACAACAAACCAGCGGATGAAAAATTCAGCAAATCTATACTTAAATGGCAGATGCCAGAAATAGAAAGGACTTACAACAAAACAGTGTCTAACAAATTAAGGAGGTCCCTAAAACACTGGAGCACACCCGAATTGGAAATGAAAAATAAAAGATCAATAATGGCATTAATGAGAGAGGTACAATTAACTTCTTTGATTAATGAACCATATAATAAAATGATAGAAGCAGTTATGGATACCAAGGAACATGTGATATTAGAAGAATTGTGGTACAAGATGGAAGATACCTATTTCACCAGGACGGAAATTGTTCTACACACCCAGGTTACCCGAACCACAAGTGCAGAGAAAAAGATGGACCATGGGTAAACTAGATACCACACACCGAGAAATGGGGCTGATGTTCATCTTACCGACCACGCAAACCAATGGAGAAGAAAAGAGGAAGAAATACAAAAAAAAAAAATTATGTGAGCACAACTTACAACAATATTTTGATGATTTATGAGGCCTAATATAAAATATTAAAAGAAGGAATAAGTTACAAAAATTCCTACAAAGTAAGATCAGCTTACAATAAAATAATGTTGACATATGAAGTATAATATAAAAAATTATAAGAAAGGAATAAGTTACAAAAATTCCTATAAAGTAAGAAAAACAAACTTACAAAAATTATTTAGAATAATATTTACAACAAAATAAGTTAAACAAAAATAAAATCAAGCACGAACTGCTAATATAAATACCTAAAATTATAATGAATTCAAAAAAAAAAAAAAAAAAAAAAAAAAAAAAAAAAAAACTGAACTGGTACGAGGAAGAAAAAGAAATAATGTATAAAGCAAATATACAGCAAATGGCTAAAACAGAATATTGGTAAATAACCAAGAAAAAGAAAAAAGATGTCTAAGATAATTAAAATGATCACAAGAAGAAAAGAAAAACAAACTAATGAAAAGTTAGAATTGATGAAATTAACAACTAAATAAATAAAAAAACAATCAACTGTATGAGTAGATGACAGTATACAGCAAAGGTACAGCGGAAGGAAGAATGAGTAAAAGGCCAAAGTGATCTAAAAACAAACCACAAAGTGGACAATCCCAAAATATATTATTATTATTAATTTAAGTCACAAGTTGACAAAAAAGGTATTTAAGATTGACTGAGAATAAGTCCAGCAATCAAAATAAACTGAGCAGAGATGATGTTCCTCTGGTCTCAGAAAAAATGAGTAGTAATGGAAGAAACCAGCTACTAAAAAGTTAGGGAAAAAATTATAAAAGGGAGAACACACTAATGGAAATAAATACAAACAGATCTAATTAAAATGGAATGAATCAAGTAAGAAGAGAAATAAGAAAGGAGAAATAAACAAGAAAGAAAAGGAAAAATAATATATAACTGATAATTTCATAAAACACTATGCTAGTGTTTTACCAAAATGATCAATTATGAAGGAGAGGCATTATGTTACAACACAAATAAGCCACCCCAATACCAGGGATAAAAAAGATGAATCAACAATATAATAAGTAGTTCATAATACAAAATGGTTAATATAATTAAGATAAAAAGACAATGACACGACAAACGACGACATGACCTAACCCAAGTGATTGAACCAAGAAAAGGAAACGAAACAAGAAGGGAAGAACCAAACCAAATGAAGAAGAAAGTGAATGAACCAACAAAAGGAAACAAAACAAGAATTGAATGACTCAATGCAACTAAATAAAATAAAACCAAAGGAGAAGGTGGAGAACCAATATATAAATCAAATACACTGAAAGTGAAGAAGGAGGAAAAATAAAATAGAAACAAACCCAAGATAAAGGGAAATAAATAAAAAGGAAATCAAATTATAAGACACAAACAAGTAATAAAGAATAAAAGCAGGAGAAATGGTACACTCAATGTAATATTGAAAAAGGAACCAATAACTAACCTAAGTAATAAATAAATATTATTATCAATTAAGTAATAAAAGTAAATGATATTTGATGAAACTCAATGAAAGAATGTTAACTATAAAAACAAACTAACCCACAATTAGAGTTAGATGTAATGATATTTGTAATGAAAGAGATAGTACGGTAGTGAGAAAGTAATTATAGGGATTACCCATTTAGAAACACTTAAAACAAAAACATTTAAGAAGTGCAAAAGTGGAAGTGTAAAACCCCCAAAGTAAAGTGATAAAGAAAAAAACACTAAATAAATTATAATAAACGATAGATAATTTAAAAGTGAAGGTAGTGAATAAATAAGAATGATGTATTAAGAATGTTAGTATTGTGAAAAATAGTGAAGGATAAAAAATAAACACTTATTAAAGCAATAAGAAACACTAAAGGATAAACAGTGAAAAATATTAGTAATTAAGAAAGTTGTTAAGAATAGTATTCAGCGTAAACAATTAATTAAGGTGTAATGAACACTGAAAAGTGATGATAACAGTATTAATTAAAATAGGAATCACATTGATAAGATTAAACGTATCCAATAGTATTTAAAAGGGAGAATCCCATGAAAGAGGAAAAAGATAATGTTACCATGGAGTGAAGGTAAAGATTATCTAAAAAATAAGGAGTTAAGACAAATCAATAAACACCCCATGTTATAAGGGGTAATTATTTAAGTAAGTTCAAAAAATGTGATGTTGTTTATCACCCAAAAATAATGTAAAAAGAAATGAACTGTAAACAAATATTATCTAATAATTGTTAAATGATTGTTTCAGCAAATTTATGAATAGGATATGGCTGGAAGAAAGTATACAGACCATAGGCATAGATGTTGTATTTTATGTGATCAAAAATAGTAAATAATAGCCACATTGTTTATTATTGGCAAATTAAATAAGTATGACTTAGACAACGAGAAAACCAGTTAGTAAACAATTAGCAATCCATGATGTATAAAATAGGAGTAACATAATAATAACATAAAAACAGCTCCAAAACACATCAACAATTAACACAACCAATTATAATGACAAGACAAAGCTCATTAGGCTAAAATGAGATGTAATTTGTACAAAATAAGTAAATACCAATAATGGCTACTTAGGCCTAGGACATGCCTAACTGTCAAAACAAACAACTACAAATTGTAATAAATTAACAAAGAAATTAGCAAATCCAAGGCGAATAACTAACCAAAGATAATTTGTAAATCACATTAAAAGTAAAATATTAGAATAAGGATTTAAATTAAAAGAGAAATGTAATTAGCAAATATTAAAATAATTGTAAAATTATAAAACATAAAATAACCAATCTTATGGGATATCAAAATAATCTTTGAAAGGAACTACAAATAACAGTGATAATAGTTAATACTTAGGAAGGAAGATAGAAGAATAAAAGCAATCAGAAGATATACAAGGATTTTGAAAAGAATTCAAATATGATAACAATGGTTTTTGTCAATCTAAGCCAATCAGATTTAATTAGTAACCTTGACAATCACCGTTAGTTACGAAATTACGGTTGAATATCGTTACTCGTAAAGTGATGCTCTTGCAGAACAGAAGTCAAATTTTGAACGGCCAAATTTTTCATTTAATATGTCAAAAAAGTAAACAAAATTCCTAACGATGATCCAATAAGAAGCAGACGAACCACCAGAACATTTAGCTGATGCCAAGGAGCATTTTACCAGGAAATTAAAAGAAAATATGACTCCACCCAACATGAAAAGGACGCAAGACATACTTAAGCCCCAAGATTAACGAAAATTGAATACGATTGCAGCCCAATCCAATTTTGACTGACAACTATTTATACCAAGTCATCTGATTCGATAAGTATCCTTGATTTACCTAAATTCCAAAAATAAACTCACTTTGAATATTTCTAAAAGTAATTTGAACACTCACTATAAACCGAATATTCTCTTTCAAAGATTAATTAAGGAAAACAAAACACTGAAAATGTGTTAACTTAGAATATAACCTGTTGATAGAATACGAACTTTAGAAACACAATTAACTACACCACAGAACAAATTATAACCAAACACTATATTATTGAAGTAGCCTACATAATATTATAAGGTAATGTACTTTTTATTGTAACCATAGAAAATATTTGTCTTGTAATCAAAAGAACTCCAGATTTTGAACGATACAATTGTTAACTAACAAAACGGCAGCCATGCTGGATTGATTCACTCGTTACAAAATCGATTCGTCAACCCGAGAGAAAGACGTCTCAAAACTAATGTCGGTGCAAATTCATTAATCAACAAGTATAATATTATTGTCAAACTGAAACATTGCAAATCAACCATTAAAATAACTAGTACAGAATGGAACCATTGTTTTTATTTCATAGGGAGTGTATCATATAATTTGTGTTTATTAGCGAACTATATTTGACGGCCAGCGCTCACGGTGCGAATCGACAAACTACCTGATCGAGTCAGTAAGTCTAACCAAGGCTGGAAGTATTTGAATGCCCCGGCCGTCATCGCTGAGAACTTCTTTATAACATATTATTTAATAATTTCAATTGTTTTCAAAAAACAATTTGGCGCCAGCCGGGACTCACAAACCCCTATTTAAGAACAGGTAAGGTTACTACCGCGTTGTACTGGTAATTATAACATCGCTACGGACTTCGTTAGCGCAAGGATAGATGTAACGACACCAGTGCAAGACGAACACACACATACAACACCACAACACACACGTCGTATACAGAGACGACCGAGAATCTACACGTTACAGATTGGCGCCCAACGTGGGGCTAGAAAAGAAGACTAGCGGCGACTATGAGACATTCCATGGTTACGAGATATCAAACAAAGAAAGGAACTGAAGATACCGACCAAGAAGAGATGGAAGAAATTGAAGAAATGATCGGGGAAATGATCGAAGATAATCCCCAAGAGGACCAACCGGAAAATGCAACACAACCTGAACCAGAAGTAGAAGTAACAGTCGGCGACCAACCAGCCAAAACAAACGAAGAAGCGAAATTGGATAGCTTGATGAGGATGATGACGGAGCAATTCGAACAAAGAAAGCAAGACAAGGAAGAAGCAAAAGAACAAAGAAAGGAGAACAAGGAAGAATTGAATAAAAAATTAGAATTATTACAAGAGGGAATAAAGGAAGAAACAAGAGAACAAAGAAAGGAAGACAGGGAATTCTTAAAGGAGAACATAGACCTTCTAAATAATAAGATGGAAAGCAACCATGAAGCCCTGAAAAGAAACCAAGAAACGTTAGAAAAGAAGAGTGAGGAGCTGAAGAGGAAAATAAAGAAAGATCTTGAGATATTAAACAACAAGATCGAGAACAATAGTAAAACACTTCAAAGACAATTGAAGGAAGACAGTGAGAAGAATTAAGATACATACTAATAAGGTATCGTGAAGAAATCAAGCAGACAAAAACAGGGATGAACAAGAAATGGGAAGAAACAATTTATCCAGCAGATCAACTTAATGAAACAGTAAATAGTGATTTCACACAATTAAATGAAACACCAGACACCACTTCTGAAGGTAGTAAGGAGATAGAAATTAAAGAAGACAAAAGTATATAGTTTTCTGGGAATAAAGATAACAAAAACAATGAGAAAATTAAGCACATAAAAACCAACCATAGAAGAGTAAAGAAGAATCGAATAATTAAGAAGATTAAGAAAACAAAAGATATGGGAAACATATATAAAAAGAAACTGATAAAAACAAGAGAAGAATTGGAGATGATAAAGAATGGACTAATCGATGTGTTCAATTTACCAATTACTGACCAAAGCAAGTTAATGAAATATAAAGACTGTAGGAGGACCTTAAAAGCAATTATAGAGGGAATTCACAACAAACCAGCGGATGAAAAATTCAGCAAATCTATACTTAAATGGAAGATGCCAGAAATAGAAAGGACTTACAACAAAACAGTGTATAACAAATTAAGGAGGTCCCTAAAACACTGGAGCACACCCGAATTGGAAATGAAAAATAAAAGATCAATAATGACATTAATGAGAGAGGTACAATTAACTTCTTTGATTAATGAACCACATAATAAAATGATAGAAGCAGTCATGGATACCAAGGAACATGTGATATTAGAAGAATTGTGGTACAAGATGGAAGATACCTATTTCACCAGGACAGAAATCGTTCTACACACCCAGGTTATCCGAACCACAAGTGCAGAGGAAATGATGGACCATGGGTAAACTAGATACCACACACCGAGAAATGGGACTGATGTTCAACTTACCGACCACGCAAACCAATGGAGAAGAAAAGAGGAAGAAATACCAAAATTCAAAAATTATGTGAGCACAACTACAACAATATTTCGATGATTTATGAGGCCTAATATAAAATATTAAAAGAAGGAATAAGTTACAAAAATTCCTACAAAGTAAGATCAACTTACAATAAAATAAAGTTGACATATGAAGTATAATATAAAAAATTATAAGAAAGGAATAAGTTACAAAAATTCCTATAAAGTAGTAAGAACCACAAACTTACGATAATACGTTTAAACAAAAAATGCCAAGAAAGGAATAAGTTACAAAAATTCCTATAAAGTAAGAAAAACAAACTTACAAAAATTATTTAGAATAATATTTAAAACAAAATGAATTAAACAAAAATAAAATCAAGCACGTACTGCTAATATAAATACCTGAAATTATAATGAATTCAATGTGTTCAACTAAAAAAAAAAAAACTGAACTGGTACGAGGAAGAAAAAGAAATAATGTATAAAGCAAATATACAGCACATGGCTAAAACACAATATTGGTAAACAACCAAGAAAAAGAAAAAAGATGTCTAAGATAATTAAAATGATCACAAGAAGAAAAGAAAAACAAACTAATGAAAAGTTAGAATTGATGAAACTAACAACTAAATAAATAAAAAACAATCAACTGTATGAGTAGATGACAGTATATAGCAAAGGTACAGCGGAAGGAAGAATGAGTAAAAGGCCAAAGTGATCTAAAAACAAACCACAAAGTGGACAATCCCAAAATATATTATTATTATTAATTTAAGTCACAAGTTGACAAAAAAGGTATTTAAGATTGACTGAGAATAAGTCCAGCAATCAAAATAAACTGAGCAGAGATGATGTTCCTCTGGTCTCAGAAAAAATGAGTAGTAATGGAAGAAACCAGCTACTAAAAAGTTAGGGAAAAAATTATAAAAGGGAGAACACTATAATGGAAATAAATAAAAACATACCGTATCTAATTAAAATGGAATGAATCCAGTAAGAAGAGAAATAAGAAAGGAGAAATAAACAAGAAATTAAAGGAAAAATAATATATAACTGATAATTTCATAAAAAACTATGCTAGTGTTTTACCAAAATGATCAATTTTGAAGGAGAGGCATTATGTTACAACACAAATAAGCCACCCCAATACCAGGGATAAAAAAGATGAATCAACAATATAATAAGTAGTTCATAATACAAAATGGTTAATATAATTAAGATAAAAAGACAATGACACGACAAACGACGACATGACCTAACCCAAGTGATTGAACCAAGAAAAGGAAACGAAACAAGAAGGGAAGAACCAAACCAAATGAAGAAGAAAGTGAATGAACCAACAAGAGGAAACAAAACAAGAATTGAATGACTCAATGCAACTAAATAAAATAAAACCAAAGGAGAAGGTGGAGAACCAATATATAAATCAAATACACTGAAAGTGAAGAAGGAGGAAAAATGAAATAGAAACAAACCCAAAATAAAGGGAAATAAATAAAAAGGAAATCAAATTATAAGACACAAACAAGTAATAAAGAATAAAAGCAGGAGAAATGGTACACTCAATGTAATATTGAAAAAGGAACCAATAACTAACCTAAGTAATAAATAAATATTATTATCAATTAAGTAATAAAAGTAAATGATATTTGATGAAACTCAATGAAAGAATGTTAACTATAAAAACAAACTAACCCACAATTAGAGTTAGATGTAATGATATTTGTAATGAAAGAGATAGTACGGTAGTGAGAAAGTAATTATAGGGATTACCCATTTAGAAACACTTAAAACAAAAACATTTAACAAGTGCAAAAGTGGAAGTGTAAAACCCCCAAAGTAAAGTGATAAAGAAAAAAACACTAAAAAAATTATAATAAACGATAGATAATTTAAAAGTGAAGGTAGTGAATAAATAAGAATGATGTATTAAGAATGTTAGTATTGTGAAAAATAGTGAAGGATAAAAAATAAACACTTATTAAAGCAATAAGAAACACTAAAGGATAAACAGTGAAAAATATTAGTAATTAAGAAAGTTGTTAAGAATAGTATTCAGTGTAAACAATTAATTAAGGTGTAATGAACACTGAAAAGTGATGATAACAGTATTAATTAAAATAGGAATCACATTGATAAGATTAAACGTATCCAATAGTATTTAAAAGGGAGAATCCCATGAAAGAGGAATAAGATAGTGTTACCATGGAGTGAAGGTAAAGATTATCTAAAAAATAAGGAGTTAAGACAAATCAATAAACACCCCATGTTATAAGGGGTAATTATTTAAGTAAGTTCAAAAAATGTGATGTTGTTTATCACAAAAAAATAATGTAAAAAGAAATGAACTGTAAACAAATATTATCTAATAATTGTTAAATGATTGTTTCAGCAAATTTATGAATAGGATATGGCTGGAAGAAAGTATACAGACCATAGGCCTAGATGTTGTATTTTATGTGATCAAAAATAGTAAATAATAGCCACATTGTTATTATTGGCAAATTAAATAAGTATGACTTAGAAATCGAGAAAACCAGTTAGTAAACAATTAGCAATCCATGATGTATAAAATAAGAGTAACATAATAATAACACAAAAACAGCTCCAAAACACATCAACAAATAACACAACCAATTATAATGACAAGACAAAGCTCATTAGGCTAAAATGAGATGTAATTTGTACGAAATAAGTAAATACCAATAATGGCTACTTAGGCCTAGGAAATGCCTAACTGTCAAAACAAACAACTACAAATTGTAATAAATTAACAAAGAAATTAGCAAATCCAAGGCGAATAACTAACCAAGGATAATTTGTAAATCATATGAAAAGTAAAATAATAAGGATTTAAATTAAAAGAGAAATATAATTAGCAAATATTAAAATAATTGTAAAAACATAAAACATAAAATAACCCAATCTTATGGGATATCAAAATAATCTTTGAAAGGAAATACAAATAACAGTCATAATAGTTAATACTTAGGAAGGAAGATAGAAGAATAAAAGCAATAAGAAGATATACAAGGATTTTGAAAAGAATTCAAATATAACAATGGTTTTTTATCAATCTAAGCCAATCAGATTTAAATAGTAACCTTGACAACCACCGTTAGTTACGAAATTACGGTTGAATATCGTTACTCATAAAGTGATGCTCTTGCAGTACAGAAGTCAAATTTTGAACGGCCAAATTTTCCATTTAATATGTCAAAAAAGTAAACAAAATTCCTAATGATGATCCAATAAGAAGCAGACGAACCACCAGAACATTTAACTGATGCCAAGGACCATTTTACCAGGAAATTAAAAGAAAATATGTCTCCACCCAACATGAAAAGGACGCAAGACATACTTAAGCCCCAAGATTAACGAAAATTGAATACGATTGCAGCCCAATCCAATTTTGACTGACAACTATTTATACCAAGTCACCTGATTCGATAAGTATCCTTGATTTACCCAAATTCCAAAAATAAATTCACTTTGAATATTTCTAAAAGTAATTTGAACACTCACTATAAACCGAATATTCTCTTTCAAAGATTAATTAAGGAAAACAAAACACTGAAAATTTGTTAACTTAGAATATAACCTGTTGATAGAATACGAACTTTAGAAACACACTTAACTACACCACAGAACAAATTATAACCAAACACTATATTATTGAAGTAGCCTACATAATATTATAAGGTAATGTACTTTTTATTGTAACCATAGAAAATATTTGTCTTGTAATCAAAAGAACTCCAGATTTTGAATGATACAATTGTTAACTAACAAAACGGCAGCCATGCTGGATTGATTCACTCGTTACAAAATCGATTCGTAAACCCGAGAGAAAGACGTCTCAAAACTAATGTCGGTGCAAATTCATTAATCAACAAGTATAATATTATTGTCAAACTGAAACATTGCAAATCAACCATTAAAATAACTAGTACAGAGTGGAACCATTGTTTTTATTTCATAGGGAGTGTATCATATAATTTGTGTTTATTAGCGAACTATATTTGACGGCCAGCGCTCACGGTGCGAATCGACAAACTACCTGTTCGAGTCAGTAAGTCTAACCAAGGCGGGAAGTATTTGAATGCCCCGGCCGACATAGCTGAGAACTTCTTTATAACATATTATTTAATAATTTTAATTGTTTTCAAAAAACAATTTGGTGCCACCCGGGATTCACAAACCCCTATTTAAGAACAGGTAAGGTTACTACCGCGTTGTACTGGTAATTATAACATCGCTACGGACTTCGTTAGCGCAAGGATAGATGTAACGACACCAGTGTAAGACGAACACACACATACAACACCACAACACACACGTCTTATACAGAGACGACCGAGAATCTACACGTTACAGATTGGCGCCCAACGTGGGGCTAGAAAAGAAGACTAGCGGCGACTATGAGACATTCCATGGTTACGGGATATGAAACAAAGAAAGGAACTGAAGGTACCGACCAAGAAGAGATGGAAGAAATTGAAGAAATGATCGGGGAAATGATCGAAGAGGATCCCTAAGAGGACCAACCGGAAAATGCAACACAACCTGAACCGGAAGTAGAAGTAACAGTCGGCGACCAACCAGGCAAAACAAACGAAGAAGCGAAATTGGATAGCTTGATGAGGATGATGATGGAGCAATTCGAACAAAGAAAGCAAGACAAGGAAGAAGCAAAAGAACAAAGAAAGGAGAACAAGGAAGAATTGAATAAAAAATTAGATATACATAGTATATTAACAAATATACTTAAGCCTAATACCAAAGCATTACTAGAGGATTGTTCCGGCGTTTATAGAATCCGGTGTAATGAATGCGATAAAATCTATATAGGCCAGACGGGGAGAAAATTTTCCGAGAGATTTAAAGAACATTTACCTAAGAAGTTCCCCAATAATAATGTATCGCATTACGCACAACATCTAATAAACGAAAATCATACATACACTGGATTTAAAGAGAATTTGGAACCTTTACATATAGGTAAAAAGGGTCAACTACTGGATGCTTTAGAGGAATTTGAAATATACAAGGCCTTAAGAAGAAATAAAAATCAGGTACTTAATGAACAGTTATCATTCAAATCAAATAAACTATATGACACAGCTATGAAAACAAACCGTGAATAGCGTGTACGGATCAGTTGAAAGTCGGACTTCGGCCAGTGCACTGGTTCGTTTGTAGCGTATTCCGATACAGATTTAATGTTCAATGTTAATTTATTTAAGTGTGTTATGTGTTTGTGTCGTTGTGAATTTTTAACGAAACCCTAATAATAGGGTAGATTTGCTTTTACCTGAAGATGGGGATATACGCCCTGAAACATGTAGTAATTAAAAAGAAAAAGAAGATCACTTAGTGGATAAAATAAGGTAATTATTTATTTAAAAAATTAGAATTATTACAAGAGGGAATAAAGGAAGAAACAAGAGAACAAAGAAAGGAAGACAGGGAATTCTTAAAGGAGAACATAGACCTTCTAAATAATAAGATGGAAAGCAACCATGAAGCCCTGAAAAGAAACCAAGAAACATTAGAAAAGAAGAGTGAGGAGCTGAAGAGGAAAATAAAGAAAGATCTTGAGATATTAAACAACAAGATCGAGAACAATAGTAAAACACTTCAAAGACAATTGAAGGAAGACAGTGAGAAGAATTAAGATACATACTAATAGGGTATCGTGAAGAAATCAAGCAGACAAAAACGGGGATGAACAAGAAATGGGAAGAAACAATTTATCCAGCAGATCAACTTAATGAAACAGTAAATAGTGATTTCACACAATTAAATGAAACACCAGACACCACTTCTGAAGGTAGTAAGGAGATATAAATTAAAGAAGACAAAAGTATATTGTTTTCTGGGAATAAAGATAACAAAAACAATTAGAAAATTAAGCACATAAAAACCAACCGTAGAAGAGTAAAGAAGAATCGAATAATTAAGAAGATTAAGAAAACAAAAGATATGGGAAAAATATATAAAAAGAAACTGATAAAAACAAGAGAAGAATTGGAGATGATAAAGAATGGACTAATCGATGTGTTCAATTTACCAATTACTGACCAAAGCAAGCTAATGAAATATAAAGACTGTAGGAGGACCTTAAAAGCAATTATAGAGGGAATTCACAACAAACCAGCGGATGAAAAATTCAGCAAATCTATACTTAAATGGAAGATGCCAGAAATAGAAAGGACTTACAACAAAACAGTGTATAACAAATTAAGGAGGTCCCTAAAACACTGGAGCACACCCGAATTGGAAATGAAAAATAAAAGATCAATAATGACATTAATGAGAGAGGTACAATTAACTTCTTTGATTAATGAACCACATAATAAAATGATAGAAGCAGTCATGGATACCAAGGAACATGTGATATTAGAAGAATTGTGGTACAAGATGGAAGATACCTATTTTACCAGGGCGGAAATCGTTCTACACACCCAGGTTACCCGAACCACAAGTGCAGAGGAAATGATGGACCATGGGTAAACTAGATACCACACACCGAGAAATGGGACTGATGTTCAACTTACCGACCACGCAAACCAATGGAGAAGAAAAGAGGAAGAAATACCAAAATTCAAAAATTATGTGAGCACAACTACAACAATATTTCGATGATTTATGAGGCCTAATATAAAATATTAAAAGAAGGAATAAGTTACAAAAATTCCTACAAAGTAAGATCAACTTACAATAAAATAAAGTTGACATATGAAGTATAATATAAAAAATTATAAGAAGGGAATAAGTTACAAAAATTCCTATAAAGTAGTAAGAACCACAAACTTACGATAATACGTTTAAACAAAAAATGCCAAGAAAGGAATAAGTTACAAAAATTCCTATAAAGTAAGAAAAACAAACTTACAAAAATTATTTAGAATAATATTTAAAACAAAATGAATTAAACAAAAATAAAATCAAGCACGAACTGCTAATATAAATACCTGAAATTATAATGAATTCAATGTATTCAACGAAAAAAAAAAACTGAACTGGTATGAGGAAGAAAAAGAAATAATGTATAAAGCAAATATACAGCAAATGGCTAAAACAGAATATTGGTAAACGACCAAGAAAAAGAAAAAAGATGTCTAAGATAATTAAAATGATCACAAGAAGAAAAGAAAAACATTTTTCATTCATTTTCAAACTAATGAAAAGTTAGAATTGATGAAACTAACAACTAAATAAATAAAAAACAATCAACTGTATGAGTAGATGACAGTATATAGCAAAGGTACAGCGGAAGGAAGAATGAGTAAAAGGCCAAAGTGATCTAAAAACAAACCACAAAGTGGACAATCCCAAAATATATTATTATTATTAATTTAAGTCACAAGTTGACAAAAAAGGTATTTAAGATTGACTGAGAATAAGTCCAGCAATCAAAATAAACTGAGCAGAGATGATGTTCCTCTGGTCTCAGAAAAAATGAGTAGTAATGGAAGAAACCAGCTACTAAAAAGTTAGGGAAAAAATTATAAAAGGGAGAACACACTAATGGAAATAAATAAAAACAGATCTAATTAAAATGGAATGAATCAAGTAAGAAGAGAAATAAGAAAGGAGAAATAAACAAGAAATTAAAGGAAAAATAATATATAACTGATAATTTCATAAAAAACTATGCTAGTGTTTTACCAAAATGATCAATTCTGAAGGAGAGGCATTATGTTACAACACAAATAAGCCACCCCAATACCAGGGATAAAAAAGATGAATCAACAATATAATAAGTAGTTCATAATACAAAATGGTTAATATAATTAAGATAAAAAGACAATGACACGACAAACGACGACATGACCTAACCCAAGTGATTGAACCAAGAAAAGGAAACGAAACAAGAAGGGAAGAACCAAACCAAATGAAGAAGAAAGTGAATGAACCAACAAGAGGAAACAAAACAAGAATTGAATGACTCAATGCAACTAAATAAAATAAAACCAAAGGAGAAGGTGGAGAACCAATATATAAATCAAATACACTGAAAGTGAAGAAGGAGGAAAAATGAAATAGAAACAAACCCAAGATAAAGGGAAATAAATAAAAAGGAAATCAAATTATAAGACACAAACAAGTAATAAAGAATAAAAGCAGGAGAAATGGTAAACTCAATGTAATATTGAAAAAGGAACCAATAACTAATAACTAACCAAACCAACCAACCAATAACTAAGTAATAAATAAATATTATTATCAATTAAGTAATAAAAGTAAATGATATTTGATGAAACTCAATGAAAGAATGTTAACTATAAAAACAAACTAACCCACAGTTAGAGTTAGATGTAATGATGAAAGATAGAGACGTAAAATTGTTAATATTAGTAATGATATTTGTAATGAAAGAGATAGTACGGTAGTGAGAAAGTAATTATAGGGATTACCCATTTAGAAACACTTGAGAATGTTAGTATTGTGAAAAATAGTGAAGGATAAAAAATAAACACTTATTAAAGCAATAAGAAACACTAAAGGATAAACAATGAAAAATATTAGTAATTAAGAAAGTTGTTAAGAATAGTATTAAGTGTAAACAATTAACTAAGATGTAATGAACACTGAAAAGTGATGATAACAGTATTAATTAAAATAGGAATCACATTGATAAGATTAAACGTATCCAATAGTATTTAAAAGGGAGAATCCCATGAAAGAGGAAAAAGATAGTGTTACCATGGAGTGAAGGTAAAGATTATCTAAAAAATAAGGAGTTAAGACAAATCAATAAACACCCTATGTTATAAGGGGTAAGTTCAAAAAATGTGTTGTTGTTTATCACCCAAAAATAATGTAAAAAGAAATGAACTGTAAACAAATAATATCTAATAATTGTTAAATGATTGTTTCAGCAAATTATGAATAGGATATGGCTGGAAGAAAGTATACAGACCATAGGCCTAGATGTTGTATTTTATGTGATCAAAAATAGTAAATAATAGCCACATTGTTAATATTGGCAAATTAAATAAGTATGACTTAGAAAACGAGAAAACCAGTTAGTAAACAATTAGCAATCCATGATGTATAAAATAAGAGTAACATAATAATAACAACACAAAAACAGCTCCAAAACACATCAACAAATAACACAACCAATTATAATGACAAGACAAAGCTCATTAGGCTAAAATGAGATGTAATTTGTACAAAATAAGTAAATACCAATAATGGCTACTTAGGCCTAGGAAATGCCTAACTGTCAAAACAAACAACTACAAATTGTAATAAATTAACAAAGAAATTAGCAAATCCAAGGCGAATAACTAACCAAGGATAATTTGTAAATCATATTAAAAGTAAAATATTAGAATAAGGATTTAAATTAAAAGAGAAATGTAATTAGCAAATATTAAAATATTTGTAAAAATATAAAACATAAAATAACCCAATCTTATGGGATATCAAAATAATCTTTGAAAGGAAATACAAATAACAGTGATAATAGTTAATACTTAGGAAGGAAGATAGAAGAATAAAAGCAATCAGAAGATATACAAGGATTTTGAAAAGAATTCAAATATGATAACAACGTTTTTTGTCAATCACAGCCAATCAGATTTAATTAGTAACCTTGACAACCACCGTTAGTTACAAAATTACGGTTGAATATCGTTACTCGTAAAGTGACGCTCTTGCAGAACAGAAGTCAAATTTTGAACGGCCAAATTTTTCATTTAATATGTCAAAAAGTAAACAAAATTCCTAACGATGATCCAATAAGAAGCAGACGAACCACCAGAACATTTAACTGATGCCAAGGACCATTTTACCACGAAATTAAAAGAAAATATGACTCCACCCAACATGAAAAGGACGCAAGACATACTTAAGCCCCAAGATTAACGAAAATTGAATACGATTGCAGCCCAATCCAATTTTGACTGACAACTATTTATACCAAGTCATGTGATTCGATAAGTATCCTTGATTTACCCAAATTCCAAAAATAAACTCACTTTGAATATTTCTAAAAGTAATTTGAACACTCACTATAAACCGAATATTCTCTTTTAAAGATTAATTAAGGAAAACAAAACACTGAAAATTTGTTAACTTAGAATATAACCTGTTGATAGAATACGAACTTTAGAAACACACTTAACTACACCACAGAACAAATTATAACCAAACACTATATTATTGAAGTAGCCTACATAATATTATAAGGTAATGTACTTTTTATTGTAACCATTTATTGTAACGGCAGCCATGCTGGATTGATTCACTCGTTACAAAATCGATTCGTCAACCCGAGAGAAAGACGTCTCAAAACTAATGTCGGTGCAAATTCATTAATCAACAAGTATAATATTATTGTCAAACTGAAACATTGCAAATCAACCATTAAAATAACTAGTACAGAGTGGAACCATTGTTTTTATTTCATAGGGAGTGTATCATATAATTTGTGTTTATTAGCGAACTATATTTGACAGCCAGTGCTCACGGTGCGAATCGACAAACTACCTGATCGAGTCAGTAAGTCTAACCAAGGCGGGAAGTATTTGAATGCCCCGGCCGTCATCGCTGAGAACTTCTTTATAACATATTATTTAATAATTTTAATTGTTTTCAAAAAACAATTTGGCGCCACCCGGGATTCACAAACCCCTATTTAAGAACAGGTAAGATTACTACCGCGTTGTACTGGTAATTATAACATCGCTACGGACTTCGTTAGCACAAGGATAGATGTAATGACACCAGTGCGAGATGAACGCACACATACAACACCACAACACACACGTCTTATACAGAGACGACCGAGAATCTAGGCGTTACAATATATATATATTGTAACGTAACGAAAATATGGTCCCCTACGTTACATAAATCAATTTATAAGTTTTAAAATGAAATATAAATAATGTCAACTGACTCAGCACATTATATATATATATACATATATATATATATATATATATATATATATAATTTCAATCACTTTCTGCTACAGTCCGTTTCTTGATGTATATAATACTATAATATTTATAACTAAGTTTACCTCAAGATATGCTTTTTTCCTTTAGGAACATGTTTCGGGAGATCTTGTTCTCCCATCTTCAGCCTTCGCCATCTTGTTTCTGGTGAAGTATTTGTGTGTTGGCTTCTGGATGTTATTAAGGTAGTTTGTTGGTCTTTGGTCCTTCAAAGTTGCATCATTACATGACACAATATTCAAAGCACTCAACATCGAAAATACACAAAATACAAAAACAGATACCACAACCACACACAATAATGCAACTTTGAAGGACCAAAGACCAACAAACTACCTTAATAACATCCAGAAGCCAACACACAAATACTTCACCAGAAACAAGATGGCGAAGGCTGAAGATGGGAGAACAAGATCTCCCGAAACATGTTCCTAAAGGAAAAAAGTATATCTTGAGGTAAACTTAGTTATAAATATTATAGTAATATATATATATATAAATACATAAATATGTAAATAATACATAATTTGTTACTTACCTCGTGTTCGTCACACTTCCGGTAGACACGTGCTACCCCCATATATGTTACGCTTTATACCCAAGGTCCAAAGTTCTTTAAGCGAAAGTGCAGAAAACAATCGGGTTGTGTGAAATAATAAATCAGTTGGCATTTAGAGGTATAAAAATTTGTTTAATGACTGCATTTTGATGATAATTCAACTTTACAAATGGTGACTTAGACCACACCCAATATGGCGGCCTTTTTCTCTTTATATATATTCTGTTTTATAATATTTATTTTCTCTACAGGTATCACATATCAGAATGAATTTCTTGCTGCAGTATTTGATTTTATTTAACGTTACTATACTAAAAGATCTTTAAAAACACAAACCAACGGCTCCTTTATAAGACGTGGCCGGCCCATACACTCACTCGCTCTATCTCTCATCACATGTTTAATAATTTTGATTAGTTGCGGTTTATAGTTCAAATTTGGTTTATGAGCTCATTCTTTTGTTAAATTGATTGAAAAAGTGCACTTCCCTGACTGTAGAGGTTTCCAGATTACGGTTGTTCCATTCGCTAGTCTGATGTTCAACGTGCTGATCAACTGATTGTCTGTCTATTGTCACTGAAGCTACATTATTTGATGGTTATTAGATTTAGATATATAATTTTGCTGCTTTTACATTTTTAATTAAGTACAAAAACTTCTACTGGCCCATTTTGTACCAGCACACTTTCACAACGTGTTCACTTCATGACGACTTGTAGTTGACTGGGCCGACATTTTGTCGAATTGTCGACAGGTGGTGGGGATTAATTTGGATTAACCCTTTGTCTAAGCCATCTGACGGCATTGTTCCTCGTCATCGCTATGACGTGTGTCATACTTTGTCATAACCATTTGCTTTTGTCGATCAGCACCGCCATCGAATATGTTTCGTTTTGCACGTACGCTTCTGGCCTTGAGATGAATCGTACCGATGAACTGCGTCGTTTCTTTAGACATGGGTAAAACTGACCTAACCATGTTTGACATTCATAAATATAATAAAAAATACAATACAAAATCCTTACATCCCATAATTATGAAATCAGGCTGTTTGTCCTGTTACAATAATAATTATCAATACTCGTAAAAGGTCAGAAACCCAACCCATTATTGAATAAATGAATTATCCCCAATAAGAATACAAGGTAGAAAGAAAAAAAATTAATAATGTTAATAAATACACACCTCAAAGTTCAGTGAAAGGTGTAAACAATAGACATTGACAAATGATGTAAAAACTAACTTAGACTGTTTTATAATAATTGATGTTTTAATTGAGAGGAGAATGAGTAATTCTTACATGACTTATTTTATAAAAATGTACCTGTTATTACGTTGTATCATGTTGTATTATTATCATGATAGTTATGTTATTTTGTGTGTAGCAAGTGGAGTAATTCTTTTAATAGAATACCAATTAACTAATTATTATGTGTTGTCAATATATCATTATAGAACTGTTGTTAAACTCATTAATTAATTACCAATTAATTTCATTTTTTAGACGTTGTCAATATATCATTATAGAGTTGTTGTTAAACTTTATATAGTTAAATGTTTGTATACATGTAATTAGATAGTAGGCTGATTATAATTGTAAACAGGCCAGAAAGGCTATAGTTGTTACCGAGATACAAAAGGGTTTAGTATAATCGTATCATAAACAAATGAAGGATTCTATAATAATGCAGGTAGTAACAAATTAAAATCAGAAGTAGATAAAAGTGTAATGATAGGCCTAAAAACCAGTAACATTGTAGAGTAAGTCAGGTCAGAAAGGTTAGGTAAAGAAATTTGTAAAAAATACTAAATAGAATCTAATGAGTTAGGAGAAGTTAATAATAATTGCTAATAACCGATAAATAAATTCAATTTAAATAAAATCTCCAAAATGCAATAGTGCAATGATACCGATAGGTAATGTTTTGTAACAGAAAAATAATACTTGTTAGAGTAAGTAGATTAAGACGAAACGATAGCAAAATATATAAAATTTAGTAACAAACAATATGTAAAATTATAATAGGGTATAATGGAAATTTAGTAAAGGATTACTTTGATGAGTGTAAGAACATTGTATGATAATGGTTATAGTATAATATAATATCCAATAAGGATAGACAGAATGGTTGTCAAGGACGACGAGAGATATAAAATTTGTTGATTCAATTATTGAATAATTACCCATGAACGAAGACAGTTTAGTTTGGATGCACTCAGAAAAGAATTGACAAAATTGAAATAAAACAATACCATTGGGAAACAAATTAAGTAATAAATCACCATAGTATGGTTCACTGACGTTCAACCGTCTTTTATAACCGAACAATCATAAACCTGTATATGAAAATTGACAGAAAATATAAGTGAAGAACTCTAATAGTAAAACTCGATATAACGAGCAAATATTAACTTAATTAATCAACAAAAGCAGAGAAATAACTACCTGAATAGACTACCGGAATATAATCCAATAACATAAAGAACGAAAATAAAACACAAATTTATACTTGAACATCTACTACTACTACTACTACTCTCCAGCACTACAGCCCATGGTGAGCCTTGGCCTCCGCTACGACCCGTCTCCACTCATCTCTGTCCACTGCCTTCAGTCTCCAGTTCCTAATGCCCATCTTTCTTAGATCTTCTTCCACATCCTGCTGCCATCTTCTTCGAGGCCTTCCTCTTCTTCTTTTGCCCAGTATCGTTCCACTTAATATAGTTTTGGGCATCCTCGTAACATTCATACGGAATACGTGTCCCAGCCATCTAATTCTAGCTGATTTTATGTGTCTCACCAGGTCTTGTCCACCAATCAACTCATTTATTTCACCGTTATTTCGGATCCTATACGTATTCCCTTCCTTCACCGGTCCAAATATCTGTCTCAAAATTCTTCTTTCAAAAATTCTTAGTGCACTTATATCCTTATTTACGAGAGTCCATGTCTCGGATGCATAAGTAACAACAGGTCTGATCAGTGTTTTATATAACAACAATTTGGTTCTTGGAGTTAGAAGCTTTGATTTCAGTAATGATTGGTTTGCATAGTAGGCTCTATTGCCGGTTATGATTCTATTTACTATTTCGCTGCTCACTCGGTTTTCATTATTCAGAATAACACCCAGGTACTTAAATTCTGTAACTCCTTGGAAACAGTAATGGCCTGTGTGAAGGTCTAGCAGTTCTCTATTTTCCTTCGCAGACACTTTCATGTATTTTGTTTTAGCCTCATTGACTTCCAAACCAATCCTGCTCACTTCCCTCTCTATTTCAATAAAGGTGTCTTTTAATACATTTTTGTTCCTGGCTACCAGCACAATATCATCCGCATATGCCCCTAGTTGCCTCGTCCTTTTGAAGATGTGTCCTCTGAAGTCTATCTTGTTTATAGCATAGTGTAGTGCCAAGTTACAGATGGTCGCAGATAATGCATCACCCTGCTTCACTCCAGTACCAACCGTAAAATCTCGGCTTTTGTTTCTTCCCAGAACTACTTTTCCCCTGAAATCGTTCAGACTGAGCAGTACCAGTCTCACAATCTTTTGAGGTACTCCCAATTCTTCCAATGCTATTCGCAACATTATTCGATTTACACTATCGAAGGCTTGCCTGAAATCTATAAACAGTATATGGATGTCAATACCATATTCGAAACATCTTTCGAGTGACTGCCTCATGACGAAAATTTGATCGACTGTGCTCCGGTCGGCTCTAAATCCACTTTGATGTTCACTTAGGATTTCCTCTGCATATACATTTAGCCTATCAAGGAGAATCATGGACAATATCTTATAGACACAGCTTAGCAGTGTTATGCCCCTATAATTGCTGCATACAGTTTTATCTCCTTTTTTAAAAACTGGGCATATTACTCCAGTCTTCCAGTCATTTGGCATTGTCTCTTCCTCCCATACACTACATACTATATCATGAATTTGTGCAGTTAGTTCTCCACCGCCTTTTTTGATCAGTTCAGGGCTAAGCTGATCTTCGCCAGGCGCTTTCCCGTTCTTTAGTGGATTAATTGCTCTTCTCACTTCCTCAACTGAGGGAGTTTCTACATATGGTTCTGGACCTATTCTTACATTCTCTTCTACAGTCTCCATTGTGTCAGGCTTATTTAATATTTCTTCAAAATATTCAGCCCATCTGTTGAGGATCAGCCTGTCTTCTGCTATTAATTTTCCATCTTTGTCTTTGCAGATATTTAGCTTTGGTTGGTAACTTCTGTTTATACTTCTTACCTCATTATACAGGTTTTTTGTTTTCTTCTGTTCTGATAATTCCTCTATTTTGCGCACCTTCTCCTTCATGTATTCTCTTTTTTTCTTCTTACATAAATGGTTTGCCTCGCGTCTGCTAGCTCTATATCGGTCACTATTCTGTCTAGTGTTTCTCTCCAACATTTTCCTTCTGTATTCATTCTTTCTTTGTATAGCTTTCTCCACTCGTCATCAAACCATTCGGACCGTTTTCTCCTTTTCACACCTACTATCTCTCTAGCCGCCTCTATAACAGCTTCTTTCATGTTTGCCCACTTTTCTTCAATATTATTGATTTCCTTATCAAGTTTGTTAGCTATCATTAGTTGGTATTGACCACAACACTGACCATCTTTAAGTTTATCGACATCCCATTTCATTCTTTTCTCTCCTTTATCTTTTTGGATCATAGCTAGCTTTTCTCTGACCACTGCTCTCACCAGATAGTGATCAGTATCACAGTTTGGACCTCTCATTGCTCTAGTGTCTACCACAGAGGTTGCATGAGTTGCAAGTTCAAGTTACAATAAAACAAAACACACATACAGCACTTCAAACCAAACGGAAATTAGAACAAATAAACCTAAACAACATAATCAATTATTTATACCATAAAAAAGACACACTCAACAGACAGGCATATAACTTACACATGAAACTCACACAAATATTACACCACACAGAACTTGAAAATGTAATACAACACACACAAGACAACATAGAAAAACTCAAATTGACAATACAACATCGACACACAAAAAAAATAACAAACCTTACAACACGCACAATTGAATCAGTCCCTGAACCGGCACACATATTCCACACACGTGTAGTTAATACAACACACATTAATTTCACAAAAGATGAAATGGATTTATTAAACAAAGGACTGAAACATAATTTGAATACCAATACAACTAACATAAAAAATCACAATAAACACATACGCGACATCATCATAGACGCAGAAACGGCTGTACAAAACACGCACCTTAACGACCAAGACCCGATACGTCACGACATAAAAAGAAAACTTCAAAACACACATACAAAACCAAAAATACACAACAATGAAATAAAAACACTTAATAATGTAAAACACAAGTTACTTGAACACAACACAACAATCCTAAAAGCCGACAAAGGTAACATCAGCGTCATAATGGGCAAACACCAATTAAACACTAAAATCGAAAGTTTCTTCAACGAAAATAATATAACGGAAATAAATAAAGACCCCACACTAAAATTTTATAAACAGATTAATAAATTTTTAAACAACACAAAACATATAATCAAACCAGAAAACGCCAAATACCTTAAACAAATAAAACCTAACCCCCCTAAACTAAATGCATTACCAAAAATACATAAACCTAACATTCCAATCAGACCATTAATAAACAACACACAGGCCCCCTCCCACAAAATCGCAAAACAACTAGACAAAATAACCAGAGAAAACATTAAACTCAGTAACAACACATCTATCAAAAACAACATTGACCTAGTCAGGAAAACTGAACACATACACATCCCACATAACTCAACTCTGGCATCTTTTGATATAACCAATTTATACACTAATGTCCCCATCAAAGAAACCATACAAACATTAGAACAACTACTCAGACAAAACAACACACCTGAAACACACATACAAGAAATCATCACACTTACCAAAATAATAACTGAACAAAATTACTTTACATACAATAACAAAATATACACACAAACAGAAGGACTCCCGATGGGATCCCCCATATCAGGAATACTAGCAGAAATATATATACACAACATTGAACAGAACCACATAATAAACAACAACAAATACACTAACAAAATTATATACTGGCACAGATATGTAGATGATATATTACTTTTATTCAAAGGCAACACAAGACAAGTTGAAAACTTCCACAAATACATAAACACTATACACCACAAATTAAAATTTACACTGGAAACTGAACAAAACAATAGTATAAATTTTCTAGACCTAACAATTAACAAAACTAACAATACACACACGTACAAAATATACAGGAAACCAACCACAACCGACATGGTTATACACAACACATCAAACCACCCAACACAACATAAACATGCAGCCTTCAACCATATGCTCCATAGACTAACTAAAATACCCTTAAATAAACAAGATTACACCGACGAACTCAACACAATAAAATACACAGCAATCAAAAACGGTTATAACCCCAATTTAATAAACATACTACACAAACGCATCAAAAACAAAAACAACAAAACACTAAATACCATCAACACACAACACAATAAATACATCACACTCACATACCACAACTCATACACACACAAAATCGCCAATACATTCAGAAAACACAAATACAAAATAGCATTCAGAACAACCAATACCATAAAAAAACACATCAGTAATACAAACACAGACATAGACAAATATAACAAAACAGGTGTTTACAAATTAAATTGTAATGACTGCAATAGTTTCTACATAGGCCAGACGGGAAGATCTTTTTCATCCCGTTATTCTGAACACTTAAAAGCTTTAACCAACAACAATATACACTCCGCATTTGCCACACACATACACACAGAAAACCAGTTACACCAACATAGACACTAATCTTGAAATTTTACATTACATACCCAAAGGTCGAAAACTCAACACAACTGAACAATACGAAATATATAAACACCACACAACACAACCAAACAACATACTCAACGTCAATTACAATATAAATCACATACACTTTTTGACACAATTATACAGAAAACAAACAGTAAGTTGAATCCCCGCGCCAATCCCCTTCCTCCACACACCACCCCCACTTCACCTTCCACACAACCGTTACAAAATGCTGGCAGTCTGTTACCAAAGCTGAAGAAGGCGGATACGTAAGCCGAAACGCGTCCAATAAAATCAGTAAGTTTTCACATGAAAAAGTTCATTTTTAGTTAAGAATTCCTTCTCTTCTCTTCAAACGAGGGCTATGCTTGAACGAGATAATTAGAATTACACTATCCATACATAAATTTCATCACAATAACACAAATATATTAATTAGAGAGGATCAGTGGTTATTATTAATTGGCGCTCAACTTGTGTAGGGCTTAAGTTAAGTAAAACGTTGATTTTATAAATATTACTTAACTCAAGCAGGCAACTGTTGGAGACAAAAATGCATAATACCAGAGGTAGATCGAAGAAGAGGGCAGAAGACACGGAGAAGGAAGAGGGTGGACAGGAACAAGAAATAGAAGTAGTCACAGATAGTGAAATGGAACAATGGACAGGCGATAAAGAAGAAACTGAAGTAATGGTGAACAAGGAAAAGGAAGTAGTTGAAGAGAATGCTCAAGGGGATCAACCAGATAAATCCAACCAAAAAGAAGACATGAGCATGCAGGAGATGTTGAAAATACTATTGGAAAACTCAAAGAAACAGGAGGAAACCTCAAAGAGACAGGAGGAAAAATTCGACAAAATAAATGAGGAAAACAAGGAGAATTTTAGGAAACAGGAGGAAACCTCAAAGAGACAGGAGGAAAAATTCGACAAAATAAATGAGGAAAACAAGGAGAATTTTAGGAAACAGGAGGAAAACTCAAAGAAACAGGAGGAAAAATTCGACAAGATAGAAGAAAATTTTAGGAAACAGGAGGAGACTTCAAAAAAACTTAATGAAAGGTTTGACAGGAATGATGAGGGCTTAAGACAAATGAAGGAAGAGATCCGACAAATAAATGAAGAGAATTTAAGGCAGATTAATGAAAGAATTGAGAATGTCCATGTGACAATTAACCAAAAGGTGGACAAAAATAATGAAGAAAGGAAACAAGAAATAGCCGAAACAAACGAGAAGTTAGAAAAAACCAACGAAACAGTAATACAAGTCCGTGGGGAATTACAAAATAAAATCAATGACATAAAAAATGAAAATAAAACGATGGTTGAAGGACTCCAACAGGAGACTGTAGAAAGATGCGAGAAGATCAAACAAGAGATACATCAAATACGGGAGGAGAATAAGGAAGGAATAACACAAGTACAGACTGACATGGGTGAACGACTGGAGAGAGTATATGATAATTTAAACAATGTCGAAAGCCAAGTAAGTACGAATAAAGGGAAGATCGAGGAAATCCGTCGACGTGAAATACAGATACAAGAAGAAGTGGATTCATGGCGGGATAGAACATGCCAGCATAATCATATCATCATCAACGATAACCGGGAGTCAATTAATTTTCGGAGTTACAAGCGTAACCCTATGGAGTTTTTGAAAAGGTTAGAAGAAATTATAACACAGAATAGAGAGAACCGTTGGAATATTATCCGAGGAATGATCGACAAAATGTTTAAGGATACCTACGACAATTGGTGGACGGCAGTACGTCCCGATATTCAAGACATAACAGAGTTCAAAAAACAGTTCAGGGAAAAGTATTGGTCAGAGTCGACCCAAAATATGGTAAGAAACAATTTAAGCAATGGTCGATATGAGGCAAACGTAGGACAATCTCCCACATCATACTTCCTAGGCAAGGTGTGCATGGCCCGTAATCTAGAGCCCAGAATTCTTGAGGAGTGTTTGGTGATACAACTCTCATACCATTATGATGAAGGGATAAAGAACGCTCGTATATACAGCCAGATTAAAACTATCCAAGCCATGGCAACATTTTTAGAAAATTATGAACATGAGACCCAGTATCAACGGAACCGAATGTTAAACACTAAATACAATAGATACAATGGCAACGACCATCAACAAAATTCAAACCATGTTAATAATAATCAAACAAACCAGAATAGTAACCCGAACAGAACTCAGAATAACCACCCAAATAATAATCAAAGGAATAATAATTATCGGGGTAATAACCATTATAATTACCGCGATAATCGAAATAATAGAGGAGATGGGGACAACCGACCCAATAACTACCGACACAATGTGAATTACATATACTCTTGGCCTCAAAATAATCAGAGACGGTATTACCCGAGGACACACCATAACCACCACTATTATAATCAGTCACAACGCGAGGACGAATACCAATACGGGAGAAATTGTAGACCAATGGACAATAATCTAGAGGACAGACATGAACCACTACAGAACCAGCCTCAAAACCCACCGGAAAACAGGGAGGATGAGGGAAGCCCTCATTTAAACTAACAGAGGCAGTGAGAACTGAAGACCACCCATCACTGAACCAATCTCTTGGGGACCAACGACCAATAACCAGACTATAACTATCATCACCAACCGTTATTTGAAAAATATTAGGGAAGACCTATTAGAAGAGGAGGATACCCATGTACAGAATAATAATAATGAAATTATATATATAATTGCTAAACTAAATGGAATACAGTCGACGGTTATGATAGATACGTGGTCCAACATCTCGTTAATTGATAGTACCGAACTGGAGAGAATCCAGCGAGAAGGTCAAATACCTATACCCACCTTACTTGTGAATAACATAATAATAATCGGAGCCACTGGGCGGCAAAATAAAACTGTTAAGAAGCAAGTATCACTCGACCTCACAAATAATAATGTGACAATACCAATAGGATTCTTAGTCACAACGGGGTTACCGTTCAACGTACTGATTGGATGTGACATATTACGACAACATTTGGCAGTAATAGACTTAAATAGAGGAATAGTATCATTAACGTCTGAAGAAGGAGTATGGACAGCGGAATTAGTAGACGCAAGTAGAACCGTTCCAATTAATGACAAATGTCATGTCATGAAGAGCTATTTTTGTAAGGATAATAAACTGCAAGAAGCAATCCAATATGAGGACGACGATCAAGAACTATGGCATAGTAAGTTGGAAGAAGTACGAGAGTTCCAAAGGGAAAAAACAGGTCAACAGATAAGTAAGGTACAGGCTGAAAATTTAATTGAAATGTACAATAATTATAAACATATATTCTCCAACACTCCAGGTAAAGTTAGGGGGTACCAATGTGAAATCAGTTTCAAGGAACCCGTAGACTTTCGTAGAAAATCCTACCCGATAGCCTATTCAATAAAAAACGAAGTTCGGGAAGAAATAAATCGGATGATCAAGGATGACATCATAGAATATAGTCAATCACCCTATACCAGCCCCATAGTGGCGATCCCAAAAAAGAATGGAAAGGTGAGAATTTGCCTGGACGCTAGGGAGATAAATAAAATGATTATATACGATAGAACTTCCCCTGGCGAGATCGAAGAAATTCTGAAAAAAATTTCATGGTACCAAATACATTAGTACTTGGGATACTGTATGCGGATACTGGCAGGTTGAGCTGCACCCAAATAGTAGAAAATATATGGCGTTCCTTTTCGACGGAAGGAACTACCAGTTTAAAAGGTTACCTTTCGGATTGATTAATTCTGTTGCGATATTCGTGAAATGTATGGACCAGATATTGGGACAAGAAACTCTGCAATTTACCACAGTATACGTAGACGATTTACTGATAACATCTTCTAATTGGGATGAACATTGCACAAGGGTGGAACAAGTACTGAGAAAGCTGTCTGAGAATAATGTAACACTTAAACTAAACAAGTCAAAATTTATTGCTAACAAAGTAAAGTTTTTAGGATTTAATTTAACAGAGATGGGTATATCGCCCTCAAAAGAGAAAGTAGAAGCAATTCAACAGTTCCCTACTCCAAAAAACAGAAAACAGTTACAATCGTTCCTCGGAATTTGTAACTATTATCGCAAATTCCAAGATAATTATTCAGAAATAACTGCTAAATTCCAAAAACAGCTATCCTCCAAGGACAAATGGGCCTGGGGACCAGAACAAGATAAAGTTCTACAACTAATAAAAGAGAAATTTCTAGAGACAGTTATGCTGCACCACCCTGACTTTAATAAACCCTTCTATCTAAATTGTGATGGAAGCAATATAAGCTTAGGAGCCACTTTGTATCAGGAAGATGAAGAAGGACATCACAAGGTTGTTAGCTTCGCCAGCAGGGTGCTGAACAACTGCGAACACAACTATAACGCCACTGAAAAGGAGTTGCTAAGTGTAGTATACGCATGCAATAAGTTCAGGACCTATATACTTGGATACCCAGTGACTGTAAGGAGTGATCATAAATCCATCTCATTCCTAAAATGATGTAAGCTCAGTCATGGTCGATTAACTAGATGGGTCCTTGCATTGCAAGAATATCACATTAATTGGGAATATATACCTGGAAGGAAGAACATAGCAGCCGATATCTTGTCCCGAATCAACATACAAGACCAATCGTTCGATGAAGAAAAGGAGCAAATAGCAAAGGTTTACAATATTATTAAGAGTAGAAAAGATTTGGAAACCATAACAAATGAAATTAAACAACACCAAAAACTGGATCCCAAATTAATGAACATACGGCAGAGAGTGCATGATGCAGACGAAATTATTACTAAATACTATTGTGTACATGATGATAGGTTATTTATTAAAGTTACCCCTAATCAAGAAAGCTGGAAGTTAGTAATTCCACCAGCTGTGGAAAATAAATTAATATTAGATTACCATATAAGATATGGACACATGGGAGCCATAAAAATAGTTAAAGCCCTGGAAGAACAAGTATACATAAAGAATATAAACCGAAAGGTACAAAAATCTATTCAAACCTGTCACATTTGCCAAATGGTTAAATGTAACAATGAGAAGAAGGAGGGGGTAATGATTCCCATTACATCCAATCATAAACTGGAGAAAAAGTATTCCTGGACATATGTGGACCGTTCCCACGCAGTGGAGGGAAACATAGATACAAATTTATTATTATTATTTTCGACCATTTTACCAAGTACACTAAACGTTATGCTATCAGCAGAGCCACTACCAAGAAAATACTGGAGATAGTCATTGGACATTACATACCAGAGATTGGTAAACCTACATCCATTATCACAGATCATGGTACGCAGTTTAAAGGAAGTAAATGGAGGGATAGTCTTCTAAGACATAGTATTAAAACATATAAGATGTCAGTCTACCACCCCAGCAGCAATCCTGCGGACCAAGTGCTGAGGGAGGTTGGCAGAATACTCCGAACTTACTGTCATGACCAACAGAGGAGATGGCACGAATACTTGTTACCTACCGAAGAATTTCTCAATATATCGTACCATCAGTCCATTGAAAATACACCTTATACGGTGATGTTTGAAAAGCCTCCACCTAGGGAAATCCAGGATATCATAAATTTTCCAATTAACCCAGAGTATCAATTTGAAAGCATTAAATTCTATAACAGAGTAATGGAGAAGGCAGAACAACAGAAAAAGAAGTATAAAAAGAATCACCCAAAACCAATAAATTACCAGGTCAGTGAAAGGATATTAATAAGGAACAGAGAGTTACCCAGTACTCTAGAGGGAATAACGAAAAAATTATTATTATTATATACAGGACCCTATGTGATAACAAAAAAATAATAACAATAATACTTACGAAATAATGAACCCTATCACAAAAAAGATTAAGGGAACATACAATCAAGAATCTATAAAAAAGTATCATGACGAAACACCATCACCAATCATCAATGACTAACAAGACGGACGAGAATAATAAATACAAACCCCAAAATTCAAAAAGAAGTAAGAACGTCTTACTATATGTATTAAGAAGAAATTATTTTGAATATATAAGAATAAACCCCCCCCACAAAAAAAAAACTATATAAGAAAAAATTACTCAAAATACTTAGAAACAATGTGATTTAAGATACATGACAAAATGCCAAGAGAATTGAAGAACAGATTACATAATTATTTATAAACAATATGATTTATAATGGAATAAGAAAAAATATATATCAAAACAATTAGTGGTAATGTGATCAGACAAGAAGGTAAAATAAGAAGAAAAATGGATAATTTAATGACTATAGTTACAATGAAAATAAAGAATGATAATAATTAATGCAAATACAATTTAGAACTTCTTGGAAATGAAGATGATAAAGGAAGAAATAGTACGGAGAACATCTGTCATAAGAAAGAAGGTCAAAGGTGTTTACAAATAATGACTGTCAAAAATGTTATCTGAAAATAAGAAGGAATCAAGAAGAAAAGAAATATATATAATTAAATGTAAAACGCGACAGCGTAAAGAATCCCAAAGATGTTTATTATTAGTTAAATGAAGAGACTATTATGATATTATTTTATTTTTTATAACTGTCTGTAGATGAATTCCAGTACTATTATATTGAAGTGTAGTATGGCCAGCAGAGTATGAAGCCAAAAAGTGCCTCTCTGAACTGTTCCAGCTCACATGTTAGGGAATGTTAGGGAAATTGAATATTTAAGGGATAATAAAACCGCTGCGAAGATTGACATCAGATTCCAAAAGTATGAAGGAAGAAAACAGAAGGAAGATAGCTGACAGAAGATCAATGGAGAATCGCATTTGTAGAAGTAAATAGAAATAGGAGAGTGTTAAAATTAATTTTTACTGATTATTGTGACCAATCATTGACAAGTAATGTTTAAAAAGAAACAAGGCAAGAGAATTAATATCATTAATGAATTTCCATCCAATAGAGAAAGGTGAATACTAGTCAAAAATGTTACATTCAGAAATCCAATCAATTACCATTAAAACTCTACAATGAATAAAAGGAGGGTATTCCAAGGCATGAAAAAATATAAGTTTATTTTGACCCAAATTATATTCAGGTAAACTAAACTTTTTTTGGAGGGGAAGCATATGTAACGTAACGAAAATATGGTCCCCTACGTTACATAAATCAATTTATAAGTTTTAAAATGAAATATAAATAATAATTATCAATACTCGTAAAAGGTTAGAAACCCAACCCATTATTGAATAAATGAATTATCCCCAATAAGAATACAAGGTAGAAAGAAAAAAAATTAATAATGTTAATAAATACAAACCTCAAAGTTCAGTGAAAGGTGTAAACAATAGACATTGACAAATGATGTAAAAACTAACTTAGACTGTTTTATAGTAATTGATGTTTTAATTGAGAGGAGAATGAGTAATTCTTACATGACTTATTTCATAAAAATGTACCTGTTATTACGTTGTATCATGTTGTATTATTATCATGATAGTTATGTTATTTTGTTGTAGCAAGTGGAGTAATTCTTTTAATAGAATACCAATTAACTAATTATTATGTGTTGTCAATATATCATTATAGAACTGTTGTTAAACTCATTAATTAATTACCAATTAATTTCATTTTTTAGACGTTGTCAATATATCATTACAGAGTTGTTGTTAAACTTTATATAGTTAAATGTTTGTATACATGTAATTAGATAGTAGGCTGATTATAATTGTAAACAGGCCAGAGAGGCTATAGTTGTTACAGAGATACAAAAGGGTTTAGTATAATCGTATCATAAACAAATGAAGGATTCTATAATAATGCAGGTAGTAACAAATTAAAATCAGAAGTAGATAAAAGTGTAATGATAGGCCTAAAAACCAGTAACATTGTAGAGTAAGGCAGGTCAGAAAGGTTAGGTAAAGAAATTTGTAAAAAATACTAAATAGAATCTAATGAGTTAGGAGAAGTTAATAATAATTGCTAATAACCGATAAATAAATTCAATTTAAATAAAATCTCCAAAATGCAATAGTGCAATGATTCCGATAGGTAATATTTTGTAACAGAAAAATAATACTTGTTAGAGTAAGTAGATTAAGACGAAACGATAGCAAAATATATAAAATTTAGTAACAAACAATATGTAAAATTATAATAGGGTATAATGGAAATTTAGTAAAGGATTATTTTGATGAGTGTAAGAACATTGTATGACAATGGTTATAGTTGTAACGGTACGGAATTGTGAGCCACCCCAGTTTAATTTCATATTAATTCAAATCATCATTTTAAGCACTTTCCAAATTGCCAGACTTCACCTGTAAGGAGCCTCCAGTACAGCAATGCAACATACACACAGTCAGTCAAAACAATTGCCAGACGCATTGCGCAATCACATAGCAGCAGCCTTGTGACAGTCTCCAGTCTGCAGTTTGTCAGCAGAGGGAGTAGAAGTAAGCAGCATACAGTGCAGATAAAATTTACATAGTGGCCTCGGGTGTAAGATAGGCCTTAGTTAAGAGTAGGCCTATCTTTGAAAATACTAAAACTAATATAAAAAACTGTATAACGCGCGGCCAGCCTAAGCGAGCTAAGTGTTCGAAAATTTATGTCAGCCGACAAAACAACACTAAATGCTATTTTAAAGTGAACTAAAGTAATAGTGGCGCATCAACTTAATTTGAAATAAGCAATAACAGTACCGCGGGTAAACAGTGTCAAAACTAAATTATGGTGTGTTAAACAGTGCATTCACAGCAGAGGTGCAAAACAGCGGAGTTCTTCAGACGTTAAGTATTAACTGAGTTTTAAACAAGATTATTTCCCCTTTTTTTCCCAGAGTATAATCCAACATAAATAAATTGTAAATCTAAAATGTACATCAGAGATCTCAAAGTGGGGTTTAATAGAACGATAAAATCAAAGAACGAATGTGTGTGAGTGTGTAGCTAAAGCACGTATTGGTTCATGGCAAATAGTAAATAGTTGGGGTATACCATAGTTGTCATAAGCTAGTTAATTAAGAAATATTTTATTACTATGTTTGATTTCACAAATTGTTGCTCCTTCTACAAGTATTTGCTCTCAATGTCATGAAAGAGAGACGAAGTAATTATTTTGAATAATAAATCAGAGGCAATGTGTTAGCACAAACGGTGTATTTGATCTTTGCCTATATCAAATCCAAATAATCCTTTTTGCAGCTGTTTTCGTCTGAACGACCCTTGGAATAAAAACCCGAAGGTAAGAGATAATAATTTTGTAAGTAATTCGTAGAGTTATATTTGGCGCCCGAACAGGGACACGAGTATAGGTTACAACCTATATTCGCTAGACCTAATTAAGCTGCAGAACGGGTTATTTGGGAGTGAGGGCGATATTGTCAGTATAAGTATATAAAGCGTGTATAAGTAAATACTAGAAAAATGGAAAACACTATTGATTTAACTAGCACTAGTGCTGAAAATCAAATAAGAACAAGAGTAAACGAAACGGTGGTAAATGAAAATATGTCAACTGAGTCGGCCAATAAAGGCGATTCAGGTATTCAGACAGAGTCACTGTCAATCAGTGACAGTAATGTAAACGAATCTGTATTAATTAATGAGAGGGGAGCAACTTCCACCCCTATTATAATTAAAACAAATATAAAAGACAAAGAAATGTCAATGAATGACCTATTTAACCTTCTCAGTAAACGATTTGATAGTAATGACGCTAAATTTGAGGAACAGAAGAGTGATTCTGATATTAAATTCCATGAGTTAAAGGGTGATATAAATAATATTGACCAAAAATTTGATAAGCGTTTATGTGAAATGAATAAACGTTTAAATGAGACGAATGAATGTTTCAATACATTTAAAGAACAAATAATAGAGTCAATAGGAGAACAGATTAAAAGTAATAGTAATAATGACAATAAACAAGTAACAAGTGAGAGAAATAATGCTGAAAATGATGATATAATTAAGAATGTGGTATCAGAAAGTGATACGGTGAAAATAGATAGTGAAACAGTAAGTGAGAGTGAGAAAATGATAAGTTGTAATGAAGTAATAATTAGTGTTGTTGAATTGGAAAAAGAATGGAAAGAAAGAGTAGATGATTGTGTAGCGCAGAGGGTAAATTTTCCCCTTATTTGTGATGAACCAGAGTGTTCAAAATTGTTAGTATTGGAGGGTAAGAGACCCTTATTAATGAAAGATTTGAGTTGTTTATTTTTGTTGAATAATTTTGTACCCTCTGCATGGAATGAGAGAGAAAGCGTGATATGGCATTATGATGAGAGAGATTTAAATGGAGAATTATGTATTGACAAAGAGATAGAATTATATAAACTAATGAGAAATTATAATGAGTTGAAGAGATGTTAGAGATGAAATACTTACCTGTTAAAATAGAGAATGAAGATTATTTTGATGATACATGTTTAAACGATAATAATTTACCTTATGATGAAAAAATAACTGACTTGATAATGAATATTACTGATGGAGACTTAACCGATGTACTCGATGTTGACCTGGTATATGATTATTATGGTAAAATGAACAAACAGAAATTTTATGGTTACTATATACAAGATAACCATATACAGAATGTAAATAAAATTGAAAATTGTTATTTGAAACCCCGATTAATTTTTGACGATGGAGGTTGAAATTCATAAATTCACAATTGGACAATTTCAAATATGTTAATATACGGTAATGACCTAGCTGATTTTTGGTATTGAAGTGTGACACAACTGAATAATTATTGTTGAAGAGTTGTAAATACATATGTAGTGAAATTAATTGTATGTATTATAAAATGTTGAATTGTTTGTATGAAATAACATTGTTGTTAATAATAATAAATAGAGAAATAATAATTGAAAGGTGAATTAAAAGTATATTTGGTTGAACTGTAAGAAATAGACATTGATAAATATGTTATCTAAAAAATTTATAAAGACTGAAAAGTACAGGTGTTAGTATGATGCAACCAGAGTGTTTAGATTATGAATGCTGAAACTGAGAATGTTTATAACTGTTGTTTATGAAAAACAAGTCTTGCAAACTAGTGTTTATATAAACAGGTGTGGTATGTTGAGACTAATGTCTGTAGTCATGCTTGGTGACAATAACAAAGAATGTTGTAGTCTGCTGAATCAGTATCTTGAGTAAAACCTTATTGTGATAGAAAAGAATTGAAATTAAATTTTTTTACAGACCAAATAATAATGAGGCAATTACTGTAACTTTTGAGATTAATTGAATTAGTTAAAGTAAATTAAATACAATTAAATTAATTTAGTAATAAAATTAATAGAAACAATGATTTTTAACAATGAACTTAACTTTTAAATTTAACTTAACTTTTCATTTAAATTCAAATTGGAATTATAAATTAAATGCTAATTGATGCCAATAATGATTAAAACACTTATTTAATACTGACAACTGATGGAAAATGTTCAGGATGAGATAGTGTCTGGAAAATAAGATGTGTATATTACTGTCCATATAGATTTTTCATATGTTATGAATTTTTTATCCTATACATATATAGTAGTTAAGGATACCTTGTATAATCTATGTATCATTTTGGAGGGCAATAGTGTACGGGGAATATTATTCAATTTAACTGGAATTTATGTGTACCATTGTAAACCAATATTGTTTTATTAATACTATTTTTTAGGGTCTATAATATAAAATGAGCCAGTACGTTGTCAATGAACCAGTACGGCTAAGAGGAAACAAATCAGATGTGGGATATGGAGGGATGGAAAGCCGTTTGTCAATTTTTAGTTACATGTTTTAAAATCAGGCGATACTGGGACGGGTATCTGTTCGGTTTTTCGGTGTTGGGATCTCGAATAGAGAAGTCCAGTAAGATCGGATGGGTGCTGTCACAGTCGCCAGACTAGGGGGGTAAGAACCCATGATTTAGTAGAGTGTTTAGGGGGTTGCGGCGCCATATCCTCACTGATCCTCTTAGGTTTAGGCAATAAGAGCTTGAACGCTTCGGCCTTCAACCTCTTATTGGGGGGGTATTGTAAAGGTACGGAATTGTGAGCCACCCCAGTTTAATTTCATATTAATTCAAATCATCATTTTAAGCACTTTCCAAATTGCCAGACTTCACCTGTAAGGAGCCTCCAGTACAGCAATGCAACATACACACAGTCAGTCAAAACAATTGCCAGACGCATTGCGCAATCACATAGCAGCAGCCTTGTGACAGTCTCCAGTCTGCAGTTTGTCAGCAGAGGGAGTAGAAGTAAGCAGCATACAGTGCAGATAAAATTTACATAGTGGCCTCGGGTGTAAGATAGGCCTTAGTTAAGAGTAGGCCTATCTTTGAAAATACTAAAACTAATATAAAAAACTGTATAACGCGCGGCCAGCCTAAGCGAGCTAAGTGTTCGAAAATTTATGTCAGCCGACAAAACAACACTAAATGCTATTTTAAAGTGAACTAAAGTAATAGTGGCGCATCAACTTAATTTGAAATAAGCAATAACAGTACCGCGGGTAAACAGTGTCAAAACTAAATTATGGTGTGTTAAACAGTGCATTCACAGCAGAGGTGCAAAACAGCGGAGTTCTTCAGACGTTAAGTATTAACTGAGTTTTAAACAAGATTATTTCCCCTTTTTTCCCCAGAGTATAATCCAACATAAATAAATTGTAAATCTAAAATGTACATCAGAGATCTCAAAGTGGGGTTTAATAGAACGATAAAATCAAAGAACGAATGTGTGTGAGTGTGTAGCTAAAGCACGTATTGGTTCATGGCAAATAGTAAATAGTTGGGGTATACCATAGTTGTCATAAGCTAGTTAATTAAGAAATATTTTATTACTATGTTTGATTTCACAAATTGTTGCTCCTTCTACAAGTATTTGCTCTCAATGTCATGAAAGAGAGACGAAGTAATTATTTTGAATAATAAATCAGAGGCAATGTGTTAGCACAAACGGTGTATTTGATCTTTGCCTATATCAAATCCAAATAATCCTTTTTGCAGCTGTTTTCGTCTGAACGACCCTTGGAATAAAAACCCGAAGGTAAGAGATAATAATTTTGTAAGTAATTCGTAGAGTTATATTTGGCGCCCGAACAGGGACACGAGTATAGGTTACAACCTATATTCGCTAGACCTAATTAAGCTGCAGAACGGGTTATTTGGGAGTGAGGGCGATATTGTCAGTATAAGTATATAAAGCGTGTATAAGTAAATACTAGAAAAATGGAAAACACTATTGATTTAACTAGCACTAGTGCTGAAAATCAAATAAGAACAAGAGTAAACGAAACGGTGGTAAATGAAAATATGTCAACTGAGTCGGCCAATAAAGGCGATTCAGGTATTCAGACAGAGTCACTGTCAATCAGTGACAGTAATGTAAACGAATCTGTATTAATTAATGAGAGGGGAGCAACTTCCACCCCTATTATAATTAAAACAAATATAAAAGACAAAGAAATGTCAATGAATGACCTATTTAACCTTCTCAGTAAACGATTTGATAGTAATGACGCTAAATTTGAGGAACAGAAGAGTGATTCTGATATTAAATTCCATGAGTTAAAGGGTGATATAAATAATATTGACCAAAAATTTGATAAGCGTTTATGTGAAATGAATAAACGTTTAAATGAGACGAATGAATGTTTCAATACATTTAAAGAACAAATAATAGAGTCAATAGGAGAACAGATCAAAAGTAATAGTAATAATGACAATAAACAAGTAACAAGTGAGAGAAATAATGCTGAAAATGATGATATAATTAAGAATGTGGTATCAGAAAGTGATACGGTGAAAATAGATAGTGAAACAGTAAGTGAGAGTGAGAAAATGATAAGTTGTAATGAAGTAATAATTAGTGTTGTTGAATTGGAAAAAGAATGGAAAGAAAGAGTAGATGATTGTGTAGCGCAGAGGGTAAATTTTCCCCTTATTTGTGATGAACCAGAGTGTTCAAAATTGTTAGTATTGGAGGGTAAGAGACCCTTATTAATGAAAGATTTGAGTTGTTTATTTTTGTTGAATAATTTTGTACCCTCTGCATGGAATGAGAGAGAAAGCGTGATATGGCATTATGATGAGAGAGATTTAAATGGAGAATTATGTATTGACAAAGAGATAGAATTATATAAACTAATGAGAAATTATAATGAGTTGAAGAGATGTTAGAGATGAAATACTTACCTGTTAAAATAGAGAATGAAGATTATTTTGATGATACATGTTTAAACGATAATAATTTACCTTATGATGAAAAAATAACTGACTTGATAATGAATATTACTGATGGAGACTTAACCGATGTACTCGATGTTGACCTGGTATATGATTATTATGGTAAAATGAACAAACAGAAATTTTATGGTTACTATATACAAGATAACCGTATACAGAATGTAAATAAAATTGAAAATTGTTATTTGAAACCCCGATTAATTTTTGACGATGGAGGTTGAAATTCATAAATTCACAATTGGACAATTTCAAATATGTTAATATACAGTAATGACCTAGCTGATTTTTGGTATTGAAGTGTGACACAACTGAATAATTATTGTTGAAGAGTTGTAAATACATATGTAGTGAAATTAATTGTATGTATTATAAAATGTTGAATTGTTTGTATGAAATAACATTGTTGTTAATAATAATAAATAGAGAAATAATAATTGAAAGGTGAATTAAAAGTATATTTGGTTGAACTGTAAGAAATAGACATTGATAAATATGTTATCTAAAAAATTTATAAAGACTGAAAAGTACAGGTGTTAGTATGATGCAACCAGAGTGTTTAGATTATGAATGCTGAAACTGAGAATGTTTATAACTGTTGTTTATGAAAAACAAGTCTTGCAAACTAGTGTTTATATAAACAGGTGTGGTATGTTGAGACTAATGTCTGTAGTCATGCTTGGTGACAATAACAAAGAATGTTGTAGTCTGCTGAATCAGTATCTTGAGTAAAACCTTATTGTGATAGAAAAGAATTGAAATTAAATTTTTTTACAGACCAAATAATAATGAGGCAATTACTGTAACTTTTGAGATTAATTGAATTAGTTAAAGTAAATTAAATACAATTAAATTAATTTAGTAATAAAATTAATAGAAACAATGATTTTTAACAATGAACTTAACTTTTAAATTTAACTTAACTTTTCATTTAAATTCAAATTGGAATTATAAATTAAATGCTAATTGATGCCAATAATGATTAAAACACTTATTTAATACTGACAACTGATGGAAAATGTTCAGGATGAGATAGTGTCTGGAAAATAAGATGTGTATATTACTGTCCATATAGATTTTTCATGTTATGAATTTTTTATCCTATACATATATAGTAGTTAAGGATACCTTGTATAATCTATGTATCATTTTGGAGGGCAATAGTGTACGGGGAATATTATTCAATTTAACTGGAATTTATGTGTACCATTGTAAACCAATATTGTTTTATTAATACTATTTTTTAGGGTCTATAATATAAAATGAGCCAGTACGTTGTCAATGAACCAGTACGGCTAAGAGGAAACAAATCAGATGTGGGATATGGAGGGATGGAAAGCCGTTTGTCAATTTTTAGTTACATGTTTTAAAATCAGGCGATACTGGGACGGGTATCTGTTCGGTTTTTCGGTGTTGGGATCTCGAATAGAGAAGTCCAGTAAGATCGGATGGGTGCTGTCACAGTCGCCAGACTAGGGGGGTAAGAACCCATGATTTAGTAGAGTGTTTAGGGGGTTGCGGCGCCATATCCTCACTGATCCTCTTAGGTTTAGGCAATAAGAGCTTGAACGCTTCGGCCTTCAACCTCTTATTGGGGGGGTATTGTAACGGTACGGAATTGTGAGCCACCCCAGTTTAATTTCATATTAATTCAAATCATCATTTTAAGCACTTTCCAAATTGCCAGACTTCACCTGTAAGGAGCCTCCAGTACAGCAATGCAACATACACACAGTCAGTCAAAACAATTGCCAGACGCATTGCGCAATCACATAGCAGCAGCCTTGTGACAGTCTCCAGTCTGCAGTTTGTCAGCAGAGGGAGTAGAAGTAAGCAGCATACAGTGCAGATAAAATTTACATAGTGGCCTCGGGTGTAAGATAGGCCTTAGTTAAGAGTAGGCCTATCTTTGAAAACACTAAAACTAATATAAAAAACTGTATAACGCGCGGCCAGCCTAAGCGAGCTAAGTGTTCGAAAATTTATGTCAGCCGACAAAACAACACTAAATGCTATTTTAAAGTGAACTAAAGTAATAGTGGCGCATCAACTTAATTTGAAATAAGCAATAACAGTACCGCGGGTAAACAGTGTCAAAACTAAATTATGGTGTGTTAAACAGTGCATTCACAGCAGAGGTGCAAAACAGCGGAGTTCTTCAGACGTTAAGTATTAACTGAGTTTTAAACAAGATTATTTCCCCTTTTTTTTCCCAGAGTATAATCCAACATAAATAAATTGTAAATCTAAAATGTACATCAGAGATCTCAAAGTGGGGTTTAATAGAACGATAAAATCAAAGAACGAATGTGTGTGAGTGTGTAGCTAAAGCACGTATTGGTTCATGGCAAATAGTAAATAGTTGGGGTATAACATAGTTGTCATAAGCTAGTTAATTAAGAAATATTTTATTTCTATGTTTGATTTCACAAATTGTTGCTCCTTCTACAAGTATTTGCTCTCAATGTCATGAAAGAGAGACGAAGTAATTATTTTGAATAATAAATCAGAGGCAATGTGTTAGCACAAACGGTGTATTTGATCTTTGCCTATATCAAATCCAAATAATCCTTTTTGCAGCTGTTTTCGTCTGAACGACCCTTGGAATAAAAACCCGAAGGTAAGAGATAATAATTTTGTAAGTAATTCGTAGAGTTATATTTGGCGCCCGAACAGGGACACGAGTATAGGTTACAACCTATATTCGCTAGACCTAATTAAGCTGCAGAACGGGTTATTTGGGAGTGAGGGCGATATTGTCAGTATAAGTATATAAAGCGTGTATAAGTAAATACTAGAAAAATGGAAAACACTATTGATTTAACTAGCACTAGTGCTGAAAATCAAATAAGAACAAGAGTAAACGAAACGGTGGTAAATGAAAATATGTCAACTGAGTCGGCCAATAAAGGCGATTCAGGTATTCAGACAGAGTCACTGTCAATCAGTGACAGTAATGTAAACGAATCTGTATTAATTAATGAGAGGGGAGCAACTTCCACCCCTATTATAATTAAAACAAATATAAAAGACAAAGAAATGTCAATGAATGACCTATTTAACCTTCTCAGTAAACGATTTGATAGTAATGACGCTAAATTTGAGGAACAGAAGAGTGATTCTGATATTAAATTCCATGAGTTAAAGGGTGATATAAATAATATTGACCAAAAATTTGATAAGCGTTTATGTGAAATGAATAAACGTTTAAATGAGACGAATGAATGTTTCAATACATTTAAAGAACAAATAATAGAGTCAATAGGAGAACAGATCAAAAGTAATAGTAATAATGACAATAAACAAGTAACAAGTGAGAGAAATAATGCTGAAAATGATGATATAATTAAGAATGTGGTATCAGAAAGTGATACGGTGAAAATAGATAGTGAAACAGTAAGTGAGAGTGAGAAAATGATAAGTTGTAATGAAGTAATAATTAGTGTTGTTGAATTGGAAAAAGAATGGAAAGAAAGAGTAGATGATTGTGTAGCGCAGAGGGTAAATTTTCCCCTTATTTGTGATGAACCAGAGTGTTCAAAATTGTTAGTATTGGAGGGTAAGAGACCCTTATTAATGAAAGATTTGAGTTGTTTATTTTTGTTGAATAATTTTGTACCCTCTGCATGGAATGAGAGAGAAAGCGTGATATGGCATTATGATGAGAGAGATTTAAATGGAGAATTATGTATTGACAAAGAGATAGAATTATATAAACTAATGAGAAATTATAATGAGTTGAAGAGATGTTAGAGATGAAATACTTACCTGTTAAAATAGAGAATGAAGATTATTTTGATGATACATGTTTAAACGATAATAATTTACCTTATGATGAAAAAATAACTGACTTGATAATGAATATTACTGATGGAGACTTAACCGATGTACTCGATGTTGACCTGGTATATGATTATTATGGTAAAATGAACAAACAGAAATTTTATGGTTACTATATACAAGATAACCGTATACAGAATGTAAATAAAATTGAAAATTGTTATTTGAAACCCCGATTAATTTTTGACGATGGAGGTTGAAATTCATAAATTCACAATTGGACAATTTCAAATATGTTAATATACAGTAATGACCTAGCTGATTTTTGGTATTGAAGTGTGACACAACTGAATAATTATTGTTGAAGAGTTGTAAATACATATGTAGTGAAATTAATTGTATGTATTATAAAATGTTGAATTGTTTGTATGAAATAACATTGTTGTTAATAATAATAAATAGAGAAATAATAATTGAAAGGTGAATTAAAAGTATATTTGGTTGAACTGTAAGAAATAGACATTGATAAATATGTTATCTAAAAAATTTATAAAGACTGAAAAGTACAGGTGTTAGTATGATGCAACCAGAGTGTTTAGATTATGAATGCTGAAACTGAGAATGTTTATAACTGTTGTTTATGAAAAACAAGTCTTGCAAACTAGTGTTTATATAAACAGGTGTGGTATGTTGAGACTAATGTCTGTAGTCATGCTTGGTGACAATAACAAAGAATGTTGTAGTCTGCTGAATCAGTATCTTGAGTAAAACCTTATTGTGATAGAAAAGAATTGAAATTAAATTTTTTTACAGACCAAATAATAATGAGGCAATTACTGTAACTTTTGAGATTAATTGAATTAGTTAAAGTAAATTAAATACAATTAAATTAATTTAGTAATAAAATTAATAGAAACAATGATTTTTAACAATGAACTTAACTTTTAAATTTAACTTAACTTTTCATTTAAATTCAAATTGGAATTATAAATTAAATGCTAATTGATGCCAATAATGATTAAAACACTTATTTAATACTGACAACTGATGGAAAATGTTCAGGATGAGATAGTGTCTGGAAAATAAGATGTGTATATTACTGTCCATATAGATTTTTCATGTTATGAATTTTTTATCCTATACATATATAGTAGTTAAGGATACCTTGTATAATCTATGTATCATTTTGGAGGGCAATAGTGTACGGGGAATATTATTCAATTTAACTGGAATTTATGTGTACCATTGTAAACCAATATTGTTTTATTAATACTATTTTTTAGGGTCTATAATATAAAATGAGCCAGTACGTTGTCAATGAACCAGTACGGCTAAGAGGAAACAAATCAGATGTGGGATATGGAGGGATGGAAAGCCGTTTGTCAATTTTTAGTTACATGTTTTAAAATCAGGCGATACTGGGACGGGTATCTGTTCGGTTTTTCGGTGTTGGGATCTCGAATAGAGAAGTCCAGTAAGATCGGATGGGTGCTGTCACAGTCGCCAGACTAGGGGGGTAAGAACCCATGATTTAGTAGAGTGTTTAGGGGGTTGCGGCGCCATATCCTCACTGATCCTCTTAGGTTTAGGCAATAAGAGCTTGAACGCTTCGGCCTTCAACCTCTTATTGGGGGGGTATTGTAACGGTACGGAATTGTGAGCCACCCCAGTTTAATTTCATATTAATTCAAATCATCATTTTAAGCACTTTCCAAATTGCCAGACTTCACCTGTAAGGAGCCTCCAGTACAGCAATGCAACATACACACAGTCAGTCAAAACAATTGCCAGACGCATTGCGCAATCACATAGCAGCAGCCTTGTGACAGTCTCCAGTCTGCAGTTTGTCAGCAGAGGGAGTAGAAGTAAGCAGCATACAGTGCAGATAAAATTTACATAGTGGCCTCGGGTGTAAGATAGGCCTTAGTTAAGAGTAGGCCTATCTTTGAAAACACTAAAACTAATATAAAAAACTGTATAACGCGCGGCCAGCCTAAGCGAGCTAAGTGTTCGAAAATTTATGTCAGCCGACAAAACAACACTAAATGCTATTTTAAAGTGAACTAAAGTAATAGTGGCGCATCAACTTAATTTGAAATAAGCAATAACAGTACCGCGGGTAAACAGTGTCAAAACTAAATTATGGTGTGTTAAACAGTGCATTCACAGCAGAGGTGCAAAACAGCGGAGTTCTTCAGACGTTAAGTATTAACTGAGTTTTAAACAAGATTATTTCCCCTTTTTTTTCCCAGAGTATAATCCAACATAAATAAATTGTAAATCTAAAATGTACATCAGAGATCTCAAAGTGGGGTTTAATAGAACGATAAAATCAAAGAACGAATGTGTGTGAGTGTGTAGCTAAAGCACGTATTGGTTCATGGCAAATAGTAAATAGTTGGGGTATAACATAGTTGTCATAAGCTAGTTAATTAAGAAATATTTTATTTCTATGTTTGATTTCACAAATTGTTGCTCCTTCTACAAGTATTTGCTCTCAATGTCATGAAAGAGAGACGAAGTAATTATTTTGAATAATAAATCAGAGGCAATGTGTTAGCACAAACGGTGTATTTGATCTTTGCCTATATCAAATCCAAATAATCCTTTTTGCAGCTGTTTTCGTCTGAACGACCCTTGGAATAAAAACCCGAAGGTAAGAGATAATAATTTTGTAAGTAATTCGTAGAGTTATATTTGGCGCCCGAACAGGGACACGAGTATAGGTTACAACCTATATTCGCTAGACCTAATTAAGCTGCAGAACGGGTTATTTGGGAGTGAGGGCGATATTGTCAGTATAAGTATATAAAGCGTGTATAAGTAAATACTAGAAAAATGGAAAACACTATTGATTTAACTAGCACTAGTGCTGAAAATCAAATAAGAACAAGAGTAAACGAAACGGTGGTAAATGAAAATATGTCAACTGAGTCGGCCAATAAAGGCGATTCAGGTATTCAGACAGAGTCACTGTCAATCAGTGACAGTAATGTAAACGAATCTGTATTAATTAATGAGAGGGGAGCAACTTCCACCCCTATTATAATTAAAACAAATATAAAAGACAAAGAAATGTCAATGAATGACCTATTTAACCTTCTCAGTAAACGATTTGATAGTAATGACGCTAAATTTGAGGAACAGAAGAGTGATTCTGATATTAAATTCCATGAGTTAAAGGGTGATATAAATAATATTGACCAAAAATTTGATAAGCGTTTATGTGAAATGAATAAACGTTTAAATGAGACGAATGAATGTTTCAATACATTTAAAGAACAAATAATAGAGTCAATAGGAGAACAGATCAAAAGTAATAGTAATAATGACAATAAACAAGTAACAAGTGAGAGAAATAATGCTGAAAATGATGATATAATTAAGAATGTGGTATCAGAAAGTGATACGGTGAAAATAGATAGTGAAACAGTAAGTGAGAGTGAGAAAATGATAAGTTGTAATGAAGTAATAATTAGTGTTGTTGAATTGGAAAAAGAATGGAAAGAAAGAGTAGATGATTGTGTAGCGCAGAGGGTAAATTTTCCCCTTATTTGTGATGAACCAGAGTGTTCAAAATTGTTAGTATTGGAGGGTAAGAGACCCTTATTAATGAAAGATTTGAGTTGTTTATTTTTGTTGAATAATTTTGTACCCTCTGCATGGAATGAGAGAGAAAGCGTGATATGGCATTATGATGAGAGAGATTTAAATGGAGAATTATGTATTGACAAAGAGATAGAATTATATAAACTAATGAGAAATTATAATGAGTTGAAGAGATGTTAGAGATGAAATACTTACCTGTTAAAATAGAGAATGAAGATTATTTTGATGATACATGTTTAAACGATAATAATTTACCTTATGATGAAAAAATAACTGACTTGATAATGAATATTACTGATGGAGACTTAACCGATGTACTCGATGTTGACCTGGTATATGATTATTATGGTAAAATGAACAAACAGAAATTTTATGGTTACTATATACAAGATAACCGTATACAGAATGTAAATAAAATTGAAAATTGTTATTTGAAACCCCGATTAATTTTTGACGATGGAGGTTGAAATTCATAAATTCACAATTGGACAATTTCAAATATGTTAATATACAGTAAAGACCTAGCTGATTTTTGGTATTGAAGTGTGACACAACTGAATAATTATTGTTGAAGAGTTGTAAATACATATGTAGTGAAATTAATTGTATGTATTATAAAATGTTGAATTGTTTGTATGAAATAACATTGTTGTTAATAATAATAAATAGAGAAATAATAATTGAAAGGTGAATTAAAAGTATATTTGGTTGAACTGTAAGAAATAGACATTGATAAATATGTTATCTAAAAAATTTATAAAGACTGAAAAGTACAGGTGTTAGTATGATGCAACCAGAGTGTTTAGATTATGAATGCTGAAACTGAGAATGTTTATAACTGTTGTTTATGAAAAACAAGTCTTGCAAACTAGTGTTTATATAAACAGGTGTGGTATGTTGAGACTAATGTCTGTAGTCATGCTTGGTGACAATAACAAAGAATGTTGTAGTCTGCTGAATCAGTATCTTGAGTAAAACCTTATTGTGATAGAAAAGAATTGAAATTAAATTTTTTTACAGACCAAATAATAATGAGGCAATTACTGTAACTTTTGAGATTAATTGAATTAGTTAAAGTAAATTAAATACAATTAAATTAATTTAGTAATAAAATTAATAGAAACAATGATTTTTAACAATGAACTTAACTTTTAAATTTAACTTAACTTTTCATTTAAATTCAAATTGGAATTATAAATTAAATGCTAATTGATGCCAATAATGATTAAAACACTTATTTAATACTGACAACTGATGGAAAATGTTCAGGATGAGATAGTGTCTGGAAAATAAGATGTGTATATTACTGTCCATATAGATTTTTCATGTTATGAATTTTTTATCCTATACATATATAGTAGTTAAGGATACCTTGTATAATCTATGTATCATTTTGGAGGGCAATAGTGTACGGGGAATATTATTCAATTTAACTGGAATTTATGTGTACCATTGTAAACCAATATTGTTTTATTAATACTATTTTTTAGGGTCTATAATATAAAATGAGCCAGTACGTTGTCAATGAACCAGTACGGCTAAGAGGAAACAAATCAGATGTGGGATATGGAGGGATGGAAAGCCGTTTGTCAATTTTTAGTTACATGTTTTAAAATCAGGCGATACTGGGACGGGTATCTGTTCGGTTTTTCGGTGTTGGGATCTCGAATAGAGAAGTCCAGTAAGATCGGATGGGTGCTGTCACAGTCGCCAGACTAGGGGGGTAAGAACCCATGATTTAGTAGAGTGTTTAGGGGGTTGCGGCGCCATATCCTCACTGATCCTCTTAGGTTTAGGCAATAAGAGCTTGAACGCTTCGGCCTTCAACCTCTTATTGGGGGGGTATTGTAACGGTACGGAATTGTGAGCCACCCCAGTTTAATTTCATATTAATTCAAATCATCATTTTAAGCACTTTCCAAATTGCCAGACTTCACCTGTAAGGAGCCTCCAGTACAGCAATGCAACATACACACAGTCAGTCAAAACAATTGCCAGACGCATTGCGCAATCACATAGCAGCAGCCTTGTGACAGTCTCCAGTCTGCAGTTTGTCAGCAGAGGGAGTAGAAGTAAGCAGCATACAGTGCAGATAAAATTTACATAGTGGCCTCGGGTGTAAGATAGGCCTTAGTTAAGAGTAGGCCTATCTTTGAAAACACTAAAACTAATATAAAAAACTGTATAACGCGCGGCCAGCCTAAGCGAGCTAAGTGTTCGAAAATTTATGTCAGCCGACAAACCAACACTAAATGCTATTTTAAAGTGAACTAAAGTAATAGTGGCGCATCAACTTAATTTGAAATAAGCAATAACAGTACCGCGGGTAAACAGTGTCAAAACTAAATTATGGTGTGTTAAACAGTGCATTCACAGCAGAGGTGCAAAACAGCGGAGTTCTTCAGACGTTAAGTATTAACTGAGTTTTAAACAAGATTATTTCCCCTTTTTTTTCCCAGAGTATAATCCAACATAAATAAATTGTAAATCTAAAATGTACATCAGAGATCTCAAAGTGGGGTTTAATAGAACGATAAAATCAAAGAACGAATGTGTGTGAGTGTGTAGCTAAAGCACGTATTGGTTCATGGCAAATAGTAAATAGTTGGGGTATACCATAGTTGTCATAAGCTAGTTAATTAAGAAATATTTTATTTCTATGTTTGATTTCACAAATTGTTGCTCCTTCTACAAGTATTTGCTCTCAATGTCATGAAAGAGAGACGAAGTAATTATTTTGAATAATAAATCAGAGGCAATGTGTTAGCACAAACGGTGTATTTGATCTTTGCCTATATCAAATCCAAATAATCCTTTTTGCAGCTGTTTTCGTCTGAACGACCCTTGGAATAAAAACCCGAAGGTAAGAGATAATAATTTTGTAAGTAATTAGTAGAGTTACATAGTATAATATAATATCCAATAAGGATAGACAGAATGGTTGTCAAGGACGACGAGAGATATAAAATTTGTTGATTTGATTATTGAATAATTACCCATGAACGAAGACGGTTTAGTTTGGATGCACTCAGAAAAGAATTGATTAAATTGAAATAAAACAATACAATTGGGAAACAAATTAAGTAATAAATCACCATAGTATGGTTCACTGATGTTCAACCATCTTTTATAACCGAACAATCATAAACCTGTATATGAAAATTGACAGAAAATATAAGTGAAGAACTCTAATAGTAAAACTCGATATAATGAGCAAATATTAACTTAATTAATCAACAAAAGCAGAGAAATAACTACCTGAATAGAGTTATATAATCCAATAACATAAAGAACGAAAATAAAACACAAATTTATACTTGAACATCAGTTTCCACAATTCAATAGAAAAAGCGTAGTTGGACACGAAAGTCGTTGAAACACGTAACCACAAAACTCGGACATTGGTGAACAAAAGGAGCGGCATTTCTGCATCATCCCAGGACCAAGAATTCAACTTTTATTTCAAACTTGGAGCGGAGACTGGCGAGGATTGATTCATCTGCATTCGTTATTGACAAACACTACGACGAGGTTAGCTGTACACTGACTTACCGAGTCACGATGCCCAGCGGACGGTAAACTACAATTATTTTAAATAATATTTAATAAGAACTTAATACTATATTGTAATACCTTGTAATCCTATTTATGCATTTTCTGACCTTACTAACAGTTGAAAGAACCTTCACTCCCTGTGTTTAAAGAAATATAAAATCGTAACTAAAATAATATATAACCCTGAATCCGATCGATAATCGATTACTTCTAATACTATAGACTTTTGTATCTCCGTAAAGAAAAAACTTTGTTGGCAAGAAATTAAAATCTTAATAAAGAATCCTTTCAGAATTTAATGGTATCGTCTCATTTATATAACATTTAGTGTAGTGTGAACAAGTTATAAAATCAGTAGAGAGTGTAACGTAGGAATTATTGTACGCGGTAACTAACCTATAATTTTCAGCTGTCTGTGAACCACAGCGCTACTCGCGGACTACTGTTGTATTAAAGAGAATGAGAAACAGATTCCTTCTCTTCTCTTCAAACAAGAGCTAGGCTTGAACGAGATAATTAGAATTACACACTCCATACATAAATTTAATCACAATAACACAAATATATTAATTAGAGAGGATCAGTGGTTGTTATAATATATATATATATATATATACACGGTATATATTGTAGATAAATCGAATAGTTTGTTATATGTCAACGAGTTTAGTTTGATTATTTAATTTTGGGTTGATTTGAGTTTTAGTGTTTAAATTTGCGAAACTTTATTAAGTCACACGTCGGAAACGTTCTGTGTGATAAAAGCGTCGTGTAGCCAGTGTCCTTACCTGTCCCTTCTCACTCTTTACTTCTTCCCGATAGGCGCCAAATTGTTTTGCCAGAAAACAATTAAAAGATTCTATCTTAGTTGTTTTACAGTATGGTAGTATTGATTCGAATTGTTTGCCAACTGGCTGGAACTCGAATCTCGCTTGAGTGGGGGAACGTGTTACCAACGTAAAATAATGTTGGTTAATTCTACTCGCTGCTACAAAACACAACATACATAATATATTGAAAATAATTACTGGACAGTTAGGAATGATTCACACTTTTTTATTTGACTTCAGATCTTGTTAATCTTCATTAACGCTTATACAAAATGTGATTAATATAATACGTTTTAGCCTCAGCAATAAATAATCATTCACTCAGCGGAAGGCTGGGTTGGCAATGCAATGTTTTTCTGTCGCCACAATAGACGGCGTTTCTTATTTATACACAATAAATCTGCCAATCAATTCTTTTAAGTACGACAAAGAAGTTTTAAAACAAGATAATTAATTACAATATATCACTTTATAATCTTGATAATTAAATATGAACAAGGTTTACATGAGACTCAAAGTTGTGGTGTCAAAAGTGTGTGACGGTGTCATTCGTTTAGTACATAGGTTATATTCAGTTAGTCGGTATTCATAAATTGTTTTGTTTATCAATCTTTGAAAAAATAATACCATCAGTTATAGTGAGAGTTCACAGTTTAGTGAGAAAGTTGAAAGAGAATTTATTTCAGAGATTTAATTAATTAAGCAATACTTATCATCAGTTGCTTTGAAGTGTAGTGTCAGATAGTTAATTTAGGTTGGGTTCATCGATGTTGGTTCTTCAGTCTTCAAACATCTTTGGCTTCAGGTACGCCTTGCGTCTTTTTCTTGTTAGCTGACTTATTTTAATAGATCTGGATTTAATTAATCTGGTCCTTGGCCTGGATTGCATGTGTCATCCCCTCATCAGTTAGTTCGGTCCTTCACTTCATGAAATATGGTCACTTTTACTGTTTTTAAATCAAAATTTGGGTCCTCCATGGCTTGGCGTCTCTCTTCGTAAGCGTCACTATAAGATTCTAACGTTCCTAACCGAAAAATCATCAATATCCTGCTGTTGTCATGGTATCTCAAAGATTCTGATTGGATAAACTCGACTTAAGACCATTGTTAGAAGATTTGAATTTTTATTCAAAAAGGTTACATATCTTCTGATTGCTATTAATCTTCGGTATTCTTTTTTAAGTATTAAATATCATCACCACTGTTTGTATTTTGTTTCAAAGATTAATTTAACATCCCATAAGGTTGGGTTTACTGATGTATTAACATTTGGACAGTTATGTTGATATTATTTAAATACACTGTTTTCTTATTTTACATGATTACTTTAACATTTCTCTCTTAATATGATTACCTAATTGTCCTTTATTGTTTACTTGCCTTAGTTTTGCTAATGTTATGGTTTAATTCTTAAAATTTGTAGTTTTTTTGTTTTACAGTTAGGCATTTGCCTAGGCCTAAACAGCAATTGGCTATTTTTCTTAATTTACACAGATTACATTTTATTTTCCCCTTGTATAGGTTCTGATTTGTTTTATACATGATTTGTTCATTTGTTGAATGGTTTTATGTCTGTTCTATAGTAATTGTATGTTATTTTATTAGTTTCCATATTCTGGCTTGTCTAACTGCTTTTTCAGTAACATTAGATTTGTCTGAATTTATTTTGTTTCTTATTTACTGCTTTTGTTTGTAATTGAATTATTATTTCTTATTCTCTATTACTTAAAATATAACATTTAGGCTTATGGTCTGTATAATTCCAACAGCCATATTCCTATTCATTAAACATAATTATTATTGCATGTCATTACTCACAATGTTCATTCTCTTCATCTCCTCATACTCTTTGGTGAGTTATAATTATTACATAACTAGCAGAATACCCGTGCTTCGGTATGGAGTTTCACGTTGTACGTAATGAAAATGTTAGTTTAATTAATAAAGTTCAATTAAAGTAGGTTTCTTAAAAATAAATAGCTGTTGCCCACGACTTTGTTTGCGTGGTCTTCAATTTAATGCGATAATATATTTAGAATAGAATCTATTCTATTGGGTTGCCATAGTAACCAGATCTAATAGTTTTTAAGACCCTAAAGGACCCCCCAGAGGATCGTATCGAAAAAAACACCTGTCCTATGTTGGTTCTCCCGTTGCGTAAAATATTTGTGCCTAGTTTGGTTGAAATCGGTCCAATGGTTTAGGAGGAGATGTGGAAGAACCCAAAGGACCCCCCAAAGGATCGTATAAAAAAAAAAACACTTGTCCTATATTTGGCGCCCGAACAGGGACACGAGTATAGGTTACAACCTATATTCGCTAGACCTAATTAAGCTGCAGAACGGGTTATTTGGGAGTGAGGGCGATATTGTCAGTATAAGTATATAAAGCGTGTATAAGTAAATACTAGAAAAATGGAAAACACTATTGATTTAACTAGCACTAGTGCTGAAAATCAAATAAGAACAAGAGTAAACGAAACGGTGGTAAATGAAAATATGTCAACTGAGTCGGCCAATAAAGGCGATTCAGGTATTCAGACAGAGTCACTGTCAATCAGTGACAGTAATGTAAACGAATCTGTATTAATTAATGAGAGGGGAGCAACTTCCACCCCTATTATAATTAAAACAAATATAAAAGACAAAGAAATGTCAATGAATGACCTATTTAACCTTCTCAGTAAACGATTTGATAGTAATGACGCTAAATTTGAGGAACAGAAGAGTGATTCTGATATTAAATTCCATGAGTTAAAGGGTGATATAAATAATATTGACCAAAAATTTGATAAGCGTTTATGTGAAATGAATAAACGTTTAAATGAGACGAATGAATGTTTCAATACATTTAAAGAACAAATAATAGAGTCAATAGGAGAACAGATCAAAAGTAATAGTAATAATGACAATAAACAAGTAACAAGTGAGAGAAATAATGCTGAAAATGATGATATAATTAAGAATGTGGTATCAGAAAGTGATACGGTGAAAATAGATAGTGAAACAGTAAGTGAGAGTGAGAAAATGATAAGTTGTAATGAAGTAATAATTAGTGTTGTTGAATTGGAAAAAGAATGGAAAGAAAGAGTAGATGATTGTGTAGCGCAGAGGGTAAATTTTCCCCTTATTTGTGATGAACCAGAGTGTTCAAAATTGTTAGTATTGGAGGGTAAGAGACCCTTATTAATGAAAGATTTGAGTTGTTTATTTTTGTTGAATAATTTTGTACCCTCTGCATGGAATGAGAGAGAAAGCGTGATATGGCATTATGATGAGAGAGATTTAAATGGAGAATTATGTATTGACAAAGAGATAGAATTATATAAACTAATGAGAAATTATAATGAGTTGAAGAGATGTTAGAGATGAAATACTTACCTGTTAAAATAGAGAATGAAGATTATTTTGATGATACATGTTTAAACGATAATAATTTACCTTATGATGAAAAAATAACTGACTTGATAATGAATATTACTGATGGAGACTTAACCGATGTACTCGATGTTGACCTGGTATATGATTATTATGGTAAAATGAACAAACAGAAATTTTATGGTTACTATATACAAGATAACCGTATACAGAATGTAAATAAAATTGAAAATTGTTATTTGAAACCCCGATTAATTTTTGACGATGGAGGTTGAAATTCATAAATTCACAATTGGACAATTTCAAATATGTTAATATACAGTAATGACCTAGCTGATTTTTGGTATTGAAGTGTGACACAACTGAATAATTATTGTTGAAGAGTTGTAAATACATATGTAGTGAAATTAATTGTATGTATTATAAAATGTTGAATTGTTTGTATGAAATAACATTGTTGTTAATAATAATAAATAGAGAAATAATAATTGAAAGGTGAATTAAAAGTATATTTGGTTGAACTGTAAGAAATAGACATTGATAAATATGTTATCTAAAAAATTTATAAAGACTGAAAAGTACAGGTGTTAGTATGATGCAACCAGAGTGTTTAGATTATGAATGCTGAAACTGAGAATGTTTATAACTGTTGTTTATGAAAAACAAGTCTTGCAAACTAGTGTTTATATAAACAGGTGTGGTATGTTGAGACTAATGTCTGTAGTCATGCTTGGTGACAATAACAAAGAATGTTGTAGTCTGCTGAATCAGTATCTTGAGTAAAACCTTATTGTGATAGAAAAGAATTGAAATTAAATTTTTTTACAGACCAAATAATAATGAGGCAATTACTGTAACTTTTGAGATTAATTGAATTAGTTAAAGTAAATTAAATACAATTAAATTAATTTAGTAATAAAATTAATAGAAACAATGATTTTTAACAATGAACTTAACTTTTAAATTTAACTTAACTTTTCATTTAAATTCAAATTGGAATTATAAATTAAATGCTAATTGATGCCAATAATGATTAAAACACTTATTTAATACTGACAACTGATGGAAAATGTTCAGGATGAGATAGTGTCTGGAAAATAAGATGTGTATATTACTGTCCATATAGATTTTTCATGTTATGAATTTTTTATCCTATACATATATAGTAGTTAAGGATACCTTGTATAATCTATGTATCATTTTGGAGGGCAATAGTGTACGGGGAATATTATTCAATTTAACTGGAATTTATGTGTACCATTGTAAACCAATATTGTTTTATTAATACTATTTTTTAGGGTCTATAATATAAAATGAGCCAGTACGTTGTCAATGAACCAGTACGGCTAAGAGGAAACAAATCAGATGTGGGATATGGAGGGATGGAAAGCCGTTTGTCAATTTTTAGTTACATGTTTTAAAATCAGGCGATACTGGGACGGGTATCTGTTCGGTTTTTCGGTGTTGGGATCTCGAATAGAGAAGTCCAGTAAGATCGGATGGGTGCTGTCACAGTCGCCAGACTAGGGGGGTAAGAACCCATGATTTAGTAGAGTGTTTAGGGGGTTGCGGCGCCATATCCTCACTGATCCTCTTAGGTTTAGGCAATAAGAGCTTGAACGCTTCGGCCTTCAACCTCTTATTGGGGGGGTATTGTAACGGTACGGAATTGTGAGCCACCCCAGTTTAATTTCATATTAATTCAAATCATCATTTTAAGCACTTTCCAAATTGCCAGACTTCACCTGTAAGGAGCCTCCAGTACAGCAATGCAACATACACACAGTCAGTCAAAACAATTGCCAGACGCATTGCGCAATCACATAGCAGCAGCCTTGTGACAGTCTCCAGTCTGCAGTTTGTCAGCAGAGGGAGTAGAAGTAAGCAGCATACAGTGCAGATAAAATTTACATAGTGGCCTCGGGTGTAAGATAGGCCTTAGTTAAGAGTAGGCCTATCTTTGAAAACACTAAAACTAATATAAAAAACTGTATAACGCGCGGCCAGCCTAAGCGAGCTAAGTGTTCGAAAATTTATGTCAGCCGACAAACCAACACTAAATGCTATTTTAAAGTGAACTAAAGTAATAGTGGCGCATCAACTTAATTTGAAATAAGCAATAACAGTACCGCGGGTAAACAGTGTCAAAACTAAATTATGGTGTGTTAAACAGTGCATTCACAGCAGAGGTGCAAAACAGCGGAGTTCTTCAGACGTTAAGTATTAACTGAGTTTTAAACAAGATTATTTCCCCTTTTTTTTCCCAGAGTATAATCCAACATAAATAAATTGTAAATCTAAAATGTACATCAGAGATCTCAAAGTGGGGTTTAATAGAACGATAAAATCAAAGAACGAATGTGTGTGAGTGTGTAGCTAAAGCACGTATTGGTTCATGGCAAATAGTAAATAGTTGGGGTATACCATAGTTGTCATAAGCTAGTTAATTAAGAAATATTTTATTTCTATGTTTGATTTCACAAATTGTTGCTCCTTCTACAAGTATTTGCTCTCAATGTCATGAAAGAGAGACGAAGTAATTATTTTGAATAATAAATCAGAGGCAATGTGTTAGCACAAACGGTGTATTTGATCTTTGCCTATATCAAATCCAAATAATCCTTTTTGCAGCTGTTTTCGTCTGAACGACCCTTGGAATAAAAACCCGAAGGTAAGAGATAATAATTTTGTAAGTAATTAGTAGAGTTACATAGTATAATATAATATCCAATAAGGATAGACAGAATGGTTGTCAAGGACGACGAGAGATATAAAATTTGTTGATTCGATTATTGAATAATTACCCATGAACGAAGACGGTTTAGTTTGGATGCACTCAGAAAAGAATTGATTAAATTGAAATAAAACAATACAATTGGGAAACAAATTAAGTAATAAATCACCATAGTATGGTTCACTGATGTTCAACCATCTTTTATAACCGAACAATCATAAACCTGTATATGAAAATTGACAGAAAATATAAGTGAAGAACTCTAATAGTAAAACTCGATATAATGAGCAAATATTAACTTAATTAATCAACAAAAGCAGAGAAATAACTACCTGAATAGAGTTATATAATCCAATAACATAAAGAACGAAAATAAAACACAAATTTATACTTGAACATCAGTTTCCACAATTCAATAGAAAAAGCGTAGTTGGACACGAAAGTCGTTGAAACACGTAACCACAAAACTCGGACAGTGGTGAACAAAAGGAGCGGCATTTCTGCATCATCCCAGGACCAAGAATTCAACTTTTATTTCAAACTTGGAGCGGAGACTGGCGAGGATTGATTCATCTGCATTCGTTATTGACAAACACTACGACGAGGTTAGCTGTACACTGACTTACCGAGTCACGATGCCCAGCGGACGGTAAACTACAATTATTTTAAATAATATTTAATAAGAACTTAATACTATATTGTAATACCTTGTAATCCTATTTATGCATTTTCTGACCTTACTAACAGTTGAAAGAACCTTCACTCCCTGTGTTTAAAGAAATATAAAATCGTAACTAAAATAATATATAAACCTGAATCCGATCGATAATCGATTACTTCTAATACTATAGACTTTTGTATCTCCGTAAAGAAAAAACTTTGTTGGCAAGAAATTAAAATCTTAATAAAGAATCCTTTCAGAATTTAATGGTATCGTCTCATTTATATAACATTTAGTGTAGTGTGAACAAGTTATAAAATCAGTAGAGAGTGTAACGTAGGAATTATTGTACGCGGTAACTAACCTATAATTTTCAGCTGTCTGTGAACCACAGCGCTGCTCGCGGACTACTGTTGTATTAAAGAGAATGAGAAACAGATTCCTTCTCTTCTCTTCAAACAAGAGCTAGGCTTGAACGAGATAATTAGAATTACACACTCCATACATAAATTTAATCACAATAACACAAATATATTAATTAGAGAGGATCAGTGGTTGTTATAATATATATATATATATACACGGTATATATTGTAGATAAATCGAATAGTTTGTTATATGTCAACGAGTTTAGTTTGATTATTTAATTTTGGGTTGATTTGAGTTTTAGTGTTTAAATTTGCGAAACTTTATTAAGTCACACGTCGGAAACGTTCTGTGTGATAAAAGCGTCGTGTAGCCAGTGTCCTTACCTGTCCCTTCTCACTCTTTACTTCTTCCCGATAGGCGCCAAATTGTTTTGCCAGAAAACAATTAAAAGATTCTATCTTAGTTGTTTTACAGTATGGTAGTATTGATTCGAATTGTTTGCCAACTGGCTGGAACTCGAATCTCGCTTGAGTGGGGGAACGTGTTACCAACGTAAAATAATGTTGGTTAATTCTACTCGCTGCTACAAAACACAACATACATAATATATTGAAAATAATTACTGGACAGTTAGGAATGATTCACACTTTTTTATTTGACTTCAGATCTTGTTAATCTTCATTAACGCTTATACAAAATGTGATTAATATAATACGTTTTAGCCTCAGCAATAAATAATCATTCACTCAGCGGAAGGCTGGGTTGGCAATGCAATGTTTTTCTGTCGCCACAATAGACGGCGTTTCTTATTTATACACAATAAATCTGCCAATCAATTCTTTTAAGTACGACAAAGAAGTTTTAAAACAAGATAATTAATTACAATATATCACTTTATAATCTTGATAATTAAATATGAACAAGGTTTACATGAGACTCAAAGTTGTGGTGTCAAAAGTGTGTGACGGTGTCATTCGTTTAGTACATAGGTTATATTCAGTTAGTCGGTATTCATAAATTGTTTTGTTTATCAATCTTTGAAAAAATAATACCATCAGTTATAGTGAGAGTTCACAGTTTAGTGAGAAAGTTGAAAGAGAATTTATTTCAGAGATTTAATTAATTAAGCAATACTTATCATCAGTTGCTTTGAAGTGTAGTGTCAGATAGTTAATTTAGGTTGGGTTCATCGATGTTGGTTCTTCAGTCTTCAAACATCTTTGGCTTCAGGTACGCCTTGCGTCTTTTTCTTGTTAGCTGACTTATTTTAATAGATCTGGATTTAATTAATCTGGTCCTTGGCCTGGATTGCATGTGTCATCCCCTCATCAGTTAGTTCGGTCCTTCACTTCATGAAATATGGTCACTTTTACTGTTTTTAAATCAAAATTTGGGTCCTCCATGGCTTGGCGTCTCTCTTCGTAAGCGTCACTATAAGATTCTAACGTTCCTAACCGAAAAATCATCAATATCCTGCTGTTGTCATGGTATCTCAAAGATTCTGATTGGATAAACTCGACTTAAGACCATTGTTAGAAGATTTGAATTTTTATTCAAAAAGGTTACATATCTTCTGATTGCTATTAATCTTCGGTATTCTTTTTTAAGTATTAAATATCATCACCACTGTTTGTATTTTGTTTCAAAGATTAATTTAACATCCCATAAGGTTGGGTTTACTGATGTATTAACATTTGGACAGTTATGTTGATATTATTTAAATACACTGTTTTCTTATTTTACATGATTACTTTAACATTTCTCTCTTAATATGATTACCTAATTGTCCTTTATTGTTTACTTGCCTTAGTTTTGCTAATGTTATGGTTTAATTCTTAAAATTTGTAGTTTTTTTGTTTTACAGTTAGGCATTTGCCTAGGCCTAAACAGCAATTGGCTATTTTTCTTAATTTACACAGATTACATTTTATTTTCCCCTTGTATAGGTTCTGATTTGTTTTATACATGATTTGTTCATTTGTTGAATGGTTTTATGTCTGTTCTATAGTAATTGTATGTTATTTTATTAGTTTCCATATTCTGGCTTGTCTAACTGCTTTTTCAGTAACATTAGATTTGTCTGAATTTATTTTGTTTCTTATTTACTGCTTTTGTTTGTAATTGAATTATTATTTCTTATTCTCTATTACTTAAAATATAACATTTAGGCTTATGGTCTGTATAATTCCAACAGCCATATTCCTATTCATTAAACATAATTATTATTGCATGTCATTACTCACAATGTTCATTCTCTTCATCTCCTCATACTCTTTGGTGAGTTATAATTATTACATAACTAGCAGAATACCCGTGCTTCGGTATGGAGTTTCACGTTGTACGTAATGAAAATGTTAGTTTAATTAATAAAGTTCAATTAAAGTAGGTTTCTTAAAAATAAATAGCTGTTGCCCACGACTTTGTTTGCGTGGTCTTCAATTTAATGCGATAATATATTTAGAATAGAATCTATTCTATTGGGTTGCCATAGTAACCAGATCTAATAGTTTTTAAGACCCTAAAGGACCCCCCAGAGGATCGTATCGAAAAAAACACCTGTCCTATGTTGGTTCTCCCGTTGCGTAAAATATTTGTGCCTAGTTTGGTTGAAATCGGTCCAATGGTTTAGGAGGAGATGTGGAAGAACCCAAAGGACCCCCCAAAGGATCGTATAAAAAAAAAACACTTGTCCTATGTTGGTTCTCCCTTTGCGTAAAATATTTGTGCCAAGTTTGGTTGAAATCGGTCCAGTGGTTTAGGAGGAGATGTGGAAGACCCCAAAGGACCCCCAAAAGAACCCCCCGAAGGATCATATCGAAAAAACATATCCTATGTTGGTTCTCCCGTTGTGTAAAATATTTATGCCAAGTTTGGTTGAAATCGGTCCAGTGGTTTAGGAGGAGATGTGGAGGACCTGAAAGGACCCCGTAAAAAAAAAAAAACACCTATCCTATGTTGGTTCTCCCGTTGCGTAAAATATTTGTGCCAAGTTTGGTTGAAATCAGTCCAGTGGTTTAGGAGAAGATGTGGAAGACCCCAAAAGGACACCATCGAAAAAACACCTATCCTATGTTGGTTCTCCCGTTGCATAAAATATTTGTGCAAAGTTTGGTTGAAATCGGTCCAGTGGTTTAGGAGGAGATGTGGAAGACCCCAAAGAACCCCCCAAAGGACCCCATCGAAAAAAATTCAGAAACCTTCGCGGGCGTGCGCACAACAACTCACCGAAGTTTCATCGCAATCGGATGAATGGTATAGGAACGCATACGGGACAAACAAAGAAACATTCATTTTTATATATAAGACTAGCAGAATACCCGTGCTTCGCTACGGAGTTTCATGTTGTACGTAATAAAAATGTTAGTTTAATTAATAAAGTTCAATTAAAGTAGGTTTCTTAAAAATAAATAGCTGTTGCCCACGACTTCGTTCGCGTGGTCTTCAATTTAATGCGATAATATATTTAGAACAGAATGTATTCTATTGGGTTGCCATAGTAACCAAATCTAATAGTTTTTTAAGACCCCAAAGGACCCCCCCCAGAGGATCGTATCGAAAAAAACACCTGTCCTATGTTGGTTTTCCCGTTGCATAAAATATTTGTGCCAAGTTTGGTTGAAATCGGTCCAGTGGTTTAGGAGGAGATGTGGAAGACCCCAAAGGACCCCATCGAAAAAAACACCTATCTTATGTTGGTTCTCCCGTTGCGTAAAATATTTGTGCTAAGTTTGGCTGAAATCGGTCCAGTGGTTTAGAAGATGTGGAAGACCCCAAAGAACCCCCAAAAGGACCCCATCGAAAAAACACCTATCCTGTGTTGGTTCTCCCGTTGCATAAAATATTTGTGCCAAGTTTGGTTGAAATCGGTTCAGTGGTTTAGGAGAAGATGTGGAAGACCCCAAAGAACCCTCAAAAGGACCCCATCGAAAAAACACATATCCTATGTTGGTTCTCCCGTTGCGTAAAATATTTGTGCCAAGTTTGGTTGAAATCTGTCCAGTGGTTTAGGAGGAAATGTGGAAGACCCCAAGAACCCCCCCCCAAAGGACCCCATCGAAAAAAATTCAGAAACCTCCGCGGGCGTGCACAAAACAACTCACCGAAGTTTCATCGCAATCGGATGAATGGTATAGGAACGCATACGGGACAAACAAAGAAACATTAATTTTTATATATAAGATAGCAGAATACCCGTGCTTCGCTACGGAGTTTCACGTTGTATGTAATGAAAATGTTAGTTTAATTAATAAAGTTCAATTAAAGTAGGTTTCTTAAAAATAAATAGCTGTTGCCCACGACTTCGTTCGCGTGGTTTCAATTTAATGCGATAATATATTTAGAACAGAATCTATTCTATTGGGTTGCCATAGTAACCAAATCTAATAGTTTTTTAAGACCCCAAAGGACCCCCCACAGGATTGTATCGAAAAAAAAACACCTGTCCTATGTTGGTTCTCCCGTTGCATAAAATATTTGTGCCAAGTTTGGTTCAAATCGGTCCAATGGTTTAGGAGGAGATGTGGAAGACCCCAAAGGATCGTATCGAAAAAACATATCCTATGTTGGTTCTCCTGTTGCGTAAAATATTTGTGCCAAGTTTGGTTGAAATCGGTTCAGTGGTTTAGGAGGAGATGTGGAAGACTCCAAAGAACCCCCCAAATGACCCCTACGAAAAAAATTCAGAAACCTTCGCGGGCGTGCACACAACAACTCACCGAAGTTTCATCGCAATCGGATGAATGGTATAGGAACGCATACAGGACAAACAAAGAAACATTAATTTTTATATATAAGATAGCAGAATACCCATGCTTCGCTACGGAGTTTCACGTTGTATGTAATGAAAATGTTAGTTTAATTAATAAAGTTCAATTAAAGTAGGTTTCTTAAAAATAAATAGCTGTTGCCCACGACTTCGTTCGCGTGGTTTCAATTTAATGCGATAATATATTTAGAACAGAATCTATTCTATTGGGTTGCCATAGTAACCAAATCTAATAGTTTTTTAAGACCCCAAAGGACCCCCCCCCAGAGGATCGTATCGAAAAAACATATCCTATGTTGGTTCTCCCGTTGCGTAAAATATTTGTGCCAAGTTTGGTTGAAATCGGTCCAGTGGTTTAGGAGGAGATGTGGAAGACCCCAAAGGACCCCATAAAAAAAAACACCTAGCCTATGTTGGTTCTCCCGTTGCGTATAATATTTGTGCCAAGTTTGGTAGAAATCGGTCCAGTGGTTTAGGAGAAGCTGTGGAAGACCCCAAAGAACCCCCAAAAGGACCCCATCGAAAAAAATTCAGAAACCTTCGCGGGCGTGCGCACAACAACTCACTGAAGTTTCATCGCAATCGGATGAATGGTATAGGAACGCATACGGGACAAACAAAGAAACATTCATTTTTATATATAAGAAGATATAAAAGATAAAAACATAAACATATGAATACAATGTTATTTCCTTATAACTAATTCCAAATGACATTGGGTCATTAAAATGGAACTTCAACAACAGTTTACTATATGATATTAAAATCTTTTTAATGATTATATTATTATTAAATGTCTTTTCATATCATTTTAAATTAATAATATTGGGTTTTACCTCTGTACATCAGAAATCATATATGCTGTGTATTAGCACACTAATAGTCATTTTTGCTTAGATACATTGGTAATAATATGAATTGTCAACTTAAAATACTAATGGCTCACAAATTAAGATAATGATAGGTAGTCAATACTACTCCTATCTGAACTCTATTAATTACCTAGTTTACTGCACTTTGGTTGTTTGTTATGTACACTTGTGTTTACTGATAATTGCTGTTAATTGCCACAGTCCTTTCTGTGTTTAGCAATTATTAGCTTTCACTCATTTTTACTACTCACTGATAGTTTTTTATCACTCTTAAATCTTTTTCACTGATTTATTAGTGTCTATCCCTATCAATGGGGGTTCTATTTAATTTGGTATTTTAACACTATCACCTTGCACTCTCTATGTTTGATTTAAGTGCTACTGGTGGGTATTGCCTACTTAAATTCTCTTTCTCATTTTACAAATGTTCATTATTTCTCTAATTCCCTATCTCTCACTTTACCAGGTTCAATTATACCATTAACAAGTTCATGTCGTATTAGATTGATTTATCATAGTTATTCTCTATTCATTTGGTTAGTGTACCTTTCTAAATTTAAGTTATTGAAATTTAACACTTCTCATTTACATTGCTTGTTTGGGTTTACATTAATAATTATTATTTACAATTATCATTCATTGGTTTCTTTTTCCATTATTTTATTGGATTGTAACATTTCAACCTTTTCTATTATATGTTATTTGTTTGTGTTTTACCATTTCTTTTCATTTCATTTCATTGCATTCATTTTATGGTTTTCACCCTCTCATCTGGTTTCCCTTTATTTGGTCTATCACTGGTGTTCTGGCTGGTTCTACTCATTCACTTCATTTGGTGATGATCCATATATCCTTTCATAGGTGTTAGGGCTGGTTCCAGTTATTCACTTATTTTGTTATAAGTTATATATCCTTGTGTTAGTGTTGGGGCTAGTTCTGCTTTCTCACTTACCATCTATTGGGTTATTATGGTTAAATCGCCATGTATCCTTGTTTTCAACGTTTCCGTCCGTAGCTTGTTACTTTTCTCTTATCAGAGGTTACTTTTATGATTACTTTCATATGCTTGATCGTATTATTATTTTAATTACCCATTCTTTTATCTCTGACTAATCCCTTTTAATCATAGTGTTAAGTATTTAATAATTTATTCTTATCATGTTTCTTCATTAGTGTTTGTTGAAGATATGTACCATTACATATTGCCCTGCCACTAAAATTGATTATTTCAACAAATATCGTTCAGGTTTTTGATTGAAATTATCAATCATTATTTCAATTTATTTTCTTAATCACTGGTTAGTTTTGAGCTATCGGTTCTTACTATGTTATTGAGTGTCAGTATTCTTCTTGATTTTTGTATTATATTTTTGTTTAATGTTCTTATCCCTTTGATATCTAATTCCCTAACATTTCTTCCCTAACATTATATTGAATCGGATCGGAGGGGTACTTTTGACTCCATTGCTCCGCCGTCAATTATACATATGATTGCTGGACTTATCTACAGTCAATCATTAACAAAATTGTATAAGTAGTCTTAGTGCGACTATAAAATTAATATCATTTGTAGGATTCTCCACATTATTATCATTTAGTTTATACAATACATTATTTCAAATTATAATCTTTTTCTTTTATTCACACTCTTTAGCTCTTAGCGATGCGATATTATTAGTGGGTATGATACACATGATCTTTTTATTATTTGTTTTATTTTTCTTCCTTTTTTAACACTAGCTATTTATTAATTGGTTTCAGGACGTTTTTCTTGCGTTTAATAATACTCTTTCATAGAGGATTGGTTATATGTCCCCTTTCTTCTTTGCGTCTTTGGGTCTACGATCTCATATGTGTTATTTTGATTGTCTTTACTTACTATAGAAGGTCCTGTGTAAAGTAGTAATAGCTTCTTGGCTATCCCTTCCATGGTGCTTGGTAATACTCTGTTTCTAAGTAGTATTTGCTCTCCAATCTGATATTGTATGGGTTTCGGTTGCATTTGCTTATATTTTTGTCTGATCTTGTCCGTCTTCTCTAGTATCTTATGGTGGAATTGCACGTTATCGAACTAATATTCTTCTCCATTGGGAAATTGAATTAATGAAGTAATCTCTCTTGGTGGTGGTCTTCGGAACATTGTTGTATATGGTGTTGTTTCAATAAATTGGTGGTGCGATAAATTGATAAAGTTTTCGGCTGCTGGTATGTATTTAGACCACTCACTGTGCTGATCGTAACAATATGTACGGAGGATTCTCCCCACTTCTCTCAAGACTCGCTCTGCAGGGTTGCTGCTTGGATGGTACACTGATGTCTTGTACGTTTTTATTCCATGATTTAGTAAAGTGTTCTTCCATTTATTTCCCTTGAATTGCGTTCCATGATCGGTGATGATGCATTTGGTTGTTCCAACTTCACTAATGTATGGTACTAGTATTAATTTTAAAATTTTTTGGGTAGTGGCACGATTGATGGGGTAAAGCTTTGTGAACCTTGTGTAGTGATCGAACACAATAATGAGGTATTTGTATTGATGCTTCCCTCCACTACGCGGAAATGGTCCGCAAATGTAAACAAAGACTTTCTCCAATTTACAAGAAGTGGTTATAGGTATCATGGTGCCCTCTTTTCTGTCATTGTTGACCTTCACTAGTTGGCAGATGTGACATTGTTTTATGCATTTCCGTACCTTTCTGTTGGCATCTTTCATGTATACATGCTCTTGTAAGGCCTTTACCACTTTTAATGCGCCCATATCTCTCATGATAATCGAGAATTAGGTCTTTCTCTGTGGCTCGAGGTATTGCTATTTTCCAGGTGTTGAATTTATATTGTGTTTTAACGAAAAGTATTCCTTGGTGTTTGCAGTAAAATTGGGATACGTAGTCGTCTTTGTCTGTTAAGCATTGTAGAATTTTGCTTAGTTTGGGATCTTGTTCTTGTTGTCGTTCCATTTCTTTCATGATGTTGGCCAAGTCAGTTCTGCTCTTAATTATGTGGCATATTTTGATAATGGTTTCTTTTCTCCTTCGTACGTCTGGTCTTTAATGTTTACTCTGGACAGGGTATCTGCTACAACATTTTTCTTGCCCGGGATGTATTCCCAATTTAAATTGTATTCCTGTAATACCAAACTCCATCTAGTCAATCTTCCATGACTTAACTTACAATTTCTGAGGAATGATATGGACTTGTCGTCAGTCCTTACAGTAATCGGGTACCCCAATATGTAGGTTCTAAATTTTCCACATGAAAATACAACGCTCAGCAATTCCTTCTCCGTGACATTATAATTTCTCTCACTGCTGTTTAGCACCCTACTTGCGAAACTGATTACACAATGATTCCCCTCTTCATCCTCCTGGTACAAAACGGATCCAAGGCTAACGTCACTGGCGTCGCAATTTAAATAGAATGGTTTGGTGAAATTAGGATGACGTAACATTACTGTCTCAATGAATTTGTTTTTAATAAGTTGGAGTGTTATGTCTTGTTCTACTCCCCACGTCCATTTGTTCTTGGATGACAACTGGTGTGAAAATTTGGCTGTCATTTCAGAATAATTATTTTGGAACTTTCGGTAATAATTGCACAGACCGAGAAATGACTGGAGTTGTTTCTTATTTTTAGGTGTTGGAAACTTCTGTATGCATTCAACCTTTTCTTGTGATGGTGTTATCCCATTTCCAGACAAGTTGAACCCTAAAAATTACACTTCGTCAGCCAAAAATTTGGATTTTTCCAGTTTGAGGGTTATATGGTTGTTTGATAGTTTTTCTAGCACGTACTCTACTTGGTGACAATGTTCGTCCCACACATCTGAAGTTATTAATAAATCATCCACATAGACTGTTGTAAACTGTAATGCATCTGGTCCATAATTTTTACAAATACTGCTACCGAATTCACCAATCCGAAGGGTAATCTTTTGAATTGGTAGTTCCGTCCTTCAAATATAAATGCCATGTATTTTCTACTGGATGGGTGTAACTCGACCTGCCAATAGCCGCAGACAGTATCCCATATACTGATGAATTTGGTCCTATAGAACTTTTTCAGGATCTCTTCTATTTCTCCTGGGGACGTACGATCATTTACTATGTGCTTATTGATCTCACGGGTGTCTAGACATATTCTCACCTTCCCATGTTTCTTTGGAACTGCTGGTGTAGGGTGAGGAGCTTGGTTCAATTATGTCTTCTGCTATTAACCGATTGATCTCTGTTCTCACCGCTTCCTTCAATGAAAATGCGATCGGGTAAGATTTTTTTATCAAGTTGACAGGCTCTCGGAATTGAATTTCGCACTGATAATCTCTGACCTTCCCAGGTGTATCTGAAAATACGTGTTTGTATCTATTATACACTTCTATTAGTTGTTCAGCTTGTTGAACTGTTAATCGTGCATTTGTTTTCTCTCTCTGGAAAGTTGGATTTCTTCGATTTTTTCTTGCCATAGTTCTTCATTTGTCGGTCTCGTCACAAATTCCATTATTCGGTGTCTGTTCCCCAGTATTTTGGTATTTCTGGATATGATACATGGTTTTATTCGGCTGTATTTCATCACTATTGGTTAATTCGGTTCTCCATTGTATGTCACCCTTCTTCAAAATTAGCTTATATTTGCTTAAGTCAATTATGGCTGAGTACTGGCGCAGCATATCGCAACCAATTAGCATCTGGAATGGTAATCCGCTGGCTACCAAGAACGTCATTGTTACTGTTTGTCCGTCGCTCGTCAGTTCGAGTTGTACTTGTTTTCGGACGGTTCTATTTTGTCGTCCGGTTGCTCCGACAAGGACAATGTTGCTGATGGGTAGCGTAAGTATAGTAGTCGTCTTACTTGCTTCTTGGATCTTTTGAAGTTCGATACTGTCGATTAACGAAATATTTGATCCCGTGTCTATCATGATTTGTGTCGGTACTCCGTTAACGTTTGTTGATATATAAGCAATTTCGCTGTGTTTATTATCAGATTGGTTATTACTTTCCTCAAGCAATTCTTCTACAATATTTTTTAAATAGTTGTTTCATACGATCGTAATTGTGCGTTCGTCGTTGGTTTGTGCAACGTTGCGATTTAACCCTATAGACTGGTTCAGTGAGGGTACAAGTAGCTTTTTCACTGCCGCTCCTAGTTTAACGTCGTCTCGGACTGTTCGTCACACCTATCTTGTTGACTTGGCTGACTTCCGCTCGTTGACGGTCAGGGTTCAGGCTGGTTATGAACTTCTTCATATCGGTCACGCCTGTATACCTCTTGGCTACGACTTCGGCCCGTGTTGGATGTATTATCACGTCCGTAGTTGCTATTACTGTACCGGTGTCTGTAGGCATTTCGGTCGGCGCTTCGTCGTCCCTGATAATACGACCTATTTCTCCTGTCACTTTCGGCCCTCACATAATGTACTTGACGATAGCTACGATCTGGGTTGTTACGATTCCTATTGTCATTGTTGTTGCTGTTGAAATTTGGCCGGTTGTAGTTCGTGTTATTCGGCTTATAGGGTTGATGTTGTGGATTATTTGGCCGGTTGTACTGATTGTTTTGATTGTTTGGCCTATTGTTGTTATTATACCCGTTGCTTGGTTGACTGGCCGGATTATTATTTGGTCTATTATGCGATTCGTTGGGGTGGTTATTCGCATTATTGTGGCTACTATAATTTGAGCGGTAATTATTGTTATTAAATTGGTAACCGTTCTAAAAATTTTTGTTATCGCCCCTGTCGACTCCTACGGTAGTATCGCTCCCTTTCATAGTCTTCTAATAGGGCTGCCATGGATTGTATGGTTTTAATTTGACTGCCCAGCTACGCTCTGGAGACACCCTCTTCATAGTGAAAGGCGAGTTTCGTTACTAAACTCTCTTCCGGAATTTTTGGCTCCAAATTCCTTGCCAAACATACTTTTCCCAAGAAATATGCTGTGAAAGTCGTCCCTCAGCTGGTGTCATACCTGCCGAAACATATACTATCTCGCATGATGTTTTGTGTTGCCTCTGACCAGTATTTCCTTTTAAACACGTCTTTAAACTCCTCATAGTTCGTGAGGTCGTGTCTCGTAGCCGTCCACCAATTATCGTTTATGTCATGGAAGTACTCGTCCAAATACCCTCGGATAATGGTCCATCTGTTCTCCCGAGTCTTGGCCAGTTGTTCATCCACTCTCTCTAGGAACTCCATCGGGTTTCGCCTGTATTGTTTGAAATTAATGACTTCCCGGTTGTCCATGTGCTGGTATTGTGACATTATCGGCGGTCTGTTATTAATGACTTCCAGCTCCTCTCTGATTTTGGCTATCTCTCGTTTCTGTATCTCTTCAATTTTTTCTTTATTGTGCTGACCTTGCCCGCGAACTTCGCTTACGGCGGTGTCGATCTCCCAGCATTTCTCTCCAAAGTCTGTCCGTACCTGCGTTATGTTTTGTTCGGTTGCGGTTCGTATGGATTCTATCCGAATCTGGCTATCTTCTTCCAGGTTAGTTATTCGGTCGCCAAAGTCTTCCTTTGTTTGTTGCAGTTCATGGCTCGTATTTACCCATTTTCCGTGTATTTCGGAAATCTATTGTCGTATACCCGTCATTTCCTCCTCAATCTTCTTATTGATCTGTTCATTATTATTTTCAATAGTTCTGCTCAATTCTTCCTTCAACTCATCCAAGTTTTTCTGGTTGTTCTGTTTCAACTCTTCTTTTAAGTTTTCCATGTTCACTGCCATTTTCTTACTATTTTCGGCCATTTGCTGGCTGTTTTTGTCTATTTTTCTTTCATGGTCTTACTGTTCTTGTCTATTTTTTCATTAATTTCCTCCTTATTTTTGTTCAATTCTCCCTTGAATTCCTTCAATTCTCCCTTGAAATCTTTCTTTAATGACGTTATCGCCCTCATTATTTCCAGTAAACTCCCGTCCTCTGGTCGTGCGGGTTTCTCTGGTTGATTCTCTGGCTGCACGGGTTTGACTGGTTCCATGGGAGGTAACATTTGTTCGGCGTCCTCGACCGAAGTCACTTCCTTGTCGCTCACTCTAACTTCTTTTTCGGCCTCCTTCGTCCGTCTCAGTGATGATGCCCTCTTCATCTTGTTCGTCTTCTTTCGTACTTGCCGCTAGATATTATTTTTCTCGTAAATCTAACCTCACTACTTGGTGCGCCACTTTGTAGATAAATCGAATAGTTCGTTATATGTCAACGAGTTTAGTTTGATTATTTAATTTTGGGTTGATTTGAGTTTTAGTGTTTAAATTTGCGAAACTTTATTAAGTCGCACGTCGGAAACGTTCTGTGTGATAAAAGCGTCGTGTAGCTAGTGTGTCCTTACCTGTCCCTTCTCACTCTTTATTTCTTCCCGATAGGGTTAGTTGTTTTACGGTATGGTAGTATTGATTCAAATTGTTCGCCAACTGGCTGGAACTCGAATCTCGCTTGAGTGGGGGAACGTGTTACCAACGTAAAATAATGTTGGTTAATTCTACTAGCTGCTACAAAACACAACATACATAATATATTGAAAATAATTACTGGACAGTTAGGAATGATTCACACTTTTTTATTTGACTTCAGATCTTGTTAATCTTCATTAACGCTTATACAAAATGTGATTAATATAATACGTTTTAGCCTCGGCAATAAATAATCATTCACTCAGCGGAAGGCTGGGTTGGCAATGCAATGTTTTTCTGTCGCCACAATAGACGGCGTTTCTTATTTATACACAATAAATCTGCCAATCAATTCTTTTAAGTACGACAAAGAAGTTTTAAAACAAACTTCAGATTTGTAAGTTTTAAATTCAGTCTAAAGTTTTACATTAGATTCAAAGTTGTGGTGTCAAAAGTGTGTGACGGTGTCATTCGTTTAGTACATAGGTTATATTCAGTTAGTCGGTATTCATAAATTATGTTTTATTTATCAGTCTTTGAAAAAATAATACCATCAGTTTTAGTGAGAGTTCACAGTTTAGTGAGAAAGTTGAAAGAGAATTTATTTCAGAGATTTAATTAATTCAGCAATACTTATCATCAGTTGCTTTGAAGTTGTAACGGGGCGGAAAGGGGTATTTTATTTTGTTGTAAATTTTATTCCATCTTATTAAATATATTTGTGATCGACGCAGAAAGTCCCAGCCGTAAAACGGTTTATGCAAACAAAGGACAGTGGAATGCGATGTGTGTTCGGCAACGCAGTGTAATTCCCAGAATTCCAGTGTTGTGTGATGCAATCAAACGCGCGAACAACAGCACGCGCGCAGAAGGGACGCTAACAAGATGTCAAAAATGGGACAATTTTCTTGCCACGTGGTGGTATGCTGATGGAAGTCTGACAAAAACCACGCCTACCAGAGTCACGTGACTAGGGCCAGTACGATATCTTCAGCCCTTTGGGAGTACTCACAACCCATACTTTGTGTACAGTGACGAACAATTTAACAGAAGAAGGCATTGGTTTCCTGACCAGCAATCCTACGTGGTGGGAGATTGGTGGGTAACGCTCGATCCCAGTTGAAATAACTCTGCTTCCCGGCCGGGAGTGCAAAGAATGCGTGGATATCAAAATTAAATTGTTTTCTGTTAAAGTCCAACAGTTCTTAAAAAATAAACCGTTGAAGTCAGTGAAGTGAACTAATCTAAATTAAGATGTGGTGAAGTGAAGAAAAAAGGGATTTCGGACATATACAAATAACGCGGCACATGGCGACGAGAGGACGACGCTGGTTGGGTAATCCACGACTATCACTAATAATTTCAAATTAAAACAGGGGTTCAAATAAATTAATGATATAAAAATTTAAACTGTATGAATGGAGTGTGGCAAGCTGGGTTCGCCTTACTTAGAAATATAATTAGACTAAGTATATCCTATTGAGAGAAATGTTTTGTTTTATGTATATTTGAGATATTTTATTTTGAGTGAAGAGATAAACAATTTAAATAATTTGAAGTCAAAAAATGAAATAAAGTTTGAATTGTGTGATACAAATGAATTGCGTATGTTACTGAAATAGCCTTAAACCATATTTGCATTTCACAGTTCGTGTAGCGGACCTTGGCTAAATTACGGTAAGTGGGAGATTATTTAATTATTTAAATGTGGGTTAATAAGTAACTTCACAGTTGGCGCTTTGAACAGGAACTCGATTTGTAAAATAAATAAATCGGCACCTACAGATGAATGCAAGTTTGATTTAAAGGTTAAGTAACAGTACGTAAAAAATTACGTAACGTACATAAAACAACAAATCAAGGTTAGATTAAGTATAAGATGTTGTATGTGTAAATTAAGAATTAGTTAACCAAAAAATCAGTAAATTTACAACTTAAAAATGCCAGGAAATGATGAAAACGATGTAAATGAAATAACTAATGTTGACAATTTTGATGAATCAGCTATTATGAATAATTTTGAGGTCCACTCGACTCCAAATGTGGGTCAGGACAATAAAATAGAACTAAACGTTACAAGTGAAACGAATATTACAGATGATTCGGGGATTCAAATAACCCCAAAATTAAATAGGCAAAGTAAAATTAATGATGATGAAGTCAGCTTCACTGATAATAAAACAGAAAGTCGGTCGATACCAGTCCAAGGTAAAAAATCTGACGATAGCTATGAAATGTTTAAAATGATACAAGCAATGATAGAAAAACAGAGTGTAAAGCTAGATGAACAAAAGAATGAAATTAAAAGTGAATTTAACAGTAAATTTGATAAATTAAGCAATGACTTTGATACAAAATTTGATGAACAAAAGAGTAGTTTTGACACCAAATTTGATGTACAGAATAATAAATTTGATGAGTTGAAAAACCAGATTAATGAAATTAATAAGCATTTAGGAAAAACCAATGAAATATTAGAAACTAACTTTAACAGATTAGAACAGAGTATTGAGAGAGTGGTAGAGTCGGTAGAGGAACAAATTAAAAGTAAAGCAACTCAAATAATTAATAACAATGTAAGTGATGACTGTAAAACAAGTGAGAATTATAATGATATGTGTAAAAACATGGTATTAGAGAGTACGGTGATTAATGTTGAGAGTGATAAGGAAGATTTTGTTGAAGTAGAATTTAGTAACGAAGTGTTGTTAGTGAGTGCTGATGAGAGTGAGAGAGAGCGTGAAGAGAGTTTAGGTGAGTATGGAGGGCAAAGGGCAAGTTTTCCCCAAGTTTATGGTGAAACAGAGGTTTCACAAATGTTGTATGAGGACAGAGTGTCCTCCAATGGTTATGTGGGAGACATGGTGTCTCCAAAGGGTCCCTTAAGTTGTTGTAGTGATGTATTTGTATCTGGTAAAGCCAGAAAGTATTTTAGTGGTTTTGTGTTGCCCTTTGCATGGAATGAGATAGTTCAGGGGGGGTTGTGAGGAGTATTTTGAGAGAGAGAGAGAATAATAGAGTTATTTACATTGAGAAGGAGTTACGATGAGTTGAAAGAGAGGGTAGAATTGAAGGAGATAGACGATATGAAATGCTTACCTTGTAGAATAGAGATGGATGATTATGTTGATGTTGTGAGGAATGTAGTGGAAGAAAGTGATGATAAAATAACTTACTGTATGTTGAACAAAATTACTGATGGAGACAGAACTGAAATTACCAATGTAGATGGGTCTTATGAATTAACAAGTAATAATGGTGTTGAATACTATGTTGATAATGGTCATTACAATAATAATAGTATAACTAGTGTGATTAAGGACGATAATTATTATATAAAAATAAGGCTATTGTACGATGATGGTGGTTAAAATAAAAAATAAGTAAATGAACATTTTAAATATTTTAGTTTATGGTTATGACCTTGCTAACTTATGAAATGAAGTGTGGTAAACAGAAGATTAATGATGAAGAATTGTAAATAAATTAATAGTGGAATTAATTGTGTCTATGTTGTAAAATGTATTTAATGTAAACAATGTGTGTATGTAGTAGAAATTGTTCTAATAATAATAATATTATTTTGGCAGACTAAATAAATAACAAGAATAATTACGAAGGTAATAAATGAATTGTAATTGTTGTAATTGGAGTAAAGTAATTAAAATAATTTGTGTTTTTAATAATTGATGGAATTAAAATAATTTGAGATGTTTAAATATTTTTGATTAATTCAAATGTTATATATAGAGATTTTGATGAATTTAAATTATTTGTATGAGATCTAAACGTGATAATCAATAATAAAGGAATTGATGTAAAATGTACTTAGTTATGGAATCTTATGAATGTTATAATGTTGCAGAAGGTACATGGAATTGTGTACGTGATATTGGTGATGAATTGTTTGCAATTTTATGTCAGTAATAGGAAGCAGGTGTGTTGAGTGATGTACTGTAAGTATGAAATTTATAATGCAATTTAAATAGAGTAAAATGTTCAATGTTTAAATAGCAAAGTTTAAATGAATGTTTGCTGTTTAAAAGTTAAAAATGCAGATGAGTCTAAAAATGTTAAACATGCAAAGTAATTAATAAATAACCAAACATATAAGAGTTGACCTTCCGTGAATTGTAGTAATGGTGTCAGTGTGAGCCTTATATGTCTTTTGGTAGTTTCCCCACATTTTGGGCAGTCACGGCTTCACCAAACCCTGACCGTGGATTTATGTAAGTATATTCTAAATTGGTGAACATTGAAATTGACTGGGGGGTAACTCGGGGAAACTACATAACTATGGAACAGCGGCTATCGTCGAAGGTGGCGATAGTGCCGTAATAAGGGTGTGTGAATCATTTTAGTAGGATTACTGGTGTCCTCGGACACCAGTAATACCGAATTTTTATATAACGCTGAACCAAGAACGGTATAGGCAGCGTCTATACCTTATATATGTAAACTTCAGTTCTTGGGGATGCAAATGGATGCCACAGTCCACCAGCAGGAAACAATAGTGTGTGTGGAAAAGGAGCTGGCAGTTACAAGCCAGGGGTATAAGGGGGGACTTTAAGTAACTGATGTAGTAGGAGGGTAGCTGTAAATTCAGTGAGAGGGTGACATCTCTGTAAACAGCGGGCGGTCAGCTTATAACACGACTCTATAGCAGTGGCGTAACTAGGAGCCGCAAGAGCCCGCAATGCGGGGGGGGGGGCCCTGAGCAAAAGAGGGGCCCCGGGCTCCGGCGCCGCACCGTATGTTTTTATTTATTAAATTTTTATTTTTATTACTTTTACTTAACAGTGATAAGAAAGATATATTTTATAAAATCAAAGCACTTTGGCGTTCACGTAGTCACAATAGTTACCAAAATTTCTGGCAGAAACTCCGGCAGGAATGGGGTGACAAGTCCGATGCTGCACACTGGTGCCGATATGGTTCGTATGGTACAGTCGACAAAGTCAAACTGAAATTTGCGCAGTGGCAAAGTGATTCCCGCTCGAGCGATCTTAGCCGAGTACATACAGTCCATTCAATAATTCAGAAAGCAATAGAGCTTTATATATATCATAAAGTAAACATTTATTGTATAAGTAGTTAATTACTTTTCTACCAGTAACTATCCTCTAAAAAAAGATAATCGACATTAAGTTTAAACTCATTCATCATAAGCATGAGGGGATGGGGGCCCCAAAAAAATATTTGCGGGGGGGCCCGTCATTTCTAGTTACGCCACTGCTCTATAGAAAGAGTTGGGGGTTGACAATCCAAAGAGCTGTTCAGTAACTGTTGCTATGACTATGACTCAATGAGTAGCGATGTATGTCCCTATGAGAGCAAAAAGATTTTAAGTACTAGATTTAATGGTAAGGATTTTAAATCCACCAATATTTTATGATGATAACTATGTAGTTTTGTGTATTTGTATTAATTGTATCCCATATGTTAGGGATAAGGATTATAAAAATGTGTCCTTGATGTAATTGTTGAAATGTATCAATAGAAAGGTCATTCACCTGACCTGGAACATCAGCTGATTACTGGTGTTGTATGTGTAATACTTCAGTGCTATGCACAATTTTATCAATGTAATTAAATATTTGAATATAATATTTTCAATGTGTTTAAGAGATTTTGAATTAAATGGTAAAATGAATTGAGATAGTTTTGAATTTTCAAGAGTTAAAAGGTAAGATGTGGTAAAGGTTAGAATTTGGGTGATAATAATGTTTTAAGTAGGGCATTTAAGCCAATCAAATCAATTTTGAAGAGGTGTTAGAGAGAACAATATTATTGTGAATAAACGTAATGTAGAAGTTGAGTATTGATAGTGACATGGGGAAAATTGATAGCTATGGGGAAAATATGTAGAGTAATGAGTGATATATTGAGGTAACAAATGAATGGAGATATTTTGTAGATGAAAGTGATGCGATTAAAGAGTAATTAGATAAGAGGGAAATTTGTAAAGGGGGTGGTGTGATAAGGAGTCGTCAACGAAAAGCGTTGTGGCGGGAGGGGAACCGATATGCGCCGGAAAGGGTTACCTAGGGAGTGTCCAGGAACCAAATGAGGGAATGAGCATTGGGAAGGGAACACATCCTGAGTACAAAGGGGTAGAGAGTATTTTGTTATAAGGGTAGAATGATGCGAAATGAGTTAGAGTAGTAAGTTAGAGGTAGAGAATGGTTGGTAGATGTTTTGATAGATGGGTGTCATACTAGTTAAAGCTGTTAAGTGAGTATTAGAGTCAGAAAGGGGGTAAGATTATATGTAAATGCCAAGTTAGTAAATCAAATCATTCTGAATAACTAAGAGTCACCCAAAGATTGAGAATGAAAATATTAAAGAAAGAAAGTCATAGTTAAAATGAAAAAATAATTGAAACAAGGGACAGATTGTACTAGAATTTGAAAATAAATTAAAGCTGTAAAGTGTGTAATTTTGGTCAGTTGAAATGTAAATTGTATTGTTTATTGTAAGATAATAATAACCACGTTAATTTTGAATGTTCTATTTTATTATGTTGTATTATGTTTGAAGGTAAAAAATTTTAAAGATGTTTCATGTATTTTACAGTGTAGTTTTGTGTAGGGTATATATGTCATGGTCGTTAACTTGACCCAGAGAGATCAGCTGATGACTGATGTTAGAGATAGAACCATTTTCTGATAATTGATTCACACCGTGGTGTTACTTAATTAACTCAAATGATTTTATTTTGAGATTGATAAAAAAAATATTTTGGGAAATTAAAATTTTGTTGAAAAACAAAATTATTTTTTATGCCTGCCATATAAATGAGGTTTTGAGATTCGGAATATATTGTAGTTTATATGTATTACTAGTGTGTTTAGGGAATTATATTGTTTAGTATGTATGTATAACCAAATGTGAGGATAAGTGAATTTATGATTTAGTAAGATGTTCAATTTATGTGTTTTTATGATTGTTAGTAGTTAATGCCGAAGAATAGTAAATTCATAGAAAAGATTTCTGGTATTTTAAGTGGAATTGATGATAATATAACATTTTGATAATGGAAGTAGATTGATTTCTTTGAGTTAACAGAATGTAAATGATTTAAGGAGATTTGCTTGATTATTTTGAGTTGAAATTATAATGTCTAATCGATGAAATACTCAGAGAAGTAATTAAAATTCAAGCATAACATGTTGTAATAAACTTTAAAGCAACAAAGTGGTGTGGAAAGATTATATGCAATAATAATAAGTATGTGTATGCACCCAGTACTTGCCAAAGGCGACCCAGTGTGCAGGTAAGGGGGAACATATCGGTTGAGGATTTGGTATGGTATAAGGCCAGGGTTTTGATCTTGGGGTGGAATGTTAGAAGGTTAGGTGTACAGATGGTGAGTATCTGTTCGATTTTATGGTGTTGGGATCTCAAGTAGAGAAGTCCAGTAATTTCGTTCAGGTGCAGCCATGGTCGCTGAGCTAGGGGGGTAGTTTACCCATAATGTGTTAAGTATTAAAAGGGGGTTGTTGGCGCCATATCCTCACCGATCCTCTTAGGGGTAGCAATGAGAGTTCTTCTGTCTCGACAAAAGACCTCTCATTGGGGGGTTATTGTAATGGGGCGGAAAGGGGTATTTTATTTTGTTGTAAATTTTATTCCATCTTATTAAATATATTTGTGATCGACGCAGAAAGTCCCAGCCGTAAAACGGTATATGCAAACAAAGGACAGTGGAATGCGATGTGTGTTCGGCAACGCAGTGTAATTCCCAGAATTCCAGTGTTGTGTGATGCACTCAAACACGCGAACAACAGCACGCGCGCAGAAGGGACGCTAACAAGATGTCGAAGATAGGACAATTTTCTAACCACGTGGTGGTATGCTGACAGAAGTCTGACAAAAACCACGCCTACCAGAGTCACGTGACTAAGGCCAGTACGATATCTTCAGCCCTTTGGGAGTACTCACAACCCATACTTTGTGTACAGTGACGAACAATTTAACAGAAGAAGGCATTGGTTTCCTGACCAGCAATCCTACGTGGTGGGAGATTGGTGGGTAACGCTCGATCTCAGTTGAAATAACTCCGCTTCCCGGCCGGGAGTGCAAAGAATGCGTGGATATCAAAATTAAATTGTTTTCTGTTAAAGTCCAACAGTTCTTAAAAAATAAACCGTTGAAGTCAGTGAAGTGAACTAATCTAAATTAAGATGTGGTGAAGTGAAGAAAAAAGGGACTTTCGGACATATACAATAAACGCGGCACATGGCGACAAGAGGACGACGCTGGTTGGGTAATCCACGACTATCACTAATAATTTCAAATTAAAACGGGTTCAAATAAATTAATGATATACAAATTTAAACTGTATGAATGGAGTGTGGCAAGCTGGGTTCGCCTTACTTAGAAATATAATTAGACTAAGTATATCCTATTGAGAGAAATGTTTTGTTTTATGTATATTTGAGATATTTTATTTTGAGCGAAGAGATAAACAATTTAAATAATTTGAAGTCAAAAAATGAAATAAAGTTTGAATTGTGTGATGCAAATGAATTGCGTATGTTACTGAAATAGCTTTAAACCATACTTGCATTTCACAGTTCGTCTAACGGACCTTGGCTAAATTACAGTAAGTGGGAGATTATTTAATTATTTAAATGTGGGTTAATAAGTAACTTCAAAAAGTATAGTGTTGGATAGTTAATTTAGGTTGGGTTCATCGATGTTGGTTCTTCATTCTTCAAACATCTTTGGCTTCAGGTACGCCTTGCGTCTTTTTCTTGTTAGTTGACTTATTTTAATAGATCTGGATTTAATTAATCTGGTCCTTGGCCTGGATTGCATGTGTCATCCCCTCATCAGTTAGTTCTTCACTTCATGAAATATGGTCACTTTTACTGTTTCTAAATCAAAATTTGGGCCCTTCACGGCTTGGCGTCTCTCTTCGTGAGCGTCACTATAAGATTCTAACGTTCCTAACCAAAAAATCATCAATATCCTGCTGTTGTCATGGTAACTCAAAGATTCTGATTGGATAAACTCGACTTAAGACCACTGTTAGAAGATTTGAATTTTTATTCAAAAAGGTTACATATCTTCTGATTGCTATTCATCTTCGGTATTCTTTTTTAAGTATTAAATATCATCACCACTGTTTGTATTTTGTTTCAAAGATTAATTTAACATCCCATAAGGTTGGGTTTACTGATGTATTAACATTTGGACAGTTATGTTGATATTATTTAAATACACAGTTTTCTTATTTTACATGATTACTTTAACATTCTCTCTTAATATGATTACTTAATTGTCCTTTATTGTTTACTTGCCTTAGTTTTACTAATGATATGGTTCAATTCTTAAAATTTGTAGTTTTTGTTGTTTTACAGTTAGGCATTTGCCTAGGCCTAAACAGCAATTGGCTATTTTTCTTAATTTACACAGATTACATTTTATTTTCCCCTTGTATAGGTTCTGATTTGTTTTATACACAATTTGTTCATTTGTTGAATGGTTTTATGTCTGTTCTATAGTAATTTTATATTATTTTATTAGTTTCCATATTCTGGCTTGTCTATTGTTATAACTGCTTTTTCAGTATCATTAGATTTGTCTGAATTTATTTTGTTTCTTATTTACTGCTTTTGTTTGTAATTGAATTATTATTTCTTATTCTCTATTACTTAAAATATAACATTTAGGCTTATGGTCTGTATTGTAACGGGACGAATTATGAGGGGTTTTTATTTTATTAAATTTGGGTTCATTTTATTAAAATATTCATAAATTAATTTCCATCTGTGTGGCAAGTCCCCAGTTGAATCTAAAACGTAGTTCAAACAAAGCAACAGTACGCTGTAACTGTTGTGAAACATTTGCAAAAGAATGTGCCAGTCGTCAATTCTACGAACTTTGCGGCTGTGTGAGACCCGCGCCCAAACGCACTACACCAGCATGTGCGCAGACCCACGCCAAGAAGCACAAAACAAAACATGGCTTGTAGGAGAATTTTATCATAAATGTGCGTTTAAGACGGCGGATATAAGCTTAAGTCCCGCCTATTTGTGACGTTGGCCAGTGTACACCAAATATCATCCACGACTACAACACGAAAAAACCATGTGTTGAATGTGTCACCGCTATGGCTACCAAATAGAAGGCATTGCTTTCCGTCCTCTTCAACAAATAGATCGAGGAGTGGGGAACAGATAGACGCTTCCCAGTTCATCACCGAATTCAACCTGCGCAGGTTGCCCGGCAAACCGGGCTTAAAAAAGTAACTTTTAAACATCAAATTACAGTGAGTGCTGTTTAACCAAAATTCAATAGTGAAATCCGTTTTACGGCAGAATGAATTAATAACTTATTTTTGGACAAAGTAACGGAGTTTGAAAGTGATGCAACGCAAAGACGGGGAGACGCCAACTTGCCGGCAGGGTAGATAATCACATTTTAATGGGGTTTTGTTAATAACAGGGCAAATTTTAAATTAGTGTGAATGTTGTGAGTGAGCAGACTGGGCTGTCTGTCTTAAAATAAGGTAAGATGTTAGAGTAATATTATAATTGTAATTGTCGTAATCATGGAGTGAATCACAGAAAAAATATTATGCATTTATTTCATTTTCTAATTTTGGAGAAATAGTCTGACATGAAGTTTTAAAAGTTAAAAAATAAAAAATAATTAATTTCTCTTCACCAAAAAATGAGTTGCGTAAGTTATTCACATAACCTGTAAACCATGCTTGCATTCTAACGTTCGTGTGACGAGACCCTGGTGGAAAACAGTTTAGAAGGTAGGTGAAAAATAAATAATTTTATGTATTTATATTTGTATTAACAGATGTAACTTCACAATGGCGCGTCCGATACAGGGACGAATCTGATTAATTCAACAATTAAAATTCCACACCTACAAAAGATGCAAGCGTGCTTTTAAGGTTAAAGTAGTGAAGGAGAAATACGTAATTTACGCATTGTATATGCAAGATTAAGTTTGTGTTATTAGGAATTAAATTAATTGAAGTAAAGTAACGAGTTTTATAAAATGATAAATAATGGAGAATAATGAGAGTATTAATAATGAAGTCAGCTTCTCTGACAGTCAGACAGAAAGTCAAACAAATACCCACTCAGGTATTCAGACAGAGTCACTATCAGTGGGTGACTGTAATGTAGAAGAATCTGTAATTAGTGCACCGGGAGCGAATTCCACTCCCGTAACAATTAAAACAAGAGAAAAAGAGTTGTCATTAAATGACTTATTTGATCTCATTAACAGTAGATTTGATATGAATAATAATGAACAGAATAGTAAATTTGATGGTATAAATAATCATTTAGACAATAATGATATAAAATTGAATGAAATTAAGACCGAAATTAAAAGTGAATTTAATTGTAAATTTGATGTACTTAAATTTGACATTAATGAGGTAAAAATGAAATGCGAAAGTAGTTGCAACGAATTGAAACGAGATATTGAGAAAATAGTAGAGTCAGTAGGAGAACAGATTAAAAGTAAAAATAATAATGATAATAAAAAAGTAACTAGTGATAACAATAATGTCGAAAATGAGAATATAATTAAAAAAGTGGTATTAGAGAATAAGGTAACAAACGACAACAATGATATTGAAAATGGTAATGTAATTGAAAAGGTGGTATCAGAGAGTGATACGTTGAAAATAGATAGTGAAATAGTAAGTGAGAGAGAGAGAGTAATAGATTATAATGGAGTAGTAATTAGTGTTGATGAATTAGAGAAAGAATGGAAAAAGAGAGTAGATGAATATGTAGGGCAGAGGGTAAATTTTCCCCTTATTTGTGATGAACCAAGGTGTTCAAAAATGTTATTGTTGGAGGGCAAGAGACCCTTATTAATGGAAGATTTGAGTTGTTTCCCTTTTTTGTATAAGTTTGTACCCTCTGTGTGGAATGGTGTTGAAAGTGTGAGATGGTGTTATGATGAGAGAGAGTTAGAGAGAGAATTGTGTGTTGATAGAGAGATAGAATTGTATAAATTAAAGAGAGATTATGATGAGTTGAAAGAAACGTTAGCAGTGGTAAAAATAAATGATATGAAGTACTTACCTGTTAAAATAGAGAGTGAGAATTGTTTTAATTATACATGTTTAAATAATAACAATCTGCCTTATGATGAAAAAATAACTGACTTGATAATGACTATAATTACTAATGGAGACTGGACAGAAATAAATAATGTTGACTTGGTTTATGATTATTGTGGTAAAATGAATGAACTAAAATTTTATAGTTATTACACACAAGATAGCCATATGTGGAATGTAAATAAAATTGAAAATTGTTATGTGAAACCCAGACTAATTTTTGATGATGGAGGCTGAACAGTAAATTCATAAATGGACAATTTCAAATATTTTGTTTTATGGTTCTGACCTGGCAGACTTGGACAATGAAGTGTGATACAATTGAATAAATAATGATGAAGAATTATAAATAAATGTTTAGTGAAATTAATTGTGTGTATTGTAACAAGTATAATGAAAACAATGTGTGTATGTAGTAGAAATTGTTGTGATAATAATAATAGTATTTTGCAGTCTAATTAAATAACAACAATAGTTTTGAAGAAAGTAATAAATGAGTTGTAATTATTGTAATTGGTGGGAGTAATTAAAATGTTGTTTTCAATAATTAATTTAATTAAAATAATTTGAAATGTTTAAATATTTGGATTGATTTAAATGTTATATAATTGAAATTTTCTAATGAATTTAAATCATTTTACAAGATGTGAAGTTGATAAGTAATTAATAAATAAATGTTAAATTGTTTGGTATGAAATAACACTGTTGTTAAATGTTTCAGAGGTTACGTGGAGTTATTGGTGTGTATATTTTGTGTTTATGTCAGTAGGTGAATAATGTACTGTAAGTATAAAATTTATAATACCAATTAGATAGAATAAAATGTTTACAGGTGTGAAAAGATTTTGATTCAATAATGAAAATAATTTGAGATAATAATTTAAAAGGTAATAATAACTGAAATATGATGTAAAATAAATGTTAATAATAAATTTGAAATTTTGAGGAATCTAATTCCAGACAGGGATAAATAATTAAATGATGATGGATAAAAGAGTTAATGAAAATTTCACATTATAATGTTTTATAGAAAGTTTTAATTTAGTTATTAGTGTGCTATCGCTGTGGTGGCATGTGCCACAGTAAATAGCGGAAAGTGTTGGGGGTAATAGAGAGTATTACCTCCATCGGAGGCCAAAATGGCGAAAATGCATGGCACACCCACCCCTTTTTACAATTTTATATTGTACACTGATAAATAGCCGTGCCGTGCAGATTAATGACGAGTGTAACATGCCTGAAAGTAAAGTTGATTTCCTCGACTTTTCGGGCGATTACTGCCTTACCAGCACTAATCGTGGTTTTGGCTAGCGATCAGCTATGGCCATAAATTAAGTTCCTTGACCATAGCTGGCTTGAAATTGGTTTATATTAGAAATTAATGGGGGGTGAAACTAGGGGAAATCCCGGAAACTATGGAGCAGCGGCTGCCACTCTGTTCGAGGAGGAACAGCAAAGCCAGGTGGTAGACCCGCATTAAGGGCGCATAAGTATATAACAAAGATATGTTGATATCTAAATAGTTCAAATGTAACACTGAAGCAAGGACAAGGAGATGTGAAATTCCTCCAACTATGCCGTCCTTGTGGACGCACATGGGCGCCACAGTCCAACAGAAAAAACAATAGTGTGTGTGGCTAGGGGGTTGCTCAGGTTGTAATGGGACAATTTTGAGGGATGTATGTTTTTATTTCATTTAATAACAATATTGAGAGTGATCTGTTTGGACACCCTTTACGGTCACTCAGACAGGCTTGATTGGACACCCTGTATGCAATTCATACAGTCCGTATCAGTCCGTGCTTGGCACAACGATAACAGTGTTGGAATGTCAGCGTATGCGCACCTGCGCGTATCGTCCATTGGGGAGAAGTAACAAAAACTTCGTAACTAACGCCCAACTACAATGGAATGTGGCGGTGAGTGTGTGCTCGTGTGCCGCTATCTGTACTCTCGACACCAAAGTTGATCACCGGAACCAGCTATGTAAGAGCCGCAGCCAATCAGAGCGCGAGCTGATGGAAATGTTTTTTGACCAACGCACCTGTAGCGTCACTAAGTCGACGAAGAACATAGACCACGCGTGGTCGTCTTCAAAAAATCTGTTCGAACTAATTTACGGTCGGCCGACCATATACTAATGTAAATGGTATAAAGTAGTAGAACTAGTGGACGAAGTGCGGTTTCCAAAACCAATGGAACAACAACAATAACAATATTTTTCCAAACTAATAGCGAGTGCAACACGCTATGCGGTCGGTGAGGACTCCTCGACAACATGTAATCGTATCCATCTAAATTCATTATCATTTTATATAAAAGGGGGGTTTTTAAATTTTACAGTATGAGAGGGAGAGAGCGAGCAATATAGTTGTTTAGTTAAGTAGTTTGTCAGTTTTTAAGTTGCAACTAGTTATTTTAGTGTATTGGTCATGTAAAAATAATTCCAAGTTCTTATAATTCTTTAAGAAAAATAATAGTAGTAGTTTGAGTCGAAAATGAATATTAAGTAATGTCAGGAAACAAATAAAATACCATTTTTATTGTGCTTGCAAAATATGTGTTTGTCATTGCATTGCCTGTTGTTTTTCTCTGCCTAAGTACATCAGACGACACCCTGGTAAATAACTCGAATTTACTTAGTAAAGGTAAGTGATTTGGAATTTCATAATTTTAAACAACAAGAAACATGTGCAACCTCAGTTGGTACCCTAAAAATGGGACAAAATCCAATATTTCAATAACTTAATTAAGTCGTAACGTTTTAAATGGCGCCCGAACAGGGACCTTGTAAATTAAATTAAATGAATTTACAAGCTGGTCGAAAATGGCAGAGAAAAATAAGAATGCAGATTTAGGTGAAAGGGTAGAGGAATCTATTTTAAACGTTACTTAAGACAATTTAATTTCAACAAACGAAAGTAGTGATGAGAATGTACAATTAGAATTACCAAATGTAATTGAAACGGTAAATGTTGAATGTAGTAATAAGAGCGATAATGCAAATATATTTAACCAATTAGCATTGATGATGGAGATGATGTCAGGAATGAATGATAAACTTGACAAACAAGACGAGAAAATGAAAACAGAAAATAATAAATTAAAAACTGAAATCAAATCGGAAATAAATTCTGTAAATATTAAACTTACTGAATTAAATAACGAATTCATGAACGTGAGGAGCGAATTGAGAGCGAGTGAAATAAATATGAATAACAAATTAGAAAGTATGAATAAAACTATTGCGAGCATGAGAGGTGAGATAATTATAAATATAAATAATATTCAAGACGAAATAAACGAAAGTAGAACGCGGAAGGAGGAGGTAGAAAATAACACGGTTACGAGTGATTATGACGAAATAACAGACGACCAGAGTAATAATAAAATAACAAATAATTACGAAAATGAATTAACAACCGATAGTAGTAAGATAGTTGAAAACGAGATATATAAAAATAATACAGTGAAAATAATTAGCAATCATAATAATATAGAAACAGTGAGAGAGAGAGGAGAGAGTGTTTGTAAGTTACAGAGAGATTTAGATAGAGAGTTGTGTGTTGAGAGAGAGATAGAATTGTATAAATTAAAGAGAGATTATGATAAGTGGAAAGTGTGTTTAAACAATAATAATTTAATGTATGATGAAAGAATAACTGACCCAATATTGAAGATAATTACTAATGGAGACTTGAAAGAAATACATTATGTTGACTTGGTTCATGATTATTGTGATAAAACGAATGAATTTGAGTTTTATGGTTATGATACACAAGATAGCCACATGTGTGTAAATGAAATTGAAGATTGTTATTTGCAACAAAGATTAAATTTTGACGATGGAGGGTAAACTATAAAGCAATAAATGGACAATTTTAAATATTTTGTTTTATGGTTTTGACATCGCAACCTTGGACATTGAAGTGTGATATAACTGAGTAATCAATGATGGAGAATTGTAAATAAATGTGTAGTGAATTTAATTGTGTATTGTAAAATGTTAGGTAAACAATGTGTATGTAGGTAATTGTTGTAATAATAATATTAATATTTTGCAATCTAAATAAATAACAAAATTACTTTTGAAGACAGTAGTTAGCGAATTGTAATTGTTTTGATAGCAATGGAACTTGTATTTTCAATAATGGATTTAATTAAAATAATTTGAAATGTTTAAATATTTTTGATTGATTCAAAGGTTATATAATTGAATTTTTTGATGGATTTAAATTATTTTACGAGATGTGAATTTGGTAATTAATTGTTAAATTGTTTGATTTGGAATAACCTTTTTGTGGAATGTTTCAGAGGTTACTTGGAGGTATTGGTGTGTATGGTGTATATATTTTGTGTATGTCAGTATGTGAATAATGGACTGTAAGTATAAAATTTTATAATACAAGTCGGAGATAATAAAATGTTTACAGGTGTAACTCAAAGGAAAGAATTTTAACTTCAATAATGAAAATAACTTGAGATAATAATTTAAAAAATAATAATAACTGAAAGTTGATGCAAAATAAATGTAAATAATAAATTTGAAAATTTTAAGGAATCTAATTGTAGAAAGTGATGAATGATTTATGGATAAAAGAGTTAATGAAAATTTCATATTATGTTTTATATAAAATTTTAATTTAGCTATTAGTGTGCTATTGCTGGGGGGCATGTGCCCCAGTAGATAGTGGAATGGGTTGGGGGTAACAGGGAGTGTTACCTCCATCGGAGGCCAAAAGGGCGAAAATGCACGGCACACCTTTTGTACAATTGTATATTGTACCATGATAGACTTTCGTGCCGTGTATCTAGTGACAAGTATAACATGCTTGAAGGTAGAGTTTGATTTCCCCGACTTTTCGGGCGATTACTGCCTTACCAGCACTAATCGTGGTTTTGGCTAGCGGTCAGCTATGGCCATAATCAAGTCCCTTGACCATAGCTGGCTTGAAATTGGTCTATATTAGAAATTAACAGGGGGTGAAACTAGGGGAAATCCCGGAAACTATGGAACAGCGGCTGCCACTCTGTCCGAGGAGGGACAGCAGAGCCAGATGGTAGACCTGCATTAAGGGCACGTAACTATAAACCGAAGGTATGTTGATATCTAAAAATCTTTAAAATGTAACGCTAAAGCAAGGACAAGGAGATGTTCAATTCCTCCAACTATGCCGTCCTTGTGGAGGCCAATGGGCGCCACAGTCCAACAGAACAAAACAATAGTGTGTGTGGTTTGGGGGGTTGCTCAGGTGAGCAATGAATTTAAATTTTATAAATGAAAGATGATAACTCATTTCTGCACTAACTAAACGCTCGTTGTACGATTTGATAAAGAGGTGTTCATATGTTTATTATACTATGTTTCTTCTGTCACATAAATGTATTATTTTATTATGTTAGAGATAAGGATTGATAAAATATGTGATTTATATAATTTTGAAATGTGTTGGTGGTAAGGTCACTCACCTTGCTAAGAAAATCAGCTGATCAGCTGTAGAATAGCACTTATGAATGATTTGCAATTTTTTCAAGTTAGTATAAATAATGAAATCACCCAAACTAATGGAGAATGAGAACAGTAAAGAAAAGAGGGTTATAGTAAAAATATAAAATTTTGATTGAAACAAGTGACAATTTTAATAGAATTTGAAAATGTAAAGTTGTAAACTGTGTAATTTTGGATTAATTTAAATATCAATTTTACTGTTAATTATAATAATACTTTGTTAATTTTAGATGTCTTATTTTATCATGTTTTTGTGTTTAAAAGATAGTATTTTAAAGAGGTTCAATGTATTTTCTGATGTAACTTATGTATAACTTATGTAGGTCAAGGTTCTGACTTGACCCAGTTTTATCAGCTGATGGGTGATGTTCTATACTAGACCCGTTTTGGCAATGAAGTAATGCCACTTTTAATGCTTAATGGATTTAAATAATTTTAAATTTTTTCGAAATAAATAAAGAATAAAATTTTGATAAATTTAAATTTTTTTGGAAAAAAAAAATTTTTGATTCTCTGTGCCTGCCATCTGATTGATGTTTTGACTTCTGATTATATTATTGTTTAGGTGTAGTACTAATTTTTTTATGGAATTGTATTGTGTAGTATGTAGGTATAATCAAATGTTAGGACAAATGAGTTTGATTTAACAATGAATATTTTTGAATTTAAAAAATGTATTGACAAGTATGTGTATGATAAGGCGACCCAGTGTGCATGATAAGGGGGAACATATCGGTTGAGGATCTGGCATGGAGTAAGGCCAGGGATTTGGAGTTTGGGGTGGCATGTTAAAAGGCGAGGTGCGCTGTGGTGCGTGTCTGTTCGATTTTATGGTGTTGGGATCTCGTATAGAGAAGTCCAGTGATCTCGTTCGGATGCGGCCATGGTCGCCGAGCCAAGGGGGTAGTTTACCCATGATGTATAAGAGCAAATGGGGGGTTGTTGGCACCATATCCTCACCGATCCTCTTAGGGGTTTAGCAATGAGATTTCTTCTGTTTCGGCAGAAGATCTCTCATTGGGGGGGGTATTGTAATGGGACAATTTTGAGGGATGTATGTTTTTATTTCATTTAATAACAATATTGAGAGTGATCTGTTTGGACACCCTTTACGGTCACTCAGACAGGCTTGATTGGACACCCTGTATGCAATTCCGTATCAGTCCGTGCTTGGCACAACGATAACAGTGTTGGAATGTCAGCCTATGCGCACCTGCGCGTATCGTCCATTGGGGAGAAGTAACAAAAACTTCGTAACTAACGCCCAACTACAATGGAATGTGGCGGTGAGTGAGTGCTCGTGTGCCGCTATCTGTACTCTCGACACCAAAGTTGATCACCGGAACCAGCTATGTAAGAGCCGCAGCCAATCAGAGCGCGAGCTGACGGAAATGTTTTTTGACCAACGCACCTGTAGCGTCACTAAGTCGACGAAGAACATAGACCACGCGTGGTCGTCTTCAAAAAATCTGTTCAAACTAATTTACGGTCGGCCGACCATATACTAATGTAAATGGTATAAAGTAGTAGAACTAGTGGACGAAGTGCGGTTTCCAAAACCAATGGAACAACAACAATAACAATATTTTTTCAAAACTAATAGCGAGTGCAACACGCTATGCGGTCGGTGAGGACTCCTCGACAACATGTAATCGTATCCATCTAAATTCATTATCATTTTATATAAAAGGGGGGTTTTTAAATTTTACAGTATGAGAGGGAGAGAGCGAGCAATATAGTTGTTTAGTTAAGTAGTTTGTCAGTTTTTAAGTTGCAACTAGTTATTTTAGTGTATTGGTCATGTAAAAATAATTCCAAGTTCTTATAATTCTTTAAGAAAAATAATAGTAGTAGTTTGAGTCGAAAATGAATATTAAGTAATGTCAGGAAACAAATAAAATACCATTTTTATTGTGCTTGCAAAATATGTGTTTGTCATTGCATTGCCTGTTGTTTTTCTCTGCCTAAGTACATCAGACGACACCCTGGTAAATAACTCGAATTTACTTAGTAAAGGTAAGTGATTTGGAATTTCATAATTTTAAACAACAAGAAACATGTGCAACCTCAGTTGGTACCCTAAAAATGGGACAAAATCCAATATTTCAATAACTTAATTAAGTCGTAACGTTTTAAATGGCGCCCGAACAGGGACCTTGTAAATTAAATTAAATGAATTTACAAGCTGGTCGAAAATGGCAGAGAAAAATAAGAATGCAGATTTAGGTGAAAGGGTAGAGGAATCTATTTTAAACGTTACTTAAGACAATTTAATTTCAACAAACGAAAGTAGTGATGAGAATGTACAATTAGAATTACCAAATGTAATTGAAACGGTAAATGTTGAATGTAGTAATAAGAGCGATAATGCAAATATATTTAACCAATTAGCATTGATGATGGAGATGATGTCAGGAATGAATGATAAACTTGACAAACAAGACGAGAAAATGAAAACAGAAAATAATAAATTAAAAACTGAAATCAAATCGGAAATAAATTCTGTAAATATTAAACTTACTGAATTAAATAACGAATTCATGAACGTGAGGAGCGAATTGAGAGCGAGTGAAATAAATATGAATAACAAATTAGAAAGTATGAATAAAACTATTGCGAGCATGAGAGGTGAGATAATTATAAATATAAATAATATTCAAGACGAAATAAACGAAAGTAGAACGCGGAAGGAGGAGGTAGAAAATAACACGGTTACGAGTGATTATGACGAAATAACAGACGACCAGAGTAATAATAAAATAACAAATAATTACGAAAATGAATTAACAACCGATAGTAGTAAGATAGTTGAAAACGAGATATATAAAAATAATACAGTGAAAATAATTAGCAATCATAATAATATAGAAACAGTGAGAGAGAGAGGAGAGAGTGTTTGTAAGTTACAGAGAGATTTAGATAGAGAGTTGTGTGTTGAGAGAGAGATAGAATTGTATAAATTAAAGAGAGATTATGATAAGTGGAAAGTGTGTTTAAACAATAATAATTTAATGTATGATGAAAGAATAACTGACCCAATATTGAAGATAATTACTAATGGAGACTTGACAGAAATACATTATGTTGACTTGGTTCATGATTATTGTGATAAAACGAATGAATTTGAGTTTTATGGTTATGATACACAAGATAGCCATATGTGTGTAAATGAAATTGAAGATTGTTATTTGCAACAAAGATTAAATTTTGACGATGGAGGGTAAACTATAAAGCAATAAATGGACAATTTTAAATATTTTGTTTTATGGTTTTGACATCGCAACCTTGGACATTGAAGTGTGATATAACTGAGTAATCAATGATGAAGAATTGTAAATAAATGTGTAGTGAATTTAATTGTGTATTGTAAAATGTTAGGTAAACAATGTGTATGTAGGTAATTGTTGTAATAATAATATTAATATTTTGCAATCTAAATAAATAACAAAATTACTTTTGAAGACAGTAATTAGCGAATTGTAATTGTTTTGATAGCAATGGAACTTGTATTTTCAATAATGGATTTAATTAAAATAATTTGAAATGTTTAAATATTTTTGATTGATTCAAAGGTTATATAATTGAATTTTTTGATGGATTTAAATTATTTTACGAGATGTGAATTTGGTAATTAATTGTTAAATTGTTTGATTTGGAATAACCTTTTTGTGGAATGTTTCAGAGGTTACTTGGAGGTATTGGTGTGTATGGTGTATATATTTTGTGTATGTCAGTATGTGAATAATGGACTGTAAGTATAAAATTTTATAATACAAGTCGGAGATAATAAAATGTTTACAGGTGTAACTCAAAGGAAAGAATTTTAACTTCAATAATGAAAATAACTTGAGATAATAATTTAAAAAATAATAATAACTGAAAGTTGATGCAAAATAAATGTAAATAATAAATTTGAAAATTTTAAGGAATCTAATTGTAGAAAGTGATGAATGATTTATGGATAAAAGAGTTAATGAAAATTTCATATTATGTTTTATATAAAATTTTAATTTAGCTATTAGTGTGCTATTGCTGGGGGGCATGTGCCCCAGTAGATAGTGGAATGGGTTGGGGGTAACAGGGAGTGTTACCTCCATCGGAGGCCAAAAGGGCGAAAATGCACGGCACACCTTTTGTACAATTGTATATTGTACCATGATAGACTTTCGTGCCGTGTATCTAGTGACAAGTATAACATGCTTGAAGGTAGAGTTTGATTTCCCCGACTTTTCGGGCGATTACTGCCTTACCAGCACTAATCGTGGTTTTGGCTAGCGGTCAGCTATGGCCATAATCAAGTCCCTTGACCATAGCTGGCTTGAAATTGGTCTATATTAGAAATTAACAGGGGGTGAAACTAGGGGAAATCCCGGAAACTATGGAACAGCGGCTGCCACTCTGTCCGAGGAGGGACAGCAGAGCCAGATGGTAGACCTGCATTAAGGGCACGTAACTATAAACCGAAGGTATGTTGATATCTAAAAATCTTTAAAATGTAACGCTAAAGCAAGGACAAGGAGATGTTCAATTCCTCCAACTATGCCGTCCTTGTGGAGGCCAATGGGCGCCACAGTCCAACAGAACAAAACAATAGTGTGTGTGGTTTGGGGGGTTGCTCAGGTGAGCAATGAATTTAAATTTTATAAATGAAAGATGATAACTCATTTCTGCACTAACTAAACGCTCGTTGTACGATTTGATAAAGAGGTGTTCATATGTTTATTATACTATGTTTCTTCTGTCACATAAATGTATTATTTTATTATGTTAGAGATAAGGATTGATAAAATATGTGATTTATATAATTTTGAAATGTGTTGGTGGTAAGGTCACTCACCTTGCTAAGAAAATCAGCTGATCAGCTGTAGAATAGCACTTATGAATGATTTGCAATTTTTTCAAGTTAGTATAAATAATGAAATCACCCAAACTAATGGAGAATGAGAACAGTAAAGAAAAGAGGGTTATAGTAAAAATATAAAATTTTGATTGAAACAAGTGACAATTTTAATAGAATTTGAAAATGTAAAGTTGTAAACTGTGTAATTTTGGATTAATTTAAATATCAATTTTACTGTTAATTATAATAATACTTTGTTAATTTTAGATGTCTTATTTTATCATGTTTTTGTGTTTAAAAGATAGTATTTTAAAGAGGTTCAATGTATTTTCTGATGTAACTTATGTATAACTTATGTAGGTCAAGGTTCTGACTTGACCCAGTTTTATCAGCTGATGGGTGATGTTCTATACTAGACCCGTTTTGGCAATGAAGTAATGCCACTTTTAATGCTTAATGGATTTAAATAATTTTAAATTTTTTCGAAATAAATAAAGAATAAAATTTTGATAAATTTAAATTTTTTTGGAAAAAAAAAATTTTTGATTCTCTGTGCCTGCCATCTGATTGATGTTTTGACTTCTGATTATATTATTGTTTAGGTGTAGTACTAATTTTTTTATGGAATTGTATTGTGTAGTATGTAGGTATAATCAAATGTTAGGACAAATGAGTTTGATTTAACAATGAATATTTTTGAATTTAAAAAATGTATTGACAAGTATGTGTATGATAAGGCGACCCAGTGTGCATGATAAGGGGGAACATATCGGTTGAGGATCTGGCATGGAGTAAGGCCAGGGATTTGGAGTTTGGGGTGGCATGTTAAAAGGCGAGGTGCGCTGTGGTGCGTGTCTGTTCGATTTTATGGTGTTGGGATCTCGTATAGAGAAGTCCAGTGATCTCGTTCGGATGCGGCCATGGTCGCCGAGCCAAGGGGGTAGTTTACCCATGATGTATAAGAGCAAATGGGGGGTTGTTGGCACCATATCCTCACCGATCCTCTTAGGGGTTTAGCAATGAGATTTCTTCTGTTTCGGCAGAAGATCTCTCATTGGGGGGGGTATTGTAATGGGACAATTTTGAGGGATGTATGTTTTTATTTCATTTAATAACAATATTGAGAGTGATCTGTTTGGACACCCTTTACGGTCACTCAGACAGGCTTGATTGGACACCCTGTATGCAATTCCGTATCAGTCCGTGCTTGGCACAACGATAACAGTGTTGGAATGTCAGCCTATGCGCACCTGCGCGTATCGTCCGTTGGGGAGAAGTAACAAAAACTTCGTAACTAATGCCCAACTACAATGGAATGTGGCGGTGAGTGTGCGCTCGTGTGCCGCTATCTGTACTCTCGACACCAAAGTCGATCACCGGAACCGGCTATGTAAGAGCCGCAGCCAATCACAGCGCGAGCTGAAGGAAATGTTTTTTGACCAATGCACCTGTAGCGTCACTAAGTCGACAACGAACATAGACCACGTGTGGTCATCTTCAAAAAATCTGTTCGAACTAATTTACGGTCGGCCGATCATATACTAATGTAAATGGTATAAAGTAGTAGAACTAGTGGACGAAGTGCGGTTTCCAAAACCAATGGCACAACAACAATAACAATATTTTTTCAAAACTAATAGTGAGTGCAACACGCCATGCGGTCGGTGAGGACTCCTCGACAACATGTAATCGTATCCATCTAAATTCATTATCATTTTATATAAAAAGGGGTTTTTAAATTTTACAGTATGAGAGGGAGAGAGCGAGCAATATGGGTCGTCTTAGTAGTTTAGTTACATAGTTTGTCAGTTTTTAAGTTTCAACTAGTTATTTTAGTGTATTGGTCATGTAAAAATAATTCCAAGTTCTTATAATTCTTTAAGAAAAATAATAGTAGTAGTTTGAGTCGAAAATGAATATTAAGTAATGTCAGGAAACAAATAAAATACCATTTTTATTGTGCTTGCAAAATATGTGTTTGTAATTGCATTGCCTGTTGTTTTTCTCTGCCTAAGTACATCAGATGACACCCTGGTAAATAACTCGAATTTACTTAGTAAAGGTAAGTGATTTGGAATTTCATAATTTTAAACAACAATAAACATGTGCAACCTCAGTTGGTACCCTAAAAATGGGACAAAATTCAATATTTCAATAACTTAATTAACTCGTAACGTTTTAAGGTGAGCAACGAATTCAAATTTTATAACTTAAAGATGATAACTTATTTTTGCACTAATTAAACGCTTGTATTATGATTTGATAAATAGGTGTTCATATGTTTATTATACTGTGTTTATTCTGTTTTATAAATGTATTATTTTATTGTGTTAGAGATAAGGATTGATAAAAATATGTATTTCATATAATTTGTATAATTTTGAAATGTGTTTATAGTAAGGTCATTCGCCTTGCTAAGAAAATCAGCTGATCCGCTGTAGAATGTCACGTATAAGTTGTTTGCTAATTTCCAAGGTAACTAATGGGTGAATATAATGCTTTTAATGTGTTAAAGATTTTATTTTACTGATGAAAATAATTTGATATACAGTGGAAATCGTTTAACGCGAAAACGGTTACCACAAAATATTGGTTAACACGAAATACCACTCGGGTACCGATCGCCGTTTGTTATGTACAGTGTATTATTTGTACGGTAAACACGAAAGGTTTACCTGAAAAATATCGGTTAACACGAAAAATTTTTATTAAAAATAATTTTTTTTTGGCTGGCTTTTAAGTAACTGCATACAAAATAAAGCCACACAAGTACGCCTAAAAGCTTGTTTTCGATGTAAAGGAATCCATTCTTCATCTCTAAAAGAGAAAGAGCAGGTAGTGACCATAGTTTGTTTTGTCTACCCTGTTTTGTTTTTGTCTTCAGTACCAAGTTCTATTTACAGTACGTACTGTATACAGTGTACCGTTGTTTACGAGAAACCATAGCCTCTCCTTCAGCACCAAATGTGTTGTTCATTGACCGCAAATAAACCGTTATCGCTTACATTAACTACCTACTTTATAGGGTGTGGTGAGTTCAGTTGTTGTATTCTGTGCGTGTACAGCGGTGGTAAAGTTTGCGGTACAGTACCGATAACATTTTATTGTAAAAAATTTACTCAGTTGTGAGGATTATCTGTTTACTTTTTTACTGTACAAACTTCTTAGTCTTTTACAGCCAGTTAAGTGACGTTAAGCGTGTGACGTGTACTGTTAAGTGAAGTTACGCTTTCGTAAATTTCGTTTTTGCAGTCCAGAAGTAAAATGGAGAAGAAAGTGCGTAAACAAAGTGCCCTCTCTTTAGAAAAAAAAGTTGAACTCCTCCAAGCTGTTAATAAGGGTATTCGAACTAAAACAGAAATCTGTAAAACATTTGGTATACCAAACTCGACGTTATCCACGATTATAAAAAATAGAGATAAAACTTTAGAACTGTATGAGTCGGGCAAGTTTGAACCAGGCAGAAAACGTTTCCGTAAGGCAAACCACGAAAACTTAGAGGCTGCTCTTCTTGTTTGGTTTAAGCAAGCAAGATCACAAGATGCTCCTATTTCTGGACCACTACTGATGGAGAAAGCAAACGTTTTTGCTGAACAGATGAACTTAAATTTCACTGCAAATCCTGGCTGGCTAGAAAGGTTTAAAAAACGAAATGGCATAACCTTTAAAAACATCTGTGGCGAATCAGGACAGGTGTCACAAGAAATGACATCATCGTGGTTGCAATCTACACTGCCTGCAATTTTAAAAGACTATCCACGTAAGGATATTTTCAACGCCGATGAAACAGGACTATTTTTCCGTTGTATGCCCGATAAAACACTTTCATTCAAAGGGGAGCAGTGCTCTGGTGGTAAAAAGTCCAAAGAGAGAGTGACAGTCATGGTAGGTTGCAATGCTGATGGGTCAGAAAAACTTCCGTTACTTGTTATAGGAAAAAGTTTAAAGCCGCGCTGTTTTAAAAATGTTAAAAAGTTGCCAGTAGAATATAGAGCTAACAAACGAGCGTGGATGACATCTAAAATTTTTACCGAATGGCTGGTTTCGTTAGAAAAACATTTCACTTCTCAGAAGAGGAAAATTGTGTTAATTATTGACAACTGTCCTGCCCACCCATGTGACCTAAAATTGATGGCAATTAAACTTGTTTTTCTACCACCGAACACGACTAGTGTCCTACAACCTTGTGATCAAGGTATTATTCAAAATTTAAAATTTCAGTATAGAAAGTTACTTCTGCGGAAATACTTGGCCACTATTGAGGGGAAAGAAGATTTCTGTGTAAATGTTCTGGATGCTTGTAACTTGTTAAGAACAGCGTGGAACCTCGTGACGCCTACAACAATTCAAAATTGTTTCGCTCATGCTCGATTCATTTTGAATTCAGAAACTGAACAACCCGAAGGAAATGAAATTGATCCTACACTATCTGAAATGTTTAATCGTGTGTCATCTGTATTAAATGTTTCAATTTCTCTAAATGAGTATGTGACTGTCGACGAGAACGTAACTACGGCTCCCGTATTAACAGATACCGATATCGTGGAAACAGTGCAAGTTGACAACTGTGAAGGTGATGATAGTGACGACGAACTTGACACGGAAAATGATAGTGAAAATGTTCCTACCGCTACCGATATGCTTTCGTTGCTGAGCCGTGTTCGTCGATATTTTGAAGCCAACTCGGAAGGTGAAATGTTTGAACATGTTGATAAATTAGAACAATTTGTTGAAAATAAAATAGTGCAAAAGAAAATAATGGATTATTTTAAATAAAGATAAACACGAAAACTACGGTAAAGTTGAAAGACATACAGTAGTCTATAAGAAAACCTAAATCATAGGACTAAATTTAGAACAGCTAATAATAATTTTAAGAAAAATTAACAATAATAAACCATGAGGATAAATAAAAGGTTGTATTTGTTGCATTTTACTAGACAGTACAATAAATAAGCTACAGTACACTATTTGTTCACTTCCTCATTTTGTTTCACTTTTTGTTCGCTTAACGCGAAATTCGGTTTACACGAAAAAAATAACTGGTCCCCGTCATTTCGTGTTAACCGATTTCCACTGTAGTTGAGAATATTAAATGATTTGTAAAAGATAGTAAAAGGTAGATTTTGGGCGATTAATATTTTGTTGGGACATGTAGATCAGTCCATGCTGAGTTTAAAGTGGTAATGGAGATGAATAAATATTGTTATGAATAATGTAATGTAGAATTTGAGAAGTATTGATAGTGACACAGTAGATATGGGGAATATATGTAGAGCAATGATTGATATATTGATGTAATAAATAAATGATGATATTTTGTTGTAATCGAAGTGATGCAATGAGAATGGTAATTATAGTTGATGGGAATTTTGTAAGAGGGGGTAGTGTGGTAGGAGTCCGCAACAAAAGGGTTGGGACGGGAAGGGACCGTTTAGCGCCGGAAAGGGTTGCCTTAGGTAGAATCCAGGGACCAACATAAGGGAATGAGCTTTTGGGGGGGGGGGAACACACATCCTGAGTACAAAGGGTTAGAGAGTATTTTTTTTTATATAAGAGTAGAATGATGCGAATTGAGTTGAGTAGTAAGTTGGGTTTAGAGATTGTTTGATAGATGTTTTTGATAGAGATGGGCGTCATGTTAGTTAAAGCTGTTAATGAGTATTAGAGTCAGAGGGGTAAAGATTATATATGTATACATGCCAAGTGGTATATCACGTTAGTATGAATAATTAAATCACCCAAACTAATGGAGATTGAGAATAGTAAAGAAAAGAGTCATAGTAAACATATAGAATTTTAATTGAAACAAGTGACAATTTTAATAGAATTTAAGAATAAAGTAAAGTTGTGAAATATGTAATTTCGAGCAATTTAAATGTCAATTTTATTTGCTAATTGTATTAATACTATGGTAATTTTCAATGTCTTATTTTATTATGTTTGAAGGTAAAAAAATGTTAGAGATGTTTAATGTATTTTCTGATGTAGCTTATGTATAACTTATGTAGGTCAAGGCTCTTGACTTGACCCAGTTTGATCAGCTGATGGGTGATGTTCTATACTAGACCCGTTTTGGCAATGAAGTGATGCCAATTTTGTTTCTTAATTAATTTAAATAATTTTAATATTGAGAAAAAATATATTTTAATAAATTTAAATTTTTCTGGAAAAAAAAATTTTTTGATGTGCCTGCTATCTAATTGATGTTTTTGGATTTTGATTATATTATTGTTTGTGTGTATTAACAGTGTTATTGAATTACATTGTTTAGGATATATGTCTAATCCAATGTTAGGATAAGGAAGTTCATGTTTTAATTAAATGTTCCATTTATTTGTTTTCTAAGTATTAATAGCAACGAAGAGAATTAATCAATTCAGATAAAAGATTTTACTTTTGATTTTGATGAAAATAGCTGTTTGACTTTAACTTAAATAAATTTTTGGAGGTAAGAATGAAATTTTGGCTAGGATGTAGTTATAAGTGTGTGTACGAGCCAGTAACTGCCAAAGGCAGCCCAGTGTGCATGATAAGAGGGAACATATCGGTTGAGGATCTGGCATGATATAAGACCAGGGATTTGGATTTTGGGGTTGCATGTTAGAGGGTTAGGTGCGCTGTGATGCGTGTCTGTTCGATTTTATGGTGTTGGGATGTCGCATAGAGAAGTCCAGTGATCTCGTTCAGATGCGGCCATAGTCGCCGAGCCAGGGGGGTTGTTTACCCATGAAGTATAAGGACCAATGGGGGTTTGTTGGCACCATATCCTCACCGGTCCTCTTAGGGGTTTTAACAATGAGATTTCTTCTGTTTCGACAGAAGACCTCTCATTGGGTGGGTATTGTAACGGGACGAATTATGAGGGGTTTTTATTTTATTAAATTTGGGTTCATTTTATTAAAATATTCATAAATTAATTTCCATCTGTGTGGCAAGTCCCCAGTTGAATCTAAAATGTAGTTCAAACAAAGCAACGGTACGCTGTAACTGTTGTGAAACATTTGCAAAGGAATGTGCCAGTCGTCAATTCTACGAACTTTGCGGCTGTGTGAGACCCGCGCCCAAACGCACTACACCAGCATGTGCGCAGACCCACGCCAAGAAGCATAAAACCAAACATGGCTTGTAGGAGAATTTTATCATAAATGTGCGTTTAAGACGGCGGATATAAGCTTAAGTCCTGCCTATTTGTGACGTCGGCCAGTGCACACCAAATATCATCCATGACTACAACACGAAAAAACCATGTGTTGAATGTGTCACCGCTATGACTACCAAATAGAAGGCATTGCTTTCCGTCCTCTTCAACAAATAGATCGAGGGGAACAGATAGACGCTTCCCAGTTCATCACCGAATTCAACCTGCGCAGGTTGCCCGGCAAACCGGGCTTAAAAAAGTAACTTTTAAACATCAAATTACAGTGAGTGCTGTTTAACCAAAATTCAATAGTGAAATCCATTTTACGGCAGAATGAATTAATAACTTATTTTTGGACAAAGTAACGGAGTTTGAAAGTGATGCAACGCAAAGACGGGGAGACGCCAACTTGCCGGCAGGGTAGATAATCACATTTTAATGGGGTTTTGTTAATAACGGGGCAAATTTTAAATTAGTGTGAATGTTGTGAGTGAGCAGACTGGGCTGTCTGTCTTAAAATAAGGTAAGATGTTAGAGTAATATTATAATTGTAATTGTCGTAATCATGGAGTGAATCACAGAAAAAATATTATGCATTTATTTCATTTTCTAATTTTGGAGAAATAGTCTGACATGAAGTTTTAAAAGTTAAAAAATAAAATTTAATTAATTTCTCTTCACCAAAAAATGAGTTGCGTAAGTTATTCACATAACCTGTAAACCATGCTTGCATTCTAACGTTCGTGTGACGAGACCCTGGTGGAAAACAGTTTAGAAGGTAGGTGAAAAATAAATAATTTTATGTATTTATATTTGTAGTAATAGATGTAACTTCACAGTATAATTCCCACAGCCATATTCCTATTCATTAGTGTATTCACAGCCATATTCCTTGTCATTACTCACAATGTTCATTCTCTTCATCTCCTCATACTCTTTGGTAAGTTATAATTATTACATAATATAAAAGATAAAAACATAAACATATAAATACAATGATATTTCCTTATAACTAATTCCAAATGACATTGGGTCATTAAAATGGAACTTCAACAACAGTTTACTATATGATATTAAAATCTTTTTAACGATTATATTATTATTAAATGTCTTTTCATATCATTTTAAATTAATAATACTGGGTTTTACCTCTGTACATCAGAAATCATATATGCTGTGTATTAGCACATTAATAGTCATTTTTGCTTAGATACATTGGTAATAATATGAATTGCCAACTTAGAATACTAATGGCTCACAAATTAAGATATGATAGGTAGTCAATACTACTCCTATCTGAACTCTATTAATTACCTAGTTTACTGCACTTTGGTTCAGTTTGTTACGTATACTTGTGTTCACTGATAATTGCTGTTAATTGCCACAGTCCTTTCTGTGTTTAGCAATTATTAGCTTTCACTCATTTTTACTACTCACTGATAGTTTTTTATTACTCTTAAATCTTTTTCACTGATTTATTAGTGTCTATCCCTATCAATGGGGTTCTATTTAATTTGGTATTTTAACACTATCACCTTGCACTCTCTATGTTTGATTTAAATGTTACTGGTGGGTATTGCCTACTTAAATTCTCTTTCTCATTTTACAAATGTTCATTATTTCTCTAATTCCCTATCTCTCACTTTACCAGGTTCAATTATACCATTAACAAGTTCATGTCGTATTAGATTGATTTATCATAGTTATTCTCTATTCATTTGGTTAGTGTACCTTTCTAAATTTAAGTTATTGAAATTTAACACTTCTCATTTACATTGCTTGTTTGGGTTTACATTAATAATTATTATTTACAATTATCATTCATTGGTTTCTTTTCCATTATTTTATTGGATTGTAACATTTCAACCTTTTCTATTATATGTTATTTGTTTGTGTTTTACCATTTCTTTTCATTTCATTTCATTGCATTCATTTTATGGTTTTCACCCTCTCATCTGGTTTCCCTTTATTTGGTCTATCACTGGTGTTCTGGCTGGTTCTACTTATTCACTTCATTTGGTGATGATCCATATATCCTTTCATAGGTGTTAGGGCTGGTTCCAGTTATTCACTTATTTTGTTATAAGTTATATATCCTTGTGTTAGTGTTGGGGCTAGTTCTACTTTCTCACTTACCATCTATTGGGTTATTATGGTTAAATCGCCATGTATCCTTGTTTTCAACATTTCGGTCCGTTGCTTGTTACTTTTCTCTTATCAGAGGTTACTTTTATGATTACTTTCATATGCTTGATCATATTATTATTTTAATTACCCATTATTTTATCTCTGACTCATCCCTTTTAATCATAGTGTTAAGTATTTAATAATTTATTCTTATCATGTTTCTTCATTAGTGTTTGTTGAAGATATGTACCATTACAATAGATATATATATATATTGTTACAACACAAAAGCCACTCCAATACCAGGGAAAAACTACAATGAATCGATCAACTATATTAAATGAATGAAAATAAAATGACTATGACGCGACAAATGACTATGACCCAACCCAAGAGATTGACCCAATAAAAGAAAATAAAATGAGACGGTAGATGAAAAAGACACAAACAAATAATAATGAAAAGAAAATGAGAAATATTAAACTCAAATGATGATGAAAAAGACTCAAACAAATAATAAATGTAAATGATAAATATTAAAATTAAATAAAGTAATATCAACTAAAGTACACTAACCAAAGAAATAGATATGAATTGTTATGAATAACTCTATAATGATAAGTGAATCAGAACATGAAATTTGTTAACATTATACCTAATAGTTGTGAATAAAACAATAAAAACCCCAGAAGTGAGAGATAGGTAGGGAGTGAAGGTGATTAAGTGAGTAAAGAGAAATCAATATTACGGAATAACCACTAGTAACACTCAAGTACCATAAAAAAGTGCAAAGTGCCAGTGTAAACCCGAAATAAATAGAAAACCCAACATATAGGTATAGACGCCCAAAACCAGTGAATAACACTATAGTTTAATGGTAAAAAATACCAAAAAATAAGAATGTTATTGTTATTATAATTAAAAGTGATAGTAGATTAGGAATACAGTGGTATTCAGGGTAAAAACCCCATAATGAATAAGAATGTTATTGTTACAATGGTTAAGTAGTAAAAAATATAGAGTAAATGTTAAAAGAAAAATATACTAAATAATATAAGTGCAAAATAAGTAAAACATTCTTGGATCTTAAAATATTCAAAGGGATAATTAGCAAGATAAAATAAATGGTGTTATAATGTTCTACACCATGATAGTTATTTGTTCAGTTAAGTTTATAAGAAGTTATATGGCTGAAAAAAGTAAACAGACCATGAACCTAATTGTTTGATTTTGTAAAGTAATAAGAACATACAATTATTGTAAAACAGCCCAAATTAATTCAAAATGTAAACAAGTCATAAGTGACACCAAGCAAAACAAATGTAAACGTAAAATAATCTTTAATTTGTGTAAAATAAGAAGATATAGCCAATTACTACTTAGGCCTATAAAATGCCTAACTGTATAAATCCAAAATAAACAAATTGTAAGAAATTAACTATTGTATTAGAAAATCCAGGGCAAGTAACTAGTTAAGTACAATTAGCGAATCATATTAAGATGTCAAAGTTAAATTAAAACCATAAAATAAGAAAGAAATATAATTACATAATATTAACATTATTGTCAAAACTTTAATACATAAACAAACCCAGCTTTGTGGGATGTCAAAATGATCTTTGAAAGAAAATATAAACAGTTGTGATAATATCTCATACATAGATAAGAAGACAGAAGAATAATGGTAATCAGAAGATATTTATTCATTTTGAATTAAAATTCAAATATTATAACAATAGACATAAAATATGAGTAGCCAATGAGAGTACAGACAGTTGCCATAACAACGGAACGTTATTTATTATTATTCCGTTAAAAATAGTTAGTTCATTATTGACGCTCAAGACATATAGAAGCCAAACCATAGTCGACTCAATTTTAATTTAAAACAGTCAAAAATCAATCACAATTTAATAAAATGAAGACGCAAGAAGTCTGATGAAGAACTAGTCCATTCAACAGAGACCACCGACCAGATTTTTAAATTCTAAATTAATTATTTAATCCACATTATCCGAAAAAGAAGCCAGGCGTACTCCAAATCAAGGATAAATGATGATCAAGGATCAATCCTTCCATCATTTGTCAAGGATAAATGATGGAAGATTGATGATCAAAAGGATCCAACCTAACTAGAACTGAGTAACTCTTCACCCGAATTCAACAGATTTGATAAGTATATCTGAAATACCCGCTCACTACGAACTGATAATCAAATTTCTTTCAAGGATTAATTGAAAATAAAAAACTAAACTTGTATGAAATCAGAAAATAACCTGTGTATAAATTACGAACTCTTTAACACACACTTTTTAACACTTCAGGAACGAATTGTAATCAAATCTAGTAGTATATAAGTACCATCAATGAAAGGTAGTGTACTTTATTATCATCTTATTAATATTTTTTCATAACCAAAAGAACTCAGATTGAACGAACAGTAAAAAATAAACACCAAGCGACAGCCACATGTTGATTTCATAACGTTTGATCAAATTTAGCCAACCTTGGGAAAAAATTGTCTATTTATTGCCGGAGCAACTTTGTTTAATAACAGTATATATTTTTGTATTGAATTGAATAACTGATAATTTCACGTTAATAAACTAGTCATAATAACCGTCCTTTATTTCATTGTAAATTGCATTATAGAGTTTGTGTACTTTAGCGACGAGCGAAATTGACGGCCAGCGTTAGACGTCGGCAACACGGCAAACTACTAGCGATTTCATATGCCTGCCTATTGCGAGGGTAATTTAAATCAGCCAACACCGTCTAGAACGACCGCTCGATTTCATATTTTTAATTGTTTTCATAAACAATTTGGCGCCACCCGGGAATCAAATATACTCATTAAAGGACAGGTAAGGTTTACACTCGCGAGATATTGTACTGGTAATTCATGAGATCGCGACGGACATCGTCAGCGTAACAAAAAGAAAAAGTAATTAAGTAAACATAAAGTAATGACTACAACGTGTGGGGCTAACACACAAAGCACACTTTTAAAGAGTACATACCGAACTGCTCGTTACAATATATATATATATATATATATATATATATATATATATATTGTAACACAACAAAATGTTACATAACCTAGACGTGTACCAAAAGAATAAATAAGTACACGGAAGTAATATGTGAATAATTCATGATGAAAGTAGCAAAGAAGAGAAGGACCAACGAAGAAGAAAGAAGAAGAAGGACCACAAGAAGCAGTAAGGAATACACTGCATGACACTACAACAAATACTATGACTGACTCTAACTAATGGACAAGCCAAGTTCACTATAAGCTGTCAAACAAGCCAGTCAATGACGTAAATGTAAAGTCACATGTTTATAAAATTAATTAAAGAATGACAAGAATAATATAATATCAGCAACAGCATTTGGCTGAAAATAAATGAACCATGACCAGTAAATAACAATGCCTATGACTAAGACTAGCTATGGCCACAATGTAAAATTAAAACTAGCATTGCAAACCCCAAATGTAATATTAAGAAGTAAGAATACTTGTAAGAGGAAACCTTATATGAATAAGTAACTTCCTCACTATACCAAATGCAACTAATGACCATTATTAAGGCATAAACCGATGCTAAAGGTATGCCTAGGCTACGCCTAAACAAACGTTTGTCAGTGAATTAATAAGTAGACAGGACTACTAGTGTACATAAGGTTTACTGAACAATCAATATAAATAAATGTAATAGTGAATATCACCACTCAATTATTAATGAGTAACATTAAGTTGAGTAGGCCAAACAAAATGTAATTAGGAAATAAGGATTCTTCATAATAATGTATCACCATAGTTAAGCTAAGATTTAATAATTGTATTCAATCAATAGATATTAAGTATAACGACAAATGTGTTAGTGTTCCGACAAAGATGTTTAAAAGAAAATGTGATGTGAAACACTAAATATAAATAGATAGGTAATAATCGTATTTGGCTTCGCTAGCAGAAGACAGTGAGAAACCATGTTTCTGAACATTATTTATTAGCAATGTCAGAGAAAGTGTGATTAAAACCAGTGTTAAGTCATATCAAATTAAAGCTCATGAACTATTCTTTAATTTGATAGTAATAAACTCGCGATCGCAACTGTAATAAGTGCGTAGCGTGAGTTAGCATCATTTGTAATTATAAAGTGAGAAATTGGTTGGTTAACACTAACAACAACGAAAGTTGTCAAAGACATTTGTCAAACGACAGTTGGAAAACAATGCGTCATTTTTGTAACGGTTGTCGGAGCCAATCAAAAATTAGCTTATTAAACGAATTCATCACCTAAGCCCCGTGAAACGAGGGGGTATATAATCAAAGACAGAGCAAATTCGTTACACTTTATTGTCAACATCGAGAGCGAGAAGGTGTCGCTCGTCACCCCAAATTTTTAATAACTTAGCCTATAATGTAAACAGTGAATCCATTTAACCGTTTCTTCAAGACAGATAACTACACAACAATTTATTAACAGGAAGTGCATCGATGTGAAGTAATTATTTTTATTTTGTGCGCGATATTTAGAATGAGAGAAAGATTATTAACCAGTATTTAAATTAGTCCGAATTTAGTTAGAAGAGGACTATTATTCTCCGTTCTTAGTTCGTGTGAGGTGTAATTAACCAGGGTCACTATAATCCGACCACTGGAGTGTTTAAAATAAATTTTAATCAACAAGATTAAAATAAAAAAGGTAACATTGTGACAATTCATTTTATTAATCTGTGTGCACTTGTAATTCTTCAACACAAAATTGTACTGACGCAAAAACAACAAAACTTTCTATCTGTTACACTGTGATCAAATTTATTTAGCGGATTTGTTAATCCCACGTAAGATTTGTATTAGTCTTAAGTGATAAACTATTTGTTAATAATTAAGTCAGCGTGACCAACGCTAACCTAGAAAGAGGTACGATTTTAAAAAAAGAGGCTGAATTAGTGAATATTGTCATTAACGTCTGTATAGGCATAAAGTAGTTCTTTCTTGTATTTAAAAGAGCCTACGCATGAGATATAAAATAATATTTAATTAAAAGTTAATCTGGTAATAACCATAAGAGTTGATTTGTTCTATCTGAGCTAGTTCGTAGGGTAAAAGTACGAAGTAATTGCAATTTTATATTAATGTATCCATTATACTTGTAATTGTTTGAATTTATTCTCAAGGGTAAGAATAAAACCCGTTCGTTATCAGCATAAACCTTGACTCTACTTATTTCAAAGAGTGAATTAATAATTAATTTTGAATACAAAAATAACTCTGAATAGAGGTTGTATTTGGTTAGATTTGAATTGCGGTACAAGCAATAAGCATTAATACAAATTCTAAAGAAAATTATCAAAGATTAAATCTCATTAATTGGTTTTTCATGGGATTTTCCCGAAATAAACCCGTGTGGCGCCCTTATCAACCAAGGAGTGATCTAACCTTGTCAATAAAGCAAGCTGGTATTAAATACCTTTTTGGCAGCTTATTAATTATTATAAGTGAACTTCAGAACTTCTAGTATCACAATCAGGTACGTGAAAGTATATTATTATAAATTTTTGTTGTCCAGATGAGACTTAACATTACGTACTTTGACGACAATTAACCTAGAAGAGGAGTTTCGCTGCCAGATCGACGCTACGGCTACCTTCATCAGTCGACCAACGATTAACGCTTTATTCACTAAATTGATCAACCACTACTAATCAAACAGTATTTATTAATTATTACTGCAATTATTTTAGAAAAGAGTTCATTATTATTAAATTGTAACTTACTAATCGATTCATAACTTAACTTTAATTTTCAATACTAAAGGAAAAACGTAAATTTTTTAAACCAACATAATCTAGTTCTATTACAAATTGGCGACCAGCAACGTGAGGCTGTAAAAATATTAAGCGAATAAATTTTTAATATAAAAAATAAGCCCGGCAAATACAAGAGAACAACCATGCCACATACACACAAACACGACACGAGATACAAGGCCAGCCGAGTGGAAGATATACAAACAGATACAGAAATAAATACAGAAACACAAGAGACGCAACCAACGTCCGAGATGGAAGCCGCGGCAAATAACAATGTAGAAACCCGACCAGAAGGGACACCCCATGCGGAACCGGAAGTGGAAGTAGTGGTCGGTGACCGACCAGACAAACCGACCGAAGAGACAAGATGGAATAGCATGATGAGGATGATGATGGAGCAATTCGGGTCACTGAAGGAAGATAGCCAAAAGAATAACGAGTCACTGAAGGAAGATTTAGAGAAGAATATGGAATCGCTGAAGGAAGATAGTCGCGATATGAACAAGAATTTAGAGTCATTGAGGGAAGATAATCGTGAACTGAACAAGAAAATAGACGACAACAGTCAGAAAATGGAAAAGAAAATAGACGATAATAATAAGAATATGGAATTATTGAAGGAAGATTTGAACAAGAAGATAGACGATACCAATAGATCCATGGACGCGTTAAATAATAAATTAGACGACAACAACAGAGCATTGAAAGAAGATTTGAATGCAAAATTAGATGATATCAGCAAGAAGATGGAGGAAAATAATGAGAAAATTAACACGAGAGTAGACACGGAAATAACAGTCGTGAGAAGAGAAATTACGGAAGTGCACGAAAGGTGTGAACAGCACGGTCAAGATTTAAAACGGACTACAGAAGAGGTCGACGGGAGGATTGACAACATCGAGGAAATAACTGAAGCCCGGATCGAGTCACTGAAGAAGATGAGCCAGGACGAGATCAAGCGAGTGAGAACAGACGTGGGTGAATGATGCGAAGAAATAAGTGCGTTGGTGGACACCGTAAGAACCTTGACAGTTGCAAACCGAGAAAAGATAGAAGAACTAAGACAACGGGAGATCGTGCAGATGAGGGAAGAGATAGAAATCATCTGTAATCGTCCAGTATAGGGTCAGTACATCCAACCGACCGATAACCGTGACATGATAAACTTCAAAAACTACAAGAAAAATCCGATCGAGTTCTTAGAACGTGTTGACGAAAACTTGACCAGGATTCGAGAGAATAGATGGACGGTGATAAGGAGTCTGATCGATGAGTATTTTAAAGAGATTTATGACAATTGGTGGACTGCCACTCGCCACGAAGTCCAGAATTATGACGAATTTAAGACGCAATTCCGTGCAAAGTATTGGTCGGAGGCCACACAGAATATAGTGCGTGACAACATCTGCCACGGCAAGTATGACGCAAGTAAAGGAGCTACTCTAACCTCTTACTTCCTAGGTAAGGTGTGTCTGGCGCGTAACCTGGAACCGAAAATACCGGAGGAGTGCCTGGTTACCAAACTTTCTTACCATTTCGAGGAGGGAGTTGCCAAAGCACGCCAGTGGGGACAAGTGAAGACAATTCAAGCCATGTCAGCCTTACTTGAAGACCAGGAGCATGAAGGTTGTTATAGAAGAAGCCGACGAAGGAACGAAAACTTCCAGGACAGGAGCGGTAATACCAATAACAATAATTCAAATTTCCGAAACTACCAAGGTAATTTCAATACCAATGTTAATAATGCAAATCAGAATCACGCTAACAATAATAACGAAAATAACTATAGACCCAGTAACCAGTACAATAACAATAATAATACTGGTAACTATAACAATAATAATACCGGACGGCCGAATTATAACAACCAGCCTAACCGACCCCAGAACCAAGGCGGAAATAACCCACCACAGCAGTACCGCAGGGCTAACTATGTTCATGCCAACTACGAACCAGGTAGGAGACGATACTACCCACGGCGCGATAGTTTCAGTGGAGACAGGAGGAATGCAAGGGGCGGACATTGGAGAAGTAATAGCATCGAAGGCGACAGCCGCAACAATGATTATCGGCCGCAAGTTCACTTTGCTCCAGACCATGAACAGAATCATCATGGAGGACGGCCGGAAACAGAAGAAAGAAACCAAGTAGACACACAAGACAGGCGCAATGAAGAGAATGCCATCTCTTTAAACGCCTCGCGGCAGTAAGAAACTACGTAGACCCCTCGCTGATCCATTCTATTGGGTACAATTACGACACAACTTCGAACAAAATCACTATATTACGAAGTCATTATCTCAAGAATATTAGACAAGAGCTGTTGGAAGAAGAAGGAACTGATCACCGTCAGTGCAACCATGACATAGTGTATGTGACGGCACAAATTCATGGAGTGACAACAACATTGATGATTGACATGGGAGCGAATGTTTCATTAATGGACAGTACGGAACTCAACCGCATTCAGGAGGAAGGCAAAGCAGTAATACCAACTCTACCTATTACTAATATCATCTTGATGGGAGCTACTGGACGCCAGAATAAGACAGTCAAAAAACAAGTTAGTCTGGAAGTAACCAGTCGGGGAATTAAAATACCCATGATATTCTTGATAGCAACAGGATTGCCATTTCGCAGTTTAATTGGCTGCGACATCTTGCGAAAATACTCAGCTGTTATCGATCTAAATAGAGAAAAATTAACTCTAAATATGTCAGATATGGAGTGGATGGCGGATGTTATAGGGAGCATGGAATCTCCTCAAGAACGAACCATTTACACACATCCGAGAAATAAGCAATCCAAGGTATCAAATGCCTAGTCATGAAATTGAGTATCCGACGACCAATGACAGCTTGTGGGAGGAGAAGATCATGGAGATACGACGATTCCAGTCAACCACCAGAACCCACTCACCAAGTCCAGATCAAATTGAAATGTTGGTAGGGATATATAACCAATACAGACATGTGTTTTCAGACCTTCCTGGAAAAGTGAAAAACTATCAGTGTGTGTTAAGTTTTAAGGAACCTGTCAACTTTAATCGCAAATCATATCCAATTGCATACTCTCTGAAAGAAGCAGTTCGAACAGAAATTAACCAGTTATTAAAAGACGATATTATAGAGTACAGCCAATCACCTTATACCAGCCCTATTGTCGCAATCAAAAAGAAGAATGGGAAGGTAAGACTCTGTCTAGACGCTAGAGAGATAAATAAGCATTTAATCAATAACCGGACATCTCCGGGTGAAATCGAAGAAATTTTGAAAAAATTTCATGGAGTACAATTCATTAGTTCGTGGGACACTGTCTGCGGCTACTGGCAGGTGGAACTGCACCCCCACAGCCGGAAATACGTCGCATTTATATTCGAGGGGCGCAACTACCACTTCAAACGATTGCCCTTCGGATTAATAAATTCTGTAGCGATATTTATACAGTGTATGGACCAAGTATTGGGTCAAGAAGCGCTCAAGTTCACTACTGTTTATGTGGATGACCTATTGATTACATCTACGAACTGGGAGGAGCATTGTCGGAGAGTAGACCATGTACTGAATAAATTGTCCGAAAACCACATTACGTTAAAACTAGAAAAGTCCCAACTCATTGCCAAAGAAGTGCAATTTCTAGGCTTTCAATTGACGGAATTGGGAATAACACCATCTAAAGAAAAGATCGAGGCTATACAAAAATTTCCCACACCCAGAAATAAAAAACAACTGCAGTCATTTTTAGGTTTATGTAATTATTACCGCAAATTTCAGAATAACTACTCAGAGTTAACGACCAAATTATCTCCACAGTTATCCTCAAAAGACAAATGGACATGGGGACCAACTCAAGATACTATATTCCAACAAATCAAGACAAAATTCTTGGAGACAGTGATACTACATCACCCAGACTTCAACAAACCTTTTTATCTCAACTGTGATGCCAGTGACATCAGCCTAGGTTCTACTCTGTACCAAGAGGATGAAGACGGGAACCATCTTGTTGTAAGTTTCGCTAGCCGAACCCTAAATAAATGCGAAAGGAATTACAACGTAACAGAGAAGGAGCTTTTAAGTGTGGTATTCGCATGCGGAAAATTCCGAACCTATATACTAGGATATTCCATTACAGTTCGGACGGATCACAAATCCATATCCTTCTTAAAAAACTGTAAGCTAAGTCACGGTCGTTTAGCGAGATGGACCCTGGTCTTGCAGGAATACAACATCAGCTGGGAATATGTCCCAGGGAAAAAGAACATAGCAGCTGATATTCTATCACGTATCAATATTACTAACCAGACCTATGAAGGAGAGAAGGAGGCAATTGCGAAGGTCTACAACATCCTAAAGAGTCGGACAGAATTGGAAGATATAGTCAAGGAAGTGGAACAACACCAAAAACAAGATAATAAGTTGATGCAAATTTTCCGAAGACTAAATGATCAAGACGATAGAATAACCCCGTACTATTGTGTACTTAACAATGTATTATTTGTCAAAACCAAATACCACAATAACACCTGGAAACTAGTCATACCCCGGACACTAGAGAAGGACATCATAACGGACTACCATATTCGTTATGGACACATGGGAGCAGTTAAGGTAATAAAAGCACTGGAGGAGCACATGTATATCAAAGACATCAACAGAAGGGTGCGAAATTATATTAGAAGTTGTCGTATATGTCAAATGGTGAAGTGCACCAACGAAAGAAAGGAGGGGCAAATGATCCCCATAACCTCGTCAGCCAAATTAGAGAAAGTTTTTGTGGACATCTGCGGTCCATTCCCCAAAAGTGGAGGTCGACGACAATATAAATATTTGCTAATAATGTTCGATCATTATACCAAGTTCATAAAGTTGTATCCGATAAATCGTGCAACTACCAATAAAATACTTAACATAATCACACTAAATTATATACCTGAAGTGGGCTGTCCGAAAACAATAATAACGGACCATGGTACCCAGTTCAAGGGACAAAGATGGAGAGACACACTGCTGGAACATGGGGTAAAAACCTATAAAACCTCAGTGTACCATCCCAGCAGTAATCCATCCGAAAGAGTGTTGAGGGAAGTTGGAAGGATTCTCAGAACCTATTGTTCCAATCAACAAAGTAAGTGGAGTGAATACATCCCAGCTGCAGAAGACTTTATTAATTTAGCACACCACCAGTCGATTGAAACAACCCCTTATAACGCCATGTTCGAGAAGCCTTCACCTCGAGAAATTAGTGATATAATTCAATTTCCTCAAAGTCAAGAATACCAGTTTGACAGAATTCACTACCATAACAAGATTATGGAAAATTTAGAACAGAGAAAGAGAAAATATCAACAACAAGTGCCAACAAAAATCATACAATACAATGTAGGAGATCAGGTACTACTGAAAAATAGAGAGTTACCCAGTACCATGGAGGGTATCACCAAAAAACTACTAGTACTGTATGTAGGCCCTTATACCATAACAAAGGACCATAAAAATAATACTTATGAAATTACAGATACCATAAGTAAAAAGGTCAAGGGTACCTATAACCAAGCATCTTTAAAGAAGTATTATGTGTAAGGAATTTTGTTGTAAAATGTATTGTAAGATGTTAAATATCATAAAATATGTCGTACTGTAACAGCTATAAAAAAAAAATGGATCTGTGAAAACGTAATTGGCCCATAATGAACCCAATAGAATGGTGAAGCACAAGAGAACCCCATATATAGACTATTGAATGGACTTATTGTTATATAAGAGTGTTTATTATATCAAATATCATAAAAGTATCTACCATGAAAAGGTTAAACAAGTGATAAAGAAAAATATTTATCATATTAAATGTGTTTTATTTTGTCCCAGACAGAGATGAGGATTCCTCTGATTCTGAGGATGTGTAATGAGGAACGGCGGAGAATGTATGCCACAGTGAGCCACTCTGATTCTGAACCAACTACAAATGTTAGGGAATTAAATGGTAATATATCAAGGGTTATAAATAAAAAACTGTGAGGTAAAAATAAAAGAACAATAGAGTTTATCACGAAAATAAAGACATGTTTAATGATAAAGAAAAATGTATTATTGTAAGACAGGAAATTGTTAAGTTAAGAAATAAGACGTGTTATAACTAAATGACAGAATATAAGAAACTTGAAAGATACTAGTAAGCTAAAAAATATATCACTAGCCAAGAACTCAATCTAGTGCAACACACTAACAGAATATTAAATTCAATGCAGAAAAAAAGCAGTAATAGTATATTAAAACCAAACTAAAATGATAATTTCTTCAAATGTAAAATTTCTCTCAAATTATCAATTTTGAGAGGGGAGTATATGTAACACAACAAAATGTTACATAACCTAGACGTGTACCAAAAGAATAAATAAGTACACGGAAGTAATATAAGTGAATAATTTATGATGAAAGTAGCAAAGAAGAGAAGGACCAACGAAGAAGAAGGACCACAAGAAGCAGTAAGGAATACACTGCATGACACTACAACAAATACTATGACTGACTCTAACTAATGGACAAGCCAAGTTAGAGTTCACTTATAGTTCACTATAAGCTGTCAAACAAGCCAGTCAATGACGTAAATGTAAAGTCACATGTTTATAAAATTAATTAAAGAATGACAAGAATAATATAATATCAGCAACAGCATTTGGCTGAAAATAAATGAACCATGACCAGTAAATAACAATGCCTATGACTAAGACTAGCTATGGCCACAATGTAAAATTAAAACTAGCATTGCAAACCCCAAATGTAATATTAAGAAGTAAGAATACTTGTAAGAGGAAACCTTATATGAATAAGTAACTTCCTCACTATACCAAATGTAACTAATGACCATTATTAAGGCATAAACCGATGCTAAAGGTATGCCTAGGCTACGCCTAAACAAACGTTTGTCAGTGAATTAATAAGTAGAAAGGACTACTAGTGTACATAAGGTTTACTGAACAATCAATATAAATAAATGTAATAGTGAATATCACCACTCAATTATTAATGAGTAACATTAAGCTGAGTAGGCCAAACAAAATGTAATTAGGAAATAAGGATTCTTCATAATAATGTGTCACCATAGTTAAGCTAAGATTTAATAATTGTATTCAATCAATAGATATTATTGTTATTGTTAGTGTTCCGACAAAGACGTTTAAAAGAAAACGCGATGTGAAACACTAAATATAAATAGATAGGTAATAATCGTATTTGGCTTCGCTAGCAGAAGACAGTGAGAAACCATGTTTCTGAACATTATTTATTAGCAATGTCAGAGAAAGTGCAATTAAAACCAGTGTTAAGTCATATCAAATTAAAGCTCATGAACTATTCTTTAATTTGATAGTAATAAACTCGCAATCGCAACTGTAATAAGTGCGTAGCGTGAGTTAGCATCATTTGTAATTATAAAGTGAGAAATTGGTTGGTTAACACTAACAACAACGAAAGTTGTCAAAGACGTTTGTCAGACGGTTGGAAAACAATGCGTCATTTTTGTAACGGCTGTCGGAGCCAATCAAAAATTAGCTTATTAAACGAATTCATCACCTAAGCCCCGTGAAACGAGGGGGTATATAATCAAAGACAGAGCAAATTCGTTACACTTTATTGTCAACATGGAGAGCGAGAAGGTGTCGCTCGTCACCCCAAATTTTTAATAACTTAGCGTATAATGTAAACAGTGAATCCATTTAACCGTTTCTTCAAGACACATAACTACACAACAATTTATTAACAGGAAGTGCATCGATGTGAAGTAATTATTTTTATTTTGTGCGCGATATTTAGAACAAGAGAAAGATTATTAACCAGTATTTAAATTAGTCCGAATTTAGTTAGAAGAGGACTATTATTCTCCGTTCTTAGTTCGTGTGAGGTGTAATTACCCAGGGTCACTATAATCCGACCACTGGAGTGTTTAAAATAAATTTTAATCAATAAGATTAAAATAAAAAAGGTAACATTGTGACAATTCATTTTATTAATCTGTGTGCACTTGTAATTCTTTCTACACAAAATTGTACTGACGCAAAAACAACAAAACTTTCTATCTGTTACACTGTGATCAAATTTATTTAGCGGATTTGTTAATCCCACGTAAGATTTGTATTAGTCTTAAGTGATAAACTATTTGTTAATAATTAAGTCAGCGTGACCAACGCTAACCTAGAAAGAGGTACGATTTTAAAAAAAAGAGGCCGAATTAGTAAATATTGTCATTAACGTCTGTATAGGCATAAAGTAGTTCTTTCTTGTATTTAAAAGAGCCTACGCATGAGATATAAAATAATATTTAATTAAAAGTTAATCTGGTAATAACCATAAGAGTTGATTTGTTCTATCTGAGCTAGTTCGTAGGGTAAAAGTACGAAGTAATTGCAATTTTATATTAATGTATCCATTATACTTGTAATTGTTTGAATTTATTCTCAAGGGTAAGAATAAAACCCGTTCGTTATCAGCATAAACCTTGACTCTATTTATTTCAAAGAGTGAATTAATAATTAATTTTGAATACAAAAATAACTCTGAATAGAGGTTGTATTTGGTTAGATTTGAATTGCGGTAAAAGCAATAAGCATTAATACAAATTCTAAAGAAAATTATCAAAGATTAAATCTCATTAATTGGTTTTTCATGGGATTTTCCCGAACTAAACCCGTGTGGCACCCTTATCAACCAAGGAGTGATCTAACCTTGTCAATAAAGCAAGCTGGTATTAAATACCTTTTTGGCAGCTTATTAATTATTATAAGTGAACTTCAGAACTTCTAGTATCACAATCAGGTACGTGAAAGTATATTATTATAAATTTTTGTTGTCCAGACGAGACTTAACATTACGTACTTTGACGACAATTAACCTAGAAGAGGAGTTTCGCTGCCAGATCGACGCTACGGCTACCTTCATCAGTCGACCAGCGATTAACGCTTTATTCACTAAATTGATCAACCATTACTAATCAAACAGTATTTATTAATTATTACTGCAATTATTTTAGAAAAGAGTTCATTATTATTAAATTGTAACTTACTAATCGATTCATAACTTACCTTTAATTTTCAATACTAAAAGGAAAAACGTAAATTTTTTAAACCAACATAATCTAGTTCTATTACAATATATGATTAAATATAGATTGAAATTTGATTCAGTGTTAATTACTTCATATTCCTGATTACTTATTAGGTTTTGGCTCAAAGTATAGTGAATACTATACTTTCGCCCAAGGTACAATTCAGGGTGGTCCAAGGTACAATGACATTCATTGTACCTTGGGCCATTTAATAATTTTTTTAAAAATAATTATCAAATAGAAAATGTTAAGTTAAAATTGTTCAAAAATTAACATAGGATCTTAAGAATGTGAGTAATCCAATGCTAATCAAATCTCTTACGTAACATAATTAATTTGGAAATATTTACTTAAAAAAAAAATGACCCAAGGTACAATTATTACCCTTAGATATCTATATCGACTACACAAAGAATGTACATACCTGTTTTAGTAAAGACTTAAGTGATGTCTGAGGTCCTTGTTCACATAAATCTATGTAGAATTCTACTATGTGCACCAAATCTTCTACAAGTTCATGACACATATCTAAACTATCACAGGAACTTTGGTTATGTTCATATTTATTTTTAGGACCATCCACTAAGATATCATAGAGATTCTGGTCATTTACCATAGTCTCTCTTTTGTAGTTTTCTTGACAAATTCGCACATTTTCGTATATATCTGAATCTTTTGTTTCAAAATCATCACAGCTCACTGATGTTACAGTGTCTGGTGTTTCTGATCTTGAGTCTAAAACACACTCATTTATAGATTTACTATCTCCAGACTTACTCATGTCCTGAGAATGCAGTGACATTTCCTCTGTACCACCCTGTATAGCGAATGTATGTATTTCCGATGTTCCTGACTCTTCTGAGTTGCTGTCAATACTTACAGTACTCCTGTTACAGCTATCTGTTATTGTATCTTGTTGATCCCTTTGTACATGATCTCTTTGTGATTCAGAAACTAAATTATCGCAGTTTGATTTTGTTCGCGTTATTCCAATTTTACGGCCAACTTCACTGCCAACTGTCAAACTTGTTTCTAATGTAGGTACGATTACTTCTGTCTTCACAACTGACTGACTAGCTCTTTCCTGTAATGAAGGGCGGGATTTGTTTTGTTTGTTATATCTTTCTTCATTACACTTACTCTGCTCACTATTGATTATGACAGCTTTGAGCTGATACCCCATGGCTATATCGTACTGTTTATCCAACATAGCAACTTTTGCTGCAGTCTGATAGTCCTCCAGTTCAACACACTGAAAATTAATAATATTTTTATTATTTAAAACAAATCAGACAAATTTTCTTTTAAAATATAACATAAAACTGAAATAAATGTGCACTTAAAAAAGTGACAAAATTAAATGTTATTTAATTCTAACACATGGAATTCTTTCAATTTAATTTCAGTATAATGAATAGGTACCAGTGTAATACTAACAATAACTTATGATCTTAGCTCACCTTCTCTCTTAATTCACTAGTATTGTAATACCCATAGAAATATGTCAGAGCATAATGTAATGTTTTCTGGCCATGAGGGGGTGTTTCCATTTTTGACAGGCATACTAAATCTTTCTGTAATCATAAAGTGAAACAAATCCTACATTTCTCTCTCAGTTCTGTACATATCAATACTGAATTTAATTACAGCATTTAACACTTACCAGAACATCTGTGTTCTGAAGAACCGTGTGGTATTCAATTTGTACAGGTGGCAAAGACTGAACTTCTTTTGGCACATCAACAATATTTAATGATCCATGAGGCAGTTTTATCATACGTTTTGAAGATTTCAGCATGACCATTCGTCCATCTATCCCGGCCCTTGATGAGTCTTCAGTAGGTAGATGGCCAAGCTAATATGGCAGTTGATGTAATGAATATAATGAACAGTAACAGTTAACCTTACTCTATGTACATATAAAATAGAAGACACTTTCATACAATGACCATGAAATCACAAACATTCTTTACACACATAGATACAAACTTATTATACTATATGATGAGACTGCACAAACATATAGTTTTAATAAATTATTAATAGATTAAAGACTTTTTCATTATTAAGTGAGGAAGCAATCATAAAAAATAACAGTATGAGAAAATTTAGATTCTTAATTTTTGTTTATAAGTTAAGTAACTTACTGATGGTAACACTGTCATTATTTCTAATGAACATCTTTTCTAATGAACATTACAAGAACATTCCTCATTACAAGAACAGACATTCCTTGAATAGTTCATGTTACACATTTTGAAAATGCAATATTAATAAAAATTCCCGTCAAATATAAATTTTGTTCTTTGATAAAGATTTCTAAATGCAAAAGGTGAATACCCAGCATAAATTCATAAACAAATCACAACTACTTTTATGAGTCATAAAAGTATTGTTCAGTACAGCTGCTTTTAATTATGACTCAACCTGATGTGTCGAAATGATGCCATGAACTCTTGGAAGGAAGGACTGATGTTCATGACAAATGAAGGAGCAGTTGGCCCATCTTTGAAGTGTCACAACTTTCAGAAAATTGAAGAGAGTATAGAGAGAGCGTTTACAAGATCAGCATTTGACGCTGAGAGAATTGCATTAATCAATTCCTGAAGTATCTAAGACAATGATTCATGAAATTGTGAAGACAAAATCAGGTCACAAACTCAGAGTGGAATCTGCTTGCTCCACAGAAATATACTTGCCCCCTCTATAAGCATCACCCCTGCACTGTATGCAGTATGTTTTGTATCAACTGCTGCATAGCCCAGACCTCACATACCCAGTAATTTTTGCAAGTTTCCTCACTTGAAAAGACATATGTTCATAAAACAAGTTCAAGGACAATAAGAAGGTGACATATAAGATCATAATGTGGATCAAAAGACTAGCAGCAGATTTCTATGACTTGGGAATAAAAAAAGGTGATTCCCACGCTTAATAAATGGTTGGATAATGGTGTTAATAATGTCAAAAACTAAAATATGCATACATTAAAGTAATTTTTATTTAAAGATATATAAAAAATTGAAAATTTTCAAGGCTGTTGTTATAGCTACTTTCTGAACATGCCTAGTACTTTACCTGTCTGTTTCCTAAGTTATTACATACTTTACATGAGCACACTTGTTCAGATGACATCAAAAGATTTGTGTTTGCATAATATAATAATACTGCTGCTGATGTCTTTTTATACTACTGCTTGTTAACGTGATGTTTATTTGTAACAACAACTAGGAAACTGGACCATATTAACCCGAACAAGCAATCACTTTTCTTAACTATACCCATGGGAAAGTATCTTGAAACATTATAACATTCTCACAGGGTAAACGTGTTTTCAACAGTTCTTTCCTACTGAACTCAAAACTTTCTTGAAATATTCTAGTACTGTGTTTATGTACAAATCAACATTTGTACCTATTGTGAATTGTGTTCAAACAAACCTGAGCTTGCTGGTTGCTTCCCCAAGCCCAAATTTTGCCTCCTGACTCCATGCCCAATGTGAAATCACCTCCGCAAACTACATTTTGAATTTTACTGGTTCCTGAACCTACAAAATTCATTAAAAAAACAACTTTAAAAATCATGACTTATGGAAGCATTGCTTGTTCAATGATACTAAGATACAAAAATAAATTTACAATTTCATTTATCTCATAAGTGCCTAATCATACAAGCATGATAATCTAGTAAATAGAAAAGTAGTAAAATTTACATAACATACCAATATTAATATGAGTTGGATACAGGGCCTCCTTAGTTCTAGCACCATTGCCAAGTTGTGCATCAAGATTACGACCCCATGTATACACTTGACCTTTTTCTGTGACAAGTGCTGAATGATGGCAACCACATGTTACCTGAAATTTTAAAATATTGAAAAACTGAATGTTCATAAAATAGACATATAAGGCACATTTTTTAAAGTAAGATTCGTTTTGAAATTATTTCCAACTGTAGCAAGGTAATGGGATTTTGCATCCAAAACATATTCTAATATGATATAACAGAGCCATCATCTGTTTTGTCAGCATGAGACTATGGTGATGCTGACAGATGTCATCCGTTTTGTCACAGTGTTGTAATATGTGAATGATTTTTCATTAATACTGACAATAATCATTTCTGCAACAGAATTCAGCTATAAAAATCTAAAGGGTATAGTAATTATCACTGGCCAGAATCATCCGATATCCAACTTTGGCCTCAGAAAAAAAAGTTATCTAGCAATGTTATTCACAGAGATGAACTCTGTAGCATGACAGATAAGCCCATAAAAATGAATGGTAAAATGATCATAAAAATAAAATAATAACATTGTTAAATCCGAGAAAGCAAAATAAAATAAAGAATTAATTAAGAACCACCGTGGAATACAATCATTGATTTAAAATAAAAGTTCATGTAAAATAAATGTTACAAGGAGTGATGAATCATCACAACCAATTTAAAAAACTAAAAATGAGAAAAAGGTAATACCCAGGTAGGATAGGAGTAGGTAAGGAAAAAACCCAGAAAATGACTAAACCCACAAGAAGATGAAGGAAATAATTTTATAAGAAACAAGAAGAACAGAAGGGACCAATGAAGAAACATCCACAAGAAGATGAAGGAAATAATTTTATAAGAAACAAGAAGAACAGAAGGGATCAATGAAGAAACAAGAACAAGACAGCATCCACAAGAAGAAGGAGTGCTCTTATAAAAAAAAACCCAAACCCCAAAATAAATATAATAATAATAAATAAAAGTCTAACAAGATATCAAATGTAAAAACCACATGTAAAATAGATGTAAGCCAAAAAGTGTATAGAGTAAGAATTGAAAGTGAACCAATGTGAGATAATAATATAACACCAAAAAACAAACCTTCATTATACTCTATAAATAGATTTCTTGATTCTAGTAAAACTATATAACTATTTAGAATTAAAATCAAGGAATAAAAAGAGAAACAGTGCAAGTTTTAGTGTTATAGAAAATAAACCTTATGTTTCAATATTGATGTTCACAAACTGAGTAGATGATGAAATATTACAACTTTAAAGTGATTTAATTTGTGTTCATGAATAATGTAAATAGAGTATTATCATGACCTATAATACATGTGTTTTTTGTAGATAACAGCCACTCTTTTTAAATAACATTCATTAGAATGAATAAAATAAAACAGAGCAGGCCATAATAAAAGTGAAGTGACAAGGTATCATTACCCCAAAAAACCAAAGAACAGATGAAAACCTAGTTTAAGAAATATAGTATAAGATTGGGATAATTATGTTTGTTTGTATAGAATAAGGTGTTAGAAATAATTAAGTTTAAACATGTCAGAATCTAACATTCATTATTTATAATATTTCTTATGTATTTTTATTAATCAATAAGTATAAAATGTCTGATTTGGAAAGACAAATGTTAATTTGATTTATATGTTAGGTATTAATAGTATGAACCATATACTAATTGTTAACTTGTTAAAATAAGAAAATGTCAATTTATGTCACAATAGCAATGAAAGTCAGATAGGGTATAAATCAATATGTATTATTTAAAAAACTTTGTATGTAAAAACTGGAAATCTAGAAATCTAGATTCAAATCTAGGCCAAATGTTAAAAACTAAACAGCCTTAAATTTGATTAAATAAGTATAGAAATACATTTAAACTGAAGGAATTTACATAAGGTAAATCAGTAATAAAGTCATGTAATTGGAAATATAAGTAAGGACGATTTTGTAAAATTATAGCCAGAATTATTGTTAAAAATGGAAATGTAAAAACTCAAAATTTAGAGAGGGGAGTCATATATTACAGAATAATATTTTAAAACATAACCGATTAATCTAATTGCAAGAAATTAAGGGAAGATAAACCTTTTATTACAATCTGAGATTTAATATAATCATTAATATAACTTATAATATGGCTTCATTTGGAAGACAAGGACAGGAAGTGCTTTTTAAAACTTACCATTACAAAATGAAGTAAAAAATACCATTTTAGATCAAAAACTTAATAAAACTGCATTATTTGGTATCAAATTACGCAGAATCAACTGAAGAAGAAGATTAAGTATTTACTAGTTAATAAATTTGAAGAATAACAAAAATATAATCAGTTATATAATGCAACTTTCTCACATGCACAGGATGCAAATAAATTTGGAACAATGTTTTGAATAAGATTGGTTTGGCTAAGACTTTAGCCGAAGACGGAGGAAATAAATTAGTTGATTATTAGACGTTGACTAGGACACTCGATACGTGTATTTGCAAACCTTAACCTAGTTGCTAATACAGTAATGGCGAACGTTTTCTAAGCCTAAAGTGAAAAACGAGAGTTTCGGTAAAAACACCTTTTTAAACGGAAACTCAGTGAAATAAATATCTACAGACATTGACTTAACACTACACAGAACAGAACACCAGGGAAAATAACATTTAAACCATTAAAACAGTAAAAACACTTAACCACACAAAAGTGCAAATATCCGCCTAACAGACAAAAGTGAGATTGACTTATTACTACACTATTTTTCCAAGTACAACACTAAAACTGAACCAGAGACACTCCACCAACACAAGAAGGAAGAATTGCAGCCACAAGGACGAAAATTCAGAGGGAAAACATCTTTTATTGAACTTTGAATCAGCGAGGTGAGACCGTCTTCCAACTATACACGAAAAGCAGCCATCACTGATTACCCACAGTACAACGCAACACTGCCTTGACAACTGAATGGTTTGAAAACTGCTCACTTACCATTATATACTGTTACGATACAATTAAGCCAAATCCCGTACCAGTGATAAAAAAGATAATTCTTAATATAAAAATACTTCATATAAAATAAAATGTTTAAAAATGTATAAAATGTAAATATTACGACACGACGTACGACAATATTACCCAACCCAAGTGATTGATCCAACAACATAAACACAAAGAAGGGAACTACGAACCATACTCAAGAAAAAAGGTGATAGAACAAACAATTATGAACTAACAAAGGAAGATATGAACCCAGAACTAAAGAAGAACCCAAGGAAGAGAACAAATCCCTACGATTAAATAGAAAGCAAATCAGATGAGAAGAGGAGAACTGAATCAAGATGAAGACTATTGAAGATGAAGACTATGAAGAAGAGGAAGAACGAAGAGGAGACAGATTAAACCCAAGGGGAGACTAACACACATAAAAAGGGGAAAAATAGTATACTCAAGGATAGAATACGGTAAATAAACCCCAAATAATTATTTATTGATGAAACAAATATTATTGTTATAATTGAATTAACCTATGTACCCATTTTAAAAACAATACGATTGTAAAGTAATGTAATGTAGAAAAAGTACACTAACACAGTTAGAAAGGTTAGATTTAATAAGAAATAACTAACCTAATATTATTAATAATAAATATTATGATAGAAAGAAATAGTGAGAAATGATAGGAGAAAGTATAGGGATTACCCATTAAATAACACTCAATACAAACAGTGAACCAAAGTGAAGTGCATAGTGAAGTGTAAGTACCCTAAAAATAGTGAAAGTGTATGTTAAGCATTAAAAATGTAATGATAAGTAAGAAAACACTTTGTAAAACAGTGGTGAACAATCAATGATTGGAGTGACCTAGTACACATTTATATAATTTAAAATAATTAAAAATAATATTCCGAATAATAATAAAAGAAGCATGTAATGTTATCGAGGGAGAAGGCCCAGACAAAAGTAATTTGTGTTAACATGGTATAGTAGAATAGAAATAAAGTTTGTTGTTAAAATTAAGACTACAATAAATAAAACACCCCATGTTGAAAGGGGAATTAACTTTCATAATTTTATAAGAAGTGATGATGTTTATCACTCTAGGTTGTAACAAAAGAAAGGAATCAATATTAGAACCAACAATAACTAGTAAATTATAAAAAATAGTTTGGTTCAATGTTATAAAGGAAATATGGCTGAAGGGAACCTACAGTACATAAACCTAATTATTATATTTTAAAATATATGTAATGAAAAGTATGTTGAATAGTAGTTAAAACACGAACAAATATGATAACTAAGTGAAGCCCATCAGGCTGAATTCAAGATGTAAGTTAAAAGAGATACACCAAAAAACAATCATGGCCAATCTTAGCTATGAAAACATCTAACTGTCAGAAACACTCAAATGTAAATTGTAACAATTTCGCAAGAAACTTTACTAATCTAAGACCAGTGAATGGCCAGCAATTATATGTCAATCATTTTAAAACAGAAATATTATTATAAAAGTTTAATTTAAGTAAGATATGTAATTTATCAGATGTCAAATATTTAGACTAAAGTTAATGTATAACAGAATATGACCTTATGAGGTATCATTGTAAACCTTGAAAGGAAAAAAAGATAATAGTGATATCATTTATTACCCCAAAGGAATTATAAAGGAATAAAACCATTAGGAAAATACTTAATAAATTTGAATAAAAATTCAAATATCTTAACAATGTCTTCGAAGGAGTAATTAACCAATCCCAGGATTGCTGTTACTATGGTAACGAGTGTTTGAGGGCTTATTTTCCGTTAAATAATTGAGACTCGAAAAAACGACGCGTGGGTAAGCGGCACGCAAAATTGGAATGATTGAAATTTTAATTTAAATAGTTACTACAAGTTTCGAAAGTGAACCAAGATGACCAAAGACGAGTAGATGTCGACCTACCAAGAATTAACGATGTCCTGGAACCAAATTAAATAAATTAATTATCAAAAAACCCAAGACAAGATTGAAAAAGATGTTGGAAGCTTAAAACTAATCCAAATTGGCCTAATGTCCACTACTACGATGACTACACATCACGCAATCTGAACTGATAAGTATCGAATAAATTCCTTAATCCCAAAAAACCAAATTACTTAAATTATTTTCCAAATGATAAAATTTCTCACTATTGAATAAATATTATTTTCTTTCAAGGGTGTTAATGCATAATTTACTTACATAAAAACATTTTATTAATCAAAGTATAACCTCAGTTAAGAGGATCATGTTGTAACAAAAATACGACACTACCGAAAACTTGTAAAAACACATTATACTTTCTAAGTACGTATAAGGTATGGTAGTGTACTTTTTTCATGTAACCAACGTTTATGTCTTATTTCATAATCCAAAGAACTCCAGATTTTAAACATAGTAAAATATTGTATTTAACTGACGCCATATCGGCAACGAAGTGTTTTAAAATCAATTTTGCCAACTCTGAGATATTTTTGTGTTTCATGCTGTAAGCCGGAGCTATTTGTTATCAAATTATTTATAATCCTTTTGTTATATTAATTAATGCTTGAATTTGTATTAAACTCACAGTACCGAGTATTACTATCTTTTTATTTCATAAGACGTTGTAGAGTATATGTGTGTTAGCAAGTTTTATTCAATAGACACCTAGCGCTCATCACGAGTGGTCGAGTCGACAACCTGTATAGCAGCGGGAACCATTCGAACGCCACAGCTGTCCATACTAATAACACGTATTATCTTAGAATTTAACTATTTTAATTGTTTTAGTAGAAACAATTTGGCGCCACCCGGGATTCGCAACCCCTATGAATTAACAGGTAGGTTGTACTGGTAATATTGACAACGCTACAGACTCCAGTAGTGACGTCGATTTATGTAACGACCGGTGTGAGGCAAACACACTACATTCACACTAATACACAAAATAAACAAGTGTGACACATTTTAACAGGTACGACCTCAGTTATTAGTTACATATTGACGAACCCAACGCGGGGCTTTAAGAATAAAGGAAGTACCCATAAGTGAGTTGTTACAATATTAACTATTATATCTGTATTTTAATCTTTAAGGTGATATGTTTGTAATGTTATACTTTATAAACTTTGCCCTTATTTCTCTGACTTTACCTAAAATAACTGCTAAAAGAATCCTTATATAAATAATTGTACGATTTAACGACACCCTGAGAATCGATTGACATATCGATAAAGAGTCGAAAGATAATTAATTGTCAATTAAATTTCTTATATATTTTATAATTGCACAGTTTGTCATTCCTAAGATATAATTAACATAATAATTAAATTTAATAGAATTAACTACCAGAATCTCACCACCCTGAAGGAAGATAACCTCCAAATAAGAAAAATACACAAATCGATTGTTATTGGAGACAATTCTATCAAGTGGCGAGAGAATTTAAAAATACAGAAGTCATTAAAACAATTAACAAACGATTCGGAACACCACAGAACATAATTAATTAATTGATTTTAATTAATTATATAAAAAAATGATTATAAACAACAAAAATTTTTTTACACAAACATTATTTTTAAATATAAACAAAAATTATAAATTGTAACAGTTTCGTTACAAATTGGCGCACAACTGAAGGGCTTTAATTAGCGATTGACAGGCCACTACTATTTGTCCAATCCCTAATTGGAGCTTGGCAGCAGCTATAAGGTTAGAGAAAAGGGAAAATGCAACAACGAGCAACCTCGAAGAAACGGGCGGCGGAGGCCGAAAAGGAAATTGGAATTGATATGGAAGACAAAGAGGCGACGCCAGTGGAAGATGTAGAAAGGTTATTACCACCAGTATTATCTAAACAACCCAAACAACCAGAAGAACAACCTGAGATGCCTACACAGACAGGGGAAGTCAATGTCCGGGAGGAACGGTTAGAACAACCCGAGAAACCATCACGAACGGAGAAAGAGGACATGCAAGAAATGTTCAGAATAATGATGGAGAAGATGGATCAGAACAATAAGAAATTGAGTAAGGAAATAAATAAGAACATAGAATCTACAAAAGAAGAATTGAAGAAGGATAACCAATCCACAAAGGAAGATTTGAGTGAAATAAATAAAAACATAGAATCCACAAAAGAAGAACTAAGGGAAAATCACAAGAAGATGGAAGAAGAAATGGGGAAAAAGTTAGAAGAATTGAAGGAGGACAACCAGTTTTTAAAGGAAGAATTCAAAACAACCAAGGAAGAATTGAGTGATAAAATTGAGAATACCAATAAGAGAATTGAATAAAACAGTAAGAAGATGGAAGAGAAGATGGGGGAGAAGTTGGAAGAATTGAGAGAGGATAACCAAATGTTAAGAGAAGAATTAAGGGAGGTCAATCAGGAGAATCTGGACAAGCTAGACAAAAGGATGGAGTTGTTATGAGAAGAAATGAGCAAAGAAATCAACGATAATAAGAAATCTCTAAATAAAAAATTGGAAGAAGAAACCATAATAATGAACCAACAGATCAGGGAAATTGACGGAAAATGTAACCAAACCGAAAGGGAAGTACAGGAGTTCAAGGAAGTGGTAAACATCAAATTTACGAATATTGAAGAGTATAGTTGAAGGAAAGTGGAAGAACAACGGAAGGAAACTCAGGAAGAACTCGGGAGAGTACGGAGCCAAGTCGCGGAAAGGTGTGACGGGATGGAAGAGGCTATGACCAATATCACGGGTCAGGTACGGCAAAGCCAAGAAGAGATGGAAATCTTGAGAAGTCGACCCACTAATTTTACCGGGATACCCATCAATGAAAACCGGGAATGGCTGAACTTCCGGCAATATAAAAGAAAACCCATGGAGTTCCTAGCCCGGATAGAAGAATATTTTGCAAAGCATAGAGGGAGCAAATGGAATAATAACCGGGAGATACTGGACGAGTCATTCAGGGAGATGACAGATAACTGGTGGATGGCGAACCGTAGTGAGATTACGGACTACCAACAGTTCAGGAACCTGTTTAAGGCTAAATACTGGTCAGAAACAACTCAGAACCTGATAAGAGATAATATTTGCCACGGACGATACAGGGCCCAAATAGGCGGCACCATGACAGCCTATTTCCTAGGGAAGGTGTGCCTGGCAAAACACCTAGAACCGGCAATACCCGAAGAATGTCTAGTGAACAAGCTATCTTATCACTATGATGAGGATATTATCAGAGCGAGGAGAGGTAGCCAGATTAAGACAGTGCAGGCCATGACCGAGTTATTGGAAAGCTACGAAAACGAAGAATACTATCGTCAAAGTAGGAGGAGGAATGATAGACCAGAGGTGAGAACTAACCAGTACCCCAGTAACGGTAATAACTATCCAGGGTAACCACAACCAGCAAAATAATTACAACGGCAACAATAACCCGCCGAACAATAACAATAACTTTAACGGCAACCAGAATGGTAATAGAAATAATAACCAATACCCTAATAACCGTAATAATTTTTATCAAACCCCTAACAATCCATATAGTCAGAGAAACCCCTACCCCGGTAATAATGAACGGTATTACCAGAATAATAGAAATTACAGTAATAACTACAATAATAATAACAGAGTTTCCCGTCCAAGAGTTAATTTTATAAGAGCTGAAGATCGAGGGCCGAGAAGATACAACCGTCAACGGAGGAATAGTTTCCACGATGGAGATCGCCGACGAAGAAGCGAAGAACGGGACGGTCCGAGGTATGAACAAAGAAGAAGGAGTACTAGCCTGGAGGATCCTGGTTGACAGCAGAATAGAGAACAAACCTTCGAACAGGATGCGGAGCGACAGGAACCGACGCAAGGTTTCCAAAACGACGCATCGGTCAATCCGAGCGCCAACGATGACAACAATAATTTAAACGGGAGGAGGCAGTGATAAATTATCACGACCCGTTACTGCTCCTATCTCCTGGGTATAAAAATGAGTTGCAAGAGGCAACTGAATCAAAAAGCATCACCATCATAAGTAACAACTACTTAAAGAACATTAGAACGGAACTATTGGAGGAAAACGAAACGAGCCTCGATAGTCAAAACAATGAGATATTGTATATCAAAGCGGAAGTCGAAGGAATCCCCGCGAAAATCATGATTGATACCGGTGCGAATATCTCTATAATGAATGTAAACGAACTGGAAAGAATCCAGAAAGAGTGTGGTAAAACTTTGCCTATGTTACCAGTAAATAATATTGTCTTAATAGGTGCAACTGGCCGCCAGAACAAAACTATTCGAAAAGAAGTTTCCGTCAATGTTGTTAGCCGTGGTATAGCTTTGGATATGGAATTTTTGATCGTCACCGGATTACCATTCAATATATTGGTAGGTTGCGATATTTTAAGAAGATACTCCGCCATTATCGACCTTAACCAAGGAAAGGTATCACTATTTCCAGACGGAATAATGTGGACCGCAGATTTGGTAGGAGGCGCGAATATACTTCCCAATACAATACACCAACAACTTCGTAAGATAAATTTTGTAGAGAACAGCTCCCTTCATAAACCAATAATATATAATAATGGAGTAGAGGATTTATGGTCAGTGAAGATACAAGAAATACGAGACTTCCAGTGCGGAACCAACAGCGAGAAAATACCCATACACCAAGCAAATCGTTTAATAAGAGTGTATGAAAGATATAAGTCAGTATTTTCAGATGAACCGGGTAAAGTCAAGAACTACCAGTGTAAACTTGAGTTTAAGGAAAACGTGGAATTTAACCGGAGGTCATACCCAATCGCGCATTCACTAAAAGGGGCCGTGAGAACGGAAATTAATAAGATGATCAGCAGTGACATAATTGAGATTAGTCAATCTCCATACACTAGTCCAATCATTGCTGTTCCCAAGAAAAACGGACAAGTCCGGCTCTGTTTGGATGCGCGCGAGCTAAATAAAACTATTGTTAATGACCGAACATCACCCGGTGAAATAGAGGAGATCCTAAAACGATTTCACGGCACCAAGTTTATCAGCACATGGGACACTGTATGTGGTTACTGGCAAGTGGAGTTGCATCCACAAAGTCGTCAGTACGTGGCGTTCATTTTCGAAGGGCGCAATTACCAGTTCAAGAGATTGCCCTTCGGACTTGTAAATTCTGTAGCCATTTTTGTGGCCTGTATGGACCAAATACTTGGGCAGGAAGCACTCCAATTTACCACAGTCTACGTAGACGATTTGCTCATTACTTCGGAGACCTGGGAGGAACACTGTTACCGAGTAGAACATGTACTCGAAAAGTTAGCGCAGAATAATATAACTCTGAAATGGAGAAATCCAAGTTCATTGCGCGAGAAGTACAGTTCTTAGGTTTCAACCTAGACGATAGAGGTATTACCCCGTCAGCAGAAAAAGTGGAGGCAATTCAGAAGTTCCCTAAACCAAAGAACAGGAAACAGTTACAATCTTTCCTCGGACTCTGTAACTATTACAGAAAGTTTCAGCACAAATATTCCGAGCTGACAGCCAAGTTTCAACCACAATTGTCTGCAAAAAACAAATGGACCTGGGGTGAAGAACAGGATATTACCTTACAACTGATCAAAGAAAAGTTCTTAGAGAGTGTTATACTTCGTCACCTGGATTTTAAGAAACCTTTCTTTTTGAACTGTGATGCTAGCGACATCAGCTTGGGAACAACATTATATCAGGAAGATGAGGAGGGTCACCATCCGGTGATAAGCTTTGCTAGTCGTACCCTGAATCAATGCGAAAAGAATTATAATGTGACCGAGAAAGAATTGCTTAGCGTAGTATTCGCATGCAGCAAATTCCGGACATATATTCTCGGGTATCCAGTCACTGTCCGCACTGATCATAAATCCATCTCATTTCTACGTAGGTGCAAATTGAGTCACGGCTGATTGGCTAGATGGGTACTCGCCCTACAAGAATACAACTTACAATGGGAGTATATTCCGGGAAAAAAGAATGTGGTAATCGATGTGTTGTCACGGATCAATTTGGAAGACCAGACCTTCGAGGGAGAGAAGGAGAGCTTAGTCAAAATTTATAACCTGATGAAAACAAGATCCAACTTAGAAGCTGTATTGATAAACATCGGTATCCACCAACAATCTGACCCTAAACTAAAGAACATTATTAATCGATTGGAAGCCGACGATGATACCGTCTCTAAATACTACCACGTCAACAAAGGTATACTATTCGTCAAAACAGCCTTGGATAAAGAGACATGGAAGGTGATTATTCCGAACCAAATCGAGAAGGAGATTATAATCGATTACCATATAAGGTATGGCCATATGGGAGCGCTGAAAGTGATACAGGCTTTAGATGAGAATTGTATGATAAAAAACATAAACCGAAAGGTAAGAAATTACATGAAGTCATGTAATATTTGCCAGTGCGTTAAAATTAACAACGAAAAGAAAGAAGGTATAATGATACCGATAACATCGAAAGCAAAACTAGAAAAAGTGTTTTTAGACATCTGCGGGCCATTTCTCCGTAGTGGTGGTCGACACAGGTACAAATACCTAAAATCATAATAATGGACCATTATACAAAATACGTAAAGCTATATCCGGTTAATCGGGCAACCACAGTAAAAGTTCTCGCAGTCATAACAGAGTTGTATGTGCCAGAAATAGGTAAACCATCTTCAATCATTACCGACCATAGTACTCAGTTTAAAGGGAGAAGATGGCGGGACACATTATTATCACTTGGGATTAAAACATATAAGACGTCAGTCTACCACCCAAGTAGTAATCCGGCAGAGAGGGTACTGAGAGAAGTGGGTAGAATCTTGCGAACGTACTGTCACAACCAACAGAAAAAGTGGCAAGAGTACTTAGCAGCAACAGAGAAATTCTTAAATTTCGCCCACCATCCAGCTATAGGAATTACCCCTTACTCTGCCATGTATGAGAAACCAACCCCCCGAGAGATTGAAGAAATAATAGAATTCCCAACGAACGATGGTCGTAAGTTTGACCAGGTGAAGTTCTATAACAAGGTGGCCGAAGACCAAGAGAAACGGCAAGCCAAATATCAAAAGGCAATAGGACGAATTATAACTTATAAAGAGGGTGAAAAGGTTCTGTTAAAAAACCGAGAACTACCCAGCACCCTAGAAACGATAACAAAAAAGCTATTGTTACTATATACTGGACCATATGTCGTTGTCAAAGTAATAATAATAATACATACGAACTGAAAGAAATAGTTTCCGGAAGAGATAAAGGAGTGTACAACCAAGCTTCCATAAAAAAGTATTATGAAGAATGAATTGTGTTAGAAATAAACACCAAAAAATCCTAAAATATAGTAAGAACAGCTTACGCAACTAATTTTGAAAGAAACAATTTGGAATAAATAAAACGAAGAATTTGGAATTTAGAATAACACCTAAAAATCCAAAAATATAAGTAAGATCAGCTTACACAAACTAATTTTGAAAGAAACAATTTGGAATAAATAAAACGAAGAATTTGGAATTTAGAATAACACATACAAATTCTAAAAATAGTAAGATCAACTTACGCAAACAGTTTTGAATAGTAAACATTTGGAATTAAAAAGAGAAGAATTTATAATATACAATAAAAATTCAAAAATAATAGTAAGAACAACTTATTACCAAAGATTTATGAAAAAACTTTATGGAAATTAAAAAAAAAAAAAAATTAAAAAGAAGAATATGAATTTTGTTAAAAACCTAAAAATTCAAAAATATAAGTAAGAACAGCTTACGCAAACAAATAATTTGAAAGAGAACATTTGGAATAATTAAAAAGAGAAGAATTTGAATTTTGAATATAAATCATCAAAATTTTAAAACAAAATAAGATCAACTTATAACAAATGATTTATGAAAAATGTTATGGAATTAAATAAAAAGAAGAATTTGAATTTTGTATAAAGCTAACAAAGTTCTAAAAATAGATAAGATCCACTTATAAATACATTTAGAAGAAAATAATAAGTTAATTAAGAAAAAGGAATTAAAAATAATCCAGAATAAATGTGAATATCTAACATTTGAAGGAGTAGAGAAGAAAAACAAAAAAGAGTGTGATATACAAGAGAAGGCAATAATTTGGAAACAAAGAGAAGAATCTGTTATTATAATGAAATTATAAAAATCTAAAAAAGAAAAACAATAATAAAAATAAGAACAACCTATGACTAACTACTTATGAAACAATTATGGAAACAGATAATCAAGAAAGATGATTATGATATTACTCAGTTCTGAAGAAACAAAAAAGAACAACTCATACCAAACATATGGAGAAGATGATTTTGAAAAAATAGTAATAGTAAGACATATATGAAACGCAAAGAGAAGAAGTACCACATGAAATATAATATAAATAAATTAATTTTAATGAATGCAAAGGCGGATTAATAACTTTCTGAGAGAAAAGAAAGAAAAATATGTTTAAATAATATGATCACAATAACAACTTGAATATCAATTACAAAGAAACAAATTGAAAAAATTAAATAACATAAAATAAGACCATTCAAATAATGAATAAGAACCAAAGAGAAAATACATATAAAAAAGTATGCTATCAATGTAAATAACCAAGAAGAAAATGTAATGAGAATTCAGATGAAGAAGGAAAAAGTTACACTATAGCTAGTAACAAAAATATTAACAAAAGTTTCCAACCATAATTAAAATAAATATATCAGACGAGCTAAAAGTTAGAAGAATATATAACTTATAATGAGAATAATAAATATTAAGAAGAATAATTGAGATAGAAAATGTGAGATAATCTGAGAAACAACGAAGTGAAGAATCCAAAGATATTTTTAAAAAAATAAGTCACAAAGTGGACTATTCTTAGATAATTTTTATTCGATGACTGTCTGTAGATAATTCCAGCAGAATTATGTTTTTGAGCAGAGATGATTTGCCTCTGGACTCAATTTGAAGTGATGTATGGCCAGCAGAGTAGTGAAGCCTACAGTGCCCCTCTGAACTGCCCCAGCTCACACGTTAGGGAATTAATATCCCAGGGATAAAACACGAAGTTTATAAGAAAAGAAAAAATATAATAATAATAATAACATATCTCAGAAGACACAAACTATCCAAGAAGAATCAAAGTCAAATAAGTGACTATATAAAATTTATTAAGCTCAAATATGAAAAAGTCGATATAGAAATGGAGAGGAAAATAAAGAATAAAAAAATAATAAAATTGTCATAAGCAATTATTTCATCCATAATCAAGTCTGAAATAATCACTTCTGGAGGAGAGCAATCTGTAGCATGACATATAAGCCCATAAAAATGAATGGTAAAATGATCATAAAAATAAAATAATAACACTGTTAAATCCGAGAAAGCAAAATAAAATAAAGAATTAATTAAGAACCACCGTGGAATACAATCATTGATTTAAAATAAAAGTTCATGTAAGATAAATGTTACAAGGAGTGATGAATCATCAAAACCAATTTAAAAAACTAAAAATGAGAAAAAAGTAATACCCAGGTAGGATAGGAGTAGGTAAGGAAAAAACCCAGAAAATGACTAAACCCACAACAAGAAAAGAAAATATGTTGTAAGAAACAAGAAGAGTAGGTGAGGAAGAAACACAAAACCTGATGACATCCACAAGAGGATGAAGGAAATAATTTTATAAGAAACAAGAAGAACAGAAGGGACCAATGAAGAAACATCCACAAGAAGATGAAGGAAATAATTTTATAAGAAACAAGAAGAACAGAAGGGATCAATGAAGAAACAAGAACAAGACAGCATCCACAAGAAGAAGGAGTGCTCTTATAAAAAAAAACCCAAACCCCAAAATAAATATAATAATAATAAATAAAAGTCTAACAAGATATCAAATGTAAAAACCACATGTAAAATAGATGTAAGCCAAAAAGTGTATAGAGTAAGAATTGAAAGTGAACCAATGTGAGATAATAATATAACACCAAAAAACAAACCTTCATTATACTCTATAAATAGATTTCTTGATTCTAGTAAAACTATATAACTATTTAGAATTAAAATCAAGGAATAAAAAGAGAAACAGTGCAAGTTTTAGTGTTATAGAAAATAAACCTTATGTTTCAATACTGATGTTCACAAACTGAGTAGATGATGAAATATTACAACTTTAAAGTGATTTAATTTGTGTTCATGAATAATGTAAATAGAGAATTATCATGACCTATAATACATGTGTTTTTTGTAGATAACTGCCACTCTTTTTAAATAACATTCATTAGAATGAATAAAATAAAACAGAGCAGGCCATAATAAAAGTGAAGTGACAAGGTATCATTACCCCAAAAAACCAAAGAACAGATGAAAACCTAGTTTAAGAAATATAGTATAAGATTGGGATAATTATGTTTGTTTGTATAGAATAAGGTGTTAGAAATAATTAAGTTTAAACATGTCAGAATCTAACATTCATTATTTATAATATTTCTTATGTATTTTTATTAATCAATAAGTATAAAATGTCTGATTTGGAAAGACAAATGTTAATTTGATTTATATGTTAGGTATTAATAGTATGAACCATATACTAATTGTTAACTTGTTAAAATAAGAAAATGTCAATTTATGTCACAATAGCAATGAAAGTCAGATAGGGTATAAATCAATATGTATTATTTAAAAAACTCTGTATGTAAAAACTGTTAGAAATCTAGGCCAAATGTTAAAAACTAAACAGCCTTAAATTTGATTAAATAAGTATAGAAATACATTTAAACTGAAGGAATTTACATAAGGTAAATCAGTAATAAAGTCATGTAATTGGAAATATAAGTAAGGAAGATTTTGTAAAATTATAGCCAGAATTATTGTTAAAAATGGAAATGTAAAAACTCAAAATTTAGAGAGGGGAGTCATATATTACAGAATAATATTTTAAAACATAACCGATTAATCTAATTGCAAGAAATTAAGGGAAGATAACCCTTTTATTACAATCTGAGATTTAATATAATTATTAATATAACTTATAATATGGCTTCATTTGGAAGACAAGGACAGGAAGTGCTTTTTAAAACTTACCATTACAAAATGAAGTAAAAAATACCATTTTAGATCAAAAACTTAATAAAACTGCATTATTTGGTATCAAATTATGCAGAATCAACTGAAGAAGAAGATTAAGTATTTACTAGTTAATAAATTTGAAGAATAACAAAAATATAATCAGTTATATAATGTAACTTTCTCACATGCACAGGATGCAAATAAATTTGGAACAATGTATTGAATAAGATTGGTTTGGCTAAGACTTTAGCCGAAGACGGAGGAAATAAATTAGTTGATTACTAGACGTTGAATAGGACACTCGATACACGTATTTGCAAACCTTAACCTAGTTGCTAATACAGTAATGGTGAACGTTTTCTAAGCCTAAAGTGAAAAACGAGAGTTTCGGTAAAAACACCTTTTTAAACGGAAACCCAGTGAAATAAATATCTACAGACATTGAATTAACACTACACAGAACAGAACACCAGGGAAAATAACATTTAAACCATTAAAACAGTAAAAACACTTAACCACACAAAAGTGCAAATATCCGCCTAACAGACAAAAGTGAGATTGACTTATTACTACACTATTTTTCCAAGTACAACACTAAAACTGAACCAGAGACACTCCACCAACACAAGAAGGAAGAATTGCAGCCACAAGGACGAAAATTCAGAGGGAAAACATCTTTTATTGAACTTTGAATCAGCGAGGTGAGACCGTCTTCCAACTATACATGAAAAGCAGCCATCATTGATTACCCACAATACAACGCAACACTGCCTTGACAACTGAATGGTTTGAAAACTGCTCACTTACCATTATATATTAACTATTATATCTGTATTTTAATCTTTAAGGTGATACATTTGTAATGTTATACTTTATAAACTTTGCCCTTATTTCTCTGACTTTACCTAAAATAACTGCTAAAAGAATCCTTATATAAATAATTGTACGATTTAACGACACCCTGAGAATCGATTGACATATCGATAAAGAGTCGAAAGATAATTAACTGTCGATAAAATTTCTTATATATTTCATAATTGCACTGTTTGTCATTCCTAAGATATAATTAACATAATAATTAAATTTAATAGAATTAACTACCAGAATCTCACCACCCTGAAGGAAGATAACCTCCAAATAAGAAAAATACACAAATCGATTGTTATTGGAGACAATTCTATCAAGTGGCGAGAGAATTTAAAAATACAGAAAAGTCATTAAAACAATTAACAAACGATTCGGAACACCACAGAACATAATTAATTAATTGATTTTAATTATATAAAAAAAAAAATTATTTATAAACAACAAAAAATTTTTTTACACAAACATTATTTTTAAATATAAACAAATTATATAATTGTAACAACGGATAGTTACAACTCAAACGTAAGATTTAATTACCTAAGGTGACTGACGACTTCAGAAAGGTTCTACAGAAATGTGTTCAGCTGATGGATGATTTAGACCAGTATGTTTATATCCAGGTGCCATGATATGTTGTAAAGTTGTAACGGTGCATTTTGTATGATGCAACTTTTGTGTTAGGAATGGACAGTTTTTATATACAATGGTGTGAGTGCAACAAAAGGCAGTTTGGAAACACAACCTTGAGTGTGCATACTATCATTGACGAATACATACGTGATGAATGCTAAAATTCTGTTATGTGTGTGGGAGTGTCTAGAAAGATTTAAACAACTGCACATGGAGAACCAGTTAAAAATCCTTTTTTTACCTAGCTAGGAAAAAGTATTTACTTAAAAAAAATAAATAAAAATTTATGTTCAAAACAAGAATAAATTTTCATCAAACATTATTTAAATGATTACCCTTATAAAAACACAACCTTAACACTTTGCGGTAATGTTATCAGAACTTCGACTCGCCGGGCTGTATGGGTGTGGTCCGAGGTTGTTATATGCAAACGTTTAGGCCGTGTCTTTGATGGCCACCTTCATTACAGAAGGCACACTGACCAAGGTTTCGAAGTCAGTGATCACTGAACTGTGGTTAAGGCTAGTGGCTGTGAGTAGGGACACCCATATTTATAAACTTTTGGAGTCCACATGAAGCTGTTGTCTGACACCACCAGCCAATCAGAAGAAAGGCCACAACTCTGTGTCCAAAGAGCACTCAACGAGAGGGACTCACCCAGTCAATTCATTGCAATCGATGTATGTTTCTGAATCTGGACAGACTCCATATGAGTGAGGGAAATACCCACTCGCCGATGACAGAAGCCTTGTCTCTTCAAAGAGTATGCGCCAGTCACCATTTGGCGAGTGTGTGCTCCTCTATAGCAGACTTTGCCAGTTGCTTCAAATGACAGTAGCAGCTGTGCTCATCAAAGCGGGCATGGCCACTGCATTTCATAGTTTCAATGTACAACTGGCCACACGAGGAAGGAGCTCCAAACACTCAGCACGGGTCCCTGATGTCCTTCACTGGTCTCAGAAACTGCTGGATTGTCTTGGTCAGTTTGAAGAATGGTCTCACGCTGCACCGGCTCAACAACCTGCCAAAACGATTTTTATTGTTTTGAAGGTGGCCATCCAGTGTTCGGAAACTCTTTATCTTCTAGGTTGTATCGACTCCCTAAGATACACAAACCTGATGTTCCACTTGGCCCATCATCAGCACCACAGGCTCGCCTACTTACAACTTGGCAAAACATCTTACTGAGCTACTCCGGCTGTACATCAGACAGAGACGTATGTGCGGGATTTCTCGCATTTCTTGGAAAAGATCAGTGGATTAATACTGCAGTCTGGCGATCTAATGGTCAGCTTCGACACTGTCTCATTGTTCATGATAGTGCCTGTACAGGAGGAAGTGGTCCTTGGTCACATAGCAGACTTGTTCCCGGCAGCAGTGACAGCTCTATTCCAGCAAGTCCTCAAGACCACATACTTCCAATACAATGGCGATTTCTATGAAATGATCAATGGTGTTGCCATGGGTAGCCTGCTCAGTCCTGTAGTGGCCAATGTTTACATGGAGAAGTTTGAGCAGCGGGCCATTTCATCTGCCCCACTGAAGCCAAGATGTTGGTTCTGTTATGTTGATGATACGTTGTCATTTGGAGTCATGGAGAGGAGGAACTTGGCTGGTTTCTGGCACACTTCAATAGTGTTCACCCGTGGATCCAGTTCACTGCGGAAAGAAAAGCGGACAATCAATTGGCCTTCCTTGATGTCTTGGTCCTTAGAACATCCGATGGCAGCCTGGGTCAGGAAGTATACAAGAAACCAACACACACCGATAGATACCTTCACAAGCTGTCCAATCACCATCCGAGTCAGAAACAGGCAGTTTTGAAGACCTTGGTGGACCAGGCGAAGAGGGTCCGTGAACCCCGATATCTGAATGTGGAGCTGCAGCATCTCGAGCAAGCGCTGCAGGCAAACGGATATTCTGTCGGGGAGGTGAGACGTACAGTCCCGCCGAGAAGAACAGCCAGGCCGGTGAAGTTAGTGTCTCGGGAGAATGTTGGCTTCAGTGTGTTGTCATATGTCCATGGGTGACTGATCATATTGGCAAGTTGCTGAACCAGCGCAGTGTGAGACCGATCTTCAAACCGACCAAGACAATCTAGCAGTTTCTGAGACCAGTGAAGGACGTCAGGAACCCGCTCTCATTGTGCGGAGTATGAGTCCCTCTCATCGAATACTTTTGGACGTGAATTGTGGCGAACCAATAAGAATTTGCTAGGCTTTTGATTGGCTAGTGGTGTCAAACAACAACTTCGTGTGGACTCCAAAAGTTTATAAATATGGGTGTCCTATTCACAGCCACTAGCCTTAACCACAGTTCAGTGGTCACTGACTACAAAACCTTTATCAGTGTTTTGCAGCCTTCTGCACTGTCGAAGGCAGCATGACCTTACAGTCCAGCAAGGCAAAGTTATCATAACACTGAAGCGGGCCGTGAAAGCCTCAGACAGAATTAAAGGTAGTATGTTTAATAAACAGACGTAGAAGTAGAAACAGTAGATAAATAACATAATTTGGGGGTTTTCTTATTATGTTACATGCAAAGAATGAGATTTTAGGTGTATTGAACAAAAAACTAAATTCAAAAAGCATTTTGAAGGACATTATTGAAATTTCTTGAATAATGATTAAAAAGATTTAATCAACATCAACATTAGATATGCAGTAACCATAAAATAAGTAGAACTGAAAAGCATGAAACTAAGAGAAACTGATAGTAATAAAGTGTTACATACATTTTAAAATGTCACATTATTATATAATATTACATAAGTTATGTTAAAAAAAACATACTAAATCAATAAATTTACCTGGACAATTTTTCCTTCTACGTGTGATGTATCAACTAATGTAGGACTCAGATGAGACAATCCATCATCAATACCAGTAAGAGTTCCTGAAGAATGTGTCACTGATTCCTTAACAAACACAAATTAAATAATAAACAAATATTAATTGTAATATTTTACATTCGAAATTAATGGACATTGTTTTCACTACCAGTAACTAATTAGAATGTAAATACATACAAACATTACATACAAAGAAAAGTGAATTATGTATCTAAATTTACAATGTATATGGTTTGGTAAAAAACACATTTACACATGTTTGTAAATAATAAACTAAATGACAAGTGTTCATGAGAGTTTAATGTTCCATATTTTTCTTGTAACGATGTTTAATACTAAATCTGAAACGAAATGTACTTAGTGCTGAAAATCGTACAAAATAATCTTACTACCTGTATATGATTGTTTCTGAAAATGATTGTTTATTTAAACATCTCTTATATGACAATAATCATACATACACATACCAATAGTATAACATGCAGAAAGACCTCCCATAGGAATTCAGGGTCACCATTTTTGCTATTTATTGTAAAATTTTTCACAGAGGACATAGAAGAATGAGATTTGTAGTCAGCACTGCTTACACATCCCATTTTAATCAGAAAAGTGGATGTTGACTGGACAAGTACATATAGTTTCCATAACACTTACAATAAAAATCATTAAAATGAATAAAAGATTCCCAAAAGACATTTCTAACTGTAAGCAATACTAAACACTTAAACATAACCGATTAACTGTAAAATAATGTAAGTACTTGTAATATAATTAAATCATAATGTTAAATGAGTACTGTCAATTCCAATTATACATTTTTATTTTATTTTTTATCTCAGGTATTGTGGAAACTAAGTCCTAAAGCTATGATGTCTTAATTGAACTTCTGCAAACAGAGAAGGTGTAGCATTGATACTTGAAGCAAAGGTGACGCATGTCTTCTCTGCTAAATTTATTTCACAACATTACTGGATGACAAAAACCTTAGACATGTCACATATAGGAAGAAGATGCCCACAAAATGCCTCTTATTACAAACGTCCCAAAACTGCAGAACCGTTTAAACTCCAGCCACCAAAACACAATAATCATTTCACTCTACAAACACAGAGAACACCGCACAAAAACTGAAACATACTAAAACATGAATTCATAAACAAAAATTTCTATAGACTTAACAATACAAACACAAAAAACATTTTTCTCCTTGACACAAAAACACAAAGAAGGCCATACATGAGCAGAGACTAATGAACAATACTGATGTTAGAATGTCCACATTAACAGTAACAACAGACCCATGTTTAAACCACATGAAATACTGGTATTCGTTCACAACCAAATACATCAAGCATTTAAGTCACCAGGAAAATAAAAACAACAGGGAAATAAAAATTGGGAAATAAATTCAACAGATAAGGTAATGATCATCGACTCCATAGGCTAGTGAAAGCAGTAACTGACAACATATCACATGGGCACTTGAACAGGTAAACCAATATGACACAGACAGGAGAAACTGCATTCACTCCCAAACATGCAAACAAGGTCTTTGAGAAATAATCTTGACAGCTTACTTACCATTACACAGGGTTTTAAAAATGTTAGGCCAAAACATACAATACTTTGTGTATGTTTGGATGCCCCATACATGATAAATATTTGATGAAGACAGCTGTTACAGTCTACAAGCACCCAAGGCTGCGGGGGGGGCATAAGGACCTGTCCCCCCCAATATTTTTCCAAAGGTTAAATCAGTGCTCCTTGAAAACTAAATGCTTACCTTAAGCTCAACCATGTAACCAGACAAGGCTCAACCATGTAATCCTATGGTCTACAAAAAGGTATTGAACAACATCGACAATAGGAAGATAGCTAAAATATTAAACTATTTATTCCTAATGTTGATACTAGGAGAAATTGTGTTTGGAACTTTTTATTATTAAGCGATGCTAAGAACATTTTGAACTGTCAAACAGTTTAGTAGTTTTACTGCAGTTGACAGTAAACTTACCAAAGTAATTATTAATATTTACTGTAAATAAATACCGGATTTCTCTATTTTGAGTCATCTTAATTTCTACACCCAATCTTAATCTAATGAATTAATACAGTTTTAAAATTACCTGAAATGTAAAAATAAATTATATAGGTCTACAATATTATATCAATTACATCAGTAATATTAAAAGATTATTACTTAAAAATTTTTTTAAAATGCCCCTAGTCTTTCAGAAATTTGACCATACACCAAATATTCTATATTACCATAATGTTCCTCCTCCCCCCCCTGCCCAATGATTGGACACTGGTAACGCCCATGATGACACCTAATGTTGTAAGACCCCCTTCACCAATATGAGAAAGAAAACAGAAGTGAAATATTACAGTGAATGCACATGCACGCACACACACAAACAAATACCCCATTATGTGTAAGTAATAAGTATTATTAAAATGTTCAAGAAAAGCTACACAATTTTTCACTCACTTTATTATTTCTGTCACAAACTAATTACACATATCTTTTCATATGTTATGCAATTACAGTGATGTTTTAATAAGTTTGCAATATTTCAATACAAATTTAATATACAAAATAAAAGTACATAAAAATAATTGTGTTTATTATAATTAATGCTTATCGTAGTTACCATATTATTACAGTTGTCTGTTACAGGTCTACCTGCAGGCAGGCCTTTAAACTCCATACTTGGGCTAACAACCATTTCTGTATTCAGAGCAGAAAATCGAGATGCTGGTGCTAACTTCAGATGCTGTTTTGTTTTATTATGTTCTCCCTCGAGTTCTGTGTTATCTAGTTTTTCTGCCATTTCACTGTTCACTGATTCTGCATCTATGGATTCTTGCGTCTGTTGATTAACAACAGTTTCATTCTCTTCTGTATTTAGATTCGCCTGTTGCTGCTGACATCCCACTTTAAGCCTAGCTTTCTTTTGTGCTTGTGCCTGTAGTCGCAGTACTTGTGGGCTTGAACCCCATGTGTACAATCGATTTGACTCAGCCAAAGCAAGCTTTAAAAAGACAATTCACACAGCTAGAATTTCATTTACTCTGTTACAAAAAGTATAATAAATGTAAGCTTTAATGGTAGTTATTGTCTGTTAACATTTATAAACAACATAATTACACATAAGACACAACACACACACACACACACTTATAAAATTCCATACATTATGAAAGTATGCAGTAGAAACAGCAATTATTTTTTCAGGTAATCCATACACTTGTACAGGACTGCTCGATTTTGCATTTGAACCAGTTCCTAGTTGGCCAAATACACTTGAACCACACGCCCATACCTTGCCATTTGCTGTCAGTATTAATGAGTGGGCATGTCCTGCACTACAGGATACACATACCTGTAACATTAACATTAATAAATTAACTCATACCAGAAAACTGTATTACAAATGAGGTTTGTCTAAAAAATACTGAGACTGAATTTTTTCCCAGGAGGTGACAACACTGTGAGACCAAGAATGCAACAGATACAACATGTGGTTAATCATAAAAATGTTCAACTTCTTAACCTTACCAGATTTGACTGTAGTGTGGTTTTTGTGTTTTACTTTGTCATGTCACAAGAACAGAGCTCAATAACTTTGAGCAGTATTATACGTACAATTAAAATGGCCACCTGTTTCTGTTTTAGACATTAACAATAAATTTCAAGAACAATCACACAGCGTTTTTGTGAAACAGAGCAGTGTAATGGGTGTGCTGCAAGTTTCACTACGTACGTGTGAAACTTCTGAGACTTTGTTATTTGTTATATTGCTGGTAAAAGTAATTAAAATAATTTTAATCAATATTTATTTTGAAAAAAGGAACAAGAGAAAAATAAACATTTCTGGTTCAACTCAGAGAAATCTCTTGTGTGTCTTGTGTTAGTGCTGAAAAGCCCAGCTCGCACAAGTAGGAATGCAACTGAGTATTAGTGGTTCCCCTCCTATTACTGTGTACTATGTAAGTCACTGCGGTTGCACCGTCTATGCAAACTGAAAGACAATTTTTCAAGGACAGTCCATTTTGTTCCAATGTGCTGATATGGAATTAGACACATCTGATCTGGTTGACAATAAAGGCAATTTAGTACATGAAACGAATTATTCATTAAACAAATCCTGATCAAAAAATCGTATTTAATTCAGAAATTAAAATTTCTGATTTCAATCAACTGACTCATCGAGCTGAAGTGAAAATACCTGACCATCACTTAGCTTTTCATGTACATAACACTGGATATCTAAAGACATGTCATCAATCTGCCAGAAAATAGTATCATTTGACAACAGAACCAAATGATATTTTTCAATGCCATCTTCTAACACTGATTTCACTATTTCTTTGCAAACAGGTAAAATTACATGCTCAGCAATAGTGTGGGACTGCATTATTTTGCTATTATTTTGGCAAATTTATAACTGGTCACTTGTGATTTTTCAGAAATAATTGCTCTCCGCATCACAGCTTTTGCTTGCGTTGCTTTCAATAACAACAATTGGCCAACACAGTTCATATCTTTTCAGATAAATGACTATCTTTGGTATTTGAATTTCTTTTCAATTTACTAGCGACCATATACTTGTTGCTTATTTATCTTCACACATGACATGTTCTGGTACAGGATGGTTTTCAGGTCCACTGAACATAAATCCAACATTTAAATAACTATTTTGATATGACTGTTCCAGTAGATTCCATGTCCCTCTACACTGCTTCCACCACACACTTGGAATCAGTTCATTGTCACTTTTGTTATGTTACATTCTGTCACTGACTCATCTTAAACTTTTCATTTTTAATCAGAAACTTTTCTTACTGAACTTAGTAGATTCGTAAAGTACAAAATTAACACAGTAACTGAATAATGCATATATAATGTGTGTAAAACTAACAATCAACCTCAAATCATGTGAGAACATGGACGAAATGGCAATGCAACTGCAAGCTTACAAACAACTAACTGCTGAAGGCAATCTGTATCCCACATTGCTACTAACTCGTATGTTAGTGTGCAAAGAACAAAATATCGGTATGGAGAACCATAAATGACTTCCATGTTCTAAGATTTATATTTAAAAACATTTTCGAAATGAAATATTTCTATAGAAACTACTTCTTTCTACTTACTGCTTCAGCCTTAACCACAGTACTGTGATCACTAACATATACCACCTCACGTTATCGCACTCGATTTTCACTGATGATGGAAGTCGAAGGCACTGCCAAAACGTCTAGTTTTGCAGAAAACATTAGTCTATGGCCAAACAGGCCAGGAAGGATTATCCCCTACCCCTTCAACTATAATTTTCGTTTATAAAAAATTACCCCCACCCCGTTCAACTAGCCTCTTCATTTATAGATATTACATCTACGTTTCTATAGTGGATTATTAAGATCTTCTGATCAGGATACTTTATTTATCATTATTTATCAAAATTAAGTACAGTAATCCCTTAACATTCGCGAGGGTTACGTTTGCGGAAACCTCCGCGAATGTCAAAATCGCGAATGTTGAGACTATCTTCCTGTGTATAAAAGGGGGTTAGGTTCTGTAAAATTTTAATTGAAACGAAAAAAATATGTACGTACTATGTTTATTAAGCAGTAATATTAACATACATAGATATTGATTATACTGTACTTTATACATATTGAAAGTTAATGTTTATTTGCTAGTTGATGGTTGAAAATATTTTGTGATCTGTGATTGTTTGACAGAACAACTATACATTTCAGTGTAAGGAAGGGTCGCTGCCTCGATTTCTCTTTTAAATTTAAGGCTTCTCACGAGTGAAGGGTCGTTTTCTATGGCTTTCTCAACAAGCTGTTGTTGGAGCTTAAAAATTTCTCCAATAACTTTTGAAGAAAATATTTTACCTGCAATAAAAAATGTTAAGTTGTAGAAAACTTAAAACAATTAGAAAACCTTTACAGAAAAAAAAAAGAAAAACTTTTACCTTCAGTTTCCGGATTCTCGGTCTCGTCTTCAGTGTCGTTGTCGGTCTCTAAGACGTTTTCTTCAATGATCTCTATTAGTTCTTCTTCAGTAAGACCATTCTCTTGAGATTTTATTAATTCTTCAACATCATCTCGCGTCATATCGTCGAAACCATCACCTCCGACCTGATGAGCCAGTTCCACAATCTCTTCAACTTGTTTGGAAATTAAAGGCATCTGGTTTTCCTTTTGTACCACTTGAGGCCAAAGATTTCGCCAACAAGCATTAATTAAACTTTCTTTCAATTCCATCAATGATGCATCGATTTCGGCAACACAATTTGCTATGTTGAATGTTTTCCAACTATATGTTACTGTAGCTTCTGAATTTTCTTCGATGGAGTTCAAAATTCGTTTTAAACATCTTCTTGTGTAGTAGGCTTTGAACGTAGCTATGATTCCTTGATCTAGCGGTTGGATTAGAGACGTCGTATTCGGGGGTAGAAAAACCACTTCAACATTGGGATGGGCCTCTTTTAAACTAGGTGGATGACAAGATGCATTATCAACTATGAGGAGAACTTTGAAACCAAGGTTTTTATATGAGAGGTATTTTTCCACCTCATGAATGAAGCAGTCATTAAACCATTCCAGAAACAATGCACTAGTTACCCATGCTTTCTTATTTGATTTCCAGAAAACAGGCAACTCGTTTTTATTTTTGTCTTTGAGAGGACGAGGATTTTGCGATCTATAAATCAGCACCGGCTTTACCTTAAAATCGCCTGATGTGTTGGCACATAACAGAAGAGAAACTCGGTCTTTTGCGGCCTTGAAACCTGGAGCTGAACGTTCTGTTTTGGACAGAAAAGTTCTACTCGGCATTTTCTTCCAGAACAACCCTGTCTCGTCAGCGTTGAACACTTGTTCTGGATGATATCCTCCAGTTTCAATAATTTTAGCAAGTTCTTCCGGAAATTTTTTAGCACTTACATGATCTGCGGAAGCCGATTCGCCAACTAACTTAATGTTGTGCAAACTATGCCTATGTTTGAAATTGTCAAACCAACCTTTACTCGCCTGGAAGTTAAACGATGATTCAGAAGGATCCAGATTGATAAGGTCATATATTTTTTTAGCTTTGGCCCGTATCAAAGCTGAACTTAGCGGAAGTTTCTTCTGGTTCATATCTTCTATCCAGACACTTAACGCTTTTTCAGTTTCTTCCAAACACTTGTTCCGCACTTGAGATACAGTTTTTGCACTGATTGGAGCACTTGCTGCAACACTGTCTCTTATAGCCTTTTCATATTTTTTAATAGATCTAAAAGTAGACTCGTTAATATCAAAAAAGCGACCTACAGCAGATGCACTTTCTCCTGCTCGTAGCCTATCTAATATTTTAATTTTTTCGGAAAGGTGCAAAACCTTTTTCACTCTTTTCACTGGAGGCGGCATCATGAACCTTTTGTCACTCACGCTTACTAACAACTGAGAGAAATGTAAACAGAGGGGTACATAAACCGTAGCCTAGTCTATTTTCTCAGAATTGTTTACACAATGTGTGCGGCATGGAGTCAGCCGGAATTCTCGGAGCGGTTTCCGAACACAAAGAAAGTCTACTCATACCCCTTAAACAATTTTATTTACGTATTTTGCAGGTGGTCTTAAGGTTTTTTGTAAGCTTGATTAGTACAGTATTATAATATTCTAATGAAAAAAAGAATCAATTTAATACAATATTTTTTTAAATCCGCGAATAACCAAGTTGCATATACGCGAATGTTAAATTTGTTTCTCATTAGTAGGTTCGCGAATAGTTAAGTTTCGCGAATGTTAAATCCGCGAATGTTAAGGGATTACTGTACTTTACTCTTGTTACAACAAAAAATGTTTTAGGTAAACTACCCTTTCCCCGTAACCGATCTTCACCAAAATCAATAGGCCTTGAGTCCTCTACAACTCAGGCCCATATGTAAAAAATTATTTGATTTTGTTTGAATTTATGGCAGTTATCATTCGTCATGAAAAAATTTCTCTTGTTACAACATAAAATGTTGCAGGTAAACTACCCCTTCCCCTTAACCGATCTTCACCAAAATCAATAAGCCTTGAGTTCTCTACAATTCAGGAATGTATGCAAAAAATTATTTGATTCTGTTTGAATTTGCGGCTGTTATCGTTTGCATTAGAAAAAAATTACTTTATTAAAAAAAAATGTTGAAGGTAAGTTACCCCTTTCTCTTAACCGATCTTCACCAAAATCACAAGGCCTTGAGTAATCTACAATTGAGGGAGGTATGCTCAAAATTATTTGATTCTGTTTAAATGTGCGGCAGTTATCATTCGTCATAAGAAAAATTACCCTTGTTAAAACATAAAGTGTTGCTGGTAAACTACCCCTTTCCCTTAACCGATCTTCACCAAAAACAATAGGTCTTGAGAACTCTACAATTCAGGGCTGTATGCGAAACATTATTTGATTCTGTTTGAATGTGCGGTAGTTATCGTTTGCCATAGAAACAATTACTCTTGTTAAAACATTAAATAAAACATTAAAAGTGGCAGATAAACTACCCCTTTCCCTTAACCGATCTTCACCAAAATCAATAGGCCATGAGTCGTCTACAACTCAGGCACATATGTAAAAAATTATTTGATTGTTTGAATTTACGGCAGTTATCATTCTTCATGAAAAACATTCTCTTGTTACAACATAAAATGTTGCAGGTAAACTACCCCTTCCCCTTAACCGATCTTCACCAAAATCAACAGAACTTGAGTACCCTACAATTCAGGGCTGTATGCAAAAAAATATTCGATTCTGTTTGACTTTACAGAAGGTATCATTCGCCATAAGAAAAATTACCCTTGTTAAAACATAAGACGTTGCAGGTAAACTACCCTTTTCCCTTAACCGATCTTCACCAAAAACAATAGGTCTTGAGTACTCTACAAATAAGGCCTGTATGCACAAAATTATTTGATTCTGTTTGAATTTGCGGCTGTTATCGTTTGCCATAGAAAAAAAATCCACACACACACACACACACACACACACACACACACACACACACACACACACACACACACACACACACACACACACACACACACACACACACACACACACACACACACATTAAAAAATGACGTTTTTTCATGTTTTGAATGTAGTACAATCAGAATCTGCAATAATTTCAAACACGATTTTTTTTGCCATCACCATACTTCCATTTCCTTAAGGAACATGGAAGTAAAATATTGGTATGGAGAACCATACATGACTTCCATGTTCTAAGATTTATATTTAAAATCATATTCGAAATGAAATATTTCCATAGAAACTACTTCTTTCTACTTATTGCTTCAGCCTTAACCACTGTACAGTGGTCACTAACGTATACCACCTCACGTTTTCGCACTCGATTTTTACTGATGGTGGGAGCCGATGGCACTGCCGAAAAGTCTGGTTTTGCAGAAAACATTGGACTACGGCTAAACAGCCTGGGAAGGAATTTTAACAAAGAACTACTTCTTTGTTGCCGATAACGTAGTACACATAAAAAATTATCCCCTCCCCCTTCAACTATAATTTTCATTAATAAAAAATTACCACCACCCCATTCAACTAGCCTCTTCATTTATAGATATTTCATCTACGTTTCTACAGTGGATTATTAAGATCTTCTTATCAGGATACTTTATTTATCATTATTTATCAAAATTAAGTACTTTACTCTTGTTACAACAAAAAATGTTTCAGGTAAACTACCCTTTCCCCGTAACCGATCTTCACCAAAATCTATAGGCGTTGAGTCCTCTACAACTCAGGCCCATATGTAAAAAATTATTTGATTTTTCTTTTAATTTACGGCAGTTATCATTTGTCATGAAAAAATTTCTCTTGTTACAACATAAAATGTTGCAGGTAAACTATCCCTTCCCCTTAACCGATCTTCACCAAAATCAATAGGCCTTGAGTTCTCTACAATTCAGGAACGTATGCAAAAAATTATTTGATTCTGTTTGAATTTACGGCAGTTATCGTTCGCCATAGAAAAATTACCCTTGTTAAAACATAAAACGTTGCAGGTGAACTACCCCTTTCCCTTAACCGATCTTCACCAAAAACAATAGTTCTTGAGAACTCTACAATTCAGGGCTGTATGCAAAAGAGTAGTTGATTCTGTTTGAATTTACGGCAGTTATCGTTCGTCATAGAAAAAATTACCCTTGTTAAAACATAAAATGTTGCAGGTAAACTACCCTATTCCCTTAACCGATCGTCACAAAGACCTACAGGTCTTGAGAACTCTACAATTCTGGGCTGTATGCAAAACATTATTTGATTCTATTTGAATTTGCGGCTGTTATCGTTTGCCATATAAAAAATTACCCTTGATAAAAAAAACGTTGCTGGTAAACTACCCCTTTCCCTTAACCGATCTTCACCAAAAACAATAGGTCTTGAGAACTCTACAATTTAGGGCTGTATGCAAATAATCATTTGATTCTGTTTGAATTTGCGGCTGTTATCGTTTGCCATAGAAAATACCCTTGTTAAAACATAAAACGTTGCAGGTAAACTACCCCTTTCCTTTAACCGATCTTCACCAAAAACAATAGTTCTTGAGAACTCTACAATTCAGAGCTGTATGCAAAAGAGTAGTTGATTCTGTTTGAATTTGCGGCTGTTATCGTTTGCCATAGAAAAAATTACCCTTGATTAAAAAAAAACCGTTGCTAGTAAACTACCCCTTTCCCTTAACCGATCTTCACCAAAAACAATAGGTCTTGAGTACTCTACAAATCAGGGCTGTATGCAAAAAATTATTTGATTCAGTTTGAATTTGCAGCTGTTATCGTTTGCCATAGAAAAAAATCTACAGACAGACACACACACACTTTTTGAAAAATGACTTTTTTCATGTTTTGAGTGTCGTACAATCAGAATCTGCAATAATCTTGAACTCGATTTTTTTTGCCATCACCATACTTCCATTTCCTTAAGGAACATGGAAGTAACACACACACACACACACACACACACACACACACACACACACACACACACACACACACACACACACACACACACACACACACACACACACACACACACACACACACACACACACACACACAGAGAGAGAGAGAGAGAGAGAGAGAGAGAGAGAGAGAGAGAGAGAGAGAGAGAGAGAGAGAGAGAGAGAGAGAGAGAGAGAGAGAGAGAGAGAGAGAGAGAGAGAGACTTTTCGAAAAATGACTTTTTTTCATGTTTTGAGTGTAGTACAATCAGAATCTGCAATAAATTTTTTGCCATCACCATACTTCCATTTTCTTAAGGAACATGGAAGTAAAAAAAAAAAACTGAGAACCCCTCAATTAGAGAAATATTAGAAATTACACAATGTGGCCAAGCTGAGTGCCAAAAATGCTGAAAGATAATCACAAGTACAAGCAAATGGCTGTGGCAAAGTCACCCTTCCTACAATATGAGAATCAAAAGTAATGTTCTGGAGTGCACTGTTTCTCATCATAAATCTGAGACTATGTGATGATAAGTGCATCATAACATATTCACCATCAGCAAAAAATTCAAAACATCAACACCAACATGACAACCAATATCTGAGATGAGAAATGGCCACTTCTTGTCAACTTTCTGTGTCAAGTACACACCATGAACGCTTAACGTCAGATCCTGAAAGAACTGCATTAAATGAAACAAAATAAACATTTAACAATGTTAATATGTGGGATCTGGCTACTATATGATAATGCCCATTCAATCACACATCACGTAGGAGCTCTTGCAGGCAACAAGTGAGGATCAACTACACAAAATAGCATTGCACTGTGAGTAATTTACTTTTTCAAGTTTCAATATAATGACTGTATTCATACAAATCATCACAAAATAGTTCCAAGGATGGATGGTAAAATATGCAAACAAATTTTGAAATAATAAAGAAAGAAGGCAGATTAGCTTCTTTATAATGTCTACAGTTAATTATATGTAACACTGGACTATTTTATTATAGTGTTTATGAATATACTTAACAAATTCTCAAGTCAACAACAGTTACTACATACCTCTGAAGTAAGACCTTTCACTAACTGTGGATAATGACAGTCCTCGACGCTGTTATGTCCTAATTGTCCATGGACACCCCAACCCCAGGTGTACAATCTGCAAAATGCAATGTTTCACAGTTATATAATCTGTTATTTTACAAAAACTACTAAAGATTTGTTTATACTTGTTAAGCACAGTATTGTTAAAACTACAAGAATACAGAAAATTAAAACACTGATTTGTCAACTGGTGTTAACAGTTTTTATTGCCATTTTATCAATGCCTAGTTAGTAATGATCATTAGTTTTTTAGTTCTGGGTTCTAGTCGTTAACTTTTTAGTCATTAACTAATATGTGCTCGTTTACAGCTTGCTCTTTACATTTGTTATACACAACTTTTTGGTTTTTTGCGTTTTCTTAAAGCTGTGTTTATTTTACAAGTAATAAAAAATCACACTCATAAATTTAAAAAAAATGATCTAGTTAGTAAATCCTCATTAACGCAAGTACAATACCACGATAACTGCTAAGCTTACTTCAGATTTATGGAAAAATTAACTTGTAAAGTTGTAAAGTATCTGCAGGGTGTTGTCTTACTACCTTATTCCATGTCTGTCATATTTGTTATGTCTATCTTTGTAATTACATTTGCTGTTTGGTCTTTTTGGTATTTGATTTAATATGTTCTGGGTTTTGGCTTACTCTTACATCTGTTTTACGCAACTTTTTAGTTTTTTGCTGTTTGTTTTTTTAGGCTGTGTTTATTTTACAAGTAATAAAAAATCACACTCATAAATTAAAAATAACTATATGTTGCTGGTTTGGTTTTTTTATTTCTTATGTGAATTTGTATATTTTTTTGTCGTTTCTGTTTGCTTATTCAAGTTATATTCCTATTGTTGAGGACATTCGAGTACATTACTTCACATAAAAATTTCCTTCCCCGAGTTTGATTTTTGTTTGTCACAACAGTTTATATTGTGCACACATATGAAACAACTGAAAATAAAATAAATTACTTATAAATGAACAGAACACAGACAAAATTAATTTTCTTATCATAGAAACTGAACAAATATTGCTTTACAAAAAAAAAAAAATAATAATTTAAGGTTGGCCATTATATTTAACACAGCTTTATGAAATGGGGCTAAAATACCGTACTGAAATAAATTTAAAATACCGTAAATTTATTTTCTACAGATCTATGCTTATAAATATAAACAAGATAACATTAGTAAAACTATATATTATTAAAAGGTAAAAAATGAAAAAAGAAAAGCCTTAAACACACTCTAAACAATGGAGTGGGAGAGTGAGGAAGAGAAGAAAATAATGATGAATAGACAAGCGAGCATAAAAATAGCTTGACACACAGACTCACCTTCCATCAGATGTAAGAGCCATAGAATGGTACTGACCAGCAAAAACTGACACTATGATCTCGTGAGATAATGCTTCCACTAATCGTGGTTGAGGACACTGGCCTATTGTGCCTACACCAAGCTGACCATACTTACATGAACCCCAAGAATAAACCTACAAATAATATTCACCAAATCAAATAGATTACAAATCAATAACAGTTTGTAACATAAGTTCATAGTTTCAATTGTAATGTTACTTGTGTCAAAAACGTTTTACTTATAGCTGCATTACATGTCTTAATAACACAATAAATAAGTGAAAAAGGTGGTGAAACAGTGAAAGAAGAGGATAGTTGTGTGAGAGACAGACAGACAGACAGAGTTGTCTTTAGATTACTTGCTATGACAATCTAAAATTTGTATACATGGACTATTTACAAAATAATTAAAAATAAATAAAAAGCAATAAAGTAAATAAGCAGGTAAGCCATACATTGTCACAAAATCTTTATAAAAAATGAAACCTAATTATTATTATTATAGACACAATTGTCATGTAGTATAAATTACTGTGAAACATGTGTGACACCTAGAGGAGACGCATTAAGCAATAAAAACATTGAAAAAGAAGTAAAATTTGACTGTGATTGGGTAACTTGTATACGTAGTGAGCTTCAAAAGAATATTTTGATAACATACTTCAAAATAAAACAATTTTGTTCCAGTAATCAATAGTAACCAAAAGTGGAATTAATATAATACCAATATGAGAAGTACTGAAGTATTAACTTTATATTCCATTTACACAACCATTATGCAAAATCCTAGTTAGTACCTACTCAATGGTGCCAATTAATGTTTCTAGCAGCAATAAACATGAAGCACTCGAATACACTCCTTTCTTATTATGCAGGATTGCCAAGTAGTGGCAATTGCAATAGTAAGTTTAGACATTAACCAAAATGTCTAAACTTCAGAAGATCAAACAGATCAATTTCAGTGTAAGTTACATCAAAATTACCTGCTTTCTTTGCATATTTAGAAGTGTTGTTTATAAATTTTGATTAACTGTTTCAATTTATAATGATTAGAACAAGATAGGTCCCATTGTTTTCACCTTTCAAAATGACACGAACTTCAAAAGATTTGTCAAATACAAAAACACAGTTCAAACACATAATATTTTGACTAGTCATTCCATCTCTTTGCTACTTAATTCACATTATGAAACTTAATTTGATTTCTTATCGATTTTTTTTTTTATGTTTCGGAAGAAACGATTATAATTAGCATAAAAAACAAACACTATTGGGGGGTGGGGACAGAGACAACTTTGTAATACCACATCCACCTATAGTGGCAAGCCAAAATGACTGTACAGATTTGCATGCCTCACTGTATAACATTTCATTAAATGGCAACGAGAAAAGATTACAATAATGCTAAGTTTAACTCATCCTAATGACCTGTGGTAAGAAAATTTTGCAACTTAAAAGTACATGCTCACATTATCTGGCATTGTTGGCACTGCATTGCGGAAATGTTTCTCAACACCAGAAGCACAGAATTGCATGAATTGATAATTACAGGAAGGTGTGTTAATAATCACTGTTTAGAGTATTAAGCAATTATGTCAGCTATAATAACAACTAATCATACACCAAAATCCATGCAGAATGCAACATTCATACAAATGCATACACAGATTTAATTTTGTAAAATGTAAGCTTACACCATTATTTGTGAGTGCCAATGTATGTAATCGTCCACATGCAACACTAGTAACTTGTATTCCAAGAGCAGGAAATAATGGCACTGCTGTAGGTGCTACTGTATATGACAATGTTGGTCCAATACCTGTGTCAAAGAACAAGTTTTTATTCATGAAGAAAATTCTGTCCTGAAATCAGCAGCATAAGTAAATGTTTGTATTACAACATGCAATATGCATGCATGTCTTCTTAGGGGATGGGGTACAGAGAGAGAGAGAGCGAGAGAGAGAGAGAGAGAGAGAGAGAGAGAGAGAGAGAGAGAGAGAGAGAGAGAGAGAGAGAATTTTCAGCAGCCCATAATGTTGTTAGAGAAAAATATTTCTGCAATAAGAATAACTTGCTACTTACTTTGTTGCATTAAAGACTAGTCTAATAATGATTATAGTACCAAAACATGAACTAGTGTCTCAGTGGACCAAAAATTCAATTACAGTGGCCTCTCTCTCTCTCTTATCCAACTTGGATGGGTCCTGGTAACGGTAGGATAATGGAAAAGTCGACTAACAGAACGGTAGCTCACTTATGACCATCTATAATAGACAAACTGAATAGCCTATATTTGAAGTAGATGTTCATACAACCCACTTTGTACTGTACCTATAAATGAAATGCATACGATAAAATTAGATAAATGGTTTAATTATGGTATAATTGCTTTAATTATCTATGAGTACAGTAAATAGAACAGTAATGTAGTGTACATGAATGACTTACCTTAATTCTGAAAACAAGAAAGAAATTATGGTCTGCTTTCTTTTGGCTCATGTCGGTTCTAATTTATAAAGAAACAAAGATTTTGGGTGTTAAGTATATTTTACTGTACAATTAACCTACGTAAAAACAAACATTTTAATGCACACTGTACATTAAAAAGTTTAAAACCTTTTTTGGATTTCTTTTGTCCATGAACCTCTCAAGAAGCTTTTTAAAAGTGAAAACCGGTTCAGGTTGTAAGGTAAAGCTTTTACGTTTTTACCCATAAAAAGTTTTGTGTTCCTAGTCGTAGTGAAATAATTATATTTAGTTTAAAACCCTTGGATGTATGACAAAAAGTCAGTTATTTTCTTTTGTTTTATGTTACTCTGACCTCTGTCTGCTGCATAATCTCTCCACTTTTTCAGATTCAGTACATCGACTGGCATTGAAGAAGGCTGTTGTTCAACATATCGAAGGGCTATTTCTAGAGCGTCTTTCCCAGCCCCCCTGAGAAATTTTTCTTTCTTGATCCTCGTCAGATTCATTCTCACTTTCATGATCCTCATTATTATTCATTTCTGCTTCAATAATTTCATTATCTACCATTTCTTTCTCCACATTTTCATCTTCATTTAACCATTCAACTATCTCTTGTTCTTCAGCAGCTTCGCATCCTGGTAATTGTCTCACTAATGGCAAGAGTTCATTTTCTGCAGGGCTGGGTGTAATATCATCTGAAACAACCGCTGGCAGAATTTTTTGCCAAGATTTTTGCAAAGTACTCTCAGAAACTGTACTCCACACATCAGCTACCATGTAAATAATGTCCTTATTATTAATTTTTTTTTAAACTTGTGTTATATCAACATCAACGTCATCCATCTTTTTCAAAATTGAAGTCAGTAATTTTTTTGGACAGTTTTTTTATTGCCACAATAACACCTTGATCCATCGGTTGCATAATCGATGTAACATTAGGTGGCAGGAACATGGCTTTAATTTCTTCGTGTTTGAGGATATCACTTGACTGATGACTGGGAGCATTATGTAACACAAGAATGACCTTTTCTGGAAGATTTTTTTATTTAAGAAATGTTTTCACTTTTGGAACAAATTCAGTATCAAACCAGTCTTGAAATAAAAAGGAATCCATCCAAGCAGATTTCTGAGCGTGATAATAAACGGGTAGAGATGATGGATTAATGTTTTTGAAAGCCCTAGGTTCTACAGATTTTCCTACAACAAAAAGCAGTAATTTATGTGATCCCAAAGCATTCCAGCAAACAGCAATAGTAATTCTGTCTTTAGACAACTTATGACCTATCACATTTAGTTCTGCTTGTCGAGCAAAAATCTGTGGTGGAAGCATTCTATAATTCAGCCCTGTTTCGTCTTATCATGGTTTGTTTTCATTGGTTACTATTTTTATAAACCGATCTGAAAAATTAGTAGCAGCTGATGGATCAACCAATAACTTTTCTCTGCAAATCGTTAAAACGTGTATACTGTGTTGTTTTTTCCATTTTGTTAACCACCCGTCACTTACCGAAAAATTAGCATCACTATTAAGTGACCTATTTAAATGTAAAGTCTTTTCTTGAATTACTAGACCATTCAAAGGCACACCTTTGTCTCGTTGTTGAACAAACCACAGCCACAGAGCATTATTTAGTGTTTCCAAATTTGGTTTCTTCAGTGTAAAACGAGACGTTAAAGCAGTAGGTATTTTACTTGATACACTGAAGCAGTAAGATTTTATGTTCACTTTATTTTTCTTCCAGTCCTTTACTGTGGTTTCCCCGACCCCAAACTCTAGCACAATTTTTTTAACTGACTCCCCTTCTTCTAAACGGTCCAATACATCCAATTTTTCTCTAATGAAACAACCACATGCTTTCTTTTATCGACCATGTTTATAACATGCAGTATGTAAATTAAATTTAGTACAGTACACACAAATACTGTAGAGTACATTCACAAATTTTACATTTTAAATTTAGACCATAAACTGAACACATGAAAACTGCTCGATTTCTTCAAACACATATAACTGCATGGTGTTTAAAATGAAACTGATGTCATTAAGCCTAATGGAAAGAGGACAAATGATTAGTCACTACCAGACGAGACTCATTTTTAAGACTCCAACTGAATTCATGTCAGTTCGTCAATATACACACAGATTTGTGACACAGTAAAATATTTTAACAGTGGTAATCATTAGGCATAGTACCGTATTTCATCATTAATAGAATATAATGTACGTACTGTACATAATCTTTATTAAAAAATGATTAATAACATATTATTAGTGTACGTATGTATAGTTTTTTCCACCCTCTCTAGTGAAACAGTCAGTTAATGGAATGGTTGGATAAGAGATCATCGGTTAAGAGAGAGGCCACTATCTTATTTTATACACCAGACATCAACTTTAAAAACTAACTTATTGAAACTTAAATTAGAAACAATAATTTGTTCCATTATGAAAAACTTATAGCGATCAAAAATTTTCAACTTTATAAATTTTCTGATCGAGCAGTGCATTCTCACACAGTCAAGTCACCAAACCAAACCAGAGCAATAAATAAGGCAATTAAGAACACGTCAACCCGACGCCAGTTAAGAGACAATGAGACAACGTTTGACTTAACGCAACAAAGGATCGACTTTGACAGACCAAACTCAACTCAAATTTACGACATCACAACAAACGAACAAAGAGCAGAGTCCAGTGACACAAGTACGCAGAAATTGTAATGAAGGGACGCTGTAGGGTTAAACCAACGCGTGTGAACGTAAGAAAAGAGATACTCACTGACAAAGGATTTAGAAAGGTCTCAACAGTACAGAGACAATACAGCAAATACCCAATGAATACAGACGACCATGTCGCACAGCATGAAAACAACGCCTGAGTGACAACTGATATTTACGACGAGAAATCATGGAGGCAGCTCAGAATGACAGCGAGCAAGAAGTTATTAATTGGTAGAAAAAGCGAAGGGTAGTTGAACAAGGTACAGGACGCAACACATTGTTAGCAAGGGAGTAATAGCAAACCGTCAAGGTCAAGGTCATATAAATCTGTCAAGGTTTGACAGACAGGCGAGCAATTACTTTATATTCTTAGAAATAGTGCAATGTCCTTCGCTGTGTATGTCAAAGGATGTTCAACAGCCAACCAGAGGTTAGCATCTTCCGAAGAAGCAAGTGGAGAGGACTGTTGTCATGGTGACAACTAGGGCAGCGAATCAGGGAGTCGAAAACCAGAGATCTTCAAAGTGGAAGGAAGTCTTGGACCTATCGAGAATGACTGAAGGCGTGGAAGACAGAAAATTGCATTGTGGTAGAAAACGTTTGATAAAAACCGTTTGTAGGGTACGCGAGGCCCTCAGTTGCAATCTCAGTATCTCAGTTTTTCAGTCTCACTCTCAGTCTCATACAAATTTTGTGCTCAGTTTTATTAACTCAGTTCTACACAAGTTACCGCAGTATCGCGCAGTTTATTTACTTAGTGTGAAGTTACCTAAGTATCGTTATACTTTCGAGTTCAGTACTATAAACTTTAAAGTATTATTCATTATTCGACATTATGGAACTTGGAAACTTTAACAAGTGAAGTAACATCTCAATAATAGAACTTTTGTGTACCAACTTCGGACATTGTGATTCATATCAGAAACTTAACATGATTCAGACTTAATTATTCTAGTCGTGCAGACTCATGAACAATAAGAGAACTCAACATTCATAAACACAAGTGCATAACATAACACACATTTATGACCAAGCTAAATAGAACGTGAACAGTTACATGAAGCAGCTTTATAATAGACGTTTTATTTGAACACAACCCACGAATGATGGTTGCACTTACACAACACAGAACTCTATAAACTATTCGTAAAAGACGGGTAAAACCAACACCACACCACGCATGCCGCAAGTGAATTCTCATCGCGAGTTACGAAGTGATAGTGAAACATCAAATCAACGGAACGACCACACATGGAGTCATCAGTAAGCAGGAAATTTCGCCGATGGAATTTTGGATATTCAAAATATCAAGTTAAGTCCTCATGATATTAATACTATAATAATACTGCTGCTCTGTCTCTTTTACAAGAACCAACACCTTTGAGAAATTGTATAATCATTTAGTAAAGATAATGTTAAAAATATTATGAATATAAAAGCTACCCGTCTGAGACACATAATGAACGCATTAGTTTAGAGTGAATAATATTTGATTTGTCTATGTTTTGTGCATGTTTATCATGTTGTATGTTATGTTTTCAGCCATCAAGAAAAACAGATTTATATTGTGATTTATTTTATATTTCTGAATGTATTTTCAGGTAATAATTTATATGTGTTTCGGAAGTTTACTTGAGTAATGTGTAATAAACAAGCATTTTATTTGCCATGTATTTTATGCGTTCATTATTGTTCCAAACCTTAATATCAAAAGACATTAACGTCAATTGATTTGTTTTGATAAATTTTCTTATATTGTTCTTTAATAACAACTAAATATAGAGTCTCAGTAATTATGCTAATTAGTAAGGAACACATTCAGTCATTAGAGTGATTAATAATATTTGCATAATCAGTACAATTTAATTGCATAATTAAAATTTGCATAAATTAGCATAATTATTGTTAAATAACATGGTGCCCAACGTGGGGCAAAAGAGCAGACAGTAGGTAGATTAAGTAGATTAACGTAAAATTAGAATAAGAATCTTTAGTGTAAAGCTGGTTTGACTGGATGCTCACGTGAAGCAAAAAGGCAAAAATGTCTAGTAGTTCCAACAGTATGAACTTTGAGGTCAATAACCAAACATCTACAAATAACGAGGATGTCTACAAAAAGTGTACAACTACAAACATCAACACTCTAGACAAATGGCGAGAGAACATCACGCAGAGGAACGATATGCAGAGCAATAGAGGCGGTTAATAGAACAACAGCAGCTGATTCAGAGCAACACAATTCCATTCTACAGTCAGCAGATGGGACCATGAAGGAAGAGTGACTGGAGGATGACCAGTGGAACCGGAAAACGCAAGAGAACATCCAGTAGGAGAGGACCGACAGATCACCGGATGTCCGATACCGAAGATGAGAACTCGCCGATCGAGTCAAATATGATTGAAGAGACGCAGGATGTTAGAGCGCGGGGGCAGATGTCCCAACCGCAAGAAGAAGTAACATTACATTCATTAATGGACTTCATGCGCAAGCAGAATGAAAAAACCAATGAAAATCTTAGGGTAATTAATGAGAAATTTGACAAGCAGAATGAGAAATTTGAGGAAGCCAGAAGGGAAACTAACGAAAACAACAAGTTACTCAGCGAGAAGCTGGATAAACATAAAGAAGAAGTAACACAACAGGTGGCCGAACAGATCGTGCAGATGCGCACAGAAATGCATGAATACAAGAGCACTTGGGACGAAAAATTAAGCGAAGTCCAGAAGAAACAGGATGGAACCATAAAAGAATTGAACGATGACACCAATAAGAAGTTTGAAGAAATACGGGAGACAAGAGAAGCAGACCGCCAAGAATTGAAAAGCGTAACCCAAAATATGCAAACAAATATCAAAAAGGTCAGTAACAAACTAGAAACGCATATCAAAGACAACTACAAGAAGCAGAAGGAATTGAAAGCCGAACTATATCAGACTATAAGACAACAACAACAGGAGCAGGGAGATACAAACAACGCGATACAGCAGAAGATCGAAGAAGTAAACGGCAGACAGAAAACGACGGAGTTAAAGCTGGACGAAAACTCCAGAGAGAAGACGACCCGTATAGACGAATTAAAGTGTCACCTGGAACGATTACAAAGACAGCTGATTGAAGGTGAGTCTGGACCGATTAATAGGGTCAACGGACAGATACACGTTGAGCTTAAATACAACGGGACCGATAGATTCCCAATGGAATTCCTCAAGGAATTGTCGGAAGTCCAAGAATTATATTATTCTAATAATGATATTAAATGGATAGGCAAGCATTTAGAAATGGATGCAGGAATATGGTGGCGCATGATTCGGAATCAAATATCCACGTTCGACGAATTTAAAGAGGCGTTTACCCTGAAGTATTGGGGACAAGAGCGTCTGGATAGTATTCGTGATAATCTCGAATATGGAAGATATGAGTGGAACGGCCATACAGTATATTGAAAGAATTTTATTGGAAAGCAGTTGATCAATTGATCAAAAAAAATTGCCCGCCACTTTGGACGGGATTTGCAACTTGCCGTGATCACACGCGGGATTACGACGATACCGAATTTCGAAGCATTAATCACCGAGTACACAAACATTCAACCATGTAACGAAAATGCCCGAAGGTTGCATTACAGGCCTATTAACGGAGAGAGAGTAAATAGTCGAAGGGAAGAAGACTTTCACAACAAAAGTGAGACAACCCAAAAACGAGTTTGGCATGAATGGCCACAAAGGAACCGTTATGACAATAAACAGTTCAACACTGTAAACACTATGGAATTTACTGGCCAAGGTGTGAGTGCAAGTGGCGCGGTCAATGACGCTACTCCAAGGGGAAGTAGCAGCGACAAAACAACAACAACAAAAATACCCCAATGCAGTGAATAAGATAGCTAATTTAGGTAACCCTGGCTCATTCAACAATGTAAATATTTTGCTACCAGATTTGAGAAGTGAATTATTACAAGAAGAGGATGAAGAAATTGTCAAACAAATTTTAAAGTGCCCAGAAATAGTAATTAAATTTAATAATGGTATTACCGTACCGGTTTTAATTGATACCGGTAGCATGATCAATGGCTTATCAGAAGCCTGGTTCAACAATAACAAGAAAAACATCGAGCCTTATGAAATATTACCAATGACAAATACTCTTATTGTAAGTGCTGTAGGGAATAAGTTGAAGCTAATTAGAAAACAAATACTATGTGATATTGAAATTGATGGTGTTAAAAACGAGTGTGTATTCTTAATCATACCAGAACTTATTAAACCTTGTATACTAGGAATAAGCTTCTTACAAGAAATGGGATGTCGCATCGACATTGGAAATAGAAGAATTTAATTAACAAATAAAGCTGATGAAGAGGAGTACGCTGTACCAATCATGAATACTGAATTGCTGAATAGTGAAGAGGAGGAAGAGATTCTGCGGCGCATCGATGAGAAGATAGTAAATATAGATTGTAAGGATGAAGATATATTGGAACGTCTAAAGGAAATATTAATAAGAAACAGGAATGTATTCAGGGAATGCCCAGGAAGAATACAAGGGTACTTACACGAATTTCAAGTTATGGACAGGACGCCTTACTTTCAAAGAGGTTGGCCTGTACCGCTTGCCTACAAGAACAAGGTGGATGATGAGATCAACCGGATGCTGCGATATGGGGTGATTGAATGCTGTAACAGCCCGTACGTCATTCCACTCACGGTTATCAAAAAGGATGGAAGAGTTGGCCTGTGTCTTGATGCAAGAAAAGTGAACAGTGTGACTATACCAGATTACGAAGGCGTTTCCCCGATAAATGAAATATTAGCGAGATGTGGTGAAATGCGATACCTATCGACAGTCGATCTATCCAGCAGTTTTTGGCAAGTTCCATTAAAACAGGAATGCCGGAACTTTACAGCATTCATGTATGAGGGCAGGTGCTACCGGTTCACAGTGACACCGTTCGGACTCAGTACCAGTTCTGCGGCGCTGACACGAGGATTGGATGTAGCATTAGAAGATGAAATTAAAAGGCATACAATAATATACGTAGATGATTGTCTATGTTATTCCAACAGCATCGAAGCACACTTGGAAGCATTATTAAACAATCTTAATAAAGCAAACTTAACCGTCAACCTCGACAAATCACAATTTTTCAGGCAGGAGATCTCGTACCTTGGATACCGATTAACGACACGGGGAATCCAAGCAACAGAAGACAAAGTAAAAGCCATCATGAAATTCCCAACGCCCAAGAACCAGAAACAATTAAAAGGCTTCTTAGGTCTTACTAACCTTTATGAGTAAGTACGCAGAGACGACTCAACCGTTACACGAGTTATTAAAGAAAGGACGCAAGTTTTCTTGGACACCCGAGTTAAATGATTGTTTTCAGAGAGTCAAAAATTTATTTGTGGAGACAGTAATTTTAAAATTCCCATGACCAAACCAGAGGTATTACATACAGTGTGACGCTAGCAATTTTGTGTACGGTGGCCAACTCTATCAACTCGACGAAGAAGGGAAGATTGGTGTAATTGCTTTCACCAGCAAGACATTTAAAGGTGCGGAACGGAACTATTATACAACAGAGAAAGAACTCTTGAGTATTGTTCGATGTTTGGAGAAATTCCGTATGTATATCCTAGGCCAACCTTTAACCATAATCACTGACAATAAGGCATTAACTTTTATGCATAAATGTCACCTGAATAACTCACGCATCACACGATGGATTCTCGCAGTGCAAGAATACAAATTCGACATTATTCATTGTAAAGGTAAAGATAATATAGTCGCAGATATTTTGAGCAGATACCCAGCCGACGCAAAACCTGACGAAGTCAATGACGACACACATGAATACCTAATCAATCATTTAATTATTAAAATGAACCACGATGTAAGCCAGATCATCAAGGACATTGGGAGAGACCAGCTTGATGACAATAAGCTTAAATTAATTATTGACAAGATCAAGGACGAAAATTTAGGTCAAGAGCTAAGCAAATTTTATAAGTATATTATTAATAAGTTGTATAGGCGACAACAAAATGAATGGAAGTTGTACGTATCTAGTAATGTATCTGATAATTTAATTACGGAGATTCATCGGATGTATGGACATCTGGGACCAAAAAGGTGCATAAAAATGTTGCAAGAGCACTTTACATTTGATCAGATGTTGAAGAAAGTAAAGGCTTACATTCGAACGTGTGACACTTGCCAGAAGTGCAAGGACACTAATAATAAAATGTTATTTGGAGGGACTAGAGCTGTAGTACTTGCGGCGAAAGGAGATCTTATCAGCGCAGATTACTATGGACCCCTACCGACGGGAGCAGGAGGTGTTAAATATTTACTTGTGATAGTAGACAACTTCACAAAATATGTCAAGTTGTTTACGCTGCGGAGAGCAACAACTATCACGATGTTACGAAGGGTGAAAACTTACTGCAAGGAGTTTGGGTCACCGAAGGCTATTCTCACCAATAACGGACTCAATTCACCTCAAAGAAATGGGTCAATGGATTAAAAGAATTAAATATACAGCCGAAATACACAGCGATACGGAATCCTTGTGCCAACCTAGTCGAAAGGATCAACCGACAGCTTGGCAATCTGTTTCGGATTTTCGTACATGATCATCACACCAAGTGGTCACAGTACGTGAGAACAATTGAGGCATGCATAAACGAAGTGTCTCATGAGACAATCGAAATAACTCCTCATGAAGCACACAGAGGTAAAAAGCCAACTCGAGCATGGGAAAAATGCTTAGATAAAGAAGTTATTTATATTAAAGGAAAAATTAATAGCAATATATTTGTAAAAATTAAAGAAAAGCGAGAAAAGCATGCAAAACACAGCAATGAAAGCAAGAAGATTACGAAATTCGCAATTGGCGACAAAGTAATGATAAGAACTTATTATCAGTCTGACGCTACACTGAAGAAGATTGATAAATTCTTTGAGCTTTTTTCCGGACCGTATAGAATTAACCGAATCCTCGGAGATGCCACATATGAGCTTGTTGATTGAGACGACAACAGTAAGGCGCGAGGTAAATTTAATATACGACAAATCAAGAAGTACTATGAGCCAGCGGAAGAAGTACAAGTTACGCAGGAATATGGAAATAATGTTGACAGTTAGATGGCTGAGGGGAAGCACATGTATTAGGTGATTGTCCCGCGAAGCCAGTCCAACTAGCTAAAAAGTAAAAACGTGTAGCATAATATCATGTATGATTTAAGATTTATGTAATTCTTTAGATCATGATATATAATTAAAGACACTAGTTAAATATCAAGTAGCCAATCTCAATAAAACATCTTGATAACACGTGCCGTAAATGAAAGACACTTATGGTGCAGAACTTTGATTAAATATGCAGCAATAAATTGCTGAAGATAAAGTGAACACGTGAATGGACACATAGAATAAGCAAGTAGCATAGAATCAACAATTCAAGTGTGAAGTTGATCATTTGAAATTTTTATAGAACTATGTTGACAATTTATAATACAGTAGGATAAAATGAATTCTTAGTTGTTCATAGATTGTGTATATATCTTATTAATTAGTATAAACGATGATAATAATAAGGATTGCAAGTTAACATATAATGATGATTAATAATAATTCTATGTATGTGTTTATTTTGTTTAGCAATTGTAGTCTATGGGACACTTGAAATGAATTAAAGATATTGTTTATCATAGCGTGATTAACGTAATATTTGATTAATTGAGTTTGATGTTAGCAGATCGTCATCTCATTCATTATATTGTATGTATATAGCATAAGAGACCAGAAACAAAGTGTCTAATGATTAGACATAAGTATTTATTGTTTTGTTAAACATTATGCCACTGATTTGTTATAATATTATTATATATAACCACCAAAATCAGTAAATTTTTTTATTTGTATAAATAAGGCCTTTTCGAAATTATTATAATTTCATCTTCAGTTTACACTATAAAAGGTTGTTATTTGTGTTCATTATATTTCACTTCACTTCATATTGAATCTTCCACTGCCATCATTATTTGGTGACACCAAGCAAGTCATATATTGAAATAGTTGGTCATTTTCGAATATAGTCTGCTGATTCATCAATTTGTTATATTTTTTATGTAGGTATATATATAATTTTTCTAACTGTATAATATCATTTTTATTATTATTTACTTCTATTATTTCCATATTGTTGTTTATATCTGTTATATTATGATTCATATCAATAAGGTGGTCTGCTATATTAGAGATTCCCATTTTATTATTATTAAAGGCTCTGATATGTTCCATAAATCTCTGTTTGAAATTTCTATATGTTCTACCGATGTATATGTAGTCACAATCATTACACTTTATTTTGTATATTCCACTTAATTTGTATATATCATAGTCTTTTCTATTTATTATTATGTTGTATATACTTTTATTTGGTTTGTATGCATTTATGTAAACATATTTATGTTTATCCAATTTTGTATTCTTTATAATGTATTGGAGATCTTGATATGTGTATTTGTAAGTTAGGTATGTTATATTTTCTACTTTTCTGCCTGTATTTATACTGCTTAATGTTGTTCTGTTGTTTAATATTGTTTTTTCCTTGTACTTTTTATTTAATTTGTTTATAAATTTACTGTCATATCCATTTTCTATTGCTATTTCTTTTATGATGTTCAGTTCTTGATATAATTTCTCTTCGTTATTTATGTATTTGTATGCTCTATTAATCATATTTTTATATGTATTTATCTTGTGTATCCAAGGATGTGATGAATTCTTGTGTATTGTTGTATTATTATTTGTATTCTTTCTATATACATTAGTAATTATTTCGTTATCATTTCCAATCTGAATATCAATGTCCAAAAAATTGATTTTTCTATTAACTTCTTCTTCAAATGTAAACTTCACATTACCATTGTATGTATTTAATTTATTTAGTATTATTAAATGTTCGTTTTTTATGCTAGGATTATATATGACCAATATATCATCCACGTATCTGTTCCATAATAACACATTATGCATATTTATGATACCTAAAATAATTTTGTTTTCCAAATCCTGTATATAAATTTCTGACATAATTGATGATATGGGTGAACCCATTACCAATCCTTTGGTCTGTGTATAATATTTGCTATTAAAAGTAAAATAATTCTGGTTACATATGTTTCTTATTATAATAATTAAGTTATTTATGAAACTGTTGTTTTCATTATTGTTTTTTAATTTTTTCTTTATGATTTCCAGTGTTTCATTTATTGGTATATTATTATACATATTTGATGAATCAGCAGACTATATTCGAAAATGACCAACTATTTCAATATATGACTTGCTTGGTGTCACCAAATAATGATGGCAGTGGAAGATTCAATATGAAGTGAAGTGAAATATAATGAACACAAATAACAACCTTTTATAGTGTAAACTGAAGATGAAATTATAATAATTTCGAAAAGGCCTTATTTATACAAATAAAAAAATTTACTGATTTTGGTGGTTATATATAATAATATTTATTGTTTCTTCATTTATTGTCATGAAACACTGTTGTGCAATCCATTTACACACGTATATTATGTAAAATACGTTCATTCTTGCTCAGATGTGTAACAATAAATTCCTGTACCCAATTAAGACCAAAAGACAGGGAATATCTATCAATGCACGTCATGCAAAGGAAAGTAGGTCACCCAACCACGGCTGTTACCAAGGAAGGCGCCCATGACGAGGACAGAGCGCGGAAATTGGATCAGATTGTCTCCTGTGGACCCAACATCCAATCCAATTTGAGGACGCTATAGCGATAAAAAATTTTCAAATTTATAAATTTTCTGATCGAGCAGTGCATTCTCACACAGTCAAGTCACCAAACCAAACCAGAGCAATAAATAAGGCAATTAAGAACACGTCAACCCGACGCCAGTTACGAGACAATGAGACAACGTTTGACTTAACGCAACAAAGGAAAGTGGGATCGACTTTGACAGACCAAACTCAACTCAAATTTACGACATCACAACAAACCGAACAAAGAGCAGAGTCCAGTGACACAAGTACGCAGAAAATGTAATGAAGGGACGCTGTAGGGTTAAACCAACGCGTGTGAACGTAAGAAAAGAGATACTCACTGACAAAGGATTTAGAAAGGTCTCAACAGTACATAGACAATACAGCAAATACCCAATGAATACAGACGACCATGTCGCACAGCATGAAAACAACGCCTGAGTGGCAACTGATATTTACGACGAGAAATCATGGAGGCAGCTCAGAATGACAGCGAGCAAGAAGTTATTAATTGGTAGAAAAAACGAAGGGTAGTTGAACAAGGAACAGGACGCAACAGATAGTTAGCAAGGGAGTAACAGCAAACCTTGGTAAACTCACGAAACAAAGGTTTGACAGACAGGCGAGCAATTACTTTATATTCTTAGAAATAGTGCAATGTCCTTCGCTGTGTATTTCAAAGGATGTTCAACAGCCAACCAGAGGTTAGCATCTTCCGAAGAAGCAAGTGGAGAGGACTGTTGTCATGGTGACAACTAGGGCAGCGAATCAGGGAGTCGAAAACCAGAGATCTTCAAAGTGGAAGGAAGTCTTGGACCTATCGAGAACGACTGAAGGTGTGGAAGACAGAAAATTGCATTGTGGTAGAAAACGTTTGATAAAAACCGTTTGCAGGGTACGCGAGGCCCTCAGTTGCAATCTCAGTATCTCAGTTTTTCAGTCTCACTCTCAGTCTCATACAAATTTTGTGTTCAGTTTTATTAACTCAGTTCTACACAAGTTACCGCAGTATCGCGCAGTTTATTTACTTAGTGTGAAGTTACCTAAGTATCGTTATACTTTCGAGTTCAGTACTATAAACTTTAAAGTATTATTCATTATTCGACATTATGGAACTTGGAAACTTTAACAAGTGAAGTAACATCTCAATAATAGAACTTTTGTGTATCAACTTCGGACATTATGATTCATATCGGAAACTTAACATGATTCAGACTTAATTATTCTAGTTGTGCAGACTCATGAACAATAAGAGAACTCAACATTCATAAACACAAGTGCATAACATAACGCACATTTATGACCAAGCTAAATAGAACGTGAACAGTTACATGAAGCAGCTTTTTAATAACGTTTTATTTGAACACAACCCACTAATGATGGTTGCACTTACACAACATAGAACTCTATAAACTATTCATAAAAGACGGGTAAAACCAACACCACACCACGCATGCCGCAAGTGAATTCTCATCGCGAGTTACGAATTGATAGTGAAACATCAAATCAACGGAACGACCACACATGGAGTCATCAGTAAGCAGGAAATTTCGCCGATGGAATTTTGGATATTCAAAATATCAAGTTAAGTCCTCATGATATTAATACTATAATAATACTGCTGCTCTGTCTCTTTTCCAAGAACCAACACCTTTGAGAAATTGTATAATCATTTAGTAAAGATAATGTTAAAAATATTATGAATATAAAAGCTACCCATGTGAGACACATAATAAACGCATTAGTTTACAGTGAATAATATTTGATTTGTCTATGTTTTGTGTATGTTTATCATGTTGTATGTTATGTTTTCAGCCAGCAACGATAACAGATTTATATTGTGATTGATATTATATGTTTCTGAATGTATTTTCAGGTAATAATTTATATATGTGTTTCGGAAGTTTACTTGAGTAATGTGTAATAAACAAGCATTTTATTTGCCATGTATTTTATGCGTTCATTATTGTTCCAAACCTTAATATCAAAAGACATTAACGTCAATTGATTTGTTTTGATAAATTTTCTTATATTGTTCTTTAATAACAACTAAACATAGAGTCTCAGTAATTATGCTAATTAGTAAGGAACACATTCAGTCATTAGAGTGATTAATAATATTTGCATAATCAGTATAATTTAATTGCATAATTAAAATTTGCATAAATTAGCATAATTATCGTTAAAAACTTCATATTAAATCATTAAAATAATCAAGGAAGCTCCTCAGTATGGAACCACCCACACATTAATATATACAACTTAATGATTTTAAAATGAGTGAAATGGAAGTAAAAGATCAATACTGCTTAAACTGCTACCAGTTCACACTTGACAGAAATGAATAACCATTCTAACCAGCACCTAATTCTTAGAAACAGTTCCTTGCCCCCTGATAACATTTCTGAAATAACACTGGTGTCACAGAGTTCACCATATCACACTCTAGTACAAGATTTCATATAAAAAAAATTAGTATAATAGTAGCAGATTCGTTTTTCATCATCCAAGTTGCATAAGAGAAATGAGTATGGTATACTGTCACCTTGAGCCATATTATGGCACACAAGGAAGGCAGTGTGGCTAGTACTACGTTTCAGCTACCCAATACTCCAGGATGTTATCCCAGGCAATAAAACATTATTTCTATAGGCTGAATCAATCTGGGGACTAAAAAAAATTACCTTCATTTTATGGTGCTGCTACAAAATCATACGTAGCCCTCTAAATTAGTAGCCAGGCATCATACTCATGATTTACTACATACCCATAAGTTACTGTAAACTTCATAATAAATCCTCCACCAAACTCTCTCTCACGCACGCGTGTGCGTGCGCACACACACTCAAACACAAGATTTTGTCAGCTGTCACTGTCTTCATTCTTTCAGCCACACTCTCCAATCGTCTCTATTTTTCTATTCCCCACCTCTGATATTTCCTCTTCCCATCACCTTGTTCACTTCAACTCTCCAGGATCTTCAAGGCCTCCCTTTTTTCGTCTTCCCAAAGGACTCCAGTTTCTAAGTCTTATTATTTCATCTCTCATCTCTAGTTCTTCTTCTGTGCCCATACCATATCAGTCTTTTCTCTTTAACAAAAATAAGCACATCTTTTTCTACTTTCTTTTTTCGTTTCATTTCATCATTGGCAATCCTGTTCATTCCATTCTAAAGAGTGTTCAACTCCACCTCCAGTAGTCACTCATGTTACTGTTATTTTCCTTATATACTTTTTGCATATGACCCAGTTCTCCTTTATGTATGTTACTATACTAGACACCATGGTATAGAATATAACTGCTACTCTTATAGTGAAATGAGTCTTAATGCTACACTTTGACTAAAAATGAAATACCAATCTTGGTTTGTCCAACACAGGTCTACACGCAAATCGGTAAAGCAGGAATTGGAACAGTTAACATTACAGCAATTAAGAAATTTCCATAGAACTTCAAAGAACATAATACACTAATTAATAACATTGAGCTAATTTTTGATTATAGTGCGATAATGTGACACACGATGTGCTATACATTGCACATTCCATGACATTCCTGGACATCAAACTCATATTAAAAAAACACTTGGTATCACAATTTGTGCATCACAGATGGATTCTGGCTGCAACCTACATAGAGCAGATAGAATGACAAGTTGTTTCACAGCAATACGAGGGTAGGGTGAACGATCCGAGCTGACATAGAGATAGCACTATTAAAATTATTATTTTGACCGAACTGTACTATTTCATCCTTTGTCAGCTTAGATTCAATTATTTCGCGTCAATGAGTGGCACAGCCCACTTCTGTAAGCCCCTCAGCCATCACCGGATAGACTGCAAATCCGTGCTGATTTAATTTTGTTTTTGTTTTTGAAAAGATTAACTGCAACTGATACAAAAAATGAGCTGGATTTCAACGTTGGAGACTCTTCTCCATCAATACAATGGTTAAGCGCTGGGTTGCTAAATTTAAAATGGGTTGGACAAGCACAGCTGGTGACCCATGAGTTGGACGTCCTATTGAAGTGACTACACCAGACAAAATAGAAAATCCATAAAATCATTTTGGAAGAAAAGTGAGTGAGGTAGCTGAGACTGTTAGTATATCAACAGAATGTGTGATAATAGCTAACACGATCATCTGTGTATGACAAAGCCGCACACTAGATGGTCATCACGTTTGCTGACTAAAAACAGTGTTGAAAGGATATATCAACAATTGTTTGGCACTCTATACGCACTGTTGATGGGACTTGGGCCCACACAACATTTCTGAGACCAAACAACAGTCAAAACCACAAAGGGCGAACCAACTCCAAAGAAGGCAAAGACAATGCCTTCTGCTGGTAAGGTTATGGAGACTGTGTTTTGGGACGACCAGTGAGTAATATTCACTGACTACCTTAAAATGGGGAAAACAATTAACGGAGAGTACTATGCAAACCTACTGCACCTTGTAAATGATGAAATCAAGAAAAAACAGCCACATTTAGTGAAAAAGAATGTACTGTTTTAACAAGACAATGCAGCATCTCCATGCCAATTGTTGTGATGGTTAAAATCAAATAATTTAAGTTAGAATTGCTCCCTGACCCACCATACTCGCCCTTTTAACTCCGTGAACTTCTACCTCTTTCCTAACCTTAAAAATGGCTCGCTGTAAACAGCTACTTTGAGCATCTTGACAAATTGGCTTATCAGTCTCCATAATTGCTTTAGAACATTGGTGACAAAAGTGTATAGAGCTAAATAGAGATTATGTTGAGAAATCTTCTACTTCTTCTATGGCGTCACAGTACGAAGTCAAACCTTAGCCTCCATAATCATCTGCCTCCATTTTTCTCTGTCCTTGCCAATCAATGTCCATAGTTTTATTTTAAGTAAATTATCAGCATCCCTTGCCACTGCGTCAATTCAGCGTGTCTTGGGTCTTCCGACAGGCCTCCTACCCTCGATCTGACTTAACAGTACCTTCCTAGGTATTCGTTGCCTTCCATCCTAATGATGTGTCCTGCCCATCGCAATCTATGCAGTTGGATGGTGGTGGCCAGATCATTGTCTTTATACAGCTTGTAGAGCTCCTCATTGTGACGCATTCTCCATATCCCGTTTACTTGGATTGGTCCATCTATTTTCCTCAAAATTCTCCTTTCGAAAGTATTGGCTATGTTAGCGGCTTGTTTGTTCGGAGTCCAAGTCTCGCTGCCATATGTTATCACCGGTCTAATCATAACTTTATATAATGTGATATTGGACTGATGGTGGACATTCCTTGTCTTGATTATAGATTTCACCAAAGCACATGTTCTGTTTGCAGCCTCTATCCTTTTCCTTATTTCATTTATTTCTTCATTGTTTTCTGCCACCCAACATCCCAAATATTTAAACTGATTCACTATTTCCAGGTTTAGTGGTTCAATTTCAAACTGTTCAGGTTTCCTGGTTTTCTTCCGACTGGTGAACCTTTGTTTTATCTGTATTAACCTGTAACCCTATCTCTTCTGCTTCACCTTTATGTTCCTGGAATGTCTCTTTTGCTCTTCCTTGGGATCTTGTCATAATATTGATATCATCTGCATACCCTACCATCTGGACCATTTTATGTTCTAATGTTGAATTCCTATCAATTGACAATTCCAGATCACATATTCATGTGCTAAGTTGAACAGTGTTGGTGCTAGCCCATCGCCCTGTTTTAACCCTCTCGTGACATTAAAAGGATCTGTCATACCCGTTTGCAATTTGACTTCGCCTAAAATCTACAAAGATTTGTGTTAGGTCCAGATTGTTTTCCCACATCTTCTCCATCAGTATTTTGACTGTGAAGATTTGGTCTATAGTGGATCTTCCACTCCGGAAGCCACCTTGGTATTCCCGCAATATTCTTTCAACATATGGTTCCAGTCTCTTCTGTAGTATTCGGGTGATATTTTGTAACCTGTACACAACATTGAGATATCTCTAAATTTCTGCAGTCTAATTTATTCCCTTTTTTATGAATAGGTATTATTAAGCTAATGTTCCATTCTTCAGGCATATATTCCTCCTTCTATGTTTTTTGAATCAATTTATGCATCTCTCCTTCTATGCCGCTATATTTTATTAGTTCATTTGAGATTGAGTCAACTCCTGGGACTTTAAAATTCTTTAAATGTTATATAATATCTTTCACTTCATGCAGTCTGGGATCTTCCACATGATTGTCATTTATTTGTGGTTCTTCAGTTTCCTTCCCTTGTACTTGATACCTTTGAATTCAGCAGTTTATCAAAGACTTCCTTCCATCTGTGTCTTATTTTTAATTCATCTCCTATTATATTACCTTCTTCAACGTAACACAGATTCATGTTGGCTATAAAGCCGCCTTTATATTATTGATTTTCTGGTAGGCCACTTTGGTATTACCATCTGTGAATTCCTGTTTAATTCTATTGATTTCCTCTGTTAAGGCAGTCCTTTTCTTTTTTTGGCAGACTTTATTAACTTTCCTTCTTAATTCTTCATATTCCTCCCTTCTCTGTCTAGTTGGTCAGCTAAGATATCGTTTATATGCATCGTTTCGTTTTTTAATGCATTCCTCATCGAACCAGAGATTCTGTTCTCTCTTTGATCTCTCTCCCAGAACTTCCATGGATGTTTCCATTATTTTGGTCTTTATTTTCCACCAATGTTCCTCAATTCTGTTTGCATCTGTATCTGTTATTTGTGGCTCCACAATATTTAATTTCTTAGCTGTTTCCTTTCGGTATACTTCCTTTACCTCTGGATTCCAAAGCTTGTTTATGTCCAGGGGTATTGTTTTAGTATTTGAACCTCTTGGTGTTTTCCTTATCCACAATCTAAAGATCGTTTAACTATAAAATGATTTGTCCAACAACATGCACTCCAGAAGGATCTTGCATCCATAATACTTTATCCACCTCTGTTCTCTGAGAAATACATGCAAATTAATCCAAAAAAGTGCTGTTTTCTTATTCAAGCACAGAACTTTTAACTCTACTCTCATATAGTTATACTTTCTATGTTATGTGAAGAGATGTTAAATTTATTTAGCTTTATTTAGCCGTGGTTTAAAAACTCAATAATTTTAGTGGCTGTCAATGTTTACCGTGAACAGTGTGTATAGACACTGTATTTGTATACGATTGTTCAAATAAGTGAGATGACAAGTGTAATAGTACAATCTACCAAATAATAATTAACAAAAAATACTCATAATCCACACTTCTTACCTTCAATTTCGGGTCCCAGGGTTATTCACACGAAGTCGTGGCCTATAAACGTGATTTAGGGTTTATGTTATTAATAAACTCGACTCTCATTGTAATTGTTAATCAACTCAATTTTTTATTTTAACCTTCTTCGATACTTTTTTTGAATTTACTTGCTTTCCATTTTTCTGATCAAACTATTACTGTTTCTTTTAATTACTTTTTTCTTTTAAAAATACAAAAAACAAACATTTACTTTAACATTGCTTCACTTATTCTAATAACTAGTTTAAATAAGGCAACCCAGCATTTGCTCATTTATACTTGCCATTCATACTTTTCCCCATCTACTATTTAGAGCTCTCTTTTAAATAATTTTCCCCATTGAATTGAATTAAAATGTTACGGTTTTACTTCTCTGGCTGTGTCCAACATGTGCTGTAATTAGTCTGTTTTTGTTCGTTCACTGGTTCGTCCCGAAAATGTTTCTGCTGGTTAAATTGGTTCACTGATTAAAATCTTAAGGTTTCACTGTTTAGCACATTATTTACTCTAGTTGACTCGCATTTTTAGTAATTTTATCAAAATTAGGCCCGCGAGCCGGTATACTGAACCGTGTCTATTTTATTGTTTATGTATACTTTTACTGTTATAATTAATACATTTTCAATATTCCGTCCGGTCGGTCTACATTGTTTAATGTAATTTAGGCGGAACGCACACCAACGCCTTCGCGCGTTTCCGAAGTTTGGTTGCCGACTGTCTTTAACTATAAAATCACATTCTTTATGTGCGGGCGAGACGAAAACTGTGCTCAGCCGGCGGACGTGCAAAACTGCTCGCGTCCGTTACCGTGAGACGTTATTTGCCGACTGCCTTTATTCTCTACGCACTAGGCGAGAAGGAATTTTTTCAGACATGACATTTCCGTGTGAACGTTGGCCGACATGTGTGCGCATACGCGTGAATACGCACCCTTGCTGATAACTTGCATTCTTTGTAACATGCTGTGCTTTACACGGAGCTATAGTTGGTGACCAAAAATATACTCTTGTGAAATAAAAAATGAAAAGATTTAAATTACTTATCCTCATCGGTTTGTACCGTTACACAAATGTTGTACCAAAACGGATGCCTGTCTCTAGTGTCACTTTAGTTTACCCACACTAAAGAATGCTTATACATTACAGTAAGGTTTCAGTAACAGGAAAAGTAATGGGATCGCTGTGTTCAGTTACAAAAGAAACCCATAGATGTACACTGTGGCACATTAAAAAACAGATATTTTGAGATATTCTGTAGGGAAAAAATAGATAAGTTTATGTATGATAAAATATATAGATAGATATTCTTTAAGGGAGAAAAAATATATAAGTACAAAAGTATTGTTACCTAAACATCCATTTGCAGCGTATCCCCATATATACAGCTGGCCATTACGTACTAAGGCAACATGAGTATATCCTGCACTAATAATTGTAACTGAAGTGTTCACAACTCCCTAAAAAAAGATCATAAGCTTAAACAATTTTCTAAAACAATTATCTACAAAGTATATAAAAATATATCAACAACTGAATTACCTCATATATAGAAGAATGAGTACAAGAACCATCTTTAGTCTTGCTGTCTGTTAATTCAGGGCTAAAGACTGGTAAAATTCTTGCCTTCCTACTTTTAGACAGGTATACACAAACGGTAAAATAACCAGCTAACCAATCCCGAAGAAGAAACATACCGCCTGACTGAAAAATTATACAGAGTTTTATGTCAACAACACATTTAACAGTAATTTTATTAAAATTTATTTGTTAAATAAATATTTTCACTCTTTTCAAAAATTATAAGTGAAATCTGGTACTCCCCTGAATGGACCTGAAGGTTTCACCCATATCCAGGGTAGTTTGGCCAAATGAATTTAATTCACTACTATAAACATGCTCTGAAGATGTGTAAAAGTCTTAATTCATGCTTTCATAAACAATAACTGTACACACACAATGAAATTCTTTGTTTTGGGCTGGGCCACTATTAATTGCCCTTAAGCAACATATGCAAGTCTATTCCATGTATGTCACCAGTGATACCTGACTTGCTGACTTGTCAATTAGAAGTTTTAATGTGAATTCACTTGAAACTTGTATCTCTTTACACAACACATTTAGGTAGACTGACATTTTTCAGTAGTTATAACTTGTTTTTAAATGTAAAAGTTTTTATACAGTATTTTGAAGACTCAGTTTTTGGTGCATTTTTATAGTCTTCAGCAATATAGAAACATTTATATGTGTATCTATATTAACATTTATAACAAGCAAAAATATCAATGTCTTTGAGCAAGATTTACTGAATAAAATATACATAATACATTAAAATTGTTGAAAGAATTAAACTGTGTCATAACTGACAATATTCTTAAGTATTTCCTAAGCAACTTCTGATGTAGAGATTTTGTTTAATTACTGTCTCCTAACAATTCCTAAACTTAATTACATTTATATCAAGTTATTTAAAAACTAAATTACTAATAGATAGTAAATATCTGTATTTAACATCTGAATATACAAAAAAGAATACAGAATGGCGTATAACCATGCTTTTAACAATATTTTTGAATGTTATATATTTACTGGAAAATGTATTTACATATATATTTTATATGTTATGTATACTCAATATATGTTACATACATATTTACCCCTAAAATAAACTTTGTTGTTTTGGGGCAGAATTACGTGACATTATATAACACCTAGTTAAGGATTAAGACTGTATGAGGTGAATGATCAAACTTAAGTTAATATGATTAATTATATACTGAAAATCGCAACAATAATTTGCTTTTTGTAATAAAGGTGGCAAAGAAAAACTTATTTGCTTTAGTTATACAAAAAAGTAAGTAACAAAAACCTTGCCTCACTTTCATAGACAGAATTCCATTAAGGCAAAGCATTCAGACACAGCCAAGAATTATTATTCTCACACTTTTTACTTTTTTAAATTTCTATTGCAACCATAGCATAATAAAAATATTGATATTATTTTATACTACTTTGTGTGTATATTTATTTTATTTATAATAATACTATGTCTTCTGAATCCAAGGCATATATTTTATCCTTTTACTTGCATGGGCCTACATGCACGACAAGAATTATTCTTTCATTTACTTTTGTAAGAGAAGTACTAATCTTATGAATAAGCATTAGTGCAATAATGAAACAACACTTGTATTTTGGAAGATATTGTAAATAAAATAAAAATACTGTATAAGATACAGCACAAGTGATGTTTATAATGATATTTATAAATTTTATTCATTACAATTTAACAATATTTTGTCTCTTGTAGCATACAGATGTGGAATCAGAAGTAATATTCACATGTCCTATAAGTAGGGCAAAATTGTATTGGCACCTGCATGAAAAACTGTCTATTTCAGTTCACTGTGATGCACATTGCTTGTATAGCGGAGTTTTAATGGTATTTAGTAGTTTCCCATTATGTGTACCTGCATTACATTTTCGACACGTTACCTAAGCAATAGCATTTATACATTATGGTGTTAAAAAGAAGAAATGTACCAATTGTAAAAGATTATACTGCTTGACTAAATGTAAAAATACATAAAAAAGTTTTCACGCACATTGTTAGAAAAGACTGCTTTTGTTTTTAGTTTATTTTTTAAAGAAAACAACAGTCATATTACAACAAATTAAAATGTCTAATAACTAATGATCATAAGACAGTAACTTTAAAAACAGGTAAAACACAATGACTTTAACAAACTGCTAAGCATAAGTTTAACACTTAAATATAATGCTTATAATGCACTAAGATTTAAGAAACACAAAAAAGAATTTTACACATTTTCTTCATATGTAAAACTGGGCTGACATACACACTCTACAGTGTAAGTGTTGCATGTAATGTAATTAACATACTGTACCTTACCCTTGTGCATAAAAAACCTTACATATTTTTACATACACACACCATATAAACAAGAAAATGCATAAGATGGAAATGTAGTATTGGGACAGCTAATTTGAAAGTTAGGGAACTGGTAATAGCAATAAAAGAAGGAAAACAACAATAATAATAATAATGGGTCATTTAACTTTAAAGCAAAAACGTTTTATACAATGGGAGGCTAGTAACTCACATTACTTCAAGCTGTGTTTATTATTTTTTAATTGTAAAATACAGTCAACTCCCGATTTTCCGGGATCGGGTGAACCGGGAAAAATATGATTTCAAAAATTGTAGTTTTAGCAAAAATATTGATACATACTACGTTTATAATGACTTTAATAAATTTATTACAGTATTCTTAAGCCTTTTATTTTCAGAGTTGTACTGTAGCAAATAAATCATTAGTTGTAATTATTATAAGCAAATGACAGTCTGTTTAATGTGTTATGATACAATTTGACGGCCACTTAATACTGCACGCGTGCGCGATTAGAAGATGCAACGCACTGCATCAAATTGCACGGTTCATCTTAGCGCGAACTGGCTTTAGGCGCAGACAGAGTGTAGCGGGGTGTGCCGACTTTGACCTTGACAGTCCAGTCAGTCATTTGTTGCATTGTGACTCTGCTTAACTGAATTGTTTACCTCACGTGTTGTTTTATTGTGTTCGCATGTTTTGCTTATGATTCGAGTTTCGAAATGGATAAAAACTGTAAAAGGATTGTTTTATCAATTCAGAAAAAAACTAGAGATTATAGAAAAATATGAGAAGAGCCAAACTGTGAAATCGTTAAAGGACGAATATGGAATTGGTGATCAAACGGTTCGTGATTTGGTTAAGAAAAAGGTGGAACTTTTAAAATTTGCATGTTCTTCTGACTCATCATCTGGCATGAAGAAATGGAAAACTATGAAGAAATCAACGTACAAAGACTTGGATCGAGCTTTACTCGAGTGTTTAAATAATCAACGAGCACAAGGGACTCCTGTAAGTGGAGAATATGTGCCGAAAAAGCTAAGTTTTTTTCGAAAGTTTAGGTCTAGAAGGAAATTTTGACGCATCATCTGGCTGGCTGACACGTTTCAAACGTCACGGCATAAGAGAGTTGGAAATTCGCGGAGCAAAATTGAGTGGCGATCAAACGGCAGCAGAACAGTTTTGCAAAGACTTTAATCAGTTTGTTTTGGATGAAAATTAACAACCAGCACAAATTTACAATTCCGACGAGTCGGGATTATTTTGGAAGTGCTTACCGACGAAAACTTTAGCGTCTGAAAATGAAAAAAGTGCGCCGGGACACAAAGTTAGTAAGGAACGAATAACGGTAATGTGTTGGTCTAACGTGACTGGGACACATAAACTTAAGCTCCTAGTGATAGGAAAAAAAAAAAAAACACGATCATTTAAAGGAACACAAGCAGTTAATATGCCTGTAATTTACTACAATCAAAAGAAAGGTTGAATGAATAAAGACATTTTTTATGATTGATTCCATAATAAGTTTTGTCCACAAGTTCGAGAGTTTTTAAAATCACAAGGACTTCCCCAAAAAGCAGTGTTAGACAATGCTAAATCCCATCCAAGTGAAATGTTGCTCAGATCCAACGAGGACAGATCGTTGTTAAATACTTGCCGCCCAATGTTACAGCCTTGATCCAGCCAATGGATCAAGGGGTAATAGCTACTGTAAAACGCAACTATCCGAAAGTTTATAGAGGAAGGGAACGATCTGAAGACCTTTTTTAAGGGACTAAGCGTTCTGGACACGATCTACGAGACTGCAGCTGCGTGGGACAAAGTTAAACCCACTACGATGACAAAGTCGTGGAAAAAAATATTTCCCGACATATCGGAAGATAAGGATTTTGCTGGGTTGGAGGATGACGTTGCAACCTCAGCTGAGGGGAAAATGTACACTAAGGTAACATAAATGAGTGGTTTGAAGCGACGCTAACATGCCTGCGTTTGAGGTTTTGACAGACGGCGAAATATTGATGCGCGTGCAGGGCGTAGCAGAAAGTGAGAGTGGTAGTGATGCCGAGGGGGAGGGGAGTGACGAATGTGTTTCTGAGCCCAAAGTCACACACCGGACAGCGCTCAATTACATGGAGGGGCTTCTTGACTATTTAGAAGGACAAGAAGACACTTCGTTGTGCGACAAGTTGGTTTTACGGAAAATAAGGTCGTCTATTTTAAAGAAAACAGCAAGTGCTAAGAGGCAAGTGCTGGGAAAAATTATTACCAGATTATTTTCAGCGTGTATAAACACTGACTCTGTACATATTGTTCTGCTTGTAAATATACTATTTTAATTGACAAAAACGTGATTTGACTAATTACTTCCATATTCCTTAAGGAAATGGAAGTATGGTGATGGAAAAAAAATTGTGTTCGAGATTATTGCAGATTCTGATGTACTACACTCAAAACATGAAAAAAAGTCGATTTTGTCAAAGTGTCTGTGTGTGTGTGTCTGTCTGTCTATCTATCTGTGTGTCTATAGATTTTTTACTTCCATATTCCTTAAGGAATGGAAGTATGGTGATGGCAAAAAAAATCGTGTTCGAGATTATTGCAGATTCTGATTCTACTATACTCAAAACATGAAAAAAAGTCGTTTTCCGAAAAGTGTCTGTGTGTGTCTAGATTTTTTTTCTATGGCAAACGATAACAGCCGCAAATTCAAACAGAATCAAATAATTTTTTGCATACAGCCCTGATTTGTAGAGTACTCACGACCTATTGTTTTTGGTAAAGATCGGTTGAGGGAAACAATGCAGGGAAACCTGCAACGGTTTTTTTTTATCAAGGGAAATTTTTTTTTTTGGCAAACGATAACAGCCGCAAATTCAAACAGAATTAAATAATGTTTCGTATACAGCCCTGAATTGTAGAGTTCTCAAGACCTATGGTTTTTGGTGAAGATCGGTTAAGGGAAAGGGGTAGTTTACCTGTAACGTTTATGTTTTAACAAGGGTATTTCCTATGGCAAACGATAACAGCCGCAAATTCAATCAGAATCAAAAGATTATTTGCATACAGCCCTAAATTGTAGAATTCTCAAGACCTATTGTTTTTGGTGAAGATCGGTTGAGGGAAAGGGGTAGTTTACCTGCAACGTTTTTTTAACAAGGGTATTTTCTATGGCAAACGATAACAGCCGCAAATTCAAACAGAATCAAATAATTTTCTGCATACAGCCCTGATTTGTAGAGTACTCAAGACCTATTGTTTTTGGTGAAGATCGGTTAAGGGGAAGGGGTAGTTTACCTGCAACGTTTTTTATCAAGCGTATTTTCTATGCCGAACGGTAACTGCCACAAATTCAAACAGAATCAAATAATTTTTTGCATACGTCAGTGAATTGTAGAGGACTCAAGGCCTTTTGATTTTGGTGAAGATCGGTTAAGGGGAAGGGGTAGTTTACCTGCAACCTTTTACGTTTTAACACGAGTAAAGTACTTGAAAATTCATTTAAACTTTTTCAAACAATGGTAATGGTTAAAAATAAAATAATTTTGTTGCCAGGCAATAAAATTATAATTTTTTCATTTTAATGTAAATCATGTATGAGAGAAAATTTCGTGGCAGGCAAGCATATCTCAGTTATATAATGTTTATGTTTCCATTTTATTATTATGACTACCGCAATAAAAAGGCAGGGAAGACACACACACACACACACACACACACACACACACACACACACACACACACACACACACACACACACACACACACACACACACACACACACACACACACACACACACACACACACACACACACACACACACACACACAATTCGCGTTATTTCTGGCCTCATTCATGTTTATTTTCTTACATTTGCACGCTTTTTAAATGGAAAGTGCCGAAACCCATACCAACATAACGCGTGCAAGCCGAAAAAGTGTCCAGCGTGGATAGCGATTTGCTTCCTGTGGATCGCTGGGCAGTGTAACTGCACGTGTTTACAGAGGAACGATTCATAGACAGACTTTTCGTCTTTAGGGAATGAACCCTCTGCAAGATGCTGAGGGTCCATGAGTGACTTCGGAGCGCTCCTTCTTTTCCGCGTGTTTGTTCTATGAAACGTACACTGTAGATTCGCAGCTTTACTCTAAGCAACGCTCAATAGGAAATGTTGAAAATTTTTGTCCAAGGTGTACCCTCATACACACCAAACCTGCTCTGATGTTTTAATTATGGACATCATAATATTAAAACTTTGGAAACTTGAGCACTACTTAATGGAGATCAATCATTAACTTATACAAGCCATTAATTTTATGCATATTTTTTATATATATGTGTACAACGTTATCGGCAACAAAGAAGTAGTTTTTGTTAAAATTCCTTCCCGGGATATTTGGCCGTAGTCCAATGTTTTCTACAAAACTAGATGTTTCGGCAATGCCATCTACTTCCATCATCAGTGAAAATCGAGTGCAATAACGTGAGGTGGTATATGTTAGTGACCACAGTACTGTGGTTAAGGCTGAAGCAGTAAGTAGAAAGAAGTAGTTTCTATGGTAATATTTCATTTCAAAAATGATTTTAAATATAAATCTTAGAATATGGAAGTCATGTATGGTTCTCCATACCGATATTTTTTATTGTGTAATAAAAGGTATGTACTACTTTATTGTATGCACACATTTTATTTTTAACTAAGACCTTTTTTTAAGCACTAGGTTACAATTTTTGCTTTAACCGGGATTTTGACTTATCCGTGACCACCCTGCCGGTGATTATCCCGGATAATTAGGAGTTGACTGCATTACATTTTGAGTACACTCATTTTTGTATGTTTGCTTCAGCTTGCGTGTTTACATGATTAAAACCATATTTTGCTTATAGCAACACAGATTTAAGCCATAATATTCCTATAAAAACATCATATAGTAATTAAATGAAAGTACAAAACAATTACAATCAGAAGCAAACATTTAGTTGTAAAACAACATATTCTGAATTATTCACTGGAAATATTCTAAACAAATTCACTGGAATTTATGAATACTGACTAATCATATAGTTGAAACATCGAAAATATAGTGTGGGTACAGATACTGGGAAAGTATCTTTATATTTATAAACACTTGTTAACTGTCAATTACCTTCCTTCTTATGAAAGATCTGCTAGACTTAAACATTCAGCACTCAATATCTGACAAAAAGTCAAAGCCATCAATATGCCATATGTAAGCACTAAATTATATTTACATGTTTACAGTTCTCAGTGGTTGTAGTTGTAATCCTTCATGTAAGCACAAAATCCAGGCTACAATGGCATGTCCCCATTGACAATTAGTTACTATATGTTATAAACATAATATATTCTTTAGTTAACGCTCATTCAATGTCACTCCCACATCCTGTTTTCTTCTATTTTAAAACCATCTAATTCCTATACTAACATTTGTTAACCATTTTCTTCAAATTCTGAGAAAATTATACTCATAATTAATTGACACAGAGAATCAACAACTTATAATAGTTATGGTGTCGTCACATTTATCTCAGTCGTGTTGATGTTATTTTTGTATTTAAAGTTATTTAAATACTTCAATTCAAATTTATTTAAATACTTCAAAGTTGGTACTGGTTCAATTTTAACTTGTACTTAAGACTCCAGAAACATCATGTGACTAATCAGTGAAACATTCTGATTTTGTACTTTCACACACAATCTTTATTTCCACTCTACAAATTGTATACACAAGCCATATGTAATCTTTATTAGTATACAACTAGTCAATCTGTACTATTTTACCAAAACACTATACCTCGATAATTATTGTAAGTGAAAATTATTATTTTCTTGTAAAACACTCAAGACTTTATTCAAATATGTATAACTTATGCGTAAAAGGTGTTGAAAGAGGTTTTGTTGTTACTCAGTAAATTTTTAATTCCACCATAAATGAAACCATCGGTGACTCCTAACCTAAGCACAAAAAAGTAAAAATTATAAACCTACAAAATGAACAGAAAGTACACACACAAAACGAATAAAAGCTGAAACATAAAACATTATAAGCAACTAGACACTTTCTAAAATATCCTTATAAGGCATAAATAAAAATCAATTTAAGAAATGTTATTTGAATCATAAATATTCAGACATTCAATATAAATATACACACGTAAATGATTAAAGCTAAATTTTTGAATTAAAAGGCTGTAAATATATCTGAATACACTTTAATTAGCAAGTAAAGTGGTACTCAATACAAAAATAACAAAAAACATGATACATAATTTTCAAAGAATGTAAATATTATTAATACACAATAATTTTGTACAAAATGAAATGAGACTGCAAAAATTATTCTTCACAAACAAATAACATATGGCCCAAATTACAAAAACTAAATTAGACAAAATGTGAAGAGTAGAAATTATAATATACACAATCATGCACATTATTAATGAATTAACATACCACCTCATGAAACAATAGTAATAAGAAATAAACAATCAAGAGCATTAAACACATACAACAAATTACTAACAATTACAAAAGTGACATAAAAATGCTACAGTATTAGAAATGCTAGTCTCACAGATCATTATGATTGTATAAAATTAAACAATGGCCGAACTAATAAATAAAACTTGCAAACAGTAATGCACCAATAAATCCCAACAAACACATACAAGCCTTTCACTATAAATTTCACATTTTAGGAACAGTTTTTAGGACAATTTTTATATTTTAGGAAACCTGTCTTACATAAATATAATCCTTACCTGAGAATACTGGAACTGAGATATTAAAACTGGGGTCTCTGAGGTTACATGTGGTGTTTCCATTATCAGTTTATGTAAAGCTGGACGTACTGACAACTGTGAAGGGTCATACAAAGAAGCAAGCCTCTAAAACAAATCAAAATACAAAGAACTAAAATTGCAAAATCATTCTGTGTTTCCATTTTTCAGGTAGAGCACTGTATTGGCATTTGTTATCATATTTTGGCATGCATATTTTTCTTGCTGTGTTTCAGTTCATGGCGAATAAATAAATGATACCACTATATCTAACTTTTAATGTACATTAATTGGATATCCCCCTTACAACTGACACCTGTATTTTTTATTATAAATAAATTATTTTAAAATTTGCATAACAATCTCTTCAAAGAATTTGAAAAATCTATTTAAGACACTTAATGGCTACAAAAATTATTACAATAACCGACAAATTAATAACTATTTTATAAAAGTTGTTGTTTTCATAAATTACTTTCTGTAAGTCAAAACAATTTTGTTTGCTCTATACGAGTTCTCTCATTAAAAAAAAAATATTAAATTTTAACACTTAACTCACTTACACCATTTACATAAATATGTGGAAATAAAAATAAATATATCCAGTATTGCTGGTGTAACTTCAGCAAATAAGTTTGTTGCTTTTCTTGTTCTCCAACACAGTAGTACGAAATAACCACAAAAGTAAGTCAATTATAAATTATAATTTTAAAACAATTTGCTATTTTTTTGACATGATTTCTGTTTAGTTTTTTAACTTCCTCCTTAAAAACGTACTATTCTAAATCTAAACACTGTAGACCTCAGAAAGTAAGAGAATCAGTGATCCTGATTAGTGGGTATCAATCTCTTTTAACCCCATTAAAAGTTGAATTGCTTTTAAGCTTACCTTGCAAGTACCTAGGACTTAAAGAGAGACCTACCTACCAAATTTCATATAATAGGGTTTTGTAATTTACTGTTTCTCAAGATGGACAAATACAATTAATAAAATGTTACTTCTTATACACATACAACATAAATATTGTAATGTAACATAACATTGCATGAAAGTCAGATTAAATTAAATTAAAAAGGGAATTCTTTCTCCTCAATATAAGAAACTAATCATGTGAAAAATAGTATATCATAGATAACATGTTACTATATAGTAAACATAATTAACGTGATATAATTTATCAACATTATACAGTGTATAAAGTATTAATTTAACTAAACAACTGTAAAGTTGGGTTGAATTAATTATCGAAAATAATAACAGTGTTATGTAATTGTATAACTACCTGATAACACTGAGTCATTTAAAATATTGGAATATAAATAGTAAAATGTCACTGAGCTTTTGATGATAAATAAATTATAAAACCAGAGTCCTGTGAAACTAGACAACAAATTTCAATAGTTGGGTAATATTGTTTTGTATGTTGTTGTACTAGATAGTAAAACTGTTAGGACATAAAGTAGAACTAAATAAATTGTATAAAAATTAAGTAATAAGCAAATATATTGTAAATTAGCTAGAATGGTAACTTTACGCCTATGTTGAAGAATATAACATGTAAAATTAAACCAGATTGGAAAACAAATAATATGTAGGCTATAGGCTAAATAGAAACCATAAAAGTGATGTAAAAGGTATTATCAAAACATAAAATGCAGTTCTACAGTTAAAAAGTAATTTAATATACAACAAAAAAATCAAAAAGCTTAATATTAGGACTAGAAATGTCATCACTATTTCGTTTTAACCAAAATTTCATGGGAAATTCAGATCTGGACTTAGATTTTTGATTAAGAGGTGAGATATATATCTTGGAATTTTGGGAAAAAATGTAAATTTTGAGATGTTTATTGTGTCCATACTGATTAACGCAATCACATTTAACCAATCACATTTGTAACTGAAAAGTGAGATGACGCTTAGTTAACGAGATTCATTTTTAATTGCTGTATAGCTCTTGGGGGCTCAAATGGGGGAGTGACGCGTAATATATGGCCTGCATACAAGAGCTGGTCACTAGCCTCTCCTCTCCAACTCCAACTCTCACCTACAAGCGGTGGGCCCTGTTAAGTCGAGCAACCCATGCTAAGGTTGTGGTAACCAATCCCTTCGGCAGCTTAGGTCGGCGAGCCAACGAGAGATGGGGGTCTGGGCGAGGCGGCCCTGAGGTAATCAGGGACCCGGCTTACCAAGATGTAGTGTGTCGGCAGCAGGATGCATGGCGGGGTTGGCGGCGGAAGAACATAAAAATGTCAACGGCGGCGCCCATAGATCTAGTGAGTATGGTCTACTGCGGACGGGTGGATGAGACTCGTTAGCTCAGTGAAGGCAACTCATCTAAGAGACGGGAACTCTAAACATAAAACCCCTGGTCCTCCAGGTTGGGGGTTGGGCGTAGGGTTAACAACCCACCCCATAAAATAATATTGTTATGAAACCAAGAGAAAAAGGAAAAGCCGGACGGATTAATGGAATTGGGACTGGATCGTGGAAAAGGACACAGATTTTAAACTTGCGACGTGGAACTTGCGTTCCTTATACAGACCTGGAGCCTTGAAGATATTAATAGGTGAGGTTCTCAAATATAAGATAGATGTTTTGGCTATGCAGGAGATGAGGTGGACTGGCGCTGGAATCATGGATCGAAGGGACTACTCGGTGTATTACAGCTGTCAGAACCGGGACCATGTGCTTGGAACTGGCTTCTTGGTAAGCCGTAGAATGAAAGCAAATATCATTGATTTTAAACCCCTTACACCTAGAATGTGTAAAATAAGACTTAGGGGAATCTTCTTTAATTATACTATAATAAACGTGCATGCCCCAACTGATGATAAGCCTGAGGAGGAGAAAGATGATTTTTATGACTTGCTGGAGAATGCGTATGCTAGCAGCCCTAGACATGACATAAAAATAATCATAGGTGACTTAAATGCCAAAGTGGGAAGCAGCCATGCTTGTAATAATATAGGAAAGTATAGTTTACACTCTGAACACTCAGACAATGGTTTCCGATTATTGAACTTCGCAGTTGGTCAAAATATGATCATAGGAGGGACTTTCTTCGACCACAAAGACATACATAAGGGCACATGGATCTCTCCAGACGGGAGAACGGTCAATCAAATAGATCATGTCCTATTGGATGGCCGCCATAAGTCAGACTTACAAGACGTTAGAGTTTATAGAAGTGCCAACATGGATAGCGATCACTATCTCGTAATTGCAAAACTGAGAGCTAGAATCTCCAATAATAGAAATGAAAAAGGAATAAAGACTGTTAAATACAATACAGAAATACTAAAGGAAGAAGAAATAAAACGGAGGTTCGAGGAAGTTACTAATGAGAAAATTAGACAGTGGAGACTTGAATGCCGTGAGGAACAAGATATAGAAAACCACTGGCTTAATCTAAAAAACATGTTAGTGACCACGGGAGAAGAAATCGTTGGTTTGAAGAAGAGACATGGGCGAGATGAGTGGTTTGATAAGGAGTGTGAAGAGGCAACTGACTTCAAAAACAAGACATACAAATTTATGATCCAAAGGAAATGCACTAGGGCTGTTCAAGAGGAATACAGGAAGGCCAGGCGGATGGAAAAGAAGATTCATAGAGGAAAAAAGAGGGAGTATATGATGCGACAGATGAAAAAGATAGAGGAATATAAGAGTAAAAGGCTGAGCCGAGATATGTACAGGAAGGTGAATGATATGAGACAGGAATTTCAGCCTAGAACAAATGCCTGTAGGGATAATAATGGTGGCCTTGTGAGTGATAATGCTGGTGTAATCAGGAGATGGACAGAACACTTCGAAGAGTTGCTAGGCTCAGTTGGGGAGGCTTCGATGGAGGCATCCGAGAATGAAGAGGAAGCAGGAGAATTCGAGGATGACAGAGAGGAGTTGGTGCCATCCTATGACGAGGTGTATGAAGCTCTAGAAAAGCTTAAAAATAACAAGGCAGCAGGTTCCGATGGTTTACCAGGGGAACTATTAAAGAGCGCAGGAGGAGATTTCATAAAGGAATTTGCCCATCTCATAGAGCGAATATGGCTGGAGGAGGTAATGCCTGATGAGTGGAACAATGGGGTGGTGTGTTTAATACATAAAAAGGGTGATCCGCTCATATGTAAAAATTATAGGGGCATCTCTCTACTTAATACAGCGTATAAGGTATTGTCCAACATCATATTTTCTAGGCTGCTTCCCTACGCTGAGGAAAACATAAAAGAATATCAATGTGGATTCACTAGGAATAGGTCAACAACAGACCAAATATTTACACTAAGGCAAATCCTAGAAAAAACGTTGGAATATGGAGTGGCCACTCACCATCTCTTTGTGGATTTCCAGTCGGCATATGATTCAATCAACCGGAAAATGCTATATAGAGCTATGAAGGAGTTGAATATACCATCTAAGTTGGTGTGTATGGTTAGAGTAGTTATGTCCAATTCTAAGTGCCAAATAAGAATACAATCAAATCTATCTAACTTCTTAAAAACATTGAATGGGTTGAAACAAGGAGATGCCTTAGCGTGTCTGTTGTTCAACATAGCTCTAGAAAAGGTCATCAGGGATTCAGGAATTCAAACTAGCGGACACATATTTCACAAGGAGGTACAGCTTCTGGCCTATGCCGACGACATTGACATCATAAGTAGGTCTGAATCTGGCTTAAAGGAAGCCTTTTGGGAACTGGAGTTGTCCGCTAAGGCTATGGGCTTGGTTATAAACCAAAGCAAAACCAAATATATGGTTGTAGGTGCCAACACTCGTGCCCTGTCCCTGCGCATTAACGATTATGAATTTGAAAAGGTTCAGGGTTTTCCATATCTCGGGTCATATGTGGACTCTGGAAATGACTCCTCTAGAGATATTGAAAGACGGATATTATCTGCTAATAGGAGTTACTACGGACTAGTGAAACATTTTAAGTCTAAATTAATAAGTAAAGATACAAAAGCCACCCTATACAAGACCTTGATTAGACCAGTCCTGATGTATGGCTCGGAATGCTGGGTGGTAAAAAAACTAGATGAGCAGAAACTATCCGTTTTTGAGAGGAGGGTACTGAGGAGAACCTATGGCCCTGTGAGGGAAAACGACATTTGGAGGCGATTGCATAATCGAGAGTTGTACGAAAGGTTTAAAGATCTTCCGATCGTGCAACTCATACAAATTAACAGATTGCGTTGGGCTGGTCATGTGCAGAGAATGGCGGAGGATAGAATCCCAAAAAGAGTGATGAATTATTTGCCGATGGGAAGGAGAAGGAAGGGAAGACCGCGTACAAGATGGCTGGACCAGGTTGGTAAGGAGGCAGTGAGGCTGGGTGCAGCAAACTGGTGGACATTGGCCGGGAGTAGAGACCAGTGGGGAAGATTTCTATTGGAGGCCAGGGCCCGGACTGGGCTGTAGCGCCGAGGATGTATGTATGTATGTATAGCTCTTGTCCAGAATAGACGTATCTGAATATGGTCTGATGCAAAACAAAGCTATAACAGCAAAAATAATAAAAAATACATGAAATGAAATTAATTAATGAAGAACAATTAAGTATCAGATAAAAACAGAATACAAAGAATTAATTCTATATACGTATCTTGCATTAAATAAGGGTTCGAAGAATTATGGCGACTGAGTCTTTGTATTGGTGAAATCTAACCAGATTTTTATTTTGCAACATTTAAACATTCTAATAATGAAATAACTAACCATTCAACATAACTGAATTAACACCATAACCTCAACACGTTATAATACACTACTTGATAGGCCTTTACGAAAGAGTTAAATTGTTGATTTGCATATTATGTTGGCCTATGAGCATGTAAGAAATAAGGTTTACAAACTACTTTAATCACTGATAATATTAATATTTCTACTCAATAGACTATAACACTTACTCCAGCGTACCGACTCTTTATTGTACCTCAGGGCACTAGTAATAATAAACACAAATTAAAATATATCAATCAACTTTTACTGATTCATCTGCATTTATATAGCCTACTACAAATTTCTTTAACATGACTTGAATAGTTTTGCCTTACAATTTGAATATTATTTCGTGGCAATGAGTTCTTTTTAGACAAACTGAGTCACTATATTTGATTACAAATATATATAGATATATATATATATAACAATATTGAATCAAATGTCCATTTATTTGTTACTTGTGTGGAGAATCCTTCCAATGTGCGTAGTCTTTAAGGTGTTGCAGGCCGGTGAGTCGTCAGCAGCTGTTTGTTGCGATTTAATCCTGGTCATGAATGCACTAATTCACTTTATCACAGATGTACACTACACTTGACATATTGGTGATACATACAATTATGTTGTATAATTATACACTCTGGTTTACAACGTATTCTTGAAATTACATTAAGTGCATCTAACACAGTTCGCGTCGCGTGCATCTCGATTATCTCATACCGTCGTGAATTTAACCCGAACGAATTCGCTTTCTTCAGTGATTTCACCACAACATATCGTTTTGATGAAAATTGATATGTAGTATTTACTTCTCGTTGTTCGTTACTACTCCGAACATTCACTCATTAACTTATTATTGTATATTAAACTTTATAAATTTAGCGTTAGCAATTATCGCGTTCCCGTACTTCTGTTTACTGCTGTGAATTTACTTTACTCTTTAAATTACTAATACAATATATATATATATATATATATATATATATATATATATATATATATATATATATAGTTAACGCAAAACAGCGCACGCGAGTCTCTTCAGTGTAGTTTCGCTGATATAAAGAAGACTGTCTGATTTCTCTCCAAATTCATATTTTATACTAGCTTTGAATTTCCCTTACCAAGTCTCGATAGAAAAACAATCCCATAGGTTTAGACTAGCACTAAATACAAAATCGGCCAATCTCCTTAGCGAAAACCTCCCGCGCAACACATGACGCTTCCTCTGATTTGCCGAACGTTTTTCACGTCTCACGTGCTTAAAAAAACTAGCGTCACTATCTATCTCACTCTTACATCGCTCTCTCTCACATAACGGTATCTATTGTTACATGCACTTAAAGTTTACAACATTGGCAAACACCCCTAATATCCTAGTGAATAATACATTTTATGATAGTTATGTCCTAAAACGTGACTTAGCCTAATACTAACTTCCTTATAGACGTCAGCCCCAAGGCCGGCGTTGCTAACCTACCGCTATACTCCACAGCTTTTACAAGTTAATTTCTTTCATGTAATGCCGCCTAACAATACAGGCGTTTCACTACCTCCCCGCTTTCTAAAACATACACATTTCTTTGCGGTCAGCATAGTTTGATTTCGTAAAATTTGCGATTGCTCAATTTTTGCGTTACAACGTAAAACACTGAATCACATAAGATGTTGTGGAAAAACCAAGAACAATTACAATTAGTGTTGAACATAATAAGGTGAACACTTGATATCATTAAAAAAACACATCATTTTCACTGAATATAAACTATATAATGAAAATTATTTAAAAACTTAATAAGAAAACATAGTGTTATAAGTTAGTATTTACAGTCTCCTCATGGCAGTAAAGTGAACTAAATTAAAGCATAAAGTTTTACTGAACATTTATATTTACTTTTGTATATATCAAAATATTTATTTTTTAATTAATATTAGTAAGTTAATTTATGTTAGTTTTTAAGAAATTTCATTTGTTATTCATTGTTGGTTCAGGACATGATTTGAGCCTGGCTATATAAAAGAATCCACTACCCTGAGTAACTCAACTGTAATCATTATTTGTACAATACTGAATAAAATATTAGAAATTATATAGCAAAACAATCAAACAAGAATCTTTTATTTTATATTATTTAGAAAATATAACATACAAATATAGTTACATTAAAAATTGGCTCCAAATAACGGCCAACGATATAAAAATATTATCAGTGATAAATCACAACAGAATAAAAAAAATAGTACTGTTACGATGGTCTACTTGATCGTCATAGGTACAGTGGAAAACAAAATACAAGACACCAATTAAGTCACTGATCACCAGCTTTAATTTTCACAGTTAAACAGTTCGTAATTAACAACACAGTCTCTTACAACAAATCAAATAAAAATCGTTCACACGCAATAATAAAATGTCAACTAATATAAAACACAATTGTATTACAATTATACCGCCCGATTATAAAACACAACACTTCACTAATAACCATTTGAATGCACAGAGTAATCACTTATAATCGCCCGACAGTAAACTCGAACTGCACGTTATATATCGCAACTATAACTGAACTAAGGCCGCTGCCGCCTTGTATTTATACCCCAGATCACAGACCAGAACATTCCAAACTACGCGTTATCTCTACCTACGGCGTAATTAATTGCGGCCTTGACACAGTCCGCGCGGCTTCTGTAACAGTCTAGCTAATGCATCGAGAATCACGTTCCCTACACACGTTACAGTCCGGATCCCTCTGGAACATTCGATAAACACGTAGATTGTTCTGTGATGTCGTAACAGTACTTAACAATATATGTAAATGCACTTCCATGAATTCACTTCAGATATCTGTCTAGGTTTATTTTAACTCAATATAATTTTATTCTAAAAAATAAAAACTGTACCTGCATTTATAGGACAGAGTGTTTGTAACCTATTTTTGTAATGACATGCTCTTTATACAATTAAATTAATTGTTAATCTACCAAATTTTACTGCCATACTCAAAGAAGACATGTATTTTAGACATACTGTAAGAAGAAGACATGTATAATACATGTAACCTGTAGCATAACAAGCTAATCTATACGTTTTGTATACTAGGGAACTGCAACTATAATCAAAGTAATATTGTGAATATTGTATAATATAGTCAGTGATATTATGATCGGTATTATGTTTGTTCTAAAAGATTCTAGTTAAGCATCGAATGATCTCAATTATACCAGTAAGTGGTCAATACTCAAAAGACGCATGATTGTGAATGACGTCATTTCCCAACTATATGTAAAACTATAAAAGATGAAGTAGTCAGTTATTATTCACAGTTCAGTGAGTTGGGTTGCAGAGTTATTGCATGTATTTGATACCACATTAAATTTGTGTCATTTTTTCCTTGTATAAATTATGGCTGTGTTAATATTTGATATCACAGTTGTAGTTCAAAATTGCATTTTGTGTGTTATATTTTGTGTGAGAAAATTATTCACGATATCGGTAAACATGGTATCAACAGTGATACAAGTGTTTTATTTCATTCACAGACATAGAGGATGAGAAACTTAATGTATTTGAATAACATACTGTATGTTTTTAATGTTTATTCACTCTGAAATTATCATGATATCAATCTGATTCTAAACACAATACTGATTTTTTTTACTACTAACACAGTATTAAAAAATTAACGACATAAGATATAATGCAGCTTTCTAGTAGTTACCTGAAGTATTCGTTCATCCAGTTTGTGCAAATTGTTTTCAATGAACTGAAAATGTAGCCGAGCAACATCTGGATTTGCCACCAGTGACTGAGAAAGTAATATGTTGCTTACACTCTCCCAGAATCCTTCACACACTGCAACATATAAATGTTGAACTGTGGACTGCTATGTTACATTAGGACAATAATAACAGACTGTTTCTATATCTTATTTGTGTTTACACTATTCTGGTATTATCTTCTTATAAAGGCAAAAATCTCATTTTGTATTGTCTCTGACTCTAAAGACATTAATTACCTTACAATCTTGTATGGAAAATAATGCTCTATAGTACAAGAGTTTCACGTAAATTGTCAATATGTTATTTAACTTCAATACACCTTTATACTGTCACAAAAACATAACCTTCATATACTTCATGCCTACAAGGATATCCTGGCTGTACATTATAATGCATCATAAACCACAGATGAATCAGTGAAACAATCTAGAGCTACAAGAAATTAATGACATATTGCTAATTTACTTAAATACCGTATTGGCTCGAATATAAGACGGTTTTTTCTATAAAATCACTTGGATTTCGTTGTCCATGACGTGTCCGTTACTTAACTAAATATCACTATTGTATTAACGACTTGGAACACTAAGTTTTTTATAAGTAAAATTGTAAAGTTTTACCTTACAGCCTAAACCGGCTTTCACCTTTAAAAGGCTTCTTCAGAGGCTGCCGTAGGTAGCGCTGTCCGTCTTGTTGTTGGCGACGGGATAGATTTTCGAAAGATCGATGCTGTGTGTGTGTGTGTGGTGAGATGTGTTCGAATAATGCGTGCGATTTGAATTGTGTCTGTTCGTTTAGGATGTCGTTTTTATTTGTTTTTGTGTGTTTGTATATTTCTAATTGTTCTAGAGTGTCTAGTTTTCGGCCTTTTGTGTGTATGTGTAGAATGATCATGTTATTGTCGATGTTTTTATATGTGTGGTTTGCTTCAATGAGGTGGTTTGCAAAGGTGGATTCTGTAGTGGTGTGGAGTACCTTTGTGTGTTCAATGTATCTCTGTTTGAAGCTACGTCCTGTCTGGCCTATGTAGAATTTATATCAATTTGAGCAATTTAGCTTGTATACACCGGGTAGATCGAATTTGTTTTGTGCTTTGTGCGTGCGTTTTGATAGTGTGTGTTCTGTTTTGTTGGTAGTTTTGTAAGCGATTCTGTATCCTGCTTTTTTGAATTTGTGGGCAATTTTTTCAGTTTGTTTGTTGATGTATGTTAGTGTTATGAATTTGTTGTTTTCTGTCTTTGTCTGTTGTTTGTTTTGTGTAGGAGTTTACTGACTATTGTTCTGTCATATCCATTAGATTCTGCTAGATATTTTACCGTGTTTAGTTCGTCATTGTAGTCTTTTTCATCTAAGGGGATGTTGTTAAGTCTATGTATCATGGTTCTAAAAGCAGCTAGTTTGTGTTGTATTGGGTGATTGGAGGTGTTGTGTATTAGTGTGTCAGTTGTAGTTGGTTTTCTGTATATACTGAATTTGTATAATTACCTTATTATCCACTCTACAAAGTTTCGTCAGTTATGACGCGTTTCGGGACTAAGTCCCATCATCAGATAACACTTATTTCAATATAATAAACTAATACAATAAAATCGCAACCATGATACTGGTCATGTCAATCAAATAAAATAAAATAAAACTTCAAATCGCATGTGAAATGTTATACGAACCACGGCTGGAGCTCCTGCATGCGTTCACCCTCAACCGCGATCGTCACGTGACTCTGAATTTGTGCCTGTGTTCTAGTTTTGTGATGGAGAGGTCTAAGAAGTTTATGGTATTGTTGTGTTCGTATTCGGCAGTGAAGGTTATGTTTTTATGTATTTTGTTTATGTGCGTTAGTAACTGTTCACATTGTCTTTTGTTTCCCCTGTATAGTATTCGAATGTCATCAACGTATCTGTGCCAATATAGTATTTTATGTGAGTGTCTGTCATTGTTTGTGAGTATTTTTGTTTTTTCTAAGTGTTGGAGGAAGACTTCTGCTAGAATGCTGGATATGGGGGAGCCCATGGGTAAGCCATTGTTCTGTGTGTAGTATTTATTGTTATAAGTAAAGTAGTTTTGTTTTGTGATAATGTTCAGAGTTTCTGTTATTTCGTTGATAAGTTCATCTGGTGTGTTGTTCTGTTTGAGTTTGTTTTGTAGGATGGTGATTGTTTCAGAGATGGGGATGTTTGTGTACAGATTTTTAAAGTCAAAGGAGGCTAATGTGGCATTATGGGGGATGTGTATGTCTTTTATTTTTGTTACTAGGTCAGTGTTGTTTTTTACTGCAATGTTGTTGTCTATTTGTGTGTGTTGTCTAATAATTTTGTCTAGATATTTTGCGAGTTTGTGTGCAGGGGCATTACGGTAGTTGATAACGGGGTGGATCGGAATGTCTTCTTCATGGATTTTGGGAAGCGCTTGGAGGGTAGGTGCTGATGGTTGGATTTGTTTCATGTAGGGCTTTTGTTTATGTGTCATTATGTGTTTGGCTTTGTTGACTAGTTGTTTTACTGAGTTTTGGTATCTGTTGGTGGGGTTGTGTTTTAGTTCTGTGATGTTGTTCTGTTCCATGAAGTTTTGTACTTTTTTGTGTAGGTTGTCTGTGGGGATAATTACACAAAACACAAAACAAACAACAGACAAAGACAGAAAACAACAAATTCATAACACTAACATACATCAACAAACAAACTGAAAAAATTGAACAAATTCAAAAAAGCAGGATACAGAATCGCTTACAAAACTACCAACAAAACAGAACACACACTATCAAAACGCACGCACAAAGCACAAAACAAATTCGATCTACCCGGTGTATACAAGCTAAATTGCTCAAATTGCAATAAATTCTACATAGGCCAGACACGATGTAGCTTCAAACAGAGATACATTGAACACACAAAGGCACTCCACACCACTACAGAATCCACCTTTGCAAACCACCTCATTGAAGCAAACCACACATATAAAAACATCGACAATAAAATGAACATTCTACACATACACACAAAAGGACGAAAACTAGACACTCTAGAACAATTAGAAATATACAAACACACAAAAACAAATAAAAACGACATCCTAAACGAACAGACACAATTCAAATCGCACGCATTATTCGAACACATCTCACCACACACACACAGCATCGATCTTTTGAAAATCTATCCCGTCGCCAACAACAAGACGGACAGCGCTACCTACAGCAGCCTCTGAAGAAGCCTTTTAAAGGTGAAAGCCGGTTTAGGCTGTAAGGTAAAACTTTACGATTTTACTTATAAAAAACTTAGTGTTCCGAGTCGTTAATACAATAGTGATATTTATAAAATCACCTTCCAAAAACCATACATGTCTTATATTGTGACAGTACAAAATGGGTATAATTATTTTAATATTGTGCAATAATACGATCTATGTAAACTGAATAAAATATGACTTTCAAAATTGGAATGGTATGAATCAGCCAGTGTGACGTACGCATTACCGTCACAAAAATAAATAAACCTAACCATATATGGGCACGAATTTTTATCGATCCGACTGACGTCAGAAGAATATCACAAAATGAACCCGTGTTTATAATACTGAAACAAAATCCAAGCTTCTACAATGTTCTAGACGTTTTAATATGGCCTGGTCAATGAGGAAGGAGTACCACGTGACCAGCTCCTATAGTCTACAAACACCAACTGCCAATGGCGCACTTCGATCAACATCTACAAACCGTACGGGCTGTGTTAACCCAAGTCCGCGGACAAAGTCGATTTGGGCCTTCAAAAGTAAAAAAGTGTTTAAAACAAATATAAGTAAATATCTGCAAGTGTCAATGTAATTAAAAAGGTTAAATAACATTTTCGAACAGTTTTCGTGAGTGTTGGAGCAAAAAGTTTTGAACGAGCCATGGTGCAACACGTGGAATAACTGCTACAGCTAAGTACTTACAACTAGATCGGCTGACCGACAATTAATAACCATCTACCTATTATTCCATTTTTCTATTCGGAGAAATGAGATCTCAAATATAAAAGGGGGTTTTGAAATGAATGAGAGATAGAGAGTGAAAGCGAGGTACAGGTTAGCCTTCCTTAAAGTTAAGTAAATTTAATTTGATATAATAATGATTATGTATGTTCATTGTGGTGTGGTTTATTAATCACAAAGTAAATAGGGGAACACCCTTCGAATTTCAAAAATGAAAATAAATAATAATTTCAATTTCACCATGACCACGTGTCTAATGTAATTATTGCGCTGAAACCTAACCTGTTTCCATAGTCAAAATCTCGCCTAATCGAACTTTAGAATCTTCTGAGTCAAGGGAAACAAAGTGTTGAAATTAAGCAAGCATCATTTAATACCCAGAAAGTGAGATGGTTTGCATATGTTAACCTCAAATATGCTGGCGACCCTGTAATGTGCTGAGGAAGTGGAAGGTAGGTACGAAGAATAAATCGCCAAGGTAGGTACTATTTTGGGTGGGTAAGTTTGAAAAACTTATGTTACTTTACAATTGGCGAATCCCTGCCAGGATTTTATATAAATTTTACGTAAAATAGGCCTGAAATTTGATGTTGGGGAATAGGCTTGGGGGCGGCAGCAAATTTTGAAAAATTTGTAGGTTAAGACGTTCAAAATACCACGTGGTCTGAAAAAGTTTTTGTTTAGTATATATAAACACTCACATATCTCAGTAATAAATTGTAATCAGTATTTAACTAAAAATAAGTAAAATATGGAGAATAATGAGGAGGAAGTCAGCTTGTCTGACTCAACTGTCATTAATGAATCAGAAAGTCAGTCAACTTGTGTATTAAATAAAGAGAGCAGTCTAACCGAGTCAATTATAATGAGTAAAGTGGAGCAGAATCTACTCCTGTCCTTACTTAAGAAAAAAGAGTGGTCGATAGCCGATATAATGGATTATATGAAAAGATGTTTTGACGAAAATTGGATAAGTTAATAGCGTCACAAAAACAAAGTATTGAGAAAATGAAAGTGGGGAAAAAGATACAGGTAAGTGTATTGAGAATATAAATAATGAAGGAATAGTTGACAAGGTAAGTAAAAGTGATAATAATCACGATATCACAAGTAATAATGGTGACATAATTGAAAACGTAGTGATAGAGAGTAGTACATTGAATAATGATAGTGGAGGTAATAATGATGATACTTTTACAAACAATGCAGATAGTTTAAGTGCAAATGAGATCATAGAGAACAAGGTAATCGGTCTGATAGTGAAGATAGTGAAAACATAGGTGATAATCATAATGATGACAAGGTCAAGGTAAGTGCAAATGAGAATATAAATAATGAAGGAATAGTTGACAAGGTAAGTGGTGGTGTTAATTATAATGATGATTATAATGGTGAAATAAGGTTTAATAATAATAATAAAGATACAGTGGAAAATGGGGTATCAAAAAGTGATACGGTGAATAATAGTAATGATGGGGTAGTAATAAGCGTTGATGAGCTAGAAAGTGAGTACGAAGAGAGTTTAAGTGAATATTGGGGGTGGAGGGCAAATTTTCCCCGTGTTGTAGGTACAGTAAAGGCTTCACAAGTGTTGTTAGATGATGTAAGTTCCTCGAGAATTTATTTGGGAGACAAATGGTCTACAAATAATCCCTTTATGCATTATGATTTCTCTGGTAAAGCCAGAATGTGTTGTAATAATGTAGTATTGCCCTCTACGTGGAGGGAGGGAGGGGGGAGAGAGAGAGAGAGAGAGAGAGAGAGAGAGAGAGAGAGAGAGAGAGAGAGAGAGAGAGAGAGAGAGAGAGAGAGAGAGAGAGAGAGAGAGAGAGAGTTGTTCAAGATTAATAGAGGTTATGAAGGGTTAATAGAAATAATAAATACTGAGAGAATTGTTAATAATAAAGACTTACCTGGTGATGTAATAAGAGCAGTCAATGATGATTATGTTGATAATAATAATAAGCACTTACCTGGGAATAAAATTGGTGTACTAGTAGTAGATGATGACTACGACCATGAAATGATAACGTATTTAATGGTGACGAGTAATACTAAGGGAGACTTGACCATACCCAATGTAGATAGATGTTATGATAGAATAATATGGAGTAATCCTAAGAATTATTATTCTGGTGTGGTGGAACAATTTGAGAAATTGAATAGTTATTATACTGATAGTAACAAAATAAGTTTAATTAAAAATGAAAAGTGTTATGTTAACATAAGATTAATTTTTGATGATGGGGGTTAGATATATAGTGAATGAACATTTAATTATTTTAGTTAATGGTTTAAATACTTGGCTAACTTATGTAATGAGTTTTGGTAAACGATGACATCTGATATGACATAGATTGTATATCAATTTGTACTAGTGTTACAAATAAGGTTATGTTGTTAGGGTATGGTATCTGAGAATACACAGTGGGTGTACCTTGTATTTCATGTAATCATTGTTTATAGTAGTGAGTGATTTTGTAACAATAATAATATTTGTTTGATTGAATAATGGACAGTAGGTAATTAAATTTTATAATGGAATTAAATGAATTTAAATGGGTTACATAATTAATTAAATTAATTTGAGATGATATAATTAATTTAAAAACAGACCTTGGTAATAAATTTCAGAAATTTATTTTTTTATTTAACTTGTATAATGAATGATGATTAATTATACTTAAAGTTTGATGATTAAAATGCAGAATAGCAATTAAGACTAGAAGTTATCATTTAACAATTGGAATATTCAATATAGAATGAATATTAAAGATGTAATGTTTGTAATTTTTATTCAAATTCAAAGGTGAAATGTTTGTTTTAATGTAATATTGGAAATGTTTATTTTGAATTGAAGTACTGTATTTGTGAAACATAAAAGTGTTTATTTGAGTGTGTATAATTTTGTATAGATGTAAAACAGGTACAGACAACTGTCGATTCCCAACTTTCGGGAGGTCATGGCTTCACCGAACCCTGACCGTGGTATTGGCTGCGACAAGCTATGGGCAGACTTATTGTACCCTGACCATAGTTTGTTGTCACTGAAATTGGTGTAACTTAGAAACTTAACTGGGTGGTGAACCAGGGAAATCAAATGTAAACGATGGAACAGCGGCTATCCACCGAATGGGTTTTGCATATCCACGGTTTGCATATGTTAACCTCAAATATGCTGGCGACCTTGTAACGTGGTGAGGAAGTGGAAGGTAGGTACGAAGAATAGATCGCCAAGGTAGGTACTATCTTGGGCGGGTAAGTTTGAAAAACTTATGTTACTTTACAATATGTCCAACCTAATATTTAAAAATTTTATGTTTGTGCCTGCTAAAGTATAGCGTATTTTGTAACATTCGCCAGCTGCACAGGCTTGCCATGTGTGTAGCGTGAATCAACACACGCATTTTATAAAGATCTCAAGGTTAAGAAAAGGTCAAGCTCCCAAGCACACTTTCACCACTGCGCTGGAGTACCGTATTGTGTCACAGACGTTAAAAGTTGTTCACTTTAAGGTTAAGTCAACAAAGTGAATATTCACGTGTGTTGAGTGTTTTTATATTAATACGTGTGTGCATTGGAGTGTTTGTTGTTCTATTATTTTGTGTGTCCATGTTAGTGTTTGTTGCTCTATTTGTACGTGTGTGCATTAAATACAGTATTCAAGTACCATACTTGCAATAAGTATGTCACTGTGGTCACTGGCATTAAAACAAAAATGGCCAATCCACAAGTAAAGGATAGTGTTGAACAGAGGGCATCCTCTACATGTCATATAAACATTGGGAGAGAAAAGAAGCTATGATATGAATTTCAAATTAAGAGTAATACATGAGGCGAAAGAAACAATTTGCATGCTGCTGAACAGTTTGGTGTTTCTGAATATAATATACGGTGTTGGTGAAAAAAATGAAGAAAAGTTTAAGAGTGCCAGTGCATCAAGAAAAGCATTCAGAGGACCTAAAACTGAAAATTTAATAATCTTGACAGACTTGTTTCCGAATACATTCACGAGAAATGAAACCAAGGATATTCCATATGCCGAGAAGTTATTAGAATGAAGGCACTAGAGGTGGCACGTGAGTTGAAAATTCCAATAACTGAATTTAAAGCAAGCTTGGGCTGGTGTAAATGCATGATGGGACGTTCGGGAATGTGTTTACGACATCGCATTACCTTTGGGCAATGCCTACCTGCAGATTATACTGACAAATTGATTGCTCATCAGCGATATATTATAAAACTGAGGAAAGCCCATATTTACCTGCTTGGCCAAATGACAAATGCTGACCAAACACCACTGTTTTTCAGTACACCATCAAGTGTTACTGTGGACAGAAAGGGTCCAAAATCAGTTATAATTAAAATCTACAGGCAATGAAAAGTCACGCATTAATGTGATGCTAGGAGTAACTGCCGATGGAAGAAAACTTCCGCCGTACGTTATTTTGAAGAGAAAAATGCTTCCGAAGGAACAGTTACCAGCTAGGATTGTTTTCAAAGCACAGGAGAAAAGGGGTGGACGACTGAAGAACGTATGCCAGAATGGCTTAAGGTTGTTTGGGGACGTCGACCAGGCACTTTACTAGGGCAGAGAGGTATGTTAATTATTGATACTTAAATAAAGAAACTGGTTGCAGAAATGAACATTGATCTTGTTATAATGCCTGGAGGAATGACTTCTCAGCTTCAGGTTTTAGATGTGGTTGTTAATAAACCATTTAAGGACTACTTACGGAAGAACTATAGTGACTGGTTAATTAATGGAAACCATACACTGGCTCTGACATCCGAAGGCAAGTTGAAGAAACCAAGCATACAGTTACTGACCCAGTGGATAATCACATCTTGGGGAAAAATCAAAAGTGAATCCAGTGTAAATGGGTTTAAAAAATGTTGTGTTTCTAACAACATGGATGAAAGTGAGGATAACATTTTGTCGAAAGACTCCAGTTATGAATCTGATTCCAGTACCAATTCTGAAGATGAACTTGGAGAAGACGAAGAAAACAAGGGTGATGACTGGAACTAAAAACAGTAAGGTACTTAACATTTATAATTTCATCATTAATGTAAAATAACCACATTTATTTAGTGTGACTTCAAGGTATGATATTTAGACAATTTAATTATCTTTCTCATACAACACCTCAAAAAAATGCAGTGTCGTCTTATATGTGAGGCCGTCTTATATTCGGACCAAACAGGTATATGCAGTGAAACCTCTCCAGATGACAACCCCACAACCCCATTTAAGACGACCTCTTCTCGTCACAACCAATAATTGATGGAACAGATTTATATTCCCATAAGACCCCATTTTTGACCCCTACAAGACCCCCCTCTTTTACCTTCTGGCGACCAATAGTTTCAGATTAAACATACTTCATCACCTTTTGAAACAACCACTCAGTTACCAAAATTTGGGAAAACCAACCTTTTGTACTGCGATTAGGCAGGATGCTATACATTTACCTTAATGGTATTTTCAGCCATCACATTCCAATGCAGGTAGAGAAGTTTAATATGCCCGTATATTTCGCTGCCTGACAATTCCCATGTTAAGGGTTGTTGCTTGTTTGGTGTACAAATGTATAGAGACAAGACAGTTTTGTTGCTTTATTATTTTGAATTAGTGATTCAGAGAGGAAACAATTGTGCAACAGTTTTGTCCCCAGTGCGCAGTCAGCCATTTCCAACAGTTCATGAACAGTTGTAGCTATTGTTGCAGTATCTGTTATGTTGGCGTAGTGTATCATTTCTTGGTTGTGATGGCAACTGCTCTTAAAAGAAAACCGTTCATGCTTTCATTAGATGAGCAAATGTCTGTGATTAATGAAAGTACGAAGGACAAATCGCAAAAAGAGAATTAGCTAAACTATTAATTGTGGTAAAACACAAATTCAAAATACGCTTACTAACCAGGAACAATATGTTACACAATTGATCAACACAATGGAAAGAAAACAGCAACAAAAATGTGAAGAAAAGAAGATAGCAACAGTTTGAATAAGTAAACGGTTGCTTGTGGCTAAAATAGATGTCACTTCAATGCATGTATTGACCAAGTTGGTGACAATAGCAGATGCCGTTAGCTGGATTAACAGTACGTGGAATGAATTGAAACCAGAGGCAATTAGAAAAGTTTCATTCATTGTTGTTTTTTTATGTCAGCAGACGGTGGGTGTTGAGTTGATATCTCTATAGGCAATGTCAGTGGATCCGATCTGACTGTGTGAAGTAATGAAAATTGAGATGGGATTGCTTCACAATTAAATGGAAACCATAAGAGCGATGATGAAGAAAGTGAAAATGAAGATATAAGGGATAACATTGAGCTGATCAACTTAAAGGATGCTCTTCCTAGTATCACTAAACACAGAGCTCAGGTCAGTGAACTTTGTAATACAACATTAATGATCTTACTTGCCAACATGGAAAAGGAGTATGAGAAGAGAATGTGATAATAAATAAACCTATTGTTTATACGGTACACTGATCATCATATGGTACGGTGGAAAACAAAATACAAGACATCAATTAAGTCACTTATCACCAGCTTTAATTATCACAATTAAACAGTTTGTAATCAACAAGATAGTCTCTTACAACAAATCAAATAAACAGTGTTCACACGCAATAAAATGTCAACTAATATAAAACACAATTGAATTAAAATTGTTCCGCACGATTATAAAACACATAACACTTCGTCACAATACTTCTAAACGCACTGTGTAATCGCCTGACAATAGCTAACCGCTAACCGCAGCAGTTGTCGTTTAAATAGATAGCAGAATTGTTCCAGAATAGTCGATACTATGCATCAGCAATAAAGGAAAACATTAGAGCGTAATTCATTGTGGCCTTGACACAGTGCGCACAGCCTAGTCTAATGCATTGTATATAATTCTGGCACAGTCTAGCTAATGCATTGAGAATCACGTACGCACACAACATTACAGCAGCATTCTACTGGAATAGTCTAGAAACATGTAGAAGGTTCTGTACTGGCATACACTTTTTCCGCATACATAACAGTATGAAGAAGTATGTGCAGGTGCTCATATCAGAATTCTTCAAGAACATATTATGATGAAATGGCAGTAGAGGTAAGTGCTTCAATATTATTATATTGCACTGTGGTACTGCATGTTTAGCAAAGAGTTTATTCATTGTATTTAAATGTCTAAAGATGTCCTAAACTGACATTCTATGAATATATATAGAACAGTGTATCAAGCCGTAGGTTTAATAATAGCATTAGTAATATAGTACTACATATACATAAATACTCGCTTCAGAGGAAAGTGCGATTTAGCCAGCATATGTGATGGGCGAGTATATGCTCCTAGATAAAATAAAAAGATTGTTAAAATTATGTGACATGTTTGTAATTAATTTTAGAGGACATTAAATTGTGAACTATAAAGAAATTAAAATAATTGCAATGTAAAAATACAAATTGATGAAAGTTTTGAAATCCAAACATAATACAGTCAAGGAAGCTGTGAAAAGTAGTTGGTTGGTTAAAGAGTCAGCAATTGTTTTTCTCTCCCTCAAAAGATGCCATGGCCGAATGAACAGCCAAGATTGCAAGTGCGGGTTTCAGTATTAAAAACAGTGCAAAATGTTGTGAAACGGGTCGATTAAAAAATAAACAAAAAGTGTGGTCATGGAACAGCAGCATTCTGAAGCAAAAAACAAGAAAGTTTTATTTCGGATTGAGACGAAGTAAATGGATAAGATTAGCTTGGCTAATCTACGGCACGATTCACCTAAGTAAAGAGGTGGTTGGCCTCATTGAAAATTGATGGTTTAAAAACAGGTGAAAGTGTTTTTGATTTTTGAACAATAACAAGGGAATAACACACTTCATGCTAAATTAATTATTTAAACACACAATTAGACAGTTTCAAACAGTTCCAGTAGCGACCGCATGTTCTGAACAAAGGAACAACAAATCGACTTAACATTTCACGCTTTAAACTAGAAAAGACGCTAGTTCTTTTTTTGTCAGTGAAATTAAGAAGTGGAAATAACTTTAATCTGAAAATTCAAACATCGAGAGAGCCCCAACATGAAATGATGTCGCCCTGATCATACATAAGATGTTTACAGTAAAGTTCTCCTAGCCAAGTATGATCAACCAATTTTAATTAAATCAAACTGTTGTTCAAATTAGTTAACAGAAGACAAGATATTAGTGCAAAATTAAATAAGAGTACTCTATTATTCAGTGATCAATTATATGTGTGCATGACCGTTGGCCCAAGAACAAAGAAAGCGTAGGCATACAGTTTGGACCTTCTATTCTTACTCTTTTGTATGTAAACTGTAAAGTAACTTTTAGTAATTTGCAATGTCTTTTGCAAACGAGAGTTGTTTAAGCCTTTCACGGCTCTGGGCATACATGTATGCACCACAGGAAAGAGGCCGAGACGGCTCTGGGCATAAATGTATGCCCTGCTGCTGGCAAGCCCAGCTGGCTCTGGGCGTACATGTATGCTCGCAGAGTTTTCGACTCGCGGCTCTCGGCATACATTTATGTTCGCTGTTACTGCCATCTGTTGGCCTTCCGAAGCACATTTCGCATTGGTATACACTTGATAGTGTGTATGCGTCTTTGTTTCAAATTCGCTACCACAGCTATTGGTCTCAACTTTCCCTACTCAGGTACCATTACTTTCTGTCTGTCGAACATCTACTCAGTCTTGTTTAAGCTTCTCTTTAGCAAACAGTAGGTGTGAGTATTGCTTTTACAATGGCACATAATTATTTATCTGAGAAGGAAGTTATGGAATTACTGATGAAGAGTAGTGACGAGGAAGACAACACCGGGCCGTCTCATAATCTTTCAACACCACATCCAGCTTCATCAGAAAATTAGACATCAGAAGGAGAAGAAGATGAAAAGATAAGAAATCTTAAGAACAACTGGTCGGCCAACAGTTCTGCGACAAAACATCACCCTTTTGATAAAACAATTAGCGGGTTACAAATTAATTTCAAGGACACGGCAACTCACTTACGTTTTTTAAATATTTTTCCCCTTAGAATTTATTTCTGTCATTTGCACAGGAATAAATAACTACTGAAGTTTGTTACTGCAAAAATGACAACAGTACCATCCCGAATGTCTCGATGGAAAGATATAGAGCCTGCAAAATTTTATTTGGCTTTTGGCATGTTCTTTGCTGATGCCAAGAGTAAAAAAATTAGAAATAGATGAATACTGGGCAAAGGATTTGTTATACTAACACCAATATTTCCCAAAATCGCAGGGATCAATTTAAACTAATTCTGCGTCTGTTACATTTTTGTGACAATTTGACCCCTTCTCAAGATAGCCTTGTAAAAATAAGGCTTATAGTGGAACATACAAGAAAAAAATTTAGAGAGGCCTTAAATCCCTTTGAAAATTTAGTAATAGATGAAAGTTTGTTGCTATTCAAAGGTCGGCTCTGATTCAAGCAGTGCATACCAAAATATCGGTATGGAGAACCATACATGACTTCCATGTTCTAAGATTTATATTTAATCATATTCGAAATGAAATATTTCCATAGATACTACTTCTTTCTACTTATTGCTTCAGCCATAACCACAGTACTGTGGTCACTAACGTATACCACCTCACGTTTTTGCACTCGATTTTCACTGATGGCAGTCGATGGTACTGCCGAAAAGTCTGGTTTTGCAGAAAACATTGGACTACGGCTAAACAGCCCGGGAAGGAATTTTAACAAAGAACTTACTTCTTTGTTGCCGATAACGTAGTACACATATAAAAAATTCTCCCCTCCCCCATCACCTATAATTTTCGTTAATAGAAAATTACCCCCACCCCGTTCACCTACCCCCTTCATTTATAGATATTTCATCTACATTTCTACAGTGGATTATATATGGATTATTATCTATATTATTATTATTATTATTATCAGGATACTTTATTTATCAAAATTAAGTACTTTACTCTTGTTAAAACATAAAACGTTGCTGGTAAACTACTCCTTTCTCTTAACCGATCTTCAATAGACCTTCAGTCCTCTACAATTCAGGGATGCATGCAAAAAAATATTTGATTCTGTTTGAATGTGCGGCAGTTATCGTTCATCATGAAAACATTTCTCTTGTTACAACATAAAATGTTACAAGTAAACTACCCCTTTCCCTTAACCGATCTTCACCAAAATCAACAGACCTTGAATACTCTATAATTCAAAAAGGTATGCAAAAAAGTAGTTGATTCTGTTTGAATTTACGGCAGTTATCGTTCGTCATATAAAAAATTACCCTTGTTAAAACATAAAATGTTGCAGGTAAACTACCCCTTTCCCTTAACCGATCTTCACCAACACCAATAGGTCTTGAGAACTCTACAATTCAGGGCTGTATGCAAAACATTATTCGATTCTGTTTGAATTTGCGGCTGTTATCATTTGCCATAGAAAAAATTACCCTTGATAAAAAAACGTTGCAGGTAAACTACCCCTTTCCCTTAACCATCTTCACCAAAATCAACAGGTCTTGAGAACTCTACAATTCAGGGCTGTATACAAAAAAGTATTTGATTCTGTTTGAATTTGCGGCTGTTATCGTTTGCCATAGAAAATACCCTCGTTAAAACATAAAACGTTGCAGGTAAACTACCCCTTTTCCTTAACCGATCTTCACCAAAAAGCAATAGGTCTTGAGAACTCTATAATTCAGGGCTGTATGCAAAAAATTATTTGATTCTGTTTGAATTTGCGGCTGTTATCATTTGCCATAGAAAAAAATTACCCTTGATTAAAAAAAAACTGTTGCAGGTAAACTACCCCTTTCCCTTAACCGATGTTCACCAAAAAACAATAGGTCTGTATCAAATCAAACTGTAAACAAATCAGGGCTGTATGCAAAAAATTATTTGATTCTGTTTGAATTTGCGACCGTTATTGTTTGCCATAGAAAAAAATCCACACACACACACACACACACACACACACACACACACACACACACACACACACACACACACACACACACACACACACACACACACACACACACACACACACACACACACACACACACACACACACACACACACACACACACACACATTTCGAAAAATGACTTTCTTTCATGTTTTGAGTGTAGTACAATCAGAATCTGTAATAATCTCGAACACGATTTTTTTTGCCATCACCATACTTCCATTTCCTTAAGGAACATGGAAGTAAAAAACTTAGCCGTTTTGGTATTAAAATATTTTTCTTTGTGACGTAGGAAGCAATTACAGTATTGATTATATTGTCTACACTGGTGCTGGAACAGAAATAATGTCTGGAAACGCTGTCTGGGGAAAATTAGGTGATGTTGTAAGTTTGTTGTTGCCGTATTTGAACAAGGGTCACACCATTTATCTCGATAACTGGTATTCAAGTCCTGATTTGTTTTTATGGCTCAATGAAATGGAAGTAAAATTGACAAATGCCGTCGGTACAGTGCGGAAAAATAAAAAAAAAGTTTTCCCAATGTCCGACAAATTGCAAAAGTGAAATACAGTTCAGGTCATCTGGAACACTTTTTGCACTGAAATGGATGGACAACAAAGAAGTCTGGATGCTTTCTACTGTACCTGAACCAGAGATAGTAGAAACTGATAAAAAAGAACATACAATGGGCCAAAAAAAATAAAACCCGCGTGCGTTGTGGACTATAATAAATCAATGGGTGCTGTGGACAAAACAGACATGATGCTAAGTTCAGTACAGTGCATATGGAAAACAAGATGGACTTGTGCATGCACAACGCAAAACCAAGATTTGAAATACACAAAAAACAAAAACTTCCCCTTCCTAAATTTCACTTATAACTTATTCACCAGTTGCTGGATAAATTTCATGGGCAATTAGAAAAAAAACGGCTGGACACCGGAAGAAGAGGAGAGGAGAGGAGAGGAACAGGAGTCTCCATTTCGACTAGAACACAAAGATGGACATTACCCAGCATTTACAAAGATGGTGGGTGGTCTGCACATCTTATTCGCAAAGAAAAATGATGCAAATTAGATGTAAAAAGTGTGATGTTGCACTCTGATGGTGCCATGTTTTGAAAAATATCATACATTAAAAAATTATTAGATGTAATAATTAAAAACACTTATTTTGTAACAATGTACTGTAACCTCAAAATAACATAATTATAACCTTTATGATCAATTATAACCTTTATAAAAAAAAAAAAAAAAAAATTAAAAAGTTTTTAACTCAGCCAGCAGCAGTCCAAAGCCTGGATCAAAAATTAGGATACAAAACTTTTAAATAAATTAGAATAATCGTTACGAGACCCAAAGTTTCAGTTATTGTAGGCAGCAGGAAGAGCGCTGTGATTGCTTAGCCTATAAGTGTCCCACTGTTGCGACAACTGTCAGCTGTTCGGTCACCCCTCCTCACCACGGAAAGGTTAAAGTAAACAAAGCATACAGTTTGGTTTTTTATTTTGTTCCTGTGTACCTGAAATATAAAGTTAACAAATCATGTAGTTTGGGCTTTTATTCTTATTCTTGTGTTTATTCTTTGAAATATAACATTTTTATAAGAATGATTTACAAATCAATATAAACATTTTTATTTTATTTTATTGTGTATGCAACTTATAAAAATGTTTTATATATAATTTTCCAGTATTATTATTTATAAATTTCTGTCTGTTTTCTATGTGTAATCCTGTGTCTGTTGTAAAATGTTATTGTTTGTTTTCTGATGTGTCATTAAACAGTATGTAAGAATTCTAAGTGTAATCATTTGTCACCTGACCTCAACCTAACCTGTACTCGGGGGCTCGCTCAAACGGATTTGGGTTTTCCCCCTTCTGGTAAGTAGTCAGTTAGCTTGTCTGTTATAAGTTGGGATTGTGATATGGCTCTTACATGCCATCTGTCAAGTGTGAATGGCGATCCAAGGTTTCTGTTTATTCATTCCTTCACAAATTTAACCCTCTATAAGAAGACCACCCCTTGAGGTGACCACTTTCAAGTGGTCCACTTAAAGAGGATTCACTGTAATTTGAAATTTACATTAAAAATTTTTAATAAATTATAAACCTTATTTTATTTTTAATATACAGTGTAATACTACCATTTGATCTCCATAAGTACGTACATTTAATGAATGATAAGTAAAGAAACTGAAGCTACATGAAAAACAGTAACAAAGTTAACAGAATATATTTTTTGACTTACATTCAAAATCAAGTTTCGGTGTGTGCTGACAATTTATTATCCTGGCCAGCACTTCTAAGACTTGTGAACTAAGTCCTCTTTGTTCACAAAGGAAGTTCATTATATGACACAGACCTCCCTGTCCAACTACACTAACAGCTAATACTTCATCATAGTAACCATTTTCTTTAAGGAAGGTTCTGAAAATATTGCAGTATAATAAAATAAAATTTACAATGCAACACTACAAGACAACACATTATATCATTGTCTGTTCTATAGTAATTATTGCTCATTTAACCATTGTATAAAATCCAGTTTATAGCTTAACATACAAGAAAAATTAAACACACATTAAGTTACATGTAAGATTAGGGTACCAAAATTACATTAAGATAGTAATAGAATTTGAATTACCCAATTAGTATAACAATAATTTAATACTTAATATACTCTACTTACTTAGTTTTAATTATAACTTGTTATTAGTTAGACTCCGGTGCACGAACAAAGGCAATGAGGGTCGGCTGCGCGCCAGCAACACGGTATCATGTGATTGTATGAGCCAATAGGCATCAGTCATTCGTATCTACTGTGTGAGTGCACTTCGTGTCACGTTAGCGATATTTGTTGATGATTTTTTAGTGTTTTAGTGCTGTGAGTTTGATTAGTTACTTTATTGTTAGATTTGGTTGACAAAGAGAAAACACGCCAAGTGTTGCTTAGGCAAGCCAAGGAAATTGTATTTTGTATCAGTTCTTCAAGCGAGCAGTGGAGTCAGAAAGTGGAGCTTGTTCTAGCGTTGCCAAATGCCAGGCAAGAACAGCTGATACGTGTGGCATAGGGGCATAGAACGGCATAGCAGATTTCAAGTGAAGCAAATGCCTCTGTTAAAGCCTATGGATCAGCTATTTTCAAGTCACCGGGGAAGCAACACAACCCCAAGAAAGAACTACATGAACTTGCTGACTTTTCTAAGACCTTTTGAGGTGGATCGTTTGATATGTATATAAACAGTGAATTTCAGACTGTGGGCAAAACTAGTTTTAAAAATTAAAGAAGCCAAAAATTTTAGCAGACAATGTTGAGGATAATTAAGGAATATGGGCTTCAAGTATCAAAAAACGGTAGGAAATTATTAATGGAGAGAAGTGACATTGTAGCTGTGAGAACTGTGTTTTTAAGAACAATGCACGAAATTAGGGAAGCTAATACGGAAAATGTAGGGAAAAATGTACGAAACTAGGGAATATCGCACATTTTTTACCTTGACGAAACATGGGTAATTCAGAACCATGCAAGATCTATGCGTTGAAAAATGAGCAATGGGTCCGGAGGGCTTGATAAAGACAGTCAACTTATAGTGCCTCATGCTGGCTCAGCAGATACAGGTTTCATTCCTCAAAGTAAATTGGTTTTAAAGGGGTCAAAGACTAAGAGTTCGGATGATTACCATTCAGAAATGACTTCCAGCATTTTTAAACAGTGGTTCGTAGAACAATTATTACCATATGGATAATTGTGGATAATTACTTCTCCGTGTTCGATAATTGTTATGGAAAATGTCAGCATACACTCTGTGCAAATCAACAACGCTGTGTAAAAATACCAGAAAGACCAATATTATTGCCTGTTATCTTCTAATGGAATTCCTCACAATTCATTACAAACTAGAGCGGAATTGTTGCTTCTTGTTAATGCCAACAAGTCCACACACTGTACTTACAAAATAGATACAACAGCAATGCAGCATGGTCACCGTGTAGTTAGACTGCCTCCGTACCATTATCACTACAATCCAATTGAATGGCTGTGGACCCAAGTGAAATCAAAGGAACAGTATGTTTAGAATTGCTGATTTCGAGAGACTCACGTACGAGGCAATTGACAGCATCACAACTTACACATGGGCATGTTGCATAAGACATGCAGAAAGATTGCAACAGGAGGATTTGGTAGAGAAATCTGCAGGGACTCTGTTATAGACCCTCTCATTATCAATCTTCGTGAATCAGATTCATTTGAATCAGACAGCGAAAGTGATGGCGCGGATTCCTTGGAGTAAACTATGTAAATACCTTTTATTACTGTTGGCGTATTTATTATTGTCAACACTTTACATTTGCCTTAGAGGTTTGTGTGTGGTCCTATTTTTTAATGTACTCCAAATAGCATTTAATGTTTATCTTATAGCATTGCTATGTCATAGCCACTTACGAACAGGTTTGGGAAGTTACACGTAAAAATACGTAATGTATGGCATAAATAAAGTACGTAATAAACTCATACGTTGCTGTAAGTTCAATAAAATATTAAAATAAGTGAAATATTATACAGGCATTTTATTGGGATGAGCGACAATTAACACATACTTGTTTCTTGTTTCCCATGGTATCAATAGGAGTCAATTTACTGACATAGTTGACACGGACCCCTATCTCCATGCATAATTGCACAGATAACATACCTAACATAATGAGTCATCGGCAGCTGCTGACAATTTTCTGTTTCCGAGAATCCTCTCCTCCCTCTCCTTTTACAACACCGGTAAAATTAAAAGGACACAACATTATTTTAGCTTGAAGTTAGTTTAAATAAAGTTGGTGCCTACTTTACTTTTTTATCTCTCAAATTACTGGTAATGATACTATATGCCTACGTTTGTTATTGATATTTAACCACTTGAATTATTGTAATTACTACGTTTTAACGACTTTTAAGTAAACACTTACTTCTAACTACATTATTATGGCTATTATCTATAATATAACGCAGTAGGTAGTGTGTCAGTCATCGGTATAGGAGACCAGAATTCATTACCATAGTAACAAGTAAATAAACAAATGATATTTACCGGCATTGAATGTATACCTTTATCCGTTCCTATAGTTTTTAATGTTTTTACTATGCGATTGTATTGATGTTTTGTATTTTTGTATACAGATACGTCTATATATTTTGTAATTGCTTTACAAACCTTGACTCAACTGAATCTCCAGTATTCAGTCATGGACAACTTTATGTTGCATTTTCAAGAACAAAGTCCTTTCAGCAAGTCAAGGTAAAAGTCTTAGGAACTGACCACATGGCAACTTAAAGAAAGACCACAGAGTTTACACCAAAAATGTGGTCTACAAAGAAGTTTTCGCTCAATAATTAAACTTCATAGCCAGCCGTGGCTTTATCAATATGTGCCAATAAAAATGCTCGCCACCCGGGCGTAGAACGGGTACTTCAGCTAGTTTATTATGTTAGTTTCTTGAAAATAATATATTATGCCACACAAAAACTGTGTAAATTAGTTTTTTACATAATGTAAATTTCATATAAATTACACGAAGCGCTTAGTGGTAGAAGAAATTGACAGTTGACAAAAACAGTCTGGCAACATTGCAGTGAATCGCAATGCACAGTAAGCTGTCTCTCTCTGCACAGTAAGATCTCTGTCGTCTTCATTCGTGCCCAGAGTCTAATAAATTATTCAGTCAGTGAAGAATCTTGCAGTGTGATTCATTAAGTTATTGGTACATATGTTTTGGTGGCATTTACCACCATCAGCCTAAATTAGGAAAATATGCAAACAGTTTTTACTCATATTACATTAACAATCATTCAAACACTATAAATACATTTCACACACACACACACACACACACACACACACACACACACACACACACACACACACACACACACACACACACACACACACACACACACACACACACACACACACACACACACGCGCGCACGCACGCACGCACGCACACACACACACACACATACACACACACACGTGTGTGCGTCGTTTGCTCACACATTCACTCTTGAGCACACACATTTTCTATACATAGACAACACTGTAATAGGCAATGAAAAATGTAATAAGAAGGTAATACAACAATATAATAGGGTCTGTGTTCAGGTAGTTTTGGGAGGGGTTGGGGTTAGCTAACGGTATTTAATCAATCTGGTACTGACATCTTCATTTGGGATGAAACAATGTGGTCCACATTATTTAGGCAGTTAGCAAACTGTGATGACCTCTGTTTATGTTCCCATAATCTACAGTCTTCATTGATGCAGTTTTTTTAAACACACAGCCTGACTGACCCACATACACAGCATTACAGTCAGCACAACAAAATTTATTAACTCCATTTCTTAATTTACACCACTTTATAATAAACACATGTACCAATAACTCAATGAAAAAGTGGTAGACCTATACACAATATCAAGAGTTTTATTTTTTAAATGATGGAGAAACACCATGAAACCTCTGTGCCTACGGTAAAACTAAATTTTAATAATTTCTTAAAATTTCAGTATTTCCTTACTTAATAAAATAAATATGTATAAGTTTGTCATCAATTCGTTAACTGTTAATATTCAATCCTATGATGAAAACATTAAAAAAAATAACAAACCTGATCTTCAAAAGATTGCAACTAATTGAAACTGTAGGAAATCATATCACAAGAAATTGAGAAATATACACAGATAACCTGGGATGCAAATATATATTCTCCAAGAGGATATAATATCTATATTACTTATATTCTCCAATGTTGATACAGCACAAACACACAAACTAAGCTTATTTTTCAAATGAGGCTTATCACACTGCTTCCCACCGTGATAGTACAAACTGTACCATCATAAAGCTGTACACAAACCTGTTGTAATTAAACATTAATCTATTATTGTCACTGTATCAAAATATATCATTAGAAATCTTACTACTTTTCTTACCATTACAATCGTAATGATAACCATAACACTTTGAATTGCGTGAGATTGGGTTAGTTTCTCACTGTAGGCAAAATAATAATCTGGTTTTTATGTTGTTCTATAAAGGTGACAATGAGAAATCAGTAATTGGATTAAGCTGTAGATTTCATATAGAAAGGTTTTGTAAAATATATAAAAATACTTGGTAAGTTTCACAGATTTTATTTAACTCTGACAGCTGTTTCGACTAACTAAGCCACTGTCAAAGAGGCGAATGAATGAAATTTTTAAACACAGGATGTGAGTAAAGGTGGTGGTGACCATCTGTTCAGGGCGTATCTGGAACATCTGTGTTGAGATGGAGAGGGGGGTTTGCAAGAGACAAGGGAAGGTCAGGTGTCTTTAAAAACTAAATACAATCATGAATGCAAAATATAAAATAAACTAAACTAAATAACAGCTTTTAATAAAGGGGATACACAGAATTCAGTTTGTTCATTTGTTAAATTTTTGTTATTTTTTATTGTTTTTTTAATTTCTAGAATTTCTAAAAAATCCATTTTTTTACCTTTTTGTATGTTGTGGAGTAGTGTTATGTTTTTTGTGTCTATGAAGTGATTGTGTTGTAAGCAATGATCTGCAAAACCTGTATTAGCTGTATTTGTTAAAATCGCCTTCTTATGTTCAGAAATGCGATGTTTCAGAGAACGGCCACATTGTCCGATATAAATAGCATCGCATTCTGCACAGTGTATTTCATAAACTCAATTTTTCTCCAGTGTGTTTGATTTTTCTTTATTATTGACTAGTAGTGAAAAAAGATTAAGTTTGTTTACTGATACCATGTTAAGACCATGGTTTTTTAACCTATTATTAATCCTATCTGTTATAAACGGAATGTAATTTGTTAAGTGAAATTTTTTGTTACCCTGATCTGGCTCTATGGAATAAAATTCTTTTAAAGTAATTTCTTCTGTTTTTTTTTTAATTAAAGAGTCTACTATTCTTTCATCATAACCGTTATTTTGTGCTATGGCTTTTATAATATCTACTTCTTTATTGAAATTTTCTTTGGATAAAGGAACTATAAGGAGATGATTAACCATTGCATAAAAACTGCTTAATTTTATGTGCTATGATGTTAGTGATTGTTTATGTATAACGGTATCTGTAAAAGTAGGTTTTCTATATATCTGAAAACTAAGATTATTTTGTGACCTAGTAATGGTAAGATCCAAAAAATTTAAACTTTTCATATTTTCTGTTTCAAGTGTAAATTGCACGCTACTATAAAAGGAATTAATATAATCTAAGAACATATGGAGCTGTCTATCTGTTCACATCCAGATACAAAATATATCATCAACATATCGTGCCCAATGAAAAACATATTTTGTTGGGGTTATTGGATGTAAAAATGTTTTCTTCCGAAAATGTCATAAAGATTTCACTTAATAAAAGTGATAAAGGAGAGCCCATAGGTAAGCCAATTAATTGTTTATAGATTTTATTATTAAACTGGAAATAATTTTGTCCTATGCAAATATCTAAGGCCAAGAATAATTCCTTTTTCTGATCACTATTTAAGGTTAAAGTATTTTTTATATGTACAGATAGACAGCAGAACTTATAAGTAAGTTTAAACTTTGTTTGTAAGTTTCAAAAACAAATAAAATCACTTATTAAAAATTGCCCTAATATATTTTCAGACACAAAAAGTTTCATGCTAACTATGATGAACCCGAAAGCTCCTGTTTTGTATAGTTTACCAAAAATACATAAACCTAATTGTCCCATGCACCCAGTTGTTTCATATGTAACTGCACCTGCATATAAAGTCTGTAAAAAACTGAATGAATTACTGCCAAAATATATTAACTTCAACCCAAAGTATGCTATTAAAAACACTTTACAATTAGTTAATAGTATTAAAAAATGTACATTTACCACTGAATGCAAAATTAGTTTCATTTGATGTTAAGAATTTATTTCCGTCTATACCTGTAGATGTTCTGCTGTCTATCTGTTCCTCACATATACAAAATACTTTAACCTTAAATAGTGATCAGACAAATGAATTATTCTCGGCCTTAGATATTTGTATAAGACAAAATTATTTCCAGTTTAATAATAAAATCTATAAACAATTACAGTATTCTCAACTATCCGACCTAATGTGGCAGTCGGCCGGGTCGGATAGCAAAAAAGTCGGATACACCGGAGCCGTAGGCATACCAGCCTCTGTAAGGTCAATGACCGCCACCGTATTGCGTTGAATGTACTTGTTGCTATTTGGATGCGTACGTCATATCAGTTTGTCCTTATAAATGACGTACAGTAATAAATGAATTACAAAGAAATGAAATAAGAATTCGCAACTACAGTATCTTTCACAAAACCTTTATTTGAAGGACGAAACAAAATGTGTAGTTAACAATAAGTTGAATGAGTTTTACTATGAGTTTTAATTTATACGAAAGCTTTCAACCAAATTAGTTGTTAATGTAAATCAAATTATAATAACCTAAAACTACGTACTGTATAATGAAAGAACAAGTGAAACTTACATTGTCTAAGGTTTGAAAAAGTCTGTAATTGAGACCTGCTTCTTTCCTCGCATTAATTTCCTCGCCGCTATATCCTTCCACTTACGTAAACATATGATGTCTGCTGGTGTTGCTTCTTCTTGCTGGCCAATGTATTCCACTGCTGTCTCGATCGCCTTCAGGCCTTCAGAGTGGGTTATACGATCGGAGGGTTCATCACCTTGTTTCTCTTCAATCGGCTGTTTATTTAATACCATCGCTACAATATCTTCGTCTGCAATTTCTTCGACTTCGTCCTTTGCCAACCATTCTGTGATGTCTTCCAATGAAGCTTCCTCACATCCGGGAACTTTTTCTAACAGCGATACAAGTGCAGTGTTATCAGTTGCATTTTCCACATCACATTGCTGTTCTACCTCTTCCCACTTATCACTGGCTCTGTGATCCAGCAAAATTTTCCACGATCGCACAAGTGTTAAAGATGGAATTTCATCTCATGCCTCGAACACCCATCTGATGACATCAAGCATGTCTACTGACTATAGTGCCATCGCAACTTCTGTATTATCAATTGTCGCGATGATATAGCTTAGTAGCCTACGTCGATATTTGTTTTTCAAAGCTTGGAGCACTCCCTGATCCATTGGCTGACATATAGATGTAACATTTGCAGGCAAGAACAAAGCTTTTATGTCTCTATCTTTTAATTGGTCATTTGCTGGATGTGAAGGAGCGTTATCCAAAACTAGGATTGCTTTCCTTGTTAAATTGTTTTCAGCTAAATGTTTTTCAACTTGTGGCACAAATTCCTGTTCAAACCAATTTTTGAAAATTTCTCCATTCATCCACGCCTTTTTTTGATGGGTATAATGCAGGGGCAAAGAACTTAAATCTTTAAGATTTTTAAAAGCCCTAGGCTTGCGAGATTTTCCAATCAAGGTCAGTCTCAACTTGTGGTTTCTGGTTGCGTTACTACAAGCTAAAACTGTAACGCGGTCCTTGCTCTTCTTGAACCCTGGTGTGGCCTTTCCCTGTTTAGACGCTAGTGTTTTAGACGGCAACACGGTAATTCAAACCCGTCTCATCACAGTTGTACACTTGTTCTCCGGAAATACCTTCCTTGTCAAGCAGGTCAAAAAAGTGTTTTTTAAAGTCAGGGACAGCGTCCTTATTAGCAGACAATGCTTCACCACTAATCGTCATCTGACGAACACCAAAACGTTTCTTCCAGCGATCAAGCCACCCGTCACTGGCAGTAAACTCACCATCGTCTCCTTCGATCTGTTTTTTAAACTGAATCGCTTTTTCTTGGAGCAAGGGGCCTGAAACCGTCAATCCTTTCCCCCTCACATTTTCATACCACAGATATAAAGTCTCTTCAACTTCCACATGTTTTCCTTTTTGCATAGTTTTTCTAACTTTCACGCTACTGCCACTTGCTTGCTTAGAACACCATTTTTCAATCTCTGCACGATTTCTTCGCCAGTCACCCACAGTAGTTTTTCCAACTCCTAACTCCAGTGCAATTTTGTTTACCGACTCACCAGAATCCATTCTTTTTATTGCTTGCAGTTTTTCTTCCAAAGTTACTACCACTTTCTTTCGTTTGTCACCCATATTTCACTTAAAAATAAAAGCCACCAACAATACTGTATACACACTTTATAACAAATTAACAATCCACGAACGACTAAACCGCACGGACTGACTTCTGGATACAGACTGACTGACGCACCTGTTACACACTCAAGTAGGAACACGAAACTTTCATGTCACAACATGAATCAACTGGCGTACTGTATTGGTAACTGGTGATTCACGCGTAAGCGCCTTCACCCCCGCGTGGCGGAATTGCTCACATGACGTTTGAAGGCGCTAGTAATCGGATCGGAAATACTGCATAAGTACCGTACTCAGGCCGGAGGTCGAATAGTCGGGAGTCGGATAGCCGAGAGTCTACTGTAAATGGCTTACCTATGGGCTCTCCTTTATCACTTTTATTAAGTGAAATCTTTAAGACATTTTCGGAAGAAAACATTTTTACATCCAATAACCCCAACCAATGCAGCATGCCAGAAACTGCACTTGGTCCAAAATGCGGCCCTTAGAACGGTAACTGGTGCGCAGAAATCAACTCCTATACTTGCCATGGAGTCACAACTGCAAGTAGAACCTATCCAAGTAAGACGGGAAAAGCTGTGCCTCATATCCTGGGAGAGATGTAAAAGAGCCTACCAACAACGGTGGAATAACTATAAAACAGCGGCAGAAAGGCTGAAAACTCAGAAATGCCCGATTGCGATCTATGAAGAACTCCAACGCAAATATGACATTGAACCAAATGAGGCAGCACCATTTATATGTCACCGTGAATTCTTTAGCCAACTCCCAAATGCTAACCTGAAACTCGTCGACCATAATAAGATAAAAACAGAGTCGAATGAAGCCGAGCTTCGTCAAGCAGCCTTACACACTGTACAAAAACGTTTTCCCGCTGAGCAGTGGATACGAATCTACACAGATGGATCCTCTATACCATCTACAACAGGGGCAACAGGGGCTGGTTTCTACAGCTCTCTATTTGAAGGCCACGTCGCTGTAGGGGGCCGCCTAAGCAACTATGACAGAGAGGTAGCAGCCATAAAAGCAGCATCTATTGAGCTTGCCAAGATCTCACCACCTAACAAAGCCGTCTTCCTCATAGACTCAAATGCAGCGATTCAAAACGTGACCTCAAATGGTGACACAAACTGCTCCCTGACAATTGAGTGTAGGCGAGAACTGCAGAACCTTGTACAATTAAGCTGGCAGATTGAACTGCAATGGGTACCCAGCCATGACAACATCATGGGAAATGAAAAAGCCGACATCCTCGCCAAAATGGGCGCAGCACTGCCTCAGCCGGAGACCCCCAGCTCGCATGCATCTGTGAAAGCAAGAATAAACTGCTCAATAAGCCTATGGCTCAAAGAAAAACAATTAAGTGCCTGTGTGGGAAAAAGATGGGCAACACTGGTTACGGACGGCCCCATCAACAGAACTCTACCCCGAGCAACTAGTGTTGCTCTTTTTAGAACTACAACCGGTCATTACTACCTGGCCTCCCACCTGCACCGCATCGGCGTGTTGTCGTCTCCTGAATGTGTTCTCTGTGGATACGCTTCCATGAATGCGGATCACCTAATTACATGTCCAGCCTTGCTCTCAGACACGCAAGTCCAAGACGAAGATGATATAGTAAGGCTCTCACGTCTCTACTGGTCAGCGCGCCGCCTAATGGCCCAACAGCCAAGGGTGGGGGTTGGCTAGTAAGTAAGTATAAAATATGTTTTTCATTGGGCACGATATGTTGATGATATATTTTGTATCTGGATGGGAACAGATAGACAGCTCCATATGTGATTTTATTTGTTTTTGAAACTTACAAACAAAGTTTAAACTTACTTATAAGTTCTGCTGTCTATCTGTACATATACAAAATACTTTAACCTTAAATAGTGATCAGAAAAAGGAATTATTATATTAGCCTTAGATATTTGCATAGGACAAAATTATTTCCAGTTTAATAATAAAATCTATAAACAATTAATTGGCTTACCTATGGGCTCTCCTTTATCACTTTTATTAAGTGAAATCTTTATGACATTTTCGGAAGAAAACATTTTTACATCCAATAACCCCAACATAAAATATGTTTTTCATTGGGCACGATATGTTGATGATATATTTTGTATCTGGATGAGAACAGATAGACAGCTCCATATGTTCTTAGATTATATTAATTCCTTTTATAGTAGCGTGCAATTTACGCTTGAAACAGAAAATAGGAAAAGTTTAAATTTTTTGGATCTTACCATTACTAGGTCACAAAATAATCTTAGTTTTCAGATATATAGAAAACCTACTTTTACAGATACCGTTATACATAAACAATCACTAACATCATGGCACATAAAATTAAGCAGTTTTTATGCAATGGTTAATCATCTCCTTATAGTTCCTTTATCCAAAGAAAATTTCAATAAAGAAGTAGATATTATAAAAGCCATAGCACAAAATAACGGTTATGATGAAAGAATAATAGACTCTTTAATTTAAAAAAAAAAAACAGAAGAAAATTACTTTAAAAGAATTTTATTCCATAGAGCCAGATCAGGGTAACAAAAATTTTCACTTAACAAATTACATTCCGTTTATAACAGATAGGATTAATAATAGGTTAAAAAACCATGGTCTTAACATGGTATCAGTAAACAAACGTAATCTTTTTTCACTACTAGTCAATAATAAAGAAAAATCAAACACACTGGAGAAAAATTGTGTTTATGAAATACACTGTGCAAAATGCGATGCTTTTTAAAATAAATAAATAAATCTCCGCTCCACAGTCTGTTAAGGACCAAGGCGTACCGCGCGGCTTTTGTGTTAGTGTGACGGTGTATGGCTAGTACTATGCGCCACCAGCCGCTAGTTGCGGTATTCACGGCCAGGAGGCGGCGCTGTTATCTCAGCGCCTACTCAGTTTGCCTCACGACGCTGAGTGCACGCCGTACGGAGCCTCCGCCGGGAATTGAACCCGGGACCACGAGTGCATCAATCGCCCGCGTTAGCCACTAGACCACCTGGAGGCTCATGCGATGCTATTTATATTGGACAATGTGGCCGTGCTCTGAAACATCGCATTTCTGAACATAAGAAGGCGATTTTAACCAATACAGCTAATACAGGTTTTGCAGATCATTGCTTACAACACAATCACTTCATAGACACAAAAAACATAACACTACTCCACAACATACAAAAAGGTAAAAAAATGGATTTTTTAGAAATTCTAGAAATTAAAAAAGCAATAAAAAATAATAAAAATTAAACAAATGAACAAACTGAATTCTGTGTATCCCCTTTATTAAAAGCTGTTATTTAGTTTAGTTTATTTTATATTTTGCATTCATGATTGTATTTAGTTTTTAAAGACACCTGACCTTCCCTTGTCTCTTGCAAACCCCCCTCTCCATCTCAACACAGATGTTCCAGATACGCCCTGAACAGATGGTCACCACCACCTTTACTCACATCCTGTGTTTAGTAATTTCATTTATTCGCCTCTTTGACAATGGCTTAGTTAGTCGAAACAGCTGTCAGAGGTTAAATAAAATCTGTGAAACTTACCAAGTGATTTTATATTTTTTAAAAAACCTTTGTATTAATATGTTTCACCAAGTGCCCAATGAGTCATCAATTAATATCGTGATTTCATATAGTTTAGGAGAAACTGTGCACTCAGCACCATGAATAAGTGTGGAGGTCTAAAGATTGTTGACTATTAAATATTATAAGTAAGTTGTAACTGTATCTGTTTAGTAACTTACCTAAAATGTGCATGCAGTCTGCTGGAGTGTTTACTGCGTAGGCACTGCTCTGTGAATGTAAGAATACTTAGATTTGCCAGATGAAGACACTCAGACTGAGGCAGCTGAGTCGTCTGTAGCAAAGCTGTTGTCAAAGGCAGTAAGTGTTGTGTAAATCCAGCACTTGCAACATGTAAAACACTTTTCACAGGCCTACACTGAAAAGATTTATTTAAAATGTTTATTAATTTTAATACAATAATTAAAACTCTGGTCTTAGATAATGCAATCATGCCTTATTTCAATGAAAATTACACATGTTCACAAAATCTCAACATCATCACAACAACCATGTAGGTGGTATAAAACAATGCACTAATAAGTCATGGTACCCATATATCATGTAAATGTGATGAAAGGTTCATATGTGGTTAGTAGGTTGGAAATAGTATAATAAACTCATGCCAAAATGATATGTAAAGAGTGGAACACTTTCCAAACCACACACAGTGTTACACACAGGTTACTATAGACAATGTGTGCTTCATACGAAATACTAGACTCACACTTAACAAAATACAATATAATACAAACCCTTGCTAATTTGTAAAGTGATATGGCACTTTCCAGCTGGCCTAATTCCAATTGCCTATCTGCAGCTGCCTCGACAAGTTGCTGGAGATCAAGTCCAAACATCTGACATACCTGCTCTGCTTTCTCAACATTATTTGGATCTAACATGCACGTCACAACCAGTTCTTTTGGTGATTTCCTATAAAACCACATACACATTCATAAATAAACATATATGAAAATATAATGAGTTTGTTTAAAATTTCAATTTAAAGCCACAAATACATCCATACATTTTGTTTCTGCATTTACATTATTAATGTTTGAACAAAAAACTTATAAGATTTCCAGTACTGCTGTTTTTTACTATGGTTATATTAAGGGTATTAATGATGTCTTTATCAGGATACATCTGTTTTTATCATGCTATGGGCATTATTGTAATAACTACGTTGTAATATGTTATAATGGTTCATACTGACTGAACAAATTGAAATAATCGGCTGAATAATGTAGCAATAAATACAATAAATTCGATATTGATTTATAGAGGTCAAGAGTATTGGAAGATGCAGTTAATAAAAATAAGGTTGTCTCCTGTTTATAGATGACGTAACTTACACATTATGTTTTTATGATTGAGGACTTCATAATTCTATTATAATTAGGGTATAATTTTGTTCTAAACATGTAAACAAACCCACAAGGTATAAACAGTTCGTTGGCACAGCATCGGCTAGTTTCACTATTTGTACATTTGCTTACGCACAGCATCAATTTCATCTGAACTTTTCATTCAGTTCTGTAGTGAAAAGAAAGGTGTTTACAATTTGAATGAAAATAGAAGTAATAGGTGTTCTAGGACAGGCCATCATTTATTGCGAAAGTATTAGACTTTCACTCTTCAACTCTTGGCCCGATCATAAAGGATAAAAATGAGAATAAGGAATATGTGAGAGGATGTAAAAGGAATAAGGAACATTGTGAATAAGGTCCAATTAAAGCATCAAATATTATTTAGCAAGGTAGCAGTTTAATTAAGAAAATGAACAGATTATTACCGATTAGCATTGGAAATCAAATTAATCATAATATTCCTATTATCCTAACATTGTGCAGGATAAGGTCCACAGTATTTCAACAGTTTAAAATCTGTCATCTGTGCATAGCAAGTGAAAGTAGTTGAAACAGTTTTGATGCAAGCAAAGGTTGATTTAATTATTTCAAAAGAAGGCAAATATGTACAGTATGGATGGCAGTCACTGACAATGTAGATGCAGCAACTGTTTGAGCACTATTAATTGATATAGTGATTGTTGTGTATTATATGTTATCACTTGATTAGGCTTAATAGAATTTTCAAGTCTCTATAACCAACCTGCAATTTGCTAGATTCTGAGTTATATTTTTTTTAATATACAGTTTCAATTTGTGTAATAGGTAATTAATTACTTCGCATTTAACTATGAGCTATATTTCATTGATGAAGTGTTCTTTTTCGTGAAACGGAGTGTTTTAGTCTGTGGATGGGTTAGAGTTTTCATTAAAATGTTCATGTTTTTCAATAACTCTTGCCTGCATAATGTTGTTCATAATTAGTTCAGGCAACCATTAATACGTTTTTATACTATTTTTAGTATACTCTTGAAATTTATCTTTTGGATGATTTGATCCTTTAAAGAGAAAAACTGTAAGTGTAAGAGAACAAAGATCCTTAAATTACTTTCAAAAACTAAATAAAAATGTTCCTGATTTTAAATGTAATTATTTTCCAAACAATTGTGTAACTTCAATGTAATGCAAAATTACAAACTTTCAAAGTTAGTGGTGGAAACATAAACCATGGACTTCGATTTTACTGCAGTAATTTCAGAATTAAAAATATTTCTTTTACTTTCACGTTATATATAAATACTGAAACAAAAGCTTTCTCTGGAAGTTTCATTTTGAAGGAAAAGTTTCGCTTACTGTCCAATACCAACTGAAACTTGTTTCACTTCAAACCAGTGCTCAGCCTACCTCCTCTTTTATGAGGTGCTACCCAGAAGTTCCCAAAACTTGTATTACATGTTAAAACAACAAACCACCACAAGTTGCAGTGTGCAACATCCTTCGTAAGTCAGTACACACCTAGTGGCATCAATCTAAGTGAACATGTTGGGAAGTTTTCCATTGTCACATTAGCTTATGATTGTCATTTTGCAACGACCAATCTGAGATAACAATGTATATTGTAATCAAACGATGTCCGTCTAATTGTAAACGTGTAAGAGTGTAATTGGTGTAATGTGTCTTACCAATCCGTCGTTGCTCTGGAACGTAACTTACGCTGATTGTGTCCGTCGCGAACGTACGAATTACCAGGTATCAAAGTCTTTACCTGTTGTTCACTAGGGGTGTATAAATCCCGGGTGGCGCCAAATTGTTTAATTAAAACAATTAAAAAAATTTAGGATGATCGGGCGAGTTCAGCTCAGGCAGTGTGGAGAATTCAAATTTATTCCCACCTCGTTCGACCTTCTTAATCAAGCCGGTAGTTCGCTGAGTTTGCTACATGAGCACTTGCCATCAATCCTAGCTGTTCGCTAAAATGTACAAAAATTATAATACACCTTCCTGATAAAAATAAAACACAGTGGTTACACTTAGTACTGGTTTATTAGTTGGTGATTGTTAATTATTCAGTTTAACACAGATTATAATTTGTTTTTTAATAGATTTGCACCGGCAATTAATATAAGACAATTTCTCTAGGGATTGACAAATCGATTTTGAATGGATCAGACAGTCAATGATGGCGACTGTGTAATTTGTTTACAGATATTTTCGTTCAACGTCTTGGATTCTTGTGATTACGATAAAAGGATTATTAATGATTACAACAATAAAAATATACTACCTTACATTATTTGTACTTAAATAATATAATGTGTAACTATAATTTGTTCCTGGAGTGTAGTAAAAGTGTTTCAAAAGTTTGTAAACTAACAACAGGTTATTTTATTAGTTGACAAATTTTCAGTGTCTTATTTTTTTATTTAATCTTTGAAAGAAATTATATTCAGTTTATAGTGAGAGTTCAGATTACTGTGAGAAATATTTAAAGTGAGTTTAATTCTGAAATTTGGGTAATTTAATGATACTTAACACATCAGTAGACTGGATGTACTCAGTTGTTCAGGTAAAAAGGAATTGGGCTGCAATCGTATTCAATTTTCAATTGTCTGGGGCTTCTGGCATCTTTTTCAAGTTAATCATAGCAATTTATTCATTTCTTTTTTATTTAATTGGTCCTCGACATCAGTTAAATGTTTTCAGTCATTGTCTGCTTCTTACTTGTTCATCTGTTGTAATTTTGTTTACTTTTTTGACCTTTTAAATTAAAATTTTGGTTATTCACGACTTGGCGTCTATTCTGGAAGAGCGTCACATTACGAGTAATAAGATTTAACGGAAAATTCGTAACCAACGTCTGTTGTCATGGTTACAAATTAATTCTGATTGGTTAATCTTGTCTTATAACCATTGTTATCAATTTTGAATTTTTATTCAAAATTACTGTATATCTTCTGATTGCTTTTATTCTTCTGTCTTCCTCCTTATGTATTAAATATTATCACTACTGTTTGTATTTCCTTTCAAAGATTATTTAGACATCCCATAAGGTGGGTTTCTCTAAAAGATTAATGTTTGTACAATTATGTTAATTCACCTCGAAACGTTTGGGAAAGATAAATGAAAGTAAGTTCATATTGTGAAAGTTTATATATATAATAATAATTATGTTAATATTTGTTAATTACATTTCTCTTTTAATTTAAATCCTTATTCTAACATTTTTCTTTTAATATGATTTACAAATTATCCTTGGCTAGTTACTCGCCTTGGATTTGCCAATTTCTTTGTTAATTTTTTACAATTTGTAGTTATTTGTTTTGACAGTTAGGTATTTCATAGGCCTAAGTAGCCATTGATCATATTTACTTATTTTATACAAATTATATCTCATTTTACTTTAATGTGTTTTGTTTTGTTATTATAATTGGTTGGTTTATTTGTCGATGTGTTTTGGATCTGTTTTTTGTACTGATTATGTGTTAACATTATTTTCTACATCATGGCTTGTCAATTATTTCCTAACTGATTTTCCAGTGTTATTATTTCTGTATTGATTTACCTTCTTATTTATTCAACTTGCCCTTGTTAACAATATGGCTATTACTTACTATTAAAACATAAAATCTAGGCCTATGGCCTGTACAATCCTTCAGCCATATCCTATTCATAAATTTAATTAAACAATTTTTTAACAGTTATTAGGTACTGTTTGTTTACAATTCCTTTCATTCTTTGTTATTTTTTGGGTGATAAACATCATCACACCTTTTAAACTTACTTAATTAATTATCCCTTATAACATGGGGTGTTTATTGATTTTGTTCTTAATTTCTTATGTCTTTAATAATCTCTACCTCCAATCCATGGTAACACTAACTGTTTACCTTACATGGGCTTTCTCCCCTGAATAACATCGTATCCTTCATTTATATTTAATCTAAATACTATTTTTAATTACTATTATTAATACAATTCTTATATGTTCACCATTAAATCGTTTAGTGTTTATCACTGATTTACTAAGTGTTTTTTATCTATCACTATTTTTCATAATACTATCATTTACAATATTCTTATTTATTCATAACCTTCACTTTTAAACTATCTAGTGTTTATCACTGATTTACTAATTATTTTGGGGTTTTTACACTGTCACTTTTGGCACTTCTTAAACTGTTTATTTTAAGTGTTTATTAGTGGGTGATCTCTACCATTACTTTTTCTTTGTCACTTAGCTATTTTAATTTTCTCACTATCTCACTATCTCTCTCTTTCTTTACAAATATTATTTATACTATTAATAAATTCAGGTCTTTCTAGAGTTCTTTCTTACATATACTTCTAATTCTTGGGTTAGTGTACTTTTATTTATCGGGTTTTATCAATTATTAATTACATTTATCACTTAGTCAATACTAATACTTATTTTTTTATATTGGTTAGTTCCTGGTTTCGTTTTCTTTATGATATTAGAGTGTATCATTTCTCCCTTCCCTATTCTATATTATTTGTCTGTGTTTTATCATCTTGTTTCACTTTATTTCCTTTATACTTGGTTTGTTCCATTTTTATTTTCCTTTTTCTTCTCCTTCATTTCCATTTTGTTTCATTTTATTTTGGTTTTTATCTGGCCAATCTCTGGGGTTGGGTCAAAGTTGTTTGTCGGTCTAGTCTATTCTTTTAATAATTATTTTTGTTTACAATTCTTCCTTCTTCTTTCTTTATTACATTTTAACTTTTTTCTTCATTATTTATTTATCAAATATATTACTTTTTAGCATTTCTTTCATACTTATAGATATCATATATGATCTGAATTTGGCGATGTTATAATATGTATCACGTTCTGTTAGAAAACAGCCGAAACAATGTCCAACATGACAGTGTAAGCATTCAGTAACAACACTTTAGTCCAGACACAAACATATGATTGGTTTAAATGTCTTAAAAATGGTTCTAAATATGTTTTAAAAATTTTAACATATTACCCTAGAATACATCAATGGTGTAACAAATCTATACAATATTTAAAAAATGTAAAAACTGTGCCGGGACTTTGAATTTTCCCGGCGCGTGTAGAGTGGTTCAGGGCTCCCAACATGGTTGGCAGCAATGCCTGCCAGTGCTATTGTCGAAGCTGCGGCGACGCGATTTAGTGACCAGTCTGGTGGTCAGCTGTTTGCTGTGTTTTGGGTTTTCAATGTGGCTAGTAAGGTTAGCCAAATGCTTTTTGACAAACTGGGACAGGTTTTGTTTTATGCAGGCAGGTACGACATACACACAATTGTCTCGCTCTCATTTCTCAGCAAGCCTTCAACCAGGACGTTCCCTTTGGTCTGACGGCCTAGGTCATGTGTGTCTGTATCCTTTTCATGCGTCGGTAGATTCCTCAAGGCATTCAGGTGTGTATAATTAATTAATTTTATTTTATTTTTATTTAATTATGGATTATGTGTGTTACAATTGTGTAAACGTGTGTGTGGCCAGGTTTATTCGTTACTGTAGAACCTTATGCTTTGTAAAATTTTAATGTACTTCTTATTTCCTGTCTACTAACGAAATTATTTCTTGTTAACTCTTATTTAGTTAAAACTTATTGAAATTAATTATTACTATTTAATGAAATTAAACGATTTGAATTTAATTTAATTGTATACAATAAAAAACTGTACATTGTAACTTAGTTAATGTGAATAATGTGTTAATAAGATTATTGTCAAAGTGATTGCGGTGGTTGTGTTCCAAGGTGAGAGAGTGTAATGTCTGGGTGTATTAACTGGCGGCTAATCCCCAAATAAAATGTTATAGGATCCCTGCCTCAGCCAGGAAAAAAGGGGAAGATCGGTGGTCATGCTAACACCTATGACTACCAGCAGAGCGGTTCTACATTAAGGCGCTCCCCGAAGCCGTCAGACCAAGAAATGCACAGAAAAACCAAAAATACACCGAAGACCCAGAAAGACCAGGAACGACTTCCAGTAAGCATTCACCATAGCACATGGACAATTTTCGGAACCTCTGCTCATCGACAGTTCATCCTGTTTCAACTTGAGTTCATCGCTACATACTTACAGGTGGGAGCGTTTCATTTATGCCTCTTCTAACTACATCAACTCCATAGACTGGCTACCCTTGTTTTTGACATTCAATATCTGCCAACTCAATCCGTGTAACAAACTTATTAAGAACTGAAAATACCTCAAGGTCATAAGAACTCAAGTTTGTAAAAGTTGTAACTGGTTCCATTGTAACTTGTTTAACATACACCATGAGGGGGTGGTTAAACTGTTCTACTAAGGTATGGTTGCCTTGCTTAAGCTATTTGGAGTCACATTATCTTTATTCTCATTATTTTTATTATAATTATTCTTGAAAGGTTATTAGTGTTTTTTTTTAATTAAGTGGTAGGATTAACTTTTGTATGCTCCGTCATTTCTGGGTTAATGTTCTGGTTATTCTCCCTCATGGGGTATGCTAGTCTGGAAATATATATATCTTTATGTCTATTTATAAATACATTAAATTAATAACTATCTGTAAAGAATGATGTAAAACTTGAACATTGGGTTAAAGGGGCATTCTGTAATGTCTGTTTTATATCTTTTAAATCAGCCCCATACAGTTTATCAATACTTAAGTTGTGTCACCAGCATTGTAATGGGGCGAAAAGGGGGATTTTTATTTTTTATTAAAAGCATATAAATTTATTTTGAATCAGCTTGGTAAGTCCCATTTTCAAACGTCAGTGGTTTCAAACGATGAACGCTGGCTTAGCTTTTGAGTAAGGTGTTGTAAGAGAACGCAATACGGTTCCAGGAATTCAGTGTTTTGTTACGCACAGAGTACGTGCAAAACGAGCATGCGCGCAGACGACGCTACGCAGACGCAAATGACGCTTCAAAAAATGGCGAGTCTGAACAGTTAGATCACAATGTGCTCTGATCCTGACGGAAATTAATTAAGAGGCTCCACCTACCTCAGCCTCTATATCGTCGTCGCTTGATATGGTCAGCACCTGTGGCATAGTAAAAATCCACGCTGCATATGTTGACGAACAATTTGTAGCAAGCAGGCTGTGTGTTTCCGTCTTGAGCAACAGTTGAGTGGGGCGTTTTGTTAACGCTCTGCCCAGTCACCTAACAGCTTTGAGCCCGACCGGGCAACCCAACGACTCGTGGACCACAAGTAAAATTTTAATCGTTAATAGAAAAATAACCAAAGTAGTGAAACGGTATATCAGAATGAAGTAAGTGCAGTGCATCAATCAAAACCTAAAATGTGGTGAATCGACAAACATTTCGGACATATAATCAGTGCAACACGTGGCGAGGAGGACGCCGATGGTGAAGTAACAACACCTAATTTCATTATATAAATAATTTCATGTAAAAGAGCTCTAGTTTTGACAATAATAAAATAATATGGGGAACTAAACGGTACGAATGAGAGCGTGAGCAATCTGGGTCGCTTTTGTAGAGACTAAGTTAATCATTATGTTATAGTCAGTAGTAAGTGAATTTTGATAGCATGCACATGTGAATTAAATATTGCTCGGAGTGTTACTCCTAGAAAAAACATAACTCAACAGTTAAAATCACAATTTGAAGTAGTTGTCATTATGTATTATGTCGTACGATAAAAGGAACGGGGTATATCAGTAGATTCAAACTAGAAATAAAAAAGAAAAAAATGTCATGCTAAAGAAAATAAAGTAACATTTTATTTGAGTTTATACAAATATGTGTTTGTTAATTTGCATTCACCTGTGGTTTTACTCTGCCAGAGTACATCAGCCAACACCTTGGTAAATTATCGGTAAAGGTAAGTGACTAGAATTTCAATATTTTAAACATTAATAAACATGTACAGCTTCAGTTGGTGCCCTAAAAAGGGACTCGATTTCAGTATTTTAATACCTAATTAGATCGTATAGCTTCAGTTGGCGCCCGAACAGGGACGTTGTGAATTAAAAATTAAAATAAATTAACTCACAACCTGATCAAAATGGCAGAGAAAAACAAGAGTGCAAATTTATGTGAAAGTGTAGAGGAATGTATTTTAAACGTTACGCAAGACAATTTAATTTCAACAAACGAAAATATTGATGAGAATGTACAATTAGAAATACCGAATGTAAATGAAACAGTCGAAGTTGAGTGTAGTAGTAAAAGCAATAGTGTAGATATTGTAACGAAATATATACTGGTGCGTATCTGTAAAATGTGTACACCTGTTTTTATGTGTATTGAGGGTTAGTGTGGTGTGTTCGTCTCACACCTGTCGTTACATTAATGGTTGTTGCTACCGAAGTCCGTAGCGTGGTCACAATTATCAGTACAACCTATCTGTAATTTCATAGGGGTTGCGAGTCCCGGGTGGCGCCAAATTGTTTATTTTAAAACAATTACATTTGTGAATTAACAAGTTAGATTGGTGTTATCAGCGTTGACAGCTGGAGCGTTCAAATGATTCCCGCCTCTGTACAGCTTACTGTACTGCCCACATGGCAAGAGCGCTAGTTGTCTGCTCAGTGAAATTGCTAACACACACATATATTATACAACTTCCTATGAAATAAAACAATGGTAATACTCTGTACTGCAACTTTAATTATGGTTTGGTCATTAATTAATGTGACAATAATATTATTAATTATTTTTCAATAAAATTGCTCCGGCTTAAAACATGAAACATAACTCTCTAGGCTGACGAAATTGATTTTGAAACGAGTTATACTGAGGCCGACATGGCGTCTGTTTGTACACTATATATCAACTCGCTCAAAATTTGGAGTTCTTTGGATTATAAAGAAAACATAAAAGATGGTTACATTAAAAAAGTACACTACCGTACCTTATCCGTACTTAAATGGTATAAAGTGTGTTTACAAATTGTTCAGCAGTGTAGTAATAGTTGTTACAAATTTCACACATCAGTGCGAGGTTATTTCTTAGTTAACAATTGTTTTACGTAAGTTTATATTATTCAATCCTTGAAAGAAAATTAATTTTACTTGATAGTGAGAATTTTTTGATTGATATGAGAAATATTTAAAGTGCTTTTATTCCTGGGATTATTGTATTTAATTGATACTTATCAGTTCAGAAGGTTGCGATAGGTCGTTGTTCTGGGGTAATGGAAATTCATCAATTTTGGGGTGACTTAGGCTGCTGGCATCTTCTTCTAATTTGTCTTGGGAATTTCTGCTATTTAATTTTGTTTATTTGGTTCCTGGACATCTATTAATAGTTGAAACTCTTCATCTCCTCGTCACTGGTTCATGCTGTTGACTTCTGAATGTTTTTCAAACTTTTTAAAATAAAATTTCGGTCATCTAAATCTTGCGTACCTCCTACCCAAGCGTCATTTTTCCAAGTAAGTAAATTTAACGGAAAATTAGTAACCAACAGCCCGTTTCTATGGTAACAGAAACCATTTGATTGGTTAAGGCCTCGATTAAAAGCATTGTTATTATATTTGAATTGTTTATTCAAATTTATTATATATTTTCTGATTGATTTTATTCTTCTGTCTTCCCTTCTGGGTAATAAATATTATCACTATTGTGTTTATTTCCTTTCAAAGATTAAAACAATACCTCATAAGGTCATGTTCTATTATATATTAACTTTTGTCTAATTATGTTGACATTTGATAATTACTTATTTCTTTTAATTTAAACTCTTATAGTAACATTTTTCTTTTAAAATGATTTATACATAATTACTGGCTAGTTACTTGCCTTAGATTTGTAAATTTCCTTGTTAATTTGTTATAATTTGTATTGGTGTGTTTCTGACAGTTAGGCATGTTCATAGGCCTAAGTAGCCATTATGGTATTTGACTTATTTCATTTAAATTACATTTCATTTCAGCCTGATGGGCTTTATTTTGTTATTATAATTGGTTGTGTTGTGTTTTGAGTCTGTTTGTGTTCTGATTACATGTCAAGATTATTTTCTATATCTTAATATTTAAAACATAACAATTAGGCCTATGGACTGTAAGCTTCCTTCAGCCATATCCTATTCATAAAATTAAAACGAACAATTCTTTTCAAGTTATTAGTTACTGTTGGTTTAACCTTCATTTCATTCTTTTACTATTACCTTGAGTGAGAAATATCATCACTTCCTTTAAACTTATTTAATTTATTTTCCCTTATAACATAGGGTGTTTATTTATTATATACTTAAATTCTCAATTCATTACTACTTCTTTTCTCCATTCCATGTTAACACAAACTGTTTATCTTACATGGGCTTTCTCCCATGAATAACATCATATCCTTTATCTATCTCTACTTGAAATACTATTTCTAATTATCCTTAACTATATAATTTTTTATAAGCTCACTCTTAAATCATTTATTGGTTCATCAATGATTTACTAAGTGTGTTCTTATCTATTACTACCTTTTTATTATTTATAGTATCTTTTTCCACTTATCACTTTCACCTTTAATTAATTGGTGTTTGTCACTGATACACTCACTATTTTGGGGTATTTACACCTTCACTATTGCACTTTTTCACTGTTTATATTAAATGTTTCTTAGTGGGTAATCCCTATAATTATTTCTCTTTCTCTTTCTCACTATTTCTTTCATTATAAATTATACATAGTATTAATGATATTTTTCTATATATTTTACTATATCTAACTCTAATATTTGGGTTAGTGTACTTTTCTTTACTAGGTTACTTTTTACTGTTTTTGTTTAAAACAGGTATATAAATTATTTCGTTTACAATAATATTTATTTCCATTAGTGGATAATTTATTGGTTTTTATTCACAATATTCTATATTTGAGCGTACCATTTCTCCCTTTTATATGTGGTGTTTCTTATTTCTTGGTTTCACTTCGTTTCCTCTTCATTCTTCTGCTTCTTCTTCTTCTCCTTCATTTTCAATTGTCTACATTTTAATTCGGTTCTCCCCTTCTCGTCTGGTTTGATTTTATTTAGTTATAGGAATTCGTTCACTTCCTTCAAGTGTCTTTATTCTTCTTTGGTTTTGGTTTTTTCCCTTCTTCGTTTGTTTCCTGTTTGTTTGATCAATCACTTTCTTTTCTTGTTTGTTTTTTCGTGGTTCCCTTCTTCTTTTGTTTCCTGTTGTTGGGTCAATCACTTGGGTTGGGTAATGTCGTCGTTTGTCGTGTCATAGTTTTTATATTTTATTTATATTTAATCATTTTAATTAATATGAAGTATATTTACATTAAAAATTATCTTTTTTATCCCTGGTACTGGGGTGGCTTATTTGTGTTGTAACAATATATTTAATCAAATAGCGTTGATTATGGAAGTAATGAAAAAGAATAATGATAATTTGAATGAGTTTAGAACGGAAGTCAAATTAGAAATAAACATAGTAAATGATAAACTTGACAAACAAGACGAGAAAATGAAAGCCGAAAATAATAAGTTAAAATCTGAAATCAAATCAGAAATACATGTAGTCAATAATAAACTTACAGACTTAAGTAACAAGTTTGAGAACGTAAGAAGCGAATTAAGAACAAGTGAAGTAAAAATGAATAGCCGATTGGAAAGTATGAATAAAACTATTGCGGGCATGAAAGGTGGGATAATTATAAATATAAATAAAATACAAGACAAAGTAAACGAAAGTAGAACGCTGAAGGAGGAGGTAGAAAGTGACACATTTACGGGTGAAGGTGACGAAATAACAGACGACCAGGGTAATAGTAAAATAACAAATAATTACGAAGGGATCATCAACAAGGTAGGTGTTAGTTACAAAAATGAATTAACAACTAATAGTAGTAAGATAGTTGAAAACGAGATATATAAAAATAATACCGTGAAAATAATTAGCGATCACAATAATATAGAAACAGTGAGAGAGTAGAGATCAGTATTTGTAAGTTAGAGAGAGAATATGAAGAGAATGATTTCGTGAATATAGGGCAGAGGGTAGATTTTCCCCAGTTTTATAAACCAAGCTGGTTACAAATGTTTTTGAAGGGCAAGAGTCCCTTACAGGAAAACAATGTGTTTTTAAGTAGTTTTTTAATTTTTAGTAGGCGTTTTTACGATTTAATACCCTCTGTACGGAATGACAGAAAAAGTGTGAATTGGTGTTATGGTGAAAGGTATGTTGAAACTCTATTAATTCTATCAAATATGTTAAACTCTTACCTTATGGATATCTCCAAGGTTCTACAGACGAACACAGCTGCAGAAAGGATTATTTGAAGGTTATCAGTACGCATATAAATACACTATTCGTTTTAAAACAAATCATTTCTAGTTTATTAGCCAAATTAATTACTTCATCAATTAAACACTAGTCTATTACTTTGTATCAGTAATATATTGAATTTAAACAAATTAATAAATGAAGTCTTTCTTAACCTATAACAAATTATATATTTTTGAATAAACCAGTACGTTTTTTCCCTCTTTTCCCCTTGCTCTTATATTTAATAAAAAAACTTTTCTCTTAGAGATCTCTTTTTGTTTTTACGTTTTCAGCTTTCGTTTTATGATGAATAATCATCATTTATTTAACACTGGTTTAAGTGTGAGTTTAGTTACCCATCCATTACGTCTTCTTATGGTTTGTTACGCCATCTCGTGATAACCGCTTTCTTCGTTTTTTACGCACTCCGGCACTATTAACATCGAGTTTGGTTATTGTTAAATACTTTTTGCACTATAATGTTTTATTTTCAACTGTATGCACTGGAAGATGTGTGCTGTGTATTTATTTATATAGCCGGCCGGCTTTTAAGATTCGCCCGGGCACTTATAGGTTTAATGGCCGCTACATTGTTTGCGGACTGTTAGTTGTTTCGCTGGATAGGCCGACTATTATTTATGGCCTATCCTTCACGTCCGAGGCCACTGTTTTTTAAAGTAAAATGAACTGTATGCTGATTTTTTCTGGCCGCTCTACCAGGAGTTACAATAGAACTGAACTCAGTACTGCTAAGGCTGAGTACACAGAGTTTTTTTCTGGTCACGTGATCGTGAGACTGCGCTCCCATTGGTGCTTTTAAAAGAGCGCTATTACCCAGGCATAAGATTTAGCAACATTTAGTCGTCTGGTGCAATTCATAACTTGGCGTTATTTCCTCCGTGATTCACGGCTGACGAAAATGTGTATGTTGTTTCACAATCTGTCTGGACTGTTTGAGTGCGGAGACAAAACATAGACGTTTTGTTTTGTAATAAACATTGCATACTTTGACTAAGTCGAGGTTCCAAAAAGGTGAACAATGACTGCATAGGGAATATAATTTTTAAAATGTTAACTTGGCCCTACAATTTTGTACCGTTACAATACCCCCCCAATAAGAGATTGGATGCCGAAGCATACAAACTCTTATTGCCTAAAACCTAAGAGGATCAGTGAGGATATGGCGCCACAACCCCCCTAAACTCTTTACTAAAATCATGGGTACTTACCCCCCTAGCCTGGCAACTGTGGCAGCACCCATCCGATCTTACTGGACTTCTCTGTTCGAGATCCCAACACCATAAGCTCGGACAGATACCCGCCACAGTATCACCCGACTCTGTAACATTGGATTAAAAAATTAACAAAAGGCCTTCCATCACTCCATATCCCACAACTGATTTGTTTCCTCTTAGCCGTACTGGTTCATTGACAAAGTACTGGTCCATTTTTTATTATAAAATATAATATGCATTCGACTACACTGTAATATAGCTTCTAAATTGTCCAGCAGTTACCTAGATCAATTAAAATTTAACCATCAGGCCCATCGGCCCATCTTCAACAAGTTACATGGTTCAATAATATATCTTAACCCTAGAAAATACAGTGTTAACTAAACAATATAAGTTTACAGTAGTACATATGTGTTCCAGACAAATTAAATAATGTTCCCCGTACAATATTGCCCAGCCAAAATGACACATTAATTATACAAAATTGCATTAAATCTCAACAATTTATTACTTATCATTATTCAAGAATATTTATACTTAGCTACTATATATTTTTTTTTCTACTACCCCCCTTTTAATCCCTTAACCCCTGATACCCGTTACAATCTGCTGTGTGCAGCACTAGACTTCTTGGCCCTTGCAGACCTCAACCTAGCCGTAATCACATCTCCCTCATGACCTGTAACTGGGTCACCCCCTAATCCACACTCACTATTACCCCCCTGGACTGTAGCGCCCAGTTGCTTCCACAAGGACTGATGCGGAAAGGGTGGACATTTTTTCTTTTATTCCACCCCCATCCTTGCTTCAGCGTTACATTAAAAATTCAGTGTTGCACTTACTAATAATGAATGATACGCCCCTAATGGACTACCACCCCTATCTGGGTGAAAATAGCCCTGTTCCAAAATTTGGTAATTCCCCCCAAAAATAACCCCCCTACTAAGTCTAACAAACCACCGGGTTAGCAAAACAAAACAAACCACAAGCCGGTTATATCAAGTAAAATTTATGATTTGTCACAATTAACTACTTTCACGGTCATGATCCGGTGAGGTCATGGCTGCACTTAGGTGGGGAATCTACAGTCAAACCTAAAACATAGATTCTCATTTATAAAGGTTACATGAGCAGTTATGTGCACATCTTATTTTCCAAACACTATCTCAGCCTGAACATTTTTTATTATATCCATACAAAATTTCCTTCAGTTTTCAATTTAAGTAAAATACATATTTCATTCATTATTAGTTATTTATTCATCTTTTATAGTCAAACTTTGAATCAAAATAGATTTAAACTCATTAAAATTCATCTTTTCAATTAATTTAATTACCAAATTAATTTGATTTAATTCCACAAACTCTAAGTTACAGTAATAACCTCATTATTATTTTATCTGTAAAAAATTAGCTTCATTTCTTTTGTGTCACAATAAGGTTTTGCTCAAGGCACTGATTCATCAAAATGCAACAGTTATCAACTTCAACACCTGGCTGTAAACATTAGTCAAAACATACAACACACCTGTTTACATCAACAGTTGTCTGCCAGACTGTTATAAACACTAAATCAGTCTCAACATTCTGATTACAACACATACTGACATATATACTTCCTTCAATTGTTTGGGTTTTTCTAAATCTTTTGATGTTAACCTATTTATCAATTATTATTTGTTACAATTCAGATCAAAATTAACTTTGCTTCATTAGTAAAATTGACCTTTTTAAATTATTTGTTTAATTTGAAAATTATTTTAATAACCTCCACTCAAAACAGTTTAGCTTTAGTTGTATTATTTAAAACACTTTGAATATAAACACAGAATGCAAAATTAAATTCATTAATACCTCCTGTTATTTATTATTGTTAATTAACAAAATAAAATAATATTATTATTAAAATCAATTTCTACTGCATACACCCATGGTTTACATAAAACGTTTTATAATACGCACACACTTAATTTCACTATAAATTTATTTACAAATCTTCATCATTAATTGTTCAATTTTACCACACTTCATTTCCTAATTCAGCAAGGTCATAACCATGAACTAAAATGTTTAGAATGTCCATTCATTGAGTTTATATTCAACCTCCATCATCATGTAACAGTCTTATTTTTATATAATACTTATCGTCCTTACTCACACTCAATTTCTTCTTATTATTATTGTAATAACCCTTATCAATATAATATTTGATACCATTATTATCTATTAGCTCATATAACCAGTCTACATTGGTAATTTCAATTCTGTCTCCGTAAGTATTTTTATTCAACATCAAGTAATTTATTTTCTCATCATATTCATTTACTATACTCATTAAAACATCAGGCAAGTTATTATTATTTATACAGGTATCATCAAAATAATTATCAATCTCTATTTTACAAGGTGAGTCAATTTGTTCCTCTCTCTCAATGCATAAACTCTGTACTAATATTTCATAATCTCTATTCACCTTTCTCTATTTCTCTCATCACAATATTTCTCACAACATTTCACATTCTCTCTCTCACTCCATGCAGAGGGTACCACTTTGTTACTACAACATCTGGCTCTACCAGATGCACAAATAATTAAGGGACAATTATTTGTAGACCATACGTCTCCCAAATACATTCGTGAAGCATTTTCTTCACCCACAACCACACCACGGGAAAATTCTACCCTCTGTACACTCTCTTCATCCTCTCTCACTCTCTCATCAGCATTTGCTAACAACACTTCATTCTTAAACTCTACTTCAACTAACTCTCTACTCTCATTGTCACTACAACTACTACTCAACATATCACCATTAATTTTATTCAATAATATTTCACTCTTGTTTACGTCATCATAACTATCATTATTACTCACTTTGTTTTCAATATTTCTCCCAAGCTTATCTAGCTGTTCTATTAGCTTAACACTTATTTCATTCAGTTTCTCATCAAAACAATTCTTTTGTTCGTCAAATTTAGCATCAAATTTATCAAATTTACAATTCATTTTATCGAATTGACTTAATAAAATACTCATCATGTCATTATCAAATTTGTTATTACATTTTGTTGAGGTTGGAGTTAACTGGACTCCAGAATCCTCTGTTATATTTGTTTCATCTGTAACACTTGTTTTTATTTTATTGTCCTGACTCACGTTTGGAGTCGAGTGGACCTCAATATTATTCATAACAGCTGACTCATCGAAATTGTCAACATTCGTTATTTCATTAACATCGTCATTATTCCCTGCCATTTTTTATAAGTTTATAAAATGTTACATAGGAATTTTAATCTTATCCAATATTAACTTAACCCTTTTAATATTTCACTGTGTTTATGTAATTTACCAAAACGTCCTCCCTCTCAAATAACCCGTTCTGCAGCTTACTTAGGTCTGGCGAATGTAATAACAAACCACACTCGCCGTCCCTGTATCGGGGGCCAATGAAACAATATTAATTATATCAAATAATATTAACTCTTCGAGTCCCTGTTCGGGTGCCAATGAAACTATATTAATTCTATCAAATATGTTAAACTCTTACCTTATGGATATCTCCAAGGTTCTACAGACGAACACAGCTGCAGAAAGGATTATTTGAAGGTTATCAGTACGCATATAAATACACTATTCGTTTTAAAACAAATCATTTCTAGTTTATTAGCCAAATTAATTACTTCATCAATTAAACACTAGTCTATTACTTTGTATCAGTAATATATTGAATTTAAACAAATTAATAAATGAAGTCTTTCTTAACCTATAACAAATTATATATTTTTGAATAAACCAGTACGTTTTTTCCCTCTTTTCCCCTTGCTCTTATATTTAATAAAAAAACTTTTCTCTTAGAGATCTCTTTTTGTTTTTACGTTTTAAGCTTTCGTTTTATGATGAATAATCATCATTTATTTAACATTGGTTTAAGTGTGAGTTTAGTTACCCATCCATTATGTCTTCTTATGGTTTGTTACGCCATCTCGTGATAACCGCTTTCTTCGTTTTTTACGCACTCCGGCACTATTAACATCGAGTTTGGTTATTGTTAAATACTTTTTGCACTATAATGTTTTATTTTCAACTGTATGCACTGGAAGATGTGTGCTGTGTATTTATTTATATAGCCGGCCGGCTTTTAAGATTCGCCCGGGCACTTATAGGTTTAATGGCCGCTACATTGTTTGCGCACTGTTAGTTGTTTCGCTGGATAGGCCGACTATTATTTACGGCCTATCCTTCACGTCCGAGGCCACTGTTTTTTAAAGTAAAATGAACTGTATGCTGATTTTTTCTGGCCGCTCTACCAGGAGTTACAATAGAACTGAACTCAGTACTGCTAAGGCTGAGTACACAGAGTTTTTTTCTGGTCACGTGATCGTGAGACTGCGCTCCCATTGGTGCTTTTAAAAGAGCGCTATTACCTAGGCATAAGTTTAGCAACATTTAGTCGTATGGTGCAATTCATAACTTGGCGTTATTTCCTCCGTGATTCACGGCTGACGAAAATGTGTATGTTGTTTCACAATCTGTCTGGACTGTTTGAGTGCGGAGACAAAACATAGACGTTTTGTTTTGTAATAAACACTACATACTTTGACTAAGTCGAGGTTCCAAAAAGGTGAACAATGACTGCATGGGAAATATAATTTTTAAAATGTTAACTTGGCCCTACAATTTCGTACCGTTACAATGTTGATAAGAAAATAGAGTTATTTAAGACTAGTAGAGGTTATGACAAATTGATAAAGAGGTTAGATATTGAAAGAGTTAGTGATAGTAAGTACTTACCTTGTGAAATAGTTGGTACAGCAATTGATGATATTGATTACTTACTTTATGACAAAGCTAATACAGCAGTAGATAATAATGATAATGAAACTGTAATTGACATGACTATGACAGATCATACTAAGGGTGACTGGACTATACTTGGTGATAATAGACTATATGATTTAATAACATGGAACAATCCTGTTGGTATTGTGGAGGAATATAAGAATTTGGATAATCTTTATATTAATAAAAATGATATAATGAGTTTAATAAAAAAACAAACTGTGTAAACGTAAGACCAGGTTTTTGTACGATGATGGGGGGTAAAACAATTAATGTTTATGAGCATCTAACTATGTAATTAATGGTTTTAAATTGGACTGTTTTATAAAATGAGGTATGGTAAACAATAAAATAATGACGAAAAAATTGTAAATAAATTTATAGTGAAATTAATTGTGTTTGTGTTGTAAGGTGTATTTTACGTAAACAATGTATGTATGCAGTAGTAATTTAATTTTAATAATAATATTTTATCAAACTGAACGAATAACAAAAGTAATTAGGAAGTTTATAAAACAACTGAATTGTAATTGTTTTGGAGTAATGCATTTAAAGTAACTGATTGAATTAAAAGAATTTGAGGTTAATTAATTGATTAATGTATAGATAAATTTTGATAATGAATTTAAATGATTTAAACCTGATAATAAATAGTAAATGAATAAATGTAAAATGTATTTAGTTGTGGAATCATATGGTTGTTAAAATGTTTCAGAAGGTACATATGGTTGTACGGGATATTGTGGTGATGAGTTGTTTATATTTGGAATTAATGACAGTAATCATGTATTTATTAGATGGAGTGACTGACCATATGTAAGTATGAATTTGATAATGACCTTGAAGTAAAGTAAAAGAGTTATAATGGCACTAAATGAGTTTGAAAGAAGTTAACTTAGGTAAATTATTATTGTGAAATGATGCAAAATGAATGTTAATAATAAATTTGAATTTTTGGGAGAATCTAATGGTCCAATAAATGTTAAATAATTTAGAGTATAAATAAAAAGAGTTAATAGAAAGTTCAAGTTGTAATGTGATAATTTTTTATAAAAAATTATTTAAATGTGAATTGTAGCAATGATATTGTTCATGTTTATTATGTTATATTATGCAAGATGAAAGGGTAATTTTGGGGGGTTGTTTGGTGTTAATCGAAGTGTAAATCAATTATGGCATGTAGAGACTGCAAAGTAGAAGGACATTAAGTTTAGATCTAAGTAGGCTATTGCAGTGGTGGCATGTACCATTGTAGATAGTGTTAAGGGTTGATGAGTAACGTCAAGGTACATTGCCATCATCGGAGGCCGAAATCGGCGTACATACACTGTACAACCTTAATATAATTTTATATTATATATGATTCTTAACCGTACAGTGTATACATGATGTAGTAGCATAAACATGCGAATGAAGAAGATTTCCCCGCCTTTTCGGGCGATTACTGTCTTACCAGCACTAATTGTGGTTTTGGATGACAGCCAGCTGTGGTCAGCAATTGTAAAACTGACCATGGTTGGTTGTCCTTGAAATTGGTGAAATTAACGGGGGGCCACTTAGGGGAAATCCCCGGAACTATGGAACAGCGGCTATCACCTTGTTCGAGTAGGAACAGCAAAACAGGTGATAGACCCGTCTTAAGGTTGTCAATATGTAAAATCAGATATTTTGATATCTGGCAGTTTAAACATGTAAAGCTGAAGCAAGGACAAGGAGATGCCAAAATTCCTCCACCAATTCAGTCTTTGTGGAAGCAGCTGAACGCCACAGTTCAGTGGGGGGTCATAGTGTGTGTGGCAAGGGGTTACTCAGGGGAGTAACGAACTAAAATTTGAAACTTAATAATGCTGACTAGCTGACAAGCTAATTAAATAATATTATTTTGATTTGAGAGATGATTACAGTGGATGATTTGTACGAAAGTAATTGATTGAGATGTGTGATTTCTATGAAGTTTTATAAAGGACTTTACTGATTTTGAAAAGATTATTCCAGTAGAGAAGATGTTTATTATATTTTGTTTAGTATGTTTTATGATGTTACAATTTTTACTATTTTAGAGTGTAAGAATTATAACATATGTTATGTATTTTTCATGTAATTTTTGTGTAGTATAACTAGGATAAGGTCATTCACCTGACCCAGAGAGATCAGCTGATGACTGATGTCAGAGACATGATATGTTTCTAGTAATTAACTCATGGATTCTTTGGTCAGTTAATATAATTAAATAACTTTGTTTTTTTTTGTTAAATTGATAAAAGAAATATTTTGGGAAATTAAAATTTTTTGAAAAAAAAAAAAACCTGCATTAAAGTACATCATTGTAAATGTTCATTATAAGTAGGGAAGGTGTCAGCTGATTCATGATGTGTATCTTATGTTATCTTTGTAATCAAGTGTAGCTATTTTTGAAGTTATGGTAGTCATAGGTTGTTTATTATAAGTTTAATATAATAAATTTGTTTATTATTATATGGGTTACTATATTACTATATAGTTCTACTATTACATTGTTTATTTATTTATTAAATTAAATGCATTTGGAGAATTTGGGAACGTTTTTTAAAGAAAAAAAAAAACTTTTTTATGATTAACTTCACTAATTAAAGTAAACCATATGACTCATCTTAAAAGGAGAATCTTTGATAAGGGACTTGGGTTGATTGCTCTATCGAACGAAATTTGTATAATTGAGTCGAGTTGAGACCGTAACGTCAAACCAATTAAATGAAAAATAAACCAAAATTTATTTTTGAGAGTTGATGTTAAGAAGTAGGGAGTTTGTGTTTAATTAATAATGAAAATGTGTACGCACCCAGTAATTGCTAAAAGCGACCCAGTATGCATGTAAGGGGGAACATATCGGTTGAGAATCTGGTATGGTATAAGGCCAGTGTTTTGATTTTGGGCGGAATGATAGAAGGTTAGGCGTACTATGGTGAGTATCTGTCAGATTTTATGGTGTTGGGATCTCGCACAGAGAAGTCCAGTAATCTGGTTCAGGTGCAGCCATAGTCGCCGCGCTAGGGGGGTAGTTTACCCATGATTTTTGATGTGTTTAGAAATTAATGGAGGGTTGTTGGCGCCATATCCTCACCGATCCTCTTGGGGTTAGCAATGAGAGTTTTTATGCTTCGGGCACAAAACCTCTCATGGGGGGGGGTTATTGTAATGGGGCGAAAAGGGGGATTTTTATTTTTTATTAAAAGCATATAAATTTATTTTGAATCAGCTTGGTAAGTCCCATTTTCAAACGTCAGTGATTTCAAACGATGAATGCTGGCTTAGCTTTTGAGTAAGGTGTGTAAGAGAACGCAATACGGTTCCAGGAATTCAGAGTTTTGTTACGCACAGAGTACGCGCAAAACGAGCATGCGCACAGACGACGCTACGCAGACGCAAATGACGCTTCAAAAAATGGTGAGTCTGAACAGTTAGATCACAATGTGCTCTGATCCTGACGGAAATTAATTAAGAGGCTCCGCCTACCTCAGCCTCTATATCGTCGTCGCTTGATATGGTCAGCACCTGTGGCATAGTAAAAATCCACGCTGCATATGTTGACGAACAATTTGTAGCAAGCAGGCTGTGTGTTTCCGTCTTGAGCAACAGTTGAGTGGGGCGTTTTGTTAACGCTCTGCCCAGTCACCTAACAGCTTTGAGCCCGACCGGGCAACCCAACGACTCATGGACCACAAGTAAAATTTTAATCGTTAATAGAAAAATAACCAAAGTAGTGAAACGGTATATCAGAATGAAGTAAGTGCAGTGCATCAATCAAAACCTAAAATGTGGTGAATCGACAAACATTTCAGACATATAATCAGTACAACACGTGGCGAGGAGGACGCCGATGGTGAAGTAACAACACCTAATTTCATTATATAAATAATTTCATGTAAAAGAGCTCTAGTTTTGACAAAAACAATAATAAAATAATATGGGGAATTAAACGGTACGAGTGAGAGCGTGAGCAATCTGGGTCGCTTTTGTAGAGAATAAGTTATTCATTATGTTATAGTCAGTAGTAAGTGAATTTTGATAGCATGCATATGTGAATTAAATATTGCTCGGAGTGTTACTCCTAGAAAAAACATAACTCAACAGTTAAAATCACAATTTGAAGTAGTTGTCATTACGTATTATGTCATACGATAAAAGGAACGGGGTATATCAGTAGATTCAAACTAGAAATAAAAAAGAAAAAATGTCATGCTAAAGAAAATAAAGTAACATTTTATTTGAGTTTATACAAATATGTGTTTGTTAATTTGCATTCACCTGTGGTTTTACTCTGCCAGAGTACATCAGACGACACCTTGGTAAATTATCGGTAAAGGTAAGTGACTAGAATTTCAATATTTTAAACATTAATAAACATGTACAGCTTCAGTTGGTGCCCTAAAAAGGGACTCGATTTCAGTATTTTAATACCTAATTAGATCGTATAGCTTCAGCGTAAGACATAATAAATCTTGTTATTCTGTTAAAATGTGTTGATTGCAAATCCTGTCACTCTGTTAAGCTGCAGCACACTTTTCGCTTCCTCTAGGTTCATTAACCTAGTCTTAAATATTAAGTACGGTTCAGTTCAAAACCCACTGAGACCGTATACAACTACTACAAAATTTGTTTAACAGTGAACTGTGGGTGATGTCAAGCAACTGAAAGTTTGAGGAAACCAATAAATTCTGATACTGACAGTAAATTTAATTTAAATACAATAAAAAGTTAAAAGATAAAGATAAAATATAAAGGAAGTTTAAAGATATTCTGGGGGAATCTTTGAGAAGGTTGCTTATTTACAAAAAAAAGCTCTTGCAAGGAATACTTTAAACAGCTACTCAATTATCCAGAAAAGTGCTGACTGTTCAGGACAAACTATTTTCTACTACATGTAAACATTTTATTTTGTTCAGTGTCAAAAAAGAAGTAAACATTTTTACACTAATTTCATACTTTTTTGTGATAGCAATGTTATTAACAGATTTTATAGTGTCATCAACTTTGTGGCCAAGGAGTCTGGAGTTGTCTGAGAAAGTTTTCTGTGGATAGCCTCCAGGGAGAGCATGGATGAATCATTAGGAACAGGGAAAAATGCTCCTTAAAACTACATACTTCATTATGTAACTCTGAAATTGAATATACAGCAACTGACTTTTGTAATATCCCTTACATGTTATTGCTACTTAAAATTAAAAGTATATGGTTGCTAGCAGAATATGGATTTGAATTTTTTTTACACATGCACTATTAAAGTGGATTGAGATATTAATCTGATCACAATAACACAAATAAGCCTCAATTATCAAAAAACAACCACATGCTGACAGAAGCAACCTACTAGCACTTCAACTTCCTCACCACATTAAAAAACAAAAACTAACCTGTTCGAAACATGTTCAAAGTAAGAAAAAACAATGCTGATTATATTCTTATGTAATGCAGAAAAAGTGTTGCACCATTACAAAACCTTCTAAGTGTTTCTCGGGTATTCCAGTGGAATCCAGTTGTAATGTGTGTGTGTGTGTGTGTGTGTGTGTGTGTGTGTGTGTGTGTGTGTGTGTGTGTGTGTGTGTGACTGTTGTGTGTTTGGCATAGTAACAACTTAACAACACTTGTCCTGATGATGACAATATTGTCAAAATGTCGACACAAATAACATAAAATTTGTATTATACTCAATGACCAATCCTATCCTTCCACTGTTAAAAATTCAAGAATTTAATAATATTCTTCTAAGAAAAAAATTACAAATCCCATCGTAAGAATATGGTTACAATAATCCTCTAAGAGGACAAACATTAACAAACAACTGCTACACATACTATGGTACTTACCGAAGTGTAACCATGTAGATCCCTTTGTCTGTTATTACAGCGCACTGATCCATGAGGCAATGATCATTTGTAAATGATGAATTTCTAATGTTTCGTGACTGAGTTTTACTTGTATTAGAAAAATGATCTTCACTATTAATTTCAGATTTACCATCAGTTCGATCCTGAAATTACACAATTCAACTTTAATAATTAAAAACATACTACAGTATTTTATTATATACACAGACAGACATAAATACAAAACTCTGTTTCTGTTGTGTGCACACGCGCGCACACACACACACTAATAGAAATATAACACACTCAAAAGTCAGGAACAATTTTATGACACATATACGATAACAAAATAAAACTATGAATACTATGATTGGACAACATTTTTACATTCAAAATTTTTACATACATACCTTAATAACTGGAGAAACCTTTAACAATGTTTGAATTTTTTCTCCATCTGGAAAATGAAATACCTGAAGGACTGAATCTGGATTAAAATCCTGTGCAAAAAACATACAAAATGAAAACAAAACTAATACTAAAGTAGTAAGTAAAAACAATTACTACATGCACTAATTTCAACATACTTTTTCTGAGTTATTCACAAAATTAATTTATATAAAAAATTACAAATAGCTTAAAATAAATTTATATAAATTTAAAATGATTATACTTCATTAAAAAATTCTTTGTTGTTAATTTTGGTCAATTGCTTTATACCACAGACACAAAGTAGAGTTGAAGGTTTAGTGGTGAAACTACCCAAGTCCAAGTTTTAATGATGTCTAAAGATGTTTTAAAAACAACACTTTTTTAACAGCTATGTGATAAAAAACTAATAATAATAATAATAACTAACCTCGAAAATCAGTTTTATGATGTATTATTGCATGTGAAAACCTTAAATTCAAATGAGTGGACTGGGTATTTTACCACTAAGCCCACAATATGTTCATAGTCAGGTACTTACATCATACAGAGCTTCTTTGTTTCCATCAAAATGCACCTTTGATAATTTAAAAGATATAATAAAAAGGCGTTTAAATTCTATATCTGTTATATACAGGAGCCAATCAGTAAGTAGAACAAGACCACAAGGGACTGGTACCTTGTGAGTAGATTGTACGGTCATATTAATACCTATTCCATACACCTGTTTACAAAAAAAAGAACATACATTAATAATAATTTAAACTCCACATTTCAATATACCACACATTTACTGTCTGCACACTTTCAAATATTTATATGTTACAGCCTTTGTGCGTGTGTGCGTGCGTGCGTGAGTGTGTTGATAAAACATACCGTAATTAACTGCTCTGGTCCATAATGTGCTGTAACAGAATGTTTGCCTCTTGATGTTTGGGCACAAAAGAAACTTAACAGAGGTAAAACTCTTGGTAATATGTTGCCATGCATATCTCTAGCAATAGTTACGCTGCTGGACTCACTATCTGATGAACTTGTAGACACACGATGCCGAGAAGATGGTTCCTCACTAATGTTGTTTCCTATAGTAATTGAATACATAATAACAGTGAATCAATTTAGCAAACTACATATAATTTCAATTACATACACACAACAAATTTATTTTAAATACTAAAAAATCCAACTCTGTACAAAAATTGTGACTATGATCTCCAATTACACAGTATTTGTTTTCCTGCCTCTGGGTTGCCTAGTACCATTACAATGTAAAGTCTCGTCAAAGACTTTTATCATATAAAGAAGTTTTCCAATATCATTAAGGAACTCTTCAAACTCCTACAACTTGGCTTGATATTAACAATTCATATCTTCTATCTCTAGTCCATACGGGACTTCAGACAATTAGAGAAGTCGTTGACGGGAGTCAAAATAATTAAGTTCTTAAAAACCAGCAACAAAGGTCTGGTCTTCCATTGAGGGGGTGGTGGGATAGAGTTACCATGACTATACTGACATTATTCAACTTCTTATCAAGAAGATAGCACAGAGGTCAAACACATGGAAAATTTAACACATTCACTGTTGACAGTAAGAAGTAAATGAACGTTTATTTTTCACTACTGAATCCTGTATTCCTAATATTTTTTATGACAAGCATACAAAATGATTTAAATGTTTTTTTTTTATTACTTAAATGACCTGCTTAAAGTACAAGACAAAAAGACTGCTGTACGAGACAAGGCGAGATGGGCTAGTGAAATGAGAATGAGCATTACATACTTACAAAAAAGTATCCCAACTAGAAACTAATATAATACATTAGTTTCATTCAAACTGGAAGATTTTTAATTTATTTTCATAGAGTAAATAAAACGTCAGGGGATTAGTAGACCAGTGGGATGGGACCTGGCTACTAATCTGGAGATTGCGGAGATTGATTCCTCAGCGCACTCTAAAATAAATGTACATTTTTTAGCCTATAAGTTGACTTAGTCTGTGGAAATGAGTAGCTGGGATAACATCCTGGGGTAATAATGGATGTCTGAATGCATGCTGGCCACACTGAATGGCTCACACGAGGCAGCTTACCATGCCTACTCCTAGACAGCTTAGGCATTAAAAAAGAATCTATTATTATTATAAATAAACACTTAATGAAGGTATCATACAATACGACATACAGTAGTGCTCATAGGGTCACATATAGTTGCCTCTTCATGGGAAAAAGGTTTATTAAAAAAAAAAAAAACTTGCGTATTCATGTGATATCTGCAGCATACATGCCAATCTGAGCTTTTAGCATTCACCCCTTAATTGTTCTTTATTTTCTCATTCCAGTACTTACAGACATATCACAGATATATATAAGTATGTTTTATTACACACATCCTGTCCCTCTGGTTACAATTTTTGGGGGTTTTGTGGTTAAAAAACTGAATAAACTTACAGTATTTGAAAGCTTTGTGTTGTTTTAAAAGAATACTTTAATCACTGTTTCATTCTTAAACATTCATGACAATGTTTAAATTGTAAAAATAAAAACAATGCAATATATAATAAATATGTAAAATAGAAACAATGCACATTTTTCAACCCCTGTCTTATATATAACTAGCTGAAGTACCCGTTCTACGCCCGGGTGGCAAGCATTTTTATTGGCACATATTGATAAAGCCACGGCTGGCTATGAAGTTTAATTATTGGGCGAAAACTTCTTTGTAGACCACATTTTTTGTATAAACTCTGTGGTCTTTCTTTAAGTTGCCTTGTTGGTCAGTTCCTAAGACTTTTACCTTGACTTGCTGAAAGGACTTTGTTCTTGAAAATGCAACATAAAGTTGTCCATGACTAAATACTGGAGATGGCAAATAAATACCAACTGAATCCAGTGTTTGTCCTTGGCTTTTGTTGATGGTCATAGCAAAAGCAAGTCTAAATGGAAACTGTTTTCGTCTTAATGTAAAGGGAAGGTCAGGGTCACTGGGTGCAAGAATAACTATTGGAATAAATACCCTGGTACCTTTAAAAGATCCGGTCAGGATTTCACAGTCAATGACTTTTGACATCATTTGCTTGACGACCATTCTGGTGCCATTGCAAAGACCTCTTGTTGAGTCAAGGTTTCGTAGCAACATTACTACTGCACCAACTTTCAAGTTAAGTCTATGAGGAGGCATACCTCCAGGTGTTAAGCTGTTCAAAAACTCCATTGGATAGTTCGCTGCCTCCTCGGCATTTGCACTGTCTTGCTGAATAGAATCTATGCTGATATAGCATTTCAATTCAGATTGAATTCGTCTAAGAACACTTTCATTAAGTTCAAGTGACTCGTGGTTTTTTGGAGTCAGGATTGCAAGGTTAGCAATGCTGTCATTTTCTGATTGGATTACCTCAGGAAAGACAGCATCAACAATACATCCATTTTCAATGCAGACTGGAAGAATTTCGAAGATGCCTTCCTCTAATCCAGGCTTTTGGAGTTTTCCATTCCCAAGTTTTAAAAGCCAATCGGAAAAGCATCGGTGTTCTGATGGGACATTGTCCTCATTGGCACGCATGTTTTGGTCTAACTTTAGGACCTGAATATTTTTCCAACACTTACTATTCTTCATGCATGAAGAAAGTATTTCGGTTCTGCTGCCATGTGGAACAACAGGGAGAATTTGTCTAAAATCTCCACCGAAAAGAAAGACTGCACCTCCAAATGGTTTTTTTAGAAGGAACTTTTGGATCTTCAGCTAACAGTTCTTTATACAGTGTGTCAACTGCATTTACTCCATGTGCTGGGGCCATTGAAGCTACATCCCAGATTATCACTTTGGCCTTTTCCAGTTCATTTGCCGTATTAGTCCCATGTTGAACATTACAGGTTGATGTTTCATTTATTGGAATAGGCAGCTTGAAACGACTGTGGGAAGTTCTGCCTCCCTCAAGCAAAGTTGCTGCTATGCCTGTAAATGCACATGGCAAGACTAATTCATTTTTGCTACGCACATAGTGCATGATTGTGTTGTAAAGGAAGGTTTTACCACTTCCGGCAGGTCCATCAATAAAGAATAGACGTTCGGGTAAGTTAGGGTTTTCAATTGCTTCCCTGATTTTGTCGAAAGCCCTTCTTTGCCCTGGGTTGAGCATTTGAAACTTTTCTTCGAACATGGTTTTTTTCGGCAATTGGATCGTAATATTTTCCAGAATGGATTGGCTCATCATAGCTGCCGACTGGAAGTTCTAGGCCAAAATCTACCAATGACTTTCCATGTGTTCGAAGGACAGATTCAATTTCTTTAAGTGTCAAATAGAGAGCTTTTTCTCCATCAGGAAAGTGTCTCTTATAGTCTTCCATAAGGTTGTCCTTATGTCTGTCGAATAATGCTGCTGCATCCGACGCCTCACACATGATACAAATAAATGCAAACAATTGCCTAAGTTGTACTGGGATTTGATGGGTTGCATATCCTGTTAGGCAAGTATCCCATTCTGAGTCATCATCAGTTAATCCCCTTGCAATGCATGCTTCTTGGAAAGTTGCAAAGGGGATAGGATTTCCTTCGACCATTCTTAAGTCCTCGAAAGATGTTGCTCCTCTAACATTGTGAAGGAGAATTCGGAGGAACCATTTTTCTCTATCTGTGGGACTTACGGCAAACATTCTGCCAATTGTAGTTTCATGTCCTCTAAGACGTGGTTTCCATTTAGAATTTTTGTCATCCCAGGTATAGTGTTCGGGAATTTCAATATATAAATATATATATTCACATTCTGCTTGAAGCTGCTCTTCTGACATGGCCGCTCTACGGTGTCTTTGAGCTTCAGCATTACGTACTTTTTTTGCTGCAATTTCTTCAGCAGTTGGTGGTTGCTGGGATTTAGGAGGCATATTTGGTCGTATTTCATTACTTATTCATTGGATCATCAGAAATACGTATAAACATAAATTTCACAATTAAAACATACAGAAATATAGGACAATTACAAAATATATAGACGTACCTGTAAACAAAATTACAAAACATATCAACACAATCGCATTGTAAAAACATTAAAAACTATAGGAACGGATAAATGTATACATTCGATGCCGGTAAATATCATTTGTTTATTTACTTGTTACTATGGTAACATACCGATGACTGACACACTACCTAGCGCATTATATTATAGATAATTTTTACATACATTATTTTTAACTGAATAATACATAATTCTCATGCCACAAATCAACCTATGATGTCTGGTGAAGGAACAAGTAGTTTGTATGGCTTGAACACCAATACCAAATGAACTTGCATATACTCACTATAGGCTGGTTGTACTGTATAGGCTGATTGAAAACTAACAACAGAACACTCTGCACTGTTCGGTTTCCTTCTCACAATGGGCAATAGTCTGTGTACTTTCTCAGTATGAACTGGTTGTTTTCCAATTACATCTGGTTTTTGTATTAGCCTCCTACAGCTATGCTCATCGTGACACAAAAAATATAGCTAGGGTATATGACACAAAAAAAAATCACCTTTACGTTTTAATGAACCACATGATAATCCCCTCGTTCGTGTCTCTGATAATTTCTGTTTCAAGTTAGCTAATTTTTCAACTGATAGCTGCTTTAAGCCCTGAAGACGAGCTCGAGTAAGAGGAAAGCTTGATAGTGAAGTGCGTACAGTACACTCTTCTCCCCCTGCTTCACTGGAAAGATAATACACTTATTTAACACACTGCATAAATTTATTATTCATTAGGGGAACTATATTTGTTAAAATATATTAGGTTCAAATACAATGATGATTACTTTCAGACATAAATATATAGTCAAATAATATTCCATATAAATGTGATTAGTTTAATACCTAACTAATGGTGGACTACAATCAGTACTGAATATGTCTGGTGGAAATGGCCAAGAATATCCGCATTCAGGATCCTCTAAAATAACTTTCCATTGTCTTCTTTCACTGTTAGTTACCTGAAACATTTTACTACACACTGTACTTTCATACAAAGCTCATACACTTTACTCCAAAATATACGTTAAATAACAGAACAAACATTACATAAAAGTAACAACTAGGACTTTTTAAAATCTATTACTATAGTACTTTCCAAAAATGTGTGCATAACATTCTAATAACAAATGGTACCGAAAACTAATTTTGAAAAAAGCTTTATATATTTAAAACTGCTTATGTGTGAAATGTGACACACAAATATTTTTTTATTTAAAAAAGTCTTGACTGAACAATTTTTTGCCCACCGATGTATGGAGAGTTCATGGAGATTTTGATGAATTTATGTGTAACTTATTATATTAATCAGTGTGGAAGTGTACCTGAAGCTTCTTGTACATAAAGAAATAAAATACCAAAAACCAAAGAAAAACCTAAAATGTATTTGCATATGTGTGTGTGTGTGTAAAACTTAATACAATACCAGTTTACATCAAGATTTTTTTCCTTTCATGGGACCTTGGGACAAGTTTCGGGCATAAAGCAGTATGCTCAACATCAGCCACATTTGTTTTTATTGTAATGAAGTATCTGTGCCCTAGATATGGTTGCTGGTTTTTGGTTAGTTTTTATAGGACTTACTGGTGTTATTGTGGTTAGATATTATGTATGAATGTTCTTTGAATGTTCCCAATGTTTAGTGTTTTAAAACTGTGTTGTTTCTACTGATTTGTATTTGTTCTGATAAAACTTTGTTTTGCATTTTATAAATGTTGAATGGTTAGCAACGATTGGTCAATAAGTATAGACACAAATTTACTTCATTTGTGCTGATGTTTCAACAATATTTATTACCATCATCAGGACAACTGTTGAGTTTTACAATACCAAACACACACCTGTTACACTGCGGTGTCGTATCCACTCAACAACAAATGTCTTGATGATGGCAGTATTGCTAAAAAGAGAATCAACAATTTTGTCTATCAGATTCAACAGGAAGGACAGCAAACGTTCACGATCGTCCACCTTGATCGCCTTGCTAAGTATTACTTCAGAGATGGTTTGCCAGTTCGGAACAAACAGGCTGAAGGAGGGGACGGTGTTATGCCATTACAGAACATTCTACGTGTTTCTCGGTTATCCCAGCAGAGCCCAGCTTTAAAGTTTGTGTGTGTACGTGACACTTAACATGCGAGGCAGTGATACGTAATACGAAACATCCTCATACATTCGATAGTGTCATTCAACAAGCTTCTCAACTAGACCAACAGTGCGTGTTTCTGCCAAGGCCGTACTAAAGTATCTTCTAGAATGTTCAAGTATTTGTTAAGGATGCATATTATGGAACCCTGCAGACTAACATGAGCCCATACCTGCAGCTTAGTTTTCAGTTTTATATCGGGCGATTTACACAGTGTGTGTCAAGTGGTGTATTAGTAAAAAGTTATATAGTGGGGAATGCTTTATAGTTGACATTATTATTTGTGTGAACAGATTAACTTGAATTATTGTACGAGTATAATCTTGTTGAATACCTTGTTGATTACAAACTGTTAATTGTGATAATTAAAACTGGTTATTAGGGATTTCATTGGTGTCCTGTACTTTGTTTTCCACTGTACCATACGACAATCAAGGAGACCATCGTAACAATATAGAAGAAGTAACAGTAATGAAACCCAAATTGTTATAGACTATAAAAATGCCATGGGAGGTGTACACTGCCAGTTCTCTTATGTTCTCCTGTTATAAGAAGGTAATCCAAAATTTGCAAGAAAATGTTTTTTCCATATGTTCGATATGGCACTGTAAATTCATTTGTAATGTGGAAAACTCTAACTGGATAAAAGGAATCGTTCACTGAGTTTTGGTTGAATTTTGTAGTCCAGATGTTAGAAAGTATAGCCACAATATCCAAGTGAAGACTGACTATTGAGTAAAAAAAAAAAAAGAGTGAGGCTGTACTGTGTATTACAATACGTTTCTGCAACTACCATTCAAAATTTAATTTTTATAGAATAGTGAGCCTATAGTGAAACATTATCTTTGTATAAAAAGGTTTCAAAATTGTATATATACATTTCTGTATATATTTTGTGAACTTGAGTTTTTAACAATAGTAGTGACTACAATAATGTGACTGTGTCAATGACTTACTACAATAAAAACTCATACATTTTGGAAAAAGATATATAGTGTATCATATTTTTTTGTGCATTGTAAGATATTTGTAAATAATAATTTAAAATAAAAAATACTCACTTTGTTAATAAAAAAATTCATAAGAAATCTGGTCCGTGAATGGGTTCACGAAAAAAAATTGCACACACATATTCAAATACAACAAACATATGTAATACAATACCAACCAATATAAATACAGGTGGCAAATCAAGTGCTGTATCATCTTTACAGATCTGGATTGAAGTTATATGACCTTCCAAAGAAACCTTTCCCACAACACAGCCTGACTGAAGACTTGCTACTATTACCTCACCTTTCTTTGTTCCCAAAATTGCTACACTTCTGCAACAAATACGTATACAATTGTCTTGTTGTAGCCAATAAAATAAGAAATGTAAAAATTATACTGTGCAGGCATGCACATGTGCACACGCACGCACGCACGCACACACACACATACACACACACACACACACACACAGAGTTATATGAAAGTTAGATTTTCTCTACATTTTGTTTTCTTCTAATTAAATGCATACCATGTTAAACATTAATTTGATTTGCTGGTATAATTTATTACCCATCCATGTACAATGGTTTTAAAGATATTTTTTTGACTCTGATTACTGTGTTTAAGAAAATGTATGCAGAAATGTATCATGTTGCATTCACTGCACCTTGCTCCAAAAAGTCTCTCTCTCTCTCTCTCTCCCTCCACACACACACACACACACACACACACACACACACACACACACACACACACACACACACACACACACACACACACACACACACACACACACACACACACACACACACACACACACACACACACACACACACACACACACACACACACACACACACACACACACACACACGCACGCACGCACGCACGCACGCACGCACGCACGCGCACGCGATATGTATCTCATAGATCAGATGTATATACATGACTTGAATTATCAATAGTTACAAATACCACTACGTCAAGATTGCAAAATAAATAGGACTGGCATTCAAGACTTCCTGAATAACAGAATAACAGTGCTACACAAAGATAATTATACAAAAACTTCAACAACCAATGAGACCACACATACTAATACACGTGTGTGTGAGTTACTTTCAATTCAGTGGACATATAAAACTACAGCAATAAGCGTGTGCGTGTCCCCCCTCCACACACACGTACAATAGAAGTGAAAATATTTAGTCAAAAGTAATAACTGTACAAATGTTTCAGTAAACATTCTAATTTATAAATATGTTAAATTCTGTCCTAACATTATATGAGCTGTAACTTTTCAATAATTTTTATTTTTCTAATAAAATAGTGTGTTGAAATCTTTTATTACCTGTATTTTCCATCAGGATTTGTTTTATCCCACCAGGTAACAGTAGAAGGTGCAAATTCTGACTTTGTGATTCCACCTAAAGGCCCCAATGAAGTTATATCATTCAACTGCCAATCGCAATCACTAATTTCTACACCATTGTTTGGACCCAACAGGGGAAGAGCAGGGATTATATGGAAGGAGCCATCACAACCTTTAACAAAAAAAGTACAGTGAAAATATAATTCTTTATGAAAATATGCTTTTGTAGATAAAAGTACCTAATTGTTAAAGACAAGAATAGTACCATGCTGGTCACTGCTACGGAAACAAAAATTTTTCTACACAAAATTAAATGTTCACTATGTATAGTAACGTTAAATGTCAGGGACATAAAAGATCAGCCCCCCCCCCGTTCTCTGTCTATGTCAATGATGTACCACTATGTCAATGATGTACCAAGGGATGTAACAAGCCTAGAGTCCAGATGCCCCTGTTTGCTGATGACAAGGCAGTATTTACCACCGATTGTCATGCTGACTGGGCCATCTTACAACTGCAGTGCCAGCTCGTATAGAAAATTAAAATTTCATCTCAAAACAATTGACCATGGCCTAATATCATGGACATTTTAAACTTTCTTAATAAACACATTATATGTTGGCAACGCTTGACAGGATTTGCATAACAGCTAATTGTTCGTTCCCCTCCTGCCACTCAGAATTTCAAAGGGAACTTGTCCATACATAAACTGGATTCTGAGACATGCCTTTAGTTGTTAATACAACAACAATAATAATTACAATAATGATTTATTACATAACATCACATTCAGAGTTTTGAGGAAAATGGACTTACAAACAAGCAGTAACCAGATCCCAAGAGTTGAATCAAAAGCTGCTGCTTCAATTTTCTTCTTGGAATCTTCAAACCATGGTATGCATCGTACAATAGCTTGTGTTGCAGAAGTGGGTAAGTAATACAGAACCACATCACCACACCTAAAAGAATATTCATGTATTATATAAGATACACCCATTGATAATGTGATTTATTGAACATGTAAAGTGAGTTCTCAGTTTTAACTTGGCCAGTTAGCATTTTGACCACCTGTCTATTTAGGGTACATCTCACAATAACATCTGAATGCATCAACCAATTTTCATAAAACTTATATTGAATGATGTGATATTATCTAATATCTAATATTAAAAGTAGTTTTAATAATTGTTCTATTTAAGCACTGACCTCTTTGTGTTATTCATAAGTTTTTAAGAACATAAGGTTGTACCAGTGCTGACTGATGTTATTGTCAGAGGCGTAGCTAGGCGTCGGCGACGTCAGCGACCGCCGACGGCCTCGCACCTTAGGGGCCTCGCAAAAAAATCACCATTCTAAAAAAAATCGTACAAGTCAGTAGCATTTATTAGAGTCGTCTTTGACCCTTAACCTGTCTCTGAATATACTTATTTCTGGATTTTTTTTTTTTTTTTTATTAATCTTGACCAGTTATTATTTGTTCGTCCAAAAAAAATTTTGTTTGGTCTTATTTATATTTTTAATTAATTTTTTAATGCAATCATAATCACTGCAATTTTTAAATTACAATAATTAAAACTGCGCATGCGCGGAAATTCACCGAATTACGCGATTTTATTTAAATCTCATTTATAATATATTTATTCAATTAGCATTAAAATGAGCATTAAAAAATCATAATAATAAAAAGAGCAATAATTGATATAGTAATTGTATAAAAAAAAAAGGAAAATGAACAAAAAATCAATTTGATCGAACATTGAAGAACAAACGACGAACAATTGAATTAGCAAAAAATTTTGCGAAAAAATCAATTTCCCCCCGTCATTTTAAGTTAGTTGAGTTGTCTGCAGACGACTCTAATAAATGGCAACACTGACATTTATGGAAATCCCCAGCCAAAGTAAATGACCAGTGTGCCAACCTAAAAAAACGTTCCAAGAAGTATGCGCCATGCCCGTATTCAGGCCAGAAACTAATTTAAAGAAATATATGGGATTCCCAGACTCGTTTAGTTCTGCTTATCAGCCCTATCGTAACGTTTTGTGGAGTTTTGTGAATTATAGAAATTTTGTAAGGTAAGTCAATACATAACATTATTTCAGAACCTATAACAACCTATAGTCTGTACCTAATCTGTAATAACCTATAATCTGTACATTATTACAGATTATGTAACATAACCTATATAACTTTGCTATTTTATTTTGTCAATAGAAATCCAAATCGTCATTAATCCTATACTAATGTTATAAATGAGCAATTGTGTTTGTTATTTGTCCTTCTTTATAACTTTTTCGAAGTACTGTAGAAAGTATATGTACTAAAGAAGGTGTTGTGATCGTGAAAATTTTGGGGGTGCCTTACTCTAAGCCTACCGTTTAAATTTCTAAATGTCACGTAACTAATTTTTACTGTCGGTATATTAAATTTTCGTTGATAATAAAGTGTTCTGCAGTATTAAAATATTTATAAAATTCAAACAATTACGAAAATTTTTATTTGTGGGATTATTTTTTTTTGTAAATAACGATAATTTTTATTTTTTTAAATACAATACTATTAATACTTAATTACTTTTTAACAATCAGAATGATCACTGTTGCACACCACTATATAAAAATTATATATATATAATTTTTATATAGTGGTGTGCAACAGTGATCATTCTGATTGTGATTTCAACCACTAACACAAATTTCTTCATTATACTTTTTAACAATAATTTATAATAATATATATGTAATTATATTTTTCTTAATAATTAATTAATTGTAAATTATGTATCCATTCAACAAATGATTGGTATAAACTGAATTTTATATTAGTAACAAATTAACTATATCAACATTTTGTTAATATCATTCAGTTTTCTGAACGATCAAACTTTGTTTTGAAGTTTTAAAGTACAGTACAGCTTCTGCTGAGAGAAGCTTCTCAAAGTTGAAACTGATTAAGAACTATTTGAGAAGCACGATGAGCCAAGAGAGACTATCTGCATTGGCTGTTTTATCGATTGAAGCTGAAATAGCATCTCGTTTAAGCTATGACTCAGTTCTGAAAAAATTCAGTGAAGCAAAAAGCCGAAAAGTGCGAATATTATAATATGTTTGTTTAGCTTTAGATGTCTAGAGGTAATTGTTATTCAAGGGTTTGTTATTTTCACAAAGCCATACTGAAGATGGGATATGTACTGTATCACAATGATACATAAGGTTAAGTGATATTGATTGATCTTTCTATTAATAGTCGTAGAATATCGTAATGAATGATAATTATATATTGAAATTAAATAAATATTTGGTTAATTAATATATAACAAACTCATTCTTGTGACGTGTTGTAGTATAATTCAATTTATTAGCACTTTTCTAACCGAGACATGAAAAGGGCCTCGCAAAGCAGATTTTGATGACGTCCACGTTCGGTTTAGCTACGCCGCTGGTTATTGTTGTAAAATTATGCAACCGTCTGTCCAGAATAAATAAATTATCACATAAAATATGACAACACTAAGCAGTTTAGTGTTTTACCTAGTGTCCATGCAATGATGTTTATATACAATTCAAATGTGGTGAATAGGCTGGTGATTACTGACGATATGAAAATTTAACAATAAGTGGTAAACCTCACTGTACAGACATACAGCAGCATGACACTTTTCACAAATTCTCAATGCCTTATATACAAAGCTTAATTCTCACATGTGATTCGCAATGTTACTACTAGTAGTGCTGCATCCTTACTGGCATTATTAAAAAAATATACCTTGTTCATTTTCAAGCTGTTTTCTTAAACTACAGCATAATGTTTTACATTAATTGAAAATTAAAATTAGTTGTTCTCAAATTAGAATAATGTGTGTAAATAATGATTGTGTAAATAATTAAGTATTCTTTCCTTAATTTTTATTGAAATGTCGGTTATGTTCATTGCTACTGTGTGCTTTCAAAGCCTTAAAAAATCTTTTAGGTATTTCTTTTTTGAAAAGGGTATGGGAGAAGGGTAAGGGAGGAGAACTGAAATAAAAAGACTAGGATGATCAATCCACCCTAAACAATAATTTAAACCATACAATCAGATGGTCAACAATTTAACTGGACCATAAAACTGATTATTTTGAAAAATAATGAGTGATTGTGATAAAAAGGAAGCTTTATTTTGTTTTACGTGTTATTGTTTGGAAGAGAGTACCATTGGCTAACATTCAGAATTACATATATTAATCATATTGCCAAAAGAATATTAAAAAATACAGGGCAGCAAATGTTCACATAAAGACTGCTTTATAACTTTTTTTAGTGGAGGTGACCACCCCCACCACTACTACCACAGTGGATAAAGACAGTATTATTTTGACAAACAGAATTATCACTGTTGCACACTACTATAGAAAAATTATTCCGATTAACGCTTTCAAGCTTCTCAGCTCATCATCAGATCGGAAATAACAACAACAGAAAAACAAACTCTTCACACACCACCCACCCCACTGTCCACACACACCCCCGCAAACAAGCTATAAGTCAAACGTCCCATCCCAACCTCCGAGCCCTGTCACCCCCATCTGTGCAGTTACATATTTTTCTAGCACATTCCGTGTGTGTGCGTGTGTGTGTGTTCTTTTCAAAACCTAATGTTGTAAAGCCTTTCACATTCACACTTTTGGGCACAGTCACTCACCCTTATTTCAAAAATATCCATTATGCAATTTAATTCTTAATGTTATCTATCCGTCCTCTACCTTTTATTTTTTAATTATATTATAAAATATTTCTTCATTATCAAATTAATTTTTAGTATTCATTAAATTGTCTAACCCTTTCTCTCTTTCTTTCAATATTTCTAACTCCTCCCTAAGCTTTCTTTCAACTGTGTTATTTACTATATTTAAAATTCCATAGTTTGCGGGGGGGTGTGTGTGTGTGTGGACAGTGGGGCAGGTAGGGGTGTGAAGAGTTTGTTTTTCTGTTGTTGTTATTTCCGATCTGACGATGAGCTGAGAAGCTTGAAAGTGCTAATCGGAATAATTTTTCTATAGTAGTGTGCAACAGTGATAATTCTGTTTGTGATTATAGTCCATTCAACTAAAGAAGATCACTGACTTTCAAAGCCTGCCATTTCCACAAAAGTAGAGCCAAAAATTAAAGAAACACATAGTATAATCGTCAATCACTTTTCTTTAAGTGGTTTATATTTCATAATTTTACACCTAAGTGTTTTTTCACGATAAAGCAATATTTAGAAAAAGTCACGGTTTTATCATTGTTTTACCGTAATTGCCAATTTTATGAATTTATTTCTTAGTAAGTAATGCCTTGAAAAAATTTTCTTGTTCAAGGATTGTTGACCCACTCATTCTACACAACATGTAAACATTTCAAGTTCATATTTTTCTTTTTTTACTAGTTATTAATTTTTTTCTAAGATCATGTTTTCTCGTAATCTAGAAACGTTTAACAATCAAGTGTTATATCGTTTTGAAGCTTACAGTCCCAACAGGTTGGTTAAATTATTGAAATTAGTTTAAGATGCTTTGCTGAATTTTAACTGTGAGATAAGTTTAGAGCGAAAGGTCAAGCGACACGTACAGTAACAGGCGTGGCGTAATAGACCACAGCGCAGCAGGTCGGCCTCATAGCGCCAGTTAGGTGTGCTGAATGCAGGGGCCTTCCATAAGTAGGGAATGCGTTTGTAATCTGTTTGCGGTAAGCCTATATTAAGCTAACAAACGAGGCTTTTCAGCCTCCCTGTCAGAGATATGAATAAACTGCCGACATTTTTTTTATGATGCGCTTTAAATATTTTTCCAACTTTAATTACCCGTGAAGTGCATTATGAATTATTAAAGAAAGTAGTGATTAACCAGATGTCTGTTCGTATGTTCTGGTGTCTGAATTATGTGTCCCAAAACATTGAAGTGACCAGAATTTATTTATTTTAAGACCTATGGCTACATAAACGTTTATATTTTTGTTAATGTCCTCAATAATATTTTAAATTATTGTTACGACTTTTTAACATTTTATATTTTATAACAATTAAAATTTCAACGTATTTTATGCGTTATAAAACAATTCAGGCAAAATAAAATTTCTTAAACATTAGAAAAATTGTACTACAATATTGTAATGAGACCAGTGTGTACGGTTTAAGCCACACTGTTGGGTTCGTCAATTTGTAATAAACGTAGTACGTGTCCTTTCTATCTTTCCTCTCCTTGTTTTCTTTAATATGTTAATTTCTTAAATACCTGGGTTTACTGGATATAGTAATATCGTTAATTATGACTATCTTATCTCTATATTTAGTCTAAAAGTGTTGGTGTCAATGAAATTTATGTATGTATGGTGTTATTCAATAATTCCGTTCAGGCCTAGTCTGCCTTGCAGAGATTTATAGAAAATTCGTGTATAATTCTCTTCTCTTTGGTATCGGAGAATTCCGCAACAAGCGCTGCAGTTCCAAAACAAACGGAATTTAGAGGTTAACCCACCGCGTACGGTGATAGTTATTATACACTCTGTCTGTTTAATCCTTATTCCCACTTCATTAAATAATTCCCAAATAATAAGATCTCGAAATTCTACAATGTTTCGATATTAGATCAAATATTTTAACATTCAATAAAATGGTTTTTACTTGATATATGAAAGGCTATACGTTGAGTTAATCGATTATTAATCGATACAAGATTTTATTTTAAATTCAGTTATAGTTTCTTTTTTTATAATTAATTTAGATTCAGGGTGTGAAGGTTCTTTTAACTGCGGGGAAGATTAAAAATACATAAATAAGGATACAAGATATTACAAAATTAAAGTGTTGTTGTGTTTAATATGATTTATATAATTGAAATTTACCGTGCGAAGTACCATACGACTCAGGAAGCCTGTTGCTGTTAATCTCGGTAGTTGTCGTTCCGTATCAAATACAGCTGAGATGATGATGTTCTATTCTTGTCTTCACAGTTGTAATAAAGTTGCAACGGGATGAATTATGAGGGTTTTTATTTTATTAAATGTGGGTTCCTTAAATATGCATAAATTAATTTCCATCTGTGTATACGGCCACGTGTTTGAATAAAAGCATTGTGCGAACAAAGAAACGGTACGCAATAAATGTTGTGAAACATTTGCCAAGGAATGTGCCAGTCGTCAATTCTTAGAACTTTGCGGCGGTGGGACACCTGTGCCCAAACGCACTACACCAGCATGTGCGCAGAACGACGCCGAGTTGGTTAAAGCAAAATGGCTTGGGTGAATTTGATTCAGCAATGTGCGTTTAAGCTGACGGAAATAAAGTCTAAGCCCAGCCTCTTTTGTGACGTCAACCAGTGCTCACCAAATATCGTCCACGGCTACCACACGAAAAAACACAATGTGTTAAATGTGCCACAGCAGTGACGATCAAATAGAAGGCTTTGCTTTCCGGCTTCTTCATAAAAGATATCGAGTAGAGAGGGAACATATAGACGCTCGCAGTCCACAACCGAATTCAACCTGCGCAGGTTGCTCGGCAACCCGGGCTCTTAAAAAAGTAACTTTTAACATCAAATAAATGTGAGTGAAACTTGGCAAAAATCCTAGAGTGAGTACCGTCTTTCAAAAAATGAACTCAAGAATCGTTTCGGACATACTGGAAAAAATCTATAAGTGATTCAATGCGAAGTTGGGATGACACCATGTGGCCGGCAAAGGGGTATCTGATCAATTATTCTGGAGAAATGGGGTTTGTGTTAAATTAGTGTGAATGGATGTTAGCAGGCTGGGCTGTCTGATATATATATTGTAACAGTACCAAAAATATGGTAGTTACATAATATAAACGAATGTAACGTCAAGTATGAGAAAAACATGGGAATATATCTAGATAAATAAAGCTAAGTGTATATAAGTGTGTGTCTACAAAAATATTAATAAAAAATCCAACAATGAAGAAGAGAATACGAATTTATCAACATTAGTTACAAAATGAAGAAAGAAAATGCCACAAGCCCAAAACAAAATATCAGTAAATAGACCCAATAGGATCCAACAGTGAGGGGAATCAACGAAACAAGGATCAACAAGCTCCAACAACAATGGAGATAAATAAAAATAGCAACTACGAGGAAAATATAGAATAAAGAAGAAAGAAGAAGGACCAAGAAGAGCACCAAGAAGAAGAAAGAAGATGGACAGAAGATATAAGGACTCAATATAAACCACATGTACTAAAAACAGTGTAAGTGACAAAAGAAATGATTATAAGTGTGACAAGAAAACCAGTGTGAAACATTTAAGGAACCACAAACAATTACAGTGTGTACTTAATACAAATGTGAAACCGGTGAATAACTAACTATTTCAACTGAATAAACCACACAAACAATTACAGTGATGAAGTTTACAGTGTGAAAAATATGTTAATTTCATGATGAAACAACAAAAATTAAAAATAGTCAAATAAACACAGACAATGAGTGTGACTGATTTAATAAAGTTGTAACCAACACACATAATCATAAGACCACCAGATTAGAACAAAATAAAACAATTATATGATTGTTCATAAAGAACTGACAACAAATAAAAGACATTTGTTAAGTATCAAACATAACAGGAATTAAATTCCACCATTGACCAGAAAAACATTGCATATAATACAAGAAAGATTTGTATTAGTGTTTAAGAAGGAATTGTATAAACATGTGTAACAAATTAGTTAAAGTATTATGTTAATATACCGTAGTGAAGTCAGTTTAGTAGTAGAAAAATACTGCACTAAAACAGATGGTACATTGTTACACAACCCACAAGGAAGAGACCTATTACAACAGAAAATGATACATATTAGTATAAATATCTGATCATCAAATATGTTATCAAATGAGAATTTATTATAAGTAATAATAATAAATATTAAGAAGCAATGTAATATAATGCAAAGCAATGTAAATACAACAAGTCAAACATAATGACACAGGGAATAACAGAAATGAGAAAAGTATACCAGTTTAGTTAAGAAAAGTACAGTATCAAAACCAATGTAAATGTTTATAAGAGTATTACCAGTAGTGAGATAAATATCTGATAATACATTGAGAACAGATTTTGAACATGATAAGAACAGTATTATAACTAAATTATTGTAAACCAACTAACCATGTACATATGACCAGATGTAAGCTAAACCATTGTATAGCTAATTAGTTAAGAAAAATACTGTATCAAATATTGAGCACAGATTGTTACAATTATTACCAGTAGCAAGAGGAAATCCCAAAGCTACTTTGAGAACAGATAATGACCATAAAAACAGTCATATTATATACAAACATTTGAAAACCAAATGACCATTATGAGGAAAACCAAATGTAAACAAACAATGACCAACCAGTTATTTATGAAAAATATAGCATATGAACTTATGTAAAAGTAATTGGAAACATTACCAAAAGTTAGAACAATATCTAATGCTACTTTGGGAATCCAAACCAAATAGGACAATAACAATTTAGTTGTTGTATTAGAAAAAATAAATGACTATTATGACATGACACAACATGAACAGAGCCATTACTGAATGATTAGAGAGTTCTGAGCTCATTAAAAGGTAACCATTATATATAATAGATTAGGTACTATGTATGTACACTAATTACAATCATTAAATGATATAATTTATATGAAGAGACTAAAAAATAAGATAAAAAATTGTATAAGAACCATATGAGAGGTTTGAACTTATGTAAATATTAAATTAACCACAGTCATACATAAATATTATAGAGGAAAATTGTGTAAATAAACATTACTAATAATATTAGATAGTAATATAATCATTTGAGATAAGAAAAATTAGTTATAAGCAGATTTATAAAAAATCTAACATGGACGCTTAATGACGCCATAGTGAGATTTGTGTAGGAAACAGTTTTTCCCAAATTGTAAATTAAACCGACTGAGATACAGACTCAAAGTGTTTAGATAAGAAGTGTTTTATTATATTTAAATAAAATCTGGTGTAACGAACTTATAAAAATAAGATGCACCAGAAATAAATAATAAAATCGTTATTGTAATAGTAGTAATGAACGAAAAATAAGCGTTTTTGGACTTATTTTAACAAGCAAAACGCCCTGAATTCATTGATATCAACTAATTAACGATAGGACATAAGATAAGAAAGTTATGATAGTTTTAAACTTTCCAGTTAAATTTTTGTACCCATGATGACGTAAAAAAATCTCCAACCCAAAATCAATTTTGGCAAAAAATTAAATATTTTAATAAAACGAAGGCTTTCGGGTTAGAGAGTATAACGAATCCAGCCAATGGAATGAATGACTTTCAGCAGACGACCGAGAGACGTCTCAGAGGTACAGAACAGTCTACGATCAACCACCAAACATACAGGTCACGCCGCTCTAGTCAAGGAAGAAGTAATTTATATTTTAAAACTGTGCGCACCATTTTACGTCAGTACACAACATACAGTTAACCTTAATACAACATTCATACATACGAGTGAAAAAGTGCGGAATTGTGTTAATTGAACAAGTAGGTCAGTGTATAATATCGACCATACTTGCGAGTGAAGTTTTAAATAGGAAACAGGGAGTACAGTTTTATTTAAACAATATTTAAACGAAATTAATAATTTTATGAATATCTGACTTTCAATACTACGCAAGTCATACAATGCTGAGTATCGAAAAAACAGTAATTAAATTATCAGAATTGAGAAAAGATTTAAATAGACATTATTAAAGTATTAGAAAAATATTTTAATTAATTATAGTAATTTAAAATAAAATGTTTGAAAATAATTGTTAATGAATACGAGTGTATTTAGTCACTCGTTTGACTAAACGTATTTTTCTTGAATTTTTCTATGTTTTAAAATCTACTTTATTAATTTTCATACAATCGGAATAAATGTAATTCTGATAATAATATATTAAAAACTATTATGAATAATATGTTTACATGTATAGTATAAGAAATATTAGCTAATAAGGAATACTTATCCTTTGTAACAACACCGGTTAATTCTAACCTCAGAAATTGTTGCGGTAACTTGATAATTTCAACATTACCGATCTGTTCTCAAGTAACATTCAAATCAAATAGAATTGCTAACAAGAGTTTTTTGAGAAATTTTTCTCTTGTGAATAAATGATTTTTAAAGCTAATTATTAAACGAACGTAATACATTTTAAATACTGTACAAGTCATACAGCTTGACAATAACACACTAGTATTAGAGATGCGTGCGCATACCCGCGTACGATAATTTCATAAACACCAGACCTATGGTACCAATTTTTGATTTTTTTTTTATATTTGTTCAATTATTATTCACTATTGTTAATTCTTTATAGTTATTTGTATTACATCTTGTGACTGGTATCATGTTACCTCAAAGAACCTAACGAAATATGGTAATTCTCTGAATCAAAGTAACATAACCTATGTAGTTAAATTATTGTACTAACAACAGGTCTACCAGCCTTGAGGAATTAGACAGAGTCTTATTGAATTTTAATGTAATCAGTAATTGAAAGGTTGTTAATTATTGTTTTTTTTTTATTGTTAAAGATTTTATCACTTATCAAATTATTAATAAACCTCCAATTTTATTACCACAAAAAGGAGTATCATTTCTAGAAAAAGTAAATTCATTTAATTTTTATTCAGTTCTGACACAGGTGGCGGAAGAATTTAAAAAGTTTTAGCATAATCCAGAATATTCATCAAATACTGCTTCATTTACTATTGTGTGTGATGATATATATTAACTATTCAATCTGAATATTTTGTTGTTGTATTTTAAGTGCATGTATTTCAGAAGGAACATCACAGAACAGAATTGAAGCATTCAAGTGTGGTAAGTAAGTGAGATACACAACAAAGTGCGCGGATCATATTAAAATAAGAGAAGTGAACTATTATTGCGTACCCAATAGAAAACAATACATTAACACCAATAACCTCTACGATTACGATTACACCTTTAGATAAACAACATTATAGTAGATACCGGTGCGTGTCTACATCCACACAAACACACCACATCGATACAATTATAATTATATATTTTTGTACTTGTAATTTTCTATTACAAGTTGGCGCCCAACGTCTGAGCACGATTTAAGGGAAATTACACCATAACTAGTGATCCAATCACCCCAATTCGTGAAAAAGACAGCAGGTACATTACCAGCGTAACAAGATGTCACTAGGAGAGGCAGAATTTCAAGAGTGGATGATGAAGGCAATGGAAGGTTTGAGCAACAAATTAGATACAAACAAATTAGATACAATTATAATTATATATTTTTGTACTTGTAATTTTCTATTACAATATATATTATAAGGTAAGATGTTAGAGTAAGATTAAAATAGTAATTGTCGTAGTCATGGAGTGAATCACAGAAAAAATATTATGCTTTTATTTCATTTTCTAATTTTGGAGAAATAGTCTGATATGAAGTTTTAAAAGTTTAAAAAATAAAATTTAATTAACTTCTCTTCACCCAAAAAATGAGTTGCGTAAGTTATTTACATAACCTGAAAACCATGCTTGCTTCTACGTTCGTGTGACAAGATCCTGGCCCGAGAAAACAGTTAGAAGGTAGGTGGAAATAAATAAATAATTTATTGGTATTTGTATGCAATAAATATATCACAAAGTGGAATCCTTGGTCCTGGTTGACGCAGAAATACCGCTCCCTTCATTTGCCAACGGCCAAACTTGTGATTATGTGCTTCGGCAAACTCTGGATCCAATTACGTTTTTCAACTGTATGACGTAAACTGCGATGTCCAATGTTTTGGTGGTTATGATATTTTCGCTTGGTTGTAGGATTAACTCCTTACAAGGTAGTTCTTTATCGGGTTTTATTATTTCATTAAATTAATATCCGTTCCATGATTGGATATGGGGCAATCCAAGTCACTCTTTTTTAATTCAATTACTTTGTATCGTTTGTATGATACTATTATACAATTGGGTTAATGTTTACTGGCCCAAATTCTGACAATTAGTCTTTCATATATTGTGATTGTTATTAGATTTAATAACTTAGATCAAATTAGTTTTTGTTGACTATCTCTCTTGGTTTAATCTCTTCTCGATCATGTCATAAAAACCAATAATCAAAATCAACAACTTATACAAATTTTTGTCGTCCCTAGCAACTAATTTTTTTATTCTTATTCAATGTTTTGTTATATAGTGATAATTTCATATATTAATTTTCCACCCATCAAAATAATTCCTTATTAAACTTCCATTATTAAAATATAATCTTATTTATTGCTTGTTTACTAATTTCTATATATTCTGCTGGTTTTTTACTCTTAGTCTGTTTCTTTTAATAATTATTATTTTTCCCGATATCAAACGTTATCAATCGATATCATTGCACTATGGCATTATCATAATTTGTTTATATTGCGTTTGTTTATTATTTATTATTAATTATTATTAGGTTTTTTCTAACTCATTGAATTATATTCCTTAATTATTATTAACTTCTTTAGCTAACCTTTCTATTCTGAGTTGTTATATAGTGTTATTGGCTGTTAGGCCTTTTATTATATTTGGATCTACTTTTGAATTTAACTTGTTAACAACTATAGCCTTTTTATACAAGTTTACAAACATAATCAACCTTTAACTACGTACATGTACACAAATAATTATCTTTATGATATCTAACAACAACTTTATCTTGACCTATGGATCACACATAAGCAAAATTGAAATTAATTAATACTAACTAACTGATTTCCATCACCTTTCTACAACAGTAAACAAATAATACATATTGCTTCATTATTTGACATTACATCAATAAGTAAGCTTCGTAAGATAACACCAACTTTAACATAATATTTATGATAACAACATAACATTATACAATTCAGAATCATTATTTTAAATTAACTTGTAATGTGTATTATTGACTCATTTTTAACTATTTTCACCGTCATTTACTTTAACATAGTCGATATTAGTTTCTTTCTTATAATTCTTATCAGTATTTTTGATTTATTTACTTCTCACTAAACATTGAGATTTCTCACTATTGTCTACAGTACATGTTTATTTTTTATTACTATTACTACCTTGCATTCTTATTGTTTTTATATAATGATAACTTTATTTATCTGACCCTTGTATTAATATGGGATATAGATATTTATTTCTCTATTCTATTTTTAATATTTTTATTTATGTAACGTTGAAGACCGCATTTCTGTTGTGTTACAATATTAATTACATAATTATATAGGCTACATACCACAACACAATGAAGGGTACTTAAGGTGATAGTGGCAAAGGTGCGATCCCCTCCAGAATTGAGTCATCGCCAATGTCCATGTCATCCTCTTCTGACTCTGAGGAAGTATTTCCCGTTATGTTTATGACGAACCGCTCTACTACTTCGTCAAGGATTCTCTCTGCTTCCCAGGCTTCCTTGGTTAGCTTCTCCATGTGTCGGATGACGTCTGCCCACTCCTTTTCGCCAATTAGCCCAAACCCTTCATTTATCAAACGCTCCACTTCCGTCAAAGTAAACTTTTTGTTGTTCCTTGCCACGTGTCCTTTTAACTGTGCCCATATCATTTCAATACAATTGAAATGGCAATGATAAGGAGGCAGTCGAATTATTTCATGGCCATGACTTTTTGCCAGCTCGTCAATTTTGTAAATTGGAAATCTTGGCTTATGAGCCAAAACCATGTCTAATAATTCGCCTTTTTTGAGTTCTGGCCCTGCTTGCACTCCGTGTCTCTCCAACCACTCAATCATCGCAGATTTTTTTGATTGCACTGTGTGGTATGGGGCATTGTCCATAACTATTACTGAGTTTAGGTCAATGTTCGGCAATAGTTGCTCTTCAAACCACTTATAAAATCTGTTATGGTCCATTTCTTCATGGTAGTCTCCTGTCTTCTTAGACCGGAACATAAGTAAAGCATTGGGAACAAAACCTTTTGATGTGCCAGCATGCAGGACAATGAGCCTGCCTCCTTTGCCGATTGGAACGGTCATTGTTCCTTCGAGAGTGTTGTCAGTCCATCCCTTGCTTTCGCTATGACTAGCGTTCACCCATGTTTCATCAAGCCATATAATTTGTGTAAAATCCTTTAGTTTAACACTGCTCAGATAACGGCAACGCCAAGCAATGATGTCTTCCCTTTCCATCAAAACTTTTCTACCGTTTACTTCGGAATAATGGAATCCCAGATCGCGAAGAACTGTCCAGAGAGAAGTTTTTGCACCGCTAAACAATCCTGTATTTGTCGCTGATACCAGCATTTTATCCAGTGTGGGGTGTTCACGATGTTTGTAATACCCGTAGACGTGCCATCTAAGCGCATCCTCTTGAAACGGGTCTAGTTCGGTAACTTTGGCGGCATGTTTTCTCTCTTTACCAGGCGTCAAGACGGAGCTTTGGCCAGCTTTAACTGCTGCTGATTTTTCACGACACACTCGTGTCACTGTTGCAGTTCCAATTTGTAAAGCTCGTGCGGTCCTCTCCGCTATTTTTGAAAAAGGTATTACAGGTTCACCAGTTTTTTTCAAGGTATCATTTTCTTTTTTAAAAAACTCCCGGACACTCACGATCATTTCTCTTCCTTGACTCTTTATCGTACTTCCTTTCCAAAAAACAGTCTTCCCGGCACTTATTGATGGTAAACTTTCTTCGTCACTCGCCATCTCTAAGATTAAAAAATATAATTGAACAAAACACTTCAGCTATCTCAGACGACAACATTTTACAAAACAGAACACTCCACCAAACTAAAGTATGTTGGTATTTTGTGTATGTGGTGGGGTGTGTGATAGCGGTGACCTTATCAGGTTATAGACGGTTGACTCATCAGGTTGTGACGCGCGGTAAGCAATTCAGCCTACATAATCAGAGGGCAAGCATAAATGTGCTTTCAATCTTTAATAACATTTTTTAATTAATATATTACAAAGTGTAGCTATATACAACTGTAATTAACATTCACTTAACGCCTATAACAATTACTTGGTGACATTTAGTTCTAAGAAGTAATGGCCGCCGCCGCACAGACAGCGGTCATTGTACTAGAAATGAAACTACTGTAATTTTGACATAATTAAGATATTTCTGTTGAAATGCGATAACCAACACTTGACAATAATGAAATCATCTTATTAATGTTAACATTGTGGCACAATTGAATTGAATTAGGGATCTCTGTAATGTCCAACGACGAGTAAAGGTTAGCATAATTCAAAAGAAATGTCTTAATTTCTTTTAAAATTTTGGCTGTTTCATTAATGGAAAACGTTTCATTATTATAATACCGTACAGCACAAAAACAAATATATACAAAGCAGTAATACATCTCCGTAAAGACAAATAAATAAAAACAATATTTATTTTGATTTATTAGATTTTGACACACAAGTTATTACAGTATTAACATTATGGTTCGTGTTGTCGTCGGCGTGCGGATAAAATGGACCCAGTACGGAACTGAGTGTACTCCACGCTTTGTCCGTCGCTTTACATTTTAGCGAAAGAGTGCTTCAAATATAAGTTGATGTAAAATATAGTAGCTGTTTAAGCTTGTTTTCACTCAACTTGAACTTTCGTTAGTGTTGTCTTCTCAGTGTTGGCACAAATTTCAACTCTAACAGTGCTCCCGTTTACGAGTTGTTAGAGGTCAACAAAAAAATTAATAACGCCTATAAAAATAATTGCAGAGAGTTCAAATGGGAATATGTGATGTAGGATGAAAAAGGGCTGCTCGTTGTAGAAGGGCTAAAAAACAGTGACTTTTTTAATATATCTCTTAACGTTATGACAACGAAGAATCAAAAAAATATGAAATGTACACGAGTAACGCAGAAAGGAATGCCGATTCCAACAATATGCTCATTTATTTTTTGTCTTTGAAAATTTGGAAACGGCAGGCTTTGAAAGTCAGCGATCTTCTTTAGTTGAACGGACTTTATAGCCACTAACACAACTTTCTTAATTAAATTATTATTTTGCATAAAGACTTGCTTATCAAACCAGATACAAGCAGATACCCCTGCTTATTGTTAAAATGAAAAAGAAACTGACAAAATATATAAGCTTATCTACTGTTTAAATGTTTCTTTTTACCCCTCTCCTTTTAGACCCTCTAATTCTGTAGACCTCAATATGCACTACTTTCATCACAATTCATCTCCATTTATTTTTTTTCCTGGATACTACTCTCCAGTTACTGATAAGCACACTCTTCTAAAATCATCATCATACTCAGCATTCATTGTTTCCTTAATCTTTCTTTCCACTTTGGATCACAAAACAATAACCCACTACTTTTTGGACATTACACTCTCTTCCATTTGGTTAATATCCTGGTATGATCATTTTACCATTTTCCTTCAGATTCTTATTAAGCACGCTTTGTTTCTCTCTTGATTTCATAATTTTGGTCATACCTGAAAATACCACTATACAGAGCAAGTAGTTGAAAATGTAAGCAGTTCTCTACTGCTACTTTGAACAGAGATAGATAGATTTCTGACACATAACCAAAATTTTTATAGTGGTAGTTCCTGAAACTTTTATGAATAGAGTAAAATAATTTACCTCTCTTTTGTTCGTCTGGTGGCTTTTTCTTTTTTATATACTACTACGCGTATATACAAAAAAAAGAGGTAAAAAAATTATTTTACTCTATTCATATACATATAAGTGGCCTGGACACCGAAAAGCATGAATTTAAAACTGAAACTTTTGTTTGAGAATGCTATCACATGAGAGTTCTATTGGGTGCTCTTCGTCAAATGGATGTTTTTTTTAGTAATATTTTAAGTATAAAGGTCAAGTTAATTATAAAAATTATTTTGAAAGCAATTAGTACTAATTTTACTACTAATTTAACTTCATTCTGCAGACCTTTTGCCCATATGTCGCAGACTCCTGGTTAAGAACCACTGTTCTACTCAACATATTCTCAGATTTTGATGTATGTCACTTTGTCTTCATTTTTCATTAAAAACCCAATTCTCAATTTTTACTTGCATACCATTCATCTTCCAAATTTTCTTATCAAAGCACCTTGTAGTATTATATTACTGTCCAGAACATTTCAAGTCTCAGCTGTATATGTAAGTAATAGGTATATCAGTGTTTTATAATCTATATGCGGAATAGGAATCCTGAGGAGAGTGCTCTACCTTACACTATAAAATATGCAATAGCTTATTTCTACAGAAAATACACTAACATGAAAACCAACAAAACAGGTGTTTAGGATATGGATTATCACACATTATGCATTAACAGATAACAATGTCAGTTCTGTCTTTTCCCATTATTTAATATATCTGAACACTTGCTCCCTAATAACTGTATCATTTTTTTTAAACTCTAGAATGTTTTATAAATTATCAACACCCAGTTCATAACTTTATATTTGATTTGAAATGAATACATCATACGACTGTCAAAGTCTACAATATCAGCACACACAACGCTCTTGTTTATTGTAACAAAAGAACAACTAATTACAACAATGATAAGAGAGAAATATAAGAATGACTTACTCTAGAATCAAAGCAATGAGCTGGCGTAGTGGGCTAAAGGTAGTGAAGCGAATGCCTGTTGCTGCTGCAGCACGTGTCAGCTGAAACAGCTGCAAATCGCTAAAACTACCCTTACAGTTCATACTGCCATCTACTTAGTTGACATCATTCTACCTAGAATCAAACAATACAATACATGGATTTCTAACTAATTCTAATGAAATCTATTAAATGAACAAATTAATTTTTTTACAATCTAATTTCAATATAACTGCATGTAAAAGGCGAATTGTATAAAACTTCTTTTTAACCTGTAAAGAAATGTCTACAAAAAAAAATATTAATTTAAAATTATAAGAGACCAGATTTAGCTATTTTGTAACAAAAATCTGAATAGAGCGTTAAAGAAAGTTGGGTCCAAACAGTTCGAAAGTAAAGATAACAGAATGATTTTATTGGAAAGAAATTATACACGGCAAGTACAAATTTTCTTCCACATTTTAATTCACATTATAATAATAATAAGGTCCTCCGCTCAACAGTCCGTTAAGGACCAAGGCGTACCGCGCGGCTTTTGTGTTAGTGTGACGGTGTATGGCTAGTACTATGCGCCACCAGCCGCTAGTTGCGGTATTCACAGCCAGGAGGCAGCGCTGTTATCTCAGCGCCTACTCAGTTTGCCTCACAACGCTGAGTGCACGCCGTACAGAGCCTCCACCGGGAATTGAACCCGGGACCACGAGCGCATCAATCGCCCGCATTAGCCACTAGACCACCTGGAGGCTCTTAATTCACATTATAGATTCCAGAATAGATTATTATAGAGAGTGGACCAAAATTCACTTCCCTTTAATAAATAACAAAAAACACCAATAACAAACTAGTACTTTACTGAATCTACAACATTATTTATAACACTGTTTTCCTTCACCGCTCATAGATCTCCAAAGTTAATCCGAGACACTTAAACACACTGTTATGACAGTCTCACTGATCGTCGTATGGTACAGTGGAAAACAAAACACACATCGTTGATTCTCTTCTTCACAATGTAAGATCCTTCCCAGTTTAGTCTGAAGTTTTGGTGAGCGACGATGATGGCGCTTTAAGCTGTCACTAATGAAGTCACTAATAACCAGCTTTAATGAGTCACAAATAACAATTTGAAATCATCAAGGTACTCGCATACAATAATTCGAATTAAATTTGTCCACACGCAATAATAATATCAACTAAAAAGAGTTCCGCACTAATATCACTAATAACACAATAATCACTTTCTACAACAACCACTTGATAAATTGCCCAACTGTAAACTAACTAAGTGGCAGCTGTTGCTCACATATAGCCTGCAGGTGTTCCAGAATAATGTTCCATAATCTGCATCAACACACACTTGAATAGTCTAGAGAATACTTTAGTGCAGCCTTGACAGAGACACACACCTGATCGGCTAGCCAAGAAACATGTAGAATGACACTCTTGACTGTTCGAGAGCGTACCGTTGTTACACTTGCCCCCTCCTTAAGCCTGTTCATCCCGAACTGGCAAACTGTCTCTGAAGTACTACTTGGCCAGGCTATCTAGATAGGTGACCTTGAATTTCCGCTGTCCTCCATGTTGAATCCAATACACAACATCGTTGATTCTCTTCTTCACAATGTAAGGTCCTTCCCAATTTAGTCTGAAGTTTTGGTGAGTGACCATGATGGCGCTTTTGGTTGTACAACCAAACCTGATCTCCTTCTTTGAAACCCACACTACGTAGCCTGCCACACAACAGAAAATCAAACTGAGCACTAATAATATTTAAAACAAAAGAAACTAAATAAATAATTATATCAAATGCAGACTAAAATTGTATAATAAATGTTTTAGGAAGTGTATTACTACAAATGCAGTGAACCAGGTGACCAGGCTATACAGATCACAAATATATCACCAAGTGTTACTATCAACAAGATCATAAAACCATTATGAAGTTATATGTGTGTAACTTCATAATTACTTATGACTTGAAACACAAGTGTATTGTGTTAATTACAAGCATCAGTATATAATTGCTGAAATATTTTAACGTGTAAGTGAATTATTTGCCCATAAAGATTCTGGTGCATACGTGTGTACATGCATGTGTGTGCCTGAACACACAAATGAGTTACTGGCAATTTATACTTACATCATGATATAATAATTCTGTAAACAACTGTGAATAAGGGTTAAAAATATTGCAAGCTATTTATATGTGTCCAATTTTCAGCCTTTCAATTCTCTACTATCCCTTTTCGTTACACAATTTTTTTTTAATTCAGTGAAACTTCAGAATTTAAAATAAATAATTAATATTCAATAAACTCAATCACTTTACATGGGCAAAATTGCTCTACTGGACAAATCATGTTACTCTTTTGGAAAAAATTGCTTGCTGTGTGATACAACTCGATACATCAAATGTATACACTAATTTACACATAAAAAATTATTCATGTAAAGCAGATTTAACAATAAAAGTAAAAATTTCATATATTTTTGCAGAGTTTGTGATGCCACACTTTATTACTTATTAAGCTGAAATAAGATTGTTGCTTGCTGATTTTCTGAAGTAAAAGAATCTTGACTTTACTTTTGAAATTATATAAAAACTTAAACTGGAATTATAAGAATTTTATATAGAGGTTTTCTATTACTGCTTTCCATAGATATCTTTCTTAAAAAGCATGGGTAATTTGAACTTACTCTTCATAAATAGCAATTCAAAAAAAAAAATGCCTTTATGTCATGTTACTGAATTCCTTAGTTAAATCTAAACATTGAAAATCAACAAAAATCTACACAATTACAAATAATTACTCAAATACACTTCACATAAAAGTATAGTTAACATGTTTAAACACTTTATAAATTTGTCTTTAAATCTGTCATTTTTTAAAATCTTGAAAGTTTTTTTATAAACAAAGTAATCTAACAGTAAACTATTTTATTAAATACATAGCCAGAAGGTAACTGAAAACTGTACAAAACAAAAAGGAAATAGTGGCACAATATGATAAACTTTTAAATGTTAATAAAAAATATTCAAAAACTGGCATGTATGATAAATTTATACCTAAGACATTTATTCAAATTCTTATTGCAGAAAGTGTCAAATTTTTTTGTATAAAACATATATTTCCTAGAATTAAAAAGCTTGTGTCTGCATTTATAATACCAAGACTGTAACACATCAGAAAAAAGCACATACAGATGAACGGTTATAAAGTAACAGATTATTTATATTTTTGTGTTAAGTAAATTAAATCACTTTTAACTTGTTACATTTACAAACATTCCTTATTTTAACGTTTACATTATTTCAACTTTTAAATAACTGTTGTCCCCTAAATTAAACCATCAAAACACTAGTGACATTACCCGTAATCATCCAAACCAGTTTTCTGGCAGAAAATCTTAATAAGAAACCAAGACTATGAGAGGCTGGATATGAAACTGTTAATGTGGCAATGACTCCTGTTCATGCTCACAAACAAGATTATTGTACAAATGTTTTCAAAATTCTGCACTTTCTACTATAGTTAGACACAGTGTTGTTTATTTGTAACTGGCCAAAGTTCACATTAACGTTACTGACATGATATTTACAGACACAATATTTGTAGAATGGTGGTTTGTATCATTAAGGAACTAAATAATAGTAACTAGTATATTTTGAATGGTATACATATTACTTTTCACTTTTCAGAAGGAAACATATTGACTACTCATACAAGAAGTTCTTAAGATTGGTTACAATTTGATTTAAAAATAAAACAATTTTATATTTTTAGTCCTCCTTCTATGTAGAATGTGTACATGTGTTGCAGCTGAACCACACACTACGTAACACTAATTAATACAATAGGCCTACTGATTTTCATATGTGCAAAGTGAATGAAAATTTTGTTAGACTTGCAACAAGGTGTTTGTCTGCTGTACATTTCAAAATCACTGTTTAACATCTATCGTCAGGTCTATATTTAACATAATATGTAAATTAAACAAACGTTTTTCTTTTTCAACACATGAAACCTGTAGTCTATGTTTTTCCACATTGCCTCATTAAATTACTGGTTTCATTAAAGTCATTTTCTGATTGACATTGTCTTGGTTAATACTGTGACAAACATCTGTAATATCACTAGCAACCAGTTTTAATCAACTACTACAGTAAATGATGTGCAGTTTCTTCCATACGTATCTGAAATGTCTGGTTAGAAAATTATCCAACAATGAACCACAGCCTTAATAACCAGAAAACTGAAATGTAAACAAAGAGTATTCTGGCCATAAAAAAAAACAAACAATGTAGTAGCCACAGTTATGAAACTCTGAAGTTGGGTATGTAAAGGGCCTTGTACACGATCTAGGTTGATACTCATGTTTGATACTCACAACTTAAGCAGGTACACTCACTTGTAGATTTGCAAGTAACATGCAAACTGTAAGTATATCACTACTGACTCGGAACACGAAGTTTTTTATTGGTAAAAACATAAAAGTTTTACCTTATAGCCTAAACCAGTTTTCGCTTATAATAACCAGGATGCTTATAATAAGCGAAAACTGGTTCAGGCTATAAGGTAAAACTTTTGTTTTTACCAATAAAAAACTTTGTGTTCCAAGTTGGTAGTGATATACTTATATTTAGTTAATCAACGGACACGTCATGGACAACAAAATCCAAGAATGCAAACTGTTTTGAAGCAGGACAGGTGGACTGGCACAAAAGCATTCTACTTGTGCAGGTTAGATTCCCTTCTTCAAAAGTGATGTTTTATGCAGGTAACCTGCTAGAACCTTTAGATGTCTACTTCCTGATTCCGTTGACATCATTTGACAAGTCTGACCAAATCCTATAGTTATTCATTTCTTTTTTTTTTTAATAGTATTTTGTCAAAGCACATAAACATTGATGGCTTTGATACTGACAAGGCCAAAACCAAAATTATGAGCCTCCTTGATACCTATTTTGGTTTTTATTATCAACAGCATACCTGCCAACTACTACTGTAGTCAGGCCCGGATTTCCCACTAGGCACGTGCCTAGGGGCGGCAGGCTCAGGGAGGCGGCACGAGGTGAAAAATTATTTGTTAAAATTTCATGTTTTCGGTTTTTTAATTACAGTATTTGTATTGGGCACTTGCATTATGGCCAAATTGAAGAAAATGGTTTTGAAATAACCTTTAATTATGTAATTGAATAACACGGTATTGACATTGGGCCTATCAATAGCGGTTGTCAGAGCAAAGCACGGTCGTATACAGGTCTGGACACTCCGTTGAAATTCTTCTCCGCTTTTTTGCTGACTAAAATAGTTTGTTTCGATATCGCTTGGGGCAATCAAAGCAAGACGAAAGCCAATGTAAAATCAAGTCATTTGTGTAATTTGGGATTTTATTCAATCACTCTTAAATTATTTGTTCTATTTATCCAATTTACATTACTTTCATTAATTTTACTATGTTTGATGATAAAACCAAACCATGTAGGTCTATAAATAAACCTATAAAAAGAAAGTAGGACTACGTATATTACTTGTTATAAAACTAATCTATGTGTTACTAAACTGTACACGTAAATAAATATTAATAAAAGTTAAAAAACTGTAGTCTTTTTCACAATTCCATCACATTTCCCTTTTAGATTTAAGATCAAATGAGATATTTGCAGTAGACAGTTGAAATGACTATTTTCAGCAACTTTTTTTCAGCAGTCAAGGAGAATTGAATATTGTAACGTTACATAACCCCTGCCCAAATATGATAACATAATCACCAGAGATAAATCCAGTAATCACCCATTTTTAAAAGTCAGAAATGGGGATTAGGTATCAACCTATGAGAACCTTTGTACTATAAAAACACTGTAAACAATAATCCTAAAAGTGCAGTGTACAAAGTGGAACATAGTGTAATCGGTGAAAGTGTCAAACATATAAAAAGAGCATCTCACAAGTTTGTGCTGGAGATGAAAAAAATCAGTATTGTAGCAATAGACTATGTTACTATTGACAAGCTTTGTATTTTTTGTATTTGTTGTAATTTTATATTGTGTAGGCCACAAAGGTCTTATAACCAGGAGTTATATTTTTGTTTAATATAATTATTTTGTTTAGATGTAAGATAATCCAGGGTTATATATAAAATAATAATAATAATATACGAAATAATACTATGTTAGCAAGATGGAATGTAAAAAATAGTGTAAAGTAAGGATACCTTAAATGAATTATAAATCATAAACAAATCAAAATAAAAGGAATTAAAATATAAAATACCAATAGACAGACGTACTTAAAGCTTAGACGAGAGACGTTACAAGATGGCGCCCAATGTGGGGCTTAATTAGGAAAGCTTATCAAAGAGTATAATAAGAAGTAACACACACACACACACACACACACACACACACACACACACACACACACACACGCGCGCGCGCGCGCGCACACACACAAGAAAAGACGATACTCGAGAGACGTTACAAGATGGCGCTCAACTTAAAGGGCTTTAATTAGGAAGGAAATTTTGGGATATACGCAAGTTAATATAATGAAAAAACTAATTTTTGTCGGCAACCATGAGAAGACAAGAAATGCATAATACCAGAGGCAGATCAAAGAAGAGGGCAGAAGACACGGAGAAGGAAGAAGGTGGACAGGAACGAGAAATAGAAGTAGTCGCGGACAGTGAAGTGGAACAACAGACAGGCGATAAAGAAGAAACTGAAGCAATTATGGACACGGAAAAGGAAATAGTTGAAGAGGATGCCCAAGGGGACCAACCAGATAAAGCGGTAGCCAGAGAAGAACCAAACTGGCAGGAAATAATGAAATTTATGGCAGAACAATTTAGTAAACAGGAGGAAAAATTTGATAAAATAAATGAAAATTTTAAGGAAAATAAGGAGAACTCAAGGAAACAAAATGAAACCTTGAGCGAAAAATTTAATAAAATAGATGAAAACTATAGGAAACAGGAGGAGAACTCAAGGAAGCAAAATGAAACCTTGAGGGACAGTTTAAAACAAATTGAGAAAATAAACGAAGAAAGTTTAAAGCAGATTGAGGGTAAGATGGAGAAGTTCAATAAGGAGTAAAGGGAAAATTTCGGGGGGGAAGACTGAAAATGTTAATACACTTAGACAAAGAGTAGTTGGATACAAGGAGGAGACAAATAAGCAAATGGACAGTGGTTTCAAGAATTTGGATGAAACACTAGACAGCACTTCCGAAGGTATTAAAGTAAGTCAGGAAACAGAAGAGAGCAGGAAGGAAATAGAAATTAGAGAATACCAAGGTGTAATATTATCTGAGAATAAAAGTAACAACAGCAAAGTGGATAAGCAATACCTGGAAAAGAAAACCAAGAAAATAAGAAAAATATGTACAAAGAAAATAATAAATACAAGAGAAGAATTGGAGATGATTACAGGTGGATTAATTAATGTATTTAACCTTCCAATTAATGAACAAAGGGAGTTAATTAAGTTTAGATTGTGACAGTACAGAAATACCTATTACCATAATAATGGGATTAAGGAATCTTATATTGTATTTTTATTCTGATCATGAATGTTAACCAGGGCTAGGTTAGTTTTACCTAAGTCCCAATAAAGACGCATATTCAACAAGAGAGGAGTGAAGCCAAGGTCATCGGTGTACGAGCGGAATTTAACATGTATAATGGCGGCATATGTGAAAACGAACTAACAATACGAACTTTCATTGGTCCACAAAGCCATATCGTCATAAATAAATAATGACGGCATGCAATCAATTACGTATTAACCAGGGCGGTGACTGGAAAACAATAGACAATGACGTCAGGTGCACGACCACTTACATAACAATTACGTATAACTCGCCCCCAGTCTTCAAAAGCAACTCAGAGAGCACACACGCTCAAACAGTATAGTGGGCAGTTTTGCCATAAAAAATGTAAATTTGTTCAAAAATGTAATCATAACAGTAAAGTAAAGTCAGTGGACCACAATGTAGAGAAAAAAGTAAATTCAGTGCACTTAAATAAAACAGTAAAAGTTCCGCCGAACACCTGCCAGCCAACATAGGAGTCTGCCGAGGATAGTCAACGCCGCATCATTTCAGGAAAGCCCTTTAAAATTCTTTTCTAACTTTAAAACAGAAAAATGAGCTCTAATCAGAAAGAAAAATAATCAATGTATTCAGTATTATAGTATAATTGGTTTGAGTGAGAGAGTGAAAGTGAGAGTTGGCCAACTTTAAAGAAACTATATCTGAGGCGTTGGTTTGTGGTGAATTGTAGAGTAATTATTCACGTCAAAGAAATAAATAACACTTTTGCAAGTTAACTACAGTAAAGAAGTTGATAAAAGAATTATTTTAAAGAAAACAAGAGTATATCCATATAGAATTAAAAGCATGGTGAAAGGCGGAAGTAACGTAGCCGCCATTTTGGAATTTGATAGTTGTTTGATGACTCCTATTGTTTATAGCAATTAGATACTGATATAAATAAAATTAATCTGTTTGCCACATGTTGTTTGGATGTTATTTCGAAACCCTTACTGCCTCTGATTTTTCGCTTAACGCAACCTTGGACCCGAAAAGCCTAATGTACATTGATAAACTGAGCACATGGTCACACCGGATGTCTGGTGTGCAGTATTTAAGTACAATAGAATACAAATACATAATTATCAGAGATACATTTATTATTATTATTATAAATAAGTGTAATTTAACAGATGGCGCCCGAACAGGGACTTTATATAAAATTAAATTATATATAAGCCAAAAGCAGAGGTAGACAGGTAGCGAAATATACGTAACATTAGAGGTTACCTATGTAGGTTATGTATGGTGTGAATAGAATTATACGACAACTAAGACAGAATTTATTATTATCAGTATATTAAAAATGGCAAACAACAACGAAAGTATTAATATAGAAAACACAGCAACAGAGTCGCTGTTGTTAAACGAACCACAGGCTAATTCAACGCCTATTATAAATGGTAGGGTGTCACTGGAAGACCTTTTTCTATTAATGAAAATACAAAATAATGAATTAAAAGAACAGAGTATTAAGTTTGATGTAAAATTCGATGAAGTGAAAAAAGAAATACAAAGACAAAATGTTAGTGTTGACAAGAGAATGAATGAAATAGAAATACAGTATGACAGTATTCAAAAACAAACAAAAAATGATAATGAGCAGTTTAATAACAAAATAAGTCAGTTAGACAACAAAATTAAGCAAATTAATGAGACAGTTCAAAACCAAATAGAAATACAGTATGAAAAAATAGAGAATAAATGTTTAACCACAGTTAATGAGCAGATAGAGAGTAAAACTAATTGTGAAACAAATAAACAAATAGAAATGAAAACTAGCATTTTACGGAACAAAATAGAGAAATATGAATTAGACGTAATAGACATAACCAAACGTTTTGAAACAATAGACCAAACAGTATCAAAATATGAGAATAATACTAGTGATAGAATGAGCATGTTACAAAGTAAAATTAAAGAAATAGATGACCTAGCTATACAAAACAATAATAATATGTATGTTAAATGCAATGTGATTGAAAATGATTTAATGAAAGTGAAAAATGAGTTACGGGGGGAAATTCAAAAAAATTTTACAAGGATTACAGAAAGAATAATCGTAGCTAGGGACACGTACAGTGAAATAGAGTTAGAAAATTTTAACCACGAGAACAGAATAATACACCCTATGAGATTTTTAAATCAGACGCGAGAATATAACCATTTTAGTAATCATAATTGGGAAATACAGTTAACAAAAATTGTCAAATGTTTTAAAGGCAATTCTATCATATGGGCGGAGGCGCACAGAATAGAATGGGACAGTTTTGAAACATTCGAGAGAGCATTTAAAGATAAATTTTGGCCGGAAGAAGAACAAGAGAGTTTGAGAAGTCGTATTATGGGAGTAGGTAATTTTGTAGGGCAGAATAATATAACAATGTACGTGACAAAGTTGTATAATGAGGCAAAATACCTCGAACCGCCCATACCATTTAAATCGTTCGTCAGATATGTGAGTAAACATCTACCCAGAGAAGCACAGATTACCTTAATGACGAAGGAGATAGAGAATTTAAGTGAATTAGAACGGATTTTAGACATTTTGCAAAGTATTAGGGATCGTGAAATAGTTAGACGACCTATACACAATAACTATAACAATAGTAACACAGAATTTAACCGACATAGGAGTAGTTATCAGGGAAATAACGATCACAATAATAATTATAGACCCAGAAATCATTTTCAGCAAACAGGTGAGTGGAATTGTTCCAGGTGCGGAAGAGAGAACTACGCTCACAGACAACAATGTTTCAGATGCAAACTACCTAAAGAAGAACAAAGGAGGAGAGAACACATGAAACAATATGTACCGACCGACAAAGGAGGACCAGGTACCAGCGGGACATCAAACCACAGGCAAGGACGACCCAATGGTCAACAGCAACAAGAGAGGAATAACAGCGGACGACAGCCGGAAAACTAGAACCAACAGTGGTAGCCAGGACCCGACCACTGTTCAGAGAAGCGCATGAGATCCAACCAACAGAAGACATCCCAAGTAACGTCATCAAAACGGACATAGTAGCTGATTTATTAGAAGAGGAGAACCATACTTTAGAGGAAGTGAGAGCAGGATTAACGGAAATTCAGGTAAATATAGAAGGTAAGCATTTTAGAACACTGGTGGATACAGGGAGTGAAATTTCAGTTATAGCCGAAAATATATTAAACGAGTTGAGAGAATTTAACAAGAATATTCCAGTTTTGCCAGTAGCAGGGGTTACGGTGATAGGAGTCACTGGGGTACGGAGTAAGTGTGTGACGAAACAAATACACTTGAACTTTTTGATAAATGGTATAGATTTTGATAGTACATTCTTGGTAGTTAAGGGTTTGAGTTTGGACATTATTTTGGGTAACGATTTTTTACAGAGGAATTGAGCGGTGATAAATTTTAAAGAGAAGGTGATAGAGTTAGACGGGGGTGACCAGTCGGTGAAAGTAAATTTTGAACGGGTGATAGATAAAATTAAAACAACTGGTGTAAAGTTATTGAAGAAATGAGTAGATGAGAATAATATCGATACTAGAATCAATTGGTGTAGAGAAGCAGAGTATATTTACGATGATGATAACGAAATGAGTAATATTAATGATGTAGTGTGGGAGATAAGGGCAGATAAGTTTCGGAGTGAAGGGTCCGGTGTAGGGAGTGGCCAACGTGCGGCGTTATGGCAGGTGATAGAGCAGTTTAAGGGAGTGTTTGCCGATGTACCAGGTAGGGCAAAAGATTATGAATGTACATTACAGATAAGGGAACACACACCATTCATGCAACGGAGTTATCCTGTGCCTTACTCCAAAAGATGAGCGGTGCAAGAGGAATTGGATAAAATGCTGGAAGGTCAAATTATAGAGAGATCAGTATCGCCCTACTTGAATCCTTTGGTGGTAGTAATCAAGAAGGACGGCAGAGTCAGGTTGTGTTTAGATGCGAGGAGGATAAACCAGATAATTATACCCGACCGAGAGTCACCAGAATCGATAAATGAGATATTCCAGAAATTCAGCGGCGTGAAGTATACGACATCACTGGATCTTACTGCAGGATATTGGCAGGTACTGTTAGCTGAGGTGAGTAGAAAATACACAGCATTTTTATTCAACGGAAAGAATTACCAATTCAGGAGACTACCTTTTGGATTAAATACCAGTGAGGTGAGTTTCATCAAATGCTTAGATCAAATTTTGAGACCCAAGGACTTGGATTTCCTGAGAGTTTATGTGGACGACATCTTGATTGCATCCAGGACTTTCGAGGACCATTTGGAACATTTAAGGTATGTATTAATGAAATTGGAGACAGGAGGACTTACAGTGAATTGGGACAAGTCGGAATTTTTACAGACAGAGATTAAGTTTTTAGGTTTTATTATTACGCCGGAAGGTATCTCAGCAAACCCGGACAAGGTCGAATCGATCATGCGCTTCCCTGAACCAAGGAACATAAAGCAACTTCAAAGTTTTCTAGGGCTGTGCAACTTCTACCGAAAATTCCAAAGGAACTATGCCCACGTGACAGCAAGGTTAAGTGTGATACTGCAAAAGAACCGACAGTGGAAATGGGGCGACGTAGAGCGTGGAGCCTTTGAGGAGATTAAAAGGAAATTTAGTGAAATGATCATGATGAACCACGCGGATTTTGAAAAAGTGTTCTATTTACAGACAGACGCCAGTAATGTAGCCGTCGGGGCGGAGCTGTATCAAGAGGATGAGGTGAAGGAGCGCCTTACTATAGCCTTCGTGAGTAGATCATTGCTGCCAGCGGAAAAGAACTATACAACGACTGAAAAGGAGTTACTCAGTATTGTATTCGCCGTTGGAAAATTCAGGACTTACATTTTGGGAAACAGGACCATCATACGAACGGATCACAAGGCGCTATCCTTTCTGAACACTTGCAAGCTTGCTCACAGCCGTCTAACAAGATGGGTGCTCGTGCTCCAGGAATACAACTTCGAGTGGGAATACATCAAAGGAACAGAGAACAAGGTACCCGACACTCTTTCCAGAGTAGATTGTGAGAGTAACAGAACAGGTAGGGATATAAAGGAAATCAAAATTTTTAAGATAACTCGGGAGGATAAGATCTTTGGAGAAGAGTTAAAGGATATTAGCACCATGCAAAGAGCAGACGGTAAGTCGGGTAAGGTAATAAACAGCTTAGAAACGGAATTGGAGGAATCAGAATATAGCCGAATTTTCCAAGTTTATAAAGGATTATTGTTTAAAAGGGAAGTAGGGGGTGAGCGTGATTGGAAGTTAGTAATACCAGAGGGGTTGGAAGAGAAGATTATTTGGGATTGCCATTTTAGATACGGTCATTTTGGGGCGAAAAAGTGTGTTAGTGTGTTGAAGGAGTCATGTGTTTTCAGGAGTATGGAGAGACGAGTGAGGAAGTTGCTGAGGAGTTGTGATTTGTGTCAGAAATCAAAGGTAGTAAACTACAGGGTTGAAGGTGAGTTGAATTTTATAAGGGTAGAGAGACCATTTGATTTAGTTGCGGTAGACTTGTTTGGACCATTGCCGAAGGGTAGAGGTGGAGTTGTGTATATTTTTGTATTACTTGACACTTTTTCGAAGTATGTGAAATTGTATAGCGTAAAGAGAGCTACCAGTAAGGTATTGAGTGAGAAGGTGACTAAGGACTACATGATTCACGTGGGTAAGCCGAAGGTGATTTTGTCAGATCATGGGCCACAGTTCATCAGTAGAAAATGGCGCCAGACCTTAGGATGGGAAGGAATCCTCACGAAGCATACGGCTGTGTACCATCCCCAGTCAAACCAGGATGAGCGTGTAATGAGAGAGATAGGCAGGATCTTTAGAGCCTATTGTCACGCTAAACACAGCGAGTGGCCATTGTATGTCAAGAAGGTAGAAAATTGGCTGAACAGTACCACCCACGAGTCCACCGGCTATACACCTCACGAGTTAGTAAAGGGAACACGCCCCCCAAGAATTTTGGAGCAGTTGTTTGATTACCCAATGGAGAGCGAGCATACGGATGTGAGCATTAAGATCCGGTTGGCCAACGAGAATTTGTTAAGCAAGGGTGAACAAAGAAAACGTAGACACGACGCAAAAGGTAAGTGGGTAAAATATGTAGTGGGACAGCTGGTATTGGTGAGGAGGCACGATCTATCGAGCGCTCAAGACAAGGAAATTAAGAAATTCTTCCTGCTTAACGAAGGACCTTATGAGGTAGTAGGGATCAAAATGAAAAATTCGTATGTGTTGCAGGACAGGGAGACTAGGGAAATAGTAGGAACACACAATGCAACAAACTTAAAGTTATATTGGTCATCTTAGGATTTGGATAGGATTTGTATATTAATGAGTGTGAATGAGTTTAGTTTGATGTTTATGTTTCCAGGAGGGACACTCCCCCATTTTCGGGCGATCACAGATTCACCACCTCTGATCGTGGGTTTTGGTAAAGGAGGCAGACCATGGTTGGCAGTAGCCTCAACAACACAACAGGGTGAAACTAACGATGGTCTGGCTCCACAAAAAGGTGTGAGTAGAAATTTTAACGTGCAAGAACGGGGAGGGGGACCCAGAGTTCGTGGAAGTATAAAGTAGAGTTATAAAAAAAAAAAAAAAAAAAAAGATTTATATACATGTGTTCCACGAATAAAGTAGTTTCATTCAGAAATTGTGAAACAAAAGAGTTAAAATTATTGTAATGTAAATGATAAACTTTTCCAAGTGTTTGTCTTACTTCAGAGAGCAAGGGAATATATTTTATTTTTGTGTAATCCTATCAGGTGATCCATTGTTGTAATTCCTATTTTGTAGTAGAAGAAGTTGTTATTGAAAGTGAAAGCTTGAACTTGTAAAGTGTCTATGTGAGAAATTTTAAATAATTAAAGAACTTGTTTTTGAGCAAGGTTAAAAGGTGTTTTATAGTTGTTTGGTGTTAGAAAATGTAAGTCAAAATGGACTGTATGAACAGTATACGTAGGAGGAATTAAGTTAGAATTAATTGGGCTAGTGCAGTAGTGGCATGTGCTATTGTAGCTAGCGAAGTGGGTTGATGAGTGACGCACAGACCGTTGCCATCATCGGAGGCCTCAAGAAGGCGTGACTACACTGTACAAATTTTAATATAATTTTGTATTATATGTGATTATTGACCGTACAGTGTATGACAATGATGTGATGTAAAACATGCCTGAAGGTAAAGTTGATTTCCCCGCTTTTTGGGCGATTACTGCCTTACCAGCACGAATCGTGGTTTTGGCTAGCGGTCAGCTATGGCCATAAATTAAGTCCCTTGACCATAGCTGACTTAAAATTGGTTTATAGTAGAAATTGATGGGGGGTGACATTAGGGGAAATCCCCCGGAACTATGGAACAGCGGCTGCCACTCTGTTCGAGGAGGAACAGCAAAGCCAGGTGGTAGACCCGCATTAAGGGCGTGTAATTATGTAACATACGGTATGTTGATATCTAAGTCTTTCAAATGTAGCGCTGAAGCAAGGACACTGAGGCAATAAATTCCTCCAATAATGCAGTCCTTGTGGAGGCAAATGGGCGCCACAGTCCATCCCTAATAAAGCAATAGTGTGTGTGGATGGGATGTTACTACAAGGGTACTAACGGTAATAATGTGAAATTTTAAGGAATTAATAGTGAAACTGATGCTGGTTATCAAGTCTATAATAATGATTCTGTTATAAAGAAAATTAAACGTAAAGAAAGTTGAGTAAAGAAATTAAATAGTTTTGAAGTGTTTGCCATAATAGTTAAATATGCTGATTGTAGCGGGTCAAATTTTGGGTGTTTTTATTTTCAACAGTTTGGGATAATTATATTTTTATTCATTTCATTTTCGGTCGGGAGTCTTATAAAATATTACGAAATAAATGTATTATTGTGCAACGTTATTTTCCAAGCAACAGCACGATGTTGAGAAACAGCGTTTGGAACAAAGGCGATGCGCAATTTCAGTGGTGTAACACGGCAAAGGAATTTACCACCTTAAAAATTCTAAGAACTCTGTAAATGTGTGTCAACGCTCAAGCGCAACTACACCCGCACGCGCTCAAAGGACGCTCTAACTAAAAACTCAAGATGGCCAGAGCGTAAAAAATATTCGTCGTCTTCTCTAAGACCTCACGGAAGTCGCATTAAACTCCGCCTACTGTTGGTGACATCAGCGGAACCAAGTCCAATATCGGCCTCTGGACACACACACATACCAGCTTTAATCCATATATAAAGTGGTTACTTCCCAACAAATGATGCCGGAGCGACGAAAACATCATGGCAGTAGAGAACCAGCTTCTCTCCAGGAACAGGTACATGTACCTGTTACGTTAACCGTGACAACAGTCGACATTAAGTAGAGACGCCATACAGTCAACAGGACGCCAACTACAGTAATAGACATCTAAAGTTTCGGTTTGGGCCCGGTTGGTCGAGTTTTCGTAAATGTTTTTAACTCAATAAGACCGACCGGGACCCCAGAAGGTAATGAACATATCGAAGTGAGTAATACTGACAGTGATGTGGAGAGATTGAAGTGATAAAACAAATAGTGAAGTTACGGGACCAACCGCGTGTTCGGCCGGTATTGTGTTCGTGGACGGGCACCGCGGATAACAATCGGAATATTTAAAAATTGAATAAATAAAGGGGAATGTATATAAAAAACAAAAGGTATGGAAGAGTGCGTGGGCAATATGGGCTGCCTTAGTTGAAAGTATAGTTTAAGGTAATTAAAACTTGATTATGTAGCATTCTCATTCTGGTAATTATAACAATTAATCATAACTAATTCTTTTGTACTCATAGCAGTGAAAATCGACTTAATTCAGTAAAGTGATTTAGTTTACTTTGAAAATGTGTTAGTCTAAGTTATTTCGTCATTACCACTGTCTTATTCCTGTGTTGAAAAAATTCGTCTAAACGTTCCGGAATTTTCTGAATTATTAATTGGGTGGGTCAGATTGCTAAATTGTCCGTTTTATTTAAGGTGGAGTGTAAAGGTTTTCGATATTTTATCCTATATAAAAAATAATCGTGGCGACCTTGGTCTTCTGGTAAAATTCAAATAACAGGTAAGTGTTGTAACTGAGTACAGGTAAGTCCTGGTAGTGGTTATATTTATATTATATATTTCGGGCCTCTTTTTTATTGTTACAAATGTCGACGCGCTGCCAGGATTTTCGTTTAATTGTAATTTTATACGAGATAGACCTATTTTAATACACAGAAAATAAGATGTGGTAATGACGAATGTATAAAAATTTTATCGTACATAAGTAGGTTAGGTTTATGTTATTGTGATTCACAATGTGGTAGGTGTTTAAGCATAGAAAAATAGTAGCTTTATATATAAAAGTGTTATACAAACGAACTTTAAAAATGTCTATAATACAAAGTAATGAGAGTGATTTTGTTTGGGATGAGTGGGAGAATGAATTTCGAGATGTTGTGGGTGAGATGACAAACGAGGAATGGGGTAATTTAGACGATAGGTTAACTCGAATGGAAGAACAGGAAGAAGGAATATTTGCAGAAATTAATAAACATAGTGAGATGCCCAATGATAAAGGTAAGATAGTTGAAATAACGGTGGTAGAAAATAAGACAGTGAATAGGCCTGACGATAGTGTAGGGGTGGAAGAAAAGCAGTATACATTAATGATATATTTGATCTTGTTAATAAACTTTTTGACGAGTGGGACAAAATAATGGATGAGGGTTTCAATAAAGTAAAAAATGCTTTTGATAAACCAGACGAGAAGCGGGAGGAGAATAGAGGTCAGTTAAAAGAGAGTACAGAAGTTGAGTTAACACAGGTAAGTGGTAATAATGTCTTTGATAATAGCGAAGAAATAATTAACAAGGTAAGTTACAGTTGTAAAAATGAATTAATAAATAATAGTGATAAAATAGTTGAAAACGAGCTATTTAAGAATGATGTGGTGAAAACAAATAGTGATGATGAAGTTTGTGGTGAAGTAGAACTTAATAACAAAATGTTAGCGAGTGATGATGAAATTGAGAGAGAGTGTGGTGAAAGGTTAGGGTGTCAAAGGGCAAATTTTCCCCGTGATGTAAGTGGAGTAAGGACTCCGCTAGTAGTGAATTTTGAGGACAGAGTTTCCTCCGTTAATTGTGTGGAAGACGAGGTGTCTTCAAGCAGTCCCCTAATTTTTTGTAAACCTGGAAATGCCAGGAAGTGGTATAGTAAGTTTGTTGTGCCCTTTGCATGGAGTGAAGTAGGTCAGTGGTGTTGTGACAGGTATTGTGATGAAAGTGATTATGAGAGAGAGAAAGAGTTGGAGTGGTTCAAGGTAAATAGAGGTTATGCAGAGCTGATAGAGAAGATGAAGATTAAGAGAATTATGATAAATAATTTAGACATACCTTGTGTAGTAGTAGACAATGATTATATTGATGATAAATGTGTACCTGTAGGAAGAATTAGTGTACTTGTAGTGGAGGAATATGATGAGAAAATAACTTACCCGGGTGTAACAACAAATATTCACGGAGGCTGGATAAAAACAAATAATAGTGACAAGTCTTATGGAATAATAAAAGGGGAAATGAATGACATAGAGGTAATGGTCTATGATAAAAATAATTATAATAAATTGGATGTAAATAAAAACCATTTAGTCTATAAATATGTAAGATACCTTTTTGACGATGGTGGCTAAAATAGAAAACAGTAAAAGACAGTTAAATATTTTGTTTTAAGCTATTTGACTTTGCTGATTTGAATATTGAGATATGATAACTGAATAAATACTGAAGTAAATTTGTAAATAAATATGTAGTAAAGCCAATGGTATGTGTTGTGGTTAAGTGAACAGTGTATGTAGGTAATTAATTGTTGTAAGAATAATATTAAAATATTTGCAATTGAAATAAATAAACCAAATTAATTTTGAAAACAAGTAATCAGAGAATTATAATTGTTTGGATGGTAATGAATTCTATATTGTTAATAATTAATTTAATTAAAACAACTGATATATTTTAAATATTTTAATTGATTATGTAAATGTTAAGTAATTAATTTTTTTTCTGAATGTAAATTATTTTACGAGATGCAAAGTTGGTAATGAATGATAAATTATTTAATTGAAGCTAATAAATTTTGTGAAATGTTTCAGAGATGGTGGTGATTATGTTTTGTGGGCATATCATGTTAAATGGATTGTAAGTAGAAAAATTTTATAATCATGTGTAATAAAAATATTTACAGGTGTAATTGAGATTCTAATTCAGTAATAAGATGTTATTTGGAAATAAGTTGGTTCAAGAAATAAAGATAATTAAAAAATTTTTTATACTAAATGAAACATGATAAATAATGATTATTAATAATAAATTTTGAAAATTTCAAGAAAGTTAAACGGTAAAAGGTTATGAATGGGTTAGACGATTATTGATGTAAATATTATATGATAATGTATACAAAAAATTTTAATTAGTTTTCAATTGTAATTAGTTATTAGGTGGCTATTTGTGGGGGTGGCCTGTGCTCTCACAAGTAGCGAAAAGGGTTGGGGGTAGCAGTGAGTGTTACCTCCATCGGAGGCCGAACTGGCGATAAATGTGCGGCACACCTTATCCGTGTAAAATAAAACTTTTACACACAATACTAAATGACAGTGTCGCACATAATAAGATTGATGTGAAACAGGCAGTGAAATTAAAGTTAGATTTCCTCGACTTTTCGGGCGGTTATTGCCTTACCAGCACTAACCGTGGTTTTGGCTAGCGGCCAGCTATGGTCATACCAAGTCCCTTGACCATAGCTGACTTGAAATTGGTATATATTTGAAATTTAATGGGGGGACAATTAGAGGAAATCTCCGGAACTAGGGAACAGCGGCTGCCACTCTGTTCGAGGAGGAACAGCAGAGCCAGGTGGCAGATCCGTTTTAAGGGTGCATGATTATTAACAAGAACATTATGATGTTCATTAACTTTAAAACTTAACAGCGGAAGCAGAGACACGGAGAGGTAAAACCCTGCTCCAAAATATACAGTCTCTGTGGAAGCGAATGGGCGCCACAGTCCAACATAATCTGAAATAGAGTGTGTGGCTGGGAGGTGACGCAAAGGAGTCACGAATTTAAAGTTTATGACATAAAAGTTTTTGCTTATTCAAGGTTTAATCCAATCAAAACTGCTTGTGTTCTGTTCAGGTAACTAGCTGCTTAGATATTTTAAAATAAGGTGTTCATACTATAATTTTAAGTGTATTATTTTATTGTTGTCTATTAGATAAGCATTGATAAGAATATGTAATTTTATTATGTGTGTATTTGTTTAAGCCAATAAGTAAATCGTCTGGCAGGCTAATATAAATAACCAGAATCAGAGAAATGGGAAACAATGAGGTGAGAAGGGAGAATGAATAAAAATGAATATGTATATTCCATGTAATTTGTTCAATTTTAAGATGTATTTTCATTGTGTTAGGAGGATCAGCTGATCAGCAATAACGTCACTGGTATATTGGTTTGTAAATGTTACAAGTAATTAATGTTTAACGTATTACAGATATTTTGAAGTAAAGATAAAAAGAATATGAGAAATAAAATAACAACAATTTATGCAAATTAATAAAAGATAATTGATGGGTGATAAATATTTTATGGGACATGTAGACCTGTCCGAATTGAATTAAAAGTTGAATGTGAAGTGATAGAGATGAGTATGATGTAATGTTGTTTTTGAGTTGATGTAATGTAATGAGATTGAGAATTTTGGGGATGGCAATTTTGTATTAGAGGGTAGTGTCATGTAGGAGTCCGCAACAAGGGTTGGGACGGGATAGGGATAGATTTTAGTGGGGAAGGGGCCACCTTAGGTAGAATCCGGGCCGCCAAATAAGGGAATTGAGTTTTTTGGGGGCAGGGAAACACGTATCCTATGTACAAAGGGTTAGAGAGTATTTTTTTTATGTATTGGGAGAAGGTGGCGTTTTGTGTTAAATGATAAGTTGGGGTTTAGAGTGTCTTGATTAGTAGATATTTTGGTAGAGATGGGTGTCAAGGGAGTTGTAGTTGATGAATATGAGAGTCGGAGGTAGAAAGTTTATATATGTATAGAGATCTAATACAGTAAATGAGAATAAATAATTTACATCACCCACAGTAGATTAAAGTAAGATTGTTGAAAAGAAAGAGAGATTCATGATAAAGAATATACAATTGTTTAATTTTTTCAACCAGTGACAGAATTTTGATAAAATTTGAAAATAATGTAAAATTAAGAATTGTTTGTTTTAAATAATTTAAATGTCAATCTGTTTATTATTTATATTAATATTTTGTTTATTTTAAATGTTGTATTTTATTATGTTTTGTATTTCAAGATAGGATTTTACAGATGTCAAATGTATTTCAGATAGAAATCATACATAACATATGTAGGTCAAGGGGTTTTGGACTTGACCTACTTTCGATCAGCTGATGAGGTCATACACCTACTAAGCTTGTATAGTAGGAATCCAATTTTAATTTGTTTGTTTAATTAATTCAAACCAATATTTGAATAGTTTTAATAAATGTTATTTAATAAATAAATTTAATACAATTTTTTTTAATGAATAAATTAAAATTTTTTTTTGAATTTTAAAATTTTGAAAATTTTAATTTTTTTTTGAAAAAAAAAAAAAACTTGATTTTTCGCCTGCCAGCGGGTGAATATTTTTGAGTAATGATTATTTTATTATGTGTGCATTAACCATGTTTATTTTATTGTATTGTATTATATTGGTAGACTATAAGTGATTCTCCTGTTAGAATAAGGATGTGTTTATATTATTAGAAATGTCTAGGTTAAGTCATTTGAAACAAAAATTTAAAAAAAACAAGGAAGAGAATTTTTGATAAAAGATTATTTTTTTGAATTTTGAATTTTTTAAATTTTTAATAAATTTTAAAAGAAATTTTATTTTTTTTTTCGTGTTATGGTAACATGTAATGTTAGTGTGTGTGAGCCCAGTATTTGCTAAAGGCAGCCCAGCTTGCAAAAAGGGGAACCATATCGGCGGAGGAGCTGGGATAATTTTAGCCAGGGATTGAGGATTTTTGGGGTAGCATGTTAGAAGGCGAGGCGCGCTGTGGTGCGAGTCTGATCGATTTCTCGGTGTTGGGATCTCTTATGGAGAAGTCCAGTGATCTCGTTCAGATGAGTCCATGGTCGCTGAGCCAGGGGGGTCGTGTACCCATGCAGATCAAGAACAAGGGGGTTGTTGGCACCAGTTCCTCACCGGTCCTCTTCGGGGTTATCGATGAGATTTCTTCTGTCGTGGACAGCAGAATTCTCATCGAGGGGGTATTGTAGCGGGTCAAATTTTGGGTGTTTTTATTTTCAACAGTTTGGGATAATTATATTTTTATTCATTTCATTTTCGGTCGGGAGTCTTATAAAATATTACGAAATAAATGTATTATTGTGCAACGTTATTTTCCAAGCAACAGCACGATGTTGAGAAACAGCGTTTGGAACAAAGGCGATGTGCAATTTCAGTGGTGTAACACGGCAAAGGAATTTACCACCTTAAAAATTCTAAGAACTCTGTAAATGTGTGTCAACGCTCAAGCGCAACTACACCCGCACGCGCTCAAAGGACGCTCTAACTAAAAACTCAAGATGGCCAGAGCGTAAAAAATATTCGTCGTCTTCTCTAAGACCTCACGGAAGTCGCATTAAACTCCGCCTACTGTTGGTGACATCAGCGGAACCAAGTCCAATATCGGCCTCTGGACACACACACATACCAGCTTTAATCCATATATAAAGTGGTTACTTCCCAACAAATGATGCCGGAGCGACGAAAACATCATGGCAGTAGAGAACCAGCTTCTCTCCAGGAACAGGTACATGTACCTGTTACGTTAACCGTGACAACAGTCGACATTAAGTAGAGACGCCATACAGTCAACAGGACGCCAACTACAGTAACAGACATCTAAAGTTTCGGTTTGGGCCCGGTTGGTCGAGTTTTCGTAAATGTTTTTAACTCAATAAGACCGACCGGGACCCCAGAAGGTAATGAACATATCGAAGTGAGTAATACTGACAGTGATGTGGAGAGATTGAAGTGATAAAACAAATAGTGAAGTTACGGGACCAACCGCGTGTTCGGCCGGTATTGTGTTCGTGGACGGGCACCGCGGATAACAATCGGAATATTTAAAAATTGAATAAATAAAGGGGAATGTATATAAAAAACAAAAGGTATGGAAGAGTGCGTGGGCAATATGGGCTGCCTTAGTTGAAAGTATAGTTTAAGGTAATTAAAACTTGATTATGTAGCATTCTCATTCTGGTAATTATAACAATTAATCATAACTAATTCTTTTGTACTCATAGCAGTGAAAATTGACTTAATTCAGTAAAGTGATTTAGTTTACTTTGAAAATGTGTTAGTCTAAGTTATTTCGTCATTACCACTGTCTTATTCCTGTGTTGAAAAAATTCGTCTAAACGTTCCGGAATTTTCTGAATTATTAATTGGGTGGGTCAGATTGCTAAATTGTCCGTTTTATTTAAGGTGGAGTGTAAAGGTTTTCGATATTTTATCCTATATAAAAAATAATCGTGGCGACCTTGGTCTTCTGGTAAAATTCAAATAACAGGTAAGTGTTGTAACTGAGTACAGGTAAGTCCTGGTAGTGGTTATATTTATATTATATATTTCGGGCCTCTTTTTTATTGTTACATGATGTTATTTGATACAAATTAGTAGAGATGGTAGTTGTTGTTTGAGAGTAGAATTTGTTTTATGTTTAGTATAAGGGTATATTTTCTTAGGATGAGAGAAGTAAGCTGATGTTGACTGGAGTCAGAGAATTTGATAAAAATATGCAGGAGTGTTGAAAGGTGGAAGGATTATCTGTCTAAAATCTTGTTATATTTTTTTGTGTGTTATTTGGAATTTTATGAATAAAGAAAACCAACACCTCAAAACACAAACCAATGCATCTAAGGGGAGACATATCAGTTGCAGATATGTGGACAAATAAGGCCACTATTTTAAAATTTTGTATTACATGTTTCAGAGCTTTGTGGTGTTGTGACCGCGGTCCTGTGCTGGCCGGAGCGTCAGAACAGGAGCGTTCAGTGCCTCATGGCCTTATGGTGTAGGGATCTCTCCGGAGAAGTCCAGTAAGGTCAGACAGGTACGATCAGCACTATAGGACCAAGGGTAAGTGATTGAAATTCTTTTATATTAACACTACAGGGGGTTGTGGCAACATATCTGGACTGATCCTTTTAGAAACGTGTGAATGAGTTAATGAAAGTTTTTGTGTCTCGACACCAAACCTTTCATTGAGGGGGTTTTGTGACAGTACAGAAATACTTATTACCATAATAATGGGATTAAGGAATCTTATATTGTATTTTTATTCTGATCATGAATGTTAACCAGGGCTAGGTTAGTTTTACCCAAATCCCAATAAAGACGCATATTCAACAAGAGAGGAGTGAAGCCAAGGTCATCAGTGTATGAGCGGAATTTAACATGTATAATGGCGGCATATGTGAAAACGAACTAACAATATGAACTTTCATTGGTCCACAAAGCCATATCGTCATATCGCCCCCAGTCTTCAAAAGCAACTCAGAGAGCACACACGCTCAAACAGTGTAGTGGGCAGTTTTGCCATAAAAAATGTAAATTTGTTCAAAAATGTAATCATAACAGTAAAGTAAAGTCAGTGGACCACAATGTAGAGAAAAAAGTAAATTCAGTGCACTTAAATAAAACAGTGAAAGTTCGGCCGAACACCTGCCAGCCAACATGGGAGTCTGCCGAGGATAGTCAACGCCGCATCATTTCAGGAAAGCCTTTTAGAATTCTTTTCTAACTTTAAAACAGAAAAATGAGCTCTAATCAGAAAGAAAAATAATCAATGTATTCAGTATTATAGTATAATTGGTTTGAGTGAGAGAGTGAAAGTGAGAGTTGGACAACTTTAAAGAAACTATATCTGAGGCGTTGGTTTGTGGTGAATTGTAGAGTAATTATTCACGTTAAAGAAATAAATAACACTTTTGCAAGTTAACTACAGTAAAGAAGTTGTTAAAAGAATTATTTTAAAGAAAACAAGAGTATATACATATAGAATTAAAAGCATGGTGAAAGGCGGAAGTAACGTAGCCGCCATTTTGGAATTTGATAGTTGTTTGATGACTCCTATTGTTTATAGCAATTAGATACTGATATAAATAAAATTAATCTGTTTGCCACATGTTGTTTGGATGTTATTTCGAAACACTTACTGCCTCTGATTTTTCGCTTAACGCAACCTTGGACCCGAAAAGCCTAATGTACATTGATAAACTGAGCACATGGTCACACCGGATGTCTGGTGTGCAGTATTTAAGTACAATAGAATACAAATACATAATTATCAAAGATACATTTATTATTATTATTATTATAAATAAGCGTAATGTCTCTCAATTAAATATGTCGACGATTGAAGTCCATCAGAAGATATCAGTCATATCTTCAAGACGGAATATAACATTCAAAAATTTGGTAAATAATCCAGAGGTAAAAGGGAATGAAATGGTATTAAATACGAGTGACTATGTTATGTTAGAGGAGGTACAATACCTGTTAGTTAAAAAGGAACGAACTATGACGGGAGACCGGTACTTAAATGAAGGTTTCATAGCAGCAAAGTGGGAGAGCCGGATGATAAGGAGATTATCAAGGAGAGAATTAATTCCGAACACCCCAGTAATCCGAGGAAGAGGAGTAACTGAGTTAATGGACCATGGTTAGACCAAATAATAATCAACCAGAAAAAAGGGGACTGATTTTCGGATACCGACCAAGCAACCTATTGGAAAGAAGGAACCAAATAAAATATAAACAAAACCCCAAAATTCAAAAACTATGTAAGGACAACTTACTTAATTTATTTAGAAACAATATGATTTAAGATAAAAAGACAAAACACCAAGAAAATGTAAGAACAGATTATTACATAAATTATTTATAAATAACTGATTTAAAACGAAATAATAGAAAAAAATAATATTTTTAGGGGAACAAAAAGAAGAATAAATAAATAAATAAAAACAATTAATGGTAATGTGCTCAGATAAGAAGGTAAAATAAGAAGAATAACGAATAATTTAATGACTACAATGAAGCTAAAGAATGATAATAATTAATACAACTACGATTTAGAATTTCTTGGAGTTGAAAATGATATAGGAAGAAATGATAAGGAGAACATCTGTCACAAGAAGGAAAGTCAAAACGATTTTAAAATAATGCCTATCAATAATGTTATCTGCAATTAGTTACTGGAAAATAAGAAGGAATCAAGAAGAAAAAGAAATATATAATTAAATGCAAACAGCAACAGCGTAGAGAATCCCAAAAGTGTTTAGTATTAGTCGCCAATCAACTACTTGTAAGTTTTTTAATATAATGAATTGACTGTAGAAATGTTCCAGCAATCATTTTCCTGAGCAGACGGTACGTCCCTCTGGTCTCAGAAGGTGTAAGGATGGACTGCGGAATAATGGACCCAAAAGTGGCCACCCTAACTGAACCACCGCACAGGATAGGGAAAAAATGTTAGGGAAATTGAATATTTAAGGGATAATAAAATAGCTGAGAAGATTGATATCAGATTCCAGAAGTATGAAGGAAGGAAACAGAAGGAAGATAGCAGACAGAAGCTCAATTGAGAAAGCAAATTTATAAAAGTAAATAGAAATGAGAGTGTTAAAACAAGTTTTTATTGATTAGTGTGACCAGTCCTTATCAAGTAATGTTTGAAAAACCACCACCCAGAGAAATCACATGATTAATCAATTTTCCTCCAGGAGAGAGAATTTCAATTTCAATAAAATCGAAATGCACAACAGGTTGCTGCATAAAGCTGAACTTCAATATAAAAAGGAAACTGGAAAGAAGAAAAGAATAAACCCATACAAAGTAGGGAATAAGGTGTTAATAAAAAATAGACAATTATCCAATTCTATAGAGGGTATTGCAAGAAAATTACTTTTACTTTATACCGGGCCATACCTAGTAACCCAGGTGAAAGGAAATAATACATATGAGATTAAATCAGTTAACAATAACAAAATAAAAGGGGTGTATAACCAAGCAGAAATTAAGAAATATTATGAAGATTAATAAAGGAAGGAGAAGATTGAAGAATTCAACGATTATTTTTAAAAGTAAATAAAAAATAAATCATTCTTGTGGGGGAGCTTTATGTAATGTTACATAACCCCTGCCCAAATATGATAACATAATCACCAGAGTTAAAACCAGTAATCACCCATTTTTAAAAGTCAGAAATGGGGATTAGGTATCAACCTATGAGAACCTTTGTACTATAAAAACACTGTAAACAATAATCCTAAAAGTGCAGTGTACAAAGTGGAACATAGTGTAATCGGTGAAAGTGTCAAACATATAAAAAGAGCATCTCACAAGTTTGTGCTGGAGATGAAAAAAAATCAGTATTGTAGCAATAGACTATGTTACTATTGACAAGCTTTGTATTTTTTGTATTTGTTGTAATTTTATATTGTGTAGGCCACAAAGGTCTTATAACCAGGAGTTATATTTTTGTTTAATATAATTATTTTGTTTAGATGTAAGATAATCCAGGGTTATATATTAAATAATAATAATAATATACGAAATAATACTATGTTAGCAAGATGGAATGTAAAAAATAGTGTAAAGTAAGGATACCTTAAATGAATTATAAATCATAAACAAATCAAAATAAAAGGAATTAAAATATAAAATACCAATAGACAAGTTTAAGTAAGGATATAAAGAAAAACTGTAAATAAATTAAATTTGATTTTTGGTAAAATTTGTAAAGGATTATTTTTTCTAAAAAGAAGAAATGAAATTATAATAATTATTATTAGCCTACATACTAAAAGGTATCTAGATTAGCCAATAAAAACACCATAAAAATTCTTGGTTAGTAGGAGTAACTAACTAACAAGAAATGAATTAATTGTTCAGATATATTGGAAGTGAGCAGTTGAAAAGTGTAATGTCTTGTAGAAATTAAAAAATGTATAAATACTATTCAGAAATAATCAGTGCAAAATTAATAAACTTGATGAGTGATATCCACTACCTCCTAGACATCCTTGGAGTAGAATAATTCACGCCCAAAAATTGTAAAATCAGTTATCAATTTTCAAGCCTAGCCTACCGAAATTCAACATTGTTGGTGAGATCGTTTCCTATTAAAATTTAACTAAATTACACCTCAACTATAAACTTAGAACACTATAAACAGCACAATCTCTTTAAATACTTCTGGAAAAGAGGTGAACATAAACTTTATTTTTTGTTGTTAACCAAAAAACAGCAAAACGTGGTCTTGTTAATAACTTTCCGGCAGCCATGATGTTTTAGTGTTCGTTTTTCGTCAGTGAAGAAAAGTAGCGTGCACTCTAGCGGTCAAAAAATCAACTAAATGATACCAATTATACTAATTTTAAAATAATTTATGTAAAGCTTGATACCGACCAATATACATTTCTGACTTCCTCAAAGTTCAAAGAACCTTCAGTAACCCTGGGAAATTAATTACATAATTCTTTCTCATTATTAAAACTGAAAAAAAAAAAAAAAATTTGTTATGTGCTATATGTTTGTAAAAATAAGATCGAATAACTCTGTGATTTATGAAGTAATCGATTATTAATTCATGTTTTGGGAGACCATAAACGTTAAATAAATTCAAGGAATGCCATGTGTTTAAATAAATAAAATGTGTATTATTTCCAGTAGATGGTAGTTGGTTACAGATAATAAGAAGATAGAGAAGAGAAAGGAAATCAGTCCGGACATCTAGAAATTAATACGTACCATTTGGAGTCATTTAACCTCAAATGGGTTCGTAAAAGTAGAAATCAGCTGATGCCACGAGCGGAAAAATTTGAAATAATCAATCGTATACTAAGAGAGTAATTCTCTTTGACTTTCTTTACTCTCTCTCCTAACTACTGTCAAAAAATGGTATTGGTTTAATATAATCAAAATTTAAGAAAATCACAAAATATCTTTGCATAATCACACACAATTGATTTTGAAGGCATATAACACAAAGATAACAAATTCTGTAACTCTTAATTAAGCTAGATTTTTATTAAGTAATCAATAGACGTACTTAAAGCTTAGACGAGAGACGTTACAAGATGGCGCCCAATGTGGGGCTTAATTAGGAAAGCTTATCAAAGAGTATAATAAGAAGTAAGACACACACACACACACACACACACACACACACACACACACACACACACACACACACACACACACACACACACACACACACACAAGAAAAGACGATACTCGAGAGACGTTACAAGATGGCGCTCAACTTAAAGGGCTTTAATTAGGAAGGAACTTTGGGATATACGCAAGTTAATATAATGAAAAAACTAATTTTTGTCGGCAACCATGAGAAGACAAGAAATGCATAATACCAGAGGCAGATCAAAGAAGAGGGCAGAAGACACGGAGAAGGAAGAAGGTGGACAGGAACGAGAAATAGAAGTAGTCGCGGACAGTGAAGTGGAACAACAGACAGGCGATAAAGAAGAAACTGAAGCAATTATGGACACGGAAAAGGAAATAGTTGAAGAGGATGCCCAAGGGGACCAACCAGATAAAGCGGTAGCCAGAGAAGAACCAAATTGGCAGGAAATAATGAAATTTATGGCAGAACAATTTAGTAAACAGGAGGAAAAATTTGATAAAATAAATGAAAATTTTAAGGAAAATAAGGAGAACTCAAGGAAACAAAATGAAACCTTGAGCGAAAAATTTAATAAAATAGATGAAAACTTTAGGAAACAGGAGGAGAACTCAAGGAAGCAAAATGAAACCTTGAGGGACAGTTTAAAACAAATTGAGAAAATAAACGAAGAAAGTTTAAAGCAGATTGAGGGTAAGATGGAAAAGTTCAATAAGGAGTAAAGGGAAACTTTCGGGGGGGGGGAAGATTGAAAATGTTAATACACTTAGACAAAGAGTAGTTGGATACAGGGAGGAGAAAAATAATCAAATGGACAGTGGTTTCAAGAATTTGGATGAAACACTAGACAGCACTTCCGAAGGTATTAAAGTAAGTCAGGAAACAGAAGAGAGCAGGAAGGAAATAAAAATTAGACAATACCAAGGTGTAATATTATCTGAGAATAAAAGTAACAACAGCAAAGTGGATAAGCAATACCTGGAAAAGAAAACCAAGAAAATAAGAAAAATATGTACAAAGAAAATAATAAATACAAGAGAAGAATTGGAGATGATTACAGGTGGATTAATTAATGTATTTAACCTTCCAATTAATGAACAAAGGGAGTTAATTAAGTTTAGATCTCAATTAAATATGTCGACGATTGAAGTGCATCAGAAGATATCAGTCATATCTTCAAGACGGAATATAACATTCAAAAATTTGGTAAATAATCCAGAGGTAAAAGGGAATGAAATGGTATTAAATATGAGTGACTATGTTATGTTAGAGGAGGTACAATACCTGTTAGTTAAAAAGGAACGAACTATGACGGGAGACCGGTACTTAAATGAAGGTTTCATAGCAGCAAAGTGGGAGAGCCGGATGAAAAGGAGATTATCAAGGAGAGAATTAATTCCGAACACCCCAGTAATCCGAGGAAGAGGAGTAACTGAGTTAATGGACCATGGTTAGACCAAATAATAATCAACCAGAAAAAAGGGGACTGATTTTCGGATACCGACCAAGCAACCTATTGGAAAGAAGGAACCAAATAAAATATAAACAAAACCCCAAAATTCAAAAACTATGTAAGGACAACTTACTTAATTTATTTAGAAACAATATGATTTAAGATAAAAAGACAAAACACCAAGAAAATGTAAGAACAGATTATTACATAAATTATTTATAAATAACTGATTTAAAACGAAATAATAGAAAAAAATAATATTTTTAGGGGAACAAAAAGAAGAATAAATAAATAAATAAAAACAATTAATGGTAATGTGCTCAGATAAGAAGGTAAAATAAGAAGAATAACGAATAATTTAATGACTACAATGAAGCTAAAGAATGATAATAATTAATACAACTACGATTTAGAATTTCTTGGAGTTGAAAATGATATAGGAAGAAATGATAAGGAGAACATCTGTCACAAGAAGGAAAGTCAAAACAATTTTAAAATAATGCCTATCAATAATGTTATCTGCAATTAGTTACTGGAAAATAAGAAGGAATCAAGAAGAAAAAGAAATATATAATTAAATGCAAACAGCAACAGCGTAGAGAATCCCAAAAGTGTTTAGTATTAGTCGCCAATCAACTACTTGTAAGTTTTTTAATATAATGAATTGACTGTAGAAATGTTCCAGCAATCATTTTCCTGAGCAGACGGTACGTCCCTCTGGTCTCAGAAGGTGTAAGGATGGACTGTGGAATAATGGACCCAAAAGTGGCCACCCTAACTGAACCACCGCACAGGATAGGGAAAAAATGTTAGGGAAATTGAATATTTAAGGGATAATAAAATAGCTGAGAAGATTGATATCAGATTCCAGAAGTATGAAGGAAGGAAACAGAAGGAAGATAGCAGACAGAAGCTCAATTGAGAAAGCAAATTTATAAAAGTAAATAGAAATGAGAGTGTTAAAACAAGTTTTTATTGATTAGTGTGACCAGTCCTTATCAAGTAATGTTTGAAAAACCACCACCCAGAGAAATCACATCATTAATCAATTTTCCTCCAGGAGAGAGAATTTCAATTTCAATAAAATCGAAATGCACAACAGGTTGCTGCATAAAGCTGAACTTCAATATAAAAAGGAAACTGGAAAGAAGAAAAGAATAAACCTATACAAAGTAGGGGATAAGGTGTTAATAGAAAATAGACAATTACCCAATTCTATAGAGGGTATTGCAAGAAAATTACTTTTACTTTATACCGGGCCATACCTAGTAACCCAGGTGAAAGGAAATAATACATATGAGACTAAATCAGTTAACAATAACAAAATAAAAGGGGTGTATAACCAAGCAGAAATAAAGAAATATTATGAAGATTAATAAAGGAAGGAGAAGATTGAAGAATTCAACGATTATTTTTAAAAGTAAATAAAAAATAAATCTGTTCTAGTGGGGGAGCTTTATGTAATGTTACATAACCCCTGCCCAAATATGATAACATAATCACCAGAGTTAAAACCAGTAATCACCCATTTTTAAAAGTCAGAAATGGGGATTAGGTATCAACCTATGAGAACCTTTGTACTATAAAAACACTGTAAACAATAATCCTAAAAGTGCAGTGTACAAAGTGGAACATAGTGTAATCGGTGAAAGTGTCAAACATATAAAAAGAGCATCTCACAAGTTTGTGCTGGAGATGAAAAAAAATCAGTATTGTAGCAATAGACTATGTTACTATTGACAAGCTTTGTATTTTTTGTATTTGTTGTAATTTTATATTGTGTAGGCCACAAAGGTCTTATAACCAGGAGTTATATTTTTGTTTAATATAATTATTTTGTTTAGATGTAAGATAATCCAGGGTTATATATAAAATAATAATAATAATATACGATATAATACTATGTTAGCAAGATGGAATGTAAAAAATAGTGTAAAGTAAGGATACCTTAAATGAATTATAAATCATAAACAAATCAAAATAAAAGGAATTAAAATATAAAATACCAATAGACAAGTTTAAGTAAGGATATAAAGAAAAACCGTAAATAAATAAAATTTGATTTTTGGTAAAATTTGTAAAGGATTATTTTTTTCTCAAAAGAAGAAATGAAATTATAATAATTATTATTAGCCTACATACTAAAAGGTATCTAGATTAGCCAATAAAAACACCATAAAAATTCTTGGTTAGTAGGAGTAACTAACTAACAAGAAATGAATTAATTGTTCAGATATATTGGAAGTGAGCAGTTGAAAAGTGTAATGTCTTGTAGAAATTAAAAAATGTATAAATACTATTCAGAAATAATCAGTGCAAAATTAATAAACTTGATGAGTGATATCCACTACCTCCTAGACATCCTTGGAGTAGAATAATTCACGCCCGAAAATTGATGGAAATTGTAAAATCAGTTATCAATTTTCAAGCCTAGCCTACCGAAATTCAACATTGTTGGTGAGATCGTTTCCTATTAAAATTTAACTTAATTACACCTCAACTATAAACTTAGAACACTATAAACAGCACAATCTCTTTAAATACTTCTGGAAAAGAGGTGAACATAAACTTTATTTTTTGTTAACCAAAAAACAGCAAAACGTGGTCTTGTTAATAACTTTCCGGCAGCCATGATGTTTTAGTGTTCGTTTTTCGTCAGTGAAGAAAAGTAGCGTGCACTCTAGCGGTCAAAAAATCAACTAAATGATACCAATTATACTAATTTTAAAATAATTTATGTAAAGCTTGATACCGACCCATATACATTTCTGACTTCCTCAAAGTTCAAAGAACCTTCAGTAACCCTGGGAAATTAATTACATAATTCTTTCTCGTTATTAAAACTGAAAACAAATAAAAATATTTGTTATGTGCTATATGTTTGTAAAAATAAGATCGAATAACTCTGTGATTTATGAAGTAATTGATTATTAATTCATGTTTTGGGAGACCATAAACGTTAAATAAATTCAAGGAATGCCTTGTGTTTAAATAAATAAAATGTGTATTATTTCCAGTAGATGGTAGTTGGTTACAGATAATAAGAAGATAGAGACGAGAAAGGAAATCAGTCCGGACATCTAGAAATTAATACGTACCATTTGGAGTCATTTAACCTCAAATGGGTTCGTAAAAGTAGAAATCAGCTGATGCCACGAGCGGAAAAATTTGAAATAATCAATCGTATACTAAGAGAGTAATTCTCTTTGACTTTCTTTACTCTCTCTCCTAACTACTGTCAAAAAATGGTATTGGTTTAATATAATCAAAATTTAAGAAAATCACAAAATATCTTTGCATAATCACACACAATTGATTTTGAAGGCATATAACACAAAGATAACAAATTCTGTAACTCTTAATTAAGCTAGATTTTTATTAAGTAATCAATAGACGTACTTAAAGATTAGACGAGAGACGTTACAAGATGGCGCCCAATGTGGGGCTTAATTAGGAAAGCTTATCAAAGAGTATAATACGAAGTAACACACACACACACACACACACGTAAGAAAAGACGATACTCGAGAGACGTTACAAGATGGTGCTCAACTTAAAGGGCTTTAATTAGGAAGGAAATTTTGGGACATACGCAAGTTAATATAATGAAAAAACTAATTTTTGTCGGCAACCATGAGAAGACAAGAAATGCATAATACCAGAGGCAGATCAAAGAAGAGGGCAGAAGACACGGAGAAGGAAGAAGGTGGACAGGAACGAGAAATAGAAGTAGTCGCGGACAGTGTAGTGGAACAACAGACAGGCGATAAAGAAGACACTGAAGCAATTATGGACACGGAAAAGGAAATAGTTGAAGAGGATGCCCAAGGGGACCAACCAGATAAAGCGGTAGCCAGAGAAGAACCAAATTGGCAGGAAATAATGAAATTTATGGCAGAACAATTTAGTAAACAGGAGGAAAAATTTGATAAAATAAATGAAAATTTTAAGGAAAATAAGGAGAACTCAAGGAAACAAAATGAAACCTTGAGCGAAAAATTTAATAAAATAGATGAAAACTTTAGGAAACAGGAGGTGAACTCAAGGAAGCAAAATGAAACCTTGAGGGACAGTTTAAAACAAATTGAGAAAATAAACGAAGAAAGTTTAAAGCAGATTGAGGGTAAGATGGAGAAGTTCAATAAGGAATAAAGGGAAACTTTCGGGGGGGGGGAAGATTGAAAATGTTAATACACTTAGACAAAGAGTAGTTGGATACAAGGAGGAGACAAATAATCAAATGGACAGTGGTTTCAAGAATTTGGATGAAACACTAGACAGCACTTCCGAAGGTATTAAAGTAAGTCAGGAAACAGAAGAGAGCAGGAAGGAAATAAAAATTAGACAATACCAAGGTGTAATATTATCTGAGAATAAAAGTAACAACAGCAAAGTGGATAAGCAATACCTGGAAAAGAAAACCAAGAAAATAAGAAAAATATGTACAAAGAAAATAATAAATACAAGAGAAGAATTGGAGATGATTACAGGTGGATTAATTAATGTATTTAACCTTCCAATTAATGAACAAAGGGAGTTAATTAAGTTTAGATCTCAATTAAATATGTTGACGATTGAAGTGCATCAGAAGATATCAGTCATATCTTCAAGACGGAATATAACATTCAAAAATTTGGTAAATAATCCTGAGGTAAAAGGGAATGAAATGGTATTAAATATGAGTGACTATGTTATGTTAGAGGAGGTACAATACCTGTTAGTTAAAAAGGAACGAACTATGACGGGAGACCGGTACTTAAATGAAGGTTTCATAGCAGCAAAGTGGGAGAGCCGGATGATAAGGAGATTATCAAGGAGAGAATTAATTCCGAACACCCCAGTAATCCGAGGAAGAGGAGTACTGAGTTAATGGACCATGGTTAGACCAAATAATAATCAACCAGAAAAAAGGGGACTGATTTTCGGATACCGACCAAGCAACCTATTGGAAAGAAGGAACCAAATAAAATATAAACAAAACCCCAAAATTCAAAAACTATGTAAGGACAACTTACTTAATTTATTTAGAAACAATATGATTTAAGATAAAAAGACAAAACACCAAGAAAATGTAAGAACAGATTATTACATAAATTATTTATAAATAACTGATTTAAAACGAAATAATAGAAAAAAATAATATTTTTAGGGGAACAAAAAGAAGAATAAATAAATAAATAAAAACAATTAATGGTAATGTGCTCATATAAGAAGGTAAAATAAGAAGAATAACGAATAATTTAATGACTACAATGAAGCTAAAGAATGATAATAATTAATACAACTACGATTTAGAATTTCTTGGAGTTGAAAATGATATAGGAAGAAATGATAAGGAGAACATCTGTCACAAGAAGGAAAGTCAAAACGATTTTAAAATAATGCCTATCAATAATGTTATCTGCAATTAGTTACTGGAAAATAAGAAGGAATCAAGAAGAAAAAGAAATATATAATTAAATGCAAACAGCAACAGCGTAGAGAATCCCAAAAGTGTTTAGTATTAGTCGCCAATCAACTACTTGTAAGTTTTTTAATATAATGAATTGACTGTAGAAATGTTCCAGCAATCATTTTCCTGAGCAGACGGTACGTCCCTCTGGTCTCAGAAGGTGTAAGGATGGACTGCGGAATAATGGACCCAAAAGTGGCCACCCTAACTGAACCACCGCACAGGATAGGGAAAAAATGTTAGGGAAATTGAATATTTAAGGGATAATAAAATAGCTGAGAAGATTGATATCAGATTCCAGAAGTATGAAGGAAGGAAACAGAAGGAAGATAGCAGACAGAAGCTCAATTGAGAAAGCAAATTTATAAAAGTAAATAGAAATGAGAGTGTTAAAACAAGTTTTTATTGATTAGTGTGACCAGTCCTTATCAAGTAATGTTTGAAAAACCACCACCCAGAGAAATCACATCATTAATCAATTTTCCTCCAGGAGAGAGAATTTCAATTTCAATAAAATCGAAATGCACAACAGGTTGCTGCATAAAGCTGAACTTCAATATAAAAAGGAAACTGGAAAGAAGAAAAGAATAAACCCATACAAAGTAGGGGATAAGGTGTTAATAGAAAATAGACAATTACCCAATTCTATAGAGGGTATTGCAAGAAAATTACTTTTACTTTATACCGGGCCATACCTAGTAACCCAGGTGAAAGGAAATAATACATATGAGATTAAATCAGTTAACAATAACAAAATAAAAGGGGTGTATAACCAAGCAGAAATAAAGAAATATTATGAAGATTAATAAAGGAAGGAGAAGATTGAAGAATTCAACGATTATTTTTAAAGGTAAATAAAAAATAAATCTGTTCTAGTGGGGGAGCTTTATGTAACGTTACATAACCCCTGCCCAAATATGATAACATAATCACCAGAGTTAAAACCAGTAATCACCCATTTTTAAAAGTCAGAAATGGGGATTAGGTATCAACCTATGAGAACCTTTGTACTATAAAAACACTGTAAACAATAATCCTAAAAGTGCAGTGTACAAAGTGGAACATAGTGTAATCGGTGAAAGTGTCAAACATATAAAAAGAGCATCTCACAAGTTTGTGCTGGAGATGAAAAAAATCAGTATTGTAGCAATAGACTATGTTACTATTGACAAGCTTTGTATTTTTTGTATTTGTTGTAATTTTATATTGTGTAGGCCACAAAGGTCTTATAACCAGGAGTTATTTTTTGTTTAATATAATTATTTTGTTTAGATGTAAGATAATCCAGGGTTATATATAAAATAATAATATACGAAATAATACTATGTTAGCAAGATGGAATGTAAAAAATAGTGTAAAGTAAGGATACCTTAAATGAATTATAAATCATAAACAAATCAAAATAAAAGGAATTAAAATATAAAATACCAATAGACAAGTTTAAGTAAGGATATAAAGAAAAACCGTAAATAAATTAAATTTGATTTTTGGTAAAATTTGTAAAGGATTATTTTTTTCTCAAAAGAAGAAATGAAATTATAATAATTATTATTAGCCTACATACTAAAAGGTATCTAGATTAGCCAATAAAAACACCATAAAAATTCTTGGTTAGTAGGAGTAACTAACTAACAAGAAATGAATTAATTGTTCAGATATATTGGAAGTGAGCAGTTGAAAAGTGTAATGTCTTGTAGAAATTAAAAAATGTATAAATACTATTCAGAAATAATCAGTGCAAAATTAATAAACTTGATGAGTGATATCCACTACCTCCTAGACATCCTTGGAGTAGAATAATTCACGCCCGAAAATTGATGGAAATTGTAAAATCAGTTATCAATTTTCAAGCCTAGCCTACCGAAATTCAACATTGTTGGTGAGATCGTTTCCTATTAAAATTTAACTTAATTACACCTCAACTATAAACTTAGAACACTATAAACAGCACAATCTCTTTAAATACTTCTGGAAAAGAGGTGAACATAAACTTTATTTTTTGTTAACCAAAAAACAGCAAAACGTGGTCTTGTTAATAACTTTCCGGCAGCCATGATGTTTTAGTGTTCGTTTTTCGTCAGTGAAGAAAAGTAGCGTGCACTCTAGCGGTCAAAAAATCAACTAAATGATACCAATTATACTAATTTTAAAATAATTTATGTAAAGCTTGATACCGACCCATATACATTTCTGACTTCCTCAAAGTTCAAAGAACCTTCAGTAACCCTGGGAAATTAATTACATAATTCTTTCTCGTTATTAAAACTGAAAACAAATAAAAATATTTGTTATGTGCTATATGTTTGTAAAAATAAGATCGAATAACTCTGTGATTTATGAAGTAATTGATTATTAATTCATGTTTTGGGAGACCATAAACGTTAAATAAATTCAAGGAATGCCTTGTGTTTAAATAAATAAAATGTGTATTATTTCCAGTAGATGGTAGTTGGTTACAGATAATAAGAAGATAGAGACGAGAAAGGAAATCAGTCCGGACATCTAGAAATTAATACGTACCATTTGGAGTCATTTAACCTCAAATGGGTTCGTAAAAGTAGAAATCAGCTGATGCCACGAGCGGAAAAATTTGAAATAATCAATCGTATACTAAGAGAGTAATTCTCTTTGACTTTCTTTACTCTCTCTCCTAACTACTGTCAAAAAATGGTATTGGTTTAATATAATCAAAATTTAAGAAAATCACAAAATATCTTTGCATAATCACACACAATTGATTTTGAAGGGATATAACACAAAGATAACAAATTCTGTAACTCTTAATTAAGCTAGATTTTTATTAAGTAATCAATACACGTACTTAAAGCTTAGACGAGAGACGTTACAAGATGGCGCCCAATGTGGGGCTTAATTAGGAAAGCTTATCAAAGAGTATAATACGAAGTAACACACACACACACACACACACACACACACACACACACACACACACACACACACACACACACGCGCGTAAGAAAAGACGATACTCGAGAGACGTTACAAGATGGTGCTCAACTTAAAGGGCTTTAATTAGGAAGGAAATTTTGGGATATACGCAAGTTAATATAATGAAAAAACTAATTTTTGTCGGCAACCATGAGAAGACAAGAAATGCATAATACCAGAGGCAGATCAAAGAAGAGGGCAGAAGACACGGAGAAGGAAGAAGGTGGACAGGAACGAGAAATAGAAGTAGTCACGGACAGTGTAGTGGAACAACAGACAGGCGATAAAGAAGACACTGAAGCAATTATGGACACGGAAAAGGAAATAGTTGAAGAGGATGCCCAAGGGGACCAACCAGATAAAGCGGTAGCCAGAGAAGAACCAAATTGGCAGGAAATAATGAAATTTATGGCAGAACAATTTAGTAAACAGGAGGAAAAATTTGATAAAATAAATGAAAATTTTAAGGAAAATAAGGAGAACTCAAGGAAACAAAATGAAACCTTGAGCGAAAAATTTAATAAAATAGATGAAAACTTTAGGAAACAGGAGGAGAACTCAAGGAAGCAAAATGAAACCTTGAGGGACAGTTTAAAACAAATTGAGAAAATAAACGAAGAAAGTTTAAAGCAGATTGAGGGTAAGATGGAGAAGTTCAATAAGGAATAAAGGGAAACTTTCGGGGGGGGAAGATTGAAAATGTTAATACACTTAGACAAAGAGTAGTTGGATACAAGGAGGAGACAAATAATCAAATGGACAGTGGTTTCAAGAATTTGGATGAAACACTAGACAGCACTTCCGAAGGTATTAAAGTAAGTCAGGAAACAGAAGAGAGCAGGAAGGAAATAGAAATTAGACAATACCAAGGTGTAATATTATCTGAGAATAAAAGTAACAACAGCAAAGTGGATAAGCAATACCTGGAAAAGAAAACCAAGAAAATAAGAAAAATATGTACAAAGAAAATAATAAATACAAGAGAAGAATTGGAGATGATTACAGGTGGATTAATTAATGTATTTAACCTTCCAATTAATGAACAAAAGGAGTTAATTAAGTTTAGATCTCAATTAAATATGTTGACGATTGAAGTGCATCAGAAGATATCAGTCATATCTTCAAGACGGAATATAACATTCAAAAATTTGGTAAATAATCCAGAGGTAAAAGGGAATGAAATGGTATTAAATATGAGTGACTATGTTATGTTAGAGGAGGTACAATACCTGTTAGTTAAAAAGGAACGAACTATGACGGGAGACCGGTACTTAAATGAAGGTTTCATAGCAGCAAAGTGGGAAAGCCGGATGATAAGGAGATTATCAAGGAGAGAATTAATTCCGAACACCCCAGTAATCCGAGGAAGAGGAGTAACTGAGTTAATGGACCATGGTTAGACCAAATAATAATCAACCAGAAAAAAGGGGACTGATTTTCGGATACCGACCAAGCAACCTATTGGAAAGAAGGAACCAAATAAAATATAAACAAAACCCCAAAATTCAAAAACTATGTAAGGACAACTTACTTAATTTATTTAGAAACAATATGATTTAAGATAAAAAGACAAAACACCAAGAAAATGTAAGAACAGATTATTACATAAATTATTTATAAATAACTGATTTAAAACGAAATAATAGAAAAAAATAATATTTTTAGGGGAACAAAAAGAAGAATAAATAAATAAATAAAAACAATTAATGGTAATGTGCTCAGATAAGAAGGTAAAATAAGAAGAATAACGAATAATTTAATGACTACAATGAAGCTAAAGAATGATAATAATTAATACAACTACGATTTAGAATTTCTTGGAGTTGAAAATGATATAGGAAGAAGTGATAAGGAGAACATCTGTCACAAGAAGGAAAGTCAAAACGATTTTAAAATAATGCCTATCAATAATGTTATCTGCAATTAGTTACTGGAAAATAAGAAGGAATCAAGAAGAAAAAGAAATATATAATTAAATGCAAACAGCAACAGCGTAGAGAATCCCAAAAGTGTTTAGTATTAGTCGCCAATCAACTACTTGTAAGTTTTTTAATATAATGAATTGACTGTAGAAATGTTCCAGCAATCATTTTCCTGAGCAGACGGTACGTCCCTCTGGTCTCAGAAGGTGTAAGGATGGACTGCGGAATAATGGACCCAAAAGTGGCCACCCTAACTGAACCACCGCACAGGATAGGGAAAAAATGTTAGGGAAATTGAATATTTACGGGATAATAAAATAGCTGAGAAGATTGATATCAGATTCCAGAAGTATGAAGGAAGGAAACAGAAGGAAGATAGCAGACAGAAGCTCAATTGAGAAAGCAAATTTATAAAAGTAAATAGAAATGAGAGTGTTAAAACAAGTTTTTATTGATTAGTGTGACCAGTCCTTATCAAGTAATGTTTGAAAAACCACCACCCAGAGAAATCACATCATTAATCAATTTTCCTCCAGGAGAGAGAATTTCAATTTCAATAAAATCGAAATGCACAACAGGTTGCTGCATAAAGCTGAACTTCAATATAAAAAGGAAACTGGAAAGAAGAAAAGAATAAACCCATACAAAGTAGGGGATAAGGTGTTAATAGAAAATAGACAATTACCCAATTCTATAGAGGGTATTGCAAGAAAATTACTTTTACTTTATACCGGGCCATACCTAGTAACCCAGGTGAAAGGAAATAATACATATGAGATTAAATCAGTTAACAATAACAAAATAAAAGGGGTGTATAACCAAGCAGAAATAAAGAAATATTATGAAGATTAATAAAGGAAGGGGAAGATTGAAGAATTCAACGATTATTTTTAAAGGTAAATAAAAAATAAATCTGTTCTAGTGGGGGAGCTTTATGTAACGTTACATAACCCCTGCCCAAATATGATAACATAATCACCAGAGTTAAAACCAGTAATCACCCATTTTTAAAAGTCAGAAATGGGGATTAGGTATCAACCTATGAGAACCTTTGTACTATAAAAACACTGTAAACAATAATCCTAAAAGTGCAGTGTACAAAGTGGAACATAGTGTAATCGGTGAAAGTGTCAAACATATAAAAAGAGCATCTCACAAGTTTGTGCTGGAGATGAAAAAAAATCAGTATTGTAGCAATAGACTATGTTACTATTGACAAGCTTTGTATTTTTTGTATTTGTTGTAATTTTATATTGTGTAGGCCACAAAGGTCTTATAACCAGGAGTTATATTTTTGTTTAATATAATTATTTTGTTTAGATGTAAGATAATCCAGGGTTATATATAAAATAATAATAATAATATACGATATAATACTATGTTAGCAAGATGGAATGTAAAAAATAGTGTAAAGTAAGGATACCTTAAATGAATTATAAAACATAAACAAATCAAAATAAAAGGAATTAAAATATAAAATACCAATAGACAAGTTTAAGTAAGGATATAAAGAAAAACCGTAAATAAATAAAATTTGATTTTTGGTAAAATTTGTAAAGGATTATTTTTTTCTCAAAAGAAGAAATGAAATTATAATAATTATTAATAGCCTACATACTAAAAGGTATCTAGATTAGCCAATAAAAACACCATAAAAATTCTTGGCTAGTAGGAGTAACTAACTAACAAGAAATGAATTAATTGTTCAGATATATTGGAAGTGAGCAGTTGAAAAGTGTAATGTCTTGTAGAAATTAAAAAATGTATAAATACTATTCAGAAATAATCAGTGCAAAATTAATAAACTTGATGAGTGATATCCACTACCTCCTAGACATCCTTGGAGTAGAATAATTCACGCCCGAAAATTGATGGAAATTGTAAAATCAGTTATCAATTTTCAAGCCTAGCCTACCGAAATTCAACATTGTTGGTGAGATCGTTTCCTATTAAAATTTAACTTAATTACACCTCAACTATAAACTTAGAACACTATAAACAGCACAATCTCTTTAAATACTTCTGGAAAAGAGGTGAACATAAACTTTATTTTTTGTTAACCAAAAAACAGAAAAACGTGGTCTTGTTAATAACTTTCCGGCAGCCATGATGTTTTAGTGTTCGTTTTTCGTCAGTGAAGAAAAGTAGCGTGCACTCTAGCGGTCAAAAAATCAACTAAATGATACCAATTATACTAATTTTAAAATAATTTATGTAAAGCTTGATACCGATCCATATACATTTCTGACTTCCTCAAAGTTCAAAGAATCTTCAGTAACCCTGGGAAATTAATTACATAATTCTTTCTCGTTATTAAAACTGAAAACAAATAAAAATATTTGTTATGTGCTATATGTTTGTAAAAATAAGATCGAATAACTCTGTGATTTATGAAGTAATCGATTATTAATTCATGTTTTGGGAGACCATAAACGTTAAATAAATTCAAGGAATGCCTTGTGTTTAAATAAATAAAATGTGTATTATTTCCAGTAGATGGTAGTTGGTTACAGATAATAAGAAGATAGAGACGAGAAAGGAAATCAGTCCGGACATCTAGAAATTAATACGTACCATTTGGAGTCATTTAACCTCAAATGGGTTCGTAAAAGTAGAAATCAGCTGATGCCACGAGCGGAAAAATTTGAAATAATCAATCGCATACTAAGAGAGTAATTCTCTTTGACTTTCTTTACTCTCTCTCCTAACTACTGTCAAAAAATGGTATTGGTTTAATATAATCAAAATTTAAGAAAATCACAAAATATCTTTGCATAATCACACACAATTGATTTTGAAGGCATATAACACAAAGATAACAAATTCTGTAACTCTTAATTAAGCTAGATTTTTATTAAGTAATCAATAGACGTACTTAAAGCTTAGACGAGAGACGTTACAAGATGGCGCCCAATGTGGGGCTTAATTAGGAAAGCTTATCAAAGAGTATAATAAGAAGTAACACACACACACACACACGTAAGAAAAGACGATACTCGAGAGACGTTACAAGATGGCGCTCAACTTAAAGGGCTTTAATTAGGAAGGAACTTTGGGATATACGCAAGTTAATATAATGAAAAAACTAATTTTTGTTGGCAACCATGAGAAGACAAGAAATGCATAATACCAGAGGCAGATCAAAGAAGAGGGCAGAAGACACGGAGAAGGAAGAAGGTGGACAGGAACGAGAAATAGAAGTAGTCGCGGACAGTGAAGTGGAACAACAGATAGGCGATAAAGAAGAAACTGAAGCAATTATGGACACGGAAAAGGAAATAGTTGAAGAGGATGCCCAAGGGGACCAACCAGATAAAGCGGTAGCCAGAGAAGAACCAAATTGGCAGGAAATAATGAAATTTATGGCAGAACAATTTAGTAAACAGGAGGAAAAATTTGATAAAATAAATGAAAATTTTAAGGAAAATAAGGAGAACTCAAGGAAACAAAATGAAACCATGAGCGAAAAATTTAATAAAATAGATGAAAACTTTAGGAAACAGGAGGAGAACTCAAGGAAGCAAAATTAAACCTTGAGGGACAGTTTAAAACAAATTGAGAAAATAACGAAGAAAGTTTAAAGCAGATTGAGGGTAAGATGGAGAAGTTCAATAAAGAGTAAAGGGAAACTTTCGGAGGGGAAGATTGAAAATGTTAATACACTTAGACAAAGAGTAGTTGGATACAAGGAGGAGACAAATAATCAAATGGACAGTGGTTTCAAGAATTTGGATGAAACACTAGACAGCACTTCCGAAGGTATTAAAGTAAGTCAGGAAACAGAAGAGAGCAGGAAGGAAATAGAAATTAGAGAATACCAAGGTGTAATATTATCTGAGAATAAAAGTAACAACAGCAAAGTGGATAAGCAATACCTGGAAAAGAAAACCAAGAAAATAAGAAAAATATGTACAAAGAAAATAATAAATACAAGAGAAGAATTGGAGATGATTACAGGTGGATTAATTAATGTATTTAACCTTCCAATTAATGAACAAAGGGAGTTAATTAAGTTTAGATCCCAATTAAATATGTCGACGATTGAAGTGCATCAGAAGATATCAGTCATATCTTCAAGACGGAATATAACATTCAAAAATTTGGTAAATAATCCAGAGGTAAAAGGGAATGAAATGGTATTAAATATGAGTGACTATGTTATGTTAGAGGAGGTACAATACCTGTTAGTTAAAAAGGAACGAACTATGACGGGAGACCGGTACTTAAATGAAGGTTTCATAGCAGCAAAGTGGGAGAGCCGGATGATAAGGAGATTATCAAGGAGAGAATTAATTCCGAACACCCCAGTAATCCGAGAAAGAGGAGTAACTGAGTTAATGGACCATGGTTAGACCAAATAATAATCAACCAGAAAAAAGGGGACTGATTTTCGGATACCGACCAAGCAACCTATTGGAAAGAAGGAACCAAATAAAATATAAACAAAACCCCAAAATTCAAAAACTATGTAAGGACAACTTACTTAATTTATTTAGAAACAATATGATTTAAGATAAAAAGACAAAACACCAAGAAAATGTAAGAACAGATTATTACATAAATTATTTATAAATAACTGATTTAAAACGAAATAATAGAAAAAAATAATATTTTTAGGGGAACAAAAAGAAGAATAAATAAATAAATAAAAACAATTAATGGTAATGTGCTCAGATAAGAAGGTAAAATAAGAAGAATAACGAATACAACTACGATTTAGAATTTCTTGGAGTTAGAAATGATATAGGAAGAAATGATAAGGGGAACATCTGTCACAAGAAGGAAAGTCAAAACGATTTTAAAATAATGCCTATCAATAATGTTATCTGCAATTAGTTACTGGAAAATAAGAAGGAATCAAGAAGAAAAAGAAATATATAATTAAATGCAAACAGCAACAGCGTAGAGAATCCCAAAAGTGTTTAGTATTAGTCGCCAATCAACTACTTGTAAGTTTTTTAATATAATGAATTGACTGTAGAAATGTTCCAGCAATCATTTTCCTGAGCAGACGGTACGTCCCTCTGGTCTCAGAAGGTGTAAGGATGGACTGCGGAATAATGGACCCAAAAGTGGCCACCCTAACTGAACCACCGCACAGGATAGGGAAAAAATGTTAGGGAAATTGAATATTTAAGGGATAATAAAATAGCTGAGAAGATTGATATCAGATTCCAGAAGTATGAAGGAAGGAAACAGAAGGAAGATAGCAGACAGAAGCTCAATTGAGAAAGCAAATTTATAAAAGTAAATAGAAATGAGAGTGTTAAAACAAGTTTTTATTGATTAGTGTGACCAGTCCTTATCAAGTAATGTTTGAAAAACCACCACCCAGAGAAATCACATCATTAATCAATTTTCCTCCAGGAGAGAGAATTTCAATTTCAATAAAATCGAAATGCACAACAGGTTGCTGCATAAAGCTGAACTTCAATATAAAAAGGAAACTGGAAAGAAGAAAAGAATAAACCCATACAAAGTAGGGGATAAGGTGTTAATAGAAAATAGACAATTACCCAATTCTATAGAGGGTATTGCAAGAAAATTACTTTTACTTTATACCGGGCCATACCTAGTAACCCAGGTGAAAGGAAATAATACATATGAGATTAAATCAGTTAACAATAACAAAATAAAAGGGGTGTATAACCAAGCAGAAATAAAGAAATATTATGAAGATTAATAAAGGAAGGAGAAGATTGAAGAATTCAACGATTATTTTTAAAGGTAAATAAAAAATAAATCTGTTCTAGTGGGGGAGCTTTATGTAACGTTACATAACCCCTGCCCAAATATGATAACATAATCACCAGAGTTAAAACCAGTAATCACCCATTTTTAAAAGACAGAAATGGGGATTAGGTATCAACCTATGAGAACCTTTGTACTATAAAAACACTGTAAACAATAATCCTAAAAGTGCAGTGTACAAAGTGGAACATAGTGTAATCGGTGAAAGTGTCAAACATATAAAAAGAGCATCTCACAAGTTTGTGCTGGAGATGAAAAAAAATCAGTATTGTAGCAATAGACTATGTTACTATTGACAAGCTTTGTATTTTTTGTATTTGTTGTAATTTTATATTGTGTAGGCCACAAAGGTCTTATAACCAGGAGTTATATTTTTGTTTAATATAATTATTTTGTTTAGATGTAAGATAATCCAGGGTTATATATAAAATAATAATAATAATATACGATATAATACTATGTTAGCAAGATGGAATGTAAAAAATAGTGTAAAGTAAGGATACCTTAAATGAATTATAAATCATAAACAAATCAAAATAAAAGGAATTAAAATATAAAATACCAATAGACAAGTTTAAGTAAGGATATAAAGAAAAACCGTAAATAAATAAAATTTGATTTTTGGTAAAATTTGTAAAGGATTATTTTTTTCTCAAAAGAAGAAATGAAATTATAATAATTATTAATAGCCTACATACTAAAAGGTATCTAGATTAGCCAATAAAAACACCATAAAAATTCTTGGTTAGTAGGAGTAACTAACTAACAAGAAATGAATTAATTGTTCAGATATATTGGAAGTGAGCAGTTGAAAAGTGTAATGTCTTGTAGAAATTAAAAAATGTATAAATACTATTCAGAAATAATCAGTGCAAAATTAATAAACTTGATGAGTGATATCCACTACCTCCTAGACATCCTTGGAGTAGAATAATTCACGCCCGAAAATTGATGGAAATTGTAAAATCAGTTATCAATTTTCAAGCCTAGCCTACCGAAATTCAACATTGTTGGTGAGATCGTTTCCTATTAAAATTTAACTTAATTACACCTCAACTATAAACTTAGAACACTATAAACAGCACAATCTCTTTAAATACTTCTGGAAAAGAGGTGAACATAAACTTTATTTTTTGTTAACCAAAAAACAGAAAAACGTGGTCTTGTTAATAACTTTCCGGCAGCCATGATGTTTTAGTGTTCGTTTTTCGTCAGTGAAGAAAAGTAGCGTGCACTCTAGCGGTCAAAAAATCAACTAAATGATACCAATTATACTAATTTTAAAATAATTTATGTAAAGCTTGATACCGATCCATATACATTTCTGACTTCCTCAAAGTTCAAAGAACCTTCAGTAACCCTGGGAAATTAATTACATAATTCTTTCTCGTTATTAAAACTGAAAACAAATAAAAATATTTTTTATGTGCTATATGTTTGTAAAAATAAGATCGAATAACTCTGTGATTTATGAAGTAATCGATTATTAATTCATGTTTTGGGAGACCATAAACGTTAAATAAATTCAAGGAATGCCTTGTGTTTAAATAAATAAAATGTGTATTATTTCCAGTAGATGGTAGTTGGTTACAGATAATAAGAAGATAGAGACGAGAAAGGAAATCAGTCCGGACATCTAGAAATTAATACGTACCATTTGGAGTCATTTAACCTCAAATGGGTTCGTAAAAGTAGAAATCAGCTGATGCCACGAGCGGAAAAATTTGAAATAATCAATCGTATACTAAGAGAGTAATTCTCTTTGACTTTCTTTACTCTCTCTCCTAACTACTGTCAAAAAATGGTATTGGTTTAATATAATCAAAATTTAAGAAAATCACAAAATATCTTTGCATAATCACACACAATTGATTTTGAAGGCATATAACACAAAGATAACAAATTCTGTAACTCTTAATTAAGCTAGATTTTTATTAAGTAATCAATAGACGTACTTAAAGCTTAGACGAGAGACGTTACAAGATGGCGCCCAATGTGGGGCTTAATTAGGAAAGCTTATCAAAGAGTATAATACGAAGTAACACACACACACACACACACACACGTAAGAAAAGACGATACTCGAGAGACGTTACAAGATGGTGCTCAACTTAAAGGGCTTTAATTAGGAAGGAAATTTTGGGATATACGCAAGTTAATATAATGAAAAAACTAATTTTTGTCGGCAACCATGAGAAGACAAGAAATGCATAATACCAGAGGCAGATCAAAGAAGAGGGCAGAAGACACGGAGAAGGAAGAAGGTGGACAGGAACGAGAAATAGAAGTAGTCGCGGACAGTGAAGTGGAACAACAGACAGGCGATAAAGAAGAAACTGAAGCAATTATGGACACGGAAAAGGAAATAGTTGAAGAGGATGCCCAAGGGGACCAACCAGATAAAGCGGTAGCCAGAGAAGAACCAAATTGGCAGGAAATAATGAAATTTATGGCAGAACAATTTAGTAAACAGGAGGAAAAATTTTATAAAATAAATGAAAATTTTAAGGAAAATAAGGAGAACTCAAGGAAACAAAATGAAACCTTGAGCGAAAAATTTAATAAAATAGATGAAAACTTTAGGAAACAGGAGGAGAACTCAAGGAAGCAAAATGAAACCTTGAGGGACAGTTTAAAAAAAATTGAGAAAATAAACGAAGAAAGTTTAAAGCAGATTGAGGGTAAGATGGAGAAGTTCAATAAGGAGTAAAGGGAAACTTTCGGGGGGGAAGATTGAAAATGTTAATACACTTAGACAAAGAGTAGTTGGATACAAGGAGGAGACAAATAATCAAATGGACAGTGGTTTCAAGAATTTGGATGAAACACTAGACAGCACATCCGAAGGTATTAAAGTAAGTCAGGAAACAGAAGAGAGCAGGAAGGAAATAGAAATTAGAGAATACCAAGGTGTAATATTATCTGAGAATAAAAGTAACAACAGCAAAGTGGATAAGCAATACCTGGAAAAGAAAACCAAGAAAATAAGAAAAATATGTACAAAGAAAATAATAAATACAAGAGAAGAATTGGAGATGATTACAGGTGGATTAATTAATGTATTTAACCTTCCAATTAATGAACAAAGGGAGTTAATTAAGTTTAGATCTCAATTAAATATGTCGACGATTGAAGTGCATCAGAAGATATCAGTCATATCTTCAAGACGGAATATAACATTCAAAAATTTGGTAAATAATCCAGAGGTAAAAGGGAATGAAATGGTATTAAATATGAGTGACTATGTTATGTTAGAGGAGGTACAATACCTGTTAGTTAAAAAGGAACGAACTATGACGGGAGACCGGTACTTAAATGAAGGTTTCATAGCAGCAAAGTGGGAGAGCCGGATGATAAGGAGATTATCAAGGAGAGAATTAATTCCGAACACCCCAGTAATCCGAGGAAGAGGAGTAACTGAGTTAATGGACCATGGTTAGACCAAATAATAATCAACCAGAAAAAAGGGGACTGATTTTCGGATACCGACCAAGCAACCTATTGGAAAGAAGGAACCAAATACAATATAAACAAAACCCCAAAATTCAAAAACTATGTAAGGACAACTTACTTAATTTATTTAGAAACAATATGATTTAAGATAAAAAGACAAAACACCAAGAAAATGTAAGAACAGATTATTACATAAATTATTTATAAATAACTGATTTAAAACGAAATAATAGAAAAAAATAATATTTTTAGGGGAACAAAAAGAAGAATAAATAAATAAATAAAAACAATTAATGGTAATGTGCTCAGATAAGAAGGTAAAATAAGAAGAATAACGAATACAACTACGATTTAGAATTTCTTGGAGTTAGAAATGATATAGGAAGAAATGATAAGGGGAACATCTGTCACAAGAAGGAAAGTCAAAACGATTTTAAAATAATGCCTATCAATAATGTTATCTGCAATTAGTTACTGGAAAATAAGAAGGAATCAAGAAGAAAAAGAAATATATAATTAAATGCAAACAGCAACAGCGTAGAGAATCCCAAAAGTGTTTAGTATTAGTCGCCAATCAACTACTTGTAAGTTTTTTAATATAATGAATTGACTGTAGAAATGTTCCAGCAATCATTTTCCGGAGCAGACGGTACGTCCCTCTGGTCTCAGAAGGTGTAAGGATGGACAGCGGAATAATGGACCCAAAAGTGGCCACCCTAACTGAACCACCGCACAGGATAGGGAAAAAATGTTAGGGAAATTGAATATTTAAGGGATAATAAAATAGCTGAGAAGATTGATATCAGATTCCAGAAGTATGAAGGAAGGAAACAGAAGGAAGATAGCAGACAGAAGCTCAATTGAGAAAGCAAATTTATAAAAGTAAATAGAAATGAGAGTGTTAAAACAAGTTTTTATTGATTAGTGTGACCAGTCCTTATCAAGTAATGTTTGAAAAACCACCACCCAGAGAAATCACATCATTAATCAATTTTCCTCCAGGAGAGAGAATTTCAATTTCAATAAAATCGAAATGCACAACAGGTTGCTGCATAAAGCTGAACTTCAATATAAAAAGGAAACTGGAAAGAAGAAAAGAATAAACCCATACAAAGTAGGGGATAAGGTGTTAATAAAAAATAGACAATTACCCAATTCTATAGAGGGTATTGCAAGAAAATTACTTTTACTTTATACAGGGCCATACCTAGTAACCCAGGTGAAAGGAAATAATACATATGAGATTAAATCAGTTAACAATAACAAAATAAAAGGGGTGTATAACCAAGCAGAAATAAAGAAATATTATGAAGATTAATAAAGGAAGGAGAAGATTGAAGAATTCAACGATTATTTTTAAAAGTAAATAAAAAATAAATCTGTTCTAGTGGGGGAGCTTTATGTAACGTTACATAACCCCTGCCCAAATATGATAACATAATCACCAGAGTTAAAACCAGTAATCACCCATTTTTAAAAGTCAGAAATGGGGATTAGGTATCAACCTATGAGAACCTTTGTACTATAAAAACACTGTAAACAATAATCCTAAAAGTGCAGTGTACAAAGTGGAACATAGTGTAATCGGTGAAAGTGTCAAACATATAAAAAGAGCATCTCACAAGTTTGTGCTGGAGATGAAAAAAAATCAGTATTGTAGCAATAGACTATGTTACTATTGACAAGCTTTGTATTTTTTGTATTTGTTGTAATTTTATATTGTGTAGGCCACAAAGGTCTTATAACCAGGAGTAATATTTTTGTTTAATATAATTATTTTGTTTAGATGTAAGATAATCCAGGGTTATATATAAAATAATAATAATAATATACGAAATAATACTATGTTAGCAAGATGGAATGTAAAGTAAGGATACCTTAAATGAATTATAAATCATAAACAAATCAAAATAAAAGGAATTAAAATATAAAATACCAATAGACAAGTTTAAGTAAGGATATAAAGAAAAACCGTAAATAAATTAAATTTGATTTTTGGTAAAATTTGTAAAGGATTATGTTTTCTAAAAAGAAGAAATGAAATTATAATAATTATTATTAGCCTACATACTAAAAGGTATCTAGATTAGCCAATAAAAACACCATAAAAATTCTTGGTTAGTAGGAGTAACTAACTAACAAGAAATGAATTAATTGTTCAGATATATTGGAAGTGAGCAGTTGAAAAGTGTAATGTCTTGTAGAAATTAAAAAATGTATAAATACTATTCAGAAATAATCAGTGCAAAATTAATAAACTTGATGAGTGATATCCACTACCTCCTAGACATCATTGGAGTAGAATAATTCACGCCCGAAAATTGATGGAAATTGTAAAATCAGTTATCAATTTTCAAGCCTAGCCTACCGAAATTCAACATTGTTGGTGAGATCGTTTCCTATTAAAATTTAACTAAATTACACCTCAACTATAAACTTAGAACACTATAAACAGCACAATCTCTTTAAATACTTCTGGAAAAGAGGTGAACATAAACTTTATTTTTTGTTAACCAAAAAACAGCAAAACGTGGTCTTGTTAATAACTTTCCGGCAGCCATGATGTTTTAGTGTTCGTTTTTCGTCAGTGAAGAAAAGTAGCGTGCACTCTAGCGGTCAAAAACTCAACTAAATGATACCAATTAATCTAATTTTAAAATAATTTATTAAAAGCTTGATACCGACCCATATACATTTCTGACTTCCTCAAAGTTCAAAGAACCTTCAGTAACCCTGGGAAATTAATTACATAATTCTTTCTCGTTATTAAAACTGAAAAAAATAAAAATATTTGTTATGTGCTATATGTTTGTAAAAATAAGATCGAATAACTCTGTGATTTATGAAGTAATCGATTATTAATTCATGTTTTGGGAGACCATAAACGTTAAATAAATTCAAGGAATGCCTTGTGTTTAAATAAATAAAATGTGTATTATTTCCAGTAGATGGTAGTTGGTTACAGATAATAAGAAGATAGAGAAGAGAAAGGAAATCAGTCCGGACATCTAGAAATTAATATGTACCATTTGGAGTCATTTAACCTGAAATGGGTTCGTAAAAGTAGAAATCAGCTGATGCCACGAGCGGAAAAATTTGAAATAATCAATCGTATACTAAGAGAGTAATTCTCTTTGACTTTCTTTACTCTCTCTCCTAACACTGTCAAAAAATGGTATTGGTTTAATATAATCAAAATTTAAGAAAATCACAAAAATCTTTGCATAATCACACACAATTGATTTTGAAGGCATATAACACAAAGATAACAAATTCTGTAACTCTTAATTAAGCTAGATTTTTATTAAGTAATCAATAGACGTACTTAAAGCTTAGACGAGAGACGTTACAAGATGGCGCCCAATGTGGGGCTTAATTAGGAAAGCTTATCAAAGAGTATAATAAGAAGTAACACACACACACACACACACACACACGTAAGAAAAGACGATACTCGAGAGACGTTACAAGATGGTGCTCAACTTAAAGGGCTTTAATTAGGAAGGAACTTTGGGATATACGCAAGTTAATATAATGAAAAAACTAATTTTTGTCGGCAACCATGAGAAGACAAGAAATGCATAATACCAGAGGCAGCTCAAAGAAGAGGGCAGAAGACACGGAGAAGGAAGAAGGTGGACAGGAACGAGAAATAGAAGTAGTCGCGGACAGTGAAGTGGAACAACAGACAGGCGATAAAGAAGAAACTGAAGCAATTATGGACATGGAAAAGGAAATAGTTGAAGAGGATGCCCAAGGGGACCAACCAGATAAAGCGGTAGCCAGAGAAGAACCAAATTGGCAGGAAATAATGAAATTTATGGCAGAACAATTTAGTAAACAGGAGGAAAAATTTGATAAAATAAATGAAAATTTTAAGGAAAATAAGGAGAACTCAAGGAAACAAAATGAAACCTTGAGCGAAAAATTTAATAAAATAGATGAAAACTTTAGGAAACAGGAGGAGAACTCAAGGAAGCAAAATGAAACCTTGAGGGACAGTTTAAAACAAATTGAGAAAATAAACGAAGAAAGTTTAAAGCAGATTGATGGTAAGATGGAGAAGTTCAATAAGGAGTAAAGGGAAACTTTCGGGGGGGAAGATTGAAAATGTTAATACACTTAGACAAAGAGTAGTTGGATACAAGGAGGAGACAAATAATCAAATGGACAGTGGTTTCAAGAATTTGGATGAAACACTAGACAGCACTTCCGAAGGTATTAAAGTAAGTCAGGAAACAGAAGAGAGCAGGAAGGAAATAGAAATTAGAGAATACCAAGGTGCAATATTATCTGAGAATAAAAGTAACAACAGCAAAGTGGATAAGCAATACCTGGAAAAGAAAACCAAGAAAATAAGAAAAATATGTACAAAGAAAATAATAAATACAAGAGAAGAATTGGAGATGATTACAGGTGGATTAATTAATGTATTTAACCTTCCAATTAATGAACAAAGGGAGTTAATTAAGTTTAGATCCCAATTAAATATGTCGACGATTGAAGTGCATCAGAAGATATCAGTCATATCTTCAAGACGGAATATAACATTCAAAAATTTGGTAAATAATCCAGAGGTAAAAGGGAATGAAATGGTATTAAATATGAGTGACTATGTTATGTTAGAGGAGGTACAATACCTGTTAGTTAAAAAGGAACGAACTATGACGGGAGACCGGTACTTAAATGAAGGTTTCATAGCAGCAAAGTGGGAGAGCCGGATGATAAGGAGATTATCAAGGAGAGAATTAATTCCGAACACCCCAGTAATCCGAGGAAGAGGAGTAACTGAGTTAATGGACCATGGTTAGACCAAATAATAATCAACCAGAAAAAAGGGGACTGATTTTCGGATACCGACCAAGCAACCTATTGGAAAGAAGGAACCAAATAAAATATAAACAAAACCCCAAAATTCAAAAACTATGTAAGGATAACTTACTTAATTTATTTAGAAACAATATGATTTAAGATAAAAAGACAAAACACCAAGAAAATGTAAGAACAGATTATTACATAAATTATTTATAAATAACTGATTTAAAACGAAATAATAGAAAAAAATAATATTTTTAGGGGAACAAAAAGAAGAATAAATAAATAAATAAAAACAATTAATGGTAATGTGCTCAGATAAGAAGGTAAAATAAGAAGAATAACGAATAATTTAATGACTACAATGAAGCTAAAGAATGATAATAATTAATACAACTACGATTTAGAATTTCTTGGAGTTAAAAATGATATAGGAAGAAATGATAAGGGGAACATCTGTCACAAGAAGGAAAGTCAAAACGATTTTAAAATAATGCCTATCAATAATGTTAGCTGCAATTAGTTACTGGAAAATAAGAAGGAATCAAGAAGAAAAAGAAATATATAATTAAATGCAAACAGCAACAGCGTAGAGAATCCCAAAAGTGTTTAGTATTAGTCGCCAATCAACTACTTGTAAGTTTTTTAATATAATGAATTGACTGTAGAAATGTTCCAGCAATCATTTTCCTGAGCAGACGGTACGTCCCTCTGGTCTCAGAAGGTGTAAGGATGGACAGCGGAATAATGGACCCAAAAGTGGCCACCCTAACTGAACCACCGCACAGGATAGGGAAAAAATGTTAGGGAAATTGAATATTTAAGGGATAATAAAATAGCTGAGAAGATTGATATCAGATTCCAGAAGTATGAAGGAAGGAAACAGAAGGAAGATAGCAGACAGAAGCTCAATTGAGAAAGCAAATTTATAAAAGTAAATAGAAATGAGAGTGTTAAAACAAGTTTTTATTGATTAGTGTGACCAGTCCTTATCAAGTAATGTTTGAAAAACCACCACCCAGAGAAATCACATCATTAATCAATTTTCCTCCAGGAGAGAGAATTTCAATTTCAATAAAATCGAAATGCACAACAGGTTGCTGCATAAAGCTGAACTTCAATATAAAAAGGAAACTGGAAAGAAGAAAAGAATAAACCCATACAAAGTAGGGGATAAGGTGTTAATAAAAAATAGACAATTACCCAATTCTATAGAGGGTATTGCAAGAAAATTACTTTTACTTTATACAGGGCCATACCTAGTAACCCAGGTGAAAGGAAATAATACATATGAGATTAAATCAGTTAACAATAACAAAATAAAAGGGGTGTATAACCAAGCAGAAATAAAGAAATATTATGAAGATTAATAAAGGAAGGAGAAGATTGAAGAATTCAACGATTATTTTTAAAAGTAAATAAAAAATAAATCTGTTCTAGTGGGGGAGCTTTATGTAACGTTACATAACCCCTGCCCAAATATGATAACATAATCACCAGAGTTAAAACCAGTAATCACCCATTTTTAAAAGTCAGAAATGGGGATTAGGTATCAACCTATGAGAACCTTTGTACTATAAAAACACTGTAAACAATAATCCTAAAAGTGCAGTGTACAAAGTGGAACATAGTGTAATCGGTGAAAGTGTCAAACATATAAAAAGAGCATCTCACAAGTTTGTGCTGGAGATGAAAAAAAATCAGTATTGTAGCAATAGACTATGTTACTATTGACAAGCTTTGTATTTTTTGTATTTGTTGTAATTTTATATTGTGTAGGCCACAAAGGTCTTATAACCAGGAGTAATATTTTTGTTTAATATAATTATTTTGTTTAGATGTAAGATAATCCAGGGTTATATATAAAATAATAATAATAATATACGAAATAATACTATGTTAGCAAGATGGAATGTAAAGTAAGGATACCTTAAATGAATTATAAATCATAAACAAATCAAAATAAAAGGAATTAAAATATAAAATACCAATAGACAAGTTTAAGTAAGGATATAAAGAAAAACCGTAAATAAATTAAATTTGATTTTTGGTAAAATTTGTAAAGGATTATTTTTTCTAAAAAGAAGAAATGAAATTATAATAATTATTATTAGCCTACATACTAAAAGGTATCTAGATTAGCCAATAAAAACACCATAAAAATTCTTGGTTAGTAGGAGTAACTAACTAACAAGAAATGAATTAATTGTTCAGATATATTGGAAGTGAGCAGTTGAAAAGTGTAATGTCTTGTAGAAATTAAAAAATGTATAAATACTATTCAGAAATAATCAGTGCAAAATTAATAAACTTGATGAGTGATATCCCCTACCTCCTAGACATCATTGGAGTAGAATAATTCACGCCCGAAAATTGATGGAAATTGTAAAATCAGTTATCAATTTTCAAGCCTAGCCTACCGAAATTCAACATTGTTGGTGAGATCGTTTCCTATTAAAATTTAACTAAATTACACCTCAACTATAAACTTAGAACACTATAAACAGCACAATCTCTTTAAATACTTCTGGAAAAGAGGTGAACATAAACTTTATTTTTTGTTAACCAAAAAACAGCAAAACGTGGTCTTGTTAATAACTTTCCGGCAGCCATGATGTTTTAGTGTTCGTTTTTCGTCAGTGAAGAAAAGTAGCGTGCACTCTAGCAGTCAAAAACTCAACTAAATGATACCAATTAATCTAATTTTAAAATAATTTATTAAAAGCTTGATACCGACCCATATACATTTCTGACTTCCTCAAAGTTCAAAGAACCTTCAGTAACCCTGGGAAATTAATTACATAATTCTTTCTCGTTATTAAAACTGAAAAAAATAAAAATATTTGTTATGTGCTATATGTTTGTAAAAATAAGATCGAATAACTCTGTGATTTATGAAGTAATCGATTATTAATTCATGTTTTGGGAGACCATAAACGTTAAATAAATTCAAGGAATGCCTTGTGTTTAAATAAATAAAATGTGTATTATTTCCAGTAGATGGTAGTTGGTTACAGATAATAAGAAGATAGAGAAGAGAAAGGAAATCAGTCCGGACATCTAGAAATTAATATGTACCATTTGGAGTCATTTAACCTGAAATGGGTTCGTAAAAGTAGAAATCAGCTGATGCCACGAGCGGAAAAATTTGAAATAATCAATCGTATACTAAGAGAGTAATTCTCTTTGACTTTCTTTACTCTCTCTCCTAACACTGTCAAAAAATGGTATTGGTTTAATATAATCAAAATTTAAGAAAATCACAAAAATCTTTGCATAATCACACACAATTGATTTTGAAGGCATATAACACAAAGATAACAAATTCTGTAACTCTTAATTAAGCTAGATTTTTATTAAGTAATCAATAGACGTACTTAAAGCTTAGACGAGAGACGTTACAAGATGGCGCCCAATGTGGGGCTTAATTAGGAAAGCTTATCAAAGAGTATAATAAGAAGTAACACACACACACACACACACACACACGTAAGAAAAGACGATACTCGAGAGACGTTACAAGATGGTGCTCAACTTAAAGGGCTTTAATTAGGAAGGAACTTTGGGATATACGCAAGTTAATATAATGAAAAAACTAATTTTTGTCGGCAACCATGAGAAGACAAGAAATGCATAATACCAGAGGCAGCTCAAAGAAGAGGGCAGAAGACACGGAGAAGGAAGAAGGTGGACAGGAACGAGAAATAGAAGTAGTCGCGGACAGTGAAGTGGAACAACAGACAGGCGATAAAGAAGAAACTGAAGCAATTATGGACACGGAAAAGGAAATAGTTGAAGAGGATGCCCAAGGGGACCAACCAGATAAAGCGGTAGCCAGAGAAGAACCAAATTGGCAGGAAATAATGAAATTTATGGCAGAACAATTTAGTAAACAGGAGGAAAAATTTGATAAAATAAATGAAAATTTTAAGGAAAATAAGGAGAACTCAAGGAAACAAAATGAAACCTTGAGCGAAAAATTTAATAAAATAGATGAAAACTTTAGGAAACAGGAGGAGAACTCAAGGAAGCAAAATGAAACCTTGAGGGACAGTTTAAAACAAATTGAGAAAATAAACGAAGAAAGTTTAAAGCAGATTGAGGGTAAGATGGAGAAGTTCAATAAGGAGTAAAGGGAAACTTTCGGGGGGGAAGATTGAAAATGTTAATACACTTAGACAAAGAGTAGTTGGATACAAGGAGGAGACAAATAATCAAATGGACAGTGGTTTCAAGAATTTGGATGAAACACTAGACAGCACTTCCGAAGGTATTAAAGTAAGTCAGCAAACAGAAGAGAGCAGGAAGGAAATAGAAATTAGAGAATACCAAGGTGTAATATTATCTGAGAATAAAAGTAACAACAGCAAAGTGGATAAGCAATACCTGGAAAAGAAAACCAAGAAAATAAGAAAAATATGTACAAAGAAAATAATAAATACAAGAGAAGAATTGGAGATGATTACAGGTGGATTAATTAATGTATTTAACCTTCCAATTAATGAACAAAGGGAGTTAATTAAGTTTAGATCTCAATTAAATATGTCGACGATTGAAGTGCATCAGAAGATATCAGTCATATCTTCAAGACGGAATATAACATTCAAAAATTTGGTAAATAATCCAGAGGTAAAAGGGAATGAAATGGTATTAAATATGAGTGACTATGTTATGTTAGAGGAGGTACAATACCTGTTAGTTAAAAAGGAACGAACTATGACGGGAGACCGGTACTTAAATGAAGGTTTCATAGCAGCAAAGTGGGAGAGCCGGATGATAAGGAGATTATCAAGGAGAGAATTAATTCCGAACACCCCAGTAATCCGAGGAAGAGGAGTAACTGAGTTAATGGACCATGGTTAGACCAAATAATAATCAACCAGAAAAAAGGGGACTGATTTTCGGATACCGACCAAGCAACCTATTGGAAAGAAGGAACCAAATAAAATATAAACAAAACCCCAAAATTCAAAAACTATGTAAGGACAACTTACTTAATTTATTTAGAAACAATATGATTTAAGATAAAAAGACAAAACACCAAGAAAATGTAAGAACAGATTATTACATAAATTATTTATAAATAACTGATTTAAAACGAAATAATAGAAAAAAATAATATTTTTAGGGGAACAAAAAGAAGAATAAATAAATAAATAAAAACAATTAATGGTAATGTGCTCAGATAAGAAGGTAAAATAAGAAGAATAACGAATAATTTAATGACTACAATGAAGCTAAAGAATGATAATAATTAATACAACTACGATTTAGAATTTCTTGGAGTTAAAAATGATATAGGAAGAAATGATAAGGGGAACATCTGTCACAAGAAGGAAAGTCAAAACGATTTTAAAATAATGCCTATCAATAATGTTATCTGCAATTAGTTACTGGAAAATAAGAAGGAATCAAGAAGAAAAAGAAATATATAATTAAATGCAAACAGCAACAGCGTAGAGAATCCCAAAAGTGTTTAGTATTAGTCGCCAATCAACTACTTGTAAGTTTTTTAATATAATGAATTGACTGTAGAAATGTTCCAGCAATCATTTTCCTGAGCAGACGGTACGTCCCTCTGGTCTCAGAAGGTGTAAGGATGGACAGCGGAATAATGGACCCAAAAGTGGCCACCCTAACTGAACCACCGCACAGGATAGGGAAAAAATGTTAGGGAAATTGAATATTTAAGGGATAATAAAATAACTGAGAAGATTGATATCAGATTCCAGAAGTATGAAGGAAGGAAACAGAAGGAAGATAGCAGACAGAAGCTCAATTGAGAAAGCAAATTTATAAAAGTAAATAGAAATGAGAGTGTTAAAACAAGTTTTTATTGATTAGTGTGACCAGTCCTTATCAAGTAATGTTTGAAAAACCACCACCCAGAGAAATCACATCATTAATCAATTTTCCTCCAGGAGAGAGAATTTCAATTTCAATAAAATCGAAATGCACAACAGGTTGCTGCATAAAGCTGAACTTCAATATAAAAAGGAAACTGGAAAGAAGAAAAGAATAAACCCATACAAAGTAGGGGATAAGGTGTTAATAAAAAATAGACAGTTACCCAATTCTATAGAGGGTATTGCAAGAAAATTACTTTTACTTTATACCGGGCCATACCTAGTAACCCAGGTGAAAGGAAATAATACATATGAGATTAAATCAGTTAACAATAACAAAACAAAAGGGGTGTATAACCAAGCAGAAATTAAGAAATATTATGAAGATTAATAAAGGAAGGAGAAGATTGAAGAATTCAACGATTATTTTTAAAAGTAAATAAAAAATAAATCTGTTCTAGTGGGGGAGCTTTATGTAACGTTACATAACCCCTGCCCAAATATGATAACATAATCACCAGAGTTAAAACCAGTAATCACCCATTTTTAAAAGTCAGAAATGGGGATTAGGTATCAACCTATGAGAACCTTTGTACTATAAAAACACTGTAAACAATAATCCTAAAAGTGCAGTGTACAAAGTGTAACATAGTGTAATCGGTGAAAGTGTCAAACATATAAAAAGAGCATCTCACAAGTTTGTGCTGGAGATGAAAAAAATCAGTATTGTAGCAATAGACTATGTTACTATTGACAAGCTTTGTATTTTTTGTATTTGTTGTAATTTTATATTGTGTAGGCCACAAAGGTCTTATAACCAGGAGTTATTTTTTGTTTAATATAATTATTTTGTTTAGATGTAAGATAATCCAGGGTTATATATAAAATAATAATAATAATATACGAAATAATACTATGTTAGCAAGATGGAATGTAAAAAATAGTGTAAAGTAAGGATACCTTAAATGAATTATAAATCATAAACAAATCAAAATAAAAGGAATTAAAATATAAAATACCAATAGACAAGTTTAAGTAAGGATATAAAGAAAAACCGTAAATAAATTAAATTTGATTTTTGGTAAAATTTGTAAACGATTATTTTTTCTAAAAAGACGAAATGAAATTATAATAATTATTATTAGCCTACATACTAAAAGGTATCTAGATTAGCCAATAAAAACACCATAAAAATTCTTGGTTAGTAGGAGTAACTAACTAACAAGAAATGAATTAATTGTTCAGATATATTGGAAGTGAGCAGTTGAAAAGTGTAATGTCTTGTAGAAATTAAAAAATGTATAAATACTATTCAGAAATAATCAGTGCACAATTAATAAACTTGATGAGTGATATCCACTACCTCCTAGACATCCTTGGAGTAGAATAATTCACGCCCGAAAATTGATGGAAATTGTAAAATCAGTTATCAATTTTCAAGCCTAGCCTACCGAAATTCAACATTGTTGGTGAGATCGTTTCCTATTAAAATTTAACTAAATTACACCTCAACTATAAACTTAGAACACTATAAACAGCACAATCTCTTTAAATACTTCTGGAAAAGAGGTGAACATAAACTTTATTTTTTGTTAACCAAAAAACAGCAAAACGTGGTCTTGTTAATAACTTTCCGGCAGCCATGATGTTTTAGTGTTCGTTTTTCGTCAGTGAAGAAAAGTAGCGTGCACTCTAGCGGTCAAAAAATCAACTAAATGATACCAATTATACTAATTTTAAAATAATTTATGTAAAGCTTGATACCGACCCATATACATTTCTGACTTCCTCAAAGTTCAAAGAACCTTCAGTAACCCTGGGAAATTAATTACATAATTCTTTCTCGTTATTAAAACTGAAAAAAATAAAAATATTTGTTATGTGCTATATGTTTGTAAAAATAAGATCGAATAACTCTGTGATTTATGAAGTAATCGATTATTAATTCATGTTTTGGGAGACCATAAACGTTAAATAAATTCAAGGAATGCCTTGTGTTTAAATAAATAAAATGTGTATTATTTCCAGTAGATGGTAGTTGGTTACAGATAATAAGAAGATAGAGAAGAGAAAGGAAATCAGTCCGGACATCTAGAAATTAATACGTACCATTTGGAGTCATTTAACCTCAAATGGGTTCGTAAAAGTAGAAATCAGCTGATGCCACGAGCGGAAAAATTTGAAATAATCAATCGTATACTAAGAGAGTAATTCTCTTTGACTTTCTTTACTCTCTCTCCTAACTACTGTCAAAAAATGGTATTGGTTTAATATAATCAAAATTTAAGAAAATCACAAAATATCTTTGCATAATCACACACAATTGATTTTGAAGGCATATAACACAAAGATAACAAATTCTGTAACTCTTAATTAAGCTAGATTTTTATTAAGTAATCAATAGACGTACTTAAAGCTTAGACGAGAGACGTTACAAGATGGCGCCCAATGTGGGGCTTAATTAGGAAAGCTTATCAAAGAGTATAATAAGAAGTAACACACACACACACACACACACACACGTAAGAAAAGACGATACTCGAGAGACGTTACAAGATGGCGCTCAACTTAAAGGGCTTTAATTAGGAAGGAACTTTGGGATATACGCAAGTTAATATAATGAAAAAACTAATTTTTGTCGGCAACCATGAGAAGACAAGAAATGCATAATACCAGAGGCAGATCAAAGAAGAGGGCAGAAGACATGGAGAAGGAAGAAGGTGGACAGGAACGAGAAATAGAAGTAGTCGCGGACAGTGAAGTGGAACAACAGACAGGCGATAAAGAAGAAACTGAAGCAATTATGGACACGGAAAAGGAAATAGTTGAAGAGGATGCCCAAGGGGACCAACCAGATAAAGCGGTAGCCAGAGAAGAACCAAATTGGCAGGAAATAATGAAATTTATGGCAGAACAATTTAGTAAACAGGAGGAAAAATTTGATAAAATAAATGAAAATTTTAAGGAAAATAAGGAGAACTCAAGGAAACAAAATGAAACCTTGAGCGAAAAATTTAATAAAATAGATGAAAACTTTAGGAAACAGGAGGAGAACTCAAGGAAGCAAAATGAAACCTTGAGGGACAGTTTAAAACAAATTGAGAAAATAAACGAAGAAAGTTTAAAGCAGATTGAGGGTAAGATGGAGAAGTTCAATAAGGAGTAAAGGGAAACTTTCGGGGGGGAAGATTGAAAATGTTAATACACTTAGACAAAGAGTAGTTGGATACAAGGAGGAGACAAATAATCAAATGGACAGTGGTTTCAAGAATTTGGATGAAACACTAGACAGCACTTCCGAAGGTATTAAAGTAAGTCAGGAAACAGAAGAGAGCAGGAAGGAAATAGAAATTAGAGAATACCAAGGTGTAATATTATCTGAGAATAAAAGTAACAACAGCAAAGTGGATAAGCAATACCTGGAAAAGAAAACCAAGAAAATAAGAAAAATATGTACAAAGAAAATAATAAATACAAGAGAAGAATTGGAGATGATTACAGGTGGATTAATTAATGTATTTAACCTTCCAATTAATGAACAAAGGGAGTTAATTAAGTTTAGATCTCAATTAAATATGTCGACGATTGAAGTGCATCAGAAGATATCAGTCATATCTTCAAGACGGAATATAACATTCAAAAATTTGGTAAATAATCCAGAGGTAAAAGGGAATGAAATGGTATTAAATATGAGTGACTATGTTATGTTAGAGGAGGTACAATACCTGTTAGTTAAAAAGGAACGAACTATGACGGGAGACCGGTACTTAAATGAAGGTTTCATAGCAGCAAAGTGGGAGAGCCGGATAAGGAGATTATCAAGGAGAGAATTAATTCCGAACACCCCAGTAATCCGAGGAAGAGGAGTAACTGAGTTAATGGACCACGGTTAGACCAAATAATAATCAACCAGAAAAAAGGGGACTGATTTTCGGATACCGACCAAGCAACCTATTGGAAAGAAGGAACCAAATAAAATATAAACAAAACCCCAAAATTCAAAAACTATGTAAGGACAACTTACTTAATTTATTTAGAAACAATATGATTTAAGATAAAAAGACAAAACACCAAGAAAATGTAAGAACAGATTATTACATAAATTATTTATAAATAACTGATTTAAAACGAAATAATAGAAAAAAATAATATTTTTAGGGGAACAAAAAGAAGAATAAATAAATAAATAAAAACAATTAATGGTAATGTGATCAGATAAGAAGGTAAAATAAGAAGAATAACGAATAATTTAATGACTACAATGAAGCTAAAGAATGATAATAATTAATACAACTACGATTTAGAATTTCTTGGAGTTAAAAATGATATAGGAAGAAATGATAAGGGGAACATCTGTCACAAGAAGGAAAGTCAAAACGATTTTAAAATAATGCCTATCAATAATGTTATCTGCAATTAGTTACTGGAAAATAAGAAGGAATCAAGAAGAAAAAGAAATATATAATTAAATGCAAACAGCAACAGCGTAGAGAATCCCAAACGTGTTTAGTATTAGTCGCCAATCAACTACTTGTAAGTTTTTTAATATAATGAATTGACCGTAGAAATGTTCCAGCAATCATTTTCCTGAGCAGACGGTACGTCCCTCTGGTCTCAGAAGGTGTAAGGATGGACAGCGGAATAATGGACCCAAAAGTGGCCACCCTAACTGAACCACCGCACAGGATAGGGAAAAAATGTTAGGGAAATTGAATATTTAAGGGATAATAAAATAGCTGAGAAGATTGATATCAGATTCCAGAAGTATGAAGGAAGGAAACAGAAGGAAGATAGCAGACAGAAGCTCAATTGAGAAAGCAAATTTATAAAAGTAAATAGAAATGAGAGTGTTAAAACAAGTTTTTATTGATTAGTGTGACCAGTCCTTATCAAGTAATGTTTGAAAAACCACCACCCAGAGAAATCACATCATTAATCAATTTTCCTCCAGGAGAGAGAATTTCAATTTCAATAAAATCGAAATGCACAACAGGTTGCTGCATAAAGCTGAACTTCAATATAAAAGGAAACTGGAAAGAAGAAAAGAATAAACCCATACAAAGTAGGGGATAAGGTGTTAATAAAAAATAGACAGTTACCCAATTCTATAGAGGGTATTGCAAGAAAATTACTTTTACTTTATACCGGGCCATACTTAGTAACCCAGGTGAAAGGAAATAATACATATGAGATTAAATCAGTTAACAATAACAAAACAAAAGGGGTGTATAACCAAGCAGAAATTAAGAAATATTATGAAGATTAATAAAGGAAGGAGAAGATTGAAGAATTCAACGATTATTTTTAAAAGTAAATAAAAAATAAATCTGTTCTAGTGGGGGAGCTTTATGTAACGTTACATAACCCCTGCCCAAATATGATAACATAATCACCAGAGTTAAAACCAGTAATCACCCATTTTTAAAAGTCAGAAATAGGGATTAGGTATCAACCTATGAGAACCTTTGTACTATAAAAACACTGTAAACAATAATCCTAAAAGTGCAGTGTACAAAGTGGAACATAGTGTAATCGGTGAAAGTGTCAAACATATAAAAAGAGCATCTCACAAGTTTGTGCTGGAGATGAAAAAAATCAGTATTGTAGCAATAGACTATGTTACTATTGACAAGCTTTGTATTTTTTGTATTTGTTGTAATTTTATATTGTGTAGGCCACAAAGGTCTTATAACCAGGAGTTATTTTTTGTTTAATATAATTATTTTGTTTAGATGTAAGATAATCCAGGGTTATATATAAAATAATAATAATAATATACGAAATAATACTATGTTAGCAAGATGGAATGTAAAAAATAGTGTAAAGTAAGGATACCTTAAATGAATTATAAATCATAAACAAATCAAAATAAAAGGAATTAAAATATAAAATACCAATAGACAAGTTTAAGTAAGGATATAAAGAAAAACCGTAAATAAATTAAATTTGATTTTTGGTAAAATTTGTAAAGGATTATTTTTTCTAAAAAGAAGAAATGAAATTATAATAATTATCATTAGCCTACATACTAAAAGGTATCTAGATTAGCCAATAAAAACACCATAAAAATTCTTGGTTAGTAGGAGTAACTAACTAACAAGAAATGAATTAATTGTTCAGATATATTGGAAGTGAGCAGTTGAAAAGTGTAATGTCTTGTAGAAATTAAAAAAAATATAAATACTATTCAGAAATAATCAGTGCAAAATTAATAAACTTGATGAGTGATATCCACTACCTCCTAGACATCCTTGGAGTAGAATAATTCACGCCCGAAAATTGATGGAAATTGTAAAATCAGTTATCAATTTTCAAGCCTAGCCTACCGAAATTCAACATTGTTGGTGAGATCGTTTCCTATTAAAATTTAACTAAATTACACCTCAACTATAAACTTAGAACACTATAAACAGCACAATCTCTTTAAATACTTCTGGAAAAGAGGTGAACATAAACTTTATTTTTTGTTAACCAAAAAACAGCAAAACGTGGTCTTGTTAATAACTTTCCGGCAGCCATGATGTTTTAGTGTTCGTTTTTCGTCAGTGAAGAAAAGTAGGGTGCACTCTAGCGGTCAAAAAATCAACTAAATGATACCAATTATACTAATTTTAAAATAATTTATGTAAAGCTTGATACCGACCCATATACATTTCTGACTTCCTCAAAGTTCAAAGAACCTTCAGTAACCCTGGGAAATTAATTACATAATTCTTTCTCGTTATTAAAACTGAAAAAAATAAAAATATTTGTTATGTGCTATATGTTTGTAAACATAAGATCGAATAACTCTGTGATTTATGAAGTAATCGATTATTAATTCATGTTTTGGGAGACCATTAACGTTAAATAAATTCAAGGAATGCCTTGTGTTTAAATAAATAAAATGTGTATTATTTCCAGTAGATGGTAGTTGGTTACAGATAATAAGAAGATAGAGAAGAGAAAGGAAATCAGTCCGGACATCTAGAAATTAATACGAACCATTTGGAGTCATTTAACCTCAAATGGGTTCGTAAAAGTAGAAATCAGCTGATGCCACGAGCGGAAAAATTTGAAATAATCAATCGTATACTAAGAGAGTAATTCTCTTTGACTTTCTTTACTCTCTCTCCTAACTACTGTCAAAAAATGGTATTGGTTTAATATAATCAAAATTTAAGAAAATCACAAAATATCTTTGCATAATCACACACAATTGATTTTGAAGGCATATAACACAAAGATAACAAATTCTGTAACTCTTAATTAAGCTAGATTTTTATTAAGTAATCAATAGACGTACTTAAAGCTTAGACGAGAGACGTTACAAGATGGCGCCCAATGTGGGGCTTAATTAGGAAAGCTTATCAAAGAGTATAATAAGAAGTAACACACACACACACACACACACACGTAAGAAAAGACGATACTCGAGAGACGTTACAAGATGGCGCTCAACTTAAAGGGCTTTAATTAGGAAGGAACTTTGGGATATACGCAAGTTAATATAATGAAAAAACTAATTTTTGTCGGCAACCATGAGAAGACAAGAAATGCATAATACCAGAGGCAGATCAAAGAAGAGGGCAGAAGACATGGAGAAGGAAGAAGGTGGACAGGAACGAGAAATAGAAGTAGTCGCGGACAGTGAAGTGGAACAACAGACAGGCGATAAAGAAGAAACTGAAGCAATTATGGACACGGAAAAGGAAATAGTTGAAGAGGATGCCCAAGGGGACCAACCAGATAAAGCGGTAGCCAGAGAAGAACCAAATTGGCAGGAAATAATGAAATTTATGGCAGAACAATTTAGTAAACAGGAGGAAAAATTTGATAAAATAAATGAAAATTTTAAGGAAAATAAGGAGAACTCAAGGAAACAAAATGAAACCTTGAGCGAAAAATTTAATAAAATAGATGAAAACTTTAGAAACAGGAGGAGAACTCAAGGAAGCAAAATGAAACCTTGAGGGACAGTTTTAAACAAATTGAGAAAATAAACGAAGAAAGTTTAAAGCAGATTGAGGGTAAGATGGAGAAGTTCAATAAGGAGTAAAGGGAAACTTCCGGGGGGGAAGATTGAAAATGTTAATACACTTAGACAAAGAGTAGTTGGATACAAGGAGGAGACAAATAATCAAATGGACAGTGGTTTCAAGAATTTGGATGAAACACTAGACAGCACTTCCGAAGGTATTAAAGTAAGTCAGGAAACAGAAGAGAGCAGGAAGGAAATAGAAATTAGAGAATACCAAGGTGTAATATTATCTGAGAATAAAAGTAACAACAGCAAAGTGGATAAGCAATACCTGGAAAAGAAAACCAAGAAAATAAGAAAAATATGTACAAAGAAAATAATAAATACAAGAGAAGAATTGGAGATGATTACAGGTGATTAATTAATGTATTTAACCTTCCAATTAATGAACAAAGGGAGTTAATTAAGTTTAGATCTCAATTAAATATGTCGACGATTGAAGTGCATCAGAAGATATCAGTCATATCTTCAAGACGGAATATAACATTCAAAAATTTGGTAAATAATCCAGAGGTAAAAGGGAATGAAATGGTATTAAATATGAGTGACTATGTTATGTTAGAGGAGGTACAATACCTGTTAGTTAAAAAGGAACGAACTATGACGGGAGACCGGTACTTAAATGAAGGTTTCATAGCAGCAAAGTGGGAGAGCCGGATAAGGAGATTATCAAGGAGAGAATTAATTCCGAACACCCCAGTAATCCGAGGAAGAGGAGTAACTGAGTTAATGGACCACGGTTAGACCAAATAATAATCAACCAGAAAAAAGGGGACTGATTTTCGGATACCGACCAAGCAACCTATTGGAAAGAAGGAACCAAATAAAATATAAACAAAACCCCAAAATTCAAAAACTATGTAAGGACAACTTACTTAATTTATTTAGAAACAATATGATTTAAGATAAAAAGACAAAACACCAAGAAAATGTAAGAACAGATTATTACATAAATTATTTATAAATAACTGATTTAAAACGAAATAATAGAAAAAAATAATATTTTTAGGGGAACAAAAAGAAGAATAAATAAATAAATAAAAACAATTAATGGTAATGTGCTCAGATAAGAAGGTAAAATAAGAAGAATAACGAATAATTTAATGACTACAATGAAGCTAAAGAATGATAATAATTAATACAACTACGATTTAGAATTTCTTGGAGTTAAAAATGATATAGGAAGAAATGATAAGGGGAACATCTGTCACAAGAAGGAAAGTCAAAACGATTTTAAAATAATGCCTATCAATAATGTTATCTGCAATTAGTTACTGGAAAATAAGAAGGAATCAAGAAGAAAAAGAAATATATAATTAAATGCAAACAGCAACAGCGTAGAGAATCCCAAACGTGTTTAGTATTAGTCGCCAATCAACTACTTGTAAGTTTTTTAATATAATGAATTGACCGTAGAAATGTTCCAGCAATCATTTTCCTGAGCAGACGGTACGTCCCTCTGGTCTCAGAAGGTGTAAGGATGGACAGCGGAATAATGGACCCAAAAGTGGCCACCCTAACTGAACCACCGCACAGGATAGGGAAAAAATGTTAGGGAAATTGAATATTTAAGGGATAATAAAATAGCTGAGAAGATTGATATCAGATTCCAGAAGTATGAAGGAAGGAAACAGAAGGAAGATAGCAGACAGAAGCTCAATTGAGAAAGCAAATTTATAAAAGTAAATAGAAATGAGAGTGTTAAAACAAGTTTTTATTGATTAGTGTGACCAGTCCTTATCAAGTAATGTTTGAAAAACCACCACCCAGAGAAATCACATCATTAATCAATTTTCCTCCAGGAGAGAGAATTTCAATTTCAATAAAATCGAAATGCACAACAGGTTGCTGCATAAAGCTGAACTTCAATATAAAAGGAAACTGGAAAGAAGAAAAGAATAAACCCATACAAAGTAGGGGATAAGGTGTTAATAAAAAATAGACAGTTACCCAATTCTATAGAGGGTATTGCAAGAAAATTACTTTTACTTTATACCGGGCCATACTTAGTAACCCAGGTGAAAGGAAATAATACATATGAGATTAAATCAGTTAACAATAACAAAACAAAAGGGGTGTATAACCAAGCAGAAATAAAGAAATATTATGAAGATTAATAAAGGAAGGAGAAGATTGAAGAATTCAACGATTATTTTTAAAAGTAAATAAAAAATAAATCTGTTCTAGTGGGGGAGCTTTATGTAACGTTACATAACCCCTGCCCAAATATGATAACATAATCACCAGAGTTAAAACCAGTAATCACCCATTTTTAAAAGTCAGAAATAGGGATTAGGTATCAACCTATGAGAACCTTTGTACTATAAAAACACTGTAAACAATAATCCTAAAAGTGCAGTGTACAAAGTGGAACATAGTGTAATCGGTGAAAGTGTCAAACATATAAAAAGAGCATCTCACAAGTTTGTGCTGGAGATGAAAAAAATCAGTATTGTAGCAATAGACTATGTTACTATTGACAAGCTTTGTATTTTTTGTATTTGTTGTAATTTTATATTGTGTAGGCCACAAAGGTCTTATAACCAGGAGTTATTTTTTGTTTAATATAATTATTTTGTTTAGATGTAAGATAATCCAGGGTTATATATAAAATAATAATAATAATATACGAAATAATACTATGTTAGCAAGATGGAATGTAAAAAATAGTGTAAAGTAAGGATACCTTAAATGAATTATAAATCATAAACAAATCAAAATAAAAGGAATTAAAATATAAAATACCAATAGACAAGTTTAAGTAAGGATATAAAGAAAAACCGTAAATAAATTAAATTTGATTTTTGGTAAAATTTGTAAAGGATTATTTTTTCTAAAAAGAAGAAATGAAATTATAATAATTATCATTAGCCTACATACTAAAAGGTATCTAGATTAGCCAATAAAAACACCATAAAAATTCTTGGTTAGTAGGAGTAACTAACTAACAAGAAATGAATTAATTGTTCAGATATATTGGAAGTGAGCAGTTGAAAAGTGTAATGTCTTGTAGAAATTAAAAAAAATATAAATACTATTCAGAAATAATCAGTGCAAAATTAATAAACTTGATGAGTGATATCCACTACCTCCTAGACATCCTTGGAGTAGAATAATTCACGCCCGAAAATTGATGGAAATTGTAAAATCAGTTATCAATTTTCAAGCCTAGCCTACCGAAATTCAACATTGTTGGTGAGATCGTTTCCTATTAAAATTTAACTAAATTACACCTCAACTATAAACTTAGAACACTATAAACAGCACAATCTCTTTAAATACTTCTGGAAAAGAGGTGAACATAAACTTTATTTTTTGTTAACCAAAAAACAGCAAAACGTGGTCTTGTTAATAACTTTCCGGCAGCCATGATGTTTTAGTGTTCGTTTTTCGTCAGTGAAGAAAAGTAGGGTGCACTCTAGCGGTCAAAAAATCAACTAAATGATACCAATTATACTAATTTTAAAATAATTTATGTAAAGCTTGATACCGACCCATATACATTTCTGACTTCCTCAAAGTTCAAAGAACCTTCAGTAACCCTGGGAAATTAATTACATAATTCTTTCTCGTTATTAAAACTGAAAAAAATAAAAATATTTGTTATGTGCTATATGTTTGTAAACATAAGATCGAATAACTCTGTGATTTATGAAGTAATCGATTATTAATTCATGTTTTGGGAGACCATTAACGTTAAATAAATTCAAGGAATGCCTTGTGTTTAAATAAATAAAATGTGTATTATTTCCAGTAGATGGTAGTTGGTTACAGATAATAAGAAGATAGAGAAGAGAAAGGAAATCAGTCCGGACATCTAGAAATTAATACGAACCATTTGGAGTCATTTAACCTCAAATGGGTTCGTAAAAGTAGAAATCAGCTGATGCCACGAGCGGAAAAATTTGAAATAATCAATCGTATACTAAGAGAGTAATTCTCTTTGACTTTCTTTACTCTCTCTCCTAACTACTGTCAAAAAATGGTATTGGTTTAATATAATCAAAATTTAAGAAAATCACAAAATATCTTTGCATAATCACACACAATTGATTTTGAAGGCATATAACACAAAGATAACAAATTCTGTAACTCTTAATTAAGCTAGATTTTTATTAAGTAATCAATAGACGTACTTAAAGCTTAGACGAGAGACGTTACAAGATGGCGCCCAATGTGGGGCTTAATTAGGAAAGCTTATCAAAGAGTATAATAAGAAGTAACACACACACACACACACACACACGTAAGAAAAGACGATACTCGAGAGACGTTACAAGATGGCGCTCAACTTAAAGGGCTTTAATTAGGAAGGAACTTTGGGATATACGCAAGTTAATATAATGAAAAAACTAATTTTTGTCGGCAACCATGAGAAGACAAGAAATGCATAATACCAGAGGCAGATCAAAGAAGAGGGCAGAAGACATGGAGAAGGAAGAAGGTGGACAGGAACGAGAAATAGAAGTAGTCGCGGACAGTGAAGTGGAACAACAGACAGGCGATAAAGAAGAAACTGAAGCAATTATGGACACGGAAAAGGAAATAGTTGAAGAGGATGCCCAAGGGGACCAACCAGATAAAGCGGTAGCCAGAGAAGAACCAAATTGGCAGGAAATAATGAAATTTATGGCAGAACAATTTAGTAAACAGGAGGAAAAATTTGATAAAATAAATGAAAATTTTAAGGAAAATAAGGAGAACTCAAGGAAACAAAATGAAACCTTGAGCGAAAAATTTAATAAAATAGATGAAAACTTTAGAAACAGGAGGAGAACTCAAGGAAGCAAAATGAAACCTTGAGGGACAGTTTTAAACAAATTGAGAAAATAAACGAAGAAAGTTTAAAGCAGATTGAGGGTAAGATGGAGAAGTTCAATAAGGAGTAAAGGGAAACTTCCGGGGGGGAAGATTGAAAATGTTAATACACTTAGACAAAGAGTAGTTGGATACAAGGAGGAGACAAATAATCAAATGGACAGTGGTTTCAAGAATTTGGATGAAACACTAGACAGCACTTCCGAAGGTATTAAAGTAAGTCAGGAAACAGAAGAGAGCAGGAAGGAAATAGAAATTAGAGAATACCAAGGTGTAATATTATCTGAGAATAAAAGTAACAACAGCAAAGTGGATAAGCAATACCTGGAAAAGAAAACCAAGAAAATAAGAAAAATATGTACAAAGAAAATAATAAATACAAGAGAAGAATTGGAGATGATTACAGGTGATTAATTAATGTATTTAACCTTCCAATTAATGAACAAAGGGAGTTAATTAAGTTTAGATCTCAATTAAATATGTCGACGATTGAAGTGCATCAGAAGATATCAGTCATATCTTCAAGACGGAATATAACATTCAAAAATTTGGTAAATAATCCAGAGGTAAAAGGGAATGAAATGGTATTAAATATGAGTGACTATGTTATGTTAGAGGAGGTACAATACCTGTTAGTTAAAAAGGAACGAACTATGACGGGAGACCGGTACTTAAATGAAGGTTTCATAGCAGCAAAGTGGGAGAGCCGGATAAGGAGATTATCAAGGAGAGAATTAATTCCGAACACCCCAGTAATCCGAGGAAGAGGAGTAACTGAGTTAATGGACCACGGTTAGACCAAATAATAATCAACCAGAAAAAAGGGGACTGATTTTCGGATACCGACCAAGCAACCTATTGGAAAGAAGGAACCAAATAAAATATAAACAAAACCCCAAAATTCAAAAACTATGTAAGGACAACTTACTTAATTTATTTAGAAACAATATGATTTAAGATAAAAAGACAAAACACCAAGAAAATGTAAGAACAGATTATTACATAAATTATTTATAAATAACTGATTTAAAACGAAATAATAGAAAAAAATAATATTTTTAGGGGAACAAAAAGAAGAATAAATAAATAAATAAAAACAATTAATGGTAATGTGCTCAGATAAGAAGGTAAAATAAGAAGAATAACGAATAATTTAATGACTACAATGAAGCTAAAGAATGATAATAATTAATACAACTACGATTTAGAATTTCTTGGAGTTAAAAATGATATAGGAAGAAATGATAAGGGGAACATCTGTCACAAGAAGGAAAGTCAAAACGATTTTAAAATAATGCCTATCAATAATGTTATCTGCAATTAGTTACTGGAAAATAAGAAGGAATCAAGAAGAAAAAGAAATATATAATTAAATGCAAACAGCAACAGCGTAGAGAATCCCAAACGTGTTTAGTATTAGTCGCCAATCAACTACTTGTAAGTTTTTTAATATAATGAATTGACCGTAGAAATGTTCCAGCAATCATTTTCCTGAGCAGACGGTACGTCCCTCTGGTCTCAGAAGGTGTAAGGATGGACAGCGGAATAATGGACCCAAAAGTGGCCACCCTAACTGAACCACCGCACAGGATAGGGAAAAAATGTTAGGGAAATTGAATATTTAAGGGATAATAAAATAGCTGAGAAGATTGATATCAGATTCCAGAAGTATGAAGGAAGGAAACAGAAGGAAGATAGCAGACAGAAGCTCAATTGAGAAAGCAAATTTATAAAAGTAAATAGAAATGAGAGTGTTAAAACAAGTTTTTATTGATTAGTGTGACCAGTCCTTATCAAGTAATGTTTGAAAAACCACCACCCAGAGAAATCACATCATTAATCAATTTTCCTCCAGGAGAGAGAATTTCAATTTCAATAAAATCGAAATGCACAACAGGTTGCTGCATAAAGCTGAACTTCAATATAAAAGGAAACTGGAAAGAAGAAAAGAATAAACCCATACAAAGTAGGGGATAAGGTGTTAATAAAAAATAGACAGTTACCCAATTCTATAGAGGGTATTGCAAGAAAATTACTTTTACTTTATACCGGGCCATACTTAGTAACCCAGGTGAAAGGAAATAATACATATGAGATTAAATCAGTTAACAATAACAAAACAAAAGGGGTGTATAACCAAGCAGAAATAAAGAAATATTATGAAGATTAATAAAGGAAGGAGAAGATTGAAGAATTCAACGATTATTTTTAAAAGTAAATAAAAAATAAATCTGTTCTAGTGGGGGAGCTTTATGTAACGTTACATAACCCCTGCCCAAATATGATAACATAATCACCAGAGTTAAAACCAGTAATCACCCATTTTTAAAAGTCAGAAATAGGGATTAGGTATCAACCTATGAGAACCTTTGTACTATAAAAACACTGTAAACAATAATCCTAAAAGTGCAGTGTACAAAGTGGAACATAGTGTAATCGGTGAAAGTGTCAAACATATAAAAAGAGCATCTCACAAGTTTGTGCTGGAGATGAAAAAAATCAGTATTGTAGCAATAGACTATGTTACTATTGACAAGCTTTGTATTTTTTGTATTTGTTGTAATTTTATATTGTGTAGGCCACAAAGGTCTTATAACCAGGAGTTATTTTTTGTTTAATATAATTATTTTGTTTAGATGTAAGATAATCCAGGGTTATATATAAAATAATAATAATAATATACGAAATAATACTATGTTAGCAAGATGGAATGTAAAAAATAGTGTAAAGTAAGGATACCTTAAATGAATTATAAATCATAAACAAATCAAAATAAAAGGAATTAAAATATAAAATACCAATAGACAAGTTTAAGTAAGGATATAAAGAAAAACCGTAAATAAATTAAATTTGATTTTTGGTAAAATTTGTAAAGGATTATTTTTTCTAAAAAGAAGAAATGAAATTATAATAATTATCATTAGCCTACATACTAAAAGGTATCTAGATTAGCCAATAAAAACACCATAAAAATTCTTGGTTAGTAGGAGTAACTAACTAACAACAAATGAATTAATTGTTCAGATATATTGGAAGTGAGCAGTTGAAAAGTGTAATGTCTTGTAGAAATTAAAAAAAATATAAATACTATTCAGAAATAATCAGTGCAAAATTAATAAACTTGATGAGTGATATCCACTACCTCCTAGACATCCTTGGAGTAGAATAATTCACGCCCGAAAATTGATGGAAATTGTAAAATCAGTTATCAATTTTCAAGCCTAGCCTACCGAAATTCAACATTGTTGGTGAGATCGTTTCCTATTAAAATTTAACTAAATTACACCTCAACTATAAACTTAGAACACTATAAACAGCACAATCTCTTTAAATACTTCTGGAAAAGAGGTGAACATAAACTTTATTTTTTGTTAACCAAAAAACAGCAAAACGTGGTCTTGTTAATAACTTTCCGGCAGCCATGATGTTTTAGTGTTCGTTTTTCGTCAGTGAAGAAAAGTAGGGTGCACTCTAGCGGTCAAAAAATCAACTAAATGATACCAATTATACTAATTTTAAAATAATTTATGTAAAGCTTGATACCGACCCATATACATTTCTGACTTCCTCAAAGTTCAAAGAACCTTCAGTAACCCTGGGAAATTAATTACATAATTCTTTCTCGTTATTAAAACTGAAAAAAATAAAAATATTTGTTATGTGCTATATGTTTGTAAACATAAGATCGAATAACTCTGTGATTTATGAAGTAATCGATTATTAATTCATGTTTTGGGAGACCATTAACGTTAAATAAATTCAAGGAATGCCTTGTGTTTAAATAAATAAAATGTGTATTATTTCCAGTAGATGGTAGTTGGTTACAGATAATAAGAAGATAGAGAAGAGAAAGGAAATCAGTCCGGACATCTAGAAATTAATACGAACCATTTGGAGTCATTTAACCTCAAATGGGTTCGTAAAAGTAGAAATCAGCTGATGCCACGAGCGGAAAAATTTGAAATAATCAATCGTATACTAAGAGAGTAATTCTCTTTGACTTTCTTTACTCTCTCTCCTAACTACTGTCAAAAAATGGTATTGGTTTAATATAATCAAAATTTAAGAAAATCACAAAATATCTTTGCATAATCACACACAATTGATTTTGAAGGCATATAACACAAAGATAACAAATTCTGTAACTCTTAATTAAGCTAGATTTTTATTAAGTCATCAATAGACGTACTTAAAGCTTAGACGAGAGACGTTACAAGATGGCGCCCAATGTGGGGCTTAATTAGGAAAGCTTATCAAAGAGTATAATAAGAAGTAACACACACACACACACACACACACACGTAAGAAAAGACGATACTCGAGAGACGTTACAAGATGGCGCTCAACTTAAAGGGCTTTAATTAGGAAGGAACTTTGGGATATACGCAAGTTAATATAATGAAAAAACTAATTTTTGTCGGCAACCATGAGAAGACAAGAAATGCATAATACCAGAGGCAGATCAAAGAAGAGGGCAGAAGACATGGAGAAGGAAGAAGGTGGACAGGAACGAGAAATAGAAGTAGTCGCGGACAGTGAAGTGGAACAACAGACAGGCGATAAAGAAGAAACTGAAGCAATTATGGACACGGAAAAGGAAATAGTTGAAGAGGATGCCCAAGGGGACCAACCAGATAAAGCGGTAGCCAGAGAAGAACCAAATTGGCAGGAAATAATGAAATTTATGGCAGAACAATTTAGTAAACAGGAGGAAAAATTTGATAAAATAAATGAAAATTTTAAGGAAAATAAGGAGAACTCAAGGAAACAAAATGAAACCTTGAGCGAAAAATTTAATAAAATAGATGAAAACTTTAGAAACAGGAGGAGAACTCAAGGAAGCAAAATGAAACCTTGAGGGACAGTTTTAAACAAATTGAGAAAATAAACGAAGAAAGTTTAAAGCAGATTGAGGGTAAGATGGAGAAGTTCAATAAGGAGTAAAGGGAAACTTCCGGGGGGGAAGATTGAAAATGTTAATACACTTAGACAAAGAGTAGTTGGATACAAGGAGGAGACAAATAATCAAATGGACAGTGGTTTCAAGAATTTGGATGAAACACTAGACAGCACTTCCGAAGGTATTAAAGTAAGTCAGGAAACAGAAGAGAGCAGGAAGGAAATAGAAATTAGAGAATACCAAGGTGTAATATTATCTGAGAATAAAAGTCACAACAGCAAAGTGGATAAGCAATACCTGGAAAAGAAAACCAAGAAAATAAGAAAAATATGTACAAAGAAAATAATAAATACAAGAGAAGAATTGGAGATGATTACAGGTGATTAATTAATGTATTTAACCTTCCAATTAATGAACAAAGGGAGTTAATTAAGTTTAGATCTCAATTAAATATGTCGACGATTGAAGTGCATCAGAAGATATCAGTCATATCTTCAAGACGGAATATAACATTCAAAAATTTGGTAAATAATCCAGAGGTAAAAGGGAATGAAATGGTATTAAATATGAGTGACTATGTTATGTTAGAGGAGGTACAATACCTGTTAGTTAAAAAGGAACGCACTATGACGGGAGACCGGTACTTAAATGAAGGTTTCATAGCAGCAAAGTGGGAGAGCCGGATGATAAGGAGATTATCAAGGAGAGAATTAATTCCGAACACCCCAGTAATCCGAGGAAGAGGAGTAACTGAGTTAATGGACCACGGTTAGACCAAATAATAATCAACCAGAAAAAAGGGGACTGATTTTCGGATACCGACCAAGCAACCTATTGGAAAGAAGGAACCAAATAAAATATAAACAAAACCCCAAAATTCAAAAACTATGTAAGGACAACTTACTTAATTTATTTAGAAACAATATGATTTAAGATAAAAAGACAAAACACCAAGAAAATGTAAGAACAGATTATTACATAAATTATTTATAAATAACTGATTTAAAACGAAATAATAGAAAAAAATAATATTTTTAGGGGAACAAAAAGAAGAATAAATAAATAAATAAAAACAATTAATGGTAATGTGCTCAGATAAGAAGGTAAAATAAGAAGAATAACGAATAATTTAATGACTACAATGAAGCTAAAGAATGATAATAATTAATACAACTACGATTTAGAATTTCTTGGAGTTAAAAATGATATAGGAAGAAATGATAAGGGGAACATCTGTCACAAGAAGGAAAGTCAAAACGATTTTAAAATAATGCCTATCAATAATGTTATCTGCAATTAGTTACTGGAAAATAAGAAGGAATCAAGAAGAAAAAGAAATATATAATTAAATGCAAACAGCAACAGCGTAGAGAATCCCAAAAGTGTTTAGTATTAGTCGCCAATCAACTACTTGTAAGTTTTTTAATATAATGAATTGACTGTAGAAATGTTCCAGCAATCATTTTCCTGAGCAGACGGTACGTCCCTCTGGTCTCAGAAGGTGTAAGGATGGACAGCGGAATAATGGACCCAAAAGTGGCCACCCTAACTGAACCACCGCACAGGATAGGGAAAAAATGTTAGGGAAATTGAATATTTAAGGGATAATAAAATAGCTGAGAAGATTGATATCAGATTCCAGAAGTATGAAGGAAGGAAACAGAAGGAAGATAGCAGACAGAAGCTCAATTGAGAAAGCAAATTTATAAAAGTAAATAGAAATGAGAGTGTTAAAACAAGTTTTTATTGATTAGTGTGACCAGTCCTTATCAAGTAATGTTTGAAAAACCACCACCCAGAGAAATCACATCATTAATCAATTTTCCTCCAGGAGAGAGAATTTCAATTTCAATAAAATCGAAATGCACAACAGGTTGCTGCATAAAGCTGAACTTCAATATAAAAAGGAAACTGGAAAGAAGAAAAGAATAAACCCATACAAAGTAGGGGATAAGGTGTTAATAGAAAATAGACAATTATCCAATTCTATAGAGGGTATTGCAAGAAACTTACTTTTACTTTATAACGGGCCATACCTAGTAACCCAGGTGAAAGGAAATAATACATATGAGATTAAATCAGTTAACAATAACAAAATAAAAGGGGTATATAACCAAGCAGAAATAAAGAAATATTATGAAGATTAATAAAGGAAGGAGAAGATTGAAGAATTCAACGATTATTTTTAAAAGTAAATAAAAAATAAATCTGTTCTAGTGGGGGAGCTTTATGTAACGTTACATAACCCCTGCCCAAATATGATAACATAATCACCAGAGTTAAAACCAGTAATCACCCATTTTTAAAAGTCAGAAATAGGGATTAGGTATCAACCTATGAGAACCTTTGTACTATAAAAACACTGTAAACAATAATCCTAAAAGTGCAGTGTACAAAGTGGAACATAGTGTAATCGGTGAAAGTGTCAAACATATAAAAAGAGCATCTCACAAGTTTGTGCTGGAGATGAAAAAAATCAGTATTGTAGCAATAGACTATGTTACTATTGACAAGCTTTGTATTTTTTGTATTTGTTGTAATTTTATATTGTGTAGGCCACAAAGGTCTTATAACCAGGAGTTATTTTTTGTTTAATATAATTATTTTGTTTAGATGTAAGATAATCCAGGGTTATATATAAAATAATAATAATAATAATATACGAAATAATACTATGTTAGCAAGATGGAATGTAAAAAATAGTGTAAAGTAAGGATACCTTAAATGAATTATAAATCATAAACAAATCAAAATAAAAGGAATTAAAATATAAAATACCAATAGACAAGTTTAAGTAAGGATATAAAGAAAAACCGTAAATAAATTAAATTTGATTTTTGGTAAAATTTGTAAAGGATTATTTTTTCTAAAAAGAAGAAATGAAATTATAATAATTATTATTAGCCTACATACTAAAAGGTATCTAGATTAGCCAATAAAAACACCATAAAAATTCTTGGTTAGTAGGAGTAACTAACTAACAAGAAATGAATTAATTGTTCAGATATATTGGAAGTGAGCAGTTGAAAAGTGTAATGTCTTGTAGAAATTAAAAAATGTATAAATACTATTCAGAAATAATCAGTGCAAAATTAATAAACTTGATGAGTGATATCCACTACCTCCTAGACATCCTTGGAGTAGAATAATTCACGCCCGAAAATTGATGGAAATTGTAAAATCAGTTATCAATTTTCAAGCCTAGCCTACCGAAATTCAACATTGTTGGTGAGATCGTTTCCTATTAAAATTTAACTAAATTACACCTCAACTATAAACTTAGAACACTATAAACAGCACAATCTCTTTAAATACTTCTGGAAAAGAGGTGAACATAAACTTTATTTTTTGTTAACCAAAAAACAGCAAAACGTGGTCTTGTTAATAACTTTCCGGCAGCCATGATGTTTTAGTGTTCGTTTTTCGTCAGTGAAGAAAAGTAGGGTGCACTCTAGCGGTCAAAAAATCAACTAAATGATACCAATTATACTAATTTTAAAATAATTTATGTAAAGCTTGATACCGACCCATATACATTTCTGACTTCCTCAAAGTTCAAAGAACCTTCAGTAACCCTGGGAAATTAATTACATAATTCTTTCTCGTTATTAAAACTGAAAAAAATAAAAATATTTGTTATGTGCTATATGTTTGTAAAAATAAGATCGAATAACTCTGTGATTTATGAAGTAATCGATTATTAATTCATGTTTTGGGAGACCATAAACGTTAAATAAATTCAAGGAATGCCTTGTGTTTAAATAAATAAAATGTGTATTATTTCCAGTAGATGGTAGTTGGTTACAGATAATAAGAAGATAGAGAAGAGAAATGAAATCAGTCCGGACATCTAGAAATTAATACGTACCATTTGGAGTCATTTAACCTCAAATGGGTTCGTAAAAGTAGAAATCAGCTGATGCCACGAGCGGAAAAATTTGAAATAATCAATCGTATACTAAGAGAGTAATTCTCTTTGACTTTCTTTACTCTCTCTCCTAACTACTGTCAAAAAATGGTATTGGTTTAATATAATCAAAATTTAAGAAAATCACAAAATATCTTTGCATAATCACACACAATTGATTTTGAAGGCATATAACACAAAGATAACAAATTCTGTAACTCTTAATTAAGCTAGATTTTTATTAAGTCATCAATAGACGTACTTAAAGCTTAGACGAGAGACGTTACAAGATGGCGCCCAATGTGGGGCTTAATTAGGAAAGCTTATCAAAGAGTATAATAAGAAGTAACACACACACACACACACACACACACGTAAGAAAAGACGATACTCGAGAGACGTTACAAGATGGCGCTCAACTTAAAGGGCTTTAATTAGGAAGGAACTTTGGGATATACGCAAGTTAATATAATGAAAAAACTAATTTTTGTCGGCAACCATGAGAAGACAAGAAATGCATAATACCAGAGGCAGATCAAAGAAGAGGGCAGAAGACATGGAGAAGGAAGAAGGTGGACAGGAACGAGAAATAGAAGTAGTCGCGGACAGTGAAGTGGAACAACAGACAGGCGATAAAGAAGAAACTGAAGCAATTATGGACACGGAAAAGGAAATAGTTGAAGAGGATGCCCAAGGGGACCAACCAGATAAAGCGGTAGCCAGAGAAGAACCAAATTGGCAGGAAATAATGAAATTTATGGCAGAACAATTTAGTAAACAGGAGGAAAAATTTGATAAAATAAATGAAAATTTTAAGGAAAATAAGGAGAACTCAAGGAAACAAAATGAAACCTTGAGCGAAAAATTTAATAAAATAGATGAAAACTTTAGAAACAGGAGGAGAACTCAAGGAAGCAAAATGAAACCTTGAGGGACAGTTTTAAACAAATTGAGAAAATAAACGAAGAAAGTTTAAAGCAGATTGAGGGTAAGATGGAGAAGTTCAATAAGGAGTAAAGGGAAACTTCCGGGGGGGAAGATTGAAAATGTTAATACACTTAGACAAAGAGTAGTTGGATACAAGGAGGAGACAAATAATCAAATGGACAGTGGTTTCAAGAATTTGGATGAAACACTAGACAGCACTTCCGAAGGTATTAAAGTAAGTCAGGAAACAGAAGAGAGCAGGAAGGAAATAGAAATTAGAGAATACCAAGGTGTAATATTATCTGAGAATAAAAGTAACAACAGCAAAGTGGATAAGCAATACCTGGAAAAGAAAACCAAGAAAATAAGAAAAATATGTACAAAGAAAATAATAAATACAAGAGAAGAATTGGAGATGATTACAGGTGATTAATTAATGTATTTAACCTTCCAATTAATGAACAAAGGGAGTTAATTAAGTTTAGATCTCAATTAAATATGTCGACGATTGAAGTGCATCAGAAGATATCAGTCATATCTTCAAGACGGAATATAACATTCAAAAATTTGGTAAATAATCCAGAGGTAAAAGGGAATGAAATGGTATTAAATATGAGTGACTATGTTATGTTAGAGGAGGTACAATACCTGTTAGTTAAAAAGGAACGCACTATGACGGGAGACCGGTACTTAAATGAAGGTTTCATAGCAGCAAAGTGGGAGAGCCGGATGATAAGGAGATTATCAAGGAGAGAATTAATTCCGAACACCCCAGTAATCCGAGGAAGAGGAGTAACTGAGTTAATGGACCACGGTTAGACCAAATAATAATCAACCAGAAAAAAGGGGACTGATTTTCGGATACCGACCAAGCAACCTATTGGAAAGAAGGAACCAAATAAAATATAAACAAAACCCCAAAATTCAAAAACTATGTAAGGACAACTTACTTAATTTATTTAGAAACAATATGATTTAAGATAAAAAGACAAAACACCAAGAAAATGTAAGAACAGATTATTACATAAATTATTTATAAATAACTGATTTAAAACGAAATAATAGAAAAAAATAATATTTTTAGGGGAACAAAAAGAAGAATAAATAAATAAATAAAAACAATTAATGGTAATGTGCTCAGATAAGAAGGTAAAATAAGAAGAATAACGAATAATTTAATGACTACAATGAAGCTAAAGAATGATAATAATTAATACAACTACGATTTAGAATTTCTTGGAGTTAAAAATGATATAGGAAGAAATGATAAGGGGAACATCTGTCACAAGAAGGAAAGTCAAAACGATTTTAAAATAATGCCTATCAATAATGTTATCTGCAATTAGTTACTGGAAAATAAGAAGGAATCAAGAAGAAAAAGAAATATATAATTAAATGCAAACAGCAACAGCGTAGAGAATCCCAAAAGTGTTTAGTATTAGTCGCCAATCAACTACTTGTAAGTTTTTTAATATAATGAATTGACTGTAGAAATGTTCCAGCAATCATTTTCCTGAGCAGACGGTACGTCCCTCTGGTCTCAGAAGGTGTAAGGATGGACAGCGGAATAATGGACCCAAAAGTGGCCACCCTAACTGAACCACCGCACAGGATAGGGAAAAAATGTTAGGGAAATTGAATATTTAAGGGATAATAAAATAGCTGAGAAGATTGATATCAGATTCCAGAAGTATGAAGGAAGGAAACAGAAGGAAGATAGCAGACAGAAGCTCAATTGAGAAAGCAAATTTATAAAAGTAAATAGAAATGAGAGTGTTAAAACAAGTTTTTATTGATTAGTGTGACCAGTCCTTATCAAGTAATGTTTGAAAAACCACCACCCAGAGAAATCACATCATTAATCAATTTTCCTCCAGGAGAGAGAATTTCAATTTCAATAAAATCGAAATGCACAACAGGTTGCTGCATAAAGCTGAACTTCAATATAAAAAGGAAACTGGAAAGAAGAAAAGAATAAACCCATACAAAGTAGGGGATAAGGTGTTAATAGAAAATAGACAATTATCCAATTCTATAGAGGGTATTGCAAGAAACTTACTTTTACTTTATAACGGGCCATACCTAGTAACCCAGGTGAAAGGAAATAATACATATGAGATTAAATCAGTTAACAATAACAAAATAAAAGGGGTATATAACCAAGCAGAAATAAAGAAATATTATGAAGATTAATAAAGGAAGGAGAAGATTGAAGAATTCAACGATTATTTTTAAAAGTAAATAAAAAATAAATCTGTTCTAGTGGGGGAGCTTTATGTAACGTTACATAACCCCTGCCCAAATATGATAACATAATCACCAGAGTTAAAACCAGTAATCACCCATTTTTAAAAGTCAGAAATAGGGATTAGGTATCAACCTATGAGAACCTTTGTACTATAAAAACACTGTAAACAATAATCCTAAAAGTGCAGTGTACAAAGTGGAACATAGTGTAATCGGTGAAAGTGTCAAACATATAAAAAGAGCATCTCACAAGTTTGTGCTGGAGATGAAAAAAATCAGTATTGTAGCAATAGACTATGTTACTATTGACAAGCTTTGTATTTTTTGTATTTGTTGTAATTTTATATTGTGTAGGCCACAAAGGTCTTATAACCAGGAGTTATTTTTTGTTTAATATAATTATTTTGTTTAGATGTAAGATAATCCAGGGTTATATATAAAATAATAATAATAATAATATACGAAATAATACTATGTTAGCAAGATGGAATGTAAAAAATAGTGTAAAGTAAGGATACCTTAAATGAATTATAAATCATAAACAAATCAAAATAAAAGGAATTAAAATATAAAATACCAATAGACAAGTTTAAGTAAGGATATAAAGAAAAACCGTAAATAAATTAAATTTGATTTTTGGTAAAATTTGTAAAGGATTATTTTTTCTAAAAAGAAGAAATGAAATTATAATAATTATTATTAGCCTACATACTAAAAGGTATCTAGATTAGCCAATAAAAACACCATAAAAATTCTTGGTTAGTAGGAGTAACTAACTAACAAGAAATGAATTAATTGTTCAGATATATTGGAAGTGAGCAGTTGAAAAGTGTAATGTCTTGTAGAAATTAAAAAATGTATAAATACTATTCAGAAATAATCAGTGCAAAATTAATAAACTTGATGAGTGATATCCACTACCTCCTAGACATCCTTGGAGTAGAATAATTCACGCCCGAAAATTGATGGAAATTGTAAAATCAGTTATCAATTTTCAAGCCTAGCCTACCGAAATTCAACATTGTTGGTGAGATCGTTTCCTATTAAAATTTAACTAAATTACACCTCAACTATAAACTTAGAACACTATAAACAGCACAATCTCTTTAAATACTTCTGGAAAAGAGGTGAACATAAACTTTATTTTTTGTTAACCAAAAAACAGCAAAACGTGGTCTTGTTAATAACTTTCCGGCAGCCATGATGTTTTAGTGTTCGTTTTTCGTCAGTGAAGAAAAGTAGGGTGCACTCTAGCGGTCAAAAAATCAACTAAATGATACCAATTATACTAATTTTAAAATAATTTATGTAAAGCTTGATACCGACCCATATACATTTCTGACTTCCTCAAAGTTCAAAGAACCTTCAGTAACCCTGGGAAATTAATTACATAATTCTTTCTCGTTATTAAAACTGAAAAAAATAAAAATATTTGTTATGTGCTATATGTTTGTAAAAATAAGATCGAATAACTCTGTGATTTATGAAGTAATCGATTATTAATTCATGTTTTGGGAGACCATAAACGTTAAATAAATTCAAGGAATGCCTTGTGTTTAAATAAATAAAATGTGTATTATTTCCAGTAGATGGTAGTTGGTTACAGATAATAAGAAGATAGAGAAGAGAAATGAAATCAGTCCGGACATCTAGAAATTAATACGTACCATTTGGAGTCATTTAACCTCAAATGGGTTCGTAAAAGTAGAAATCAGCTGATGCCACGAGCGGAAAAATTTGAAATAATCAATCGTATACTAAGAGAGTAATTCTCTTTGACTTTCTTTACTCTCTCTCCTAACTACTGTCAAAAAATGGTATTGGTTTAATATAATCAAAATTTAAGAAAATCACAAAATATCTTTGCATAATCACACACAATTGATTTTGAAGGCATATAACACAAAGATAACAAATTCTGTAACTCTTAATTAAGCTAGATTTTTATTAAGTAATCAATAGACGTACTTAAAGCTTAGACGAGAGACGTTACAAGATGGCGCCCAATGTGGGGCTTAATTAGGAAAGGTTATCAAAGAGTATAATAAGAAGTAACACACACACACGTAAGAAAAGACGATACTCGAGAGACGTTACAAGATGGCGCTCAACTTAAAGGGCTTTAATTAGGAAGGAACTTTGGGATATACGCAAGTTAATATAATGAAAAAACTAATTTTTGTCGGCAACCATGAGAAGACAAGAAATGCATAATACCAGAGGCAGATCAAAGAAGAGGGCAGAAGACACGGAGAAGGAAGAAGGTGGACAGGAACGAGAAATAGAAGTAGTCGCGGACAGTGAAGTGGAACAACAGACAGGCGATAAAGAAGAAACTGAAGCAATTATGGACACGGAAAAGGAAATAGTTGAAGAGGATGCCCAAGGGGACCAACCAGATAAAGCGGTAGCCAGAGAAGAACCAAATTGGCAGGAAATAATGAAATTTATGGCAGAACAATTTAGTAAACAGGAGGAAAAATTTGATAAAATAAATGAAAATTTTAAGGAAAATAAGGAGAACTCAAGGAAACAAAATGAAACTTTGAGCGAAAAATTTAATAAAATAGATGAAAACTTTAGGAAACAGGAGGAGAACTCAAGGAAGCAAAATGAAACCTTGAGGGACAGTTTTAAACAAATTGAGAAAATAAACGAAGAAAGTTTAAAGCAGATTGAGGGTAAGATGGAGAAGTTCAATAAGGAGTAAAGGGAAACTTCCGGGGGGGAAGATTGAAAATGTTAATACACTTAGACAAAGAGTAGTTGGATACAAGGAGGAGACAAATAATCAAATGGACAGTGGTTTCAAGAATTTGGATGAAACACTAGACAGCACTTCCGAAGGTATTAAAGTAAGTCAGGAAACAGAAGAGAGCAGGAAGGAAATAGAAATTAGAGAATACCAAGGTGTAATATTATCTGAGAATAAAAGTAACAACAGCAAAGTGGATAAGCAATACCTGGAAAAGAAAACCAAGAAAATAAGAAAAATATGTACAAAGAAAATAATAAATACAAGAGAAGAATTGGAGATGATTACAGGTGGATTAATTAATGTATTTAACCTTCCAATTAATGAACAAAGGGAGTTAATTAAGTTTAGATCTCAATTAAATATGTCGACGATTGAAGTGCATCAGAAGATATCAGTCATATCTTCAAGACGGAATATAACATTCAAAAATTTGGTAAATAATCCAGAGGTAAAAGGGAATGAAATGGTATTAAATATGAGTGACTATGTTATGTTAGAGGAGGTACAATACCTGTTAGTTAAAAAGGAACGAACTATGACGGGAGACCGGTACTTAAATGAAGGTTTCATAGCAGCAAAGTGGGAGAGCCGGATGATAAGGAGATTATCAAGGAGAGAAATAATTCCGAACACCCCAGTAATCCGAGGAAGAGGAGTAACTGAGTTAATGGACCACGGTTAGACCAAATAATAATCAACCAGAAAAAAGGGGACTGATTTTCGGATACCGACCAAGCAACCTATTGGAAAGAAGGAACCAAATAAAATATAAACAAAACCCCAAAATTCAAAAACTATGTAAGGACAACTTACTTAATTTATTTAGAAACAATATGATTTAAGATAAAAAGACAAAACACCAAGAAAATGTAAGAACAGATTATTACATAAATTATTTATAAATAACTGATTTAAAACGAAATAATAGAAAAAAATAATATTTTTAGGGGAACAAAAAGAAGAATAAATAAATAAATAAAAACAATTAATGGTAATGTGCTCAGATAAGAAGGTAAAATAAGAAGAATAACGAATAATTTAATGACTACAATGAAGCTAAAGAATGATAATAATTAATACAACTACGATTTAGAATTTCTTGGAGTTAAAAATGATATAGGAAGAAATGATAAGGGGAACATCTGTCACAAGAAGGAAAGTCAAAACGATTTTAAAATAATGCCTATCAATAATGTTATCTGCAATTAGTTACTGGAAAATAAGAAGGAATCAAGAAGAAAAAGAAATATATAATTAAATGCAAACAGCAACAGCGTAGAGAATCCCAAAAGTGTTTAGTATTAGTCGCCAATCAACTACTTGTAAGTTTTTTAATATAATGAATTGACTGTAGAAATGTTCCAGCAATCATTTTCCTGAGCAGACGGTACGTCCCTCTGGTCTCAGAAGGTGTAAGGATGGACAGCGGAATAATGGACCCAAAAGTGGCCACCCTAACTGAACCACCGCACAGGATAGGGAAAAAATGTTAGGGAAATTGAATATTTAAGGGATAATAAAATAGCTGAGAAGATTGATATCAGATTCCAGAAGTATGAAGGAAGGAAACAGAAGGAAGATAGCAGACAGAAGCTCAATTGAGAAAGCAAATTTATAAAAGTAAATAGAAATGAGAGTGTTAAAACAAGTTTTTATTGATTAGTGTGACCAGTCCTTATCAAGTAATGTTTGAAAAACCACCACCCAGAGAAATCACATCATTAATCAATTTTCCTCCAGGAGAGAGAATTTCAATTTCAATAAAATCGAAATGCACAACAGGTTGCTGCATAAAGCTGAACTTCAATATAAAAAGGAAACTGGAAAGAAGAAAAGAATAAACCCATACAAAGTAGGGGATAAGGTGTTAATAGAAAATAGACAATTATCCAATTCTATAGAGGGTATTGCAAGAAACTTACTTTTACTTTATAACGGGCCATACCTAGTAACCCAGGTGAAAGGAAATAATACATATGAGATTAAATCAGTTAACAATAACAAAATAAAAGGGGTATATAACCAAGCAGAAATAAAGAAATATTATGAAGATTAATAAAGGAAGGAGAAGATTGAAGAATTCAACGATTATTTTTAAAAGTAAATAAAAAATAAATCTGTTCTAGTGGGGGAGCTTTATGTAACGTTACATAACCCCTGCCCAAATATGATAACATAATCACCAGAGTTAAAACCAGTAATCACCCATTTTTAAAAGTCAGAAATAGGGATTAGGTATCAACCTATGAGAACCTTTGTACTATAAAAACACTGTAAACAATAATCCTAAAAGTGCAGTGTACAAAGTGGAACATAGTGTAATCGGTGAAAGTGTCAAACATATAAAAAGAGCATCTCACAAGTTTGTGCTGGAGATGAAAAAAATCAGTATTGTAGCAATAGTACTATTGACAAGCTTTGTATTTTTTGTATTTGTTGTAATTTTATATTGTGTAGGCCACAAAGGTCTTATAACCAGGAGTTATTTTTTGTTTAATATAATTATTTTGTTTAGATGTAAGATAATCCAGGGTTATATATAAAATAATAATAATAATAATATACGAAATAATACTATGTTAGCAAGATGGAATGTAAAAAATAGTGTAAAGTAAGGATACCTTAAATGAATTATAAATCATAAACAAATCAAAATAAAAGGAATTAAAATATAAAATACCAATAGACAAGTTTAAGTAAGGATATAAAGAAAAACCGTAAATAAATTAAATTTGATTTTTGGTAAAATTTGTAAAGGATTATTTTTTCTAAAAAGAAGAAATGAAATTATAATAATTATTATTAGCCTACATACTAAAAGGTATCTAGATTAGCCAATAAAAACACCATAAAAATTCTTGGTTAGTAGGAGTAACTAACTAACAAGAAATGAATTAATTGTTCAGATATATTGGAAGTGAGCAGTTGAAAAGTGTAATGTCTTGTAGAAATTAAAAAAAATATAAATACTATTCAGAAATAATCAGTGCAAAATTAATAAACTTGATGAGTGATATCCACTACCTCCTAGACATCCTTGGAGTAGAATAATTCACGCCCGAAAATTGATGGAAATTGTAAAATCAGTTATCAATTTTCAAGCCTAGCCTACCGAAATTCAACATTGTTGGTGAGATCGTTTCCTATTAAAATTTAACTAAATTACACCTCAACTATAAACTTAGAACACTATAAACAGCACAATCTCTTTAAATACTTCTGGAAAAGAGGTGAACATAAACTTTATTTTTTGTTAACCAAAAAACAGCAAAACGTGGTCTTGTTAATAACTTTCCGGCAGCCATGATGTTTTAGTGTTCGTTTTTCGTCAGTGAAGAAAAGTAGGGTGCACTCTAGCGGTCAAAAAATCAACTAAATGATACCAATTATACTAATTTTAAAATAATTTATGTAAAGCTTGATACCGACCCATATACATTTCTGACTTCCTCAAAGTTCAAAGAACCTTCAGTAACCCAGGGAAATTAATTACATAATTCTTTCTCGTTATTAAAACTGAAAAAAATAAAAATATTTGTTATGTGCTATATGTTTGTAAACATAAGATCGAATAACTCTGTGATTTATGAAGTAATCGATTATTAATTCATGTTTTGGGAGACCATTAACGTTAAATAAATTCAAGGAATGCCTTGTGTTTAAATAAATAAAATGTGTATTATTTCCAGTAGATGGTAGTTGGTTACAGATAATAAGAAGATAGAGAAGAGAAAGGAAATCAGTCCGGACATCTAGAAATTAATACGAACCATTTGGAGTCATTTAACCTCAAATGGGTTCGTAAAAGTAGAAATCAGCTGATGCCACGAGCGGAAAAATTTGAAATAATCAATCGTATACTAAGAGAGTAATTCTCTTTGACTTTCTTTACTCTCTCTCCTAACTACTGTCAAAAAATGGTATTGGTTTAATATAATCAAAATTTAAGAAAATCACAAAATATCTTTGCATAATCACACACAATTGATTTTGAAGGCATATAACACAAAGATAACAAATTCTGTAACTCTTAATTAAGCTAGATTTTTATTAAGTAATCAATAGACGTACTTAAAGCTTAGACGAGAGACGTTACAAGATGGCGCCCAATGTGGGGCTTAATTAGGAAAGCTTATCAAAGAGTATAATAAGAAGTAACACACACACACACACACACACACACACGTAAGAAAAGACGATACTCGAGAGACGTTACAAGATGGCGCTCAACTTAAAGGGCTTTAATTAGGAAGGAACTTTGGGATATACGCAAGTTAATATAATGAAAAAACTAATTTTTGTCGGCAACCATGAGAAGACAAGAAATGCATAATACCAGAGGCAGATCAAAGAAGAGGGCAGAAGACATGGAGAAGGAAGAAGGTGGACAGGAACGAGAAATAGAAGTAGTCGCGGACAGTGAAGTGGAACAACAGACAGGCGATAAAGAAGAAACTGAAGCAATTATGGACACGGAAAAGGAAATAGTTGAAGAGGATGCCCAAGGGGACCAACCAGATAAAGCGGTAGCCAGAGAAGAACCAAATTGGCAGGAAATAATGAAATTTATGGCAGAACAATTTAGTAAACAGGAGGAAAAATTTGATAAAATAAATGAAAATTTTAAGGAAAATAAGGAGAACTCAAGGAAACAAAATGAAACCTTGAGCGAAAAATTTAATAAAATAGATGAAAACTTTAGAAACAGGAGGAGAACTCAAGGAAGCAAAATGAAACCTTGAGGGACAGTTTTAAACAAATTGAGAAAATAAACGAAGAAAGTTTAAAGCAGATTGAGGGTAAGATGGAGAAGTTCAATAAGGAGTAAAGGGAAACTTCCGGGGGGGAAGATTGAAAATGTTAATACACTTAGACAAAGAGTAGTTGGATACAAGGAGGAGACAAATAATCAAATGGACAGTGGTTTCAAGAATTTGGATGAAACACTAGACAGCACTTCCGAAGGTATTAAAGTAAGTCAGGAAACAGAAGAGAGCAGGAAGGAAATAGAAATTAGAGAATACCAAGGTGTAATATTATCTGAGAATAAAAGTAACAACAGCAAAGTGGATAAGCAATACCTGGAAAAGAAAACCAAGAAAATAAGAAAAATATGTACAAAGAAAATAATAAATACAAGAGAAGAATTGGAGATGATTACAGGTGATTAATTAATGTATTTAACCTTCCAATTAATGAACAAAGGGAGTTAATTAAGTTTAGATCTCAATTAAATATGTCGACGATTGAAGTGCATCAGAAGATATCAGTCATATCTTCAAGACGGAATATAACATTCAAAAATTTGGTAAATAATCCAGAGGTAAAAGGGAATGAAATGGTATTAAATATGAGTGACTATGTTATGTTAGAGGAGGTACAATACCTGTTAGTTAAAAAGGAACGAACTATGACGGGAGACCGGTACTTAAATGAAGGTTTCATAGCAGCAAAGTGGGAGAGCCGGATGATAAGGAGATTATCAAGGAGAGAAATAATTCCGAACACCCCAGTAATCCGAGGAAGAGGAGTAACTGAGTTAATGGACCACGGTTAGACCAAATAATAATCAACCAGAAAAAAGGGGACTGATTTTCGGATACCGACCAAGCAACCTATTGGAAAGAAGGAACCAAATAAAATATAAACAAAACCCCAAAATTCAAAAACTATGTAAGGACAACTTACTTAATTTATTTAGAAACAATATGATTTAAGATAAAAAGACAAAACACCAAGAAAATGTAAGAACAGATTATTACATAAATTATTTATAAATAACTGATTTAAAACGAAATAATAGAAAAAAATAATATTTTTAGGGGAACAAAAAGAAGAATAAATAAATAAATAAAAACAATTAATGGTAATGTGCTCAGATAAGAAGGTAAAATAAGAAGAATAACGAATAATTTAATGACTACAATGAAGCTAAAGAATGATAATAATTAATACAACTACGATTTAGAATTTCTTGGAGTTAAAAATGATATAGGAAGAAATGATAAGGGGAACATCTGTCACAAGAAGGAAAGTCAAAACGATTTTAAAATAATGCCTATCAATAATGTTATCTGCAATTAGTTACTGGAAAATAAGAAGGAATCAAGAAGAAAAAGAAATATATAATTAAATGCAAACAGCAACAGCGTAGAGAATCCCAAAAGTGTTTAGTATTAGTCGCCAATCAACTACTTGTAAGTTTTTTAATATAATGAATTGACTGTAGAAATGTTCCAGCAATCATTTTCCTGAGCAGACGGTACGTCCCTCTGGTCTCAGAAGGTGTAAGGATGGACAGCGGAATAATGGACCCAAAAGTGGCCACCCTAACTGAACCACCGCACAGGATAGGGAAAAAATGTTAGGGAAATTGAATATTTAAGGGATAATAAAATAGCTGAGAAGATTGATATCAGATTCCAGAAGTATGAAGGAAGGAAACAGAAGGAAGATAGCAGACAGAAGCTCAATTGAGAAAGCAAATTTATAAAAGTAAATAGAAATGAGAGTGTTAAAACAAGTTTTTATTGATTAGTGTGACCAGTCCTTATCAAGTAATGTTTGAAAAACCACCACCCAGAGAAATCACATCATTAATCAATTTTCCTCCAGGAGAGAGAATTTCAATTTCAATAAAATCGAAATGCACAACAGGTTGCTGCATAAAGCTGAACTTCAATATAAAAAGGAAACTGGAAAGAAGAAAAGAATAAACCCATACAAAGTAGGGGATAAGGTGTTAATAGAAAATAGACAATTATCCAATTCTATAGAGGGTATTGCAAGAAACTTACTTTTACTTTATAACGGGCCATACCTAGTAACCCAGGTGAAAGGAAATAATACATATGAGATTAAATCAGTTAACAATAACAAAATAAAAGGGGTATATAACCAAGCAGAAATAAAGAAATATTATGAAGATTAATAAAGGAAGGAGAAGATTGAAGAATTCAACGATTATTTTTAAAAGTAAATAAAAAATAAATCTGTTCTAGTGGGGGAGCTTTATGTAACGTTACATAACCCCTGCCCAAATATGATAACATAATCACCAGAGTTAAAACCAGTAATCACCCATTTTTAAAAGTCAGAAATAGGGATTAGGTATCAACCTATGAGAACCTTTGTACTATAAAAACACTGTAAACAATAATCCTAAAAGTGCAGTGTACAAAGTGGAACATAGTGTAATCGGTGAAAGTGTCAAACATATAAAAAGAGCATCTCACAAGTTTGTGCTGGAGATGAAAAAAATCAGTATTGTAGCAATAGACTATGTTACTATTGACAAGCTTTGTATTTTTTGTATTTGTTGTAATTTTATATTGTGTAGGCCACAAAGGTCTTATAACCAGGAGTTATTTTTTGTTTAATATAATTATTTTGTTTAGATGTAAGATAATCCAGGGTTATATATAAAATAATAATAATAATAATATACGAAATAATACTATGTTAGCAAGATGGAATGTAAAAAATAGTGTAAAGTAAGGATACCTTAAATGAATTATAAATCATAAACAAATCAAAATAAAAGGAATTAAAATATAAAATACCAATAGACAAGTTTAAGTAAGGATATAAAGAAAAACCGTAAATAAATTAAATTTGATTTTTGGTAAAATTTGTAAAGGATTATTTTTTCTAAAAAGAAGAAATGAAATTATAATAATTATTATTAGCCTACATACTAAAAGGTATCTAGATTAGCCAATAAAAACACCATAAAAATTCTTGGTTAGTAGGAGTAACTAACTAACAAGAAATGAATTAATTGTTCAGATATATTGGAAGTGAGCAGTTGAAAAGTGTAATGTCTTGTAGAAATTAAAAAATGTATAAATACTATTCAGAAATAATCAGTGCAAAATTAATAAACTTGATGAGTGATATCCACTACCTCCTAGACATCCTTGGAGTAGAATAATTCACGCCCGAAAATTGATGGAAATTGTAAAATCAGTTATCAATTTTCAAGCCTAGCCTACCGAAATTCAACATTGTTGGTGAGATCGTTTCCTATTAAAATTTAACTAAATTACACCTCAACTATAAACTTAGAACACTATAAACAGCACAATCTCTTTAAATACTTCTGGAAAAGAGGTGAACATAAACTTTATTTTTTGTTAACCAAAAAACAGCAAAACGTGGTCTTGTTAATAACTTTCCGGCAGCCATGATGTTTTAGTGTTCGTTTTTCGTCAGTGAAGAAAAGTAGGGTGCACTCTAGCGGTCAAAAAATCAACTAAATGATACCAATTATACTAATTTTAAAATAATTTATGTAAAGCTTGATACCGACCCATATACATTTCTGACTTCCTCAAAGTTCAAAGAACCTTCAGTAACCCTGGGAAATTAATTACATAATTCTTTCTCGTTATTAAAACTGAAAAAAATAAAAATATTTGTTATGTGCTATATGTTTGTAAAAATAAGATCGAATAACTCTGTGATTTATGAAGTAATCGATTATTAATTCATGTTTTGGGAGACCATAAACGTTAAATAAATTCAAGGAATGCCTTGTGTTTAAATAAATAAAATGTGTATTATTTCCAGTAGATGGTAGTTGGTTACAGATAATAAGAAGATAGAGAAGAGAAATGAAATCAGTCCGGACATCTAGAAATTAATACGTACCATTTGGAGTCATTTAACCTCAAATGGGTTCGTAAAAGTAGAAATCAGCTGATGCCACGAGCGGAAAAATTTGAAATAATCAATCGTATACTAAGAGAGTAATTCTCTTTGACTTTCTTTACTCTCTCTCCTAACTACTGTCAAAAAATGGTATTGGTTTAATATAATCAAAATTTAAGAAAATCACAAAATATCTTTGCATAATCACACACAATTGATTTTGAAGGCATATAACACAAAGATAACAAATTCTGTAACTCTTAATTAAGCTAGATTTTTATTAAGTAATCAATAGACGTACTTAAAGCTTAGACGAGAGACGTTACAAGATGGCGCCCAATGTGGGGCTTAATTAGGAAAGGTTATCAAAGAGTATAATAAGAAGTAACACACACACACGTAAGAAAAGACGATACTCGAGAGACGTTACAAGATGGCGCTCAACTTAAAGGGCTTTAATTAGGAAGGAACTTTGGGATATACGCAAGTTAATATAATGAAAAAACTAATTTTTGTCGGCAACCATGAGAAGACAAGAAATGCATAATACCAGAGGCAGATCAAAGAAGAGGGCAGAAGACACGGAGAAGGAAGAAGGTGGACAGGAACGAGAAATAGAAGTAGTCGCGGACAGTGAAGTGGAACAACAGACAGGCGATAAAGAAGAAACTGAAGCAATTATGGACACGGAAAAGGAAATAGTTGAAGAGGATGCCCAAGGGGACCAACCAGATAAAGCGGTAGCCAGAGAAGAACCAAATTGGCAGGAAATAATGAAATTTATGGCAGAACAATTTAGTAAACAGGAGGAAAAATTTGATAAAATAAATGAAAATTTTAAGGAAAATAAGGAGAACTCAAGGAAACAAAATGAAACCTTGAGCGAAAAATTTAATAAAATAGATGAAAACTTTAGGAAACAGGAGGAGAACTCAAGGAAGCAAAATGAAACCTTGAGGGACAGTTTAAAACAAATTGAGAAAATAAACGAAGAAAGTTTAAAGCAGATTGAGGGTAAGATGGAGAAGTTCAATAAGGAGTAAAGGGAAACTTCCGGGGGGGAAGATTGAAAATGTTAATACACTTAGACAAAGAGTAGTTGGATACAAGGAGGAGACAAATAATCAAATGGACAGTGGTTTCAAGAATTTGGATGAAACACTAGACAGCACTTCCGAAGGTATTAAAGTAAGTCAGGAAACAGAAGAGAGCAGGAAGGAAATAGAAATTAGAGAATACCAAGGTGTAATATTATCTGAGAATAAAAGTAACAACAGCAAAGTGGATAAGCAATACCTGGAAAAGAAAACCAAGAAAATAAGAAAAATATGTACAAAGAAAATAATAAATACAAGAGAAGAATTGGAGATGATTACAGGTGGATTAATTAATGTATTTAACCTTCCAATTAATGAACAAAGGGAGTTAATTAAGTTTAGATCTCAATTAAATATGTCGACGATTGAAGTGCATCAGAAGATATCAGTCATATCTTCAAGACGGAATATAACATTCAAAAATTTGGTAAATAATCCAGAGGTAAAAGGGAATGAAATGGTATTAAATATGAGTGACTATGTTATGTTAGAGGAGGTACAATACCTGTTAGTTAAAAAGGAACGAACTATGACGGGAGACCGGTACTTAAATGAAGGTTTCATAGCAGCAAAGTGGGAGAGCCGGATGATAAGGAGATTATCAAGGAGAGAATTAATTCCGAACACCCCAGTAATCCGAGGAAGAGGAGTAACTGAGTTAATGGACCACGGTTAGACCAAATAATAATCAACCAGAAAAAAGGGGACTGATTTTCGGATACCGACCAAGCAACCTATTGGAAAGAAGGAACCAAATAAAATATAAACAAAACCCCAAAATTCAAAAACTATGTAAGGACAACTTACTTAATTTATTTAGAAACAATATGATTTAAGATAAAAAGACAAAACACCAAGAAAATGTAAGAACAGATTATTACATAAATTATTTATAAATAACTGATTTAAAACGAAATAATAGAAAAAAATATTTTTAGGGGAACAAAAAGAAGAATAAATAAATAAATAAAAACAATTAATGGTAATGTGCTCAGATAAGAAGGTAAAATAAGAAGAATAACGAATAATTTAATGACTACAATGAAGCTAAAGAATGATAATAATTAATACAACTACGATTTAGAATTTCTTGGAGTTAAAAATGATATAGGAAGAAATGATAAGGGGAACATCTGTCACAAGAAGGAAAGTCAAAACGATTTTAAAATAATGCCTATCAATAATGTTATCTGCAATTAGTTACTGGAAAATAAGAAGGAATCAAGAAGAAAAAGAAATATATAATTAAATGCAAACAGCAACAGCGTAGAGAATCCCAAAAGTGTTTAGTATTAGTCGCCAATCAACTACTTGTAAGTTTTTTAATATAATGAATTGACTGTAGAAATGTTCCAGCAATCATTTTCCTGAGCAGACGGTACGTCCCTCTGGTCTCAGAAGGTGTAAGGATGGACAGCGGAATAATGGACCCAAAAGTGGCCACCCTAACTGAACCACCGCACAGGATAGGGAAAAAATGTTAGGGAAATTGAATATTTAAGGGATAATAAAATAGCTGAGAAGATTGATATCAGATTCCAGAAGTATGAAGGAAGGAAACAGAAGGAAGATAGCAGACAGAAGCTCAATTGAGAAAGCAAATTTATAAAAGTAAATAGAAATGAGAGTGTTAAAACAAGTTTTTATTGATTAGTGTGACCAGTCCTTATCAAGTAATGTTTGAAAAACCACCACCCAGAGAAATCACATCATTAATCAATTTTCCTCCAGGAGAGAGAATTTCAATTTCAATAAAATCGAAATGCACAACAGTTTGCTGCATAAAGCTGAACTTCAATATAAAAAGGAAACTGGAAAGAAGAAAAGAATAAACCCATACAAAGTAGGGGATAAGGTGTTAATAAAAAATAGACAGTTACCCAATTCTATAGAGGGTATTGCAAGAAACTTACTTTTACTTTATACCGGGCCATACCTAGTAACCCAGGTGAAAGGAAATAATACATATGAGATTAAATCAGTTAACAATAACAAAATAAAAGGGGTGTATAACCAAGCAGAAATAAAGAAATATTATGAAGATTAATAAAGGAAGGAGAAGATTGAAGAATTCAACGATTATTTTTAAAAGTAAATAAAAAATAAATCTGTTCTAGTGGGGGAGCTTTATGTAACGTTACATAACCCCTGCCCAAATATGATAACATAATCACCAGAGTTAAAACCAGTAATCACCCATTTTTAAAAGTCAGAAATAGGGATTAGGTATCAACCTATGAGAACCTTTGTACTATAAAAACACTGTAAACAATAATCCTAAAAGTGCAGTGTACAAAGTGGAACATAGTGTAATCGGTGAAAGTGTCAAACATATAAAAAGAGCATCTCACAAGTTTGTGCTGGAGATGAAAAAAATCAGTATTGTAGCAATAGACTATGTTACTATTGACAAGCTTTGTATTTTTTGTATTTGTTGTAATTTTATATTGTGTAGGCCACAAAGGTCTTATAACCAGGAGTTATTTTTTGTTTAATATAATTATTTTGTTTAGATGTAAGATAATCCAGGGTTATATATAAAATAATAATAATAATATACGAAATAATACTATGTTAGCAAGATGGAATGTAAAAAATAGTGTAAAGTAAGGATACCTTAAATGAATTATAAATCATAAACAAATCAAAATAAAAGGAATTAAAATATAAAATACCAATAGACAAGTTTAAGTAAGGATATAAAGAAAAACCGTAAATAAATTAAATTTGATTTTTGGTAAAATTTGTAAAGGATTATTTTTTCTAAAAAGAAGAAATGAAATTATAATAATTATTATTAGCCTACATACTAAAAGGTATCTAGATTAGCCAATAAAAACACCATAAAAATTCTTGGTTAGTAGGAGTAACTAACTAACAAGAAATGAATTAATTGTTCAGATATATTGGAAGTGAGCAGTTGAAAAGTGTAATGTCTTGTAGAAATTAAAAAATGTATAAATACTATTCAGAAATAATCAGTGCAAAATTAATAAACTTGATGAGTGATATCCACTACCTCCTAGACATCCTTGGAGTAGAATAATTCACGCCCGAAAATTGATGGAAATTGTAAAATCAGTTATCAATTTTCAAGCCTAGCCTACCGAAATTCAACATTGTTGGTGAGATCGTTTCCTATTAAAATTTAACTAAATTACACCTCAACTATAAACTTAGAACACTATAAACAGCACAATCTCTTTAAATACTTCTGGAAAAGAGGTGAACATAAACTTTATTTTTTGTTAACCAAAAAACAGCAAAACGTGGTCTTGTTAATAACTTTCCGGCAGCCATGATGTTTTAGTGTTCGTTTTTCGTCAGTGAAGAAAAGTAGGGTGCACTCTAGCGGTCAAAAAATCAACTAAATGATACCAATTATACTAATTTTAAAATAATTTATGTAAAGCTTGATACCGACCCATATACATTTCTGACTTCCTCAAAGTTCAAAGAACCTTCAGTAACCCTGGGAAATTAATTACATAATTCTTTCTCGTTATTAAAACTGAAAAAAATAAAAATATTTGTTATGTGCTATATGTTTGTAAAAATAAGATCGAATAACTCTGTGATTTATGAAGTAATCGATTATTAATTCATGTTTTGGGAGACCATAAACGTTAAATAAATTCAAGGAATGCCTTGTGTTTAAATAAATAAAATGTGTATTATTTCCAGTAGATGGTAGTTGGTTACAGATAATAAGAAGATAGAGAAGAGAAATGAAATCAGTCCGGACATCTAGAAATTAATACGTACCATTTGGAGTCATTTAACCTCAAATGGGTTCGTAAAAGTAGAAATCAGCTGATGCCACGAGCGGAAAAATTTGAAATAATCAATCGTATACTAAGAGAGTAATTCTCTTTGACTTTCTTTACTCTCTCTCCTAACTACTGTCAAAAAATGGTATTGGTTTAATATAATCAAAATTTAAGAAAATCACAAAATATCTTTGCATAATCACACACAATTGATTTTGAAGGCATATAACACAAAGATAACAAATTCTGTAACTCTTAATTAAGCTAGATTTTTATTAAGTAATCAATAGACGTACTTAAAGCTTAGACGAGAGACGTTACAAGATGGCGCCCAATGTGGGGCTTAATTAGGAAAGGTTATCAAAGAGTATAATAAGAAGTAACACACACACACGTAAGAAAAGACGATACTCGAGAGACGTTACAAGATGGCGCTCAACTTAAAGGGCTTTAATTAGGAAGGAACTTTGGGATATACGCAAGTTAATATAATGAAAAAACTAATTTTTGTCGGCAACCATGAGAAGACAAGAAATGCATAATACCAGAGGCAGATCAAAGAAGAGGGCAGAAGACACGGAGAAGGAAGAAGGTGGACAGGAACGAGAAATAGAAGTAGTCGCGGACAGTGAAGTGGAACAACAGACAGGCGATAAAGAAGAAACTGAAGCAATTATGGACACGGAAAAGGAAATAGTTGAAGAGGATGCCCAAGGGGACCAACCAGATAAAGCGGTAGCCAGAGAAGAACCAAATTGGCAGGAAATAATGAAATTTATGGCAGAACAATTTAGTAAACAGGAGGAAAAATTTGATAAAATAAATGAAAATTTTAAGGAAAATAAGGAGAACTCAAGGAAACAAAATGAAACCTTGAGCGAAAAATTTAATAAAATAGATGAAAACTTTAGGAAACAGGAGGAGAACTCAAGGAAGCAAAATGAAACCTTGAGGGACAGTTTAAAACAAATTGAGAAAATAAACGAAGAAAGTTTAAAGCAGATTGAGGGTAAGATGGAGAAGTTCAATAAGGAGTAAAGGGAAACTTCCGGGGGGGAAGATTGAAAATGTTAATACACTTAGACAAAGAGTAGTTGGATACAAGGAGGAGACAAATAATCAAATGGACAGTGGTTTCAAGAATTTGGATGAAACACTAGACAGCACTTCCGAAGGTATTAAAGTAAGTCAGGAAACAGAAGAGAGCAGGAAGGAAATAGAAATTAGAGAATACCAAGGTGTAATATTATCTGAGAATAAAAGTAACAACAGCAAAGTGGATAAGCAATACCTGGAAAAGAAAACCAAGAAAATAAGAAAAATATGTACAAAGAAAATAATAAATACAAGAGAAGAATTGGAGATGATTACAGGTGGATTAATTAATGTATTTAACCTTCCAATTAATGAACAAAGGGAGTTAATTAAGTTTAGATCTCAATTAAATATGTCGACGATTGAAGTGCATCAGAAGATATCAGTCATATCTTCAAGACGGAATATAACATTCAAAAATTTGGTAAATAATCCAGAGGTAAAAGGGAATGAAATGGTATTAAATATGAGTGACTATGTTATGTTAGAGGAGGTACAATACCTGTTAGTTAAAAAGGAACGAACTATGACGGGAGACCGGTACTTAAATGAAGGTTTCATAGCAGCAAAGTGGGAGAGCCGGATGATAAGGAGATTATCAAGGAGAGAATTAATTCCGAACACCCCAGTAATCCGAGGAAGAGGAGTAACTGAGTTAATGGACCATGGTTAGACCAAATAATAATCAACCAGAAAAAAGGGGACTGATTTTCGGATACCGACCAAGCAACCTATTGGAAAGAAGGAACCAAATAAAATATAAACAAAACCCCAAAATTCAAAAACTATGTAAGGACAACTTACTTAATTTATTTAGAAACAATATGATTTAAGATAAAAAGACAAAACACCAAGAAAATGTAAGAACAGATTATTACATAAATTATTTATAAATAACTGATTTAAAACGAAATAATAGAAAAAAATAATATTTTTAGGGGAACAAAAAGAAGAATAAATAAATAAATAAAAACAATTAATGGTAATGTGCTCAGATAAGAAGGTAAAATAAGAAGAATAACGAATAATTTAATGACTACAATGAAGCTAAAGAATGATAATAATTAATACAACTACGATTTAGAATTTCTTGGAGTTAAAAATGATATAGGAAGAAATGATAAGGGGAACATCTGTCACAAGAAGGAAAGTCAAAACGATTTTAAAATAATGCCTATCAATAATGTTATCTGCAATTAGTTACTGGAAAATAAGAAGGAATCAAGAAGAAAAAGAAATATATAATTAAATGCAAACAGCAACAGCGTAGAGAATCCCAAAAGTGTTTAGTATTAGTCGCCAATCAACTACTTGTAAGTTTTTTAATATAATGAATTGACTGTAGAAATGTTCCAGCAATCATTTTCCTGAGCAGACGGTACGTCCCTCTGGTCTCAGAAGGTGTAAGGATGGACTGCGGAATAATGGACCCAAAAGTGGCCACCCTAACTGAACCACCGCACAGGATAGGGAAAAAATGTTAGGGAAATTGAATATTTAAGGGATAATAAAATAGCTGAGAAGATTGATATCAGATTCCAGAAGTATGAAGGAAGGAAACAGAAGGAAGATAGCAGACAGAAGCTCAATTGAGAAAGCAAATTTATAAAAGTAAATAGAAATGAGAGTGTTAAAACAAGTTTTTATTGATTAGTGTGACCAGTCCTTATCAAGTAATGTTTGAAAAACCACCACCCAGAGAAATCACATCATTAATCAATTTTCCTCCAGGAGAGAGAATTTCAATTTCAATAAAATCGAAATGCACAACAGGTTGCTGCATAAAGCTGAACTTCAATATAAAAAGGAAACTGGAAAGAAGAAAAGAATAAACCCATACAAAGTAGGGGATAAGGTGTTAATAAAAAATAGACAGTTACCCAATTCTATAGAGGGTATTGCAAGAAAATTACTTTTACTTTATACCGGGCCATACCTAGTAACCCAGGTGAAAGGAAATAATACATATGAGATTAAATCAGTTAACAATAACAAAACAAAAGGGGTGTATAACCAAGCAGAAATTAAGAAATATTATGAAGATTAATAAAGGAAGGAGAAGATTGAAGAATTCAACGATTATTTTTAAAAGTAAATAAAAAATAAATCTGTTCTAGTGGGGGAGCTTTATGTAACGTTACATAACCCCTGCCCAAATATGATAACATAATCACCAGAGTTAAAACCAGTAATCACCCATTTTTAAAAGTCAGAAATAGGGATTAGGTATCAACCTATGAGAACCTTTGTACTATAAAAACACTGTAAACAATAATCCTAAAAGTGCAGTGTACAAAGTGGAACATAGTGTAATCGGTGAAAGTGTCAAACATATAAAAAGAGCATCTCACAAGTTTGTGCTGGAGATGAAAAAAATCAGTATTGTAGCAATAGACTATGTTACTATTGACAAGCTTTGTATTTTTTGTATTTGTTGTAATTTTATATTGTGTAGGCCACAAAGGTCTTATAACCAGGAGTTATTTCTTGTTTAATATAATTATTTTGTTTAGATGTAAGATAATCCAGGGTTATATATAAAATAATAATAATAATATACGAAATAATACTATGTTAGCAAGATGGAATGTAAAAAATAGTGTAAAGTAAGGATACCTTAAATGAATTATAAATCATAAACAAATCAAAATAAAAGGAATTAAAATATAAAATACCAATAGACAAGTTTAAGTAAGGATATAAAGAAAAACCGTAAATAAATTAAATTTGATTTTTGGTAAAATTTGTAAAGGATTATTTTTTCTAAAAAGAAGAAATGAAATTATAATAATTATTATTAGCCTACATACTAAAAGGTATCTAGATTAGCCAATAAAAACACCATAAAAATTCTTGGTTAGTAGGAGTAACTAACTAACAAGAAATGAATTAATTGTTCAGATATATTGGAAGTGAGCAGTTGAAAAGTGTAATGTCTTGTAGAAATTAAAAAATGAATAAATACTATTCAGAAATAATCAGTGCAAAATTAATAAACTTGATGAGTGATATCCACTACCTCCTAGACATCCTTGGAGTAGAATAATTCACGCCCGAAAATTGATGGAAATTGTAAAATCAGTTATCAATTTTCAAGCCTAGCCTACCGAAATTCAACATTGTTGGTGAGATCGTTTCCTATTAAAATTTAACTAAATTACACCTCAACTATAAACTTAGAACACTATAAACAGCACAATCTCTTTAAATACTTCTGGAAAAGAGGTGAACATAAACTTTATTTTTTGTTAACCAAAAAACAGCAAAACGTGGTCTTGTTAATAACTTTCCGGCAGCCATGATGTTTTAGTGTTCGTTTTTCGTCAGTGAAGAAAAGTAGCGTGCACTCTAGCGGTCAAAAAATCAACTAAATGATACCAATTATACTAATTTTAAAATAATTTATGTAAAGCTTGATACCGACCCATATACATTTCTGACTTCCTCAAAGTTCAAAGAACCTTCAGTAACGCTGGGAAATTAATTACATAATTCTTTCTCGTTATTAAAACTGAAAAAAATAAAAATATTTGTTATGTGCTATATGTTTGTAAAAATAAGATCGAATAACTCTGTGATTTATGAAGTAATCGATTATTAATTCATGTTTTGGGAGACCATAAACGTTAAATAAATTCAAGGAATGCCTTGTGTTTAAATAAATAAAATGTGTATTATTTCCAGTAGATGGTAGTTGGTTACAGATAATAAGAAGATAGAGAAGAGAAATGAAATCAGTCCGGACATCTAGAAATTAATACGTACCATTTGGAGTCATTTAACCTCAAATGGGTTCGTAAAAGTAGAAATCAGCTGATGCCACGAGCGGAAAAATTTGAAATAATCAATCGTATACTAAGAGAGTAATTCTCTTTGACTTTCTTTACTCTCTCTCCTAACTACTGTCAAAAAATGGTATTGGTTTAATATAATCAAAATTTAAGAAAATCACAAAATATCTTTGCATAATCACACACAATTGATTTTGAAGGCATATAACACAAAGATAACAAATTCTGTAACTCTTAATTAAGCTAGATTTTTATTAAGTAATCAATAGACGTACTTAAAGCTTAGACGAGAGACGTTACAAGATGGCGCCCAATGTGGGGCTTAATTAGGAAAGCTTATCAAAGAGTATAATAAGAAGTAACACACACACACACACACACACACACACGTAAGAAAAGACGATACTCGAGAGACGTTACAAGATGGCGCTCAACTTAAAGGGCTTTAATTAGGAAGGAACTTTGGGATATACGCAAGTTAATATAATGAAAAAACTAATTTTTGTCGGCAACCATGAGAAGACAAGAAATGCATAATACCAGAGGCAGATCAAAGAAGAGGGCAGAAGACACGGAGAAGGAAGAAGGTGGACAGGAACGAGAAATAGAAGTAGTCGCGGACAGTGAAGTGGAACAACAGACAGGCGATAAAGAAGAAACTGAAGCAATTATGGACACGGAAAAGGAAATAGTTGAAGAGGATGCCCAAGGGGACCAACCAGATAAAGCGGTAGCCAGAGAAGAACCAAATTGGCAGGAAATAATGAAATTTATGGCAGAACAATTTAGTAAACAGGAGGAAAAATTTGATAAAATAAATGAAAATTTTAAGGAAAATAAGGAGAACTCAAGGAAACAAAATGAAACCTTGAGCGAAAAATTTAATAAAATAGATGAAAACTTTAGGAAACAGGAGGAGAACTCAAGGAAGCAAAATGAAACCTTGAGGGACAGTTTAAAACAAATTGAGAAAATAAACGAAGAAAGTTTAAAGCAGATTGAGGGTAAGATGGAGAAGTTCAATAAGGAGTAAAGGGAAACTTCCGGGGGGGAAGATTGAAAATGTTAATACACTTAGACAAAGAGTAGTTGGATACAAGGAGGAGACAAATAATCAAATGGACAGTGGTTTCAAGAATTTGGATGAAACACTAGACAGCACTTCCGAAGGTATTAAAGTAAGTCAGGAAACAGAAGAGAGCAGGAAGGAAATAGAAATTAGAGAATACCAAGGTGTAATATTATCTGAGAATAAAAGTAACAACAGCAAAGTGGATAAGCAATACCTGGAAAAGAAAACCAAGAAAATAAGAAAAATATGTACAAAGAAAATAATAAATACAAGAGAAGAATTGGAGATGATTACAGGTGGATTAATTAATGTATTTAACCTTCCAATTAATGAACAAAGGGAGTTAATTAAGTTTAGATCTCAATTAAATATGTCGACGATTGAAGTGCATCAGAAGATATCAGTCATATCTTCAAGACGGAATATAACATTCAAAAATTTGGTAAATAATCCAGAGGTAAAAGGGAATGAAATGGTATTAAATATGAGTGACTATGTTATGTTAGAGGAGGTACAATACCTGTTAGTTAAAAAGGAACGAACTATGACGGGAGACCGGTACTTAAATGAAGGTTTCATAGCAGCAAAGTGGGAGAGCCGGATGATAAGGAGATTATCAAGGAGAGAATTAATTCCGAACACCCCAGTAATCCGAGGAAGAGGAGTAACTGAGTTAATGGACCACGGTTAGACCAAATAATAATCAACCAGAAAAAAGGGGACTGATTTTCGGATACCGACCAAGCAACCTATTGGAAAGAAGGAACCAAATAAAATATAAACAAAACCCCAAAATTCAAAAACTATGTAAGGACAACTTACTTAATTTATTTAGAAACAATATGATTTAAGATAAAAAGACAAAACACCAAGAAAATGTAAGAACAGATTATTACATAAATTATTTATAAATAACTGATTTAAAACGAAATAATATAAAAAAATAATATTTTTAGGGGAACAAAAAGAAGAATAAATAAATAAATAAAAACAATTAATGGTAATGTGCTCAGATAAGAAGGTAAAATAAGAAGAATAACGAATAATTTAATGACTACAATGAAGCTAAAGAATGATAATAATTAATACAACTACGATTTAGAATTTCTTGGAGTTAAAAATGATATAGGAAGAAATGATAAGGGGAACATCTGTCACAAGAAGGAAAGTCAAAACGATTTTAAAATAATGCCTACCAATAATGTTATCTGCAATTAGTTACTGGAAAATAAGAAGGAATCAAGAAGAAAAAGAAATATATAATTAAATGCAAACAGCAACAGCGTAGAGAATCCCAAAAGTGTTTAGTATTAGTCGCCAATCAACTACTTGTAAGTTTTTTAATATAATGAATTGACTGTAGAAATGTTCCAGCAATCATTTTCCTGAGCAGACGGTACGTCCCTCTGGTCTCAGAAGGTGTAAGGATGGACTGCGGAATAATGGACCCAAAAGTGGCCACCCTAACTGAACCACCGCACAGGATAGGGAAAAAATGTTAGGGAAATTGAATATTTAAGGGATAATAAAATAGCTGAGAAGATTGATATCAGATTCCAGAAGTATGAAGGAAGGAAACAGAAGGAAGATAGCAGACAGAAGCTCAATTGAGAAAGCAAATTTATAAAAGTAAATAGAAATGAGAGTGTTAAAACAAGTTTTTATTGATTAGTGTGACCAGTCCTTATCAAGTAATGTTTGAAAAACCACCACCCAGAGAAATCACATCATTAATCAATTTTCCTCCAGGAGAGAGAATTTCAATTTCAATAAAATCGAAATGCACAACAGGTTGCTGCATAAAGCTGAACTTCAATATAAAAAGGAAACTGGAAAGAAGAAAAGAATAAACCCATACAAAGTAGGGGATAAGGTGTTAATAAAAAATAGACAGTTACCCAATTCTATAGAGGGTATTGCAAGAAAATTACTTTTACTTTATACCGGGCCATACCTAGTAACCCAGGTGAAAGGAAATAATACATATGAGATTAAATCAGTTAACAATAACAAAACAAAAGGGGTGTATAACCAAGCAGAAATTAAGAAATATTATGAAGATTAATAAAGGAAGGAGAAGATTGAAGAATTCAACGATTATTTTTAAAAGTAAATAAAAAATAAATCTGTTCTAGTGGGGGAGCTTTATGTACGTTACATAACCCCTGCCCAAATATGATAACATAATCACCAGAGTTAAAACCAGTAATCACCCATTTTTAAAAGTCAGAAATAGGGATTAGGTATCAACCTATGAGAACCTTTGTACTATAAAAACACTGTAAACAATAATCCTAAAAGTGCAGTGTACAAAGTGGAACATAGTGTAATCGGTGAAAGTGTCAAACATATAAAAAGAGCATCTCACAAGTTTGTGCTGGAGATGAAAAAAATCAGTATTGTAGCAATAGACTATGTTACTATTGACAAGCTTTGTATTTTTTGTATTTGTTGTAATTTTATATTGTGTAGGCCACAAAGGTCTTATAACCAGGAGTTATTTTTTGTTTAATATAATTATTTTGTTTAGATGTAAGATAATCCAGGGTTATATATAAAATAATAATAATAATATACGAAATAATACTATGTTAGCAAGATGGAATGTAAAAAATAGTGTAAAGTAAGGATACCTTAAATGAATTATAAATCATAAACAAATCAAAATAAAAGGAATTAAAATATAAAATACCAATAGACAAGTTTAAGTACGGATATAAAGAAAAACCGTAAATAAATTAAATTTGATTTTTGGTAAAATTTGTAAAGGATTATTTTTTCTAAAAAGAAGAAATGAAATTATAATAATTATTATTAGCCTACATACTAAAAGGTATCTAGATTAGCCAATAAAAACACCATAAAAATTCTTGGTTAGTAGAAGTAACTAACTAACAAGAAATGAATTAATTGTTCAGATATATTGGAAGTGAGCAGTTGAAAAGTGTAATGTCTTGTAGAAATTAAAAAATGTATAAATACTATTCAGAAATAATCAGTGCAAAATTAATAAACTTGATGAGTGATATCCACTACCTCCTAGACATCCTTGGAGTAGAATAATTCACGCCCGAAAATTGATGGAAATTGTAAAATCAGTTATCAATTTTCAAGCCTAGCCTACCGAAATTCAACATTGTTGGTGAGATCGTTTCCTATTAAAATTTAACTAAATTACACCTCAACTATAAACTTAGAACACTATAAACAGCACAATCTCTTTAAATACTTCTGGAAAAGAGGTGAACATAAACTTTATTTTTTGTTAACCAAAAAACAGCAAAACGTGGTCTTGTTAATAACTTTCCGGCAGCCATGATGTTTTAGTGTTCGTTTTTCGTCAGTGAAGAAAAGTAGCGTGCACTCTAGCGGTAAAAAAATCAACTAAATGATACCAATTATACTAATTTTAAAATAATTTATGTAAAGCTTGATACCGACCCATATACATTTCTGACTTCCTCAAAGTTCAAAGAACCTTCAGTAACCCTGGGAAATTAATTACATAATTCTTTCTCATTATTAAAACTGAAAAAAATAAAAATATTTGTTATGTGCTATATGTTTGTAAAAATAAGATCGAATAACTCTGTGATTTATGAAGTAATCGATTATTAATTCATGTTTTGGGAGACCATAAACGTTAAATAAATTCAAGGAATGCCTTGTGTTTAAATAAATAAAATGTGTATTATTTCCAGTAGATGGTAGTTGGTTACAGATAATAAGAAGATAGAGAAGAGAAAGGAAATCAGTCCGGACATCTAGAAATTAATACGTACCATTTGGAGTCATTTAACCTCAAATGGGTTCGTAAAAGTAGAAATCAGCTGATGCCACGAGCGGAAAAATTTGAAATAATCAATCGTACACTAAGAGAGTAATTCTCTTTGACTTTCTTTACTCTCTCTCCTAACTACTGTCAAAAAATGGTATTGGTTTAATATAATCAAAATTTAAGAAAATCACAAAATATCTTTGCATAATCACACACAATTGATTTTGAAGGCATATAACACAAAGATAACAAATTCTGTAACTCTTAATTAAGCTAGATTTTTATTAAGTAATCAATAGACGTACTTAAAGCTTAGACGAGAGACGTTACAAGATGGCGCCCAATGTGGGGCTTAATTAGGAAAGCTTATCAAAGAGTATAATAAGAAGTAACACACACACACACACACACACACACACGTAAGAAAAGACGATACTCGAGAGACGTTACAAGATGGCGCTCAACTTAAAGGGCTTTAATTAGGAAGGAACTTTGGGATATACGCAAGTTAATATAATGAAAAAACTAATTTTTGTCGGCAACCATGAGAAGACAAGAAATGCATAATACCAGAGGCAGATCAAAGAAGAGGGCAGAAGACACGGAGAAGGAAGAAGGTGGACAGGAACGAGAAATACAAGTAGTCGCGGACAGTGAAGTGGAACAACAGACAGGCGATAAAGAAGAAACTGAAGCAATTATGGACACGGAAAAGGAAATAGTTGAAGAGGATGCCCAAGGGGACCAACCAGATAAAGCGGTAGCCAGAGAAGAACCAAATTGGCAGGAAATAATGAAATTTATGGCAGAACAATTTAGTAAACAGGAGGAAAAATTTGATAAAATAAATGAAAATTTTAAGGAAAATAAGGAGAACTCAAGGAAACAAAATGAAACCTTGAGCGAAAAATTTAATAAAATAGATGAAAACTTTAGGAAACAGGAGGAGAACTCAAGGAAGCAAAATGAAACCTTGAGGGACAGTTTAAAACAAATTGAGAAAATAAACGAAGAAAGTTTAAAGCAGATTGAGGGTAAGATGGAGAAGTTCAATAAGGAGTAAAGGGAAACTTCCGGGGGGGAAGATTGAAAATGTTAATACACTTAGACAAAGAGTAGTTGGATACAAGGAGGAGACAAATAATCAAATGGACAGTGGTTTCAAGAATTTGGATGAAACACTAGACAGCACTTCCGAAGGTATTAAAGTAAGTCAGGAAACAGAAGAGAGCAGGAAGGAAATAGAAATTAGAGAATACCAAGGTGTAATATTATCTGAGAATAAAAGTAACAACAGCAAAGTGGATAAGCAATACCTGGAAAAGAAAACCAAGAAAATAAGAAAAATATGTACAAAGAAAATAATAAATACAAGAGAAGAATTGGAGATGATTACAGGTGGATTAATTAATGTATTTAACCTTCCAATTAATGAACAAAGGGAGTTAATTAAGTTTAGATCTCAATTAAATATGTCGACGATTGAAGTGCATCAGAAGATATCAGTCATATCTTCAAGACGGAATATAACATTCAAAAATTTGGTAAATAATCCAGAGGTAAAAGGGAATGAAATGGTATTAAATATGAGTGACTATGTTATGTTAGAGGAGGTACAATACCTGTTAGTTAAAAAGGAACGAACTATGACGGGAGACCGGTACTTAAATGAAGGTTTCATAGCAGCAAAGTGGGAGAGCCGGATGATAAGGAGATTATCAAGGAGAGAATTAATTCCGAACACCCCAGTAATCCGAGGAAGAGGAGTAACTGAGTTAATGGACCATGGTTAGACCAAATAATAATCAACCAGAAAAAAGGGGACTGATTTTCGGATACCGACCAAGCAACCTATTGGAAAGAAGGAACCAAATAAAATATAAACAAAACCCCAAAATTCAAAAACTATGTAAGGACAACTTACTTAATTTATTTAGAAACAATATGATTTAAGATAAAAAGACAAAACACCAAGAAAATGTAAGAACAGATTATTACATAAATTATTTATAAATAACTGATTTAAAACGAAATAATAGAAAAAAATAATATTTTTAGGGGAACAAAAAGAAGAATAAATAAATAAATAAAAACAATTAATGGTAATGTGCTCAGATAAGAAGGTAAAATAAGAAGAATAACGAATAATTTAATGACTACAATGAAGCTAAAGAATGATAATAATTAATACAACTACGATTTAGAATTTCTTGGAGTTAAAAATGATATAGGAAGAAATGATAAGGGGAACATCTGTCACAAGAAGGAAAGTCAAAACGATTTTAAAATAATGCCTATCAATAATGTTATCTGCAATTAGTTACTGGAAAATAAGAAGGAATCAAGAAGAAAAAGAAATATATAATTAAATGCAAACAGCAACAGCGTAGAGAATCCCAAAAGTGTTTAGTATTAGTCACCAATCAACTACTTGTAAGTTTTTTAATATAATGAATTGACTGTAGAAATGTTCCAGCAATCATTTTCCTGAGCAGACGGTACGTCCCTCTGGTCTCAGAAGGTGTAAGGATGGACTGCGGAATAATGGACCCAAAAGTGGCCACCCTAACTGAACCACCGCACAGGATAGGGAAAAAATGTTAGGGAAATTGAATATTTAAGGGATAATAAAATAGCTGAGAAGATTGATATCAGATTCCAGAAGTATGAAGGAAGGAAACAGAAGGAAGATAGCAGACAGAAGCTCAATTGAGAAAGCAAATTTATAAAAGTAAATAGAAATGAGAGTGTTAAAACAAGTTTTTATTGATTAGTGTGACCAGTCCTTATCAAGTAATGTTTGAAAAACCACCACCCAGAGAAATCACATCATTAATCAATTTTCCTCCAGGAGAGAGAATTTCAATTTCAATAAAATCGAAATGCACAACAGGTTGCTGCATAAAGCTGAACTTCAATATAAAAAGGAAACTGGAAAGAAGAAAAGAATAAACCCATACAAAGTAGGGGATAAGGTGTTAATAAAAAATAGACAGTTACCCAATTCTATAGAGGGTATTGCAAGAAAATTACTTTTACTTTATACCGGGCCATACCTAGTAACCCAGGTGAAAGGAAATAATACATATGAGATTAAATCAGTTAACAATAACAAAACAAAAGGGGTGTATAACCAAGCAGAAATTAAGAAATATTATGAAGATTAATAAAGGAAGGAGAAGATTGAAGAATTCAACGATTATTTTTAAAAGTAAATAAAAAATAAATCTGTTCTAGTGGGGGAGCTTTATGTAACGTTACATAACCCCTGCCCAAATATGATAACATAATCACCAGAGTTAAAACCAGTAATCACCCATTTTTAAAAGTCAGAAATAGGGATTAGGTATCAACCTATGAGAACCTTTGTACTATAAAAACACTGTAAACAATAATCCTAAAAGTGCAGTGTACAAAGTGGAACATAGTGTAATCGGTGAAAGTGTCAAACATATAAAAAGAGCATCTCACAAGTTTGTGCTGGAGATGAAAAAAATCAGTATTGTAGCAATAGACTATGTTACTATTGACAAGCTTTGTATTTTTTGTATTTGTTGTAATTTTATATTGTGTAGGCCACAAAGGTCTTATAACCAGGAGTTATTTTTTGTTTAATATAATTATTTTGTTTAGATGTAAGATAATCCAGGGTTATATATAAAATAATAATAATAATATACGAAATAATACTATGTTAGCAAGATGGAATGTAAAAAATAGTGTAAAGTAAGGATACCTTAAATGAATTATAAATCATAAACAAATCAAAATAAAAGGAATTAAAATATAAAATACCAATAGACAAGTTTAAGTAAGGATATAAAGAAAAACCGTAAATAAATTAAATTTGATTTTTGGTAAAATTTGTAAAGGATTATTTTTTCTAAAAAGAAGAAATGAAATTATAATAATTATTATTAGCCTACATACTAAAAGGTATCTAGATTAGCCAATAAAAACACCATAAAAATTCTTGGTTAGTAGGAGTAACTAACTAACAAGAAATGAATTAATTGTTCAGATATATTGGAAGTGAGCAGTTGAAAAGTGTAATGTCTTGTAGAAATTAAAAAATGTATAAATACTATTCAGAAATAATCAGTGCAAAATTAATAAACTTGATGAGTGATATCCACTACCTCCTAGACATCCTTGGAGTAGAATAATTCACGCCCGAAAATTGATGGAAATTCTAAAATCAGTTATAAATTTTCAAGCCTAGCCTACCGAAATTCAACATTGTTGGTGAGATCGTTTCCTATTAAAATTTAACTAAATTACACCTCAACTATAAACTTAGAACACTATAAACAGCACAATCTCTTTAAATACTTCTGGAAAAGAGGTGAACATAAACTTTATTTTTTGTTAACCAAAAAACAGCAAAACGTGGTCTTGTTAATAACTTTCCGGCAGCCATGATGTTTTAGTGTTCGTTTTTCGTCAGTGAAGAAAAGTAGCGTGCACTCTAGCGGTCAAAAAATCAACTAAATGATACCAATTATACTAATTTTAAAATAATTTATGTAAAGCTTGATACCGACCCATATACATTTCTGACTTCCTCAAAGTTCAAAGAACCTTCAGTAACCCTGGGAAATTAATTACATAATTCTTTCTCGTTATTAAAACTGAAAAAAATAAAAATATTTGTTATGTGCTATATGTTTGTAAAAATAAGATCGAATAACTCTGTGATTTATGAAGTAATCGATTATTAATTCATGTTTTGGGAGACCATAAACGTTAAATAAATTCAAGGAATGCCTTGTGTTTAAATAAATAAAATGTGTATTATTTCCAGTAGATGGTAGTTGGTTACAGATAATAAGAAGATAGAGAAGAGAAAGGAAATCAGTCCGGACATCTAGAAATTAATACGTACCATTTGGAGTCATTTAACCTCAAATGGGTTCGTAAAAGTAGAAATCAGCTGATGCCACGAGCGGAAAAATTTGAAATAATCAATCGTACACTAAGAGAGTAATTCTCTTTGACTTTCTTTACTCTCTCTCCTAACTACTGTCAAAAAATGGTATTGGTTTAATATAATCAAAATTTAAGAAAATCACAAAATATCTTTGCATAATCACACACAATTGATTTTGAAGGCATATAACACAAAGATAATAAATTCTGTAACTCTTAATTAAGCTAGATTTTTATTAAGTAATCAATAGACGTACTTAAAGCTTAGACGAGAGACGTTACAAGATGGCGCCCAATGTGGGGCTTAATTAGGAAAGCTTATCAAAGAGTATAATAAGAAATAACACACACACACACACACACACGTAAGAAAAGACGATACTCGAGAGACGTTACAAGATGGCGCTCAACTTAAAGGGCTTTAATTAGGAAGGAACTTTGGGATATACGCAAGTTAATATAATGAAAAAACTAATTTTTGTCGGCAACCATGAGAAGACAAGAAATGCATAATACCAGAGGCAGATCAAAGAAGAGGGCAGAAGACACGGAGAAGGAAGAAGGTGGACAGGAACGAGAAATAGAAGTAGTCGCGGACAGTGAAGTGGAACAACAGACAGGCGATAAAGAAGAAACTGAAGCAATTATGGACACGGAAAAGGAAATAGTTGAAGAGGATGCCCAAGGGGACCAACCAGATAAAGCGGTAGCCAGAGAAGAACCAAATTGGCAGGAAATAATGAAATTTATGGCAGAACAATTTAGTAAACAGGAGGAAAAATTTGATAAAATAAATGAAAATTTTAAGGAAAATAAGGAGAACTCAAGGAAACAAAATGAAACCTTGAGCGAAAAATTTAATAAAATAGATGAAAACTTTAGGAAACAGGAGGAGAACTCAAGGAAGCAAAATGAAACCTTGAGGGACAGTTTAAAACAAATTGAGAAAATAAACGAAGAAAGTTTAAAGCAGATTGAGGGTAAGATGGAGAAGTTCAATAAGGAGTAAAGGGAAACTTCCGGGGGGGAAGATTGAAAATGTTAATACACTTAGACAAAGAGTAGTTGGATACAAGGAGGAGACAAATAATCAAATGGACAGTGGTTTCAAGAATTTGGATGAAACACTAGACAGCACTTCCGAAGGTATTAAAGTAAGTCAGGAAACAGAAGAGAGCAGGAAGGAAATAGAAATTAGAGAATACCAAGGTGTAATATTATCTGAGAATAAAAGTAACAACAGCAAAGTGGATAAGCAATACCTGGAAAAGAAAACCAAGAAAATAAGAGAAATATGTACAAAGAAAATAATAAATACAAGAGAAGAATTGGAGATGATTACAGGTGGATTAATTAATGTATTTAACCTTCCAATTAATGAACAAAGGGAGTTAATTAAGTTTAGATCTCAATTAAATATGTCGACGATTGAAGTGCATCAGAAGATATCAGTCATATCTTCAAGACGGAATATAACATTCAAAAATTTGGTAAATAATCCAGAGGTAAAAGGGAATGAAATGGTATTAAATATGAGTGACTATGTTATGTTAGAGGAGGTACAATACCTGTTAGTTAAAAAGGAACGAACTATGACGGGAGACCGGTACTTAAATGAAGGTTTCATAGCAGCAAAGTGGGAGAGCCGGATGATAAGGAGATTATCAAGGAGAGAATTAGTTCCGAACACCCCAGTAATCCGAGGAAGAGGAGTAACTGAGTTAATGGACCATGGTTAGACCAAATAATAATCAACCAGAAAAAAGGGGACTGATTTTCGGATACCGACCAAGCAACCTATTGGAAAGAAGGAACCAAATAAAATATAAACAAAACCCCAAAATTCAAAAACTATGTAAGGACAACTTACTTAATTTATTTAGAAACAATATGATTTAAGATAAAAAGACAAAACACCAAGAAAATGTAAGAACAGATTATTACATAAATTATTTATAAATAACTGATTTAAAACGAAATAATAGAAAAAAATAATATTTTTAGGGGAACAAAAAGAAGAATAAATAAATAAATAAAAACAATTAATGGTAATGTGCTCAGATAAGAAGGTAAAATAAGAAGAATAACGAATAATTTAATGACTACAATGAAGCTAAAGAATGATAATAATTAATACAACTACGATTTAGAATTTCTTGGAGTTAAAAATGATATAGGAAGAAATGATAAGGGGAACATCTGTCACAAGAAGGAAAGTCAAAACGATTTTAAAATAATGCCTATCAATAATGTTATCTGCAATTAGTTACTGGAAAATAAGAAGGAATCAAGAAGAAAAAGAAATATATAATTAAATGCAAACAGCAACAGCGTAGAGAATCCCAAAAGTGTTTAGTATTAGTCGCCAATCAACTACTTGTAAGTTTTTTAATATAATGAATTGACTGTAGAAATGTTCCAGCAATCATTTTCCTGAGCAGACGGTACGTCCCTCTGGTCTCAGAAGGTGTAAGGATGGACTGCGGAATAATGGACCCAAAAGTGGCCACCCTAACTGAACCACCGCACAGGATAGGGAAAAAATGTTAGGGAAATTGAATATTTACGGGATAATAAAATAGCTGAGAAGATTGATATCAGATTCCAGAAGTATGAAGGAAGGAAACAGAAGGAAGATAGCAGACAGAAGCTCAATTGAGAAAGCAAATTTATAAAAGTAAATAGAAATGAGAGTGTTAAAACAAGTTTTTATTGATTAGTGTGACCAGTCCTTATCAAGTAATGTTTGAAAAACCACCACCCAGAGAAATCACATCATTAATCAATTTTCCTCCAGGAGAGAGAATTTCAATTTCAATAAAATCGAAATGCACAACAGGTTGCTGCATAAAGCTGAACTTCAATATAAAAAGGAAACTGGAAAGAAGAAAAGAATAAACCCATACAAAGTAGGGGATAAGGTGTTAATAAAAAATAGACAGTTACCCAATTCTATAGAGGGTATTGCAAGAAAATTACTTTTACTTTATACCGGGCCATACCTAGTAACCCAGGTGAAAGGAAATAATACATATGAGATTAAATCAGTTAACAATAACAAAACAAAAGGGGTGTATAACCAAGCAGAAATTAAGAAATATTATGAAGATTAATAAAGGAAGGAGAAGATTGAAGAATTCAACGATTATTTTTAAAAGTAAATAAAAAATAAATCTGTTCTAGTGGGGGAGCTTTATGTAACGTTACATAACCCCTGCCCAAATATGATAACATAATCACCAGAGTTAAAACCAGTAATCACCCATTTTTAAAAGTCAGAAATAGGGATTAGGTATCAACCTATGAGAACCTTTGTACTATAAAAACACTGTAAACAATAATCCTAAAAGTGCAGTGTACAAAGTGGAACATAGTGTAATCGGTGAAAGTGTCAAACATATAAAAAGAGCATCTCACAAGTTTGTGCTGGAGATGAAAAAAATCAGTATTGTAGCAATAGACTATGTTACTATTGACAAGCTTTGTATTTTTTGTATTTGTTGTAATTTTATATTGTGTAGGCCACAAAGGTCTTATAACCAGGAGTTATTTTTTGTTTAATATAATTATTTTGTTTAGATGTAAGATAATCCAGGGTTATATATAAAATAATAATAATAATATACGAAATAATACTATGTTAGCAAGATGGAATGTAAAAAATAGTGTAAAGTAAGGATACCTTAAATGAATTATAAATCATAAACAAATCAAAATAAAAGGAATTAAAATATAAAATACCAATAGACAAGTTTAAGTAAGGATATAAAGAAAAACCGTAAATAAATTAAATTTGATTTTTGGTAAAATTTGTAAAGGATTATTTTTTCTAAAAAGAAGAAATGAAATTATAATAATTATTATTAGCCTACATACTAAAAGGTATCTAGATTAGCCAATAAAAACACCATAAAAATTCTTGGTTAGTAGGAGTAACTAACTAACAAGAAATGAATTAATTGTTCAGATATATTGGAAGTGAGCAGTTGAAAAGTGTAATGTCTTGTAGAAATTAAAAAATGTATAAATACTATTCAGAAATAATCAGTGCAAAATTAATAAACTTGATGAGTGATATCCACTACCTCCTAGACATCCTTGGAGTAGAATAATTCACGCCCGAAAATTGATGGAAATTGTAAAATCAGTTATCAATTTTCAAGCCTAGCCTACCGAAATTCAACATTGTTGGTGAGATCGTTTCCTATTAAAATTTAACTAAATTACACCTCAACTATAAACTTAGAACACTATAAACAGCACAATCTCTTTAAATACTTCTGGAAAAGAGGTGAACATAAACTTTATTTTTTGTTAACCAAAAAACAGCAAAACGTGGTCTTGTTAATAACTTTCCGGCAGCCATGATGTTTTAGTGTTCGTTTTTCGTCAGTGAAGAAAAGTAGCGTGCACTCTAGCGGTCAAAAAATCAACTAAATGATACCAATTATACTAATTTTAAAATAATTTATGTAAAGCTTGATACCGACCCATATACATTTCTGACTTCCTCAAAGTTCAAAGAACCTTCAGTAACCCTGGGAAATTAATTACATAATTCTTTCTCGTTATTAAAACCGAAAAAAATAAAAATATTTGTTATGTGCTATATGTTTGTAAAAATAAGATCGAATAACTCTGTGATTTATGAAGTAATCGATTATTAATTCATGTTTTGGGAGACCATAAACGTTAAATAAATTCAAGGAATGCCTTGTGTTTAAATAAATAAAATGTGTATTATTTCCAGTAGATGGTAGTTGGTTACAGATAATAAGAAGATAGAGAAGAGAAAGGAAATCAGTCCGGACATCTAGAAATTAATACGTACCATTTGGAGTCATTTAACCTCAAATGGGTTCGTAAAAGTAGAAATCAGCTGATGCCACGAGCGGAAAAATTTGAAATAATCAATCGTACACTAAGAGAGTAATTCTCTTTGACTTTCTTTACTCTCTCTCCTAACTACTGTCAAAAAATGGTATTGGTTTAATATAATCAAAATTTAAGAAAATCACAAAATATCTTTGCATAATCACACACAATTGATTTTGAAGGCATATAACACAAAGATAACAAATTCTGTAACTCTTAATTAAGCTAGATTTTTATTAAGTAATCAATAGACGTACTTAAAGCTTAGACGAGAGACGTTACAAGATGGCGCCCAATGTGGGGCTTAATTAGGAAAGCTTATCAAAGAGTATAATAAGAAGTAACACACACACACACACACACACACACACACACACACACACACGTAAGAAAAGACGATACTCGAGAGACGTTACAAGATGGCGCTCAACTTAAAGGGCTTTAATTAGGAAGGAACTTTGGGATATATGCAAGTTAATATAATGAAAAAACTAATTTTTGTCGGCAACCATGAGAAGACAAGAAATGCATAATACCAGAGGCAGATCAAAGACGAGGGCATAAGACACGGAGAAGGAAGAAGGTGGACAGGAACGAGAAATAGAAGTAGTCGCGGACAGTGAAGTGGAACAACAGACAGGCGATAAAGAAGAAACTGAAGCAATTATGGACACGGAAAAGGAAATAGTTGAAGAGGATGCCCAAGGGGACCAACCAGATAAAGTGGTAGCCAGAGAAGAACCAAATTGGCAGGAAATAATGAAATTTATGGCAGAACAATTTAGTAAACAGGAGGAAAAATTTGATAAAATAAATGAAAATTTTAAGGAAAATAAGGAGAACTCAAGGAAACAAAATGAAACCTTGAGCGAAAAATTTAATAAAATAGATGAAAACTTTAGGAAACAGGAGGAGAACTCAAGGAAGCAAAATGAAACCTTGAGGGACAGTTTAAAACAAATTGAGAAAATAAACGAAGAAAGTTTAAAGCAGATTGAGGGTAAGATGGAGAAGTTCAATAAGGAGTAAAGGGAAACTTCCGGGGGGGAAGATTGAAAATGTTAATACACTTAGACAAAGAGTAGTTGGATACAAGGAGGAGACAAATAATCAAATGGACAGTGGTTTCAAGAATTTGGATGAAACACTAGACAGCACTTCCGAAGGTATTAAAGTAAGTCAGGAAACAGAAGAGAGCAGGAAGGAAATAGAAATTAGAGAATACCAAGGTGTAATATTATCAGAGAATAAAAGTAACAACAGCAAAGTGGATAAGCAATACCTGGAAAAGAAAACCAAGAAAATAAGAAAAATATGTACAAAGAAAATAATAAATACAAGAGAAGAATTGGAGATGATTACAGGTGGATTAATTAATGTATTTAACCTTCCAATTAATGAACAAAGGGAGTTAATTAAGTTTAGATCTCAATTAAATATGTCGACGATTGAAGTGCATCAGAAGATATCAGTCATATCTTCAAGACGGAATATAACATTCAAAAATTTGGTAAATAATCCAGAGGTAAAAGGGAATGAAATGGTATTAAATATGAGTGACTATGTTATGTTAGAGGAGGTACAATACCTGTTAGTTAAAAAGGAACGAACTATGACGGGAGACCGGTACTTAAATGAAGGTTTCATAGCAGCAAAGTGGGAGAGCCGGATGATAAGGAGATTATCAAGGAGAGAATTAATTCCGAACACCCCAGTAATCCGAGGAAGAGGAGTAACTGAGTTAATGGACCATGGTTAGACCAAATAATAATCAACCAGAAAAAAGGGGACTGATTTTCGGATACCGACCAAGCAACCTATTGGAAAGAAGGAACCAAATAAAATATAAACAAAACCCCAAAATTCAAAAACTATGTAAGGACAACTTACTTAATTTATTTAGAAACAATATGATTTAAGATAAAAAGACAAAACACCAAGAAAATGTAAGAACAGATTATTACATAAATTATTTATAAATAACTGATTTAAAACGAAATAATAGAAAAAAATAATATTTTTAGGGGAACAAAAAGAAGAATAAATAAATAAATAAAAACAATTAATGGTAATGTGCTCAGATAAGAAGGTAAAATAAGAAGAATAACGAATAATTTAATGACTACAATGAAGCTAAAGAATGATAATAATTAATACAACTACGATTTAGAATTTCTTGGAGTTAAAAATGATATAGGAAGAAATGATAAGGGGAACATCTGTCACAAGAAGGAAAGTCAAAACGATTTTAAAATAATGCCTATCAATAATGTTATCTGCAATTAGTTACTGGAAAATAAGAAGGAATCAAGAAGAAAAAGAAATATATAATTAAATGCAAACAGCAACAGCGTAGAGAATCCCAAAAGTGTTTAGTATTAGTCGCCAATCAACTACTTGTAAGTTTTTTAATATAATGAATTGACTGTAGAAATGTTCCAGCAATCATTTTCCTGAGCAGACGGTACGTCCCTCTGGTCTCAGAAGGTGTAAGGATGGACTGCGGAATAATGGACCCAAAAGTGGCCACCCTAACTGAACCACCGCACAGGATAGGGAAAAAATGTTAGGGAAATTGAATATTTAAGGGATAATAAAATAGCTGAGAAGATTGATATCAGATTCCAGAAGTATGAAGGAAGGAAACAGAAGGAAGATAGCAGACAGAAGCTCAATTGAGAAAGCAAATTTATAAAAGTAAATAGAAATGAGAGTGTTAAAACAAGTTTTTATTGATTAGTGTGACCAGTCCTTATCAAGTAATGTTTGAAAAACCACCACCCAGAGAAATCACATCATTAATCAATTTTCCTCCAGGAGAGAGAATTTCAATTTCAATAAAATCGAAATGCACAACAGGTTGCTGCATAAAGCTGAACTTCAATATAAAAAGGAAACTGGAAAGAAGAAAAGAATAAACCCATACAAAGTAGGGGATAAGGTGTTAATAAAAAATAGACAGTTACCCAATTCTATAGAGGGTATTGCAAGAAAATTACTTTTACTTTATACCGGGCCATACCTAGTAACCCAGGTGAAAGGAAATAATACATATGAGATTAAATCAGTTAACAATAACAAAACAAAAGGGGTGTATAACCAAGCAGAAATTAAGAAATATTATGAAGATTAATAAAGGAAGGAGAAGATTGAAGAATTCAACGATTATTTTTAAAAGTAAATAAAAAATAAATCTGTTCTAGTGGGGGAGCTTTATGTAACGTTACATAACCCCTGCCCAAATATGATAACATAATCACCAGAGTTAAAACCAGTAATCACCCATTTTTAAAAGTCAGAAATAGGGATTAGGTATCAACCTATGAGAACCTTTGTACTATAAAAACACTGTAAACAATAATCCTAAAAGTGCAGTGTACAAGTGGAACATAGTGTAATCGGTGAAAGTGTCAAACATATAAAAAGAGCATCTCACAAGTTTGTGCTGGAGATGAAAAAAATCAGTATTGTAGCAATAGACTATGTTACTATTGACAAGCTTTGTATTTTTTGTATTTGTTGTAATTTTATATTGTGTAGGCCACAAAGGTCTTCTAACCAGGAGTTATTTTTTGTTTAATATAATTATTTTGTTTAGATGTAAGATAATCCAGGGTTATATATAAAATAATAATAATAATATACGAAATAATACTATGTTAGCAAGATGGAATGTAAAAAATAGTGTAAAGTAAGGATACCTTAAATGAATTATAAATCATAAACAAATCAAAATAAAAGGAATTAAAATATAAAATACCAATAGACAAGTTTAAGTAAGGATATAAAGAAAAACCGTAAATAAATTAAATTTGATTTTTGGTAAAATTTGTAAAGGATTATTTTTTCTAAAAAGAAGAAATGAAATTATAATAATTATTATTAGCCTACATACTAAAAGGTATCTAGATTAGCCAATAAAAACACCATAAAAATTCTTGGTTAGTAGGAGTAACTAACTAACAAGAAATGAATTAATTGTTCAGATATATTGGAAGTGAGCAGTTGAAAAGTGTAATGTCTTGTAGAAATTAAAAAATGTATAAATACTATTCAGAAATAATCAGTGCAAAATTAATAAACTTGATGAGTGATATCCACTACCTCCTAGACATCCTTGGAGTAGAATAATTCACGCCCGAAAATTGATGGAAATTGTAAAATCAGTTATCAATTTTCAAGCCTAGCCTACCAAAATTCAACATTGTTGGTGAGATCGTTTCCTATTAAAATTTAACTAAATTACACCTCAACTATAAACTTAGAACACTATAAACAGCACAATCTCTTTAAATACTTCTGGAAAAGAGGTGAACATAAACTTTATTTTTTGTTAACCAAAAAACAGCAAAACGTGGTCTTGTTAATAACTTTCCGGCAGCCATGATGTTTTAGTGTTCGTTTTTCGTCAGTGAAGAAAAGTAGCGTGCACTCTAGCGGTCAAAAAATCAACTAAATGATACCAATTATACTAATTTTAAAATAATTTATGTAAAGCTTGATACCGACCCATATACATTTCTGACTTCCTCAAAGTTCAAAGAACCTTCAGTAACCCTGGGAAATTAATTACATAATTCTTTCTCGTTATTAAAACTGAAAAAAATAAAAATATTTGTTATGTGCTATATGTTTGTAAAAATAAGATCGAATAACTCTGTGATTTATGAAGTAATCGATTATTAATTCATGTTTTGGGAGACCATAAACGTTAAATAAATTCAAGGAATGCCTTGTGTTTAAATAAATAAAATGTGTATTATTTCCAGTAGATGGTAGTTGGTTACAGATAATAAGAAGATAGAGAAGAGAAAGGAAATCAGTCCGGACATCTAGAAATTAATACGTACCATTTGGAGTCATTTAACCTCAAATGGGTTCGTAAAAGTAGAAATCAGCTGATGCCACGAGCGGAAAAATTTGAAATAATCAATCGTACACTAAGAGAGTAATTCTCTTTGACTTTCTTTACTCTCTCTCCTAACTACTGTCAAAAAATGGTATTGGTTTAATATAATCAAAATTTAAGAAAATCACAAAATATCTTTGCATAATCACACACAATTGATTTTGAAGGCATATAACACAAAGATAACAAATTCTGTAACTCTTAATTAAGCTAGATTTTTATTAAGTAATCAATAGACGTACTTAAAGCTTAGACGAGAGACGTTACAAGATGGCGCCCAATGTGGGGCTTAATTAGGAAAGCTTATCAAAGAGTATAATAAGAAGTAACACACACACACACGTAAGAAAAGACGATACTCGAGAGACGTTACAAGATGGCGCTCAACTTAAAGGGCTTTAATTAGGAAGGAACTTTGGGATATACGCAAGTTAATATAATGAAAAAACTAATTTTTGTCGGCAACCATGAGAAGACAAGAAATGCATAATACCAGAGGCAGATCAAAGAAGAGGGCAGAAGACACGGAGAAGGAAGAAGGTGGACAGGAACGAGAAATAGAAGTAGTCGCGGACAGTGAAGTGGAACAACAGACAGGCGATAAAGAAGAAACTGAAGCAATTATGGACACGGAAAAGGAAATAGTTGAAGAGGATGCCCAAGGGGACCAACCAGATAAAGCGGTAGCCAGAGAAGAACCAAATTGGCAGGAAATAATGAAATTTATGGCAGAACAATTTAGTAAACAGGAGGAAAAATTTGATAAAATAAATGAATATTTTAAGGAAAATAAGGAGAACTCAAGGAAACAAAATGAAACCTTGAGCGAAAAATTTAATAAAATAGATGAAAACTTTAGGAAACAGGAGGAGAACTCAAGGAAGCAAAATGAAACCTTGAGGGACAGTTTAAAACAAATTGAGAAAATAAACGAAGAAAGTTTAAAGCAGATTGAGGGTAAGATGGAGAAGTTCAATAAGGAGTAAAGGGAAACTTCCGGGGGGGGAAGATTGAAAATGTTAATACACTTAGACAAAGAGTAGTTGGATACAAGGAGGAGACAAATAATCAAATGGACAGTGGTTTCAAGAATTTGGATGAAACACTAGACAGCACTTCCGAAGGTATTAAAGTAAGTCAGGAAACAGAAGAGAGCAGGAAGGAAATAGAAATTAGAGAATACCAAGGTGTAATATTATCAGAGAATAAAAGTAACAACAGCAAAGTGGATAAGCAATACCTGGAAAAGAAAACCAAGAAAATAAGAAAAATATGTACAAAGAAAATAATAAATACAAGAGAAGAATTGGAGATGATTACAGGTGGATTAATTAATGTATTTAACCTTCCAATTAATGAACAAAGGGAGTTAATTAAGTTTAGATCTCAATTAAATATGTCGACGATTGAAGTGCATCAGAAGATATCAGTCATATCTTCAAGACGGAATATAACATTCAAAAATTTGGTAAATAATCCAGAGGTAAAAGGGAATGAAATGGTATTAAATATGAGTGACTATGTTATGTTAGAGGAGGTACAATACCTGTTAGTTAAAAAGGAACGAACTATGACGGGAGACCGGTACTTAAATGAAGGTTTCATAGCAGCAAAGTGGGAGAGCCGGATGATAAGGAGATTATCAAGGAGAGAATTAATTCCGAACACCCCAGTAATCCGAGGAAGAGGAGTAACTGAGTTAATGGACCATGGTTAGACCAAATAATAATCAACCAGAAAAAAGGGGACTGATTTTCGGATACCGACCAAGCAACCTATTGGAAAGAAGGAACCAAATAAAATATAAACAAAACCCCAAAATTCAAAAACTATGTAAGGACAACTTACTTAATTTATTTAGAAACAATATGATTTAAGATAAAAAGACAAAACACCAAGAAAATGTAAGAACAGATTATTACATAAATTATTTATAAATAACTGATTTAAAACGAAATAATAGAAAAAAATAATATTTTTAGGGGAACAAAAAGAAGAATAAATAAATAAATAAAAACAATTAATGGTAATGTGCTCAGATAAGAAGGTAAAATAAGAAGAATAACGAATAATTTAATGACTACAATGAAGCTAAAGAATGATAATAATTAATACAACTACGATTTAGAATTTCTTGGAGTTAAAAATGATATAGGAAGAAATGATAAGGGGAACATCTGTCACAAGAAGGAAAGTCAAAACGATTTTAAAATAATGCCTATCAATAATGTTATCTGCAATTAGTTACTGGAAAATAAGAAGGAATCAAGAAGAAAAAGAAATATATAATTAAATGCAAACAGCAACAGCGTAGAGAATCCCAAAAGTGTTTAGTATTAGTCGCCAATCAACTACTTGTAAGTTTTTTAATATAATGAATTGACTGTAGAAATGTTCCAGCAATCATTTTCCTGAGCAGACGGTACGTCCCTCTGGTCTCAGAAGGTGTAAGGATGGACTGCGGAATAATGGACCCAAAAGTGGCCACCCTAACTGAACCACCGCACAGGATAGGGAAAAAATGTTAGGGAAATTGAATATTTAAGGGATAATAAAATAGCTGAGAAGATTGATATCAGATTCCAGAAGTATGAAGGAAGGAAACAGAAGGAAGATAGCAGACAGAAGCTCAATTGAGAAAGCAAATTTATAAAAGTAAATAGAAATGAGAGTGTTAAAACAAGTTTTTATTGATTAGTGTGACCAGTCCTTATCAAGTAATGTTTGAAAAACCACCACCCAGAGAAATCACATCATTAATCAATTTTCCTCCAGGAGAGAGAATTTCAATTTCAATAAAATCGAAATGCACAAGAGGTTGCTGCATAAAGCTGAACTTCAATATAAAAAGGAAACTGGAAAGAAGAAAAGAATAACCCCATACAAAGTAGGGGATAAGGTGTTAATAAAAAATAGACAGTTACCCAATTCTATAGAGGGTATTGCAAGAAAATTACTTTTACTTTATACCGGGCCATACCTAGTAACCCAGGTGAAAGGAAATAATACATATGAGATTAAATCAGTTAACAATAACAAAACAAAAGGGGTGTATAACCAAGCAGAAATTAAGAAATATTATGAAGATTAATAAAGGAAGGAGAAGATTGAAGAATTCAACGATTATTTTTAAAAGTAAATAAAAAATAAATCTGTTCTAGTGGGGGAGCTTTATGTAACGTTACATAACCCCTGCCCAAATATGATAACATAATCACCAGAGTTAAAACCAGTAATCACCCATTTTTAAAAGTCAGAAATAGGGATTAGGTATCAACCTATGAGAACCTTTGTACTATAAAAACACTGTAAACAATAATCCTAAAAGTGCAGTGTACAAAGTGGAACATAGTGTAATCGGTGAAAGTGTCAAACATATAAAAAGAGCATCTCACAAGTTTGTGCTGGAGATGAAAAAAATCAGTATTGTAGCAATAGACTATGTTACTATTGACAAGCTTTGTATTTTTTGTATTTGTTGTAATTTTATATTGTGTAGGCCACAAAGGTCTTATAACCAGGAGTTATTTTTTGTTTAATATAATTATTTTGTTTAGATGTAAGATAATCCAGGGTTATATATAAAATAATAATAATAATATACGAAATAATACTATGTTAGCAAGATGGAATGTAAAAAATAGTGTAAAGTAAGGATACCTTAAATGAATTATAAATCATAAACAAATCAAAAGAAAAGGAATTGAAATATAAAATACCAATAGACAAGTTTAAGTAAGGATATAAAGAAAAACCGTAAATAAATTAAATTTGATTTTTGGTAAAATTTGTAAAGGATTATTTTTTCTAAAAAGAAGAAATGAAATTATAATAATTATTATTAGCCTACATACTAAAAGGTATCTAGATTAGCCAATAAAAACACCATAAAAATTCTTGGTTAGTAGGAGTAACTAACTAACAAGAAATGAATTAATTGTTCAGATATATTGGAAGTGAGCAGTTGAAAAGTGTAATGTCTTGTAGAAATTAAAAAATGTATAAATACTATTCAGAAATAATCAGTGCAAAATTAATAAACTTGATGAGTGATATCCACTACCTCCTAGACATCCTTGGAGTAGAATAATTCACGCCCGAAAATTGATGGAAATTGTAAAATCAGTTATCAATTTTCAAGCCTAGCCTACCAAAATTCAACATTGTTGGTGAGATCGTTTCCTATTAAAATTTAACTAAATTACACCTCAACTATAAACTTAGAACACTATAAACAGCACAATCTCTTTAAATACTTCTGGAAAAGAGGTGAACATAAACTTTATTTTTTGTTAACCAAAAAACAGCAAAACGTGGTCTTGTTAATAACTTTCCGGCAGCCATGATGTTTTAGTGTTCGTTTTTCGTCAGTGAAGAAAAGTAGCGTGCACTCTAGCGGTAAAAAAATCAACTAAATGATACCAATTATACTAATTTTAAAATAATTTATGTAAAGCTTGATACCGACCCATATACATTTCTGACTTCCTCAAAGTTCAAAGAACCTTCAGTAACCCTGGGAAATTAATTACATAATTCTTTCTCGTTATTAAAACTGAAAAAAATAAAAATATTTGTTATGTGCTATATGTTTGTAAAAATAAGATCGAATAACTCTGTGATTTATGAAGTAATCGATTATTAATTCATGTTTTGGGAGACCATAAACGTTAAATAAATTCAAGGAATGCCTTGTGTTTAAATAAATAAAATGTGTATTATTTCCAGTAGATGGTAGTTGGTTACAGATAATAAGAAGATAGAGAAGAGAAAGGAAATCAGTCCGGACATCTAGAAATTAATACGTACCATTTGGAGTCATTTAACCTCAAATGGGTTCGTAAAAGTAGAAATCAGCTGATGCCACGAGCGGAAAAATTTGAAATAATCAATCGTACACTAAGAGAGTAATTCTCTTTGACTTTCTTTACTCTCTCTCCTAACTACTGTCAAAAAATGGTATTGGTTTAATATAATCAAAATTTAAGAAAATCACAAAATATCTTTGCATAATCACACACAATTGATTTTGAAGGCATATAACACAAAGATAACAAATTCTGTAACTCTTAATTAAGCTAGATTTTTATTAAGTAATCAATAGACGTACTTAAAGCTTAGACGAGAGACGTTACAAGATGGCGCCCAATGTGGGGCTTAATTAGGAAAGCTTATCAAAGAGTATAATAAGAAGTAACACACACACACACACACACACGTAAGAAAAGACGATACTCGAGAGACGTTACAAGATGGCGCTCAACTTAAAGGGCTTTAATTAGGAAGGAACTTTGGGATATACGCAAGTTAATATAATGAAAAAACTAATTTTTGTCGGCAACCATGAGAAGACAAGAAATGCATAATACCAGAGGCAGATCAAAGAAGAGGGCAGAAGACACGGAGAAGGAAGAAGGTGGACAGGAAAGAGAAATAGAAGTAGTCGCGGACAGTGAAGTGGAACAACAGACAGGCGATAAAGAAGAAACTGAAGCAATTATGGACACGGAAAAGGAAATAGTTGAAGAGGATGCCCAAGGGGACCAACCAGATAAAGCGGTAGCCAGAGAAGAACCAAATTGGCAGGAAATAATGAAATTTATGGCAGAACAATTTAGTAAACAGGAGGAAAAATTTGATAAAATAAATGAAAATTTTAAGGAAAATAAGGAGAACTCAAGGAAACAAAATGAAACCTTGAGCGAAAAATTTAATAAAATAGATGAAAACTTTAGGAAACAGGAGGAGAACTCAAGGAAGCAAAATGAAACCTTGAGGGACAGTTTAAAACAAATTGAGAAAATAAACGAAGAAAGTTTAAAGCAGATTGAGGGTAAGATGGAGAAGTTCAATAAGGAGTAAAGGGAAACTTCCGGGGGGGAAGATTGAAAATGTTAATACACTTAGACAAAGAGTAGTTGGATACAAGGAGGAGACAAATAATCAAATGGACAGTGGTTTCAAGAATTTGGATGAAACACTAGACAGCACTTCCGAAGGTATTAAAGTAAGTCAGGAAACAGAAGAGAGCAGGAAGGAAATAGAAATTAGAGAATACCAAGGTGTAATATTATCAGAGAATAAAAGTAACAACAGCAAAGTGGATAAGCAATACCTGGAAAAGAAAACCAAGAAAATAAGAAAAATATGTACAAAGAAAATAATAAATACAAGAGAAGAATTGGAGATGATTACAGGTGGATTAATTAATGTATTTAACCTTCCAATTAATGAACAAAGGGAGTTAATTAAGTTTAGATCTCAATTAAATATGTCGACGATTGAAGTGCATCAGAAGATATCAGTCATATCTTCAAGACGGAATATAACATTCAAAAATTTGGTAAATAATCCAGAGGTAAAAGGGAATGAAATGGTATTAAATATGAGTGACTATGTTATGTTAGAGGAGGTACAATACCTGTTAGTTAAAAAGGAACGAACTATGACGGGAGACCGGTACTTAAATGAAGGTTTCATAGCAGCAAAGTGGGAGAGCCGGATGATAAGGAGATTATCAAGGAGAGAATTAATTCCGAACACCCCAGTAATCCGAGGAAGAGGAGTAACTGAGTTAATGGACCACGGTTAGACCAAATAATAATCAACCAGAAAAAAGGGGACTGATTTTCGGATACCGACCAAGAAACCTATTGGAAAGAAGGAACCAAATAAAATATAAACAAAACCCCAAAATTCAAAAACTATGTAAGGACAACTTACTTAATTTATTTAGAAACAATATGATTTAAGATAAAAAGACAAAACACCAAGAAAATGTAAGAACAGATTATTACATAAATTATTTATAAATAACTGATTTAAAACGAAATAATTGAAAAAAATAATATTTTTAGGGGAACAAAAAGAAGAATAAATAAATAAATAAAAACAATTAATGGTAATGTGCTCAGATAAGAAGGTAAAATAAGAAGAATAACGAATAATTTAATGACTACAATGAAGCTAAAGAATGATAATAATTAATACAACTACGATTTAGAATTTCTTGGAGTTAAAAATGATATAGGAAGAAATGATAAGGGGAACATCTGTCACAAGAAGGAAAGTCAAAACGATTTTAAAATAATGCCTATCAATAATGTTATCTGCAATTAGTTACTGGAAAATAAGAAGGAATCAAGAAGAAAAAGAAATATATAATTAAATGCAAACAGCAACAGCGTAGAGAATCCCAAAAGTGTTTAGTATTAGTCGCCAATCAACTACTTGTAAGTTTTTTAATATAATGAATTGACTGTAGAAATGTTCCAGCAATCATTTTCCTGAGCAGACGGTACGTCCCTCTGGTCTCAGAAGGTGTAAGGATGGACTGCGGAATAATGGACCCAAAAGTGGCCACCCTAACTGAACCACCGCACAGGATAGGGAAAAAATGTTAGGGAAATTGAATATTTAAGGGATAATAAAATAGCTGAGAAGATTGATATCAGATTCCAGAAGTATGAAGGAAGGAAACAGAAGGAAGATAGCAGACAGAAGCTCAATTGAGAAAGCAAATTTATAAAAGTAAATAGAAATGAGAGTGTTAAAACAAGTTTTTATTGATTAGTGTGACCAGTCCTTATCAAGTAATGTTTGAAAAACCACCACCCAGAGAAATCACATCATTAATCAATTTTCCTCCAGGAGAGAGAATTTCAATTTCAATAAAATCGAAATGCACAACAGGTTGCTGCATAAAGCTGAACTTCAATATAAAAAGGAAACTGGAAAGAAGAAAAGAATAAACCCATACAAAGTAGGGGATAAGGTGTTAATAAAAAATAGACAGTTACCCAATTCTATAGAGGGTATTGCAAGAAAATTACTTTTACTTTATACCGGGCCATACCTAGTAACCCAGGTGAAAGGAAATAATACATATGAGATTAAATCAGTTAACAATAACAAAACAAAAGGGGTGTATAACCAAGCAGAAATTAAGAAATATTATGAAGATTAATAAAGGAAGGAGAAGATTGAAGAATTCAACGATTATTTTTAAAAGTAAATAAAAAATAAATCTGTTCTAGTGGGGGAGCTTTATGTAACGTTACATAACCCCTGCCCAAATATGATAACATAATCACCAGAGTTAAAACCAGTAATCACCCATTTTTAAAAGTCAGAAATAGGGATTAGGTATCAACCTATGAGAACCTTTGTACTATAAAAACACTGTAAACAATAATCCTAAAAGTGCAGTGTACAAAGTGGAACATAGTGTAATCGGTGAAAGTGTCAAACATATAAAAAGAGCATCTCACAAGTTTGTGCTGGAGATGAAAAAAATCAGTATTGTAGCAATAGACTATGTTACTATTGACAAGCTTTGTATTTTTTGTATTTGTTGTAATTTTATATTGTGTAGGCCACAAAGGTCTTATAACCAGGAGTTATTTTTTGTTTAATATAATTATTTTGTTTAGATGTAAGATAATCCAGGGTTATATATAAAATAATAATAATAATATACGAAATAATACTATGTTAGCAAGATGGAATGTAAAAAATAGTGTAAAGTAAGGATACCTTAAATGAATTATAAATCATAAACAAATCAAAATAAAAGGAATTAAAATATAAAATACCAATAGACAAGTTTAAGTAAGGATATAAAGAAAAACCGTAAATAAATTAAATTTGATTTTTGGTAAAATTTGTAAAGGATTATTTTTTCTAAAAAGAAGAAATGAAATTATAATAATTATTATTAGCCTACATACTAAAAGGTATCTAGATTAGCCAATAAAAACACCATAAAAATTCTTGGTTAGTAGGAGTAACTAACTAACAAGAAATGAATTAATTGTTCAGATATATTGGAAGTGAGCAGTTGAAAAGTGTAATGTCTTGTAGAAATTAAAAAATGTATAAATACTATTCAGAAATAATCAGTGCAAAATTAATAAACTTGATGAGTGATATCCACTACCTCCTAGACATCCTTGGAGTAGAATAATTCACGCCCGAAAATTGATGGAAATTGTAAAATCAGTTATCAATTTTCAAGCCTAGCCTACCGAAATTCAACATTGTTGGTGAGATCGTTTCCTATTAAAATTTAACTAAATTACACCTCAACTATAAACTTAGAACACTATAAACAGCACAATCTCTTTAAATACTTCTGGAAAAGAGGTGAACATAAACTTTATTTTTTGTTAACCAAAAAACAGCAAAACGTGGTCTTGTTAATAACTTTCCGGCAGCCATGATGTTTTAGTGTTCGTTTTTCGTCAGTGAAGAAAAGTAGCGTGCACTCTAGCGGTCAAAAAATCAACTAAATGATACCAATTATACTAATTTTAAAATAATTTATGTAAAGCTTGATACCGACCCATATACATTTCTGACTTCCTCAAAGTTCAAAGAACCTTCAGTAACCCTGGGAAATTAATTACATAATTCTTTCTCGTTATTAAAACTGAAAAAAATAAAAATATTTGTTATGTGCTATATGTTTGTAAAAATAAGATCGAATAACTCTGTGATTTATGAAGTAATCGATTATTAATTCATGTTTTGGGAGACCATAAACGTTAAATAAATTCAAGGAATGCCTTGTGTTTAAATAAATAAAATGTGTATTATTTCCAGTAGATGGTAGTTGGTTACAGATAATAAGAAGATAGAGAAGAGAAAGGAAATCAGTCCGGACATCTAGAAATTAATACGTACCATTTGGAGTCATTTAACCTCAAATGGGTTCGTAAAAGTAGAAATCAGCTGATGCCATGAGCGGAAAAATTTGAAATAATCAATCGTACACTAAGAGAGTAATTCTCTTTGACTTTCTTTACTCTCTCTCCTAACTACTGTCAAAAAATGGTATTGGTTTAATATAATCAAAATTTAAGAAAATCACAAAATATCTTTGCATAATCACACACAATTGATTTTGAAGGCATATAACACAAAGATAACAAATTCTGTAACTCTTAATTAAGCTAGATTTTTATTAAGTAATCAATAGACGTACTTAAAGCTTAGACGAGAGACGTTACAAGATGGCGCCCAATGTGGGGCTTAATTAGGAAAGCTTATCAAAGAGTATAATAAGAAGTAACACACACACACACACACACACACACACACGTAAGAAAAGACGATACTCGAGAGACGTTACAAGATGGCGCTCAACTTAAAGGGCTTTAATTAGGAAGGAACTTTGGGATATACGCAAGTTAATATAATGAAAAAACTAATTTTTGTCGGCAACCATGAGAAGACAAGAAATGCATAATACCAGAGGCAGATCAAAGAAGAGGGCAGAAGACACGGAGAAGGAAGAAGGTGGACAGGAACGAGAAATAGAAGTAGTCGCGGACAGTGAAGTGGAACAACAGACAGGCGATAAAGAAGAAACTGAAGCAATTATGGACACGGAAAAGGAAATAGTTGAAGAGGATGCCCAAGGGGACCAACCAGATAAAGCGGTAGCCAGAGAAGAACCAAATTGGCAGGAAATAATGAAATTTATGGCAGAACAATTTAGTAAACAGGAGGAAAAATTTGATAAAATAAATGAAAATTTTAAGGAAAATAAGGAGAACTCAAGGAAACAAAATGAAACCTTGAGCGAAAAATTTAATAAAATAGATGAAAACTTTAGGAAACAGGAGGAGAACTCAAGGAAGCAAAATGAAACCTTGAGGGACAGTTTAAAACAAATTGAGAAAATAAACGAAGAAAGTTTAAAGCAGATTGAGGGTAAGATGGAGAAGTTCAATAAGGAGTAAAGGGAAACTTCCGGGGGGGAAGATTGAAAATGTTAATACACTTAGACAAAGAGTAGTTGGATACAAGGAGGAGACAAATAATCAAATGGACAGTGGTTTCAAGAATTTGGATGAAACACTAGACAGCACTTCCGAAGGTATTAAAGTAAGTCAGGAAACAGAAGAGAGCAGGAAGGAAATAGAAATTAGAGAATACCAAGGTGTAATATTATCAGAGAATAAAAGTAACAACAGCAAAGTGGATAAGCAATACCTGGAAAAGAAAACCAAGAAAATAAGAAAAATATGTACAAAGAAAATAATAAATACAAGAGAAGAATTGGAGATGATTACAGGTGGATTAATTAATGTATTTAACCTTCCAATTAATGAACAAAGGGAGTTAATTAAGTTTAGATCTCAATTAAATATGTCGACGATTGAAGTGCATCAGAAGATATCAGTCATATCTTCAAGACGGAATATAACATTCAAAAATTTGGTAAATAATCCAGAGGTAAAAGGGAATGAAATGGTATTAAATATGAGTGACTATGTTATGTTAGAGGAGGTACAATACCTGTTAGTTAAAAAGGAACGAACTATGACGGGAGACCGGTACTTAAATGAAGGTTTCATAGCAGCAAAGTGGGAGAGCCGGATGATAAGGAGATTATCAAGGAGAGAATTAATTCCGAACACCCCAGTAATCCGAGGAAGAGGAGTAACTGAGTTAATGGACCACGGTTAGACCAAATAATAATCAACCAGAAAAAAGGGGACTGATTTTCGGATACCGACCAAGAAACCTATTGGAAAGAAGGAACCAAATAAAATATAATCAAAACCCCAAAATTCAAAAACTATGTAAGGACAACTTACTTAATTTATTTAGAAACAATATGATTTAAGATAAAAAGACAAAACACCAAGAAAATGTAAGAACAGATTATTACATAAATTATTTATAAATAACTGATTTAAAACGAAATAATTGAAAAAAATAATATTTTTAGGGGAACAAAAAGAAGAATAAATAAATAAATAAAAACAATTAATGGTAATGTGCTCAGATAAGAAGGTAAAATAAGAAGAATAACGAATAATTTAATGACTACAATGAAGCTAAAGAATGATAATAATTAATACAACTACGATTTAGAATTTCTTGGAGTTAAAAATGATATAGGAAGAAATGATAAGGGGAACATCTGTCACAAGAAGGAAAGTCAAAACGATTTTAAAATAATGCCTATCAATAATGTTATCTGCAATTAGTTACTGGAAAATAAGAAGGAATCAAGAAGAAAAAGAAATATATAATTAAATGCAAACAGCAACAGCGTAGAGAATCCCAAAAGTGTTTAGTATTAGTCGCCAATCAACTACTTGTAAGTTTTTTAATATAATGAATTGACTGTAGAAATGTTCCAGCAATCATTTTCCTGAGCAGACGGTACGTCCCTCTGGTCTCAGAAGGTGTAAGGATGGACTGCGGAATAATGGACCCAAAAGTGGCCACCCTAACTGAACCACCGCACAGGATAGGGAAAAAATGTTAGGGAAATTGAATATTTACGGGATAATAAAATAGCTGAGAAGATTGATATCAGATTCCAGAAGTATGAAGGAAGGAAACAGAAGGAAGATAGCAGACAGAAGCTCAATTGAGAAAGCAAATTTATAAAAGTAAATAGAAATGAGAGTGTTAAAACAAGTTTTTATTGATTAGTGTGACCAGTCCTTATCAAGTAATGTTTGAAAAACCACCACCCAGAGAAATCACATCATTAATCAATTTTCCTCCAGGAGAGAGAATTTCAATTTCAATAAAATCGAAATGCACAACAGGTTGCTGCATAAAGCTGAACTTCAATATAAAAAGGAAACTGGAAAGAAGAAAAGAATAAACCCATACAAAGTAGGGGATAAGGTGTTAATAAAAAATAGACAGTTACCCAATTCTATAGAGGGTATTGCAAGAAAATTACTTTTACTTTATACCGGGCCATACCTAGTAACCCAGGTGAAAGGAAATAATACATATGAGATTAAATCAGTTAACAATAACAAAACAAAAGGGGTGTATAACCAAGCAGAAATTAAGAAATATTATGAAGATTAATAAAGGAAGGAGAAGATTGAAGAATTCAACGATTATTTTTAAAAGTAAATAAAAAATAAATCTGTTCTAGTGGGGGAGCTTTATGTAACGTTACATAACCCCTGCCCAAATATGATAACATAATCACCAGAGTTAAAACCAGTAATCACCCATTTTTAAAAGTCAGAAATAGGGATTAGGTATCAACCTATGAGAACCTTTGTACTATAAAAACACTGTAAACAATAATCCTAAAAGTGCAGTGTACAAAGTGGAACATAGTGTAATCGGTGAAAGTGTCAAACATATAAAAAGAGCATCTCACAAGTTTGTGCTGGAGATGAAAAAAATCAGTATTGTAGCAATAGACTATGTTACTATTGACAAGCTTTGTATTTTTTGTATTTGTTGTAATTTTATATTGTGTAGGCCACAAAGGTCTTATAACCAGGAGTTATTTTTTGTTTAATATAATTATTTTGTTTAGATGTAAGATAATCCAGGGTTATATATAAAATAATAATAATAATATACGAAATAATACTATGTTAGCAAGATGGAATGTAAAAAATAGTGTAAAGTAAGGATACCTTAAATGAATTATAAATCATAAACAAATCAAAATAAAAGGAATTAAAATATAAAATACCAATAGACAAGTTTAAGTAAGGATATAAAGAAAAACCGTAAATAAATTAAATTTGATTTTTGGTAAAATTTGTAAAGGATTATTTTTTCTAAAAAGAAGAAATGAAATTATAATAATTATTATTAGCCTACATACTAAAAGGTATCTAGATTAGCCAATAAAAACACCATAAAAATTCTTGGTTAGTAGGAGTAACTAACTAACAAGAAATGAATTAATTGTTCAGATATATTGGAAGTGAGCAGTTGAAAAGTGTAATGTCTTGTAGAAATTAAAAAATGTATAAATACTATTCAGAAATAATCAGTGCAAAATTAATAAACTTGATGAGTGATATCCACTACCTCCTAGACATCCTTGGAGTAGAATAATTCACGCCCGAAAATTGATGGAAATTGTAAAATCAGTTATCAATTTTCAAGCCTAGCCTACCGAAATTCAACATTGTTGGTGAGATCGTTTCCTATTAAAATTTAACTAAATTACACCTCAACTATAAACTTAGAACACTATAAACAGCACAATCTCTTTAAATACTTCTGGAAAAGAGGTGAACATAAACTTTATTTTTTGTTAACCAAAAAACAGCAAAACGTGGTCTTGTTAATAACTTTCCGGCAGCCATGATGTTTTAGTGTTCGTTTTTCGTCAGTGAAGAAAAGTAGCGTGCACTCTAGCGGTCAAAAAATCAACTAAATGATACCAATTATACTAATTTTAAAATAATTTATGTAAAGCTTGATACCGACCCATATACATTTCTGACTTCCTCAAAGTTCAAAGAACCTTCAGTAACCCTGGGAAATTAATTACATAATTCTTTCTCGTTATTAAAACTGAAAAAAATAAAAATATTTGTTATGTGCTATATGTTTGTAAAAATAAGATCGAATAACTCTGTGATTTATGAAGTAATCGATTATTAATTCATGTTTTGGGAGACCATAAACGTTAAATAAATTCAAGGAATGCCTTGTGTTTAAATAAATAAAATGTGTATTATTTCCAGTAGATGGTAGTTGGTTACAGATAATAAGAAGATAGAGAAGAGAAAGGAAATCAGTCCGGACATCTAGAAATTAATACGTACCATTTGGAGTCATTTAACCTCAAATGGGTTCGTAAAAGTAGAAATCAGCTGATGCCACGAGCGGAAAAATTTGAAATAATCAATCGTACACTAAGAGAGTAATTCTCTTTGACTTTCTTTACTCTCTCTCCTAACTACTGTCAAAAAATGGTATTGGTTTAATATAATCAAAATTTAAGAAAATCACAAAATATCTTTGCATAATCACACACAATTGATTTTGAAGGCATATAACACAAAGATAACAAATTCTGTAACTCTTAATTAAGCTAGATTTTTATTAAGTAATCAATAGACGTACTTAAAGCTTAGACGAGAGACGTTACAAGATGGCGCCCAATGTGGGGCTTAATTAGGAAAGCTTATCAAAGAGTATAATAAGAAGTAACACACACACACACACACACACACACGTAAGAAAAGACGATACTCGAGAGACGTTACAAGATGGCGCTCAACTTAAAGGGCTTTAATTAGGAAGGAACTTTGGGATATACGCAAGTTAATATAATGAAAAAACTAATTTTTGTCGGCAACCATGAGAAGACAAGAAATGCATAATACCAGAGGCAGATCAAAGAAGAGGGCAGAAGACACGGAGAAGGAAGAAGGTGGACAGGAACGAGAAATAGAAGTAGTCGCGGACAGTGAAGTGGAACAACAGACAGGCGATGAAGAAGAAACTGAAGCAATTATGGACACGGAAAAGGAAATAGTTGAAGAGGATGCCCAAGGGGACCAACCAGATAAAGCGGTAGCCAGAGAAGAACCAAAATGGCAGGAAATAATGAAATTTATGGCAGAACAATTTAGTAAACAGGAGGAAAAATTTGATAAAATAAATGAAAATTTTAAGGAAAATAAGGAGAACTCAAGGAAACAAAATGAAACCTTGAGCGAAAAATTTAATAAAATAGATGAAAACTTTAGGAAACAGGAGGAGAACTCAAGGAAGCAAAATGAAACCTTGAGGGACAGTTTAAAACAAATTGAGAAAATAAACGAAGAAAGTTTAAAGCAGATTGAGGGTAAGATGGAGAAGTTCAATAAGGAGTAAAGGGAAACTTCCGGGGGGAAGATTGAAAATGTTAATACACTTAGACAAAGAGTAGTTGGATACAAGGAGGAGACAAATAATCAAATGGACAGTGGTTTCAAGAATTTGGATGAAACACTAGACAGCACTTCCGAAGGTATTAAAGTAAGTCAGGAAACAGAAGAGAGCAGGAAGGAAATAGAAATTAGAGAATACCAAGGTGTAATATTATCTGAGAATAAAAGTAACAACAGCAAAGTGGATAAGCAATACCTGGAAAAGAAAACCAAGAAAATAAGAAAAATATGTACAAAGAAAATAATAAATACAAGAGAAGAATTGGAGATGATTACAGGTGGATTAATTAATGTATTTAACCTTCCAATTAATGAACAAAGGGAGTTAATTAAGTTTAGATCTCAATTAAATATGTCGACGATTGAAGTGCATCAGAAGATATCAGTCATATCTTCAAGACGGAATATAACATTCAAAAATTTGGTAAATAATCCAGAGGTAAAAGGGAATGAAATGGTATTAAATATGAGTGACTATGTTATGTTAGAGGAGGTACAATACCTGTTAGTTAAAAAGGAACGAACTATGACGGGAGACCGGTACTTAAATGAAGGTTTCATAGCAGCAAAGTGGGAGAGCCGGATGATAAGGAGATTATCAAGGAGAGAATTAATTCCGAACACCCCAGTAATCCGAGGAAGAGGAGTAACTGAGTTAATGGACCATGGTTAGACCAAATAATAATCAACCAGAAAAAAGGGGACTGATTTTCGGATACCGACCAAGCAACCTATTGGAAAGAAGGAACCAAATAAAATATAAACAAAACCCCAAAATTCAAAAACTATGTAAGGACAACTTACTTAATTTATTTAGAAACAATATGATTTAAGATAAAAAGACAAAACACCAAGAAAATGTAAGAACAGATTATTACATAAATTATTTATAAATAACTGATTTAAAACGAAATAATAGAAAAAAATAATATTTTTAGGGGAACAAAAAGAAGAATAAATAAATAAATAAAAACAATTAATGGTAATGTGCTCAGATAAGAAGGTAAAATAAGAAGAATAACGAATAATTTAATGACTACAATGAAGCTAAAGAATGATAATAATTAATACAACTACGATTTAGAATTTCTTGGAGTTAAAATGATATAGGAAGAAATGATAAGGGGAACATCTGTCACAAGAAGGAAAGTCAAAACGATTTTAAAATAATGCCTATCAATAATGTTATCTGCAATTAGTTACTGGAAAATAAGAAGGAATCAAGAAGAAAAAGAAATATATAATTAAATGCAAACAGCAACAGCGTAGAGAATCCCAAAAGTGTTTAGTATTAGTCGCCAATCAACTACTTGTAAGTTTTTTAATATAATGAATTGACTGTAGAAATGTTCCAGCAATCATTTTCCTGAGCAGACGGTACGTCCCTCTGGTCTCAGAAGGTGTAAGGATGGACTGCGGAATAATGGACCCAAAAGTGGCCACCCTAACTGAACCACCGCACAGGATAGGGAAAAAATGTTAGGGAAATTGAATATTTAAGGGATAATAAAATAGCTGAGAAGATTGATATCAGATTCCAGAAGTATGAAGGAAGGAAACAGAAGGAAGATAGCAGACAGAAGCTTAATTGAGAAAGCAAATTTATAAAAGTAAATAGAAATGAGAGTGTTAAAACAAGTTTTTATTGATTAGTGTGACCAGTCCTTATCAAGTAATGTTTGAAAAACCACCACCCAGAGAAATCACATCATTAATCAATTTTCCTCCAGGAGAGAGAATTTCAATTTCAATAAAATCGAAATGCACAACAGGTTGCTGCATAAAGCTGAACTTCAATATAAAAAGGAAACTGGAAAGAAGAAAAGAATAAACCCATACAAAGTAGGGGATAAGGTGTTAATAAAAAATAGACAATTATCCAATTCTATTGAGGGTATTGCAAGAAAATTACTTTTACTTTATACCGGGCCATACCTAGTAACCCAGGTGAAAGGAAATAATACATATGAGATTAAATCAGTTAACAATAACAAAACAAAAGGGGTGTATAACCAAGCAGAAATTAAGAAATATTATGAAGATTAATAAAGGAAGGAGAAGATTGAAGAATTCAACTATTATTTTTAAAAGAAAATAAAAAATAAATCTGTTCTAGTGGGGGAGCTTTATGTAACGTTACATAACCCCTGCCCAAATATGATAACATAATCACCAGAGTTAAAACCAGTAATCACCCATTTTTAAAAGTCAGAAATAGGGATTAGGTATCAACCTATGAGAACCTTTGTACTATAAAAACACTGTAAACAATAATCCTAAAAGTGCAGTGTACAAAGTGGAACATAGTGTAATCGGTGAAAGTGTCAAACATATAAAAAGAGCATCTCACAAGTTTGTGCTGGAGATGAAAAAAATCAGTATTGTAGCAATAGACTATGTTACTATTGACAAGCTTTGTATTTTTTGTATTTGTTGTAATTTTATATTGTGTAGGCCACAAAGGTCTTATAACCAGGAGTTATTTTTTGTTTAATATAATTATTTTGTTTAGATGTAAGATAATCCAGGGTTATATATAAAATAATAATAATAATATACGAAATAATACTATGTTAGCAAGATGGAATGTAAAAAATAGTGTAAAGTAAGGATACCTTAAATGAATTATAAATCATAAACAAATCAAAATAAAAGGAATTAAAATATAAAATACCAATAGACAAGTTTAAGTAAGGATATAAAGAAAAACCGTAAATAAATTAAATTTGATTTTTGGTAAAATTTGTAAAGGATTATTTTTTCTAAAAAGAAGAAATGAAATTATAATAATTATTATTAGCCTACATACTAAAAGGTATCTAGATTAGCCAATAAAAACACCATAAAAATTCTTGGTTAGTAGGAGTAACTAACTAACAAGAAATGAATTAATTGTTCAGATATATTGGAAGTGAGCAGTTGAAAAGTGTAATGTCTTGTAGAAATTAAAAAATGTATAAATACTATTCAGAAATAATCAGTGCAAAATTAATAAACTTGATGAGTGATATCCACTACCTCCTAGACATCCTTGGAGTAGAATAATTCACGCCCGAAAATTGATGGAAATTGTAAAATCAGTTATCAATTTTCAAGCCTAGCCTACCGAAATTCAACATTGTTGGTGAGATCGTTTCCTATTAAAATTTAACTAAATTACACCTCAACTATAAACTTAGAACACTATAAACAGCACAATCTCTTTAAATACTTCTGGAAAAGAGGTGAACATAAACTTTATTTTTTGTTAACCAAAAAACAGCAAAACGTGGTCTTGTTAATAACTTTCCGGCAGCCATGATGTTTTAATGTTCGTTTTTCGTCAGTGAAGAAAAGTAGCGTGCACTCTAGCGGTCAAAAAATCAACTAAATGATACCAATTATACTAATTTTAAAATAATTTATGTAAAGCTTGATACCGACCCATATACATTTCTGACTTCCTCAAAGTTCAAAGAACCTTCAGTAACCCTGGGAAATTAATTACATAATTCTTTCTCGTTATTAAAACTGAAAAAAATAAAAATATTTGTTATGTGCTATATGTTTGTAAAAATAAGATCGAATAACTCTGTGATTTATGAAGTAATCGATTATTAATTCATGTTTTGGGAGACCATAAACGTTAAATAAATTCAAGGAATGCCTTGTGTTTAAATAAATAAAATGTGTATTATTTCCAGTAGATGGTAGTTGGTTACAGATAATAAGAAGATAGAGAAGAGAAAGGAAATCAGTCCGGACATCTAGAAATTAATACGTACCATTTGGAGTCATTTAACCTCAAATGGGTTCGTAAAAGTAGAAATCAGCTGATGCCACGAGCGGAAAAATTTGAAATAATCAATCGTACACTAAGAGAGTAATTCTCTTTGACTTTCTTTACTCTCTCTCCTAACTACTGTCAAAAAATGGTATTGGTTTAATATAATCAAAATTTAAGAAAATCACAAAATATCTTTGCATAATCACACACAATTGATTTTGAAGGCATATAACACAAAGATAACAAATTCTGTAACTCTTAATTAAGCTAGATTTTTATTAAGTAATCAATAGACGTACTTAAAGCTTAGACGAGAGACGTTACAAGATGGCGCCCAATGTGGGGCTTAATTAGGAAAGCTTATCAAAGAGTATAATAAGAAGTAACACACACACACACACACACACACACACGTAAGAAAAGACGATACTCGAGAGACGTTACAAGATGGCGCTCAACTTAAAGGGCTTTAATTAGGAAGGAACTTTGGGATATACGCAAGTTAATATAATGAAAAAACTAATTTTTGTCGGCAACCATGAGAAGACAAGAAATGCATAATACCAGAGGCAGATCAAAGAAGAGGGCAGAAGACACGGAGAAGGAAGAAGGTGGACAGGAACGAGAAATAGAAGTAGTCGCGGACAGTGAAGTGGAACAACAGACAGGCGATGAAGAAGAAACTGAAGCAATTATGGACACGGAAAAGGAAATAGTTGAAGAGGATGCCCAAGGGGACCAACCAGATAAAGCGGTAGCCAGAGAAGAACCAAATTGGCAGGAAATAATGAAATTTATGGCAGAACAATTTAGTAAACAGGAGGAAAAATTTGATAAAATAAATGAAAATTTTAAGGAAAATAAGGAGAACTCAAGGAAACAAAATGAAACCTTGAGCGAAAAATTTAATAAAATAGATGAAAACTTTAGGAAACAGGAGGAGAACTCAAGGAAGCAAAATGAAACCTTGAGGGACAGTTTAAAACAAATTGAGAAAATAAACGAAGAAAGTTTAAAGCAGATTGAGGGTAAGATGGAGAAGTTCAATAAGGAGTAAAGGGAAACTTCCGGGGGGGAAGATTGAAAATGTTAATACACTTAGACAAAGAGTAGTTGGATACAAGGAGGAGACAAATAATCAAATGGACAGTGGTTTCAAGAATTTGGATGAAACACTAGACAGCACTTCCGAAGGTATTAAAGTAAGTCAGGAAACAGAAGAGAGCAGGAAGGAAATAGAAATTAGAGAATACCAAGGTGTAATATTATCTGAGAATAAAAGTAACAACAGCAAAGTGGATAAGCAATACCTGGAAAAGAAAACCAAGAAAATAAGAAAAATATGTACAAAGAAAATAATAAATACAAGAGAAGAATTGGAGATGATTACAGGTGGATTAATTAATGTATTTAACCTTCCAATTAATGAACAAAGGGAGTTAATTAAGTTTAGATCTCAATTAAATATGTCGACGATTGAAGTGCATCAGAAGATATCAGTCATATCTTCAAGACGGAATATAACATTCAAAAATTTGGTAAATAATCCAGAGGTAAAAGGGAATGAAATGGTATTAAATATGAGTGACTATGTTATGTTAGAGGAGGTACAATACCTGTTAGTTAAAAAGGAACGAACTATGACGGGAGACCGGTACTTAAATGAAGGTTTCATAGCAGCAAAGTGGGAGAGCCGGATGATAAGGAGATTATCAAGGAGAGAATTAATTCCGAACACCCCAGTAATCCGAGGAAGAGGAGTAACTGAGTTAATGGACCATGGTTAGACCAAATAATAATCAACCAGAAAAAAGGGGACTGATTTTCGGATACCGACCAAGCAACCTATTGGAAAGAAGGAACCAAATAAAATATAAACAAAACCCCAAAATTCAAAAACTATGTAAGGACAACTTACTTAATTTATTTAGAAACAATATGATTTAAGATAAAAAGACAAAACACCAAGAAAATGTAAGAACAGATTATTACATAAATTATTTATAAATAACTGATTTAAAACGAAATAATAGAAAAAAATAATATTTTTAGGGGAACAAAAAGAAGAATAAATAAATAAATAAAAACAATTAATGGTAATGTGCTCAGATAAGAAGGTAAAATAAGAAGAATAACGAATAATTTAATGACTACAATGAAGCTAAAGAATGATAATAATTAATACAACTACGATTTAGAATTTCTTGGAGTTAAAATGATATAGGAAGAAATGATAAGGGGAACATCTGTCACAAGAAGGAAAGTCAAAACGATTTTAAAATAATGCCTATCAATAATGTTATCTGCAATTAGTTACTGGAAAATAAGAAGGAATCAAGAAGAAAAAGAAATATATAATTAAATGCAAACAGCAACAGCGTAGAGAATCCCAAAAGTGTTTAGTATTAGTCGCCAATCAACTACTTGTAAGTTTTTTAATATAATGAATTGACTGTAGAAATGTTCCAGCAATCATTTTCCTGAGCAGACGGTACGTCCCTCTGGTCTCAGAAGGTGTAAGGATGGACTGCGGAATAATGGACCCAAAAGTGGCCACCCTAACTGAACCACCGCACAGGATAGGGAAAAAATGTTAGGGAAATTGAATATTTAAGGGATAATAAAATAGCTGAGAAGATTGATATCAGATTCCAGAAGTATGAAGGAAGGAAACAGAAGGAAGATAGCAGACAGAAGCTTAATTGAGAAAGCAAATTTATAAAAGTAAATAGAAATGAGAGTGTTAAAACAAGTTTTTATTGATTAGTGTGACCAGTCCTTATCAAGTAATGTTTCAAAAACCACCACCCAGAGAAATCACATCATTAATCAATTTTCCTCCAGGAGAGAGAATTTCAATTTCAATAAAATCGAAATGCACAACAGGTTGCTGCATAAAGCTGAACTTCAATATAAAAAGGAAACTGGAAAGAAGAAAAGAATAAACCCATACAAAGTAGGGGATAAGGTGTTAATAAAAAATAGACAATTATCCAATTCTATTGAGGGTATTGCAAGAAAATTACTTTTACTTTATACCGGGCCATACCTAGTAACCCAGGTGAAAGGAAATAATACATATGAGATTAAATCAGTTAACAATAACAAAACAAAAGGGGTGTATAACCAAGCAGAAATTAAGAAATATTATGAAGATTAATAAAGGAAGGAGAAGATTGAAGAATTCAACTATTATTTTTAAAAGAAAATAAAAAATAAATCTGTTCTAGTGGGGGAGCTTTATGTAACGTTACATAACCCCTGCCCAAATATGATAACATAATCACCAGAGTTAAAACCAGTAATCACCCATTTTTAAAAGTCAGAAATAGGGATTAGGTATCAACCTATGAGAACCTTTGTACTATAAAAACACTGTAAACAATAATCCTAAAAGTGCAGTGTACAAAGTGGAACATAGTGTAATCGGTGAAAGTGTCAAACATATAAAAAGAGCATCTCACAAGTTTGTGCTGGAGATGAAAAAAATCAGTATTGTAGCAATAGACTATGTTACTATTGACAAGCTTTGTATTTTTTGTATTTGTTGTAATTTTATATTGTGTAGGCCACAAAGGTCTTATAACCAGGAGTTATTTTTTGTTTAATATAATTATTTTGTTTAGATGTAAGATAATCCAGGGTTATATATAAAATAATAATAATAATATACGAAATAATACTATGTTAGCAAGATGGAATGTAAAAAATAGTGTAAAGTAAGGATACCTTAAATGAATTATAAATCATAAACAAATCAAAATAAAAGGAATTAAAATATAAAATACCAATAGACAAGTTTAAGTAAGGATATAAAGAAAAACCGTAAATAAATTAAATTTGATTTTTGGTAAAATTTGTAAAGGATTATTTTTTCTAAAAAGAAGAAATGAAATTATAATAATTATTATTAGCCTACATACTAAAAGGTATCTAGATTAGCCAATAAAAACACCATAAAAATTCTTGGTTAGTAGGAGTAACTAACTAACAAGAAATGAATTAATTGTTCAGATATATTGGAAGTGAGCAGTTGAAAAGTGTAATGTCTTGTAGAAATTAAAAAATGTATAAATACTATTCAGAAATAATCAGTGCAAAATTAATAAACTTGATGAGTGATATCCACTACCTCCTAGACATCCTTGGAGTAGAATAATTCACGCCCGAAAATTGATGGAAATTGTAAAATCAGTTATCAATTTTCAAGCCTAGCCTACCGAAATTCAACATTGTTGGTGAGATCGTTTCCTATTAAAATTTAACTAAATTACACCTCAACTATAAACTTAGAACACTATAAACAGCACAATCTCTTTAAATACTTCTGGAAAAGAGGTGAACATAAACTTTATTTTTTGTTAACCAAAAAACAGCAAAACGTGGTCTTGTTAATAACTTTCCGGCAGCCATGATGTTTTAGTGTTCGTTTTTCGTCAGTGAAGAAAAGTAGCGTGCACTCTAGCGGTCAAAAAATCAACTAAATGATACCAATTATACTAATTTTAAAATAATTTATGTAAAGCTTGATACCGACCCATATACATTTCTGACTTCCTCAAAGTTCAAAGAACCTTCAGTAACCCTGGGAAATTAATTACATAATTCTTTCTCGTTATTAAAACTGAAAAAAATAAAAATATTTGTTATGTGCTATATGTTTGTAAAAATAAGATCGAATAACTCTGTGATTTATGAAGTAATCGATTATTAATTCATGTTTTGGGAGACCATAAACGTTAAATAAATTCAAGGAATGCCTTGTGTTTAAATAAATAAAATGTGTATTATTTCCAGTAGATGGTAGTTGGTTACAGATAATAAGAAGATAGAGAAGAGAAAGGAAATCAGTCCGGACATCTAGAAATTAATACGTACCATTTGGAGTCATTTAACCTCAAATGGGTTCGTAAAAGTAGAAATCAGCTGATGCCACGAGCGGAAAAATTTGAAATAATCAATCGTATACTAAGAGAGTAATTCTCTTTGACTTTCTTTACTCTCTCTCCTAACTACTGTCAAAAAATGGTATTGGTTTAATATAATCAAAATTTAAGAAAATCACAAAATATCTTTGCATAATCACACACAATTGATTTTGAAGGCATATAACACAAAGATAACAAATTCTGTAACTCTTAATTAAGCTAGATTTTTATTAAGTAATCAATAGACGTACTTAAAGCTTAGACGAGAGACGTTACAAGATGGCGCCCAATGTGGGGCTTAATTAGGAAAGCTTATCAAAGAGTATAATAAGAAGTAACACACACACACACACACACACACGTAAGAAAAGACGATACTCGAGAGACGTTACAAGATGGCGCTCAACTTAAAGGGCTTTAATTAGGAAGGAACTTTGGGATATACGCAAGTTAATATAATGAAAAAACTAATTTTTGTCGGCAACCATGAGAAGACAAGAAATGCATAATACCAGAGGCAGATCAAAGAAGAGGGCAGAAGACACGGAGAAGGAAGAAGGTGGACAGGAACGAGAAATAGAAGTAGTCGCGGACAGTGAAGTGGAACAACAGACAGGCGATAAAGAAGAAACTGAAGCAATTATGGACACGGAAAAGGAAATAGTTGAAGAGGATGCCCAAGGGGACCAACCAGATAAAGCGGTAGCCAGAGAAGAACCAAATTGGCAGGAAATAATGAAATTTATGGCAGAACAATTTAGTAAACAGGAGGAAAAATTTGATAAAATAAATGAAAATTTTAAGGAAAATAAGGAGAACTCAAGGAAACAAAATGAAACCTTGAGCGAAAAATTTAATAAAATAGATGAAAACTTTAGGAAACAGGAGGAGAACTCAAGGAAGCAAAATGAAACCTTGAGGGACAGTTTAAAACAAATTGAGAAAATAAACGAAGAAAGTTTAAAGCAGATTGAGGGTAAGATGGAGAAGTTCAATAAGGAGTAAAGGGAAACTTCCGGGGGGGAAGATTGAAAATGTTAATACACTTAGACAAAGAGTAGTTGGATACAAGGAGGAGACAAATAATCAAATGGACAGTGGTTTCAAGAATTTGGATGAAACACTAGACAGCACTTCCGAAGGTATTAAAGTAAGTCAGGAAACAGAAGAGAGCAGGAAGGAAATAGAAATTAGAGAATACCAAGGTGTAATATTATCTGAGAATAAAAGTAACAACAGCAAAGTGGATAAGCAATACCTGGAAAAGAAAACCAAGAAAATAAGAAAAATATGTACAAAGAAAATAATAAATACAAGAGAAGAATTGGAGATGATTACAGGTGGATTAATTAATGTATTTAACCTTCCAATTAATGAACAAAGGGAGTTAATTAAGTTTAGATCTCAATTAAATATGTCGACGATTGAAGTGCATCAGAAGATATCAGTCATATCTTCAAGACGGAATATAACATTCAAAAATTTGGTAAATAATCCAGAGGTAAAAGGGAATGAAATGGTATTAAATATGAGTGACTATGTTATGTTAGAGGAGGTACAATACCTGTTAGTTAAAAAGGAACGAACTATGACGGGAGACCGGTACTTAAATGAAGGTTTCATAGCAGCAAAGTGGGAGAGCCGGATGATAAGGAGATTATCAAGGAGAGAATTAATTCCGAACACCCCAGTAATCCGAGGAAGAGGAGTAACTGAGTTAATGGACCATGGTTAGACCAAATAATAATCAACCAGAAAAAAGGGGACTGATTTTCGGATACCGACCAAGCAACCTATTGGAAAGAAGGAACCAAATAAAATATAAACAAAACCCCAAAATTCAAAAACTATGTAAGGACAACTTACTTAATTTATTTAGAAACAATATGATTTAAGATAAAAAGACAAAACACCAAGAAAATGTAAGAACAGATTATTACATAAATTATTTATAAATAACTGATTTAAAACGAAATAATAGAAAAAAATAATATTTTTAGGGGAACAAAAAGAAGAATAAATAAATAAATAAAAACAATTAATGGTAATGTGCTCAGATAAGAAGGTAAAATAAGAAGAATAACGAATAATTTAATGACTACAATGAAGCTAAAGAATGATAATAATTAATACAACTACGATTTAGAATTTCTTGGAGTTAAAATGATATAGGAAGAAATGATAAGGGGAACATCTGTCACAAGAAGGAAAGTCAAAACGATTTTAAAATAATGCCTATCAATAATGTTATCTGCAATTAGTTACTGGAAAATAAGAAGGAATCAAGAAGAAAAAGAAATATATAATTAAATGCAAACAGCAACAGCGTAGAGAATCCCAAAAGTGTTTAGTATTAGTCGCCAATCAACTACTTGTAAGTTTTTTAATATAATGAATTGACTGTAGAAATGTTCCAGCAATCATTTTCCTGAGCAGACGGTACGTCCCTCTGGTCTCAGAAGGTGTAAGGATGGACTGCGGAATAATGGACCTAAAAGTGGCCACCCTAACTGAACCACCGCACAGGATAGGGAAAAAATGTTAGGGAAATTGAATATTTAAGGGATAATAAAATAGCTGAGAAGATTGATATCAGATTCCAGAAGTATGAAGGAAGGAAACAGAAGGAAGATAGCAGACAGAAGCTTAATTGAGAAAGCAAATTTATAAAAGTAAATAGAAATGAGAGTGTTAAAACAAGTTTTTATTGATTAGTGTGACCAGTCCTTATCAAGTAATGTTTGAAAAACCACCACCCAGAGAAATCACATCATTAATCAATTTTCCTCCAGGAGAGAGAATTTCAATTTCAATAAAATCGAAATGCACAACAGGTTGCTGCATAAAGCTGAACTTCAATATAAAAAGGAAACTGGAAAGAAGAAAAGAATAAACCCATACAAAGTAGGGGATAAGGTGTTAATAAAAAATAGACAATTATCCAATTCTATTGAGGGTATTGCAAGAAAATTACTTTTACTTTATACCGGGCCATACCTAGTAACCCAGGTGAAAGGAAATAATACATATGAGATTAAATCAGTTAACAATAACAAAACAAAAGGGGTGTATAACCAAGCAGAAATTAAGAAATATTATGAAGATTAATAAAGGAAGGAGAAGATTGAAGAATTCAACTATTATTTTTAAAAGAAAATAAAAAATAAATCTGTTCTAGTGGGGGAGCTTTATGTAACGTTACATAACCCCTGCCCAAATATGATAACATAATCACCAGAGTTAAAACCAGTAATCACCCATTTTTAAAAGTCAGAAATAGGGATTAGGTATCAACCTATGAGAACCTTTGTACTATAAAAACACTGTAAACAATAATCCTAAAAGTGCAGTGTACAAAGTGGAACATAGTGTAATCGGTGAAAGTGTCAAACATATAAAAAGAGCATCTCACAAGTTTGTGCTGGAGATGAAAAAAATCAGTATTGTAGCAATAGACTATGTTACTATTGACAAGCTTTGTATTTTTTGTATTTGTTGTAATTTTATATTGTGTAGGCCACAAAGGTCTTATAACCAGGAGTTATTTTTTGTTTAATATAATTATTTTGTTTAGATGTAAGATAATCCAGGGTTATATATAAAATAATAATAATAATATACGAAATAATACTATGTTAGCAAGATGGAATGTAAAAAATAGTGTAAAGTAAGGATACCTTAAATGAATTATAAATCATAAACAAATCAAAATAAAAGGAATTAAAATATAAAATACCAATAGACAAGTTTAAGTAAGGATATAAAGAAAAACCGTAAATAAATTAAATTTGATTTTTGGTAAAATTTGTAAAGGATTATTTTTTCTAAAAAGAAGAAATGAAATTATAATAATTATTATTAGCCTACATACTAAAAGGTATCTAGATTAGCCAATAAAAACACCATAAAAATTCTTGGTTAGTAGGAGTAACTAACTAACAAGAAATGAATTAATTGTTCAGATATATTGGAAGTGAGCAGTTGAAAAGTGTAATGTCTTGTAGAAATTAAAAAATGTATAAATACTATTCAGAAATAATCAGTGCAAAATTAATAAACTTGATGAGTGATATCCACTACCTCCTAGACATCCTTGGAGTAGAATAATTCACGCCCGAAAATTGATGGAAATTGTAAAATCAGTTATCAATTTTCAAGCCTAGCCTACCGAAATTCAACATTGTTGGTGAGATCGTTTCCTATTAAAATTTAACTAAATTACACCTCAACTATAAACTTAGAACACTATAAACAGCACAATCTCTTTAAATACTTCTGGAAAAGAGGTGAACATAAACTTTATTTTTTGTTAACCAAAAAACAGCAAAACGTGGTCTTGTTAATAACTTTCCGGCAGCCATGATGTTTTAGTGTTCGTTTTTCGTCAGTGAAGAAAAGTAGCGTGCACTCTAGCGGTCAAAAAATCAACTAAATGATACCAATTATACTAATTTTAAAATAATTTATGTAAAGCTTGATACCGACCCATATACATTTCTGACTTCCTCAAAGTTCAAAGAACCTTCAGTAACCCTGGGAAATTAATTACATAATTCTTTCTCGTTATTAAAACTGAAAAAAATAAAAATATTTGTTATGTGCTATATGTTTGTAAAAATAAGATCGAATAACTCTGTGATTTATGAAGTAATCGATTATTAATTCATGTTTTGGGAGACCATAAACGTTAAATAAATTCAAGGAATGCCTTGTGTTTAAATAAATAAAATGTGTATTATTTCCAGTAGATGGTAGTTGGTTACAGATAATAAGAAGATAGAGAAGAGAAAGGAAATCAGTCCGGACATCTAGAAATTAATACGTACCATTTGGAGTCATTTAACCTCAAATGGGTTCGTAAAAGTAGAAATCAGCTGATGCCACGAGCGGAAAAATTTGAAATAATCAATCGTATACTAAGAGAGTAATTCTCTTTGACTTTCTTTACTCTCTCTCCTAACTACTGTCAAAAAATGGTATTGGTTTAATATAATCAAAATTTAAGAAAATCACAAAATATCTTTGCATAATCACACACAATTGATTTTGAAGGCATATAACACAAAGATAACAAATTCTGTAACTCTTAATTAAGCTAGATTTTTATTAAGTAATCAATAGACGTACTTAAAGCTTAGACGAGAGACGTTACAAGATGGCGCCCAATGTGGGGCTTAATTAGGAAAGCTTATCAAAGAGTATAATAAGAAGTAACACACACACACACACACACACACACGTAAGAAAAGACGATACTCGAGAGACGTTACAAGATGGCGCTCAACTTAAAGGGCTTTAATTAGGAAGGAACTTTGGGATATACGCAAGTTAATATAATGAAAAAACTAATTTTTGTCGGCAACCATGAGAAGACAAGAAATGCATAATACCAGAGGCAGATCAAAGAAGAGGGCAGAAGACACGGAGAAGGAAGAAGGTGGACAGGAACGAGAAATAGAAGTAGTCGCGGACAGTGAAGTGGAACAACAGACAGGCGATAAAGAAGAAACTGAAGCAATTATGGACACGGAAAAGGAAATAGTTGAAGAGGATGCCCAAGGGGACCAACCAGATAAAGCGGTAGCCAGAGAAGAACCAAATTGGCAGGAAATAATGAAATTTATGGCAGAACAATTTAGTAAACAGGAGGAAAAATTTGATAAAATAAATGAAAATTTTAAGGAAAATAAGGAGAACTCAAGGAAACAAAATGAAACCTTGAGCGAAAAATTTAATAAAATAGATGAAAACTTTAGGAAACAGGAGGAGAACTCAAGGAAGCAAAATGAAACCTTGAGGGACAGTTTAAAACAAATTGAGAAAATAAACGAAGAAAGTTTAAAGCAGATTGAGGGTAAGATGGAGAAGTTCAATAAGGAGTAAAGGGAAACTTCCGGGGGGGGGAAGATTGAAAATGTTAATACACTTAGACAAAGAGTAGTTGGATACAAGGAGGAGACAAATAATCAAATGGACAGTGGTTTCAAGAATTTGGATGAAACACTAGACAGCACTTCCGAAGGTATTAAAGTAAGTCAGGAAACAGAAGAGAGCAGGAAGGAAATAGAAATTAGAGAATACCAAGGTGTAATATTATCTGAGAATAAAAGTAACAACAGCAAAGTGGATAAGCAATACCTGGAAAAGAAAACCAAGAAAATAAGAAAAATATGTACAAAGAAAATAATAAATACAAGAGAAGAATTGGAGATGATTACAGGTGGATTAATTAATGTATTTAACCTTCCAATTAATGAACAAAGGGAGTTAATTAAGTTTAGATCTCAATTAAATATGTCGACGATTGAAGTGCATCAGAAGATATCAGTCATATCTTCAAGACGGAATATAACATTCAAAAATTTGGTAAATAATCCAGAGGTAAAAGGGAATGAAATGGTATTAAATATGAGTGACTATGTTATGTTAGAGGAGGTACAATACCTGTTAGTTAAAAAGGAACGAACTATGACGGGAGACCGGTACTTAAATGAAGGTTTCATAGCAGCAAAGTGGGAGAGCCGGATGATAAGGAGATTATCAAGGAGAGAATTAATTCCGAACACCCCAGTAATCCGAGGAAGAGGAGTAACTGAGTTAATGGACCATGGTTAGACCAAATAATAATCAACCAGAAAAAAGGGGACTGATTTTCGGATACCGACCAAGCAACCTATTGGAAAGAAGGAACCAAATAAAATATAAACAAAACCCCAAAATTCAAAAACTATGTAAGGACAACTTACTTAATTTATTTAGAAACAATATGATTTAAGATAAAAAGACAAAACACCAAGAAAATGTAAGAACAGATTATTACATAAATTATTTATAAATAACTGATTTAAAACGAAATAATAGAAAAAAATAATATTTTTAGGGGAACAAAAAGAAGAATAAATAAATAAATAAAAACAATTAATGGTAATGTGCTCAGATAAGAAGGTAAAATAAGAAGAATAACGAATAATTTAATGACTACAATGAAGCTAAAGAATGATAATAATTAATACAACTACGATTTAGAATTTCTTGGAGTTAAAATGATATAGGAAGAAATGATAAGGGGAACATCTGTCACAAGAAGGAAAGTCAAAACGATTTTAAAATAATGCCTATCAATAATGTTATCTGCAATTAGTTACTGGAAAATAAGAGGGAATCAAGAAGAAAAAGAAATATATAATTAAATGCAAACAGCAACAGCGTAGGGAATCCCAAAAGTGTTTAGTATTAGTCGCCAATCAACTACTTGTAAGTTTTTTAATATAATGAATTGACTGTAGAAATGTTCCAGCAATCATTTTCCTGAGCAGACGGTACGTCCCTCTGGTCTCAGAAGGTGTAAGGATGGACTGCGGAATAATGGACCCAAAAGTGGCCACCCTAACTGAACCACCGCACAGGATAGGGAAAAAATGTTAGGGAAATTGAATATTTAAGGGATAATAAAATAGCTGAGAAGATTCCAGAAGTATGAAGGAAGGAAACAGAAGGAAGATAGCAGACAGAAGCTTAATTGAGAAAGCAAATTTATAAAAGTAAATAGAAATGAGAGTGTTAAAACAAGTTTTTATTGATTAGTGTGACCAGTCCTTATCAAGTAATGTTTCAAAAACCACCACCCAGAGAAATCACATCATTAATCAATTTTCCTCCAGGAGAGAGAATTTCAATTTCAATAAAATCGAAATGCACAACAGGTTGCTGCATAAAGCTGAACTTCAATATAAAAAGGAAACTGGAAAGAAGAAAAGAATAAACCCATACAAAGTAGGGGATAAGGTGTTAATAAAAAATAGACAATTATCCAATTCTATTGAGGGTATTGCAAGAAAATTACTTTTACTTTATACCGGGCCATACCTAGTAACCCAGGTGAAAGGAAATAATACATATGAGATTAAATCAGTTAACAATAACAAAACAAAAGGGGTGTATAACCAAGCAGAAATTAAGAAATATTATGAAGAATAATAAAGGAAGGAGAAGATTGAAGAATTCAACTATTATTTTTAAAAGAAAATAAAAAATAAATCTGTTCTAGTGGGGGAGCTTTATGTAACGTTACATAACCCCTGCCCAAATATGATAACATAATCACCAGAGTTAAAACCAGTAATCACCCATTTTTAAAAGTCAGAAATAGGGATTAGGTATCAACCTATGAGAACCTTTGTACTATAAAAACACTGTAAACAATAATCCTAAAAGTGCAGTGTACAAAGTGGAACATAGTGTAATCGGTGAAAGTGTCAAACATATAAAAAGAGCATCTCACAAGTTTGTGCTGGAGATGAAAAAAATCAGTATTGTAGCAATAGACTATGTTACTATTGACAAGCTTTGTATTTTTTGTATTTGTTGTAATTTTATATTGTGTAGGCCACAAAGGTCTTATAACCAGGAGTTATTTTTTGTTTAATATAATTATTTTGTTTAGATGTAAGATAATCCAGGGTTATATATAAAATAATAATAATAATATACGAAATAATACTATGTTAGCAAGATGGAATGTAAAAAATAGTGTAAAGTAAGGATACCTTAAATGAATTATAAATCATAAACAAATCAAAATAAAAGGAATTAAAATATAAAATACCAATAGACAAGTTTAAGTAAGGATATAAAGAAAAACCGTAAATAAATTAAATTTGATTTTTGGTAAAATTTGTAAAGGATTATTTTTTCTAAAAAGAAGAAATGAAATTATAATAATTATTATTAGCCTACATACTAAAAGGTATCTAGATTAGCCAATAAAAACACCATAAAAATTCTTGGTTAGTAGGAGTAACTAACTAACAAGAAATGAATTAATTGTTCAGATATATTGGAAGTGAGCAGTTGAAAAGTGTAATGTCTTGTAGAAATTAAAAAATGTATAAATACTATTCAGAAATAATCAGTGCAAAATTAATAAACTTGATGAGTGATATCCACTACCTCCTAGACATCCTTGGAGTAGAATAATTCACGCCCGAAAATTGATGGAAATTGTAAAATCAGTTATCAATTTTCAAGCCTAGCCTACCAAAATTCAACATTGTTGGTGAGATCGTTTCCTATTAAAATTTAACTAAATTACACCTCAACTATAAACTTAGAACACTATAAACAGCACAATCTCTTTAAATACTTCTGGAAAAGAGGTGAACATAAACTTTATTTTTTGTTAACCAAAAAACAGCAAAACGTGGTCTTGTTAATAACTTTCCGGCAGCCATGATGTTTTAGTGTTCGTTTTTCGTCAGTGAAGAAAAGTAGCGTGCACTCTAGCGGTAAAAAAATCAACTAAATGATACCAATTATACTAATTTTAAAATAATTTATGTAAAGCTTGATACCGACCCATATACATTTCTGACTTCCTCAAAGTTCAAAGAACCTTCAGTAACCCTGGGAAATTAATTACATAATTCTTTCTCGTTATTAAAACTGAAAAAAATAAAAATATTTGTTATGTGCTATATGTTTGTAAAAATAAGATCGAATAACTCTGTGATTTATGAAGTAATCGATTATTAATTCATGTTTTGGGAGACCATAAACGTTAAATAAATTCAAGGAATGCCTTGTGTTTAAATAAATAAAATGTGTATTATTTCCAGTAGATGGTAGTTGGTTACAGATAATAAGAAGATAGAGAAGAGAAAGGAAATCAGTCCGGACATCTAGAAATTAATACGTACCATTTGGAGTCATTTAACCTCAAATGGGTTCGTAAAAGTAGAAATCAGCTGATGCCACGAGCGGAAAAATTTGAAATAATCAATCGTATACTAAGAGAGTAATTCTCTTTGACTTTCTTTACTCTCTCTCCTAACTACTGTCAAAAAATGGTATTGGTTTAATATAATCAAAATTTAAGAAAATCACAAAATATCTTTGCATAATCACACACAATTGATTTTGAAGGCATATAACACAAAGATAACAAATTCTGTAACTCTTAATTAAGCTAGATTTTTATTAAGTAATCAATAGACGTACTTAAAGCTTAGACGAGAGACGTTACAAGATTGCGCCCAATGCGGGGCTTAATTAGGAAAGCTTATCAAAGAGTATAATAAGAAGTAACACACACACACACACACACACACACACACACACACACACACACACACACACACACACACACACACACACACACACGTAAGAAAAGACGATACTCGAGAGACGTTACAAGATGGCGCTCAACTTAAAGGGCTTTAATTAGGAAGGAACTTTGGGATATACGCAAGTTAATATAATGAAAAAACTAATTTTTGTCGGCAACCATGAGAAGACAAGAAATGCATAATACCAGAGGCAGATCAAAGAAGAGGGCAGAAGACACGGAGAAGGAAGAAGGTGGACAGGAACGAGAAATAGAAGTAGTCGCGGACAGTGAAGTGGAACAACAGACAGGCGATAAAGAAGAAACTGAAGCAATTATGGACACGGAAAAGGAAATAGTTGAAGAGGATGCCCAAGGGGACCAACCAGATAAAGCGGTAGCCAGAGAAGAACCAAATTGGCAGGAAATAATGAAATTTATGGCAGAACAATTTAGTAAACAGGAGGAAAAATTTGATAAAATAAATGAAAATTTTAAGGAAAATAAGGAGAACTCAAGGAAACAAAATGAAACCTTGAGCGAAAAATTTAATAAAATAGATGAAAACTTTAGGAAACAGGAGGAGAACTCAAGGAAGCAAAATGAAACCTTGAGGGACAGTTTAAAACAAATTGAGAAAATAAACGAAGAAAGTTTAAAGCAGATTGAGGGTAAGATGGAGAAGTTCAATAAGGAGTAAAGGGAAACTTCCGGGGGGGAAGATTGAAAATGTTAATACACTTAGACAAAGAGTAGTTGGATACAAGGAGGAGACAAATAATCAAATGGACAGTGGTTTCAAGAATTTGGATGAAACACTAGACAGCACTTCCGAAGGTATTAAAGTAAGTCAGGAAACAGAAGAGAGCAGGAAGGAAATAGAAATTAGAGAATACCAAGGTGTAATATTATCTGAGAATAAAAGTAACAACAGCAAAGTGGATAAGCAATACCTGGAAAAGAAAACCAAGAAAATAAGAAAAATATGTACAAAGAAAATAATAAATACAAGAGAAGAATTGGAGATGATCACAGGTGGATTAATTAATGTATTTAACCTTCCAATTAATGAACAAAGAGAGTTAATTAAGTTTAGATCTCAATTAAATATGTCGACGATTGAAGTGCATCAGAAGATATCAGTCATATCTTCAAGACGGAATATAACATTCAAAAATTTGGTAAATAAACCAGAGGTAAAAGGGAATGAAATGGTATTAAATATGAGTGACTATGTTATGTTAGAGGAGGTACAATACCTGTTAGTTAAAAAGGAACGAACTATGACGGGAGACCGGTACTTAAATGAAGGTTTCATAGCAGCAAAGTGGGAGATTATCAGGGAGAGAATTAATTCCGAACACCCCAGTAATCCGAGGAAGAGGAGTAACTGAGTTAATGGACCATGGTCAGACCAAATAATAATCAACCAGAAAAAAGGGGACTGATTTTCGGATACCGACCAAGCAACCTATTGGAAAGAAGGAACCAAATAAAATATAAACAAAACCCCAAAATTCAAAAACTATGTAAGGACAACTTACTTAATTTATTTAGAAACAATATGATTTAAGATAAAAAGACAAAACACCAAGAAAATGTAAGAACAGATTATTACATAAATTATTTATAAATAACTGATTTAAAACGAAATAATAGAAAAAAATAATATTTTTAGGGGAACAAAAAGAAGAATAAATAAATAAATAAAAACAATTAATGGTAATGTGCTCAGATAAGAAGGTAAAATAAGAAGAATAACGAATAATTTAATGACTACAATGAAGCTAAAGAATGATAATAATTAATACAACTACGATTTAGAATTTCTTGGAGTTAAAAATGATATAGGAAGAAATGATAAGGGGAACATCTGTCACAAGAAGGAAAGTCAAAACGATTTTAAAATAATGCCTATCAATAATGTTATCTGCAATTAGTTACTGGAAAATAAGAAGGAATCAAGAAGAAAAAGAAATATATAATTAAATGCAAACAGCAACAGCGTAGAGAATCCCAAAAGTGTTTAGTATTAGTCGCCAATCAACTACTTGTAAGTTTTTTAATATAATGAATTGACTGTAGAAATGTTCCAGCAATCATTTTCCTGAGCAGACGGTACGTCCCTCTGGTCTCAGAAGGTGTAAGGATGGACTGCGGAATAATGGACCCAAAAGTGGCCACCCTAACTGAACCACCGCACAGGATAGGGAAAAAATGTTAGGGAAATTGAATATTTAAGGGATAATAAAATAGCTGAGAAGATTCCAGAAGTATGAAGGAAGGAAACAGAAGGAAGATAGCAGACAGAAGCTTAATTGAGAAAGCAAATTTATAAAAGTAAATAGAAATGAGAGTGTTAAAACAAGTTTTTATTGATTAGTGTGACCAGTCCTTATCAAGTAATGTTTCAAAAACCACCACCCAGAGAAATCACATCATTAATCAATTTTCCTCCAGGAGAGAGAATTTCAATTTCAATAAAATCGAAATGCACAACAGGTTGCTGCATAAAGCTGAACTTCAATATAAAAAGGAAACTGGAAAGAAGAAAAGAATAAACCCATACAAAGTAGGGGATAAGGTGTTAATAAAAAATAGACAATTATCCAATTCTATTGAGGGTATTGCAAGAAAATTACTTTTACTTTATACCGGGCCATACCTAGTAACCCAGGTGAAAGGAAATAATACATATGAGATTAAATCAGTTAACAATAACAAAACAAAAGGGGTGTATAACCAAGCAGAAATTAAGAAATATTATGAAGAATAATAAAGGAAGGAGAAGATTGAAGAATTCAACTATTATTTTTAAAAGAAAATAAAAAATAAATCTGTTCTAGTGGGGGAGCTTTATGTAACGTTACATAACCCCTGCCCAAATATGATAACATAATCACCAGAGTTAAAACCAGTAATCACCCATTTTTAAAAGTCAGAAATAGGGATTAGGTATCAACCTATGAGAACCTTTGTACTATAAAAACACTGTAAACAATAATCCTAAAAGTGCAGTGTACAAAGTGGAACATAGTGTAATCGGTGAAAGTGTCAAACATATAAAAAGAGCATCTCACAAGTTTGTGCTGGAGATGAAAAAAATCAGTATTGTAGCAATAGACTATGTTACTATTGACAAGCTTTGTATTTTTTGTATTTGTTGTAATTTTATATTGTGTAGGCCACAAAGGTCTTATAACCAGGAGTTATTTTTTGTTTAATATAATTATTTTGTTTAGATGTAAGATAATCCAGGGTTATATATAAAATAATAATAATAATATACGAAATAATACTATGTTAGCAAGATGGAATGTAAAAAATAGTGTAAAGTAAGGATACCTTAAATGAATTATAAATCATAAACAAATCAAAATAAAAGGAATTAAAATATAAAATACCAATAGACAAGTTTAAGTAAGGATATAAAGAAAAACCGTAAATAAATTAAATTTGATTTTTGGTAAAATTTGTAAAGGATTATTTTTTCTAAAAAGAAGAAATGAAATTATAATAATTATTATTAGCCTACATACTAAAAGGTATCTAGATTAGCCAATAAAAACACCATAAAAATTCTTGGTTAGTAGGAGTAACTAACTAACAAGAAATGAATTAATTGTTCAGATATATTGGAAGTGAGCAGTTGAAAAGTGTAATGTCTTGTAGAAATTAAAAAATGTATAAATACTATTCAGAAATAATCAGTGCAAAATTAATAAACTTGATGAGTGATATCCACTACCTCCTAGACATCCTTGGAGTAGAATAATTCACGCCCGAAAATTGATGGAAATTGTAAAATCAGTTATCAATTTTCAAGCCTAGCCTACCGAAATTCAACATTGTTGGTGAGATCGTTTCCTATTAAAATTTAACTAAATTACACCTCAACTATAAACTTAGAACACTATAAACAGCACAATCTCTTTAAATACTTCTGGAAAAGAGGTGAACATAAACTTTATTTTTTGTTAACCAAAAAACAGCAAAACGTGGTCTTGTTAATAACTTTCCGGCAGCCATGATGTTTTAGTGTTCGTTTTTCGTCAGTGAAGAAAAGTAGCGTGCACTCTAGCGGTCAAAAAATCAACTAAATGATACCAATTATACTAATTTTAAAATAATTTATGTAAAGCTTGATACCGACCCATATACATTTCTGACTTCCTCAAAGTTCAAAGAACCTTCAGTAACCCTGGGAAATTAATTACATAATTCTTTCTCGTTATTAAAACTGAAAAAAATTAAAATATTTGTTATGTGCTATATGTTTGTAAAAATAAGATCGAATAACTCTGTGATTTATGAAGTAATCGATTATTAATTCATGTTTTGGGAGACCATAAACGTTAAATAAATTCAAGGAATGCCTTGTGTTTAAATAAATAAAATGTGTATTATTTCCAGTAGATGGTAGTTGGTTACAGATAATAAGAAGATAGAGAAGAGAAAGGAAATCAGTCCGGACATCTAGAAATTAATACGTACCATTTGGAGTCATTTAACCTCAAATGGGTTCGTAAAAGTAGAAATCAGCTGATGCCACGAGCGGAAAAATTTGAAATAATCAATCGTATACTAAGAGAGTAATTCTCTTTGACTTTCTTTACTCTCTCTCCTAACTACTGTCAAAAAATGGTATTGGTTTAATATAATCAAAATTTAAGAAAATCACAAAATATCTTTGCATAATCACACACAATTGATTTTGAAGGCATATAACACAAAGATAACAAATTCTGTAACTCTTAATTAAGCTAGATTTTTATTAAGTAATCAATAGACGTACTTAAAGCTTAGACGAGAGACGTTACAAGATGGCGCCCAATGTGGGGCTTAATTAGGAAAGCTTATCAAAGAGTATAATAAGAAGTAACACACACACACACGTAAGAAAAGACGATACTCGAGAGACGTTACAAGATGGCGCTCAACTTAAAGGGCTTTAATTAGGAAGGAACTTTGGGATATACGCAAGTTAATATAATGAAAAAACTAATTTTTGTCGGCAACCATGAGAAGACAAGAAATGCATAATACCAGAGGCAGATCAAAGAAGAGGGCAGAAGACACGGAGAAGGAAGAAGGTGGACAGGAACGAGAAATAGAAGTAGTCGCGGACAGTGAAGTGGAACAACAGACAGGCGATAAAGAAGAAACTGAAGCAATTATGGACACGGAAAAGGAAATAGTTGAAGAGGATGCCCAAGGGGACCAACCAGATAAAGCGGTAGCCAGAGAAGAACCAAATTGGCAGGAAATAATGAAATTTATGGCAGAACAATTTAGTAAACAGGAGGAAAAATTTGATAAAATAAATGAAAATTTTAAGGAAAATAAGGAGAACTCAAGGAAACAAAATGAAACCTTGAGCGAAAAATTTAATAAAATAGATGAAAACTTTAGGAAACAGGAGGAGAACTCAAGGAAGCAAAATGAAACCTTGAGGGACAGTTTAAAACAAATTGAGAAAATAAACGAAGAAAGTTTAAAGCAGATTGAGGGTAAGATGGAGAAGTTCAATAAGGAGTAAAGGGAAACTTCCGGGGGGGAAGATTGAAAATGTTAATACACTTAGACAAAGAGTAGTTGGATACAAGGAGGAGACAAATAATCAAATGGACACTGGTTTCAAGAATTTGGATGAAACACTAGACAGCACTTCCGAAGGTATTAAAGTAAGTCAGGAAACAGAAGAGAGCAGGAAGGAAATAGAAATTAGACAATACCAAGGTGTAATATTATCTGAGAATAAAAGTAACAACAGCAAAGTGGATAAGCAATACCTGGAAAAGAAAACCAAGAAAATAAGAAAAATATGTACAAAGAAAATAATAAATACAAGAGAAGAATTGGAGATGATTACAGGTGGATTAATTAATGTATTTAACCTTCCAATTAATGAACAAAGGGAGTTAATTAAGTTTAGATCTCAATTAAATATGTCGACGATTGAAGTGCATCAGAAGATATCAGTCATATCTTCAAGACGGAATATAACATTCAAAAATTTGGTAAATAATCCAGAGGTAAAAGGGAATGAAATGGTATTAAATATGAGTGACTATGTTATGTTAGAGGAGGTACAATACCTGTTAGTTAAAAAGGAACGAACTATGACGGGAGACCGGTACTTAAATGAAGGTTTCATAGCAGCAAAGTGGGAGAGCCGGATGATAAGGAGATTATCAAGGAGAGAATTAATTCCGAACACCCCAGTAATCCGAGGAAGAGGAGTAACTGAGTTAATGGACCATGGTTAGACCAAATAATAATCAACCAGAAAAAAGGGGACTGATTTTCGGATACCGACCAAGCAACCTATTGGAAAGAAGGAACCAAATAAAATATAAACAAAACCCCAAAATTCAAAAACTATGTAAGGACAACTTACTTAATTTATTTAGAAACAATATGATTTAAGATAAAAAGACAAAACACCAAGAAAATGTAAGAACAGATTATTACATAAATTATTTATAAATAACTGATTTAAAACGAAATAATAGAAAAAAATAATATTTTTAGGGGAACAAAAAGAAGAATAAATAAATAAATAAAAACAATTAATGGTAATGTGCTCAGATAAGAAGGTAAAATAAGAAGAATAACGAATAATTTAATGACTACAATGAAGCTAAAGAATGATAATAATTAATACAACTACGATTTAGAATTTCTTGGAGTTAAAAATGATATAGGAAGAAATGATAAGGGGAACATCTGTCACAAGAAGGAAAGTCAAAACGATTTTAAAATAATGCCTATCAATAATGTTATCTGCAATTAGTTACTGGAAAATAAGAAGGAATCAAGAAGAAAAAGAAATATATAATTAAATGCAAACAGCAACAGCGTAGAGAATCCCAAAAGTGTTTAGTATTAGTCGCCAATCAACTACTTGTAAGTTTTTTAATATAATGAATTGACTGTAGAAATGTTCCAGCAATCATTTTCCTGAGCAGACGGTACGTCCCTCTGGTCTCAGAAGGTGTAAGGATGGACTGCGGAATAATGGACCCAAAAGTGGCCACCCTAACTGAACCACCGCACAGGATAGGGAAAAAATGTTAGGGAAATTGAATATTTAAGGGATAATAAAATAGCTGAGAAGATTGATATCAGATTCCAGAAGTATGAAGGAAGGAAACAGAAGGAAGATAGCAGACAGAAGCTCAATTGAGAAAGCAAATTTATAAAAGTAAATAGAAATGAGAGTGTTAAAACAAGTTTTTATTGATTAGTGTGACCAGTCCTTATCAAGTAATGTTTGAAAAACCACCACCCAGAGAAATCACATCATTAATCAATTTTCCTCCAGGAGAGAGAATTTCAATTTCAATAAAATCGAAATGCACAACAGGTTGCTGCATAAAGCTGAACTTCAATATAAAAAGGAAACTGGAAAGAAGAAAAGAATAAACCCATACAAAGTAGGGGATAAGGTGTTAATAAAAAATAGACAATTATCCAATTCTATTGAGGGTATTGCAAGAAAATTACTTTTACTTTATACCGGGCCATACCTAGTAACCCAGGTGAAAGGAAATAATACATATGAGATTAAATCAGTTAACAATAACAAAACAAAAGGGGTGTATAACCAAGCAGAAATTAAGAAATATTATGAAGATTAATAAAGGAAGGAGAAGATTGAAGAATTCAACGATTATTTTTAAAAGTAAATAAAAAATAAATCTGTTCTAGTGGGGGAGCTTTATGTAAAGTTACATAACCCCTGCCCAAATATGATAACATAATCACCAGAGTTAAAACCAGTAATCACCCATTTTTAAAAGTCAGAAATAGGGATTAGGTATCAACCTATGAGAACCTTTGTACTATAAAAACACTGTAAACAATAATCCTAAAAGTGCAGTGTACAAAGTGGAGCATAGTGTAATCGGTGAAAGTGTCAAACATATAAAAAGAGCATCTCACAAGTTTGTGCTGGAGATGAAAAAAATCAGTATTGTAGCAATAGACTATGTTACTATTGACAAGCTTTGTATTTTTTGTATTTGTTGTAATTTTATATTGTGTAGGCCACAAAGGTCTTATAACCAGGAGTTATTTTTTGTTTAATATAATTATTTTGTTTAGATGTAAGATAATCCAGGGTTATATATAAAATAATAATAATAATATACGAAATAATACTATGTTAGCAAGATGGAATGTAAAAAATAGTGTAAAGTAAGGATACCTTAAATGAATTATAAATCATAAACAAATCAAAATAAAAGGAATTAAAATATAAAATACCAATAGACAAGTTTAAGTAAGGATATAAAGAAAAACCGTAAATAAATTAAATTTGATTTTTGGTAAAATTTGTAAAGGATTATTTTTTCTAAAAAGAAGAAATGAAATTATAATAATTATTATTAGCCTACATACTAAAAGGTATCTAGATTAGCCAATAAAAACACCATAAAAATTCTTGGTTAGTAGGAGTAACTAACTAACAAGAAATGAATTAATTGTTCAGATATATTGGAAGTGAGCAGTTGAAAAGTGTAATGTCTTGTAGAAATTAAAAAATGTATAAATACTATTCAGAAATAATCAGTGCAAAATTAATAAACTTGATGAGTGATATCCACTACCTCCTAGACATCCTTGGAGTAGAATAATTCACGCCCGAAAATTGATGGAAATTGTAAAATCAGTTATCAATTTTCAAGCCTAGCCTACCGAAATTCAACATTGTTGGTGAGATCGTTTCCTATTAAAATTTAACTAAATTACACCTCAACTATAAACTTAGAACACTATAAACAGCACAATCTCTTTAAATACTTCTGGAAAAGAGGTGAACATAAACTTATTTTTTGTTAACCAAAAAACAGCAAAACGTGGTCTTGTTAATAACTTTCCGGCAGCCATGATGTTTTAGTGTTCGTTTTTCGTCAGTGAAGAAAAGTAGCGTGCACTCTAGCGGTCAAAAAATCAACTAAATGATACCAATTATACTAATTTTAAAATAATTTATGTAAAGCTTGATACCGACCCATATACATTTCTGACTTCCTCAAAGTTCAAAGAACCTTCAGTAACCCTGGGAAATTAATTACATAATTCTTTCTCGTTATTAAAACTGAAAAAAATTAAAATATTTGTTATGTGCTATATGTTTGTAAAAATAAGATCGAATAACTCTGTGATTTATGAAGTAATCGATTATTAATTCATGTTTTGGGAGACCATAAACGTTAAATAAATTCAAGGAATGCCTTGTGTTTAAATAAATAAAATGTGTATTATTTCCAGTAGATGGTAGTTGGTTACAGATAATAAGAAGATAGAGAAGAGAAAGGAAATCAGTCCGGACATCTAGAAATTAATACGTACCATTTGGAGTCATTTAACCTCAAATGGGTTCGTAAAAGTAGAAATCAGCTGATGCCACGAGCGGAAAAATTTGAAATAATCAATCGTATACTAAGAGAGTAATTCTCTTTGACTTTCTTTACTCTCTCTCCTAACTACTGTCAAAAAATGGTATTGGTTTAATATAATCAAAATTTAAGAAAATCACAAAATATCTTTGCATAATCACACACAATTGATTTTGAAGGCATATAACACAAAGATAACAAATTCTGTAACTCTTAATTAAGCTAGATTTTTATTAAGTAATCAATAGACGTACTTAAAGCTTAGACGAGAGACGTTACAAGATGGCGCCCAATGTGGGGCTTAATTAGGAAAGCTTATCAAAGAGTATAATAAGAAGTAACACACACACACACGTAAGAAAAGACGATACTCGAGAGACGTTACAAGATGGCGCTCAACTTAAAGGGCTTTAATTAGGAAGGAACTTTGGGATATACGCAAGTTAATATAATGAAAAAACTAATTTTTGTCGGCAACCATGAGAAGACAAGAAATGCATAATACCAGAGGCAGATCAAAGAAGAGGGCAGAAGACACGGAGAAGGAAGAAGGTGGACAGGAACGAGAAATAGAAGTAGTCGCGGACAGTGAAGTGGAACAACAGACAGGCGATAAAGAAGAAACTGAAGCAATTATGGACACGGAAAAGGAAATAGTTGAAGAGGATGCCCAAGGGGACCAACCAGATAAAGCGGTAGCCAGAGAAGAACCAAATTGGCAGGAAATAATGAAATTTATGGCAGAACAATTTAGTAAACAGGAGGAAAAATTTGATAAAATAAATGAAAATTTTAAGGAAAATAAGGAGAACTCAAGGAAACAAAATGAAACCTTGAGCGAAAAATTTAATAAAATAGATGAAAACTTTAGGAAACAGGAGGAGAACTCAAGGAAGCAAAATGAAACCTTGAGGGACAGTTTAAAACAAATTGAGAAAATAAACGAAGAAAGTTTAAAGCAGATTGAGGGTAAGATGGAGAAGTTCAATAAGGAGTAAAGGGAAACTTCCGGGGGGGAAGATTGAAAATGTTAATACACTTAGACAAAGAGTAGTTGGATACAAGGAGGAGACAAATAATCAAATGGACACTGGTTTCAAGAATTTGGATGAAACACTAGACAGCACTTCCGAAGGTATTAAAGTAAGTCAGGAAACAGAAGAGAGCAGGAAGGAAATAGAAATTAGACAATACCAAGGTGTAATATTATCTGAGAATAAAAGTAACAACAGCAAAGTGGATAAGCAATACCTGGAAAAGAAAACCAAGAAAATAAGAAAAATATGTACAAAGAAAATAATAAATACAAGAGAAGAATTGGAGATGATTACAGGTGGATTAATTAATGTATTTAACCTTCCAATTAATGAACAAAGGGAGTTAATTAAGTTTAGATCTCAATTAAATATGTCGACGATTGAAGTGCATCAGAAGATATCAGTCATATCTTCAAGACGGAATATAACATTCAAAAATTTGGTAAATAATCCAGAGGTAAAAGGGAATGAAATGGTATTAAATATGAGTGACTATGTTATGTTAGAGGAGGTACAATACCTGTTAGTTAAAAAGGAACGAACTATGACGGGAGACCGGTACTTAAATGAAGGTTTCATAGCAGCAAAGTGGGAGAGCCGGATGATAAGGAGATTATCAAGGAGAGAATTAATTCCGAACACCCCAGTAATCCGAGGAAGAGGAGTAACTGAGTTAATGGACCATGGTTAGACCAAATAATAATCAACCAGAAAAAAGGGGACTGATTTTCGGATACCGACCAAGCAACCTATTGGAAAGAAGGAACCAAATAAAATATAAACAAAACCCCAAAATTCAAAAACTATGTAAGGACAACTTACTTAATTTATTTAGAAACAATATGATTTAAGATAAAAAGACAAAACACCAAGAAAATGTAAGAACAGATTATTACATAAATTATTTATAAATAACTGATTTAAAACGAAATAATAGAAAAAAATAATATTTTTAGGGGAACAAAAAGAAGAATAAATAAATAAATAAAAACAATTAATGGTAATGTGCTCAGATAAGAAGGTAAAATAAGAAGAATAACGAATAATTTAATGACTACAATGAAGCTAAAGAATGATAATAATTAATACAACTACGATTTAGAATTTCTTGGAGTTAAAAATGATATAGGAAGAAATGATAAGGGGAACATCTGTCACAAGAAGGAAAGTCAAAACGATTTTAAAATAATGCCTATCAATAATGTTATCTGCAATTAGTTACTGGAAAATAAGAAGGAATCAAGAAGAAAAAGAAATATATAATTAAATGCAAACAGCAACAGCGTAGAGAATCCCAAAAGTGTTTAGTATTAGTCGCCAATCAACTACTTGTAAGTTTTTTAATATAATGAATTGACTGTAGAAATGTTCCAGCAATCATTTTCCTGAGCAGACGGTACGTCCCTCTGGTCTCAGAAGGTGTAAGGATGGACTGCGGAATAATGGACCCAAAAGTGGCCACCCTAACTGAACCACCGCACAGGATAGGGAAAAAATGTTAGGGAAATTGAATATTTAAGGGATAATAAAATAGCTGAGAAGATTGATATCAGATTCCAGAAGTATGAAGGAAGGAAACAGAAGGAAGATAGCAGACAGAAGCTCAATTGAGAAAGCAAATTTATAAAAGTAAATAGAAATGAGAGTGTTAAAACAAGTTTTTATTGATTAGTGTGACCAGTCCTTATCAAGTAATGTTTGAAAAACCACCACCCAGAGAAATCACATCATTAATCAATTTTCCTCCAGGAGAGAGAATTTCAATTTCAATAAAATCGAAATGCACAACAGGTTGCTGCATAAAGCTGAACTTCAATATAAAAAGGAAACTGGAAAGAAGAAAAGAATAAACCCATACAAAGTAGGGGATAAGGTGTTAATAAAAAATAGACAATTATCCAATTCTATTGAGGGTATTGCAAGAAAATTACTTTTACTTTATACCGGGCCATACCTAGTAACCCAGGTGAAAGGAAATAATACATATGAGATTAAATCAGTTAACAATAACAAAACAAAAGGGGTGTATAACCAAGCAGAAATTAAGAAATATTATGAAGATTAATAAAGGAAGGAGAAGATTGAAGAATTCAACGATTATTTTTAAAAGTAAATAAAAAATAAATCTGTTCTAGTGGGGGAGCTTTATGTAAAGTTACATAACCCCTGCCCAAATATGATAACATAATCACCAGAGTTAAAACCAGTAATCACCCATTTTTAAAAGTCAGAAATAGGGATTAGGTATCAACCTATGAGAACCTTTGTACTATAAAAACACTGTAAACAATAATCCTAAAAGTGCAGTGTACAAAGTGGAACATAGTGTAATCGGTGAAAGTGTCAAACATATAAAAAGAGCATCTCACAAGTTTGTGCTGGAGATGAAAAAAATCAGTATTGTAGCAATAGACTATGTTACTATTGACAAGCTTTGTATTTTTTGTATTTGTTGTAATTTTATATTGTGTAGGCCACAAAGGTCTTATAACCAGGAGTTATTTTTTGTTTAATATAATTATTTTGTTTAGATGTAAGATAATCCAGGGTTATATATAAAATAATAATAATAATATACGAAATAATACTATGTTAGCAAGATGGAATGTAAAAAATAGTGTAAAGTAAGGATACCTTAAATGAATTATAAATCATAAACAAATCAAAATAAAAGGAATTAAAATATAAAATACCAATAGACAAGTTTAAGTAAGGATATAAAGAAAAACCGTAAATAAATTAAATTTGATTTTTGGTAAAATTTGTAAAGGATTATTTTTTCTAAAAAGAAGAAATGAAATTATAATAATTATTATTAGCCTACATACTAAAAGGTATCTAGATTAGCCAATAAAAACACCATAAAAATTCTTGGTTAGTAGGAGTAACTAACTAACAAGAAATGAATTAATTGTTCAGATATATTGGAAGTGAGCAGTTGAAAAGTGTAATGTCTTGTAGAAATTAAAAAATGTATAAATACTATTCAGAAATAATCAGTGCAAAATTAATAAACTTGATGAGTGATATCCACTACCTCCTAGACATCCTTGGAGTAGAATAATTCACGCCCGAAAATTGATGGAAATTGTAAAATCAGTTATCAATTTTCAAGCCTAGCCTACCGAAATTCAACATTGTTGGTGAGATCGTTTCCTATTAAAATTTAACTAAATTACACCTGAACTATAAACTTAGAACACTATAAACAGCACAATCTCTTTAAATACTTCTGGAAAAGAGGTGAACATAAACTTATTTTTTGTTAACCAAAAAACAGCAAAACGTGGTCTTGTTAATAACTTTCCGGCAGCCATGATGTTTTAGTGTTCGTTTTTCGTCAGTGAAGAAAAGTAGCGTGCACTCTAGCGGTCAAAAAATCAACTAAATGATACCAATTATACTAATTTTAAAATAATTTATGTAAAGCTTGATACCGACCCATATACATTTCTGACTTCCTCAAAGTTCAAAGAACCTTCAGTAACCCTGGGAAATTAATTACATAATTCTTTCTCGTTATTAAAACTGAAAAAAATAAAAATATTTGTTATGTGCTATATGTTTGTAAAAATAAGATCGAATAACTCTGTGATTTATGAAGTAATCGATTATTAATTCATGTTTTGGGAGACCATAAACGTTAAATAAATTCAAGGAATGCCTTGTGTTTAAATAAATAAAATGTGTATTATTTCCAGTAGATGGTAGTTGGTTACAGATAATAAGAAGATAGAGAAGAGAAAGGAAATCAGTCCGGACATCTAGAAATTAATACGTACCATTTGGAGTCATTTAACCTCAAATGGGTTCGTAAAAGTAGAAATCAGCTGATGCCACGAGCGGAAAAATTTGAAATAATCAATCGTATACTAAGAGAGTAATTCTCTTTGACTTTCTTTACTCTCTCTCTCCTAACTACTGTCAAAAAATGGTATTGGTTTAATATAATCAAAATTTAAGAAAATCACAAAATATCTTTGCATAATCACACACAATTGATTTTGAAGGCATATAACACAAAGATAACAAATTCTGTAACTCTTAATTAAGCTAGATTTTTATTAAGTAATCAATAGACGTACTTAAAGCTTAGACGAGAGACGTTACAAGATGGCGCCCAATGTGGGGCTTAATTAGGAAAGCTTATCAAAGAGTATAATAAGAAGTAACACACACACACACACACACACACACACACACACACACACACACACACACACACACACACACGTAAGAAAAGACGATACTCGAGAGACGTTACAAGATGGCGCTCAACTTAAAGGGCTTTAATTAGGAAGGAACTTTGGGATATACGCAAGTTAATATAATGAAAAAACTAATTTTTGTCGGCAACCATGAGAAGACAAGAAATGCATAATACCAGAGGCAGATCAAAGAAGAGGGCAGAAGACACGGAGAAGGAAGAAGGTGGACAGGAACGAGAAATAGAAGTAGTCGCGGACAGTGAAGTGGAACAACAGACAGGCGATAAAGAAGAAACTGAAGCAATTATGGACACGGAAAAGGAAATAGTTGAAGAGGATGCCCAAGGGGACCAACCAGATAAAGCGGTAGCCAGAGAAGAACCAAATTGGCAGGAAATAATGAAATTTATGGCAGAACAATTTAGTAAACAGGAGGAAAAATTTGATAAAATAAATGAAAATTTTAAGGAAAATAAGGAGAACTCAAGGAAACAAAATGAAACCTTGAGCGAAAAATTTAATAAAATAGATGAAAACTTTAGGAAACAGGAGGAGAACTCAAGGAAGCAAAATGAAACCTTGAGGGACAGTTTAAAACAAATTGAGAAAATAAACGAAGAAAGTTTAAAGCAGATTGAGGGTAAGATGGAGAAGTTCAATAAGGAGTAAAGGGAAACTTCCGGGGGGGAAGATTGAAAATGTTAATACACTTAGACAAAGAGTAGTTGGATACAAGGAGGAGACAAATAATCAAATGGACAGTGGTTTCAAGAATTTGGATGAAACACTAGACAGCACTTCCGAAGGTATTAAAGTAAGTCAGGAAACAGAAGAGAGCAGGAAGGAAATAGAAATTAGAGAATACCAAGGTGTAATATTATCTGAGAATAAAAGTAACAACAGCAAAGTGGATAAGCAATACCTGGAAAAGAAAACCAAGAAAATAAGAAAAATATGTACAAAGAAAATAATAAATACAAGAGAAGAATTGGAGATGATTACAGGTGGATTAATTAATGTATTTAACCTTCCAATTAATGAACAAAGGGAGTTAATTAAGTTTAGATCTCAATTAAATATGTCGACGATTGAAGTGCATCAGAAGATATCAGTCATATCTTCAAGACGGAATATAACATTCAAAAATTTGGTAAATAATCCAGAGGTAAAAGGGAATGAAATGGTATTAAATATGAGTGACTATGTTATGTTAGAGGAGGTACAATACCTGTTAGTTAAAAAGGAACGAACTATGACGGGAGACCGGTACTTAAATGAAGGTTTCATAGCAGCAAAGTGGGAGAGCCGGATGATAAGGAGATTATCAAGGAGAGAATTAATTCCGAACACCCCAGTAATCCGAGGAAGAGGAGTAACTGAGTTAATGGACCATGGTTAGACCAAATAATAATCAACCAGAAAAAAGGGGACTGATTTTCGGATACCGACCAAGCAACCTATTGGAAAGAAGGAACCAAATAAAATATAAACAAAACCCCAAAATTCAAAAACTATGTAAGGACAACTTACTTAATTTATTTAGAAACAATATGATTTAAGATAAAAAGACAAAACACCAAGAAAATGTAAGAACAGATTATTACATAAATTATTTATAAATAACTGATTTAAAACGAAATAATAGAAAAAAATAATATTTTTAGGGGAACAAAAAGAAGAATAAATAAATAAATAAAAACAATTAATGGTAATGTGCTCAGATAAGAAGGTAAAATAAGAAGAATAACGAATAATTTAATGACTACAATGAAGCTAAAGAATGATAATAATTAATACAACTACGATTTAGAATTTCTTGGAGTTAAAAATGATATAGGAAGAAATGATAAGGGGAACATCTGTCACAAGAAGGAAAGTCAAAACGATTTTAAAATAATGCCTATCAATAATGTTATCTGCAATTAGTTACTGGAAAATAAGAAGGAATCAAGAAGAAAAAGAAATATATAATTAAATGCAAACAGCAACAGCGTAGAGAATCCCAAAAGTGTTTAGTATTAGTCGCCAATCAACTACTTGTAAGTTTTTTAATATAATGAATTGACTGTAGAAATGTTCCAGCAATCATTTTCCTGAGCAGACGGTACGTCCCTCTGGTCTCAGAAGGTGTAAGGATGGACTGCGGAATAATGGACCCAAAAGTGGCCACCCTAACTGAACCACCGCACAGGATAGGGAAAAAATGTTAGGGAAATTGAATATTTAAGGGATAATAAAATAGCTGAGAAGATTGATATCAGATTCCAGAAGTATGAAGGAAGGAAACAGAAGGAAGATAGCAGACAGAAGCTCAATTGAGAAAGCAAATTTATAAAAGTAAATAGAAATGAGAGTGTTAAAACAAGTTTTTATTGATTAGTGTGACCAGTCCTTATCAAGTAATGTTTGAAAAACCACCACCCAGAGAAATCACATCATTAATCAATTTTCCTCCAGGAGAGAGAATTTCAATTTCAATAAAATCGAAATGCACAACAGGTTGCTGCATAAAGCTGAACTTCAATATAAAAAGGAAACTGGAAAGAAGAAAAGAATAAACCCATACAAAGTAGGGGATAAGGTGTTAATAAAAAATAGACAATTATCCAATTCTATTGAGGGTATTGCAAGAAAATTACTTTTACTTTATACCGGGCCATACCTAGTAACCCAGGTGAAAGGAAATAATACATATGAGATTAAATCAGTTAACAATAACAAAACAAAAGGGGTGTATAACCAAGCAGAAATTAAGAAATATTATGAAGATTAATAAAGGAAGGAGAAGATTGAAGAATTCAACGATTATTTTTAAAAGTAAATAAAAAATAAATCTGTTCTAGTGGGGGAGCTTTATGTAAAGTTACATAACCCCTGCCCAAATATGATAACATAATCACCAGAGTTAAAACCAGTAATCACCCATTTTTAAAAGTCAGAAATAGGGATTAGGTATCAACCTATGAGAACCTTTGTACTATAAAAACACCGTAAACAATAATCCTAAAAGTGCAGTGTACAAAGTGGAACATAGTGTAATCGGTGAAAGTGTCAAACATATAAAAAGAGCATCTCACAAGTTTGTGCTGGAGATGAAAAAAATCAGTATTGTAGCAATAGACTATGTTACTATTGACAAGCTTTGTATTTTTTGTATTTGTTGTAATTTTATATTGTGTAGGCCACAAAGGTCTTATAACCAGGAGTTATTTTTTGTTTAATATAATTATTTTGTTTAGATGTAAGATAATCCAGGGTTATATATAAAATAATAATAATAATATACGAAATAATACTATGTTAGCAAGATGGAATGTAAAAAATAGTGTAAAGTAAGGATACCTTAAATGAATTATAAATCATAAACAAATCAAAATAAAAGGAATTAAAATATAAAATACCAATAGACAAGTTTAAGTAAGGATATAAAGAAAAACCGTAAATAAATTAAATTTGATTTTTGGTAAAATTTGTAAAGGATTATTTTTTCTAAAAAGAAGAAATGAAATTATAATAATTATTATTAGCCTACATACTAAAAGGTATCTAGATTAGCCAATAAAAACACCATAAAAATTCTTGGTTAGTAGGAGTAACTAACTAACAAGAAATGAATTAATTGTTCAGATATATTGGAAGTGAGCAGTTGAAAAGTGTAATGTCTTGTAGAAATTAAAAAATGTATAAATACTATTCAGAAATAATCAGTGCAAAATTAATAAACTTGATGAGTGATATCCACTACCTCCTAGACATCCTTGGAGTAGAATAATTCACGCCCGAAAATTGATGGAAATTGTAAAATCAGTTATCAATTTTCAAGCCTAGCCTACCGAAATTCAACATTGTTGGTGAGATCGTTTCCTATTAAAATTTAACTAAATTACACCTCAACTATAAACTTAGAACACTATAAACAGCACAATCTCTTTAAATACTTCTGGAAAAGAGGTGAACATAAACTTATTTTTTGTTAACCAAAAAACAGCAAAACGTGGTCTTGTTAATAACTTTCCGGCAGCCATGATGTTTTAGTGTTCGTTTTTCGTCAGTGAAGAAAAGTAGCGTGCACTCTAGCGGTCAAAAAATCAACTAAATGATACCAATTATACTAATTTTAAAATAATTTATGTAAAGCTTGATACCGACCCATATACATTTCTGACTTCCTCAAAGTTCAAAGAACCTTCAGTAACCCTGGGAAATTAATTACATAATTCTTTCTCGTTATTAAAACTGAAAAAAATAAAAATATTTGTTATGTGCTATATGTTTGTAAAAATAAGATCGAATAACTCTGTGATTTATGAAGTAATCGATTATTAATTCATGTTTTGGGAGACCATAAACGTTAAATAAATTCAAGGAATGCCTTGTGTTTAAATAAATAAAATGTGTATTATTTCCAGTAGATGGTAGTTGGTTACAGATAATAAGAAGATAGAGAAGAGAAAGGAAATCAGTCCGGACATCTAGAAATTAATACGTACCATTTGGAGTCATTTAACCTCAAATGGGTTCGTAAAAGTAGAAATCAGCTGATGCCACGAGCGGAAAAATTTGAAATAATCAATCGTATACTAAGAGAGTAATTCTCTTTGACTTTCTTTACTCTCTCTCCTAACTACTGTCAAAAAATGGTATTGGTTTAATATAATCAAAATTTAAGAAAATCACAAAATATCTTTGCATAATCACACACAATTGATTTTGAAGGCATATAACACAAAGATAACAAATTCTGTAACTCTTAATTAAGCTAGATTTTTATTAAGTAATCAATAGACGTACTTAAAGCTTAGACGAGAGACGTTACAAGATGGCGCCCAATGTGGGGCTTAATTAGGAAAGCTTATCAAAGAGTATAATAAGAAGTAACACACACACACACGTAAGAAAAGACGATACTCGAGAGACGTTACAAGATGGCGCTCAACTTAAAGGGCTTTAATTAGGAAGGAACTTTGGGATATACGCAAGTTAATATAATGAAAAAACTAATTTTTGTCGGCAACCATGAGAAGACAAGAAATGCATAATACCAGAGGCAGATCAAAGAAGAGGGCAGAAGACACGGAGAAGGAAGAAGGTGGACAGGAACGAGAAATAGAAGTAGTCGCGGACAGTGAAGTGGAACAACAGACAGGCGATAAAGAAGAAACTGAAGCAATTATGGACACGGAAAAGGAAATAGTTGAAGAGGATGCCCAAGGGGACCAACCAGATAAAGCGGTAGCCAGAGAAGAACCAAATTGGCAGGAAATAATGAAATTTATGGCAGAACAATTTAGTAAACAGGAGGAAAAATTTGATAAAATAAATGAAAATTTTAAGGAAAATAAGGAGAACTCAAGGAAACAAAATGAAACCTTGAGCGAAAAATTTAATAAAATAGATGAAAACTTTAGGAAACAGGAGGAGAACTCAAGGAAGCAAAATGAAACCTTGAGGGACAGTTTAAAACAAATTGAGAAAATAAACGAAGAAAGTTTAAAGCAGATTGAGGGTAAGATGGAGAAGTTCAATAAGGAGTAAAGGGAAACTTCCGGGGGGGAAGATTGAAAATGTTAATACACTTAGACAAAGAGTAGTTGGATACAAGGAGGAGACAAATAATCAAATGGACACTGGTTTCAAGAATTTGGATGAAACACTAGACAGCACTTCCGAAGGTATTAAAGTAAGTCAGGAAACAGAAGAGAGCAGGAAGGAAATAGAAATTAGACAATACCAAGGTGTAATATTATCTGAGAATAAAAGTAACAACAGCAAAGTGGATAAGCAATACCTGGAAAAGAAAACCAAGAAAATAAGAAAAATATGTACAAAGAAAATAATAAATACAAGAGAAGAATTGGAGATGATTACAGGTGGATTAATTAATGTATTTAACCTTCCAATTAATGAACAAAGGGAGTTAATTAAGTTTAGATCTCAATTAAATATGTCGACGATTGAAGTGCATCAGAAGATATCAGTCATATCTTCAAGACGGAATATAACATTCAAAAATTTGGTAAATAATCCAGAGGTAAAAGGGAATGAAATGGTATTAAATATGAGTGACTATGTTATGTTAGAGGAGGTACAATACCTGTTAGTTAAAAAGGAACGAACTATGACGGGAGACCGGTACTTAAATGAAGGTTTCATAGCAGCAAAGTGGGAGAGCCGGATGATAAGGAGATTATCAAGGAGAGAATTAATTCCGAACACCCCAGTAATCCGAGGAAGAGGAGTAACTGAGTTAATGGACCATGGTTAGACCAAATAATAATCAACCAGAAAAAAGGGGACTGATTTTCGGATACCGACCAAGCAACCTATTGGAAAGAAGGAACCACATAAAATATAAACAAAACCCCAAAATTCAAAAACTATGTAAGGACAACTTACTTAATTTATTTAGAAACAATATGATTTAAGATAAAAAGACAAAACACCAAGAAAATGTAAGAACAGATTATTACATAAATTATTTATAAATAACTGATTTAAAACGAAATAATAGAAAAAAATAATATTTTTAGGGGAACAAAAAGAAGAATAAATAAATAAATAAAAACAATTAATGGTAATGTGCTCAGATAAGAAGGTAAAATAAGAAGAATAACGAATAATTTAATGACTACAATGAAGCTAAAGAATGATAATAATTAATACAACTACGATTTAGAATTTCTTGGAGTTAAAAATGATATAGGAAGAAATGATAAGGGGAACATCTGTCACAAGAAGGAAAGTCAAAACGATTTTAAAATAATGCCTATCAATAATGTTATCTGCAATTAGTTACTGGAAAATAAGAAGGAATCAAGAAGAAAAAGAAATATATAATTAAATGCAAACAGCAACAGCGTAGAGAATCCCAAAAGTGTTTAGTATTAGTCGCCAATCAACTACTTGTAAGTTTTTTAATATAATGAATTGACTGTAGAAATGTTCCAGCAATCATTTTCCTGAGCAGACGGTACGTCCCTCTGGTCTCAGAAGGTGTAAGGATGGACTGCGGAATAATGGACCCAAAAGTGGCCACCCTAACTGAACCACCGCACAGGATAGGGAAAAAATGTTAGGGAAATTGAATATTTAAGGGATAATAAAATAGCTGAGAAGATTGATATCAGATTCCAGAAGTATGAAGGAAGGAAACAGAAGGAAGATAGCAGACAGAAGCTCAATTGAGAAAGCAAATTTATAAAAGTAAATAGAAATGAGAGTGTTAAAACAAGTTTTTATTGATTAGTGTGACCAGTCCTTATCAAGTAATGTTTGAAAAACCACCACCCAGAGAAATCACATCATTAATCAATTTTCCTCCAGGAGAGAGAATTTCAATTTCAATAAAATCGAAATGCACAACAGGTTGCTGCATAAAGCTGAACTTCAATATAAAAAGGAAACTGGAAAGAAGAAAAGAATAAACCCATACAAAGTAGGGGATAAGGTGTTAATAAAAAATAGACAATTATCCAATTCTATTGAGGGTATTGCAAGAAAATTACTTTTACTTTATACCGGGCCATACCTAGTAACCCAGGTGAAAGGAAATAATACATATGAGATTAAATCAGTTAACAATAACAAAACAAAAGGGGTGTATAACCAAGCAGAAATTAAGAAATATTATGAAGATTAATAAAGGAAGGAGAAGATTGAAGAATTCAACGATTATTTTTAAAAGTAAATAAAAAATAAATCTGTTCTAGTGGGGGAGCTTTATGTAAAGTTACATAACCCCTGCCCAAATATGATAACATAATCACCAGAGTTAAAACCAGTAATCACCCATTTTTAAAAGTCAGAAATAGGGATTAGGTATCAACCTATGAGAACCTTTGTACTATAAAAACACTGTAAACAATAATCCTAAAAGTGCAGTGTACAAAGTGGAACATAGTGTAATCGGTGAAAGTGTCAAACATATAAAAAGAGCATCTCACAAGTTTGTGCTGGAGATGAAAAAAATCAGTATTGTAGCAATAGACTATGTTACTATTGACAAGCTTTGTATTTTTTGTATTTGTTGTAATTTTATATTGTGTAGGCCACAAAGGTCTTATAACCAGGAGTTATTTTTTGTTTAATATAATTATTTTGTTTAGATGTAAGATAATCCAGGGTTATATATAAAATAATAATAATAATATACGAAATAATACTATGTTAGCAAGATGGAATGTAAAAAATAGTGTAAAGTAAGGATACCTTAAATGAATTATAAATCATAAACAAATCAAAATAAAAGGAATTAAAATATAAAATACCAATAGACAAGTTTAAGTAAGGATATAAAGAAAAACCGTAAATAAATTAAATTTGATTTTTGGTAAAATTTGTAAAGGATTATTTTTTCTAAAAAGAAGAAATGAAATTATAATAATTATTATTAGCCTACATACTAAAAGGTATCTAGATTAGCCAATAAAAACACCATAAAAATTCTTGGTTAGTAGGAGTAACTAACTAACAAGAAATGAATTAATTGTTCAGATATATTGGAAGTGAGCAGTTGAAAAGTGTAATGTCTTGTAGAAATTAAAAAATGTATAAATACTATTCAGAAATAATCAGTGCAAAATTAATAAACTTGATGAGTGATATCCACTACCTCCTAGACATCCTTGGAGTAGAATAATTCACGCCCGAAAATTGATGGAAATTGTAAAATCAGTTATCAATTTTCAAGCCTAGCCTACCGAAATTCAACATTGTTGGTGAGATCGTTTCCTATTAAAATTTAACTAAATTACACCTCAACTATAAACTTAGAACACTATAAACAGCACAATCTCTTTAAATACTTCTGGAAAAGAGGTGAACATAAACTTATTTTTTGTTAACCAAAAAACAGCAAAACGTGGTCTTGTTAATAACTTTCCGGCAGCCATGATGTTTTAGTGTTCGTTTTTCGTCAGTGAAGAAAAGTAGCGTGCACTCTAGCGGTCAAAAAATCAACTAAATGATACCAATTATACTAATTTTAAAATAATTTATGTAAAGCTTGATACCGACCCATATACATTTCTGACTTCCTCAAAGTTCAAAGAACCTTCAGTAACCCTGGGAAATTAATTACATAATTCTTTCTCGTTATTAAAACTGAAAAAAATAAAAATATTTGTTATGTGCTATATGTTTGTAAAAATAAGATCGAATAACTCTGTGATTTATGAAGTAATCGATTATTAATTCATGTTTTGGGAGACCATAAACGTTAAATAAATTCAAGGAATGCCTTGTGTTTAAATAAATAAAATGTGTATTATTTCCAGTAGATGGTAGTTGGTTACAGATAATAAGAAGATAGAGAAGAGAAAGGAAATCAGTCCGGACATCTAGAAATTAATACGTACCATTTGGAGTCATTTAACCTCAAATGGGTTCGTAAAAGTAGAAATCAGCTGATGCCACGAGCGGAAAAATTTGAAATAATCAATCGTATACTAAGAGAGTAATTCTCTTTGACTTTCTTTACTCTCTCTCCTAACTACTGTCAAAAAATGGTATTGGTTTAATATAATCAAAATTTAAGAAAATCACAAAATATCTTTGCATAATCACACACAATTGATTTTGAAGGCATATAACACAAAGATAACAAATTCTGTAACTCTTAATTAAGCTAGATTTTTATTAAGTAATCAATAGACGTACTTAAAGCTTAGATGAGAGACGTTACAAGATGGCGCCCAATGTGGGGCTTAATTAGGAAAGCTTATCAAAGAGTATAATAAGAAATAACACACACACACACGTAAGAAAAGACGATACTCGAGAGACGTTACAAGATGGCGCTCAACTTAAAGGGCTTTAATTAGGAAGGAACTTTGGGATATACGCAAGTTAATATAATGAAAAAACTAATTTTTGTCGGCAACCATGAGAAGACAAGAAATGCATAATACCAGAGGCAGATCAAAGAAGAGGGCAGAAGACACGGAGAAGGAAGAAGGTGGACAGGAACGAGAAATAGAAGTAGTCGCGGACAGTGAAGTGGAACAACAGACAGGCGATAAAGAAGAAACTGAAGCAATTATGGACACGGAAAAGGAAATAGTTGAAGAGGATGCCCAAGGGGACCAACCAGATAAAGCGGTAGCCAGAGAAGAACCAAATTGGCAGGAAATAATGAAATTTATGGCAGAACAATTTAGTAAACAGGAGGAAAAATTTGATAAAATAAATGAAAATTTTAAGGAAAATAAGGAGAACTCAAGGAAACAAAATGAAACCTTGAGCGAAAAATTTAATAAAATAGATGAAAACTTTAGGAAACAGGAGGAGAACTCAAGGAAGCAAAATGAAACCTTGAGGGACAGTTTAAAACAAATTGAGAAAATAAACGAAGAAAGTTTAAAGCAGATTGAGGGTAAGATGGAGAAGTTCAATAAGGAGTAAAGGGAAACTTCCGGGGGGGAAGATTGAAAATGTTAATACACTTAGACAAAGAGTAGTTGGATACAAGGAGGAGACAAATAATCAAATGGACACTGGTTTCAAGAATTTGGATGAAACACTAGACAGCACTTCCGAAGGTATTAAAGTAAGTCAGGAAACAGAAGAGAGCAGGAAGGAAATAGAAATTAGACAATACCAAGGTGTAATATTATCTGAGAATAAAAGTAACAACAGCAAAGTGGATAAGCAATACCTGGAAAAGAAAACCAAGAAAATAAGAAAAATATGTACAAAGAAAATAATAAATACAAGAGAAGAATTGGAGATGATTACAGGTGGATTAATTAATGTATTTAACCTTCCAATTAATGAACAAAGGGAGTTAATTAAGTTTAGATCTCAATTAAATATGTCGACGATTGAAGTGCATCAGAAGATATCAGTCATATCTTCAAGACGGAATATAACATTCAAAAATTTGGTAAATAATCCAGAGGTAAAAGGGAATGAAATGGTATTAAATATGAGTGACTATGTTATGTTAGAGGAGGTACAATACCTGTTAGTTAAAAAGGAACGAACTATGACGGGAGACCGGTACTTAAATGAAGGTTTCATAGCAGCAAAGTGGGAGAGCCGGATGATAAGGAGATTATCAAGGAGAGAATTAATTCCGAACACCCCAGTAATCCGAGGAAGAGGAGTAACTGAGTTAATGGACCATGGTTAGACCAAATAATAATCAACCAGAAAAAAGGGGACTGATTTTCGGATACCGACCAAGCAACCTATTGGAAAGAAGGAACCAAATAAAATATAAACAAAACCCCAAAATTCAAAAACTATGTAAGGACAACTTACTTAATTTATTTAGAAACAATATGATTTAAGATAAAAAGACAAAACACCAAGAAAATGTAAGAACAGATTATTACATAAATTATTTATAAATAACTGATTTAAAACGAAATAATAGAAAAAAATAATATTTTTAGGGGAACAAAAAGAAGAATAAATAAATAAATAAAAACAATTAATGGTAATGTGCTCAGATAAGAAGGTAAAATAAGAAGAATAACGAATAATTTAATGACTACAATGAAGCTAAAGAATGATAATAATTAATACAACTACGATTTAGAATTTCTTGGAGTTAAAAATGATATAGGAAGAAATGATAAGGGGAACATCTGTCACAAGAAGGAAAGTCAAAACGATTTTAAAATAATGCCTATCAATAATGTTATCTGCAATTAGTTACTGGAAAATAAGAAGGAATCAAGAAGAAAAAGAAATATATAATTAAATGCAAACAGCAACAGCGTAGAGAATCCCAAAAGTGTTTAGTATTAGTCGCCAATCAACTACTTGTAAGTTTTTTAATATAATGAATTGACTGTAGAAATGTTCCAGCAATCATTTTCCTGAGCAGACGGTACGTCCCTCTGGTCTCAGAAGGTGTAAGGATGGACTGCGGAATAATGGACCCAAAAGTGGCCACCCTAACTGAACCACCGCACAGGATAGGGAAAAAATGTTAGGGAAATTGAATATTTAAGGGATAATAAAATAGCTGAGAAGATTGATATCAGATTCCAGAAGTATGAAGGAAGGAAACAGAAGGAAGATAGCAGACAGAAGCTCAATTGAGAAAGCAAATTTATAAAAGTAAATAGAAATGAGAGTGTTAAAACAAGTTTTTATTGATTAGTGTGACCAGTCCTTATCAAGTAATGTTTGAAAAACCACCACCCAGAGAAATCACATCATTAATCAATTTTCCTCCAGGAGAGAGAATTTCAATTTCAATAAAATCGAAATGCACAACAGGTTGCTGCATAAAGCTGAACTTCAATATAAAAAGGAAACTGGAAAGAAGAAAAGAATAAACCCATACAAAGTAGGGGATAAGGTGTTAATAAAAAATAGACAATTATCCAATTCTATTGAGGGTATTGCAAGAAAATTACTTTTACTTTATACCGGGCCATACCTAGTAACCCAGGTGAAAGGAAATAATACATATGAGATTAAATCAGTTAACAATAACAAAACAAAAGGGGTGTATAACCAAGCAGAAATTAAGAAATATTATGAAGATTAATAAAGGAAGGAGAAGATTGAAGAATTCAACGATTATTTTTAAAAGTAAATAAAAAATAAATCTGTTCTAGTGGGGGAGCTTTATGTAAAGTTACATAACCCCTGCCCAAATATGATAACATAATCACCAGAGTTAAAACCAGTAATCACCCATTTTTAAAAGTCAGAAATAGGGATTAGGTATCAACCTATGAGAACCTTTGTACTATAAAAAACACTGTAAACAATAATCCTAAAAGTGCAGTGTACAAAGTGGAACATAGTGTAATCGGTGAAAGTGTCAAACATATAAAAAGAGCATCTCACAAGTTTGTGCTGGAGATGAAAAAAATCAGTATTGTAGCAATAGACTATGTTACTATTGACAAGCTTTGTATTTTTTGTATTTGTTGTAATTTTATATTGTGTAGGCCACAAAGGTCTTATAACCAGGAGTTATTTTTTGTTTAATATAATTATTTTGTTTAGATGTAAGATAATCCAGGGTTATATATAAAATAATAATAATAATATACGAAATAATACTATGTTAGCAAGATGGAATGTAAAAAATAGTGTAAAGTAAGGATACCTTAAATGAATTATAAATCATAAACAAATCAAAATAAAAGGAATTAAAATATAAAATACCAATAGACAAGTTTAAGTAAGGATATAAAGAAAAACCGTAAATAAATTAAATTTGATTTTTGGTAAAATTTGTAAAGGATTATTTTTTCTAAAAGAAGAAATGAAATTATAATAATTATTATTAGCCTACATACTAAAAGGTATCTAGATTAGCCAATAAAAACACCATAAAAATTCTTGGTTAGTAGGAGTAACTAACTAACAAGAAATGAATTAATTGTTCAGATATATTGGAAGTGAGCAGTTGAAAAGTGTAATGTCTTGTAGAAATTAAAAAATGTATAAATACTATTCAGAAATAATCAGTGCAAAATTAATAAACTTGATGAGTGATATCCACTACCTCCTAGACATCCTTGGAGTAGAATAATTCACGCCCGAAAATTGATGGAAATTGTAAAATCAGTTATCAATTTTCAAGCCTAGCCTACCGAAATTCAACATTGTTGGTGAGATCGTTTCCTATTAAAATTTAACTAAATTACACCTCAACTATAAACTTAGAACACTATAAACAGCACAATCTCTTTAAATACTTCTGGAAAAGAGGTGAACATAAACTTATTTTTTGTTAACCAAAAAACAGCAAAACGTGGTCTTGTTAATAACTTTCCGGCAGCCATGATGTTTTAGTGTTCGTTTTTCGTCAGTGAAGAAAAGTAGCGTGCACTCTAGCGGTCAAAAAATCAACTAAATGATACCAATTATACTAATTTTAAAATAATTTATGTAAAGCTTGATACCGACCCATATACATTTCTGACTTCCTCAAAGTTCAAAGAACCTTCAGTAACCCTGGGAAATTAATTACATAATTCTTTCTCGTTATTAAAACTGAAAAAAATAAAAATATTTGTTATGTGCTATATGTTTGTAAAAATAAGATCGAATAACTCTGTGATTTATGAAGTAATCGATTATTAATTCATGTTTTGGGAGACCATAAACGTTAAATAAATTCAAGGAATGCCTTGTGTTTAAATAAATAAAATGTGTATTATTTCCAGTAGATGGTAGTTGGTTACAGATAATAAGAAGATAGAGAAGAGAAAGGAAATCAGTCCGGACATCTAGAAATTAATACGTACCATTTGGAGTCATTTAACCTCAAATGGGTTCGTAAAAGTAGAAATCAGCTGATGCCATGAGCAGAAAAATTTGAAATAATCAATCGTATACTAAGAGAGTAATTCTCTTTGACTTTCTTTACTCTCTCTCCTAACTACTGTCAAAAAATGGTATTGGTTTAATATAATCAAAATTTAAGAAAATCACAAAATATCTTTGCATAATCACACACAATTGATTTTGAAGGCATATAACACAAAGATAACAAATTCTGTAACTCTTAATTAAGCTAGATTTTTATTAAGTAATCAATAGACGTACTTAAAGCTTAGATGAGAGACGTTACAAGATGGCGCCCAATGTGGGGCTTAATTAGGAAAGCTTATCAAAGAGTATAATAAGAAATAACACACACACACACGTAAGAAAAGACGATACTCGAGAGACGTTACAAGATGGCGCTCAACTTAAAGGGCTTTAATTAGGAAGGAACTTTGGGATATACGCAAGTTAATATAATGAAAAAACTAATTTTTGTCGGCAACCATGAGAAGACAAGAAATGCATAATACCAGAGGCAGATCAAAGAAGAGGGCAGAAGACACGGAGAAGGAAGAAGGTGGACAGGAACGAGAAATAGAAGTAGTCGCGGACAGTGAAGTGGAACAACAGACAGGCGATAAAGAAGAAACTGAAGCAATTATGGACACGGAAAAGGAAATAGTTGAAGAGGATGCCCAAGGGGACCAACCAGATAAAGCGGTAGCCAGAGAAGAACCAAATTGGCAGGAAATAATGAAATTTATGGCAGAACAATTTAGTAAACAGGAGGAAAAATTTGATAAAATAAATGAAAATTTTAAGGAAAATAAGGAGAACTCAAGGAAACAAAATGAAACCTTGAGCGAAAAATTTAATAAAATAGATGAAAACTTTAGGAAACAGGAGGAGAACTCAAGGAAGCAAAATGAAACCTTGAGGGACAGTTTAAAACAAATTGAGAAAATAAACGAAGAAAGTTTAAAGCAGATTGAGGGTAAGATGGAGAAGTTCAATAAGGAGTAAAGGGAAACTTCCGGGGGGGAAGATTGAAAATGTTAATACACTTAGACAAAGAGTAGTTGGATACAAGGAGGAGACAAATAATCAAATGGACAGTGGTTTCAAGAATTTGGATGAAACACTAGACAGCACTTCCGAAGGTATTAAAGTAAGTCAGGAAACAGAAGAGAGCAGGAAGGAAATAGAAATTAGAGAATACCAAGGTGTAATATTATCTGAGAATAAAAGTAACAACAGCAAAGTGGATAAGCAATACCTGGAAAAGAAAACCAAGAAAATAAGAAAAATATGTACAAAGAAAATAATAAATACAAGAGAAGAATTGGAGATGATTACAGGTGGATTAATTAATGTATTTAACCTTCCAATTAATGAACAAAGGGAGTTAATTAAGTTTAGATCTCAATTAAATATGTCGACGATTGAAGTGCATCAGAAGATATCAGTCATATCTTCAAGACGGAATATAACATTCAAAAATTTGGTAAATAATCCAGAGGTAAAAGGGAATGAAATGGTATTAAATATGAGTGACTATGTTATGTTAGAGGAGGTACAATACCTGTTAGTTAAAAAGGAACGAACTATGACGGGAGACCGGTACTTAAATGAAGGTTTCATAGCAGCAAAGTGGGAGAGCCGGATGATAAGGAGATTATCAAGGAGAGAATTAATTCCGAACACCCCAGTAATCCGAGGAAGAGGAGTAACTGAGTTAATGGACCATGGTTAGACCAAATAATAATCAACCAGAAAAAAGGGGACTGATTTTCGGATACCGACCAAGCAACCTATTGGAAAGAAGGAACCAAATAAAATATAAACAAAACCCCAAAATTCAAAAACTATGTAAGGACAACTTACTTAATTTATTTAGAAACAATATGATTTAAGATAAAAAGACAAAACACCAAGAAAATGTAAGAACAGATTATTACATAAATTATTTATAAATAACTGATTTAAAACGAAATAATAGAAAAAAATAATATTTTTAGGGGAACAAAAAGAAGAATAAATAAATAAATAAAAACAATTAATGGTAATGTGCTCAGATAAGAAGGTAAAATAAGAAGAATAACGAATAATTTAATGACTACAATGAAGCTAAAGAATGATAATAATTAATACAACTACGATTTAGAATTTCTTGGAGTTAAAAATGATATAGGAAGAAATGATAAGGGGAACATCTGTCACAAGAAGGAAAGTCAAAACGATTTTAAAATAATGCCTATCAATAATGTTATCTGCAATTAGTTACTGGAAAATAAGAAGGAATCAAGAAGAAAAAGAAATATATAATTAAATGCAAACAGCAACAGCGTAGAGAATCCCAAAAGTGTTTAGTATTAGTCGCCAATCAACTACTTGTAAGTTTTTTAATATAATGAATTGACTGTAGAAATGTTCCAGCAATCATTTTCCTGAGCAGACGGTACGTCCCTCTGGTCTCAGAAGGTGTAAGGATGGACTGCGGAATAATGGACCCAAAAGTGGCCACCCTAACTGAACCACCGCACAGGATAGGGAAAAAATGTTAGGGAAATTGAATATTTAAGGGATAATAAAATAGCTGAGAAGATTGATATCAGATTCCAGAAGTATGAAGGAAGGAAACAGAAGGAAGATAGCAGACAGAAGCTCAATTGAGAAAGCAAATTTATAAAAGTAAATAGAAATGAGAGTGTTAAAACAAGTTTTTATTGATTAGTGTGACCAGTCCTTATCAAGTAATGTTTGAAAAACCACCACCCAGAGAAATCACATCATTAATCAATTTTCCTCCAGGAGAGAGAATTTCAATTTCAATAAAATCGAAATGCACAACAGGTTGCTGCATAAAGCTGAACTTCAATATAAAAAGGAAACTGGAAAGAAGAAAAGAATAAACCCATACAAAGTAGGGGATAAGGTGTTAATAAAAAATAGACAATTATCCAATTCTATTGAGGGTATTGCAAGAAAATTACTTTTACTTTATACCGGGCCATACCTAGTAACCCAGGTGAAAGGAAATAATACATATGAGATTAAATCAGTTAACAATAACAAAACAAAAGGGGTGTATAACCAAGCAGAAATTAAGAAATATTATGAAGATTAATAAAGGAAGGAGAAGATTGAAGAATTCAACGATTATTTTTAAAAGTAAATAAAAAATAAATCTGTTCTAGTGGGGGAGCTTTATGTAAAGTTACATAACCCCTGCCCAAATATGATAACATAATCACCAGAGTTAAAACCAGTAATCACCCATTTTTAAAAGTCAGAAATAGGGATTAGGTATCAACCTATGAGAACCTTTGTACTATAAAAACACTGTAAACAATAATCCTAAAAGTGCAGTGTACAAAGTGGAACATAGTGTAATCGGTGAAAGTGTCAAACATATAAAAAGAGCATCTCACAAGTTTGTGCTGGAGATGAAAAAAATCAGTATTGTAGCAATAGACTATGTTACTATTGACAAGCTTTGTATTTTTTGTATTTGTTGTAATTTTATATTGTGTAGGCCACAAAGGTCTTATAACCAGGAGTTATTTTTTGTTTAATATAATTATTTTGTTTAGATGTAAGATAATCCAGGGTTATATATAAAATAATAATAATAATATACGAAATAATACTATGTTAGCAAGATGGAATGTAAAAAATAGTGTAAAGTAAGGATACCTTAAATGAATTATAAATCATAAACAAATCAAAATAAAAGGAATTAAAATATAAAATACCAATAGACAAGTTTAAGTAAGGATATAAAGAAAAACCGTAAATAAATTAAATTTGATTTTTGGTAAAATTTGTAAAGGATTATTTTTTCTAAAAAGAAGAAATGAAATTATAATAATTATTATTAGCCTACATACTAAAAGGTATCTAGATTAGCCAATAAAAACACCATAAAAATTCTTGGTTAGTAGGAGTAACTAACTAACAAGAAATGAATTAATTGTTCAGATATATTGGAAGTGAGCAGTTGAAAAGTGTAATGTCTTGTAGAAATTAAAAAATGTATAAATACTATTCAGAAATAATCAGTGCAAAATTAATAAACTTGATGAGTGATATCCACTACCTCCTAGACATCCTTGGAGTAGAATAATTCACGCCCGAAAATTGATGGAAATTGTAAAATCAGTTATCAATTTTCAAGCCTAGCCTACCGAAATTCAACATTGTTGGTGAGATCGTTTCCTATTAAAATTTAACTAAATTACACCTCAACTATAAACTTAGAACACTATAAACAGCACAATCTCTTTAAATACTTCTGGAAAAGAGGTGAACATAAACTTATTTTTTGTTAACCAAAAAACAGCAAAACGTGGTCTTGTTAATAACTTTCCGGCAGCCATGATGTTTTAGTGTTCGTTTTTCGTCAGTGAAGAAAAGTAGCGTGCACTCTAGCGGTCAAAAAATCAACTAAATGATACCAATTATACTAATTTTAAAATAATTTATGTAAAGCTTGATACCGACCCATATACATTTCTGACTTCCTCAAAGTTCAAAGAACCTTCAGTAACCCTGGGAAATTAATTACATAATTCTTTCTCGTTATTAAAACTGAAAAAAATAAAAATATTTGTTATGTGCTATATGTTTGTAAAAATAAGATCGAATAACTCTGTGATTTATGAAGTAATCGATTATTAATTCATGTTTTGGGAGACCATAAACGTTAAATAAATTCAAGGAATGCCTTGTGTTTAAATAAATAAAATGTGTATTATTTCCAGTAGATGGTAGTTGGTTACAGATAATAAGAAGATAGAGAAGAGAAAGGAAATCAGTCCGGACATCTAGAAATTAATACGTACCATTTGGAGTCATTTAACCTCAAATGGGTTCGTAAAAGTAGAAATCAGCTGATGCCACGAGCGGAAAAATTTGAAATAATCAATCGTATACTAAGAGAGTAATTCTCTTTGACTTTCTTTACTCTCTCTCCTAACTACTGTCAAAAAATGGTATTGGTTTAATATAATCAAAATTTAAGAAAATCACAAAATATCTTTGCATAATCACACACAATTGATTTTGAAGGCATATAACACAAAGATAACAAATTCTGTAACTCTTAATTAAGCTAGATTTTTATTAAGTAATCAATAGACGTACTTAAAGCTTAGACGAGAGACGTTACAAGATGGCGCCCAATGTGGGGCTTAATTAGGAAAGCTTATCAAAGAGTATAATAAGAAATAACACACACACACACGTAAGAAAAGACGATACTCGAGAGACGTTACAAGATGGCGCTCAACTTAAAGGGCTTTAATTAGGAAGGAACTTTGGGATATACGCAAGTTAATATAATGAAAAAACTAATTTTTGTCGGCAACCATGAGAAGACAAGAAATGCATAATACCAGAGGCAGATCAAAGAAGAGGGCAGAAGACACGGAGAAGGAAGAAGGTGGACAGGAACGAGAAATAGAAGTAGTCGCGGACAGTGAAGTGGAACAACAGACAGGCGATAAAGAAGAAACTGAAGCAATTATGGACACGGAAAAGGAAATAGTTGAAGAGGATGCCCAAGGGGACCAACCAGATAAAGCGGTAGCCAGAGAAGAACCAAATTCGCAGGAAATAATGAAATTTATGGCAGAACAATTTAGTAAACAGGAGGAAAAATTTGATAAAATAAATGAAAATTTTAAGGAAAATAAGGAGAACTCAAGGAAACAAAATGAAACCTTGAGCGAAAAATTTAATAAAATAGATGAAAACTTTAGGAAACAGGAGGAGAACTCAAGGAAGCAAAATGAAACCTTGAGGGACAGTTTAAAACAAATTGAGAAAATAAACGAAGAAAGTTTAAAGCAGATTGAGGGTAAGATGGAGAAGTTCAATAAGGAGTAAAGGGAAACTTCCGGGGGGGAAGATTGAAAATGTTAATACACTTAGACAAAGAGTAGTTGGATACAAGGAGGAGACAAATAATCAAATGGACAGTGGTTTCAAGAATTTGGATGAAACACTAGACAGCACTTCCGAAGGTATTAAAGTAAGTCAGGAAACAGAAGAGAGCAGGAAGGAAATAGAAATTAGAGAATACCAAGGTGTAATATTATCTGAGAATAAAAGTAACAACAGCAAAGTGGATAAGCAATACCTGGAAAAGAAAACCAAGAAAATAAGAAAAATATGTACAAAGAAAATAATAAATACAAGAGAAGAATTGGAGATGATTACAGGTGGATTAATTAATGTATTTAACCTTCCAATTAATGAACAAAGGGAGTTAATTAAGTTTAGATCTCAATTAAATATGTCGACGATTGAAGTGCATCAGAAGATATCAGTCATATCTTCAAGACGGAATATAACATTCAAAAATTTGGTAAATAATCCAGAGGTAAAAGGGAATGAAATGGTATTAAATATGAGTGACTATGTTATGTTAGAGGAGGTACAATACCTGTTAGTTAAAAAGGAACGAACTATGACGGGAGACCGGTACTTAAATGAAGGTTTCATAGCAGCAAAGTGGGAGAGCCGGAAGATAAGGAGATTATCAAGGAGAGAATTAATTCCGAACACCCCAGTAATCCGAGGAAGAGGAGTAACTGAGTTAATGGACCATGGTTAGACCAAATAATAATCAACCAGAAAAAAGGGGACTGATTTTCGGATACCGACCAAGCAACCTATTGGAAAGAAGGAACCAAATAAAATATAAACAAAACCCCAAAATTCAAAAACTATGTAAGGACAACTTACTTAATTTATTTAGAAACAATATGATTTAAGATAAAAAGACAAAACACCAAGAAAATGTAAGAACAGATTATTATATAAATTATTTATAAATAACTGATTTAAAACGAAATAATAGAAAAAAATAATATTTTTAGGGGAACAAAAAGAAGAATAAATAAATAAATAAAAACAATTAATGGTAATGTGCTCAGATAAGAAGGTAAAATAAGAAGAATAATGAATAATTTAATGACTACAATGAAGCTAAAGAATGATAATAATTAATACAACTACGATTTAGAATTTCTTGGAGTTAAAAATGATATAGGAAGAAATGATAAGGGGAACATCTGTCACAAGAAGGAAAGTCAAAACGATTTTAAAATAATGCCTATCAATAATGTTATCTGCAGTCAGTTACTGGAAAATAAGAAGGAATCAAGAAGAAAAAGAAATATATAATTAAATGCAAACAGCAACAGCGTAGAGAATCCCAAAAGTGTTTAGTATTAGTCGCCAATCAACTACTTGTAAGTTTTTTAATATAATGAATTGACTGTAGAAATGTTCCAGCAATCATTTTCCTGAGCAGACGGTACGTCCCTCTGGTCTCAGAAGGTGTAAGGATGGACTGCGGAATAATGGACCCAAAAGTGGCCACCCTAACTGAACCACCGCACAGGATAGGGAAAAAATGTTAGGGAAATTGAATATTTAAGGGATAATAAAATAGCTGAGAAGATTGATATCAGATTCCAGAAGTATGAAGGAAGGAAACAGAAGGAAGATAGCAGACAGAAGCTCAATTGAGAAAGCAAATTTATAAAAGTAAATAGAAATGAGAGTGTTAAAACAAGTTTTTATTGATTAGTGTGACCAGTCCTTATCAAGTAATGTTTGAAAAACCACCACCCAGAGAAATCACATCATTAATCAATTTTCCTCCAGGAGAGAGAATTTCAATTTCAATAAAATCGAAATGCACAACAGGTTGCTGCATAAAGCTGAACTTCAATATAAAAAGGAAACTGGAAAGAAGAAAAGAATAAACCCATACAAAGTAGGGGATAATGTGTTAATAAAAAATAGACAATTATCCAATTCTATTGAGGGTATTGCAAGAAAATTACTTTTACTTTATACCGGGCCATACCTAGTAACCCAGGTGAAAGGAAATAATACATATGAGATTAAATCAGTTAACAATAACAAAACAAAAGGGGTGTATAACCAAGCAGAAATTAAGAAATATTATGAAGATTAATAAAGGAAGGAGAAGATTGAAGAATTCAACGATTATTTTTAAAAGTAAATAAAAAATAAATCTGTTCTAGTAGGGGAGCTTTATGTAACGTTACATAACCCCTGCCCAAATATGATAACATAATCACCAGAGTTAAAACCAGTAATCACCCATTTTTAAAAGTCAGAAATAGGGATTAGGTATCAACCTATGAGAACCTTTGTACTATAAAAACACTGTAAACAATAATCCTAAAAGTGCAGTGTACAAAGTGGAACATAGTGTAATCGGTGAAAGTGTCAAACATATAAAAAGAGCATCTCACAAGTTTGTGCTGGAGATGAAAAAAATCAGTATTGTAGCAATAGACTATGTTACTATTGACAAGCTTTGTATTTTTTGTATTTGTTGTAATTTTATATTGTGTAGGCCACAAAGGTCTTATAACCAGGAGTTATTTTTTGTTTAATATAATTATTTTGTTTAGATGTAAGATAATCCAGGGTTATATATAAAATAATAATAATAATATACGAAATAATACTATGTTAGCAAGATGGAATGTAAAAAATAGTGTAAAGTAAGGATACCTTAAATGAATTATAAATCATAAACAAATCAAAATAAAAGGAATTAAAATATAAAATACCAATAGACAAGTTTAAGTAAGGATATAAAGAAAAACCGTAAATAAATTAAATTTGATTTTTGGTAAAATTTGTAAAGGATTATTTTTTCTAAAAAGAAGAAATGAAATTATAATAATTATTATTAGCCTACATACTAAAAGGTATCTAGATTAGCCAATAAAAACACCATAAAAATTCTTGGTTAGTAGGAGTAACTAACTAACAAGAAATGAATTAATTGTTCAGATATATTGGAAGTGAGCAGTTGAAAAGTGTAATGTCTTGTAGAAATTAAAAAATGTATAAATACTATTCAGAAATAATCAGTGCAAAATTAATAAACTTGATGAGTGATATCCACTACCTCCTAGACATCCTTGGAGTAGAATAATTCACGCCCGAAAATTGATGGAAATTGTAAAATCAGTTATCAATTTTCAAGCCTAGCCTACCGAAATTCAACATTGTTGGTGAGATCGTTTCCTATTAAAATTTAACTAAATTACACCTCAACTATAAACTTAGAACACTATAAACAGCACAATCTCTTTAAATACTTCTGGAAAAGAGGTGGAACATAAACTTTATTTTTTGTTAACCAAAAAACAGCAAAACGTGGTCTTGTTAATAACTTTCCGGCAGCCATGATGTTTTAGTGTTCGTTTTTCGTCAGTGAAGAAAAGTAGCGTGCACTCTAGCGGTCAAAAAACCAACTAAATGATACCAATTATACTAATTTTAAAATAATTTAGTAAAGCTTGATACCGACCCATATACATTTCTGACTTCCTCAAAGTTCAAAGAACCTTCAGTAACCCTGGGAAATTAATTACATAATTCTTTCTCGTTATTAAAACTGAAAAAAATAAAAATATTTGTTATGTGCTATATGTTTGTAAAAATAAGATCGAATAACTCTGTGATTTATGAAGTAATCGATTATTAATTCATGTTTTGGGAGACCATAAACGTTAAATAAATTCAAGGAATGCCTTGTGTTTAAATAAATAAAATGTGTATTATTTCCAGTAAATGGTAGTTGGTTACAGATAATAAGAAGATAGAGAAGAGAAAGGAAATCAGTCCGGACATCTAGAAATTAGTACGTACCATTTGGAGTCATTTAACCTCAAATGGGTTCGTAAAAGTAGAAATCAGCTGATGCCACGAGCGGAAAAATTTGAAATAATCAATCATATACTAAGAGAGTAATTCTCTTTGACTTTCTTTACTCTCTCTCTTAACTACTGTGAAAAAATGGTATTGGTTTAATATAATCAAAATTTAAGAAAATCACAAAATATCTTTGCATAATCACACACAATTGATTTTGAAGGCATATAACACAAAGATAACAAATTCTGTAACTCTTAATTAAGCTAGATTTTTATTAAGTAATCAATAGACGTACTTAAAGCTTAGACGAGAGACGTTACAAGATGGCGCCCAATGTGGGGCTTAATTAGGAAAGCTTATCAAAGAGTATAATAAGAAGTAACACACACACACACACACACACACACGTAAGAAAAGACGATACTCGAGAGACGTTACAAGATGGCGCTCAACTTAAAGGGCTTTAATTAGGAAGGAACTTTGGGATATACGCAAGTTAATATAATGAAAAAACTAATTTTTGTCGGCAACCATGAGAAGACAAGAAATGCATAATACCAGAGGCAGATCAAAGAAGAGGGCAGAAGACACGGAGAAGGAAGAAGGTGGACAGGAACGAGAAATAGAAGTAGTCGCGGACAGTGAAGTGGAACAACAGACAGGCGATAAAGAAGAAACTGAAGCAATTATGGACACGGAAAAGGAAATAGTTGAAGAGGATGCCCAAGGGGACCAACCAGATAAAGCGGTAGCCAGAGAAGAACCAAATTGGCAGGAAATAATGAAATTTATGGCAGAACAATTTAGTAAACAGGAGGAAAAATTTGATAAAATAAATGAAAATTTTAAGGAAAATAAGGAGAACTCAAGGAAACAAAATGAAACCTTGAGCGAAAAATTTAATAAAATAGATGAAAACTTTAGGAAACAGGAGGAGAACTCAAGGAAGCAAAATGAAACCTTGAGGGACAGTTTAAAACAAATTGAGAAAATAAACGAAGAAAGTTTAAAGCAGATTGAGGGTAAGATGGAGAAGTTCAATAAGGAGTAAAGGGAAACTTTCGGGGGGGGGGGAAGACTGAAAATGTTAATACACTTAGACAAAGAGTAGTTGGATACAAGGAGGAGACAAATAATCAAATGGACAGTGGTTTCAAGAATTTGGGTGAAACACTAGACAGCACTTCCGAAGGTATTAAAGTAAGTCAGGAAACAGAAGAGAGCAGGAAGGAAATAGAAATTAGAGAATACCAAGGTGTAATATTATCTGAGAATAAAAGTAACAACAGCAAAGTGGATAAGCAATACCTGGAAAAGAAAACCAAGAAAATAAGAAAAATATGTACAAAGAAAATAATAAATACAACAGAAGAATTGGAGATGATTACAGGTGGATTAATTAATGTATTTAACCTTCCAATTAATGAACAAAGGGAGTTAATTAAGTTTAGATCTCAATTAAATATGTCGACGATTGAAGTGCATCAGAAGATATCAGTCATATCTTCAAGACGGAATATAACATTCAAAAATTTGGTAAATAATCCAGAGGTAAAAGGGAATGAAATGGTATTAAATATGAGTGACTATGTTATGTTAGAGGAGGTACAATACCTGTTAGTTAAAAAGGAACGAACTATGACGGGAGACCGGTACTTAAATGAAGGTTTCATAGCAGCAAAGTGGGAGAGCCGGATGATAAGGAGATTATCAAGGAGAGAATTAATTCCGAACACCCCAGTAATCCGAGGAAGAGGAGTAACTGAGTTAATGGACCATGGTTAGACCAAATAATAATCAACCAGAAAAAAGGGGACTGATTTTCGGATACCGACCAAGCAACCTATTGGAAAGAAGGAACCAAATAAAATATAAACAAAACCCCAAAATTCAAAAACTATGTAAGGACAACTTACTTAATTTATTTAGAAACAATATGATTTAAGATAAAAAGACAAAACACCAAGAAAATGTAAGAACAGATTATTACATAAATTATTTATAAATAACTGATTTAAAACGAAATAATAGAAAAAAATAATAATTTTAGGGGAACAAAAAGAAGAATAAATAAATAAATAAAAACAATTAATGGTAATGTGCTCAGATAAGAAGGTAAAATAAGAAGAATAACGAATAATTTAATGACTACAATGAAGCTAAAGAATGATAATAATTAATACAACTACGATTTAGAATTTCTTGGAGTTAAAAATGATATAGGAAGAAATGATAAGGGGAACATCTGTCACAAGAAGGAAAGTCAAAACGATTTTAAAATAATGCCTATCAATAATGTTATCTGCAATTAGTTACTGGAAAATAAGAAGGAATCAAGAAGAAAAAGAAATATATAATTAAATGCAAACAGCAACAGCGTAGAGAATCCCAAAAGTGTTTAGTATTAGTCGCCAATCAACTACTTGTAAGTTTTTTAATATAATGAATTGACTGTAGAAATGTTCCAGCAATCATTTTCCTGAGCAGACGGGTACGTCCCTCTGGTCTCAGAAGGTGTAAGGATGGACAGCGGAATAATGGACCCAAAAGTTGCCACCCTAACTGAACCACCGCACAGGATAGGAAAAAAATGTTAGTGAAATTGAATATTTAAGGGATAATAAAATAGCTGAGAAGATTGATATCAGATTCCAGAAGTATGAAGGAAGGAAACAGAAGGAAGATAGCAGACAGAAGCTCAATTGAGAAAGCAAATTTATAAAAGTAAATAGAAATGAGAGTGTTAAAACAAGTTTTTATTGATTAGTGTGACCAGTCCTTATCAAGTAATGTTTGAAAAACCACCACCCAGAGAAATCACATCATTAATCAATTTTCCTCCAGGAGAGATAATTTCAATTTCAATAAAATCGAAATGCACAACAGGTTGCTGCATAAAGCTGAACTTCAATATAAAAAGGAAACTGGAAAGAAGAAAAGAATAAACCCATACAAAGTAGGGGATAAGGTGTTAATAAAAAATAGACAATTATCCAATTCTATTGAGGGTATTGCAAGAAAATTACTTTTACTTTATACCGGGCCATACCTAGTAACCCAGGTGAAAGGAAATAATACATATGAGATTAAATCAGTTAACAATAACAAAACAAAAGGGGTGTATAACCAAGCAGAAATTAAGAAATATTATGAAGATTAATAAAGGAAGGAGAAGATTGAAGAATTCAACGATTATTTTTAAAAGTAAATAAAAAATAAATCTGTTCTAGTGGGGGAGCTTTATGAAACGTTACATAACCCCTGCCCAAATATGATAACATAATCACCAGAGTTAAAACCAGTAATCACCCATTTTTAAAAATCAGAAATAGGGATTAGGTATCAACCTATGAGAACCTTTGTACTATAAAAACACTGTAAACAATAATCCTAAAAGTGCAGTGTACAAAGTGGAACATAGTGTAATCGGTGAAAGTGTCAAACATATAAAAAGAGCATCTCACAAGTTTGTGCTGGAGATGAAAAAAATCAGTATTGTAGCAATAGACTATGTTACTATTGACAAGCTTTGTATTTTTTGTATTTGTTGTAATTTTATATTGTGTAGGCCACAAAGGTCTTATAACCAGGAGTTATTTTTTGTTTAATATAATTATTTTGTTTAGATGTAAGATAATCCAGGGTTATATATAAAATAATAATAATAATATACAAAATAATACTATGTTAGCAAGATGGAATGTAAAAAATAGTGTAAAGTAAGGATACCTTAAATGAATTATAAATCATAAACAAATCAAAATAAAAGGAATTAAAATATAAAATACCAATAGACAAGTTTCAGTAAGGATATAAAGAAAAACCGTAAATAAATTAAATTTGATTTTTGGTAAAATTTGTAAAGGATTATTTTTTCTAAAAAGAAGAAATGAAATTATAATAATTATTATTAGCCTACATACTAAAAGGTATCTAGATTAGCCAATAAAAACACCATAAAAAGTCTTGGTTAGTAGGAGTAACTAACTAACAAGAAATGAATTAATTGTTCAGATATATTGGAAGTGAGCAGTTGAAAAGTGTAATGTCTTGTAGAAATTAAAAAATGTATAAATACTATTCAGAAATAATCAGTGCAAAATTAATAAACTTGATGAGTGATATCCACTACCTCCTAGACATCCTTGGAGTAGAATAATTCACGACCGAAAATTGATGGAAATTGTAAAATCAGTTATCAATTTTCAAGCCTAGCCTACCGAAATTCAACATTGTTGGTGAGATCGTTTCCTATTAAAATTTAACTAAATTACACCTCAACTATAAACTTAGAACACTATAAACAGCACAATCTCTTTAAATACTTCTGGAAAAGAGGTGAACATAAACTTTATTTTTTGTTAACCAAAAAACAGCAAAACGTGGTCTTGTTAATAACTTTCCGGCAGCCATGATGTTTTAGTGTTCGTTTTTCGTCAGTGAAGAAAAGTAGCGTGCACTCTAGCGGTCAAAAAATCAACTAAATGATACCAATTATACTAATTTTAAAATAATTTATGTAAAGCTTGATACCGACCCATATACATTTCTGACTTCCTCAAAGTTCAAAGAACCTTCAGTAACCCTGGGAAATTAATTACATAATTCTTTCTCGTTATTAAAACTGAAAAAAATAAAAATATTTGTTATGTGCTATATGTTTGTAAAAATAAGATCGAATAACTCTGTGATTTATGAAGTAATCGATTATTAATTCATGTTTTGGGAGACCATAAACGTTAAATAAATTCAAGGAATGCCTTGTGTTTAAATAAATAAAATGTGTATTATTTCCAGTAAATGGTAGTTGGTTACAGATAATAAGAAGATAGAGAAGAGAAAGGAAATCAGTCCGGACATCTAGAAATTAATACGTACCATTTGGAGTCATTTAACCTCAAATGGGTTCGTAAAAGTAGAAATCAGCTGATGCCACGAGCGGAAAAATTTGAAATAATCAATCGTATACTAAGAGAGTAATTCTCTTTGACTTTCTTTACTCTCTCTCCTAACTACTGTCAAAAAATGGTATTGGTTTAATATAATCAAAATTTAAGAAAATCACAAAATATCTTTGCATAATCACACACAATTGATTTTGAAGGCATATAACACAAAGATAACAAATTCTGTAACTCTTAATTAAGCTAGATTTTTATTAAGTAATCAATAGACGTACTTAAAGCTTAGACGAGAGACGTTACAAGATGGCGCCCAATGTGGGGCTTAATTAGGAAAGCTTATCAAAGAGTATAATAAGAAGTAACACACACACACACACACACACACACACGTAAGAAAAGACGATACTCGAGAGACGTTACAAGATGGCGCTCAACTTAAAGGGCTTTAATTAGGAAGGAACTTTGGGATATACGCAAGTTAATATAATGAAAAAACTAATTTTTGTCGGCAACCATGAGAAGACAAGAAATGCATAATACCAGAGGCAGATCAAAGAAGAGGGCAGAAGACACGGAGAAGGAAGAAGGTGGACAGGAACGAGAAATAGAAGTAGTCGCGGACAGTGAAGTGGAACAACAGACAGGCGATAAAGAAGAAACTGAAGCAATTATGGACACGGAAAAGGAAATAGTTGAAGAGGATGCCCAAGGGGACCAACCAGATAAAGCGGTAGCCAGAGAAGAACCAAATTGGCAGGAAATAATGAAATTTATGGCAGAACAATTTAGTAAACAGGAGGAAAAATTTGATAAAATAAATGAAAATTTTAAGGAAAATAAGGAGAACTCAAGGAAACAAAATGAAACCTTGAGCGAAAAATTTAATAAAATAGATGAAAACTTTAGGAAACAGGAGGAGAACTCAAGGAAGCAAAATGAAACCTTGAGGGACAGTTTAAAACAAATTGAGAAAATAAACGAAGAAAGTTTAAAGCAGATTGAGGGTAAGATGGAGAAGTTCAATAAGGAGTAAAGGGAAACTTTCGGGGGGGGGGAAGACTGAAAATGTTAATACACTTAGACAAAGAGTAGTTGGATACAAGGAGGAGACAAATAATCAAATGGACAGTGGTTTCAAGAATTTGGGTGAAACACTAGACAGCACTTCCGAAGGTATTAAAGTAAGTCAGGAAACAGAAGAGAGCAGGAAGGAAATAGAAATTAGAGAATACCAAGGTGTAATATTATCTGAGAATAAAAGTAACAACAGCAAAGTGGATAAGCAATACCTGGAAAAGAAAACCAAGAAAATAAGAAAAATATGTACAAAGAAAATAATAAATACAACAGAAGAATTGGAGATGATTACAGGTGGATTAATTAATGTATTTAACCTTCCAATTAATGAACAAAGGGAGTTAATTAAGTTTAGATCTCAATTAAATATGTCGACGATTGAAGTGCATCAGAAGATATCAGTCATATCTTCAAGACGGAATATAACATTCAAAAATTTGGTAAATAATCCAGAGGTAAAAGGGAATGAAATGGTATTAAATATGAGTGACTATGTTATGTTAGAGGAGGTACAATACCTGTTAGTTAAAAAGGAACGAGCTATGACGGGAGACCGGTACTTAAATGAAGGTTTCATAGCAGCAAAGTGGGAGAGCCGGATGATAAGGAGATTATCAAGGAGAGAATTAATTCCGAACACCCCAGTAATCCGAGGAAGAGGAGTAACTGAGTTAATGGACCATGGTTAGACCAAATAATAATCAACCAGAAAAAAGGGGACTGATTTTCGGATACCGACCAAGCAACCTATTGGAAAGAAGGAACCAAATAAAATATAAACAAAACCCCAAAATTCAAAAACTATGTAAGGACAACTTACTTAATTTATTTAGAAACAATATGATTTAAGATAAAAAGACAAAACACCAAGAAAATGTAAGAACAGATTATTACATAAATTATTTATAAATAACTGATTTAAAACGAAATAATAGAAAAAAATAATATTTTTAGGGGAACAAAAAGAAGAATAAATAAATAAATAAATAAAAACAATTAATGGTAATGTGCTCAGATAAGAAGGTAAAATAAGAAGAATAACGAATAATTTAATGACTACAATGAAGCTAAAGAATGATAATAATTAATACAACTACGATTTAGAATTTCTTGGAGTTAAAAATGATATAGGAAGAAATGATAAGGGGAACATCTGTCACAAGAAGGAAAGTCAAAACGATTTTAAAATAATGCCTATCAATAATGTTATCTGCAATTAGTTACTGGAAAATAAGAAGGAATCAAGAAGAAAAAGAAATATATAATTAAATGCAAACAGCAACAGCATAGAGAATCCCAAAAGTGTTTAGTATTAGTTGCCAATCAACTACTTGTAAGTTTTTTAATATAATGAATTGACTGTAGAAATGTTCCAGCAATCATTTTCCTGAGCAGACGGGTACGTCCCTCTGGTCTCAGAAGGTGTAAGGATGGACAGCGGAATAATGGACCCAAAAGTTGCCACCCTAACTGAACCACCGCACAGGATAGGGAAAAAATGTTAGTGAAATTGAATATTTAAGGGATAATAAAATAGCTGAGAAGATTGATATCAGATTCCAGAAGTATGAAGGAAGGAAACAGAAGGAAGATAGCAGACAGAAGCTCAATTGAGAAAGCAAATTTATAAAAGTAAATAGAAATGAGAGTGTTAAAACAAGTTTTTATTGATTAGTGTGACCAGTCCTTATCAAGTAATGTTTGAAAAACCACCACCCAGAGAAATCACATCATTAATCAATTTTCCTCCAGGAGAGAGAATTTCAATTTCAATAAAATCGAAATGCACAACAGGTTGCTGCATAAAGCTGAACTTCAATATAAAAAGGAAACTGGAAAGAAGAAAAGAATAAACCCATACAAAGTAGGGGATAAGGTGTTAATAAAAAATAGACAATTATCCAATTCTATTGAGGGTATTGCAAGAAAATTACTTTTACTTTATACCGGGCCATACCTAGTAACCCAGGTGAAAGGAAATAATACATATGAGATTAAATCAGTTAACAATAACAAAACAAAAGGGGTGTATAACCAAGCAGAAATTAAGAAATATTATGAACATTAATAAAGGAAGGAGAAGATTGAAGAATTCAACGATTATTTTTAAAAGTAAATAAAAAATAAATCTGTTCTAGTAGGGGAGCTTTATGTAACGTTACATAACCCCTGCCCAAATATGATAACATAATCACCAGAGTTAAAACCAGTAATCACCCATTTTTAAAAGTCAGAAATAGGGATTAGGTATCAACCTATGAGAACCTTTGTACTATAAAAACACTGTAAACAATAATCCTAAAAGTGCAGTGTACAAAGTGGAACATAGTGTAATCGGTGAAAGTGTCAAACATATAAAAAGAGCATCTCACAAGTTTGTGCTGGAGATGAAAAAAAATCAGTATTGTAGCAATAGACTATGTTACTATTGACAAGCTTTGCACTTTTTGTATTTGTTGTAATTTTATATTGTGTAGGCCACAAAGGTCTTATAACCAGGAGTTATTTTTTGTTTAATATAATTATTTTGTTTAGATGTAAGATAATCCAGTGTTATATATAAAATAATATTAATAATATACAAAATAATACTATGTTAGCAAGATGGAATGTAAAAAATAGTGTAAAGTACGGATACCTTAAATGAATTATAAATCATAAACAAATCAAAATAAAAGGAATTAAAATATAAAATACCAATAGACAAGTTTAAGTAAGGATATAAAGAAAAACCGTAAATAAATTAAATTTGATTTTTGGTAAAATTTGTAAAGGATTATTTTTTCTAAAAAGAAGAAATGAAATTATAATAATTATTATTAGCCTACATACTAAAAGGTATCTAGATTAGCCAATAAAAACACCATAAAAAGTCTTGGTTAGTAGGAGTAACTAACTAACAAGAAATGAATTAATTGTTCAGATATATTGGAAGTGAGCAGTTGAAAAGTGTAATGTCTTGTAGAAATTAAAAAATGTATAAATACTATTCAGAAATAATCAGTGCAAAATTAATAAACTTGATGAGTGATATCCACTACCTCCTAGACATCCTTGGAGTAGAATAATTCACGCCCGAAAATTGATGGAAATTGTAAAATCAGTTATCAGTTTTCAAGCCTAGCCTACCGAAATTCAACATTGTTGGTGAGATCGTTTCCTATTAAAATTTAACTAAATTACACCTCAACTATAAACTTAGAACACTATAAACAGCACAATCTCTTTAAATACTTCTGGAAAAGAGGTGAACATAAACTTTATTTTTTGTTAACCAAAAAACAGCAAAACGTGGTCTTGTTAATAACTTTCCGGCAGCCATGATGTTTTAGTGTTCGTTTTTCGTCAGTGAAGAAAAGTAGCGTGCACTCTAGCGGTCAAAAAACCAACTAAATGATACCAATTATACTAATTTTAAAATAATTTAGTAAAGCTTGATACCGACCCATATACATTTCTGACTTCCTCAAAGTTCAAAGAACCTTCAGTAACCCTGGGAAATTAATTACATAATTCTTTCTCGTTATTAAAACTGAAAAAAATAAAAATATTTGTTATGTGCTATATGTTTGTAAAAATAAGATCGAATAACTCTGTGATTTATGAAGTAATCGATTATTAATTCATGTTTTGGGAGACCATAAACGTTAAATAAATTCAAGGAATGCCTTGTGTTTAAATAAATAAAATGTGTATTATTTCCAGTAAATGGTAGTTGGTTACAGATAATAAGAAGATAGAGAAGAGAAAGGAAATCAGTCCGGACATCTAGAAATTAGTACGTACCATTTGGAGTCATTTAACCTCAAATGGGTTCGTAAAAGTAGAAATCAGCTGATGCCACGAGCGGAAAAATTTGAAATAATCAATCATATACTAAGAGAGTAATTCTCTTTGACTTTCTTTACTCTCTCTCTTAACTACTGTGAAAAAATGGTATTGGTTTAATATAATCAAAATTTAAGAAAATCACAAAATATCTTTGCATAATCACACACAATTGATTTTGAAGGCATATAACACAAAGATAACAAATTCTGTAACTCTTAATTAAGCTAGATTTTTATTAAGTAATCAATAGACGTACTTAAAGCTTAGACGAGAGACGTTACAAGATGGCGCCCAATGTGGGGCTTAATTAGGAAAGCTTATCAAAGAGTATAATAAGAAGTAACACACACACACACACACACACACACGTAAGAAAAGACGATACTCGAGAGACGTTACAAGATGGCGCTCAACTTAAAGGGCTTTAATTAGGAAGGAACTTTGGGATATACGCAAGTTAATATAATGAAAAAACTAATTTTTGTCGGCAACCATGAGAAGACAAGAAATGCATAATACCAGAGGCAGATCAAAGAAGAGGGCAGAAGACACGGAGAAGGAAGAAGGTGGACAGGAACGAGAAATAGAAGTAGTCGCGGACAGTGAAGTGGAACAACAGACAGGCGATAAAGAAGAAACTGAAGCAATTATGGACACGGAAAAGGAAATAGTTGAAGAGGATGCCCAAGGGGACCAACCAGATAAAGCGGTAGCCAGAGAAGAACCAAATTGGCAGGAAATAATTGAAATTTATGGCAGAACAATTTAGTAAACAGGAGGAAAAATTTGATAAAATAAATGAAAATTTTAAGGAAAGGAAGGAGAACTCAAGGAAACAAAATGAAACCTTGAGCGAAAAATTTAATAAAATAGATGAAAACTTTAGGAAACAGGAGGAGAACTCAAGGAAGCAAAATGAAACCTTGAGGGACAGTTTAAAACAAATTGAGAAAATAAACGAAGAAAGTTTAAAGCAGATTGAGGGTAAGATGGAGAAGTTCAATAAGGAGTAAAGGGAAACTTTCGGGGGGGGGGGAAGATTGAAAATGTTAATACACTTAGACAAAGAGTAGTTGGATACAAGGAGGAGACAAATAATCAAATGGACAGTGGTTTCAAGAATTTGGATGAAACACTAGACAGCACTTCTGAAGGTATTAAAGTAAGTCAGGAAACAGAAGAGAGCAGGAAGGAAATAGAAATTAGAGAATACCAAGGTGTAATATTATCTGAGAATAAAAGTAACAACAGCAAAGTGGATAAGCAATACCTGGAAAAGAAAACCAAGAAAATAAGAAAAATATGTACAAAGAAAATAATAAATACAAGAGAAGAATTGGAGATGATTACAGGTGGATTAATTAATGTATTTAACCTTCCAATTAATGAACAAAGGGAGTTAATTAAGTTTAGATCTCAATTAAATATGTCGACGATTGAAGTGCATCAGAAGATATCAGTCATATCTTCAAGACGGAATATAACATTCAAAAATTTGGTAAATAATCCAGAGGTAAAAGGGAATGAAATGGTATTAAATATGAGTGACTATGTTATGTTAGAGGAGGTACAATACCTGTTAGTTAAAAAGGAACGAACTATGACGGGAGACCGGTACTTAAATGAAGGTTTCATAGCAGCAAAGTGGGAGAGCCGGATGATAAGGAGATTATCAAGGAGAGAATTAATTCCGAACACCCCAGTAATCCGAGGAAGAGGAGTAACTGAGTTAATGGACCATGGTTAGACCAAATAATAATCAACCAGAAAAAAGGGGACTGATTTTCGGATACCGACCAAGCAACCTATTGGAAAGAAGGAACCAAATAAAATATAAACAAAACCCCAAAATTCAAAAACTATGTAAGGACAACTTACTTAATTTATTTAGAAACAATATGATTTAAGATAAAAAGACAAAACACCAAGAAAATGTAAGAACAGATTATTACATAAATTATTTATAAATAACTGATTTAAAACGAAATAATAGAAAAAAATAATATTTTTAGGGGAACAAAAAGAAGAATAAATAAATAAATAAATAAAAACAATTAATGGTAATGTGCTCAGATAAGAAGGTAAAATAAGAAGAATAACGAATAATTTAATGACTACAATGAAGCTAAAGAATGATAATAATTAATACAACTACGATTTAGAATTTCTTGGAGTTAAAAATGATATAGGAAGAAATGATAAGGGGAACATCTGTCACAAGAAGGAAAGTCAAAACGATTTTAAAATAATGCCTATCAATAATGTTATCTGCAATTAGTTACTGGAAAATAAGAAGGAATCAAGAAGAAAAAGAAATATATAATTAAATGCAAACAGCAACAGCATAGAGAATCCCAAAAGTGTTTAGTATTAGTTGCCAATCAACTACTTGTAAGTTTTTTAATATAATGAATTGACTGTAGAAATGTTCCAGCAATCATTTTCCTGAGCAGACGGGTACGTCCCTCTGGTCTCAGAAGGTGTAAGGATGGACAGCGGAATAATGGACCCAAAAGTTGCCACCCTAACTGAACCACCGCACAGGATAGGGAAAAAATGTTAGTGAAATTGAATATTTAAGGGATAATAAAATAGCTGAGAAGATTGATATCAGATTCCAGAAGTATGAAGGAAGGAAACAGAAGGAAGATAGCAGACAGAAGCTCAATTGAGAAAGCAAATTTATAAAAGTAAATAGAAATGAGAGTGTTAAAACAAGTTTTTATTGATTAGTGTGACCAGTCCTTATCAAGTAATGTTTGAAAAACCACCACCCAGAGAAATCACATCATTAATCAATTTTCCTCCAGGAGAGAGAATTTCAATTTCAATAAAATCGAAATGCACAACAGGTTGCTGCATAAAGCTGAACTTCAATATAAAAAGGAAACTGGAAAGAAGAAAAGAATAAACCCATACAAAGTAGGGGATAAGGTGTTAATAAAAAATAGACAATTATCCAATTCTATTGAGGGTATTGCAAGAAAATTACTTTTACTTTATACCGGGCCATACCTAGTAACCCAGGTGAAAGGAAATAATACATATGAGATTAAATCAGTTAACAATAACAAAACAAAAGGGGTGTATAACCAAGCAGAAATTAAGAAATATTATGAAGATTAATAAAGGAAGGAGAAGATTGAAGAATTCAACGATTATTTTTAAAAGTAAATAAAAAATAAATCTGTTCTAGTGGGGGAGCTTTATGTAACGTTACATAACCCCTGCCCAAATATGATAACATAATCACCAGAGTTAAAACCAGTAATCACCCATTTTTAAAAGTCAGAAATAGGGATTAGGTATCAACCTATGAGAACCTTTGTACTATAAAAACACTGTAAACAATAATCCTAAAAGTGCAGTGTACAAAGTGGAACATAGTGTAATCGGTGAAAGTGTCAAACATATAAAAAGAGCATCTCACAAGTTTGTGCTGGAGATGAAAAAAAATCAGTATTGTAGCAATAGACTATGTTACTATTGACAAGCTTTGCACTTTTTGTATTTGTTGTAATTTTATATTGTGTAGGCCACAAAGGTCTTATAACCAGGAGTTATTTTTTGTTTAATATAATTATTTTGTTTAGATGTAAGATAATCCAGGGTTATATATAAAATAATATTAATAATATACAAAATAATACTATGTTAGCAAGATGGAATGTAAAAAATAGTGTAAAGTACGGATACCTTAAATGAATTATAAATCATAAACAAATCAAAATAAAAGGAATTAAAATATAAAATACCAATAGACAAGTTTAAGTAAGGATATAAAGAAAAACCGTAAATAAATTAAATTTGATTTTTGGTAAAATTTGTAAAGGATTATTTTTTCTAAAAAGAAGAAATGAAATTATAATAATTATTATTAGCCTACATACTAAAAGGTATCTAGATTAGCCAATAAAAAAACCATAAAAATTCTTGGTTAGTAGGAGTAACTAACTAACAAGAAATGAATTAATTGTTCAGATATATTGGAAGTGAGCAGTTGAAAAGTATAATGTCTTGTAGAAATTAAAAAATGTATAAATACTATTCAGAAATAATCAGTGCAAAATTAATAAACTTGATGAGTGATATCCACTACCTCCTAGACATCCTTGGAGTAGAATAATTCATGCCCGAAAATTGATGGAAATTGTAAAATCAGTTATCAGTTTTCAAGCCTAGCCTACCGAAATTCAACATTGTTGGTGAGATCGTTTCCTATAAAAATTTAACTAAATTACACCTCAACTATAAACTTAGAACACTATAAACAGCATAATCTCTTTAAATACTTCTGGAAAAGAGGTGAACATAAACTTTATTTTTTGTTAACCAAAAAACAGCAAAACGTGGTCTTGTTAATAACTTTCCGGCAGCCATGATGTTTTAGTGTTCGTTTTTTGTCAGTGAAGAAAAGTAGCCTGCACTCTAGCGGTCAAAAAATCAACTAAATGATACCAATTATACTAATTTTAAAATAATTTATGTAAAGCTTGATACCGACCCATATACATTTCTGACTTCCTCAAAGTTCAAAGAACCTTCAGTAACCCTGGGAAATTAATTACATAATTCTTTCTCGTTATTAAAACTGAAAAAAAACAAAAATATTTGTTATGTGCTATATGTTTGTAAAAATAAGATCGAATAACTCTGTGATTTATGAAGTAATCGATTATTAATTCATGTTTTGGGAGACCATAAACGTTAAATAAATTCAAGGAATGCCTTGTGTTTAAATAAATAAAATGTGTATTATTTCCAGTAGATGGTAGTTGGTTACAGATAATAAGAAGATAGAGAAAAGAAAGGAAATCAGTCCGGACATCTAGAAATTAATACGTACCATTTGGAGTCATTTAACCTCAAATGGGTTCGTAAAAGTAGAAATCAGCTGATGCCATGAGCGGAAAAATTTGAAATAATCAATCGTATACTAAGAGAGTAATTCTCTTTGACTTTCTTTACTCTCTCTCCTAACTACTGTCAAAAAATGGTATTGGTTTAATATAATCAAAATTTAAGAAAATCACAAAATATCTTTGCATAATCACACACAATTGATTTTGAAGGCATATAACACAAAGATAACAAATTCTGTAACTCTTAATTAAGCTAGATTTTTATTAAGTAATCAATAGACGTACTTAAAGCTTAGACGAGAGAACGTTACAAGATGGCGCCCAATGTGGGGCTTAATTAGGAAAGCTTATCAAAGAGTATAATAAGAAGTAACACACACACACACACACACACACGTAAGAAATGACGATACTCGAGAGACGTTACAAGATGGCGCTCAACTTAAAGGGCTTTAATTAGGAAGGAACTTTGGGATATACGCAAGTTAATATAATGAAAAAACTAATTTTTGTCGGCAACCATGAGAAGACAAGAAATGCATAATACCAGAGGCAGATCAAAGAAGAGGGCAGAAGACACGGAGAAGGAAGAAATTGAACAACCTTAATTATGCGTTTTACCTGGCCTTACTAATGGTTCAAAGAACTACACGAACCCTGGTATAAGAATTAATTGTCATTATTTTCAAATATATATGTTTTTAGAGTTTGAATAATTAAGAATCGATATATGTTGGGATAGTCGATTGGATCGTCTTATTGTTTGTCTGGGACAACGTAACTTGTTAAATACCAGAGAAAAATAAATAAAGTACATTGGTTGTATTAGATAACGTTTTAATCATTGCAGAGAAAATACTATATGTAGTTGGTGTAATAATTTATTAACAGATTGATACAAAAACTCCGAATAACTAACCTATAAGTACACTTATTTCTAGTAACAGCGCTCCAAGTTTGCAGCTGGTGGGACGGGAGATTGCTGAACTAACTGGTTTTTTAATACTAAATTTGAACAAAATTTTTATCGTTGAGGGACTAGGGTTGAAACAAATACCACTTACATTCAGTAAATACTCCATATATATTGCTCATATTAAACAACCACTGAGAACTAAATTAGGTCTATAGAATAATACCATTATAAATTCAGGAACATAATTCTAATCTTGTGGACTTAATAATCTATGTTCTGAGGGTTTCACCGGTCACAACCGAAAGGTATATTAGTTAATAATATATTAATTAAACCAGGTAACAGCAGTTTAATAGTTACGGATCGCCACCTACAACGTATTACTTGGCGTTTGTTACACCGGAGTCTTTTATAACTAATTACACTAATAGACAAGATTTCTTTACAATTTGACGTCTCCAGCTGGTATCATACAATATAACATACGTCCTCACATAATTAACAAACAGTTCGTTACTAAATTGATTACAACAGTGGGGTTTGAATAAGACGGACATTTTCGCTAGTACCGGCACATATTAGTTTCTTTACAAATTGTCGCTCAACGAGTGGGCTTTAGTTAAGTAAAAAATCATATTATTTGTTACTTAACTTGAGCAGGCAACCATTAGAGGCACAGGAATGCATACGAGAGCTGTTACGAAAAGAATGGAGAAGAAACAAGAAACAGAAGAAGATAGGACGGAAAAAGAAACACAGGCAGGTACAGATACTGAAATGGATCAACAGACAGGTGATACGGAAGAAACCGAAATAGTTATAGATACGGAAACGGAAATAGTGGAAGAAGATGCCCAAGGGGATCAACCAAATAAATCTGCCCGAAAGGAAGACATGAGTATGCAGGAGATGTTGAGGATTATAATGGAAAGCAATAAACAAGTAAATGAGGAAAATAAGGAGAACTTTAGACAAATCAAAGAAGATAATAGACAAACTAATGAAAAAATAGACAGTATTAAGGAAAGTACTAGTGAACTTTTAAGGCAAACCATAAATGAAAATAATGAACGATTGAAGGCCGATTTTAGACAAATCAATGAAAAGATAGACAGTATAAATGACAATTCAGAAAAGCTGGAAAATAAAATAGACAGTATTAATGAGAACTCAAGAAAACAAAACGAAATTTTGAGCGAAAATTTAATCAAACAAATGAATGAAAAGTTTTACAGGAATGACGAGAATTTGAGACAGATTCAAGACGATAACAAACTAATGAACGAAAAACTTGAGGAAAACAATAAACAAATGAAAGCAGATCTTGAGAAAATCAATGAGGATAATCTAATACGAATCGATGAGAGAATTGAGCAGTCTAACAAGGAAATAAGGGAAAATGTTGATAAACAGAACGAAGTATTAAGACAAGCTATCAATAAGAAAATTGAGGACGCTAGTGAGGCAATCAGCCAGAAGGTAGTTAAGAACGACGGCGAAAGAAAACAGGAGATAGCGGAAACAAATAGAAAACTGAAAGCGACCGATGAAGCTATTACACGAAATAGAGCTGAACTGGAGGTCAAGCTAGGCCATATAGAAGAAGAAAACCGAAGTCAAGTGGAATCAATACGAACAGATTGCGGAAACCAGCATCGAATTTTAGATACGGTCATAAATGAAGTACAGGAGCAAGGACAACGTAACCAGGATAGAATCGAGAACCTACAACGGTCAGTTGACAACCGATCGATCACTGTCCCATATACACAACATATAGACGACCGGGAGACCATCAACTTTAAGGCATACAGGAGAAATCCAATGGAATTCTTGGAACGGGTCGGCGAACAAATCATGAGAACTGGTGAAAACAGGTGGCCAATAATTCGTCGTTATTTAGACGAACATTTTAAAGAAACTTATGATAACTGGTGGACAGCCACCAGGCACGAGATACGAAGCTACGAAGAATTTAAATTAGCTTTTAAAGCCAGGTACTGGTCAGACGCCACCCAGAACGTAGTGAGGGAGAGCATCAGTTATGGAAGATATGACGCCAGCAGGGGAACAACACTTACCGCCTACTTCCTGGGAAAAGTATGTTTGGCAAGACATCTTGAACCAAAAATCCCAGAGGAAATTCTCGTCACCAGGTTAGCATACCACTATGATAACGGTATATCAATAGCACGATCGGGTGGACAAATAAAAACTATACAGGCCATGTCAACGCTATTGGAAGAGCACGAGCGTGAGGTACATTCTCGAAGGAGTCGTCAGAGAAACGACCAGTACGGGAACAGGGATTTCCCAGACTATAACAATAGAAACAATAACCATAACAGTCATGAGGCGAATAACCGGACGAACTATAATGGCAGGCCTGGTAATTATGGTAATGAGGCGTACCAACGGCAAAATAACAACAACAGCCCAAGGAACAACGGAAACAATTACGGGAATAGACAGAGTATTCCGAACAACCAATATAACCGGTCGTATAACCCAAATTACCAGAATCGGAACACGAACAACCGAAATTATGATAACAGTAACCGTAACCCGAATAACCAAAACCAAAACTACAGAAGAGTTAATTATGTGGGGGCGTACGACAATTATAACGGGAGGACATACTACCAAGGACGTCGAAGTTTTGATAGGGACACCGATTGGAACCAGTACAATAATAATGATAGAAGGGAGACTAGAACTAATGGGGGCAGAAGTCGGAGGCAGGAGGACTACCGCCGGGTTAACTGCGAAGAGGATCGTCCATTACGGGTTTCCAGACCAATGGTAAATTTTATAAGGGCCGAAGAGAATGGTCCAAGGAGTGATCAACACCAAGGGGAGAATGATAATGAGTGTTTACAACGGAGCAATAACATCGGAGAATCCAGATCCGGAAGCGAGAACCAAAGAAGGGACGATCCATCTAGGAATGTCCGAATAATTTATAATCAACAGAACCCACCAGAACGCTGGATTCCCCTAAGAGGAGATGGCCACCGACCCAGTACATCCCAGGATGTAAGACAAGAAATAAATGAAGAAGAAGCCACGGCCGACAGATGGAATACATGAAGAGACTAAAACCCAAAATTCGAAAAGCATGTAAGGACAACTTACTCAAGTAATTTCGAAACGATATAATATAAAATGAAGAGAATAAAACCCAAAATTCCAAAGGAGGTAAGAACAACTTACTCAATAATTATTCAGAAACAGTATGATTTAAAATAAAGAGGATAAATACCCCAAAATTCAAAAAATGAAGTAAGCTCAACTTACAAACAAGTATCTAAGAAAACAATTTATGAGGTATATAAGAAAGAGAATTTTGAAGATAAAAAAAAAAAAACAACCAAAGTCGAAAAATAAGTAAGAACACCTTACTATACAATTTAGAAGAAATTGCTTTAAACTAATATGAAAAAAAAATAAAATAAAAAATAACACTGATTCAACCTAATAAAAAATCATCAAAACCAAAAGACGAAATGAGTTTATCTAATGTAACATAATAGTGAGAAATGTAATTTAGACTGTAAAAGAAATAATAATGATTGTGGCAGAAGAATATAGCTACATAATGTAATGTATAGTACTAACCAAAATCTCATAACCAGCTGTATTGATCACAAAGGAATATGAGCCAATGAAGATAAGAGAATGAAGAAGCCAAAATGGAACCCTCAATAGGATCACAAGAAAAGAAAAAAAAAACAAATGGTTAAGAATTATCCGAAAACAAAACCCAATTAATAAATGTCAATAAAATAGCCAAGTATTGGAGATGAGAAGTGTATAATAGAAGGAAGAATTAATATGAAGAAATAATATGATCTAAGTTAAAGTACAGTGAATAATCCCTAGAGTATTATTATTATTTATTATTTTATTGAAGGTCACATGATGACTAACTTACGAGGTTTATTAATGAAGATTGACTGTAGAATATTCCAGCAATCATTTGACTGGGCAGAGATGATGTTCCTCTGATCCCAGAAAGTATGTAACGGACGACGGTAATTGGTTAGCCGATAGAGCACCACCGATTCGATTCCAGTTATAATGTTAGGGAGGGTTAGGAACATTAAATATTAGAGGGAAAACTCACAAATAAATATAGAGAATTAAATAAAACCAGATCCAAAATGTATAATTAATAAAGAATGTCACAAGAATGATTATAGAAATAAGATTTAAACTTGGGAAATAATTGATTTTAAGAAGGAACGAAGAAATGATAATAATATAACGGATAATTATGAAATATAAAAGTACTATAAATAGGAAACCAATTGGCCAGATACAAATTAGAAGTTTATTTCTTGCTAAACTTTGTTTATACCAAAATAAACTTATTTCGAAGGGGGGGGGGTGTTATGTAACGCAACATAGTTGAGGTTCCCCAACGTTACATAAAAGATTGAATGAAATATGGTCAAGGACCATACCCTGACTTAAGGTTGTTCAATAGGTCATGTGCTCGAGAAGTAACTCAAACCAGAAGGAGGCAATGACTAGTATTAAATGTATAAAAGCCAGACTAAGGAATGATTGAATGTTATGAATTGTTTGTTTTGTACTGTGGCATGTTCAGGTCACAGAGTATTTTATATTGTATGTTGAATATACTAAAAATGAAATAATGTTATTTGATAATAATACTTCACCAATAATTATGTTTATGTTTATATTAGATTTGTATTTATATAACCCAGTATAGTTACCAATGTTAGGCACTATACTAAGTTATCAGCATTGTATAAAATTGAAAGATACTGTTATTCTAATTAATGTTTATAAACTGGATCAGGAGTGTGACCAGTGTTTTAAATCTAACAAGTAGTTCTGACAATTATGTCATAAATTAATAAAGGGTTCCAGAACCAGTTAATTAATATAAAAACAATTAACCACCAGTAAATTAAAATTTATGTAATTAACTATGTAATCAATAATTAATTGTACAGTAGGTCAGGTAAAAAAGAAAATTAAGTTAAAAACCAAATAATGTTATAATGGTTGTAAATGAATCTATACGCCTAAATTCCATATTAGTGAAAGGAAATTAATACCTTTTTAGTAAACCCAGTCCAACGAAACCCTAGTAAAACATTTACTGTTTAGTAAGGAAGGTTAGGGGAAAGTTTTATGTGATTCAAGATTAATCCAAGCATGGAGTATTTTATTGGAAAGAAGTAGTAATATTCTATAATGCCGGCTCAACGATATATAGAAAACGTGGTTGTTAAGGCAACTGATATATAATAAGTTGTTGATTTTGAATAGATGGTTCTGATTGTTACAAGCTTTTAGATTAAAATGAACCGATATATTTAAATATATGAATAAATATAAAGGAAAGATATATCCAAACTGATAAAGCCTTTTTGTAAAACAATTATATTTGAACGCTAATGAATCGTACAAATTAAATAACACTGTCAATTATCAATGAGTACAATAAAAAAGAATTGAAAGCTTCTCACCTCAGTCACTAAATAATTCCGCTGAATTTGGTATCAAACCAATTCATGCTATAAATTGAAGACCAGTAAAGAGTTAAAGCCTGAATTAACGGAAATATTTGGAAATACAGAAGACTCGGTTGACGAAATAACCTTCATTGACAGCGTAACCTGAGATCCTAATTCCAGTTCATTGGGACCAAGAATTGTGAAGTCGCAGAAGAAGAATCGAAGCACAAGAGTTCCTGTGGGATTACCATCATCAATTCATTGAAAACCAGAGCAGTTTTACTGGGTGAAGACGATATAAACTGGATTTTGACCGCTGTTGACAAACATTCACCGCCTAATGAAGCTTTCGTCGTTTGGGTAAAAAACAAATTATTTTCATATCATTGTATTTTAAGTAAATAATTTTATTCTTTTTGTAACTTAACAACCTTAATTATGCGTTTTACCTGGCCTTACTAATGGTTCAAAGAACTACACGAACCCTGGTATAAGAATTAATTGTCATTATTTTCAAATATATATGTTTTTAGAGTTTGAATAATTAAGAATCGATATATGTTGGGATAGTCGATTGGATCATCTTATTGTTTGTCTGAGACAACGTAACTTGTTAAATACCAGAGAAAAATAAATAAAGTACATTGGTTGTATTAGATAACGTTTTAATCATTGCAGAGAAAATACTATATGTAGTTGGTGTAATAATTTATTAACAGATTGATACAAAAACTCCGAATAACTAACCTATAAGTACACTTATTTCTAGTAACAGCGCTCCAAGTTTGCAGCTGGTGGGACGGGAGATTGCTGAACTAACTGGTTTTTTAATACTAAATTTGAACAAAATTTTTATCGTTGAGGGACTAGGGTTGAAACAAATACCACTTACATTCAGTAAATACTCCATATATATTGCTCATATTAAACAACCACTGAGAACTAAATTAAGTCTATAGAATAATACCATTATAAATTCAGGAACATAATTCTAATCTTGTGGACTTAACAATCTATGTTCTGAGGGTTTCACCGGTCACAACCGAAAGGTATATTAGTTAATAATATATTAATTAAACCAGGTAACAGCAGTTTAATAGTTACGGATCGCCACCTACAACGTATTACTTGGCGTTTGTTACACCGGAGTCTTTTATAACTAATTACACTAATAGACAAGATTTCTTTACAATTTGACGTCTCCAGCTGGTATCATACAATATAACATACGTCCTCACATAATTAACAAACAGTTCGTTACTAAATTGATTACAACAGTGGGGTTTGAATAAGACGGACATTTTCGCTAGTACCGGCACATATTAGTTTCTTTACAAATTGTCGCTCAACGAGTGGGCTTTAGTTAAGTAAAAAATCATATTATTTGTTACTTAACTTGAGCAGGCAACCATTAGAGGCACAGGAATGCATACGAGAGCTGTTACGAAAAGAATGGAGAAGGAACAAGAAACAGAAGAAGATAGGAGGGAAAAAGAAACAGAGGTAGGTACAGATACTGAAATGGATCAACAGACAGGTGATACGGAAGAAACCGAAATAGTTATAGATACGGAAACGGAAATAGTGGAAGAAGATGCCCAAGGGGATCAACCAAATAAATCTGCCCGAAAGGAAGACATGAGTATGCAGGAGATGTTGAGGATTATAATGGAAAGCAATAAACAAGTAAATGAGGAAAATAAGGAGAACTTTAGACAAATCAAAGAAGATAATAGACAAACTAATGAAAAAATAGACAGTATTAAGGAAAGTACTAGTGAACTTTTAAGGCAAACCATAAATGAAAATAATGAACGATTGAAGGCCGATTTTAGACAAATCAATGAAAAGATAGACAGTATAAATGACAATTCAGAAAAGCTGGAAAATAAAATAGACAGTATTAATGAGAACTCAAGAAAACAAAACGAAATTTTGAGCGAAAATTTAATCAAACAAATGAATGAAAAGTTTGACAGGAATGACGAGAATTTGAGACAGATTCAAGACGATAACAAACTAATGAACGAAAAACTTGAGGAAAACAATAAACGAATGAAAGCAGATCTTGAGAAAATCAATGAGGATAATCTAATACGAATCGATGAGAGAATTGAGCAGTCTAACAAGGAAATAAGGGAAAATGTTGATAAACAGAACGAAGTATTAAGACAAGCTATCAATAAGAAAATTGAGGACGCTAGTGAGGCAATCAGCCAGAAGGTAGTTAAGAACGACGGCGAAAGAAAACAGGAGATAGCGGAAACAAATAGAAAACTGAAAGCGACCGATGAAGCTATTACACGAAATAGAGCTGAACTGGAGGTCAAGCTAGGCCATATAGAAGAAGAAAACCGAAGTCAAGTGGAATCAATACGAACAGATTGCGGAAACCAGCATCGAATTTTAGATACGGTCATAAATGAAGTACAGGAGCAAGGACAACGTAACCAGGATAGAATCGAGAACCTACAACGGTCAGTTGACAACCGATCGATCACTGTCCCATATACACAACATATAGACGACCGGGAGACCATCAACTTTAAGGCATACAGGAGAAATCCAATGGAATTCTTGGAACGGGTCGGCGAACAAATCATGAGAACTGGTGAAAACAGGTGGCCAATAATTCGTCGTTATTTAGACGAACATTTTAAAGAAACTTATGATAACTGGTGGACAGCCACCAGGCACGAGATACGAAGCTACGAAGAATTTAAATTAGCTTTTAAAGCCAGGTACTGGTCAGACGCCACCCAGAACGTAGTGAGGGAGAGCATTAGTTATGGAAGATATGACGCCAGCAGGGGAACAACACTTACCGCCTACTTCCTGGGAAAAGCATGTTTGGCAAGACATCTTGAACCAAAAATCCCAGAGGAAATTCTCGTCACCAGGTTAGCATACCACTATGATAACGGTATATCAATAGCACGATCGGGTGGACAAATAAAAACTATACAGGCCATGTCAACGCTATTGGAAGAGCACGAGCGTGAGGTACATTATCGAAGGAGTCGTCAGAGAAACGACCAGTACGGGAACAGGGATTTCCCAGACTATAACAATAGAAACAATAACCATAACAGTCATGAGGCGAATAACCGGACGAACTATAATGGCAGGCCTGGTAATTATGGTAATGAGGCGTACCAACGGCAAAATAACAACAACAGCCCAAGGAACAACGGAAACAATTACGGGAATAGACAGAGTATTCCGAACAACCAATATAACCGGTCGTATAACCCAAATTACCAGAATCGGAACACGAACAACCGAAATTATGATAACAGTAACCGTAACCCGAATAACCAAAACCAAAACTACAGAAGAGTTAATTATGTGGGGGCGTACGACAATTATAACGGGAGGACATACTACCAAGGACGTCGAAGTTTTGATAGGGACACCGATTGGAACCAGTACAATAATAACGATAGAAGGGAGACTAGAACTAATGGGGGCAGAAGTCGGAGTCAGGAGGACTACCGCCGGGTTAACTACGAAGAGGATCGTCCATTACGGGTTTCCAGACCAATGGTAAATTTTATAAGGGCCAAAGAGAATGGTCCAAGGAGTGATCAACACCAAGGGGAGAATGATAATGAGTGTTTACAACGGAGCAATAACATCGGAGAATCCAGATCCGGAAGCGAGAACCAAAGAAGGGACGATCCATCTAGGAATGTCCGAATAATTTATAATCAACAGAACCCACCAGAACGCTGGATTCCCCAAAGAGGAGATGGCCACCGACCCAGTACATCCCAGGATATAAGACAAGAAATAAATGAAGAAGAAGCCACGGCCGACAGATGGAATACATGAAGAGACTAAAACCCAAAATTCGAAAAGCATGTAAGGACAACTTACTCAAGTAATTTTGAAACGATATAATATAAAATGAAGAGAATAAAACCCAAAATTCCAAAGGAGGTAAGAACAACTTACTCAATAATTATTCAGAAACAGTATGATTTAAAATAAAGAGGATAAATACCCCAAAATTCAAAAAATGAAGTAAGCTCAACTTACAAACAAGTATCTAAGAAAACAATTTATGAGGTATATAAGAAAGAGAATTTTGAAGATAAAAAAAAAAAAAACAACCAAAGTCGAAAAATAAGTAAGAACACCTTACTATACAATTTAGAAGAAATTGCTTTAAACTAATATGAAAAAAAAATAAAATAAAAAATAACACTGATTCAACCTAATAAAAAATCATCAAAACCAAAAGACGAAATGAGTTTATCTAATGTAACATAATAGTGAGAAATGTAATTTAGAATGTAAAAGAAATAATAATGATTGTGCCAGAAGAATACAGCTACATAATGTAATGTATAGTACTAACCAAAATCTCATAACCAGCTGTATTGATCACAAAGGAATATGAGCCAATGAAGATAAGAGAATGAAGAAGCCAAAATGGAACCCTCAATAGGATCACAAGAAAAGAAAAAAAAAACAAATGGTTAAGAATTATCCGAAAACAAAACCCAATTAATAAATGTCAATAAAATAGCCAAGTATTGGAGATGAGAAGTGTATAATAGAAGGAAGAATTAATATGAAGAAAAAATATGATCTGAGTTAAAGTCCCTAGAGTATTATTATTATTTATTATTTTATTGAAGGTCACATGATGACTAACTTACGAGGTTTATTAATGAAGATTGACTGTAGAATATTCCAGCAATCATTTGACTGGGCAGAGATGATGTTCCTCTGATCCCAGAAAGTATGTAACGGACGACGGTAATTGGTTAGCCGATAGAGCACCACCGATTCGATTCCAGTTATAATGTTAGGGAGGTTTAGGAAAATTAAATATTAGAGGGAAAACTCACAAATAAATATAGAGAATTAAATAAAACCAGATCCAAAATGTATAATTAATAAAGAATGTCACAAGAATGATTATAGAAATAAGATTTAAACTTGGGAAATAATTGATTTTAAGAAGGAACGAAGAAATGATAATAATATAACGGATAATTATGAAATATAAAAGTACTATAAATAGGAAACCAATTGGCCAGATACAAATTAGAAGTTTATTTCTTGCTAAACTTTGTTACTTCCATATTCCTTAAGGAATGGAAGTATGGTGATGGCAAAAAAAATCGTGTTCGAGATTATTGCAGATTCTGGTTCTACTACACTCAAAACATGAAAAAAAGTCGTTTTCCGAAAAGTGTCTGTGTGTCTGTCTGTCTGTGTGTCTGTAGATTTTTTTTCTATGGCAAACGATAACTGCCGCAAATTCAAACAGAATCAAATAATTTTTTGCATACAGCCCGGTTTTGCAGAGTTCTCGCGACCTATTGTTTTTGGTGAAGATCGGTTGAGGGAAAGGGGTAGTTTACCTGCAACGGTTTTTTTTTAGCAAGGGAAATTTTGTTTGTTTGGCAAACGATAACAGCCGCAAATTCAAACAGAATCAAATAATGTTTCGCATACAGCCCTGAATATTAGAGTTCTCAAGACCTATTGTTTTTGGTGAAGATCGGTTAAGGGAAAGGGGTAGTTTACCTGTAACGTTTTATGTTTTAACAAGGGTATTTCCTATGGCAAACGATAACAGCCGCAAATTCAAACAGAATGAAAAGATTATTTGCATACAGCCCTAAATTGTAGAGTTCTCAATACCTTTTGTTTTTGGTGAAGATCGGTTAAGGGAAAGGGGTAGTTTACCTACAACGTTTTTTTAACAAGGGTATTTTCTATGGCAAACGATAACAGCCGCAAATTCAAACAGAATCAAATAATTTTCTGCATACAGCCCTGATTTGTAGAGTACTCAAGACCTATTGTTTTTGGTGAAGATCGGTTGAGGGGAAGGGGTAGTTTACCAGCAACATTTTTTATCATGCGTATTTTCTATGGCAAACGACAACTGCCGCAAATTCAAACAGAATCAAATAATTTTTTGCATACAGCCCTGATTTGTAGAGTACTCGCGACCTATTGTTTTTGGTGAAGATCGGTTGAGGGGAAGGGGTAGTTTACCTGCAACGGTTTTTTTTATCAAGGGAAATTTTTTTTTTTTTTTTGGCAAACGATAACAGCCGCAAATTCAAACAGAATCAAATAATGTTTCGCATACAGCCCTGAATTGTAGATTTCTCAAGACCTATTGTTTTTGGTGAAGATCGGTTGAGGGAAAGGGGTAGTTTACCTGCAACGTTTTTTTAACAAGGGTATTTTATATGGCAAACGATAACAGCCGCAAATTCAAACAGAATCAAATAATGTTTTGCATACAGTCCTGATTTGTAGAGTACTCAAGACCTATTGTTTTTGGTGAAGATCGGTTAAGGGGAAGGGGTAGTTTACCTGCAACCTTTTACGTTTTATTTTCTATGGCAAACGATAACAGCCGCAAATTCAAACAGAATCAAATAATGTTTTGCATACAGCCCTGATTTGTAGAGTACTCAAGACCTATTGTTTTTGGTGAAGATCGGTTAAGGGGAAGGGGTAGTTTACCTGCAACGTTTTTTTATCAAGCGTATTTTCTATGGCAAACGATAACAGCCGCAAATTCAAACAGAATCAAATAATTTTTTGCATACGTCCCTGAATTGTAGAGGTCTCAATGACTTTCGATTTTGGTGAAGATCGGTTAAGGGGAAGGGGTAGTTTACCTGCAACCTTTTACGTTTTAACAAGAGTAAAGTACTTGAAAATTTATTTAAACTTTTTGAAACAATGGTAATTGTTAAAAATAAAATAATTTTGTTGCCAGGCAAAAAAATTATAATTTTTTCATTTTAACGTAATATAATATTTTTCATTTAATACAGCAATAAAAAGGCAGGTAAGACACAGCCTGGCTGTTTGGCTGAAAATGATTTTAAATATAAATCTTAGAATATGGAAGTCATGTATGGTTCTCCATACCGATATTTATACCAAAATAAACTTATTTCGAAGGGGGGGTGTTATGTAACGCAACATAGTTGAGGTTCCCCAACGTTACATAAAAGATTGAATGAAATATGGTCAAGGACCATACCCTGACTTAAGGTTGTTCAATAGGTCATGTGCTCGAGAAGTAACTCAAACCAGAAGGAGGCAATGACTAGTATTAAATGTATAAAAGCCAGACTAAGGAATGATTGAATGTTATGAATTGTTTGTTTTGTACTGTGGCATGTTCAGGTCACAGAGTATTTTATATTGTATGTTGAATATACTAAAAATGAAATAATGTTATTTGATAATAATACTTCACCAATAATTATGTTTATGTTTATATTAGATTTGTATTTATATAACCCAGTATAGTTACCAATGTTAGGCACTATACTAAGTTATCAGCATTGTATAAAATTGAAAGATACTGTTATTCTAATTAATGTTTATAAACTGGATCAGGAGTGTGACCAGTGTTTTAAATCTAACAAGTAGTTCTGACAATTATGTCATAAATTAATAAAGGGTTCCAGAACCAGTTAATTAATATAAAAACAATTAACCACCAGTAAATTAAAATTTATGTAATTAACTATGTAATCAATAATTAATTGTACAGTAGGTCAGGTAAAAAAGAAAATTAAGTTAAAAACCAAATAATGTTATAATGGTTGTAAATGAATCTATACGCCTAAATTCCATATTAGTGAAAGGAAATTAATACCTTTTTAGTAAACCCAGTCCAACGAAACCTAGTAAAACATTTACTGTTTAGTAAGGAAGGTTAGGGGAAAGTTTTATGTGATTCAAGATTAATCCAAGCATGGAGTATTTTATTGGAAAGAAGTAGTAATATTCTATAATGCCGGCTCAAGGATATATAGAAAACGTGGTTGTTAAGGCAACTGATATATAATAAGTTGTTGATTTTGAATAGATGGTTCTGATTGTTACAAGCTTTTAGATTAAAATGAACCGATATATTTAAATATATGAATAAATATAAAGGAAAGATATATCCAAACTGATAAAGCCTTTTTGTAAAACAATTATATTTGAACGCTAATGAATCGTACAAATTAAATAACACTGTCAATTATCAATGAGTACAATAAAAAAGAATTGAAAGCTTCTCACCTCAGTCACTAAATAATTCCGCTGAATTTGGTATCAAACCAATTCATGCTATAAATTGAAGACCAGTAAAGAGTTAAAGCCTGAATTAACGGAAATATTTGGAAATACAGAAGACTCGGTTGACGAAATAACCTTCATTGACAGCGTAACCTGAGATCCTAATTCCAGTTCATTGGGACCAAGAATTGTGAAGTCGCAGAAGAAGAATCGAAGCACAAGAGTTCCTGTGGGATTACCATCATCAATTCATTGAAAACCAGAGCAGTTTTACTGGGTGAAGACGATATAAACTGGATTTTGACCGCTGTTGACAAACATTCACCGCCTAATGAAGCTTTCGTCGTTTGGGTAAAAAACAAATTATTTTCATATCATTGTATTTTAAGTAAATAATTTTATTCTTTTTGTAACTTGAACAACCTTAATTATGCGTTTTACCTGGCCTTACTAATGGTTCAAAGAACTACACGAACCCTGGTATAAGAATTAATTGTCATTATTTTCAAATATATATGTTTTTAGAGTTTGAATAATTAAGAATCGATATATGTTGGGATAGTCGATTGGATCGTCTTATTGTTTGTCTGAGACAACGTAACTTGTTAAATACCAGAGAAAAATAAATAAAGTACATTGGTTGTATTAGATAACGTTTTAATCATTGCAGAGAAAATACTATATGTAGTTGGTGTAATAATTTATTAACAGATTGATACAAAAACTCCGAATAACTAACCTATAAGTACACTTATTTCTAGTAACAGCGCTCCAAGTTTGCAGCTGGTGGGACGGGAGATTGCTGAACTAACTGGTTTTTTAATACTAAATTTGAACAAAATTTTTATCGTTGAGGGACTAGGGTTGAAACAAATACCACTTACATTCAGTAAATACTCCATATATATTGCTCATATTAAACAACCACTGAGAACTAAATTAAGTCTATAGAATAATACCATTATAAATTCAGGAACATAATTCTAATCTTGTGGACTTAATAATCTATGTTCTGAGGGTTTCACCGGTCACAACCGAAAGGTATATTAGTTAATAATATATTAATTAAACCAGGTAACAGCAGTTTAATAGTTACGGATCGCCACCTACAACGTATTACTTGGCGTTTGTTACACCGGAGTCTTTTATAACTAATTACACTAATAGACAAGATTTCTTTACAATTTGACGTCTCCAGCTGGTATCATACAATATAACATACGTCCTCACATAATTAACAAACAGTTCGTTACTAAATTGATTACAACAGTGGGGTTTGAATAAGACGGACATTTTCGCTAGTACCGGCACATATTAGTTTCTTTACAAATTGTCGCTCAACGAGTGGGCTTTAGTTAAGTAAAAAATCATATTATTTGTTACTTAACTTGAGCAGGCAACCATTAGAGGCACAGGAATGCATACGAGAGCTGTTACGAAAAGAATGGAGAACGAACAAGAAACAGAAGAAGATAGGAGGGAAAAAGAAACAGAGGTAGGTACAGATACTGAAATGGATCAACAGACAGGTGATATGGAAGAAACCGAAATAGTTATAGATACGGAAACGGAAATAGTGGAAGAAGATGCCCAAGGGGATCAACCAAATAAATCTGCCCGAAAGGAAGACATGAGTATGCAGGAGATGTTGAGGATTATAATGGAAAGCAATAAACAAGTAAATGAGGAAAATAAGGAGAACTTTAGACAAATCAAAGAAGATAATAGACAAACTAATGAAAAAATAGACAGTATTAAGGAAAGTACTAGTGAACTTTTAAGGCAAACCATAAATGAAAATAATGAACGATTGAAGGCCGATTTTAGACAAATCATTGAAAAGATAGACAGTATAAATGAAAATTCAGAAAAGCTGGAAAATAAAATAGACAGTATTAATGAGAACTCAAGAAAACAAAACGAAATTTTGAGCGAAAATTTAATCAAACAAATGAATGAAAAGTTTGACAGGAATGACGAGAATTTGAGACAGATTCAAGACGATAACAAACTAATGAACGAAAAACTTGAGGAAAACAATAAACAAATGAAAGCAGATCTTGAGAAAATCAATGAGGATAATCTAATACGAATCGATGAGAGAATTGAGCAGTCTAACAAGGAAATAAGGGAAAATGTTGATAAACAGAACGAAGTATTAAGACAAGCTATCAATAAGAAAATTGAGGACGCTAGTGAGGCAATCAGCCAGAAGGTAGTTAAGAACGACGGCGAAAGAAAACAGGAGATAGCGGAAACAAATAGAAAACTGAAAGCGACCGATGAAGCTATTACACGAAATAGAGCTGAACTGGAGGTCAAGCTAGGCCATATAGAAGAAGAAAACCGAAGTCAAGTGGAATCAATACGAACAGATTGCGGAAACCAGCATCGAATTTTAGATACGGTCATAAATGAAGTACAGGAGCAAGGACAACGTAACCAGGATAGAATCGAGAACCTACAACGGTCAGTTGACAACCGATCGATCACTGTCCCATATACACAACATATAGACGACCGGGAGACCATCAACTTTAAGGCATACAGGAGAAATCCAATGGAATTCTTGGAACGGGTCGGCGAACAAATCATGAGAACTGGTGAAAACAGGTGGCCAATAATTCGTCGTTATTTAGACGAACATTTTAAAGAAACTTATGATAACTGGTGGACAGCCACCAGGCACGAGATACGAAGCTACGAAGAATTTAAATTAGCTTTTAAAGCCAGGTACTGGTCAGACGCCACCCAGAACGTAGTGAGGGAGAGCATCAGTTATGGAAGATATGACGCCAGCAGGGGAACAACACTTACCGCCTACTTCCTGGGAAAAGTATGTTTGGCAAGACATCTTGAACCAAAAATCCCAGAGGAAATTCTCGTCACCAGGTTAGCATACCACTATGATAACGGTATATCAATAGCACGATCGGGTGGACAAATAAAAACTATACGGGCCATGTCAACGCTATTGGAAGAGCACGAGCGTGAGGTACATTATCGAAGGAGTCGTCAGAGAAACGACCAGTACGGGAACAGGGATTTCCCAGACTATAACAATAGAAACAATAACCATAACAGTCATGAGGCGAATAACCGGACGAACTATAATGGCAGGCCTGGTAATTATGGTAATGAGGCGTACCAACGGCAAAATAACAACAACAGCCCAAGGAACAACGGAAACAATTACGGGAATAGACAGAGTATTCCGAACAACCAATATAACCGGACGTATAACCCAAATTACCAGAATCGGAACACGAACAACCGAAATTATGATAACAGTAACCGTAACCCGAATAACCAAAACCAAAACTACAGAAGAGTTAATTATGTGGGGGCGTACGACAATTATAACGGGAGGACATACTACCAAGGACGTCGAAGTTTTGATAGGGACACCGATTGGAACCAGTACAATAATAATGATAGAAGGGAGACTAGAACTAATGGGGGCAGAAGTCGGAGTCAGGAGGACTACCGCCGGGTTAACTACGAAGAGGATCGTCCATTACGGGTTTCCAGACCAATGGTAAATTTTATAAGGGCCGAAGAGAATGGTCCAAGGAGTGATCAACACCAAGGGGAGAATGATAATGAGTGTTTACAACGGAGCAATAACATCGGAGAATCCAGATCCGGAAGCGAGAACCAAAGAAGGGATGATCCATCTAGGAATGTCCGAATAATTTATAATCAACAGAACCCACCAGAACGCTGGATTCCCCTAAGAGGAGATGGCCACCGACCCAGTACATCCCAGGATGTAAGACAAGAAATAAATGTAGAAGAAGCCACGGCCGACAGATGGAATACATGAAGAGACTAAAACCCAAAATTCGAAAAGCATGTAAGGACAACTTACTCAAGTAATTTCGAAACGATATAATATAAAATGAAGAGAATAAAACCCAAAATTCCAAAGGAGGTAAGAACAACTTACTCAATAATTATTCAGAAACAGTATGATTTAAAATAAAGAGGATAAATACCCCAAAATTCAAAAAATGAAGTAAGCTCAACTTACAAACAAGTATCTAAGAAAACAATTTATGAGGTATATAAGAAAGAGAATTTTGAAGATAAAAAAAAAAAAAAACAACCAAAGTCGAAAAATAAGTAAGAACACCTTACTATACAATTTAGAAGAAATTGCTTTAAACTAATATGAAAAAAAAAAAAAAAAAAAAAATAACACTGATTCAACCTAATAAAAAATCATCAAAACCAAAAGACGAAATGAGTTTATCTAATGTAACATAATAGTGAGAAATGTAATTTAGAATGTAAAAGAAATAATAATGATTGTGCCAGAAGAATACAGCTACATAATGTAATGTATAGTACTAACCAAAATCTCATAACCAGCTGTATTGATCACAAAGGAATATGAGCCAATGAAGATAAGAGAATGAAGAAGCCAAAATGGAACCCTCAATAGGATCACAAGAAAAGAAAAAAAAAACAAATGGTTAAGAATTATCCGAAAACAAAACCCAATTAATAAATGTCAATAAAATAGCCAAGTATTGGAGATGAGAAGTGTATAATAGAAGGAAGAATTAATATGAAGAAATAATATGATCTGAGTTAAAGTCCCTAGAGTATTATTATTATTTATTATTTTATTGAAGGTCACATGATGACTAACTTACGAGGTTTATTAATGAAGATTGACTGTAGAATATTCCAGCAATCATTTGACTGGGCAGAGATGATGTTCCTCTGATCCCAGAAAGTATGTAACGGACGACGGTAATTGGTTAGCCGATAGAGCACCACCGATTCGATTCCAGTTATAATGTTAGGGAGGTTTAGGAAAATTAAATATTAGAGGGAAAACTCACAAATAAATATAGAGAATTAAATAAAACCAGATCCAAAATGTATAATTAATAAAGAATGTCACAAGAATGATTATAGAAATAAGATTTAAACTTGGGAAATAATTGATTTTAAGAAGGAACGAAGAAATGATAATAATATAACGGATAATTATGAAATATAAAAGTACTATAAATAGGAAACCAATTGGCCAGATACAAATTAGAAGTTTATTTCTTGCTAAACTTTGTTTATACCAAAATAAACTTATTTCGAAGGGGGGGTGTTATGTAACGCAACATAGTTGAGGTTCCCCAACGTTACATAAAAGATTGAATAAAATATGGTCAAGGACCATACCCTGACTTAAGGTTGTTCAATAGGTCATGTGCTCGAGAAGTAACTCAAACCAGAAGGAGGCAATGACTAGTATTAAATGTATAAAAGCCAGACTGAGGAATGATTGAATGTTATGAATTGTTTGTTTTGTACTGTGGCATGTTCAGGTCACAGAGTATTTTATATTGTATGTTGAATATACTAAAAATGAAATAATGTTATTTGATAATAATACTTCACCAATAATTATGTTTATGTTTATATTAGATTTGTATTTATATAACCCAGTATAGTTACCAATGTTAGGCACTATACTAAGTTATCAGCATTGTATAAAATTGAAAGATACTGTTATTCTAATTAATGTTTATAAACTGGATCAGGAGTGTGACCAGTGTTTTAAATCTAACAAGTAGTTCTGACAATTATGTCATAAATTAATAAAGGGTTCCAGAACCAGTTAATTAATATAAAAACAATTAACCACCAGTAAATTAAAATTTATGTAATTAACTATGTAATCAATAATTAATTGTACAGTAGGTCAGGTAAAAAAGAAAATTAAGTTAAAAACCAAATAATGTTATAATGGTTGTAAATGAATCTATACGCCTAAATTCCATATTAGTGAAAGGAAATTAATACCTTTTTAGTAAACCCAGTCCAACGAAACCCTAGTAAAACATTTACTGTTTAGTAAGGAAGGTTAGGGGAAAGTTTTATGTGATTCAAGATTAATCCAAGCATGGAGTATTTTATTGGAAAGAAGTAGTAATATTCTATAATGCCGGCTCAAGGATATATAGAAAACGTGGTTGTTAAGGCAACTGATATATAATAAGTTGTTGATTTTGAATAGATGGTTCTGATTGTTACAAGCTTTTAGATTAAAATGAACAGATATATTTAAATATATGAATAAATATAAAGGAAAGATATATCCAAACTGATAAAGCCTTTTTGTAAAACAATTATATTTGAACGCTAATGAATCGTACAAATTAAATAACACTGTCAATTATCAATGAGTACAATAAAAAAGAATTGAAAGCTTCTCACCTCAGTCACTAAATAATTCCGCTGAATTTGGTATCAAACCAATTCATGCTATAAATTGAAGACCAGTAAAGAGTTAAAGCCTGAATTAACGGAAATATTTGGAAATACAGAAGACTCGGTTGACGAAATAACCTTCATTGACAGCGTAACCTGAGATCCTAATTCCAGTTCATTGGGACCAAGAATTGTGAAGTCGCAGAAGAAGAATCGAAGCACAAGAGTTCCTGTGGGATTACCATCATCAATTCATTGAAAACCAGAGCAGTTTTACTGGGTGAAGACGATATAAACTGGATTTTGACCGCTGTTGACAAACATTCACCGCCTAACGAAGCTTTCGTCGTTTGGGTAAAAAACAAATTATTTTCATATCATTGTATTTTAAGTAAATAATTTTATTCTTTTTGTAAATTGAACAACCTTAATTATGCGTTTTACCTGGCCTTACTAATGGTTCAAAGAACTACACGAACCCTGGTATAAGAATTAATTGTCATTATTTTCAAATATATATGTTTTTAGAGTTTGAATAATTAAGAATCGATATATGTTGGGATAGTCGATTGGATCGTCTTATTGTTTGTCTGAGACAACGTAACTTGTTAAATACCAGAGAAAAATAAATAAAGTACATTGGTTGTATTAGATAACGTTTTAATCATTGCAGAGAAAATACTATATGTAGTTGGTGTAATAATTTATTAACAGATTGATACAAAAACTCCGAATAACTAACCTATAAGTACACTTATTTCTAGTAACAGCGCTCCAAGTTTGCAGCTGGTGGGACGGGAGATTGCTGAACTAACTGGTTTTTTAATACTAAATTTGAACAAAATTTTTATCGTTGAGGGACTAGGGTTGAAACAAATACCACTTACATTCAGTAAATACTCCATATATATTGCTCATATTAAACAACCACTGAGAACTAAATTAAGTCTATAGAATAATACCATTATAAATTCAGGAACATAATTCTAATCTTGTGGACTTAATAATCTATGTTCTGAGGGTTTCACCGGTCACAACCGAAAGGTATATTAGTTAATAATATATTAATTAAACCAGGTAACAGCAGTTTAATAGTTACGGATCGCCACCTACAACGTATTACTTGGCGTTTGTTACACCGGAGTCTTTTATAACTAATTACACTAATAGACAAGATTTCTTTACAATTTGACGTCTCCAGCTGGTATCATACAATATAACATACGTCCTCACATAATTAACAAACAGTTCGTTACTAAATTGATTACAACAGTGGGGTTTGAATAAGACGGACATTTTCGCTAGTACCGGCACATATTAGTTTCTTTACAAATTGTCGCTCAACGAGTGGGCTTTAGTTAAGTAAAAAATCATATTATTTGTTACTTAACTTGAGCAGGCAACCATTAGAGGCACAGGAATGCATACGAGAGCTGTTACGAAAAGAATGGAGAAGGAACAAGAAACAGAAGAAGATAGGAGGGAAAAAGAAACAGAGGTAGGTACAGATACTGAAATGGATCAACAGACAGGTGATATGGAAGAAACCGAAATAGTTATAGATACGGAAACGGAAATAGTGGAAGAAGATGCCCAAGGGGATCAACCAAATAAATCTGCCCGAAAGGAAGACATGAGTATGCAGGAGATGTTGAGGATTATAATGGAAAGCAATAAACAAGTAAATGAGGAAAATAAGGAGAACTTTAGACAAATCAAAGAAGATAATAGACAAACTAATGAAAAAATAGACAGTATTAAGGAAAGTACTAGTGAACTTTTAAGGCAAACCATAAATGAAAATAATGAACGATTGAAGGCCGATTTTAGACAAATCAATGAAAAGATAGACAGTATAAATGACAATTCAGAAAAGCTGGAAAATAAAATAGACAGTATTAATGAGAACTCAAGAAAACAAAACGAAATTTTGAGCGAAAATTTAATCAAACAAATGAATGAAAAGTTTGACAGGAATGACGAGAATTTGAGACAGATTCAAGACGATAACAAACTAATGAACGAAAAACTTGAGGAAAACAATAAACAAATGAAAGCAGATCTTGAGAAAATCAATGAGGATAATCTAATACGAATCGATGAGAGAATTGAGCAGTCTAACAAGGAAATAAGGGAAAATGTTGATAAACAGAACGAAGTATTAAGACAAGCTATCAATAAGAAAATTGAGGACGCTAGTGAGGCAATCAGCCAGAAGGTAGTTAAGAACGACGGCGAAAGAAAACAGGAGATAGCGGAAACAAATAGAAAACTGAAAGCGACCGATGAAGCTATTACACGAAATAGAGCTGAACTGGAGGTCAAGCTAGGCCATATAGAAGAAGAAAACCGAAGTCAAGTGGAATCAATACGAACAGATTGCGGAAACCAGCATCGAATTTTAGATACGGTCATAAATGAAGTACAGGAGCAAGGACAACGTAACCAGGATAGAATCGAGAACCTACAACGGTCAGTTGACAACCGATCGATCACTGTCCCATATACACAACATATAGACGACCGGGAGACCATCAACTTTAAGGCATACAGGAGAAATCCAATGGAATTCTTGGAACGGGTCGGCGAACAAATCATGAGAACTGGTGAAAACAGGTGGCCAATAATTCGTCGTTATTTAGACCCCGAACATTTTAAAGAAACTTATGATAACTGGTGGACAGCCACCAGGCACGAGATACGAAGCTACGAAGAATTTAAATTAGCTTTTAAAGCCAGGTACTGGTCAGACGCCACCCAGAACGTAGTGAGGGAGAGCATCAGTTATGGAAGATATGACGCCAGCAGGGGAACAACACTTACCGCCTACTTCCTGGGAAAAGTATGTTTGGCAAGACATCTTGAACCAAAAATCCCAGAGGAAATTCTCGTCACCAGGTTAGCATACCACTATGATAACGGTATATCAATAGCACGATCGGGTGGACAAATAAAAACTATACGGGCCATGTCAACGCTATTGGAAGAGCACGAGCGTGAGGTACATTATCGAAGGAGTCGTCAGAGAAACGACCAGTACGGGAACAGGGATTTCCCAGACTATAACAATAGAAACAATAACCATAACAGTCATGAGGCGAATAACCGGACGAACTATAATGGCAGGCCTGGTAATTATGGTAATGAGGCGTACCAACGGCAAAATAACAACAACAGCCCAAGGAACAACGGAAACAATTACGGGAATAGACAGAGTATTCCGAACAACAATATAACCGGTCGTATAACCCAAATTACCAGAATCGGAACACGAACAACCGAAATTATGATAACAGTAACCGTAACCCGAATAACCAAAACCAAAACTACAGAAGAGTTAATTATGTGGGGGCGTACGACAATTATAACGGGAGGACATACTACCAAGGACGTCGAAGTTTTGATAGGGACACCGATTGGAACCAGTACAATAATAATGATAGAAGGGAGACTAGAACTAATGGGGGCAGAAGTCGGAGTCAGGAGGACTACCGCCGGGTTAACTACGAAGAGGATCGTCCATTACGGGTTTCCAGACCAATGGTAAATTTTATAAGGGCCGAAGAGAATGGTCCAAGGAGTGATCAACACCAAGGGGAGAATGATAATGAGTGTTTACAACGGAGCAATAACATCGGAGAATCCAGATCCGGAAGCGAGAACCAAAGAAGGGATGATCCATCTAGGAATGTCCGAATAATTTATAATCAACAGAACCCACCAGAACGCTGGATTCCCCTAAGAGGAGATGGCCACCGACCCAGTACATCCCAGGATGTAAGACAAGAAATAAATGTAGAAGAAGCCACGGCCGACAGATGGAATACATGAAGAGACTAAAACCCAAAATTCGAAAAGCATGTAAGGACAACTTACTCAAGTAATTTCGAAACGATATAATATAAAATGAAGAGAATAAAACCCAAAATTCCAAAGGAGGTAAGAACAACTTACTCAATAATTATTCAGAAACAGTATGATTTAAAATAAAGAGGATAAATACCCCAAAATTCAAAAAATGAAGTAAGCTCAACTTACAAACAAGTATCTAAGAAAACAATTTATGAGGTATATAAGAAAGAGAATTTTGAAGATAAAAAAAAAAAAAAACAACCAAAGTCGAAAAATAAGTAAGAACACCTTACTATACAATTTAGAAGAAATTGCTTTAAACTAATATGAAAAAAAAAAAAAAAAAAAATAACACTGATTCAACCTAATAAAAAATCATCAAAACCAAAAGACGAAATGAGTTTATCTAATGTAACATAATAGTGAGAAATGTAATTTAGAATGTAAAAGAAATAATAATGATTGTGCCAGAAGAATACAGCTACATAATGTAATGTATAGTACTAACCAAAATCTCATAACCAGCTGTATTGATCACAAAGGAATATGAGCCAATGAAGATAAGAGAATGAAGAAGCCAAAATGGAACCCTCAATAGGATCACAAGAAAAGAAAAAAAAAAACAAATGGTTAAGAATTATCCGAAAACAAAACCCAATTAATAAATGTCAATAAAATAGCCAAGTATTGGAGATGAGAAGTGTATAATAGAAGGAAGAATTAATATGAAGAAATAATATGATCTGAGTTAAAGTCCCTAGAGTATTATTATTATTTATTATTTTATTGAAGGTCACATGATGACTAACTTACGAGGTTTATTAATGAAGATTGACTGTAGAATATTCCAGCAATCATTTGACTGGGCAGAGATGATGTTCCTCTGATCCCAGAAAGTATGTAACGGACGACGGTAATTGGTTAGCCGATAGAGCACCACCGATTCGATTCCAGTTATAATGTTAGGGAGGTTTAGGAAAATTAAATATTAGAGGGAAAACTCACAAATAAATATAGAGAATTAAATAAAACCAGATCCAAAATGTATAATTAATAAAGAATGTCACAAGAATGATTATAGAAATAAGATTTAAACTTGGGAAATAATTGATTTTAAGAAGGAACGAAGAAATGATAATAATATAACGGATAATTATGAAATATAAAAGTACTATAAATAGGAAACCAATTGGCCAGATACAAATTAGAAGTTTATTTCTTGCTAAACTTTGTTTATACCAAAATAAACTTATTTCGAAGGGGGGGTGTTATGTAACGCAACATAGTTGAGGTTCCCCAACGTTACATAAAAGATTGAATAAAATATGGTCAAGGACCATACCCTGACTTAAGGTTGTTCAATAGGTCATGTGCTCGAGAAGTAACTCAAACCAGAAGGAGGCAATGACTAGTATTAAATGTATAAAAGCCAGACTGAGGAATGATTGAATGTTATGAATTGTTTGTTTTGTACTGTGGCATGTTCAGGTCACAGAGTATTTTATATTGTATGTTGAATATACTAAAAATGAAATAATGTTATTTGATAATAATACTTCACCAATAATTATGTTTATGTTTATATTAGATTTGTATTTATATAACCCAGTATAGTTACCAATGTTAGGCACTATACTAAGTTATCAGCATTGTATAAAATTGAAAGATACTGTTATTCTAATTAATGTTTATAAACTGGATCAGGAGTGTGACCAGTGTTTTAAATCTAACAAGTAGTTCTGACAATTATGTCATAAATTAATAAAGGGTTCCAGAACCAGTTAATTAATATAAAAACAATTAACCACCAGTAAATTAAAATTTATGTAATTAACTATGTAATCAATAATTAATTGTACAGTAGGTCAGGTAAAAAAGAAAATTAAGTTAAAAACCAAATAATGTTATAATGGTTGTAAATGAATCTATACGCCTAAATTCCATATTAGTGAAAGGAAATTAATACCTTTTTAGTAAACCCAGTCCAACGAAACCCTAGTAAAACATTTACTGTTTAGTAAGGAAGGTTAGGGGAAAGTTTTATGTGATTCAAGATTAATCCAAGCATGGAGTATTTTATTGGAAAGAAGTAGTAATATTCTATAATGCCGGCTCAAGGATATATAGAAAACGTGGTTGTTAAGGGAACTGATATATAATAAGTTGTTGATTTTGAATAGATGGTTCTGATTGTTACAAGCTTTTAGATTAAAATGAACAGATATATTTAAATATATGAATAAATATAAAGGAAAGATATATCCAAACTGATAAAGCCTTTTTGTAAAACAATTATATTTGAACGCTAATGAATCGTACAAATTAAATAACACTGTCAATTATCAATGAGTACAATAAAAAAGAATTGAAAGCTTCTCACCTCAGTCACTAAATAATTCCGCTGAATTTGGTATCAAACCAATTCATGCTATAAATTGAAGACCAGTAAAGAGTTAAAGCCTGAATTAACGGAAATATTTGGAAATACAGAAGACTCGGTTGACGAAATAACCTTCATTGACAGCGTAACCTGAGATCCTAATTCCAGTTCATAGGGACCAAGAATTGTGAAGTCGCAGAAGAAGAATCGAAGCACAAGAGTTCCTGTGGGATTACCATCATCAATTCATTGAAAACCAGAGCAGTTTTACTGGGTGAAGACGATATAAACTGGATTTTGACCGCTGTTGACAAACATTCACCGCCTAACGAAGCTTTCGTCGTTTGGGTAAAAAACAAATTATTTTCATATCATTGTATTTTAAGTAAATAATTTTATTCTTTTTGTAAATTGAACAACCTTAATTATGCGTTTTACCTGGCCTTACTAATGGTTCAAAGAACTACACGAACCCTGGTATAAGAATTAATTGTCATTATTTTCAAATATATATGTTTTTAGAGTTTGAATAATTAAGAATCGATATATGTTGGGATAGTCGATTGGATCGTCTTATTGTTTGTCTGAGACAACGTAACTTGTTAAATACCAGAGAAAAATAAATAAAGTACATTGGTTGTATTAGATAACGTTTTAATCATTTCAGAGAAAATACTATATGTAGTTGGTGTAATAATTTATTAACAGATTGATACAAAAACTCCGAATAACTAACCTATAAGTACACTTATTTCTAGTAACAGCGCTCCAAGTTTGCAGCTGGTGGGACGGGAGATTGCTGAACTAACTGGTTTTTTAATACTAAATTTGAACAAAATTTTTATCGTTGAGGGACTAGGGTTGAAACAAATACCACTTACATTCAGTAAATACTCCATATATATTGCTCATATTAAACAACCACTGAGAACTAAATTAAGTCTATAGAATAATACCATTATAAATTCAGGAACATAATTCTAATCTTGTGGACTTAATAATCTATGTTCTGAGGGTTTCACCGGTCACAACCGAAAGGTATATTAGTTAATAATATATTAATTAAACCAGGTAACAGCAGTTTAATAGTTACGGATCGCCACCTACAACGTATTACTTGGCGTTTGTTACACCGGAGTCTTTTATAACTAATTACACTAATAGACAAGATTTCTTTACAATTTGACGTCTCCAGCTGGTATCATACAATATAACATACGTCCTCACATAATTAACAAACAGTTCGTTACTAAATTGATTACAACAGTGGGGTTTGAATAAGACGGACATTTTCGCTAGTACCGGCACATATTAGTTTCTTTACAAATTGTCGCTCAACGAGTGGGCTTTAGTTAAGTAAAAAATCATATTATTTGTTACTTAACTTGAGCAGGCAACCATTAGAGGCACAGGAATGCATACGAGAGCTGTTACGAAAAGAATGGAGAAGGAACAAGAAACAGAAGAAGATAGGAGGGAAAAAGAAACAGAGGTAGGTACAGATACTGAAATGGATCAACAGACAGGTGATACGGAAGAAACCGAAATAGTTATAGATACGGAAACGGAAATAGTGGAAGAAGATGCCCAAGGGGATCAACCAAATAAATCTGCCCGAAAGGAAGACATGAGTATGCAGGAGATGTTGAGGATTATAATGGAAAGCAATAAACAAGTAAATGAGGAAAATAAGGAGAACTTTAGACAAATCAAAGAAGATAATAGACAAACTAATGAAAAAATAGACAGTATTAAGGAAAGTACTAGTGAACTTTTAAGGCAAACCATAAATGAAAATAATGAACGATTGAAGGCCGATTTTAGACAAATCAATGAAAAGATAGACAGTATAAATGACAATTCAGAAAAGCTGGAAAATAAAATAGACAGTATTAATGAGAACTCAAGAAAACAAAACGAAATTTTGAGCGAAAATTTAATCAAACAAATGAATGAAAAGTTTGACAGGAATGACGAGAATTTGAGACAGATTCAAGACGATAACAAACTAATGAACGAAAAACTTGAGGAAAACAATAAACGAATGAAAGCAGATCTTGAGAAAATCAATGAGGATAATCTAATACGAATCGATGAGAGAATTGAGCAGTCTAACAAGGAAATAAGGGAAAATGTTGATAAACAGAACGAAGTATTAAGACAAGCTATCAATAAGAAAATTGAGGACGCTAGTGAGGCAATCAGCCAGAAGGTAGTTAAGAACGACGGCGAAAGAAAACAGGAGATAGCGGAAACAAATAGAAAACTGAAAGCGACCGATGAAGCTATTACACGAAATAGAGCTGAACTGGAGGTCAAGCTAGGCCATATAGAAGAAGAAAACCGAAGTCAAGTGGAATCAATACGAACAGATTGCGGAAACCAGCATCGAATTTTAGATACGGTCATAAATGAAGTACAGGAGCAAGGACAACGTAACCAGGATAGAATCGAGAACCTACAACGGTCAGTTGACAACCGATCGATCACTGTCCCATATACACAACATATAGACGACCGGGAGACCATCAACTTTAAGGCATACAGGAGAAATCCAATGGAATTCTTGGAACGGGTCGGCGAACAAATCATGAGAACTGGTGAAAACAGGTGGCCAATAATTCGTCGTTATTTAGACGAACATTTTAAAGAAACTTATGATAACTGGTGGACAGCCACCAGGCACGAGATACGAAGCTACGAAGAATTTAAATTAGCTTTTAAAGCCAGGTACTGGTCAGACGCCACCCAGAACGTAGTGAGGGAGAGCATCAGTTATGGAAGATATGACGCCAGCAGGGGAACAACACTTACCGCCTACTTCCTGGGAAAAGCATGTTTGGCAAGACATCTTGAACCAAAAATCCCAGAGGAAATTCTCGTCACCAGGTTAGCATACCACTATGATAACGGTATATCAATAGCACGATCGGGTGGACAAATAAAAACTATACAGGCCATGTCAACGCTATTGGAAGAGCACGAGCGTGAGGTACATTATCGAAGGAGTCGTCAGAGAAACGACCAGTACGGGAACAGGGATTTCCCAGACTATAACAATAGAAACAATAACCATAACAGTCATGAGGCGAATAACCGGACGAACTATAATGGCAGGCCTGGTAATTATGGTAATGAGGCGCACCAACGGCAAAATAACAACAACAGCCCAAGGAACAACGGAAACAATTACGGGAATAGACAGAGTATTCCGAACAACCAATATAACCGGTCGTATAACCCAAATTACCAGAATCGGAACACGAACAACCGAAATTATGATAACAGTAACCGTAACCCGAATAACCAAAACCAAAACTACAGAAGAGTTAATTATGTGGGGGCGTACGACAATTATAACGGGAGGACATACTACCAAGGACGTCGAAGTTTTGATAGGGACACCGATTGGAACCAGTACAATAATAACGATAGAAGGGAGACTAGAACTAATGGGGGCAGAAGTCGGAGTCAGGAGGACTACCGCCGGGTTAACTACGAAGAGGATCGTCCATTACGGGTTTCCAGACCAATGGTAAATTTTATAAGGGCCAAAGAGAATGGTCCAAGGAGTGATCAACACCAAGGGGAGAATGATAATGAGTGTTTACAACGGAGCAATAACATCGGAGAATCCAGATCCGGAAGCGAGAACCAAAGAAGGGACGATCCATCTAGGAATGTCCGAATAATTTATAATCAACAGAACCCACCAGAACGCTGGATTCCCCAAAGAGGAGATGGCCACCGACCCAGTACATCCCAGGATGTAAGACAAGAAATAAATGAAGAAGAAGCCACGGCCGACAGATGGAATACATGAAGAGACTAAAACCCAAAATTCGAAAAGCATGTAAGGACAACTTACTCAAGTAATTTTGAAACGATATAATATAAAATGAAGAGAATAAAACCCAAAATTCCAAAGGAGGTAAGAACAACTTACTCAATAATTATTCAGAAACAGTATGATTTTTTGGGGTAATAAAGAGGATAAATACCCCAAAATTCAAAAAATGAAGTAAGCTCAACTTACAAACAAGTATCTAAGAAAACAATTTATGAGGTATATAAGAAAGAGAATTTTGAAGATAAAAAAAAAAAAACAACCAAAGTCGAAAAATAAGTAAGAACACCTTACTATACAATTTAGAAGAAATTGCTTTAAACTAATATGAAAAAAAAAAAAAAAAAAAATAACACTGATTCAACCTAATAAAAAATCATCAAAACCAAAAGACGAAATGAGTTTATCTAATGTAACATAATAGTGAGAAATGTAATTTAGAATGTAAAAGAAATAATAATGATTGTGCCAGAAGAATACAGCTACATAATGTAATGTATAGTACTAACCAAAATCTCATAACCAGCTGTATTGATCACAAAGGAATATGAGCCAATGAAGATAAGAGAATGAAGAAGCCAAAATGGAACCCTCAATAGGATCACAAGAAAAGAAAAAAAAAAACAAATGGTTAAGAATTATCCGAAAACAAAACCCAATTAATAAATGTCAATAAAATAGCCAAGTATTGGAGATGAGAAGTGTATAATAGAAGGAAGAATTAATATGAAGAAATAATATGATCTGAGTTAAAGTCCCTAGAGTATTATTATTATTTATTATTTTATTGAAGGTCACATGATGACTAACTTACGAGGTTTATTAATGAAGATTGACTGTAGAATATTCCAGCAATCATTTGACTGGGCAGAGATGATGTTCCTCTGATCCCAGAAAGTATGTAACGGACGACGGTAATTGGTTAGCCGATAGAGCACCACCGATTCGATTCCAGTTATAATGTTAGGGAGGTTTAGGAAAATTAAATATTAGAGGGAAAACTCACAAATAAATATAGAGAATTAAATAAAACCAGATCCAAAATGTATAATTAATAAAGAATGTCACAAGAATGATTATAGAAATAAGATTTAAACTTGGGAAATAATTGATTTTAAGAAGGAACGAAGAAATGATAATAATATAACGGATAATTATGAAATATAAAAGTACTATAAATAGGAAACCAATTGGCCAGATACAAATTAGAAGTTTATTTCTTGCTAAACTTTGTTTATACCAAAATAAACTTATTTCGAAGGGGGGGTGTTATGTAACGCAACATAGTTGAGGTTCCCCAACGTTACATAAAAGATTGAATAAAATATGGTCAAGGACCATACCCTGACTTAAGGTTGTTCAATAGGTCATGTGCTCGAGAAGTAACTCAAACCAGAAGGAGGCAATGACTAGTATTAAATGTATAAAAGCCAGACTGAGGAATGATTGAATGTTATGAATTGTTTGTTTTGTACTGTGGCATGTTCAGGTCACAGAGTATTTTATATTGTATGTTGAATATACTAAAAATGAAATAATGTTATTTGATAATAATACTTCACCAATAATTATGTTTATGTTTATATTAGATTTGTATTTATATAACCCAGTATAGTTACCAATGTTAGGCACTATACTAAGTTATCAGCATTGTATAAAATTGAAAGATACTGTTATTCTAATTAATGTTTATAAACTGGATCAGGAGTGTGACCAGTGTTTTAAATCTAACAAGTAGTTCTGACAATTATGTCATAAATTAATAAAGGGTTCCAGAACCAGTTAATTAATATAAAAACAATTAACCACCAGTAAATTAAAATTTATGTAATTAACTATGTAATCAATAATTAATTGTACAGTAGGTCAGGTAAAAAAGAAAATTAAGTTAAAAACCAAATAATGTTATAATGGTTGTAAATGAATCTATACGCCTAAATTCCATATTAGTGAAAGGAAATTAATACCTTTTTAGTAAACCCAGTCCAACGAAACCCTAGTAAAACATTTACTGTTTAGTAAGGAAGGTTAGGGGAAAGTTTTATGTGATTCAAGATTAATCCAAGCATGGAGTATTTTATTGGAAAGAAGTAGTAATATTCTATAATGCCGGCTCAAGGATATATAGAAAACGTGGTTGTTAAGGGAACTGATATATAATAAGTTGTTGATTTTGAATAGATGGTTCTGATTGTTACAAGCTTTTAGATTAAAATGAACAGATATATTTAAATATATGAATAAATATAAAGGAAAGATATATCCAAACTGATAAAGCCTTTTTGTAAAACAATTATATTTGAACGCTAATGAATCGTACAAATTAAATAACACTGTCAATTATCAATGAGTACAATAAAAAAGAATTGAAAGCTTCTCACCTCAGTCACTAAATAATTCCGCTGAATTTGGTATCAAACCAATTCATGCTATAAATTGAAGACCAGTAAAGAGTTAAAGCCTGAATTAACGGAAATATTTGGAAATACAGAAGACTCGGTTGACGAAATAACCTTCATTGACAGCGTAACCTGAGATCCTAATTCCAGTTCATTGGGACCAAGAATTGTGAAGTCGCAGAAGAAGAATCGAAGCACAAGAGTTCCTGTGGGATTACCATCATCAATTCATTGAAAACCAGAGCAGTTTTACTGGGTGAAGACGATATAAACTGGATTTTGACCGCTGTTGACAAACATTCACCGCCTAACGAAGCTTTCGTCGTTTGGGTAAAAAACAAATTATTTTCATATCATTGTATTTTAAGTAAATAATTTTATTCTTTTTGTAAATTGAACAACCTTAATTATGCGTTTTACCTGGCCTTACTAATGGTTCAAAGAACTACACGAACCCTGGTATAAGAATTAATTGTCATTATTTTCAAATATATATGTTTTTAGAGTTTGAATAATTAAGAATCGATATATGTTGGGATAGTCGATTGGATCGTCTTATTGTTTGTCTGAGACAACGTAACTTGTTAAATACCAGAGAAAAATAAATAAAGTACATTGGTTGTATTAGATAACGTTTTAATCATTTCAGAGAAAATACTATATGTAGTTGGTGTAATAATTTATTAACAGATTGATACAAAAACTCCGAATAACTAACCTATAAGTACACTTATTTCTAGTAACAGCGCTCCAAGTTTGCAGCTGGTGGGACGGGAGATTGCTGAACTAACTGGTTTTTTAATACTAAATTTGAACAAAATTTTTATCGTTGAGGGACTAGGGTTGAAACAAATACCACTTACATTCAGTAAATACTCCATATATATTGCTCATATTAAACAACCACTGAGAACTAAATTAAGTCTATAGAATAATACCATTATAAATTCAGGAACATAATTCTAATCTTGTGGACTTAATAATCTATGTTCTGAGGGTTTCACCGGTCACAACCGAAAGGTATATTAGTTAATAATATATTAATTAAACCAGGTAACAGCAGTTTAATAGTTACGGATCGCCACCTACAACGTATTACTTGGCGTTTGTTACACCGGAGTCTTTTATAACTAATTACACTAATAGACAAGATTTCTTTACAATTTGACGTCTCCAGCTGGTATCATACAATATAACATACGTCCTCACATAATTAACAAACAGTTCGTTACTAAATTGATTACAACAGTGGGGTTTGAATAAGACGGACATTTTCGCTAGTACCGGCACATATTAGTTTCTTTACAAATTGTCGCTCAACGAGTGGGCTTTAGTTAAGTAAAAAATCATATTATTTGTTACTTAACTTGAGCAGGCAACCATTAGAGGCACAGGAATGCATACGAGAGCTGTTACGAAAAGAATGGAGAAGGAACAAGAAACAGAAGAAGATAGGAGGGAAAAAGAAACAGAGGTAGGTACAGATACTGAAATGGATCAACAGACAGGTGATACGGAAGAAACCGAAATAGTTATAGATACGGAAACGGAAATAGTGGAAGAAGATGCCCAAGGGGATCAACCAAATAAATCTGCCCGAAAGGAAGACATGAGTATGCAGGAGATGTTGAGGATTATAATGGAAAGCAATAAACAAGTAAATGAGGAAAATAAGGAGAACTTTAGACAAATCAAAGAAGATAATAGACAAACTAATGAAAAAATAGACAGTATTAAGGAAAGTACTAGTGAACTTTTAAGGCAAACCATAAATGAAAATAATGAACGATTGAAGGCCGATTTTAGACAAATCAATGAAAAGATAGACAGTATAAATGACAATTCAGAAAAGCTGGAAAATAAAATAGACAGTATTAATGAGAACTCAAGAAAACAAAACGAAATTTTGAGCGAAAATTTAATCAAACAAATGAATGAAAAGTTTGACAGGAATGACGAGAATTTGAGACAGATTCAAGACGATAACAAACTAATGAACGAAAAACTTGAGGAAAACAATAAACGAATGAAAGCAGATCTTGAGAAAATCAATGAGGATAATCTAATACGAATCGATGAGAGAATTGAGCAGTCTAACAAGGAAATAAGGGAAAATGTTGATAAACAGAACGAAGTATTAAGACAAGCTATCAATAAGAAAATTGAGGACGCTAGTGAGGCAATCAGCCAGAAGGTAGTTAAGAACGACGGCGAAAGAAAACAGGAGATAGCGGAAACAAATAGAAAACTGAAAGCGACCGATGAAGCTATTACACGAAATAGAGCTGAACTGGAGGTCAAGCTAGGCCATATAGAAGAAGAAAACCGAAGTCAAGTGGAATCAATACGAACAGATTGCGGAAACCAGCATCGAATTTTAGATACGGTCATAAATGAAGTACAGGAGCAAGGACAACGTAACCAGGATAGAATCGAGAACCTACAACGGTCAGTTGACAACCGATCGATCACTGTCCCATATACACAACATATAGACGACCGGGAGACCATCAACTTTAAGGCATACAGGAGAAATCCAATGGAATTCTTGGAACGGGTCGGCGAACAAATCATGAGAACTGGTGAAAACAGGTGGCCAATAATTCGTCGTTATTTAGACGAACATTTTAAAGAAACTTATGATAACTGGTGGACAGCCACCAGGCACGAGATACGAAGCTACGAAGAATTTAAATTAGCTTTTAAAGCCAGGTACTGGTCAGACGCCACCCAGAACGTAGTGAGGGAGAGCATCAGTTATGGAAGATATGACGCCAGCAGGGGAACAACACTTACCGCCTACTTCCTGGGAAAAGCATGTTTGGCAAGACATCTTGAACCAAAAATCCCAGAGGAAATTCTCGTCACCAGGTTAGCATACCACTATGATAACGGTATATCAATAGCACGATCGGGTGGACAAATAAAAACTATACAGGCCATGTCAACGCTATTGGAAGAGCACGAGCGTGAGGTACATTATCGAAGGAGTCGTCAGAGAAACGACCAGTACGGGAACAGGGATTTCCCAGACTATAACAATAGAAACAATAACCATAACAGTCATGAGGCGAATAACCGGACGAACTATAATGGCAGGCTGGTAATTATGGTAATGAGGCGCACCAACGGCAAAATAACAACAACAGCCCAAGGAACAACGGAAACAATTACGGGAATAGACAGAGTATTCCGAACAACCAATATAACCGGTCGTATAACCCAAATTACCAGAATCGGAACACGAACAACCGAAATTATGATAACAGTAAACCGTAACCCGAATAACCAAAACCAAAACTACAGAAGAGTTAATTATGTGGGGGCGTACGACAATTATAACGGGAGGACATACTACCAAGGACGTCGAAGTTTTGATAGGGACACCGATTGGAACCAGTACAATAATAACGATAGAAGGGAGACTAGAACTAATGGGGGCAGAAGTCGGAGTCAGGAGGACTACGCCGGGTTAACTACGAAGAGGATCGTCCATTACGGGTTTCCAGACCAATGGTAAATTTTATAAGGGCCAAAGAGAATGGTCCAAGGAGTGATCAACACACAGGGGGAGAATGATAATGAGTGTTTACAACGGAGCAATAACATCGGAGAATCCAGATCCGGAAGCGAGAACCAAAGAAGGGACGATCCATCTAGGAATGTTCCGAATAATTTATAATCAACAGAACCCACCAGAACGCTGGATTCCCCAAGAGGAGATGGCCACCGACCCAGCTTACATCCCAGGATGTAAGACAAGAAATAAATGAAGAAGAAGCCACGGCCGACAGATGAATACATGAAGAGACTAAAACCCAAAATTCGAAAAGCATGTAAGGACAACTTACTCAAGTAATTTTGAAACGATATAATATAAATGAAGAGAATAAAACCCAAAATTCCAAAGGAGGTAAGAACAACTTACTCAATAATTATTCAGAAACAGTATGATTTAAAATAAAGAGGATAAATACCCCAAAATTCAAAAAATGAAGTAAGCTCAACTTACAAACAAGTATCTAAGAAAACAATTTATGAGTATATAAGAAAGAGAATTTTGAAGATAAAAAAAAAAAACAACCAAAGTCGAAAAATAAGTAAGAACACCTTACTATACAATTTAGAAGAAATTGCTTTAAACTAATATGAAAAAAAAAATAAAATAAAAAATAACACTGATTCAACCTAATAAAAAATCATCAAAACCAAAAGACGAAATGAGTTTATCTAATGTAACATAATAGTGAGAAATGTAATTTAGAATGTAAAAGAAATAATAATGATTGTGCCAGAAGAATACAGCTACATAATGTAATGTATAGTACTAACCAAAATCTCATAACCAGCTGTATTGATCACAAAGGAATATGAGCCAATGAAGATAAGAGAATGAAGAAGCCAAAATGGAACCCTCAATAGGATCACAAGAAAAGAAAAAAAAAACAAATGGTTAAGAATTATCCGAAAACAAAACCCAATTAATAAATGTCAATAAAATAGCCAAGTATTGGAGATGAGAAGTGTATAATAGAAGGAAGAATTAATATGAAGAAATAATATGATCTGAGTTAAAGTCCCTAGAGTATTATTATTATTTATTATTTTATTGAAGGTCACATGATGACTAACTTACGAGGTTTATTAATGAAGATTGACTGTAGAATATTCCAGCAATCATTTGACTGGGCAGAGATGATGTTCCTCTGATCCCAGAAAGTATGTAACGGACGACGGTAATTGGTTAGCCGATAGAGCACCACCGATTCGATTCCAGTTATAATGTTAGGGAGGTTTAGGAAAATTAAATATTAGAGGGAAAACTCACAAATAAATATAGAGAATTAAATAAAACCAGATCCAAAATGTATAATTAATAAAGAATGTCACAAGAATGATTATAGAAATAAGATTTAAACTTGGGAAATAATTGATTTTAAGAAGGAACGAAGAAATGATAATAATATAACGGATAATTATGAAATATAAAAGTACTATAAATAGGAAACCAATTGGCCAGATACAAATTAGAAGTTTATTTCTTGCTAAACTTTGTTTATACCAAAATAAACTTATTTCGAAGGGGGGGTGTTATGTAACGCAACATAGTTGAGGTTCCCCAACGTTACATAAAAGATTGAATAAAATATGGTCAAGGACCATACCCTGACTTAAGGTTGTTCAATAGGTCATGTGCTCGAGAAGTAACTCAAACCAGAAGAAGGCAATGACTAGTATTAAATGTATAAAAGCCAGACTAAGGAATGATTGAATGTTATGAATTGTTTGTTTTGTACTGTGGCATGTTCAGGTCACAGAGTATTTTATATTGTATGTTGAATATACTAAAAATGAAATAATGTTATTTGATAATAATACTTCACCAATAATTATGTTTATGTTTATATTAGATTTGTATTTATATAACCCAGTATAGTTACCAATGTTAGGCACTATACTAAGTTATCAGCATTGTATAAAATTGAAAGATACTGTTATTCTAATTAATGTTTATAAACTGGATCAGGAGTGTGACCAGTGTTTTAAATCTAACAAGTAGTTCTGACAATTATGTCATAAATTAATAAAGGGTTCCAGAACCAGTTAATTAATATAAAAACAATTAACCACCAGTAAATTAAAATTTATGTAATTAACTATGTAATCAATAATTAATTGTACAGTAGGTCAGGTAAAAAAGAAAATTAAGTTAAAAACCAAATAATGTTATAATGGTTGTAAATGAATCTATACGCCTAAATTCCATATTAGTGAAAGGAAATTAATACCTTTTTAGTAAACCCAGTCCAACGAAACCTAGTAAAACATTTACTGTTTAGTAAGGAAGGTTAGGGGAAAGTTTTATGTGATTCAAGATTAATCCAAGCATGGAGTATTTTATTGGAAAGAAGTAGTAATATTCTATAATGCCGGCTCAAGGATATATAGAAAACGTGGTTGTTAAGGCAACTGATATATAATAAGTTGTTGATTTTGAATAGATGGTTCTGATTGTTACAAGCTTTTAGATTAAAATGAACCGATATATTTAAATATATGAATAAATATAAAGGAAAGATATATCCAAACTGATAAAGCCTTTTTGTAAAACAATTATATTTGAACGCTAATGAATCGTACAAATTAAATAACACTGTCAATTATCAATGAGTACAATAAAAAAGAATTGAAAGCTTCTCACCTCAGTCACTAAATAATTCCGCTGAATTTGGTATCAAACCAATTCATGCTATAAATTGAAGACCAGTAAAGAGTTAAAGCCTGAATTAACGGAAATATTTGGAAATACAGAAGACTCGGTTGACGAAATAACCTTCATTGACAGCGTAACCTGAGATCCTAATTCCAGTTCATTGGGACCAAGAATTGTGAAGTCGCAGAAGAAGAATCGAAGCACAAGAGTTCCTGTGGGATTACCATCATCAATTCATTGAAAACCAGAGCAGTTTTACTGGGTGAAGACGATATAAACTGGATTTTGACCGCTGTTGACAAACATTCACCGCCTAATGAAGCTTTCGTCGTTTGGGTAAAAAACAAATTATTTTCATATCATTGTATTTTAAGTAAATAATTTTATTCTTTTTGTAACTTGAACAACCTTAATTATGCGTTTTACCTGGCCTTACTAATGGTTCAAAGAACTACACGAACCCTGGTATAAGAATTAATTGTCATTATTTTCAAATATATATGTTTTTAGAGTTTGAATAATTAAGAATCGATATATGTTGGGATAGTCGATTGGATCGTCTTATTGTTTGTCTGAGACAACGTAACTTGTTAAATACCAGAGAAAAATAAATAAAGTACATTGGTTGTATTAGATAACGTTTTAATCATTGCAGAGAAAATACTATATGTAGTTGGTGTAATAATTTATTAACAGATTGATACAAAAACTCCGAATAACTAACCTATAAGTACACTTATTTCTAGTAACAGCGCTCCAAGTTTGCAGCTGGTGGGACGGGAGATTGCTGAACTAACTGGTTTTTTAATACTAAATTTGAACAAAATTTTTATCGTTGAGGGACTAGGGTTGAAACAAATACCACTTACATTCAGTAAATACTCCATATATATTGCTCATATTAAACAACCACTGAGAACTAAATTAAGTCTATAGAATAATACCATTATAAATTCAGGAACATAATTCTAATCTTGTGGACTTAATAATCTATGTTCTGAGGGTTTCACCGGTCACAACCGAAAGGTATATTAGTTAATAATATATTAATTAAACCAGGTAACAGCAGTTTAATAGTTACGGATCGCCACCTACAACGTATTACTTGGCGTTTGTTACACCGGAGTCTTTTATAACTAATTACACTAATAGACAAGATTTCTTTACAATTTGACGTCTCCAGCTGGTATCATACAATATAACATACGTCCTCACATAATTAACAAACAGTTCGTTACTAAATTGATTACAACAGTGGGGTTTGAATAAGACGGACATTTTCGCTAGTACCGGCACATATTAGTTTCTTTACAAATTGTCGCTCAACGAGTGGGCTTTAGTTAAGTAAAAAATCATATTATTTGTTACTTAACTTGAGCAGGCAACCATTAGAGGCACAGGAATGCATACGAGAGCTGTTACGAAAAGAATGGAGAAGGAACAAGAAACAGAAGAAGATAGGAGGGAAAAAGAAACAGAGGTAGGTACAGATACTGAAATGGATCAACAGACAGGTGATATGGAAGAAACCGAAATAGTTATAGATACGGAAACGGAAATAGTGGAAGAAGATGCCCAAGGGGATCAACCAAATAAATCTGCCCGAAAGGAAGACATGAGTATGCAGGAGATGTTGAGGATTATAATGGAAAGCAATAAACAAGTAAATGAGGAAAATAAGGAGAACTTTAGACAAATCAAAGAAGATAATAGACAAACTAATGAAAAAATAGACAGTATTAAGGAAAGTACTAGTGAACTTTTAAGGCAAACCATAAATGAAAATAATGAACGATTGAAGGCCGATTTTAGACAAATCAATGAAAAGATAGACAGTATAAATGACAATTCAGAAAAGCTGGAAAATAAAATAGACAGTATTAATGAGAACTCAAGAAAACAAAACGAAATTTTGAGCGAAAATTTAATCAAACAAATGAATGAAAAGTTTGACAGGAATGACGAGAATTTGAGACAGATTCAAGACGATAACAAACTAATGAACGAAAAACTTGAGGAAAACAATAAACAAATGAAAGCAGATCTTGAGAAAATCAATGAGGATAATCTAATACGAATCGATGAGAGAATTGAGCAGTCTAACAAGGAAATAAGGGAAAATGTTGATAAACAGAACGAAGTATTAAGACAAGCTATCAATAAGAAAATTGAGGACGCTAGTGAGGCAATCAGCCAGAAGGTAGTTAAGAACGACGGCGAAAGAAAACAGGAGATAGCGGAAACAAATAGAAAACTGAAAGCGACCGATGAAGCTATTACACGAAATAGAGCTGAACTGGAGGTCAAGCTAGGCCATATAGAAGAAGAAAACCGAAGTAAAGTGGAATCAATACGAACAGATTGCGGAAACCAGCATCGAATTTTAGATACGGTCATAAATGAAGTACAGGAGCAAGGACAACGTAACCAGGATAGAATCGAGAACCTACAACGGTCAGTTGACAACCGATCGATCACTGTCCCATATACACAACATATAGACGACCGGGAGACCATCAACTTTAAGGCATACAGGAGAAATCCAATGGAATTCTTGGAACGGGTCGGCGAACAAATCATGAGAACTGGTGAAAACAGGTGGCCAATAATTCGTCGTTATTTAGACGAACATTTTAAAGAAACTTATGATAACTGGTGGACAGCCACCAGGCACGAGATACGAAGCTACGAAGAATTTAAATTAGCTTTTAAAGCCAGGTACTGGTCAGACGCCACGCAGAACGTAGTGAGGGAGAGCATCAGTTATGGAAGATATGACGCCAGCAGGGGAACAACACTTACCGCCTACTTCCTGGGAAAAGCATGTTTGGCAAGACATCTTGAACCAAAAATCCCAGAGGAAATTCTTGTCACCAGGTTAGCATACCACTATGATAACGGTATATCAATAGCACGATCGGGTGGACAAATAAAAACTATACAGGCCATGTCAACGCTATTGGAAGAGCACGAGCGTGAGGTACATTATCAAAGGAGTCGTCAGAGAAACGACCAGTACGGGAACAGGGATTTCCCAGACTATAACAATAGAAACAATAACCATAACAGTCATGAGGCGAATAACCGGACGAACTATAATGGCAGGCCTGGTAATTATGGTAATGAGGCGCACCAACGGCAAAATAACAACAACAGCCCAAGGAACAACGGAAACAATTACGGGAATAGACAGAGTATTCCGAACAACCAATATAACCGGTCGTATAACCCAAATTACCAGAATCGGAACACGAACAACCGAAATTATGATAACAGTAACCGTAACCCGAATAACCAAAACCAAAACTACAGAAGAGTTAATTATGTGGGGGCGTACGACAATTATAACGGGAGGACATACTACCAAGGACGTCGAAGTTTTGATAGGGACACCGATTGGAACCAGTACAATAATAACGATAGAAGGGAGACTAGAACTAATGGGGGCAGAAGTCGGAGTCAGGAGGACTACCGCCGGGTTAACTACGAAGAGGATCGTCCATTACGGGTTTCCAGACCAATGGTAAATTTTATAAGGGCCAAAGAGAATGGTCCAAGGAGTGATCAACACCAAGGGGAGAATGATAATGAGTGTTTACAACGGAGCAATAACATCGGAGAATCCAGATCCGGAAGCGAGAACCAAAGAAGGGACGATCCATCTAGGAATGTCCGAATAATTTATAATCAACAGAACCCACCAGAACGCTGGATTCCCCAAAGAGGAGATGGCCACCGACCCAGTACATCCCAGGATGTAAGACAAGAAATAAATGAAGAAGAAGCCACGGCCGACAGATGGAATACATGAAGAGACTAAAACCCAAAATTCGAAAAGCATGTAAGGACAACTTACTCAAGTAATTTTGAAACGATATAATATAAAATGAAGAGAATAAAACCCAAAATTCCAAAGGAGGTAAGAACAACTTACTCAATAATTATTCAGAAACAGTATGATTTAAAATAAAGAGGATAAATACCCCAAAATTCAAAAAATGAAGTAAGCTCAACTTACAAACAAGTATCTAAGAAAACAATTTATGAGGTATATAAGAAAGAGAATTTTGAAGATAAAAAAAAAAAAACAACCAAAGTCGAAAAATAAGTAAGAACACCTTACTATACAATTTAGAAGAAATTGCTTTAAACTAATATGAAAAAAAAATAAAATAAAAAATAACACTGATTCAACCTAATAAAAAATCATCAAAACCAAAAGACGAAATGAGTTTATCTAATGTAACATAATAGTGAGAAATGTAATTTAGAATGTAAAAGAAATAATAATGATTGTGCCAGAAGAATACAGCTACATAATGTAATGTATAGTACTAACCAAAATCTCATAACCAGCTGTATTGATCACAAAGGAATATGAGCCAATGAAGATAAGAGAATGAAGAAGCCAAAATGGAACCCTCAATAGGATCACAAGAAAAGAAAAAAAAAACAAATGGTTAAGAATTATCCGAAAACAAAACCCAATTAATAAATGTCAATAAAATAGCCAAGTATTGGAGATGAGAAGTGTATAATAGAAGGAAGAATTAATATGAAGAAAAAATATGATCTGAGTTAAAGTCCCTAGAGTATTATTATTATTTATTATTTTATTGAAGGTCACATGATGACTAACTTACGAGGTTTATTAATGAAGATTGACTGTAGAATATTCCAGCAATCATTTGACTGGGCAGAGATGATGTTCCTCTGATCCCAGAAAGTATGTAACGGACGACGGTAATTGGTTAGCCGATAGAGCACCACCGATTCGATTCCAGTTATAATGTTAGGGAGGTTTAGGAAAATTAAATATTAGAGGGAAAACTCACAAATAAATATAGAGAATTAAATAAAACCAGATCCAAAATGTATAATTAATAAAGAATGTCACAAGAATGATTATAGAAATAAGATTTAAACTTGGGAAATAATTGATTTTAAGAAGGAACGAAGAAATGATAATAATATAACGGATAATTATGAAATATAAAAGTACTATAAATAGGAAACCAATTGGCCAGATACAAATTAGAAGTTTATTTCTTGCTAAACTTTGTTTATACAAAAATAAACTTATTTCGAAGGGGGGGTGTTATGTAACGCAACATAGTTGAGGTTCCCCAACGTTACATAAAAGATTGAATGAAATATGGTCAAGGACCATACCCTGACTTAAGGTTGTTCAATAGGTCATGTGCTCGAGAAGTAACTCAAACCAGAAGGAGGCAATGACTAGTATTAAATGTATAAAAGCCAGACTAAGGAATGATTGAATGTTATGAATTGTTTGTTTTGTACTGTGGCATGTTCAGGTCACAGAGTATTTTATATTGTATGTTGAATATACTAAAAATGAAATAATGTTATTTGATAATAATACTTCACCAATAATTATGTTTATGTTTATATTAGATTTGTATTTATATAACCCAGTATAGTTACCAATGTTAGGCACTATACTAAGTTATCAGCATTGTATAAAATTGAAAGATACTGTTATTCTAATTAATGTTTATAAACTGGATCAGGAGTGTGACCAGTGTTTTAAATCTAACAAGTAGTTCTGACAATTATGTCATAAATTAATAAAGGGTTCCAGAACCAGTTAATTAATATAAAAACAATTAACCACCAGTAAATTAAAATTTATGTAATTAACTATGTAATCAATAATTAATTGTACAGTAGGTCAGGTAAAAAAGAAAATTAAGTTAAAAACCAAATAATGTTATAATGGTTGTAAATGAATCTATACGCCTAAATTCCATATTAGTGAAAGGAAATTAATACCTTTTTAGTAAACCCAGTCCAACGAAACCTAGTAAAACATTTACTGTTTAGTAAGGAAGGTTAGGGGAAAGTTTTATGTGATTCAAGATTAATCCAAGCATGGAGTATTTTATTGGAAAGAAGTAGTAATATTCTATAATGCCGGCTCAAGGATATATAGAAAACGTGGTTGTTAAGGCAACTGATATATAATAAGTTGTTGATTTTGAATAGATGGTTCTGATTGTTACAAGCTTTTAGATTAAAATGAACCGATATATTTAAATATATGAATAAATATAAAGGAAAGATATATCCAAACTGATAAAGCCTTTTTGTAAAACAATTATATTTGAACGCTAATGAATCGTACAAATTAAATAACACTGTCAATTATCAATGAGTACAATAAAAAAGAATTGAAAGCTTCTCACCTCAGTCACTAAATAATTCCGCTGAATTTGGTATCAAACCAATTCATGCTATAAATTGAAGACCAGTAAAGAGTTAAAGCCTGAATTAACGGAAATATTTGGAAATACAGAAGACTCGGTTGACGAAATAACCTTCATTGACAGCGTAACCTGAGATCCTAATTCCAGTTCATTGGGACCAAGAATTGTGAAGTTGCAGAAGAAGAATCGAAGCACAAGAGTTCCTGTGGGATTACCATCATCAATTCATTGAAAACCAGAGCAGTTTTACTGGGTGAAGACGATATAAACTGGATTTTGACCGCTGTTGACAAACATTCACCGCCTAATGAAGCTTTCGTCGTTTGGGTAAAAAACAAATTATTTTCATATCATTGTATTTTAAGTAAATAATTTTATTCTTTTTGTAACTTGAACAACCTTAATTATGCGTTTTACCTGGCCTTACTAATGGTTCAAAGAACTACACGAACCCTGGTATAAGAATTAATTGTCATTATTTTCAAATATATATGTTTTTAGAGTTTGAATAATTAAGAATCGATATATGTTGGGATAGTCGATTGGATCGTCTTATTGTTTGTCTGAGACAACGTAACTTGTTAAATACCAGAGAAAAATAAATAAAGTACATTGGTTGTATTAGATAACGTTTTAATCATTGCAGAGAAAATACTATATGTAGTTGGTGTAATAATTTATTAACAGATTGATACAAAAACTCCGAATAACTAACCTATAAGTACACTTATTTCTAGTAACAGCGCTCCAAGTTTGCAGCTGGTGGGACGGGAGATTGCTGAACTAACTGGTTTTTTAATACTAAATTTGAACAAAATTTTTATCGTTGAGGGACTAGGGTTGAAACAAATACCACTTACATTCAGTAAATACTCCATATATATTGCTCATATTAAACAACCACTGAGAACTAAATTAAGTCTATAGAATAATACCATTATAAATTCAGGAACATAATTCTAATCTTGTGGACTTAATAATCTATGTTCTGAGGGTTTCACCGGTCACAACCGAAAGGTATATTAGTTAATAATATATTAATTAAACCAGGTAACAGCAGTTTAATAGTTACGGATCGCCACCTACAACGTATTACTTGGCGTTTGTTACACCGGAGTCTTTTATAACTAATTACACTAATAGACAAGATTTCTTTACAATTTGACGTCTCCAGCTGGTATCATACAATATAACATACGTCCTCACATAATTAACAAACAGTTCGTTACTAAATTGATTACAACAGTGGGGTTTGAATAAGACGGACATTTTCGCTAGTACCGGCACATATTAGTTTCTTTACAAATTGTCGCTCAACGAGTGGGCTTTAGTTAAGTAAAAAATCATATTATTTGTTACTTAACTTGAGCAGGCAACCATTAGAGGCACAGGAATGCATACGAGAGCTGTTACGAAAAGAATGGAGAAGGAACAAGAAACAGAAGAAGATAGGAGGGAAAAAGAAACAGAGGTAGGTACAGATACTGAAATGGATCAACAGACAGGTGATATGGAAGAAACCGAAATAGTTATAGATACGGAAACGGAAATAGTGGAAGAAGATGCCCAAGGGGATCAACCAAATAAATCTGCCCGAAAGGAAGACATGAGTATGCAGGAGATGTTGAGGATTATAATGGAAAGCAATAAACAAGTAAATGAGGAAAATAAGGAGAACTTTAGACAAATCAAAGAAGATAATAGACAAACTAATGAAAAAATAGACAGTATTAAGGAAAGTACTAGTGAACTTTTAAGGCAAACCATAAATGAAAATAATGAACGATTGAAGGCCGATTTTAGACAAATCAATGAAAAGATAGACAGTATAAATGACAATTCAGAAAAGCTGGAAAATAAAATAGACAGTATTAATGAGAACTCAAGAAAACAAAACGAAATTTTGAGCGAAAATTTAATCAAACAAATGAATGAAAAGTTTGACAGGAATGACGAGAATTTGAGACAGATTCAAGACGATAACAAACTAATGAACGAAAAACTTGAGGAAAACAATAAACAAATGAAAGCAGATCTTGAGAAAATCAATGAGGATAATCTAATACGAATCGATGAGAGAATTGAGCAGTCTAACAAGGAAATAAGGGAAAATGTTGATAAACAGAACGAAGTATTAAGACAAGCTATCAATAAGAAAATTGAGGACGCTAGTGAGGCAATCAGCCAGAAGGTAGTTAAGAACGACGGCGAAAGAAAACAGGAGATAGCGGAAACAAATAGAAAACTGAAAGCGACCGATGAAGCTATTACACGAAATAGAGCTGAACTGGAGGTCAAGCTAGGCCATATAGAAGAAGAAAACCGAAGTAAAGTGGAATCAATACGAACAGATTGCGGAAACCAGCATCGAATTTTAGATACGGTCATAAATGAAGTACAGGAGCAAGGACAACGTAACCAGGATAGAATCGAGAACCTACAACGGTCAGTTGACAACCGATCGATCACTGTCCCATATACACAACATATAGACGACCGGGAGACCATCAACTTTAAGGCATACAGGAGAAATCCAATGGAATTCTTGGAACGGGTCGGCGAACAAATCATGAGAACTGGTGAAAACAGGTGGCCAATAATTCGTCGTTATTTAGACGAACATTTTAAAGAAACTTATGATAACTGGTGGACAGCCACCAGGCACGAGATACGAAGCTACGAAGAATTTAAATTAGCTTTTAAAGCCAGGTACTGGTCAGACGCCACCCAGAACGTAGTGAGGGAGAGCATCAGTTATGGAAGATATGACGCCAGCAGGGGAACAACACTTACCGCCTACTTCCTGGGAAAAGCATGTTTGGCAAGACATCTTGAACCAAAAATCCCAGAGGAAATTCTCGTCACCAGGTTAGCATACCACTATGATAACGGTATATCAATAGCACGATCGGGTGGACAAATAAAAACTATACAGGCCATGTCAACGCTATTGGAAGAGCACGAGCGTGAGGTACATTATCGAAGGAGTCGTCAGAGAAACGACCAGTACGGGAACAGGGATTTCCCAGACTATAACAATAGAAACAATAACCATAACAGTCATGAGGCGAATAACCGGACGAACTATAATGGCAGGCCTGGTAATTATGGTAATGAGGCGTACCAACGGCAAAATAACAACAACAGCCCAAGGAACAACGGAAACAATTACGGGAATAGACAGAGTATTCCGAACAACCAATATAACCGGTCGTATAACCCAAATTACCAGAATCGGAACACGAACAACCGAAATTATGATAACAGTAACCGTAACCCGAATAACCAAAACCAAAACTACAGAAGAGTTAATTATGTGGGGGCGTACGACAATTATAACGGGAGGACATACTACCAAGGACGTCAAAGTTTTGATAGGGACACCGATTGGAACCAGTACAATAATAACGATAGAAGGGAGACTAGAACTAATGGGGGCAGAAGTCGGAGTCAGGAGGACTACCGCCGGGTTAACTACGAAGAGGATCGTCCATTACGGGTTTCCAGACCAATGGTAAATTTTATAAGGGCCAAAGAGAATGGTCCAAGGAGTGATCAACACCAAGGGGAGAATGATAATGAGTGTTTACAACGGAGCAATAACATCGGAGAATCCAGATCCGGAAGCGAGAACCAAAGAAGGGACGATCCATCTAGGAATGTCCGAATAATTTATAATCAACAGAACCCACCAGAACGCTGGATTCCCCAAAGAGGAGATGGCCACCGACCCAGTACATCCCAGGATGTAAGACAAGAAATAAATGAAGAAGAAGCCACGGCCGACAGATGGAATACATGAAGAGACTAAAACCCAAAATTCGAAAAGCATGTAAGGACAACTTACTCAAGTAATTTTGAAACGATATAATATAAAATGAAGAGAATAAAACCCAAAATTCCAAAGGAGGTAAGAACAACTTACTCAATAATTATTCAGAAACAGTATGATTTAAAATAAAGAGGATAAATACCCCAAAATTCAAAAAATGAAGTAAGCTCAACTTACAAACAAGTATCTAAGAAAACAATTTATGAGGTATATAAGAAAGAGAATTTTGAAGATAAAAAAAAAAAAAACAACCAAAGTCGAAAAATAAGTAAGAACACCTTACTATACAATTTAGAAGAAATTGCTTTAAACTAATATGAAAAAAAAATAAAATAAAAAATAACACTGATTCAACCTAATAAAAAATCATCAAAACCAAAAGACGAAATGAGTTTATCTAATGTAACATAATAGTGAGAAATGTAATTTAGAATGTAAAAGAAATAATAATGATTGTGCCAGAAGAATACAGCTACATAATGTAATGTATAGTACTAACCAAAATCTCATAACCAGCTGTATTGATCACAAAGGAATATGAGCCAATGAAGATAAGAGAATGAAGAAGCCAAAATGGAACCCTCAATAGGATCACAAGAAAAGAAAAAAAAAACAAATGGTTAAGAATTATCCGAAAACAAAACCCAATTAATAAATGTCAATAAAATAGCCAAGTATTGGAGATGAGAAGTGTATAATAGAAGGAAGAATTAATATGAAGAAATAATATGATCTGAGTTAAAGTCCCTAGAGTATTATTATTATTTATTATTTTATTGAAGGTCACATGATGACTAACTTACGAGGTTTATTAATGAAGATTGACTGTAGAATATTCCAGCAATCATTTGACTGGGCAGAGATGATGTTCCTCTGATCCCAGAAAGTATGTAACGGACGACGGTAATTGGTTAGCCGATAGAGCACCACCGATTCGATTCCAGTTATAATGTTAGGGAGGTTTAGGAAAATTAAATATTAGAGGGAAAACTCACAAATAAATATAGAGAATTAAATAAAACCAGATCCAAAATGTATAATTAATAAAGAATGTCACAAGAATGATTATAGAAATAAGATTTAAACTTGGGAAATAATTGATTTTAAGAAGGAACGAAGAAATGATAATAATATAACGGATAATTATGAAATATAAAAGTACTATAAATAGGAAACCAATTGGCCAGATACAAATTAGAAGTTTATTTCTTGCTAAACTTTGTTTATACCAAAATAAACTTATTTCGAAGGGGGGGTGTTATGTAACGCAACATAGTTGAGGTTCCCCAACGTTACATAAAAGATTGAATGAAATATGGTCAAGGACCATACCCTGACTTAAGGTTGTTCAATAGGTCATGTGCTCGAGAAGTAACTCAAACCAGAAGGAGGCAATGACTAGTATTAAATGTATAAAAGCCAGACTAAGGAATGATTGAATGTTATGAATTGTTTGTTTTGTACTGTGGCATGTTCAGGTCACAGAGTATTTTATATTGTATGTTGAATATACTAAAAATGAAATAATGTTATTTGATAATAATACTTCACCAATAATTATGTTTATGTTTATATTAGATTTGTATTTATATAACCCAGTATAGTTACCAATGTTAGGCACTATACTAAGTTATCAGCATTGTATAAAATTGAAAGATACTGTTATTCTAATTAATGTTTATAAACTGGATCAGGAGTGTGACCAGTGTTTTAAATCTAACAAGTAGTTCTGACAATTATGTCATAAATTAATAAAGGGTTCCAGAACCAGTTAATTAATATAAAAACAATTAACCACCAGTAAATTAAAATTTATGTAATTAACTATGTAATCAATAATTAATTGTACAGTAGGTCAGGTAAAAAAGAAAATTAAGTTAAAAACCAAATAATGTTATAATGGTTGTAAATGAATCTATACGCCTAAATTCCATATTAGTGAAAGGAAATTAATACCTTTTTAGTAAACCCAGTCCAACGAAACCTAGTAAAACATTTACTGTTTAGTAAGGAAGGTTAGGGGAAAGTTTTATGTGATTCAAGATTAATCCAAGCATGGAGTATTTTATTGGAAAGAAGTAGTAATATTCTATAATGCCGGCTCAAGGATATATAGAAAACGTGGTTGTTAAGGCAACTGATATATAATAAGTTGTTGATTTTGAATAGATGGTTCTGATTGTTACAAGCTTTTAGATTAAAATGAACCGATATATTTAAATATATGAATAAATATAAAGGAAAGATATATCCAAACTGATAAAGCCTTTTTGTAAAACAATTATATTTGAACGCTAATGAATCGTACAAATTAAATAACACTGTCAATTATTAATGAGTACAATAAAAAAGAATTGAAAGCTTCTCACCTCAGTCACTAAATAATTCCGCTGAATTTGGTATCAAACCAATTCATGCTATAAATTGAAGACCAGTAAAGAGTTAAAGCCTGAATTAACGGAAATATTTGGAAATACAGAAGACTCGGTTGACGAAATAACCTTCATTGACAGCGTAACCTGAGATCCTAATTCCAGTTCATTGGGACCAAGAATTGTGAAGTCGCAGAAGAAGAATCGAAGCACAAGAGTTCCTGTGGGATTACCATCATCAATTCATTGAAAACCAGAGCAGTTTTACTGGGTGAAGACGATATAAACTGGATTTTGACCGCTGTTGACAAACATTCACCGCCTAATGAAGCTTTCGTCGTTTGGGTAAAAAACAAATTATTTTCATATCATTGTATTTTAAGTAAATAATTTTATTCTTTTTGTAACTTGAACAACCTTAATTATGCGTTTTACCTGGCCTTACTAATGGTTCAAAGAACTACACGAACCCTGGTATAAGAATTAATTGTCATTATTTTCAAATATATATGTTTTTAGAGTTTGAATAATTAAGAATCGATATATGTTGGGATAGTCGATTGGATCGTCTTATTGTTTGTCTGAGACAACGTAACTTGTTAAATACCAGAGAAAAATAAATAAAGTACATTGGTTGTATTAGATAACGTTTTAATCATTGCAGAGAAAATACTATATGTAGTTGGTGTAATAATTTATTAACAGATTGATACAAAAACTCCGAATAACTAACCTATAAGTACACTTATTTCTAGTAACAGCGCTCCAAGTTTGCAGCTGGTGGGACGGGAGATTGCTGAACTAACTGGTTTTTTAATACTAAATTTGAACAAAATTTTTATCGTTGAGGGACTAGGGTTGAAACAAATACCACTTACATTCAGTAAATACTCCATATATATTGCTCATATTAAACAACCACTGAGAACTAAATTAAGTCTATAGAATAATACCATTATAAATTCAGGAACATAATTCTAATCTTGTGGACTTAATAATCTATGTTCTGAGGGTTTCACCGGTCACAACCGAAAGGTATATTAGTTAATAATATATTAATTAAACCAGGTAACAGCAGTTTAATAGTTACGGATCGCCACCTACAACGTATTACTTGGCGTTTGTTACACCGGAGTCTTTTATAACTAATTACACTAATAGACAAGATTTCTTTACAATTTGACGTCTCCAGCTGGTATCATACAATATAACATACGTCCTCACATAATTAACAAACAGTTCGTTACTAAATTGATTACAACAGTGGGGTTTGAATAAGACGGACATTTTCGCTAGTACCGGCACATATTAGTTTCTTTACAAATTGTCGCTCAACGAGTGGGCTTTAGTTAAGTAAAAAATCATATTATTTGTTACTTAACTTGAGCAGGCAACCATTAGAGGCACAGGAATGCATACGAGAGCTGTTACGAAAAGAATGGAGAAGGAACAAGAAACAGAAGAAGATAGGAGGGAAAAAGAAACAGAGGTAGGTACAGATACTGAAATGGATCAACAGACAGGTGATATGGAAGAAACCGAAATAGTTATAGATACGGAAACGGAAATAGTGGAAGAAGATGCCCAAGGGGATCAACCAAATAAATCTGCCCGAAAGGAAGACATGAGTATGCAGGAGATGTTGAGGATTATAATGGAAAGCAATAAACAAGTAAATGAGGAAAATAAGGAGAACTTTAGACAAATCAAAGAAGATAATAGACAAACTAATGAAAAAATAGACAGTATTAAGGAAAGTACTAGTGAACTTTTAAGGCAAACCATAAATGAAAATAATGAACGATTGAAGGCCGATTTTAGACAAATCAATGAAAAGATAGACAGTATAAATGAAAATTCAGAAAAGCTGGAAAATAAAATAGACAGTATTAATGAGAACTCAAGAAAACAAAACGAAATTTTGAGCGAAAATTTAATCAAACAAATGAATGAAAAGTTTTACAGGAATGACGAGAATTTGAGACAGATTCAAGACGATAACAAACTAATGAACGAAAAACTTGAGGAAAACAATAAACAAATGAAAGCAGATCTTGAGAAAATCAATGAGGATAATCTAATACGAATCGATGAGAGAATTGAGCAGTCTAACAAGGAAATAAGGGAAAATGTTGATAAACAGAACGAAGTATTAAGACAAGCTATCAATAAGAAAATTGAGGACGCTAGTGAGGCAATCAGCCAGAAGGTAGTTAAGAACGACGGCGAAAGAAAACAGGAGATAGCGGAAACAAATAGAAAACTGAAAGCGACCGATGAAGCTATTACACGAAATAGAGCTGAACTGGAGGTCAAGCTAGGCCATATAGAAGAAGAAAACCGAAGTAAAGTGGAATCAATACGAACAGATTGCGGAAACCAGCATCGAATTTTAGATACGGTCATAAATGAAGTACAGGAGCAAGGACAACGTAACCAGGATAGAATCGAGAACCTACAACGGTCAGTTGACAACCGATCGATCACTGTCCCATATACACAACATATAGACGACCGGGAGACCATCAACTTTAAGGCATACAGGAGAAATCCAATGGAATTCTTGGAACGGGTCGGCGAACAAATCATGAGAACTGGTGAAAACAGGTGGCCAATAATTCGTCGTTATTTAGACGAACATTTTAAAGAAACTTATGATAACTGGTGGACAGCCACCAGGCACGAGATACGAAGCTACGAAGAATTTAAATTAGCTTTTAAAGCCAGGTACTGGTCAGACGCCACCCAGAACGTAGTGAGGGAGAGCATCAGTTATGGAAGATATGACGCCAGCAGGGGAACAACACTTACCGCCTACTTCCTGGGAAAAGTATGTTTGGCAAGACATCTTGAACCAAAAATCCCAGAGGAAATTCTCGTCACCAGGTTAGCATACCACTATGATAACGGTATATCAATAGCACGATCGGGTGGACAAATAAAAACTATACGGGCCATGTCAACGCTATTGGAAGAGCACGAGCGTGAGGTACATTATCGAAGGAGTCGTCAGAGAAACGACCAGTACGGGAACAGGGATTTCCCAGACTATAACAATAGAAACAATAACCATAACAGTCATGAGGCGAATAACCGGACGAACTATAATGGCAGGCCTGGTAATTATGGTAATGAGGCGTACCAACGGCAAAATAACAACAACAGCCCAAGGAACAACGGAAACAATTACGGGAATAGACAGAGTATTCCGAACAACCAATATAACCGGTCGTATAACCCAAATTACCAGAATCGGAACACGAACAACCGAAATTATGATAACAGTAACCGTAACCCGAATAACCAAAACCAAAACTACAGAAGAGTTAATTATGTGGGGGCGTACGACAATTATAACGGGAGGACATACTACCAAGGACGTCGAAGTTTTGATAGGGACACCGATTGGAACCAGTACAATAATAATGATAGAAGGGAGACTAGAACTAATGGGGGCAGAAGTCGGAGTCAGGAGGACTACCGCCGGGTTAACTACGAAGAGGATCGTCCATTACGGGTTTCCAGACCAATGGTAAATTTTATAAGGGCCGAAGAGAATGGTCCAAGGAGTGATCAACACCAAGGGGAGAATGATAATGAGTGTTTACAACGGAGCAATAACATCGGAGAATCCAGATCCGGAAGCGAGAACCAAAGAAGGGATGATCCATCTAGGAATGTCCGAATAATTTATAATCAACAGAACCCACCAGAACGCTGGATTCCCCTAAGAGGAGATGGCCACCGACCCAGTACATCCCAGGATGTAAGACAAGAAATAAATGTAGAAGAAGCCACGGCCGACAGATGGAATACATGAAGAGACTAAAACCCAAAATTCGAAAAGCATGTAAGGACAACTTACTCAAGTAATTTCGAAACGATATAATATAAAATGAAGAGAATAAAACCCAAAATTCCAAAGGAGGTAAGAACAACTTACTCAATAATTATTCAGAAACAGTATGATTTAAAATAAAGAGGATAAATACCCCAAAATTCAAAAAATGAAGTAAGCTCAACTTACAAACAAGTATCTAAGAAAACAATTTATGAGGTATATAAGAAAGAGAATTTTGAAGATAAAAAAAAAAAAAAAACAACCAAAGTCGAAAAATAAGTAAGAACACCTTACTATACAATTTAGAAGAAATTGCTTTAAACTAATATGAAAAAAAAAATAAATAAAAAATAACACTGATTCAACCTAATAAAAAATCATCAAAACCAAAAGACGAAATGAGTTTATCTAATGTAACATAATAGTGAGAAATGTAATTTAGAATGTAAAAGAAATAATAATGATTGTGCCAGAAGAATACAGCTACATAATGTAATGTATAGTACTAACCAAAATCTCATAACCAGCTGTATTGATCACAAAGGAATATGAGCCAATGAAGATAAGAGAATGAAGAAGCCAAAATGGAACCCTCAATAGGATCACAAGAAAAGAAAAAAAAAACAAATGGTTAAGAATTATCCGAAAACAAAACCCAATTAATAAATGTCAATAAAATAGCCAAGTATTGGAGATGAGAAGTGTATAATAGAAGGAAGAATTAATATGAAGAAATAATATGATCTGAGTTAAAGTCCCTAGAGTATTATTATTATTTATTATTTTATTGAAGGTCACATGATGACTAACTTACGAGGTTTATTAATGAAGATTGACTGTAGAATATTCCAGCAATCATTTGACTGGGCAGAGATGATGTTCCTCTGATCCCAGAAAGTATGTAACGGACGACGGTAATTGGTTAGCCGATAGAGCACCACCGATTCGATTCCAGTTATAATGTTAGGGAGGTTTAGGAAAATTAAATATTAGAGGGAAAACTCACAAATAAATATAGAGAATTAAATAAAACCAGATCCAAAATGTATAATTAATAAAGAATGTCACAAGAATGATTATAGAAATAAGATTTAAACTTGGGAAATAATTGATTTTAAGAAGGAACGAAGAAATGATAATAATATAACGGATAATTATGAAATATAAAAGTACTATAAATAGGAAACCAATTGGCCAGATACAAATTAGAAGTTTATTTCTTGCTAAACTTTGTTTATACCAAAATAAACTTATTTCGAAGGGGGGGTGTTATGTAACGCAACATAGTTGAGGTTCCCCAACGTTACATAAAAGATTGAATAAAATATGGTCAAGGACCATACCCTGACTTAAGGTTGTTCAATAGGTCATGTGCTCGAGAAGTAACTCAAACCAGAAGGAGGCAATGACTAGTATTAAATGTATAAAAGCCAGACTGAGGAATGATTAAATGTTATGAATTGTTTGTTTTGTACTGTGGCATGTTCAGGTCACAGAGTATTTTATATTGTATGTTGAATATACTAAAAATGAAATAATGTTATTTGATAATAATACTTCACCAATAATTATGTTTATGTTTATATTAGATTTGTATTTATATAACCCAGTATAGTTACCAATGTTAGGCACTATACTAAGTTATCAGCATTGTATAAAATTGAAAGATACTGTTATTCTAATTAATGTTTATAAACTGGATCAGGAGTGTGACCAGTGTTTTAAATCTAACAAGTAGTTCTGACAATTATGTCATAAATTAATAAAGGGTTCCAGAACCAGTTAATTAATATAAAAACAATTAACCACCAGTAAATTAAAATTTATGTAATTAACTATGTAATCAATAATTAATTGTACAGTAGGTCAGGTAAAAAAGAAAATTAAGTTAAAAACCAAATAATGTTATAATGGTTGTAAATGAATCTATACGCCTAAATTCCATATTAGTGAAAGGAAATTAATACCTTTTTAGTAAACCCAGTCCAACGAAACCCTAGTAAAACATTTACTGTTTAGTAAGGAAGGTTAGGGGAAAGTTTTATGTGATTCAAGATTAATCCAAGCATGGAGTATTTTATTGGAAAGAAGTAGTAATATTCTATAATGCCGGCTCAAGGATATATAGAAAACGTGGTTGTTAAGGCAACTGATATATAATAAGTTGTTGATTTTGAATAGATGGTTCTGATTGTTACAAGCTTTTAGATTAAAATGAACAGATATATTTAAATATATGAATAAATATAAAGGAAAGATATATCCAAACTGATAAAGCCTTTTTGTAAAACAATTATATTTGAACGCTAATGAATCGTACAAATTAAATAACACTGTCAATTATCAATGAGTACAATAAAAAAGAATTGAAAGCTTCTCACCTCAGTCACTAAATAATTCCGCTGAATTTGGTATCAAACCAATTCATGCTATAAATTGAAGACCAGTAAAGAGTTAAAGCCTGAATTAACGGAAATATTTGGAAATACAGAAGACTCGGTTGACGAAATAACCTTCATTGACAGCGTAACCTGAGATCCTAATTCCAGTTCATTGGGACCAAGAATTGTGAAGTCGCAGAAGAAGAATCGAAGCACAAGAGTTCCTGTGGGATTACCATCATCAATTCATTGAAAACCAGAGCAGTTTTACTGGGTGAAGACGATATAAACTGGATTTTGACCGCTGTTGACAAACATTCACCGCCTAACGAAGCTTTCGTCGTTTGGGTAAAAAACAAATTATTTTCATATCATTGTATTTTAAGTAAATAATTTTATTCTTTTTGTAAATTGAACAACCTTAATTATGCGTTTTACCTGGCCTTACTAATGGTTCAAAGAACTACACGAACCCTGGTATAAGAATTAATTGTCATTATTTTCAAATATATATGTTTTTAGAGTTTGAATAATTAAGAATCGATATATGTTGGGATAGTCGATTGGATCGTCTTATTGTTTGTCTGAGACAACGTAACTTGTTAAATACCAGAGAAAAATAAATAAAGTACATTGGTTGTATTAGATAACGTTTTAATCATTGCAGAGAAAATACTATATGTAGTTGGTGTAATAATTTATTAACAGATTGATACAAAAACTCCGAATAACTAACCTATAAGTACACTTATTTCTCTAGTAACAGCGCTCCAAGTTTGCAGCTGGTGGGACGGGAGATTGCTGAACTAACTGGTTTTTTAATACTAAATTTGAACAAAATTTTTATCGTTGAGGGACTAGGGTTGAAACAAATACCACTTACATTCAGTAAATACTCCATATATATTGCTCATATTAAACAACCACTGAGAACTAAATTAAGTCTATAGAATAATACCATTATAAATTCAGGAACATAATTCTAATCTTGTGGACTTAATAATCTATGTTCTGAGGGTTTCACCGGTCACAACCGAAAGGTATATTAGTTAATAATATATTAATTAAACCAGGTAACAGCAGTTTAATAGTTACGGATCGCCACCTACAACGTATTACTTGGCGTTTGTTACACCGGAGTCTTTTATAACTAATTACACTAATAGACAAGATTTCTTTACAATTTGACGTCTCCAGCTGGTATCATACAATATAACATACGTCCTCACATAATTAACAAACAGTTCGTTACTAAATTGATTACAACAGTGGGGTTTGAATAAGATGGACATTTTCGCTAGTACTGGCACATATTAGTTTCTTTACAAAGTGCATCAGAAGATATCAGTCATATCTTCAAGACGGAATATAACATTCAAAAATTTGGTAAATAATCCAGAGGTAAAAGGGAATGATATGGTATTAAATATGAGTGACTATGTTATGTTAGAGGAGGTACAATACCTGTTAGTTAAAAAGGAACGAACTATGACGGGAGACCGGTACTTAAATGAAGGTTTCATAGCAGGAAAGTGGGAGAGCCGGATGATAAGGAGATTATCAAGGAGAGAATTAATTCCGAACACCCCAGTAATCTAGTCATAATCACTAGTCAATCAATGCCGACCTCAGTTAAGAAAGAGAATAATAGTGATATGATGAGTATCATGCTCAGTCAATTTGAGAAAATGAATAGTAATTTTGAGACCAAATTTACTGAGATAAGTAGTCATTTTGATATGAATAATAGTGATTTCAATATTAAATTCAATGAACAGAAAAATGAGATAAATGTGAAATTAGATATACAGAATACTGAATTAAACAAACGTTTTGATGTAGTAACTAATTCACTGTGTAGCATTGAAGACCGAATGAATGAAATATGTAGTGAAGTAAAAAGAGCAGCAAATGAGTTAAGAGAGCGTGTATGTACTGAGAAAAATAAAACAACTGAAAATTGTAGTGACAAATGTAAAAATACGATGCCAGATAAAGAATTAATAAATAATAATGATGTTGTTGAAAATAATGAGAATAATAATATAATTGAAAATGTCATATCAAAGAGTACTGATGAGTTTGTGGAATGTGATTATGAGATGTTAAGGTGTATTGATGAAGTAGAGAGAGAGTGGAAAAATAATATAGTAGTTGAATGTGGGCAGAGGATAAATTTTCCCTTTATTTTTCCTGAACCAGAGTGTTCACAAATGTTGTTTTTGCAGGGCAAGAGACCCGTATTAGTGGATGAATTGAAGTGTATATTGATGTTGTATAATGTTGTACCCTCTGTCTGCAATAATTGTGAGAGTGTGATGTGGTGTTATGAAGAGAGAGAGTTGTGTATTGAGAGAGAGATAGAATTGTATAAGTTAAAAAGAAATTATGATGAATTGAGAAAAATATTAGAAGGGGTGAAGATGAACCATATAAAGTACTTACCTGTCGAAAGAGAGATAGAGCATTATTTTGATAATATTTTTATAAATAGTAATGACTTACCTGACGTGATAGTAGAGGAATATAAAAGTGAGAAAACAACTTACCTGACATTGACCAATAATACTGATGGAGACTGGACAATAATGACTTATGTTGACAAGGTTTATGAAATATTAATAGGGCATAACCCTATAAATTATAATGGCATAATGAATGAAATAAAGGTAATGGATTATAATAATAATATTAATAATAATAATAATAAACTGTATGTGGATAACAATGATGCATGTTACAAATATATTAGATATATATATAACGATGGAGGCTGAACTAAAAAATCAGTGAGTGGACATTGTTAGATATTGTAAATTTTGGTAACGACCTTGCAGATTTGGAAATATGAAGTGTGAAACAATTGAACAGTTATTGACGAATACTTTGTAAATAATGTAGTGAATTCATTTGTGTGTGTTACGAAATGTTAGGTAAATAATGTGTATATGTAGTAGAAAAATGTTGTGATAATAATAATAATATTATTAATATTTTGCAGTCTGAATAAATAATAAAATAATTATGAAGACAATAATTAATGACTTGTAAAATTTTGATAGTAATTGAAATGTGTTGTGTTTTAATACTGGAGTGAAGTAAATAATTTGAGGTGTTTAAATATTGTGATTGAAGGTTATATGTTTGAATTTTTATAATGAGTTTAAATTATTTGATGAGATTTTAATTTGATAACAATGAACAAATAAATAAATGTCAAATGGTTTAGTTTGTGGAATAACATAATGGTTAAAAATATATAGATTAATAATAAATTTGAAAATTTTGAGGAACCTAATTACAGCAAAGGATAAATAATGGAATGATATATAAAAAAGTTAATGAAAAATTTCAAGCAAGAATGTGTGTCAGTTTTATATAAATTATTTAAAAGAGAATTGTTTGTTTAATGTATGCTAATAATCAAGGTTAATGTCTATTTGTTTATTATGTTATGTAATGTATTATACAAGGTGTGTGGGTAAATTTTGGTGGGTAGATTGGTGCCCAAAGAAGTGATAGAACAGTGGAGTGTGGAACTGCAATGGTGGGAGGTTGTAAATTTTGTATTTAATATTTTATGTTCATGATGGTTAAGCTTACATATAAAGGGGGTTAAACACCATCCAAATTAATAATGTCGTTTAAGTATAAATTATTAAGTTTAGTGTTACAAAAGATATTTTACTTGTGATTCCCCAACTTTTCGGGCGGTCACGGCCTCACCGAACCCTGACCGTGGAATTGGTTTAGCTTTAACAGCTATGGTTGGGGCACATTACGATTACGCGCTGACCATACTGGCCATAGCTGTTATCGTTGTCAAGGTGTATTTTGAAATTGATGGGGGGTGAAATTAAGGGGAATCACCAAACTAGGGAACAGCGGCTACCACTCTGTCCGCATGGGGGCAGCAAAGCCAGGTGGTAGACCCGCATTAAGGGCGCATAATTATAGACCAGAACATGTTGATGTTCATAATCTTTAAAATGTAACGCAGAAGCAAGGACACGGAGATGTCACATTCCTCCAAAACCTCAGTCCTTGTGGACGCAACTGGACGCCACAGTCCAGGGGGGTCATAGTGTGTGTGGCAGGGAGGTTATCCAGGGGGATAACGTATTAGAAATTTGTTGTATTTTAATAATGATGATTCACTACTAAATAATTTTGTTTTGATTTGAAAAATAGATGCACTACATACTTCCTATATTGTGTTTATTATATCTTATTGTGTTAATTGCATGTAGTATATTAGGAATAAGGATTATAAAAATATAATAATATGTTTTCAATGTGTTTATAGATTTTAAAATAAAATGAAATATAGTTGTGAATTAAAATTTTCAATGGGTTGCAAAAGCTAGAAGTTGGGTGATGAATATTTGTGGGACATATAGGTCTGTCCAAATTGAAGTCAAAGTTAAAGAAATAGTAGAGATGAAAATAATGTAATGTTGTTTTGAGTTAATGTATGTTATAGAATTTTGAGAAGTATAAATGTTGACACAGTAGTTATGGAGAATTTATGTAGAGTCTTGAGCGATATATTGTTGTTTATTTTGATGATGTTATTTTGTTGTAGTTGTAGTGAGGTAATGAGATTGAGATTTTTTGGGGATGGAAATTTTGTAGTAAGGGGTAGTGTAATGTGGGAGTCCGCAACATAATGATACGTTGGGACGGGATAGGAACAGATTTAGTGGGAAGGGGTTGCCTTAGGTAGAATCCAGGAACCAAATAAGGGAATTGAGTTTTGGGGGGGGGGAACACATATCCTATGTACAAAGGGTTAGAGAGTATTTTTTTTTATATATTGAGAGAAGGTGGCGAATTGAGTTAAAGTAGTAAGTAGTTAGAGGTAGAGAAGGGTTAGTAGATTTTTTGATAGAGAGGGGTGTCATACTAATTAGAGATTTTGTAAGGGAGCGTTAGAGTAATAAAAGGGGTAAGATTATGAGTAAATGCCAAGTTGATAAAGTGAATTATAATGAATAACGTAGAATCACCCAAATTAATGAAAGGGAATAATAAATGGAATGATGTGTGAAACGAAGATCGAAAAAAAAAAACATATATATAATAAATTTTTGAGAAACGAATTCATAAAAGTTAAATTGAGATTAAAAGGTAAATTTTATGATTTTATATGCAAATTTAATGATGTTAAGTGTGTAACATTTTAAATAAAAGTTGTTTATTTTAAGATAATGATAACAATGTGAATTATTAATGTACTATGTTTTCTTGTGTTGTTAGGTATTCTGCTATATATGTTAGAAATAAGCAAAAAACAAAACCAGTGCTTCTTAGCGCCAACCAGCACCGCTAGGGGGAAACAGATCAGTTGGGGATATGGTGTTGTATAAGGCCACTATTTGATATTTGATGTGTTGTTTCAGTGTTTGGTGATGCTGTGGCGGCGGACCTGAGCTGGCCAATCAATGCCGACCTCAGTTAAGAAAGAGAATAATAGTGATATGATGAGTATCATGCTCAGTCAATTTGAGAAAATGAATAGTAATTTTGAGACCAAATTTACTGAGATAAGTAGTCATTTTGATATGAATAATAGTGATTTCAATATTAAATTCAATGAACAGAAAAATGAGATAAATGTGAAATTAGATATACAGAATACTGAATTAAACAAACGTTTTGATGTAGTAACTAATTCACTGTGTAGCATTGAAGACCGAATGAATGAAATATGTAGTGAAGTAAAAAGAGCAGCAAATGAGTTAAGAGAGCGTGTATGTACTGAGAAAAATAAAACAACTGAAAATTGTAGTGACAAATGTAAAAATACGATGCCAGATAAAGAATTAATAAATAATAATGATGTTGTTGAAAATAATGAGAATAATAATATAATTGAAAATGTCATATCAAAGAGTACTGATGAGTTTGTGGAATGTGATTATGAGATGTTAAGGTGTATTGATGAAGTAGAGATAGAGTGGAAAAATAATATAGTAGTTGAATGTGGGCAGAGGATAAATTTTCCCTTTATTTTTCCTGAACCAGAGTGTTCACAAATGTTGTTTTTGCAGGGCAAGAGACCCGTATTAGTGGATGAATTGAAGTGTATATTGATGTTGTATAATGTTGTACCCTCTGTCTGCAATAATTGTGAGAGTGTGATGTGGTGTTATGAAGAGAGAGAGTTGTGTATTGAGAGAGAGATAGAATTGTATAAGTTAAAAAGAAATTATGATGAATTGAGAAAAATATTAGAAGGGGTGAAGATGAACCATATAAAGTACTTACCTGTCGAAAGAGAGATAGAGCATTATTTTGATAATATTTTTATAAATAGTAATGACTTACCTGACGTGATAGTAGAGGAATATAAAAGTGAGAAAACAACTTACCTGACATTGACCAATAATACTGATGGAGACTGGACAATAATGACTTATGTTGACAAGGTTTATGAAATATTAATAGGGCATAACCCTATAAATTATAATGGCATAATGAATGAAATAAAGGTAATGGATTATAATAATAATAATAATAAACTGTATGTGGATAACAATGATGCATGTTACAAATATATTAGATATATATATAACGATGGAGGCTGAACTAAAAAATCAGTGAGTGGACATTGTTAGATATTGTAAATTTTGGTAACGACCTTGCAGATTTGGAAATATGAAGTGTGAAACAATTGAACAGTTATTGACGAATACTTTGTAAATAATGTAGTGAATTCATTTGTGTGTGTTACGAAATGTTAGGTAAATAATGTGTATATGTAGTAGAAAAATGTTGTGATAATAATAATAATATTATTAATATTTTGCAGTCTGAATAAATAATAAAATAATTATGAAGACAATAATTAATGACTTGTAAAATTTTGATAGTAATTGAAATGTGTTGTGTTTTAATACTGGAGTGAAGTAAATAATTTGAGGTGTTTAAATATTGTGATTGAAGGTTATATGTTTGAATTTTTATAATGAGTTTAAATTATTTGATGAGATTTTAATTTGATAACAATGAACAAATAAATAAATGTCAAATGGTTTAGTTTGTGGAATAACATAATGGTTAAAAATATATAGATTAATAATAAATTTGAAAATTTTGAGAAACCTAATTACAGCAAAGGATAAATAATGGAATGATATATAAAAAAGTTAATGAAAAATTTCAAGCAAGAATGTGTGTCAGTTTTATATAAATTATTTAAAAGAGAATTGTTTGTTTAATGTATGCTAATAATCAAGGTTAATGTCTATTTGTTTATTATGTTATGTAATGTATTATACAAGGTGTGTGGGTAAATTTTGGTGGGTAGATTGGTGCCCAAAGAAGTGATAGAACAGTGGAGTGTGGAACTGCAATGGTGGGAGGTTGTAAATTTTGTATTTAATATTTTATGTTCATGATGGTTAAGCTTACATATAAAGGGGGTTAAACACCATCCAAATTAATAATGTCGTTTAAGTATAAATTATTAAGTTTAGTGTTACAAAAGATATTTTACTTGTGATTCCCCAACTTTTCGGGCGGTCACGGCCTCACCGAACCCTGACCGTGGAATTGGTTTAGCTTTAACAGCTATGGTTGGGGCACATTACGATTACGCGCTGACCATACTGGCCATAGCTGTTATCGTTGTCAAGGTGTATTTTGAAATTGATGGGGGGTGAAATTAAGGGGAATCACCAAACTAGGGAACAGCGGCTACCACTCTGTCCGCATGGGGGCAGCAAAGCCAGGTGGTAGACCCGCATTAAGGGCGCATAATTATAGACCAGAACATGTTGATGTTCATAATCTTTAAAATGTAACGCAGAAGCAAGGACACGGAGATGTCACATTCCTCCAAAACCTCAGTCCTTGTGGACGCAACTGGACGCCACAGTCCAGGGGGGTCATAGTGTGTGTGGCAGGGAGGTTATCCAGGGGGATAACGTATTAGAAATTTGTTGTATTTTAATAATGATGATTCACTACTAAATAATTTTGTTTTGATTTGAAAAATAGATGCACTACATACTTCCTATATTGTGTTTATTATATCTTATTGTGTTAATTGCATGTAGTATATTAGGAATAAGGATTATAAAAATATAATAATATGTTTTCAATGTGTTTATAGATTTTAAAATAAAATGAAATATAGTTGTGAATTAAAATTTTCAATGGGTTGCAAAAGCTAGAAGTTGGGTGATGAATATTTGTGGGACATATAGGTCTGTCCAAATTGAAGTCAAAGTTAAAGAAATAGTAGAGATGAAAATAATGTAATGTTGTTTTGAGTTAATGTATGTTATAGAATTTTGAGAAGTATAAATGTTGACACAGTAGTTATGGAGAATTTATGTAGAGTCTTGAGCGATATATTGTTGTTTATTTTGATGATGTTATTTTGTTGTAGTTGTAGTGAGGTAATGAGATTGAGATTTTTTGGGGATGGCAATTTTGTAGTAAGGGGTAGTGTAATGTGGGAGTCCGCAACATAATGATACGTTGGGACGGGATAGGAACAGATTTAGTGGGAAGGGGTTGCCTTAGGTAGAATCCAGGAACCAAATAAGGGAATTGAGTTTTGGGGGGGGGGAACACATATCCTATGTACAAAGGGTTAGAGAGTATTTTTTTTTATATATTGAGAGAAGGTGGCGAATTGAGTTAAAGTAGTAAGTAGTTAGAGGTAGAGAAGGGTTAGTAGATTTTTTGATAGAGAGGGGTGTCATACTAATTAGAGATTTTGTAAGGGAGCGTTAGAGTAATAAAAGGGGTAAGATTATGAGTAAATGCCAAGTTGATAAAGTGAATTATAATGAATAACGTAGAATCACCCAAATTAATGAAAGGGAATAATAAATGGAATGATGTGTGAAACGAAGATCGAAAAAAAAAAACATATATATAATAAATTTTTGAGAAACGAATTCATAAAAGTTAAATTGAGATTAAAAGGTAAATTTTATGATTTTATATGCAAATTTAATGATGTTAAGTGTGTAACATTTTAAATAAAAGTTGTTTATTTTAAGATAATGATAACAATGTGAATTATTAATGTACTATGTTTTCTTGTGTTGTTAGGTATTCTGCTATATATGTTAGAAATAAGCAAAAAACAAAACCAGTGCTTCTTAGCGCCAACCAGCACCGCTAGGGGGAAACAGATCAGTTGGGGATATGGTGTTGTATAAGGCCACTATTTGATATTTGATGTGTTGTTTCAGTGTTTGGTGATGCTGTGGCGGCGGACCTGAGCTGGCCAGCGCGTCAGAACAGGGGCGTTACGTATCTGTCTGACTCTACAGTGTTGGGATCTCGAGAGAGAAGTCCAGTATTGTCATTCAGGTGCGGTCACAGTCACCGAACCACGGGTGAGTTGATTATATTTTTTTTTGTAAACCGTAAAGGGGGTTGTGGTGACATATCCTGGCTGATCCCTTTAGCAAGTATGAATGTGTCAATGAGATTTTTTATGCTTCGGCATAAAATATCTCATTGAGGGGGTATTGTAACGGGCCTATTTTGGGGTAATAAAGCAGTTTGTATTTTTTTTCATAAAACAATAACATTTTTCGAATATTAGGGACAAACGTATAAACGAAAGGTAAATTTATTGTTAGCGACAGTGGTAGCGGAGGTGGTAAGACTGATTGCAAATATTGTATGTGAATATCAAAAGACGCAGACAGCAACAGACTTAATAAGCTGGAATTGTGCCAAGGTCAACCAATGACACACAAAAACTGTCAACAAATTATGTAACGGATCGTCATGCGACATTACGTCAGAGACGAACCCTGTTGTGGAATTCCGTTATGTAACGAAAACAGTCTGCTGGCGTAGTGATACAAACTTTAAAACAATAAGAATTGATCATCTAACCAAGGACGCTTCACAAAATAGCGCCGGTGGCCTGTTGCCAGTCTAACTCCACCATCACTCGCGAGTGGTATACGTAAAAGTTCCGGAACGCAAATTACGGGCGCCCGTATGTAACAATTTGTGTCAAAATGTGAATAATATATTTAAAAAAATGACTAAAAATCACAGTTCTTACTCAAAATGTGAGTAACAGTTTTCTTTGCAATATAATTATGAATTAAAGTGAAAATGCGCACGGAAAGCAAGGTGACTTCTTCTGGACTAAAAATGAACAGATAAGTAATCCATCGGAATCCAATAAAACGAACTTTCAAAATTTTGGTTTAAATATTTAAAAATTTAACATTTTCGAAACTATGAGATCTCACAGGTTATAAATTAATTGTGTATGGTGTGTGTGTGTACATGAGTGAGTGAAACTAGATAAACAAAGAAGGCTGGTTTGTGTTGTTAGGTCTTAATGTATATATTAGTCATGTTTAATTTTATAGAAGTTTATTTGCAATTTACATACTATGTTTCAAATCCCATTATATGCTTAATAACTTCCGTCAATATGAATTTGTAGTAGAGAAAGGATGTCAGGAGATAGTCTTTTAACAATACAAGTTTTAATAAAATGTCAATAAAACTATATTAATGGGAAACAATATAAAGTTTTCTTTATTTTGAACAACCAATTCTGATCTCCTGTGTTCGCCGAAAAGGACCCGAAAAAATGGTAAGAACATATATTTTTTCATACGTAGTTAATAAATACAAGATGGCGCCCGACAAAGTTAGACAGTAAAACTTTAATAAATTTGAAATCAATCACATTTTATTTATTTTATTAAATTATCATTTTATTGAAACGTATCAAACTGAGTTAATGGACCATGGTTAGACCAAATAATAATCAACCAGAAAAAAGGGGACTGATTTTCGGATACCGACCAAGCAACCTATTGGAAAGAAGGAACCAAATAAAATATAAACAAAACCCCAAAATTCAAAAACTATGTAAGGACAACTTACTTAATTTATTTAGAAACAATATGATTTAAGATAAAAAGACAAAACACCAAGAAAATGTAAGAACAGATTATTACATAAATTATTTATAAATAACCGATTTAAAACGAAATAATAGAAAAAAATAATATTTTTAGGGGAACAAAAAGAAGAATAAATAAATAAATAAAAACAATTAATGGTAATGTGCTCAGATAAGAAGGAAAAATAAGAAGAATAACGAATAATTTAATGACTACAATGAAGCTAAAGAATGATAATAATTAATACAACTACGATTTAGAATTTCTTGGAGTTGAAAATGATATAGGAAGAAATGATAAGGAGAACATCTGTCACAAGAAGGAAAGTCAAAACGATTTTAAAATAATGCCTATCAATAATGTTATCTGCAATTAGTTACTGGAAAATAAGAAGGAATCAAGAAGAAAAAGAAATATATGATTAAATGCAAACAGCAACAGCGTAGAGAATCCCAAAAGTGTTTAGTATTAGTCGCCAATCAACTACTTGTAAGTTTTTTAATATAATGAATTGACTGTAGAAATGTTCCAGCAATCATTTTCCTGAGCAGACGGTACGTCCCTCTGGTCTCAGAAGGTGTAAGGATGGACAGCGGAGTAATGGCTCCAAAAGTGGCCACCCTAACTGAACCACTGCACAGGATAGGGAAAAAATGTTAGGGAATTTGAATATTTAAGGGATAATAAAATAGCTGAGAAGATTGATATCAGATTCCAGAAGTATGAAGGAAGGAAACAGAAGGAAGATAGCAGACAGAAGCTCAATTGAGAAAGCAAATTTATAAAAGTAAATAGAAATGAGAGTGTTAAAACAAGTTTTTATTGATTAGTGTGACCAGTCCTTATCAAGTAATGTTTGAAAAACCACCACCCAGAGAAATCACATCATTAATCAATTTTCCTCCAGGAGAGAGAATTTCAATTACAATAAAATCGAAATGCACAACAGGTTGCTGCATAAAGCTGAACTTCAATATAAAAAGGAAACTGGAAAGAAGAAAAGAATAAACCCATACAAAGTAGGGGATAAGGTGTTAATAAAAAATAGACAATTATCCAATTCTATTGAGGGTATTGCAAGAAAATTACTTTTACTTTATACCGGGCCATACCTAGTAACCCAGGTGAAAGGAAATAATACATATGAGATTAAATCAGTTAACAATAACAAAACAAAAGGGGTGTATAACCAAGCAGAAATTAAGAAATATTATGAAGATTAATAAAGGAAGGAGAAGATTGAAGAATTCAACGATTATTTTTAAAAGTAAATAAAAAATAAATCTGTTCTAGTGGGGGAGCTTTATGTAACGTTACATAACCCCTGCCCAAATATGATAACATAATCACCAGAGTTAAAACCAGTAATCACCCATTTTTAAAAGTCAGAAATGGGGATTAGGTATCAACCTATGAGAACCTTTGTACTATAAAAACACTGTAAACAATAATCCTAAAAGTGCAGTGTACAAAGTGGAACATAGTGTAATCGGTGAAAGTGTCAAACATATAAAAAGAGCATCTCAGAAGTTTCTGCTGGAGATGAAAAAAAATCAGTATTGTAGCAATAGACTATGTTACTATTGACAAGCTTTGTATTTTTTGTATTTGTTGTAATTTTATATTGTGTAGGCCACAAAGGTCTTATAACCAGGAGTTATATTTTTGTTTAATATAATTATTTTGTTTAGATGTAAGATAATCCAGGGTTATATATAAAATAATAATAATATACGAAATAATACTATGTTAGCAAGATGGAATGTAAAAAATAGTGTAAAGTAAGGATACCTTAAATGAATTATAAATCATAAACAAATCAAAATAAAAGGAATTAAAATATAAAATACCAATAGACAAGTTTCAGTAATGATATAAAGAACAACCGTAAATAAATTAAATTTGATTTTTGGTAAAATTTGTAAAGGATTATTTTTTCTAAAAAGAAGAAATGAAATTATAATAATTATTATTAGCCTACATACTAAAAGGTATCAAGATTAGCCAATAAAAAAACCATAAAAATTCTTGGTTAGTAGGAGTAACTAACTAACGAGAAATGAATTAATTGTTCAGATATATTGGAAGTGAGCAGTTGAAAAGTGTAATGTCTTGTAGAAATTAAAAAATTTATAAATACTATTCAGAAATAATCAGTGCAAAATTAATAAACTTGATGAGTGATATCCACTACCTCCTAGACATCCTTGGAGTAGAATAATTCACGCCCGAAAATTGATGGAAATTGTAAAATCAGTTATCAATTTTCAAGCCTAGCCTACCGAAATTCAACATTGTTGGTGAGATCGTTTCCTATTAAAATTTAACTAAATTACACCTCAACTATAAGCTTAGAACACTATAAACAGCACAATCTCTTTAAATACTTCTGGAAAAGAGGTGAACATAAACTTTATTTTTTGTTAACCAAACAACAGCAAAACGTGGTCTTGTTAATAACTTTCCGGCACCCATGATGTTTTAGTGTTCGTTTTTTGTCAGTGAAGAAAAGTAGCCTGCACTCTAGCGGTCAAAAAATCAACTAAATGATACCAATTATACTAATTTTAAAATAATTTATGTAAAGCTTGATACCGACCCATATACATTTCTGACTTCCTCAAAGTTCAAAGAACCTTCAGTAACCCTGGGAAATTAATTACATAACTCTTTCTCGTTATTAAAACTGAAAAAAAAAATAAAAATATTTGTTATGTGCTATATGTTTGTAAAAATAAGATCGAATAACTCTGTGATTTATGAAGTAATCGATTATTAATTCATGTTTTGGGAGACCATAAACGTTAAATAAATTCAAGGAATGCCTTGTGTTTAAATAAATAAAATGTGTATTATTTCCAGTAGATGGTAGTTGGTTACAGATAATGAGAAGATAGAGAAGAGAAAGGAAATCAGTCCGGACATCTAGAAATTAATACGTACCATTTGGAGTCATTTAACCTCAAATGGGTTCGTAAAAGTAGAAATCAGCTGATGCCACGAGCGGAAAAATTTGAAATAATCAATCGTATACTAAGAGAGTAATTCTCTTTGACTTTCTTTACTCTCTCTCCTAACTACTGTCAAAAAATGGTATCGGTTTAATATAATCAAAATTTAAGAAAACACAAAATATCTTTGCATAATCACACACAATTGATTTTGAAGGCATATAACACAAAGATAACAAATTCTGTAACTCTTAATTAAGCTAGATTTTTATTAAGTAATCAATAGACGTACTTAAAGCTTAGACGAGAGACGTTACAAGATGGCGCCCAATGTGGGGCTTAATTAGGAAAGCTTATCAAAGAGTATAATAAGAAGTAACACACACACACACACACACACGTAAGAAAAGGCGATACTCGAGAGACGTTACAAGATGGCGCTCAACTTAAAGGGCTTTAATTAGGAAGGAAATTTTGGGATATACGCAAGTTAATATAATGAAAAAACTAATTTTTGTCGGCAACCATGAGAAGACAAGAAATGCATAATACCAGAGGCAGATCAAAGAAGAGGGCAGAAGACACGGAGAAGGAAGAAGGTGGACAGGAACGAGAAATAGAAGTAGTCGCGGACAGTGAAGTAGAACAACAGACAGGCGATAAAGAAGAAACTGAAGCAATTATGGACACGGAAAAGGAAATAGTTGAAGAGGATGCCCAAGGGGACCAACCAGATAAAGCGGTAGCCAGAGAAGAACCAAATTGGCAGGAAATAATGAAATTTATGGCAGAACAATTTAGTAAACAGGAGGAAAAATTTGATAAAATAAATGAAAATTTTAAGGAAAATAAGGAGAACTCAAGGAAACAAAATGAAACCTTGAGCGAAAAATTTAATAAAATAGATGAAAACTTTAGGAAACAGGAGGAGAACTCAAGGAAGCAAAATGAAACCTTGAGGGACAGTTTAAAACAAATTGAGAAAATAAACGAAGAAAGTTTAAAGCAGATTGAGGGTAAGATGGAGAAGTTCAATAAGGAGTAAAGGGAAACTTTCGGGGGGGAAGGTTGAAAATGTTAATACACTTAGACAAAGAGTAGTTGGATACAAGGAGGAGACAAATAAGCAAATGGACAGTGGTTTCAACAATTTGGATGAAACACTAGACAGCACTTCCGAAGGTATTAAAGTAAGTCAGGAAACAGAAGAGAGCAGGAAGGAAATAGAAATTAGAGAATACCAAGGTGTAATATTATCTGAGAATAAAAGTAACAACAGCAAAGTGGATAAGCAATACCTGGAAAAGAAAACCAAGAAAATAAGAAAAATATGTACAAAGAAAATAATAAATACAAGAGAAGAAGTGGAGATGATTACAGGTGGATTAATTAATGTATTTAACCTTCCAATTAATGAACAAAGGGAGTTAATTAAGTTTAGATCTCAATTAAATATGTCGACGATTGAAGTGCATCAGAAGATATCAGTCAAATCTTCAAGACGGAATATAACATTCAAAAATTTGGTAAATAATCCAGAGGTAAAAGGGAATTAAATGGTATTAAATATGAGTGACTATGTTATGTTAGAGGAGGTACAATACCTGTTAGTTAAAAAGGAACGAACTATGACGGGAGACCGGTACTTAAATGAAGGTTTCATAGCAGCAAAGTGGGAGAGCCGGATGATAAGGAGATTATCAAGGAGAGAATTAATTCCGAACACCCCAGTAATCCGAGGAAGAGGAGTAACTGAGTTAATGGACCATGGTTAGACCAAATAATAATCAACCAGAAAAAAGGGGACTGATTTTCGGATACCGACCAAGCAACCTATTGGAAAGAAGGAACCAAATAAAATATAAACAAAACCCCAAAATTCAAAAACTATGTAAGGACAACTTACTTAATTTATTTAGAAACAATATGATTTAAGATAAAAAGACAAAACACCAAGAAAATGTAAGAACAGATTATTACATAAATTATTTATAAATAACTGATTTAAAATGAAATAATAGAAAAAAATAATATTTTTAGGGGAACAAAAAGAAGAATAAATAAATAAATAAAAACAATTAATGGTAATGTGCTCAGATAAGAAGGTAAAATAAGAAGAATAACGAATAATTTAATGACTACAATGAAGCTAAAGAATGATAATAATTAATACAACTACGATTTAGAATTTCTTGGAGTTGAAAATGATATAGGAAGAAATGATAAGGAGAACATCTGTCACAAGAAGGAAAGTCAAAACGATTTTAAAATAATGCCTATCAATAATGTTATCTGCAATTAGTTACTGGAAAATAAGAAGGAATCAAGAAGAAAAAGAAATATATAATTAAATGCAAACAGCAACAGCGTAGAGAATCCCAAAAGTGTTTAGTATTAGTCGCCAATCAACTACTTGTAAGTTTTTTAATATAATGAATTGACTGTAGAAATGTTCCAGCAATCATTTTCCTGAGCAGACGGTACGTCCCTCTGGTCTCAGAAGGTGTAAGGATGGACAGCGGAGTAATGGACCCAAAAGTGGCCACCCTAACTGAACCACTGCACAGGATAGGGAAAAAATGTTAGGGAAATTGAATATTTAAGGGATAATAAAATAGCTGAGAAGATTGATATCAGATTCCAGAAGTATGAAGGAAGGAAACAGAAGGAAGATAGCAGACAGAAGCTCAATTGAGAAAGCAAATTTATAAAAGTAAATAGAAATGAGAGTGTTAAAACAAGTTTTTATTGATTAGTGTGACCAGTCCTTATCAAGTAATGTTTGAAAAACCACCACCCAGAGAAATCACATCATTAATCAATTTTCCTCCAGGAGAGAGAATTTCAATTTCAATAAAAACGAAATGCACAACAGGTTGCTGCATAAAGCTGAACTTCAATATAAAAAGGAAACTGGAAAGAAGAAAAGAATAAACCCATACAAAGTAGGGGATAAGGTGTTAATAAAAAATAGACAATTACCCAATTCTATGGAGGGTATTGCAAGAAAATTACTTTTACTTTATACCGGGCCATACCTAGTAACCCAGGTGAAAGGAAATAATACATATGAGATTAAATCAGTTAACAATAACAAAACAAAAGGGGTGTATAACCAAGCAGAAATTAAGAAATATTATGAAGATTAATAAAGGAAGGAGAAGATTGAAGAATTCAACGATTATTTTTAAAAGTAAATAAAAAATAAATCTGTTCTAGTGGGGGAGCTTTATGTAACGTTACATAACCCCTGCCCAAATATGATAACATAATCACCAGAGTTAAAACCAGTAATCACCCATTTTTAAAAGTCAGAAATGGGGATTAGGTATCAACCTATGAGAACCTTTGTACTATAAAAACACTGTAAACAATAATCCTAAAAGTGCAGTGTACAAAGTGGAACATAGTGTAATCGGTGAAAGTGTCAAACATATAAAAAGAGCATCTCACAAGTTTGTGCTGGAGATGAAAAAAAAAATCAGTATTGTAGCAACAGACTATGTTACTATTGACAAGCTTTGTATTTTTTGTATTTGTTGTAATTTTATATTGTGTAGGCCACAAAGGTCTTATAACCAGGAGTTATATTTTTGTTTAATATAATTATTTTGTTTATATGTAAGATAATCCAGGGTTATATATTAAATAATAATAATAATAATAATATACGAAATAATACTATGTTAGCAAGATGGAATGTAAAAAATAGTGTAAAGTAAGGATACCTTAAATGAATTATAAATCATAAACAAATCAAAATAAAAGGAATTAAAATATAAAATACCAATAGACAAGTTTAAGTAAGGATATAAAGAAAAACCGTAAATAAATTAAATTTGATTTTTGGTAAAATTTGTAAAGGATTATTTTTTCTCAAAAGAAGAAATGAAATTATAATAATTATTATTAGCCTACATACTAAAAGGTATCTAGATTAGCCAATAAAAAACCATAAAAATTCTTGGTTACTAGGAGTAAATAACTAACAAGAAATGAATTAATTGTTCAGATATATTGGAAGTGTGCAGTTGAAAAGTGTAATGTCTTGTAAAAATTAAAAAATTTATAAATACTATTCAGAAATAATCAGTGCAAAATTAATAAACTTGATGAGTGATATCCACTACCTCCTAGACATCCTTGGAGTAGAATAATTCATGCCCGAAAATTGATGGAAATTGTAAAATCAGTTATCAATTTTCAAGCCTAGCCTACCGAAATTCAACATTGTTGGTGAGATCGTTTCCTATTAAAATTTAACTAAATTACACCTCAACTATAAACTTAGAACACTATAAACAGCACAATCTCTTTAAATACTTCTGGAAAAGAGGTGAACATAAACTTTATTTTTTGTTAACCAAAAAACAGCAAAACGTGGTCTTGTTAATACCTTTCCGGCAGCCATGATGTTTTAGTGTTCGTTTTTCGTCAGTGAAGAAAAGTAGCCTGCACTCTAGCGGTCTAAAAATCAACTACATGATACCAATTATACTAATTTTAAAATAATTTATGTAAAGCTTGATACCGACCCACATACATTTCTGACTTCCTCAAAGTTCAAAGAACCTACAGTAACCCTGTGAAATTAATTACATAATTTTTTCTCGTTATTAAAACTGAAAAAAAAAAAATATTTGTTATGTACTATATGTTTGTAAAAATAAGATCGAATAACTCTGTGATTTATGAAGTAATCGATTATTAATTCATGTTTTGGGAGACCATAAACGTTAAATAAATTCAAGGAATGCCTTGTGTTTAAATAAATAAAACGTGTATTATTTCCAGTAGATGGTAGTTGGTTACAGATAATAAGAAGATAGAGAAGAGAAAGGAAATCAGTCCGGACATCTAGAAATTAATACGTACCATTTGGAGTCATTTAACCTCAAATGGGTTCGTGAAAGTAGAAATCAGCTGATGCCACGAGTGGAAAATTTTGAAATAATCAATCGTATACTAAGAGAGTAATTCTCTTTGACTTTCATTACTCTCTCTCCTAACTACTGTCAAACAACGGTATTGGTTTAATATAATCAAAATTTAAGAAAATCACAAAATATCTTTGCATAATCACACACAATCGATTTTGAAGGCGTATAACACAAATATAACAAATTCTGTAACTCTTAATTAAGCTAGATTTTTATTAAGTAATCAATAGACGTACTTAAAGCTTAGACGACAGACGTTACAAGATGGTGCCCAATGTGGGGCTTAATTAGGAAAGCTTATCAAAGAGTATAATAAGAAGTAACACAACACACGTAAGAAAAGACGCTACTCGCGTTACGTTACAATATATAGAAGTTACTTGTTTGGGGGGGGGGGATAACAATAGTTCCTAGGGGCGGCAGGACACCTAAATCCGGGCCTGACTGTAGTTTCTATGTAGTTCTGTAGGTTATATAGAAAACCCTGGTAAAACTATGTGGCTACAGAATACATTGACAAAACGCAGAAAATGGTCATAGTGATATAAGACTTCAGTTTCTTTTAGAAAACATTCAGACAAGAAACTGGTTTGCTGCTCGAATTGTTAAATGCATAAAGTCTATTAAACATATCTATGTTTCATTCCACACATACTGTATTGGGTTTTATATTAATTTATGTTTCTTAAAACTGAAAAGTTTTCACTTTCCTCTATCTTTGTTTTGCAAACAAAGTAAAATAAGCCTTCCCTATGTGTGAGAGAGATGACACATTTTGAAAAAGTTTCCTTGCATTGAACGAGAGAGGTGATCTTGTGAAAGGTGATTAGCTTGTTATCTATTTTCACAATTAGCTTAAAAAAAATACATTAGTAGTCATCCTATATTATCAGTTGACGCTGTGTATACTGCAGTGGCAGTGGAAAAGTGTGATTTTATGATGTAGTATTATTCAGTTCTATTTTTATTCAGTTCTGTTGGTTATTCAAGTTAATAAGTTATTAAAAGAGCTTTACAGTTTTATGATGGGCTTTTTTGTAAAACATTTAGGAACAGTTATGCTGTATAGCGAATTACAAAGCATAAAGGTTAGTGAGATAATTACTGCGTACCATAACCACAGATTGTTTCCTTTAAAAAAAAAAATACTTGAAAATCGTTCAAAGTTACACCATCTAAAAAGCGATAACAAAAATGGCAAAAGTTTGAAGATATTGGAGTAAACCGATATTGGTCTCATCAAAGAGAATGCGATGGTCAGCGTTGGATAGTGCAAGTTCCTAAATGTTCTGAAATTATGCGATTTCTTCGGTAGATTTACAAAACGTTAAATCTAGGTAGGTACCTATCATGATAGATATTGACTATTGTAAGCTGCTTAAATCATGTTCGATTACACAAATTCAGCCACTGTTTTTAAACTCCTGATGCCTTCAACACAACCTAACCTAACATGCAACTCGATTACTGGCACTAACAAAGTAACAAACTTTAGAAAATTACATACATACATAAATATTCACTCTCACACGAAAACTGATATAATACTCGACTTCCATCTTATTCCATTGTAACAAGCGTTCCATAGCAAGATATACCTTGTCGTTAATTAAAAAATGTCAATAGCGAATGCAAAAATAAAAAATTTCTTTAAACTTAATGGTATACCAACTTAATTCCTCTGAAAGTAACTGAAAAACCTCTCGTCTGCTGTTTCTGACATTACAATTATTTATACAGGATATTTAATAATTACCATAGATCCTTTCCTGGTTTTTCCATTTTCAGTAATACTGTCAACTTCTTCGTACCAATTCTTTTATTCCTTACATCACTCGTCAAAAAAAAGTCGTATTCGTCATCTACTCACATATTTCGAGATAACCAACGAATCACCTCAAACACAAAAGCCGAGTTTTTTCCCCCGACCTTCCGATCAGATTTTGACACAGCAATCAGCTGTTCTGAAATTAGTAAACATAATATTATTATTAAGTAAGTCGCGATATAAGTAAACGTATTAATAGACTCAAAGGATTTTTTTGCAAAACTGTACAGCTAATGGTATATACTAGTAAATTTAGGTATTAATATTTTCAAAATGTTTTTAAATGTGACTGTTTTGTAGTATTTTGAAGTGCGTTGCGTATAAGTAGTATGGTGGCAGTGACCATATGTAGTAAGGATGTTATCATGGCGGTGTTAAAGTCGTTAAGTAAAAATTTGCCTTATATTCGGCAACAACTTATAGCATTGGTTGAAAATACAAGTGTTTCTGTGAAATTTATATGTGTGGTGGTGTTCTGTACGTACTTTCTGTCGTTTTCGGAAGAAGCAGTCCGGTTACTAAGCGTGACTCCTGGTTATCTTTTTCCACCAGTTTTTTGGATTTGGACTGCGTTTACCTACTGTTTTCTAGAATTACATTTTTGGGAAGTTTGTGTCGATATTATTACTGTTGGGCTGTGTGGAAAATTAGTAGAACCACTATGGGGAGCGATGGAAATGATGACATTCTTTATAGTTGTAAATATTGGTGTTGCAGTTTTAAGTTCGTTCTTTTATTTGTTATTGTACATGAGTGTTTTTAATACAGACCTACTTTTTACTGTTCATATACATGGCCTTACTGGTTACATAGCAGGACTTTCAGTAGCTGTAAAGCAGATTATGCCAGATCATTTGATTGTGAAGACTCCATTTGGTAAAATAACAAATAGAAACATTCCTCTAACTGTGTTTATTATCTCATTCGTGTTGTGGTTTGTTGGACTCTTGGAAGGAACAACACCTACAATGTTTTTGTCAGGTCTTCTTGTCAGCTGGATATATTTAAGATTTTACCAGTATCATACCAATGGAACACGAGGAGATATGGCTGACAATTTTACTTTTCCAAGGTATTTATACTGTTTGATATAAATTTGTGGGGGTAATATGTGATGTCAGTAACTACCCTAATTGCGACAGTATTTGCATATGCCATCAAATGCACATTTTGTTATATTGCACAAAATTTGTGGTGGTAATTATTTTGATGTCAGTAACCACATATAATTACCATAACATTCGCATATGCCTTCAATTGTACATTTTGTTATATTGCACTAAGGATCCTTACATGAAGATATAGTGCAATAACATGTACTGTCACTGTTAACTTGCAACTGAATGTATATCTTTTAGTTTTTCTTAAACCCAGTGATATATTCATGTAGTTATAGTGCCGTGGCTCCACTTATAAAGTCAAACCCTGGTCTTAAGTAATGGCATGCCCTTTGGCAGGAGGAATTCTGAGAAGATTGCTCCCATGATGCTTTTCGTGTCAAGTTTAAACATTAATAGCATAATTTCCAAGGACTTCCTTAGAAAGTTGTCAAATTCCTTAGACTGCCTTCAAATTGTTTGACCAGTATTAGTTTACATTAAATTAAAAATCCAAAACATCAGGGAGATGTAAACATATATAACTTTCAGATGTTTCTTTCATTTTATCCAAAATCTTGACTACTGTTGTATAACAAAATTTTATGTGCTCCACTCTTCAGTAAGTTTTCTGTGATAAATTAGATGATGATAAATATCAGTTATTAAATTATATATGTCTGTTGAATGAAATTAGTTGCAATGTTAGTGATAAAAGAAAATTTGTGATCTTTTGAATCCATTACGTTTTGCTGTGCTAAAATTACATTATGATATTATTACATTTACCACCCCTCCATGATCACTGTAATTTTTCACTAGATGTTTTTACGTCTTATCCACAATTTCTGAAGGTCTATGCAAGTGTTAATACAGCTTGGTCCTCCAAAAAAGTATTTGAGTTTGAACTTTCCTGTTTGCAGTGTCTGTACTGCCAGAATATCGGAGTGCCTTTCTGAGACAAGCTACAAATGAAATGAAAATTGCTTTTGTAAAGTGAGCACTCTGGAAACTATAGTCCTATGAATGCTTAATTTTGAATGTAGCATTGATTTTTTCATTGGAGTCTAATAAAGTCGAACTAGTATTTAGGCCTACAGGTAGTGTAAATGTTTTTTATTGTCCATCCAATTTTTATTTTTTGAAATACGGTTTCTTTACCATCAAATTTATTTTCAGAGTTATTGTAAGTGGAGTATTCCATTATTATATGTATATATTATGTTTATAGAAACATGGTGTTCTTAAGACTCTGAGATGGTAACATTTGGATGAGTATCACGTGGTGCCCAGTGTGTCAGATATCTGTCACGTGACAGACATCAATCGTATCTGTCATTATGATTGATAAATAGTAGAAGAATAAATTTGTAGTGCCATTTTTTTTTCAGTAAATTTTAAGATCACATTTGAAACAACATACAATCATTTTATACTAGTAACCCCTTCCTTTTACTTTAAACATTAATTTAAAATAAAGTACGAGGCAGTTATTTGTCATAATCTGCCTCTTGTCATATTTTTCAGCATGTCATTAAGGTATTACGTTTCAGAACTGCTTAAAATGTTATGGTCTTCGGTCATGTAGTTTTATTATAACATTATAAAAGACTTTCTGTATAATACTTCTTTTTATCAGTTCTTGATATTATCACCTCTTTGTGTTAGAAATTTTTCTTCAATTTTTGTTAACTATGTTGTAGGCATTCAATGAAAATTCCAGATAGTGTAAGGAGTAGAAATGTCTCGGTGTTCAGTCATAGTAGTCATGACTTTTCACCATGTCATATTATCCCATTCTGATTCTATTAACTGTTTTTATTGGAAACTTTAATGTCACAGTGTGTATTTAATTTATTGTCATCATCTTGCTACAATACGTGCTGACACATGTATAACGTTTTATAAATCATACCATCTCTTTGGAACTACATTGACTTCCAGTGCCATATCTGCTTCCTGAGACATATCTCATGATTCAGTTTGAACAGATTTGTGCTCATCACATTTTTATATGGAAATACTGTAGTTCTTACATATTGTAGCATTTTGGTGACACAATGGAGCAAAGAGGGTTTCCTGTTATAAAAATAGGAAGTAACACCAGCCATATGATAGTAATTACTACATTATGTTAATAATTAATTTTGTATCTTTCTAATCAACAAGAAACAGTAAATTTGGACAAATTCATTATCCAGTCCAAAATTAGTATGTTTAAATCATATCCCTTTTGTGTCATTTCATGTTGATCTTCAGGTGTACTATTGTGAGTTTATGTAGTCTGGAATACCATACAAGACACTTTACAGAAAATTTTATAGTATATGAATTTCTCATTAATTTTTTTAGTTGATCAAGTGGTTTTTCAGTTTTCTACAGATTACCGTATTGAAAAAGTGATACTGACGTATTTGGCAGAAGCCTCTTATGTGTTTTTTGCAAAACTGTTCGTGAATGAAATTTTTTATATACCTTGTAAGTAGGCCTAGAATAAAAGAGCCATAATTCTATCTAAAAACTTAATTGCTCGTATAATTGCGTAATGAGGTTTCTTGCAAAGTTTGTTCATATTAGTAGACAAAAAGAAAAAAAATGAAAAACAGACATTAAATTTTTCATAATGAATGGTAATAAACAGGTTCAGATTTTTATAATAAACCATTGTCTGAATGTTTTGCCTGTTTCATATAAATTATAAATATTACTGCAGAAGCCATTTTATTACTATATCATTGTTGAAAAGACCTAAAATGACCCTTGATAAAAGGTCACTGATAGGCTACCAGTTTTTTTTTACAGTCCACTGAGATTATCTAATTCTGTAATTTGGTTGTAGCCACTTGTGTGTTATATTTCAACCAAAAATATTCATGTAAATCGTTAAAATAATATAAACAATTCAGTAAATATGTATAAATATCAAATAGTAATTAATATATTGAATTCAAAACAGATAAAAAAATATTGTGTCTAGAAAAATTAATTTGCCAAAAATATCTTTCACATGTAGCTACTCTAGTTGTATAAACAAGCTTGTTTATCTAATGTTAATAGAAGTTTACACTGAATACCTGTATGCTACTGTTAAATATGGTACAGTGTTTCATTAATGATTTTATAGGTTGAAGGTACCAGCATTGTCCTGTTGTTAATCAGAAATGGATAAGGTATTCTTGTATTTCCTCCATTTGCAAGTCCAACTAGTGCGATTAAATGTTCTGTATAACCTATGTACATATATTTTTGTTCATCATTCAATAGAGTTAATGGGCTGCCAACACAGCACAGACAACAGAAGGTACACTCAGAGAATACCCTATATTTCAGTGGGTACACAAACAGATCAACAAGGCCAACAGATGATAAGATACAAATATGAGGCTATTTGTTTTTCAACCTCCGATAGACCTATAAACAGACACATGAATGACATCAATAATTTTATTATATACAAAAGTTTCATATATATGTAAACTACTTTTCTACATAGTCACCGCCATTGTTGAGACAGTTATCATAGCGAGGCACCAACTTTTCTATGCCCATGTAGAATGTTTGCTCCTGAGTAGTTAGCCAATCTGCCACAGACTTTAACTCATTGTTGGAGTCAAACCGCTGCCTACCTAACCACTTTTTCAAGTCAGTGAACAAATGGTAGTCACTTGGTGCCAAGTCTGGGCTATAAGGTGGGTAATCAAGGTTTGTTTTGCTAGGCGAGTGTGTGTGCATCACTGTTTTGATTGTTTCTTTGTTTCCGGATTAACAAAACGAATCCATGTCTCACCTCCTGGCACTATAATGTCTAAAAAACGTTGACCCTCTTTGTCATAATGCTTCCAAAACAATATCGATGCACCCATTCTTCGAGTCTTGTGGACATCTGTGAGTTGTTTGGGAACCCACCGAGCACAGAGTTTCCTATACCCAAGCTTCTGAGTAAGAATGTCATAAAGAGCAGACATAGAAATTTCAGGCAAATCAGCAGAAAGTTCAGTAAGTGTGAAATGACGGCGCTCTCGAACCATGCTGTCTACCCTTTCAACAGCATCATCAGTAGCCACGGACTTTCTTCCTGGCCCTCCTTCATCATGAACATCAATTCGCCCTTCTTTAAATTTTCGACACCATTCCCGAACTGAACCATCACTCATCACATTTTCTCCGTACACATTACACAACCTTCGTTGAATTTCTGCAGCACTATGACCTTCAGCTTGAAGAAATCTAATAACAGACCGAATCTCACTCTTGGAGGCAATTTCAATTGTAGTTGCCATAATTAAACTGTCGTCACCACAGTAATAGACAAAATAACTATAAAACCAGTGGTTATAGGTTAGAACAAAGGCTCAAAACATTAATCAACAATCAGATTGTTGCTATGGCAACAGAACCAGGTTTGCCAACTCACTGGAGGTTGAAAAAAATCCCTCGTATACACAGCAGCTCTGTAGGGTAGCCAATAAACTATCACACAACTAAATATCACTATTACATTAACCAACCCTCGAAAATTGTTGGCGTTTCCCACTCGCCAGATACCGTTTCCGGGGGGGGGGGGGGGAATAAAACTTTATTATTTAATATTTACCATGTACCGCTACATTATTCATTAGCCCAGTTTATATTCTGATAGTCCCTTATCGAGTTGAAGATGAAAAATAATTGATTAAAAATAATCAAGCTGGACTAGGCTGAGTGTTTCCTCTTGTGGCCACTAACATGGCGAAGTCCCGACGAGAAATACCATTTGTCTATTGCTACACCAGGGTTGAAATCTTCTAAGGGTGGTCCATTTACTGCCAGCTGCATTAGATCTCCTAATGAAGTGATGTCCAGGGAAAGTCTCTGTTTCACTTTTATCCTGTTAACGAAGCTAAATCCTCGTTCACAAGATGCTGTTGTTACTGCCATGCATGCAACGCCGTAAAATACTTTCTTTAGCTCACCAAAATGCTCAGGAAACTTGTACAGAGTTTTTAATAGCTCACCCAGTCCTTTTGAAGTTATTTGCTCTTCTTTAACCATCATTTTTAATTGAAGCCATTCCGATAGCAAAACATCCTCATTTATATCACCAGTAATAAAAACATGCGCCAATTGAAGAATCTCCTCATTGCCATATGCAGTTAGGGTGTCATCTTGAGGAAGGCACAAGAAATCCAGAACGTGGCACTTGGTGCCTACTACAGTCTCAAGTGTATCAAGACGGCACTTCAAGTAATGAACTGTGCTTTCGATCAGCTTATTACGGATTGATTTGTATTCTTCCTCCCTTTGAGACGTGTTTGTGAGAACAATTCCTTGGTCACCTTTGTATTTTGAGCAATTCAGTTTCTCTGAGTCTGAAGTGTCAGAAAGGAATTGTTTCACACTGGATCCTTCAGATGAAAGCAAGAACTGAACCATTTCCACCGTTACCATCATTGACGATCGTACCTGTGAGACCAGTAACTGTTTCAACTGTAAAACTTTACAAAATGGCTCTAGTTTCCCATACAGGTCAATCAAAAAGTTTAGTGTTTTTACAAACTTGTATGATGTAAGGATTTTTAGATAGCCTTTTGCTCTAGCTGCATCCGTAGCTTCTCCTGTTGTAGCTTTCCGGTTCGTTATATCCTCAAGATGGATGACCAGAGGTACGAGATCACGCCGCAAAGCTTTCAAAGCGTCAGATTTACTACATAGCCACCGTACATTGTGAATATTTCTGAGTTTTACTATCTCACTTTCTAAAGTTTTCGCGGTGTTTTTAATCTCATGGAGGCGTTTTGAGGATCGTTTGTAAAATTTGTATATGTTCTTCACAGTTTCGTCAAGCTTTTCTAGGTAAGGGATGGAATTGGCAGCATCAAGTATGGCCAATTGTAGACGATGTGCGGCGCAGTGAATGCTAATTAAATGCGGAGCTTCTTCTTTCAAACGAAGTACGAAACCTGACTTTGAGCCAATCATAGACGACGCCCCGTCAGTCCCCACACTAACCATGTACTTTTCTCTTCTCCAATCAAGCCCTAAGTTATCCAAGAGCCCAGTAACAGCAGTGAAATACGACTCTGCCCTACCGCTCTCGAGAGGCACAAGGCCTAAAAGGTCTTCTCTTATCTCCCCTTCACACACATAACGAGCATAAACAATCACATGTTCCTCAGCACTTCGGTCCGTGGAACCATCAATCAAAATACTGAAACACTGAGCATTTTTTAGTTTTTGAACCACATCTTCTTGTAACTGTTTAGCAATAAAATTAATGAAAACTTGGCAGTTTTTATCGTTTACATATTGTTTTGTCTCCACATTTACACCTAATTTAGTTGCAAGGGCAACTTGCTTAGGGAAGTCAGTGAATGGTTTTTCATTGATGCCTATAAAATAGGCTATGTTGAATAAAGTTGTTAGATGCTCAAACATAGAAGACTCTATTTTCTTAATACATTTGGCAAGAGGAGCTTTTCCTGGTTCTGACTCTACTTCAAGACGCGTTAAATTGTCCATATGTACTAGGCTTTTACCATGAAACACAAAAGTTTCCTTTTTCATGGAACCAGAAAATCCTGCTACCCATTTTGGGTCACTATTTTGAGGGTATTTAGCGCATATAGTACATTTTGCGCGGTCGGAATCGTAAGCTAGCCAGGGGAAGATATGCAGCCAAGCTCTTTGAAATTTTCGTTTCCCAGAGGAACCGTGAGTAGGCCTAAGTCCACTAGAACTCGCGTTTTCCATAGTAGGCATTTCAGTTTCCCTACTAGGCCCGGCACTTAAATCTCTAGCAATAAACGTCGCACTCGCAGACTCACTAGGCGTCGTCGTACTGACAGTAGAACTTTTTTTAAAGAAATAATTAAGTTTAATCTGTTTCATTATGAATAAAATAACACACGAAAAATAAAATACACGCTGAACACGATCTTAGAAATTGAGAATACTTTTATTACACGAAACAATAAATCACACGCGTAACACATCCGGTCAACTCAACAATAATTAGCAGACTGTACAACTTGGAAGGAGTGACAAAGGCCAGCGGCCGGCGGCCCACGCAGAACGGCGTGAAATTTCCGCTCCCCTCTCTCAGCAACACTATTTTGTTCGACGTGTTTCAAGATGTTTATATCCAACAGAGCAGTTTTGTTTATAAAATTGACACGGTGACAGCTAACTGACGGCCTATGACTTCAACACGCGCCTTTACTAAAACAAAAACATGACGTGTTTTGGTTTACTAGACGTCCTTCTTTTTTCCATTTTTCATTCTTTCTCTCCTCTTTTCTCTTTTTTTTCACAGTCAAAACCCACTCGCCACTGGCGAGTGGGCGAGTGCAATTTTCGAGGGTTGACATTAACGACTCGGAACACTAGGTTTTTTATAAGTAAAAGCATAAAGTTTTACCTTACAGCCTTAACCGGTTTTCTCCTTTAAAAGGCTTCTTCAGAGGCTCAAGAATATCACACAACCTTACATAACACACACACGCACACACATATATATATTATAACATCACCAAATCTCATTGATTTGGAGTTATATGTTAAAGTTTACTATATTAATGCTTAAACAAATTTAAAACATTGAAACGTAACTTTTATAATGTAGCGTGCATCTCAACGTATTGTACAGGCGCACACGCCGATGCCAGCTGCCGTTACGTAACCACTCACACTATAAACCAATAGAGCCACGCCCAAACTTTCAATTATTAATATTTCGGAAACTGGTAAATTCAGGCGAAATCCATTATAGCCAAAATGTTTGCCAAAATATTAATAATAGGGGGTGCGAATTTTATGCAATATAATTAAATAATAAGAGAGTTAATTCATTTTATGTTAATAACATCCGTAATAATTGAGCTACATAAAAGAGCTTTTAATATGTTATAGCTATAAGAATTATCTACCAAATGTATATTTTAGAATTAGCATAACTTGGCTTGCAGCCAAGATAATTACAATATAAAGTGCCACCGGAAATCCTGAACGACAATTCAGTTCCGTTGGTTAAGAATATTAATAATAATATAAATTCTCAGTCTGTGGGAAAGTAGTTTCGTTCTCACGGGGTGAGGTGATTCAAATTTTGGGTAGTAGGGAGAGTGTGTCAGCCAATCAAATTATTTGAAGAAATTGGAACGAACGCGGAGTTTTGGGGCTGATCAAACACTCGACTGCCAGTATTCAAGAAGAACAGACGTACATCTTCAATCGTCTCAAAATCATAGTTTGGTGAAGACTCATCTGAAGACTCTACGTGGTCAACACGCCTAATTACGATCATCATAAAACAGATCAACTGTAACGACTCGTAATTACAGCGTCCAGTCAAGATACTCTTCCACATCAACAAACAAGCGTATTGTGCATTACATTAACTGTTGGCGTATGCACGCAAGAGATCTACAAGACTACAAGACATTACTTCAAGAATACGACAGAGAGGCTGTCTAAACCACTTGCGAATTAGCTGATGAGCAGAGCGACAACTCGTAACGAGACACACACGCTGATGTGGAACGTGGATCGACGAGGGACCTGAAGCAGTTCTCGCAGAAAACTACAGACGTAAAAACTTCATCAATGGCAGGAGAGCAGAGTGTTGCTGATTTCCGAGCTCACCGCCAAAACCCAGGACGCTCAGTAGATCACCATCTCTAGCCGATTGGACAAGGACAGCGAGGGCCTTCCGGAGCATCTGTACAACCTCTTCAGAACCAGGAAAGTCAAAATCACGTTATTCATTTTTCAACAGTTCAATTTTTCTTTCTTTTTAATTAAAATCAATGTAAAATAAATCGTTCAGATGCCATAAATCAGAGACTCTAATTAAATAAGAATTATTCATGTGTGATAATCTGTATAGCCAGTATAAGTAATTAATAAGCATTAGTTAAGAATTAGTAGTAGATAAAGAGAAAAGCGCTATACAAATCTAACAAAGAATTAAATAATTTGCTCATACTGCAGTATACGTGAGTCAGATCACTAGGAAATAAAGGGGCGTAAACTAGATTGTCACGGCTAGTTTATTTTTGAATATTTTCAAGTAACTTTAGAGTTTTTATTTCATTAGAATCATTTTTAAAATCATTGAAATTAAATTGAATTAAATTAAATTGATTAATTAAATTCTCAGTTAAAATAACTTCTTTGAAAATAACGAGCTCAACTTCTGAAAATTATTGATCATTCAGAAAACATTATACAAGATTTATTTACTGTTTAGTTTGTAAGAAGTTTTGAACTTATAAGCATTTCATTCTTGTGTGTGATTGGAGTAATAAACCCCATTTTTATTACCCCACATTGTATTTTTTATTGCTGTACTACAGAGCCTACCAACCTCACAAAACTCTTCACTTTTAAAATAACAAATTTAGTGTGCTGTTGTTATACACTTGAGTTTACATACTTGCGAAATCAAATCCAAAATCCACACGCCCTAGTCGGAAGAAAACCGCAAGATCGGACAGCAGGTAGGTGCTCATTAAACACAGTAAACATTACATTGCAACGACACACGTTTAATATTGTTATAAATGTCACCCTGAACGTGGGGCTCGAGATTCGACAAATTTAAAGTTAAATTATATTAAATTTAAATTCAGTTCATTTTACGTTAAAACAAAGTTTGCTGTTTTAACTTGTAAAACAGCTGGCGTCCAACTCTAAAATCCCCAAAGAGAGTTTTGTGAATTGGTAGTGGTACAGCAGTGAAGTGTTTGAAACTGTTATGTAAAGATGGATACCGAGAAAATGCTCAAACAGATGTTGCAAGAAATGAAACAAAACGCGGCTAAAGCGGAGCAAGCATACGCGGAATTAATAGCTAATATGAACGCGCAAATGAAACAGACAACTGCGGATTTAACTGCTAATATGAATGCGAAGTTTGAACGAAGTGCAGCCAAAGCTGAACTCAATATCGCGGAATTAACGGCTAAAATAGACGCGCAAAAATCAAGTTTAACCGAAGCATTAGAACATAGTAACGCGGATATAAATGCCGAAATAAAACAAAGTAATAAAGAATTAACCGCTAAAGTCATGGAAATCGGAGAAAGTAATAAAGAATTGACCGCTAAAGTCACGGAAATCGGAGAAAAAGTTCATACAGTAGAAACGAAAATAAACGAACGGTTCAAGGTTTTTGAGACCACGTTGCAGAAATCGTTTATTGAACAAGTTACGCGTATGGAGGGCCGATTCAAAGAACACATCGGTAGGTGTGAGAAACAAACAGCGGAAGTTGCGAAAAAAGTAGATACACTCGAAGTAAGAATTCAAGTAGACGTGACGGAAACACAACGGCGTGTTGATAGACTTGGTGCTTTGATAGTAGAGACCCATTCCAATATAGATTCGAATAAAGAAAGTGTATTGCAAACACTTAATGACGAGCTATTAAAAGTACGACAGGAAGTATGTAGGAGATCCGCTCCTAATATCCTAGTACAGGGACAAACCGATGAAAAGAATTGAGTATACTTCACGGGGGAAAATAATGTAAACCCGATCGAATTCTTATTAACATGTGAGAGGGAAATGGCGAGAGTAGGCTCGTGGTTAGATGATCAAGATCGCATTCAGTGGATTGTAAACGCGATGTGTGATTCTGCGCGAAAATGGTATAATATTGTACGTGATAAAATTACCACATACGCGGAATTCAAACAGAAGTTCGAAAGCCGGTATTGGAATTCACACACACAGAGACTTCTAAGAAACGAACTCGAATACGAACGTTACGAAAGAAAACATGGAATAACGCCCGAAAATTATATCATTTAGCAAGTAGAGCGCGCTAAGCATTTAACGCCAGCGTTTGCGGAGATCGACATTGTCACTAAATTAGCATATCATTTCAACCATAACATACGTGTAGCCGTGTTTACACAAGGGATACGCACGGTTGGCGAGTTGCTTATTTTAGTGTCACAAAGCGAAACGGTTTTTGATTTAGGCGGGTGGCGATATAACCCGGACTTTCGCTGAAATAACGATGGTCAAAATACACGGGTACAATACCATACCCAACCTGATCAAAGACCCAGCACTAGCACGACTCCACCTCAGACACCTCCAAAACCACCAAATAAACCCTTTGACTATAAGGACAAGCCAAATATCGGTAGACAGAAGATGCAAAGTAAAGGCAACGATGGGATCCCGATGAGAACAATTCAAACAGTCGATGTATCGAAAAGCGATACGACCGCGCAAGTGAGTGATACACAAGACGTTAGGGATCCTAGCGAAAAACCAAAACGCCATCAATCTCCAAAAAACTTGGCAAGGGGCGCCTCCAGGGGGGACGCGCTATAAACTTTGCAAAAATACATAAAAATAAGAATATTAGAAATAGGAATAATAAGTTGTGTAAAAAAATGTGTACTTTAGATGATGTAATTCAGGTGCCCGTTAATAAGGTGTTCCCACCGGACGTTACAGAACCATTGTTACAGTTAAACACAATACAACAATGCACTCCTAACGTAACACGTCCGGTAGTACAGGAACAGGGCGAGGGTGTTCCCACGCGAGGAGCTTGGGAAGCCGCTAGTGTGGTATCCGGGGATAGTGAAGGATTCGATGAATGGCTTGAAGAATATTGTCGAATCACCCATAAAGACCGTTACCAAATATTAGAGGCACTTTGAATGTAAAGTATAGGGTTAAAAATAATGTAAATATTAATAATCATTATTAAAATAAATTAAATGTATTATATAATATTAATAATAATTATAAATAAGTTGTGTATGAACGACAGTTTGTTAGTAGCGCGGTAATAATCAAACACGCGTACGAGCGAAGCAACGCACGGGACAGGAAGCGCTCGACACACAATGCGTAGCGCTCAGCTGTTAGAATGTAGGTCAAGTTAATTAGCGTCGCGCATGCTTTGGTCTCAAGTGTAAACAAACCCAAGCACATTCCTGCGCGCGCGTGCCACTGTTGTCTGTCGCTATCAGAGACATACCTTCATTAAACGTTGCAATTAGTACTACCCGTGCTACAAACATTTGTTACACAATAATTTCATCCACAATGTCAAGATATGTTATTCAGTTAGAATTAAGCCATATTATAGAGAATAATGATATCAGTGTATATGTTAGTAGATAGAAAATACAATGTATAATTTGTGAAGCATCATCAATGTATATTTAAAAAGATAATTGTAATTTAAAGTGAAAAAAAAAATAATAATTGTATATCCTACACTCATTTTTTTTAAAAAACAGGTGGGGTGTATATAACATCACCAAATCTCATTGATTTGGAGTTATATGTTAAAGTTTACTATATTAATGCTTAAACAAATTTAAAACATTGAAACGTAACTTTTATAATGTAGCATGCATCTCAACGCATTGTACAGGCGCACACGCCGATACCAGCTGCCGTTACGTAACCACTCACACTATAAACCAATAGAGCCACGCCCAAACTTTCAATTACAGTAGAACCTCGTTAACCCGGATCAACTGGGGCCGGGGCCGATCCGAGTTAACGAAAATCCGGGTTACCCAGAGAATGAGGGAAAAACGATAAAAAAGAACATGTACTTGCCAAAAATATTTTTAATGGAGTTTAAAAATTATTATCGGCACACTTTCACCTAAAAACACATAATATGTATTTACACTGTACACAATATAGGTACAAACTAGTCGGTAGTAAAAAAGGCAGTGAGCTTTTGCTGCCTCAGTTTTGCGTATCGCTTACGAGCAGCGCGATCTCGCATCCACTTTAGCATTAGAAGCTCGTTTGGCGATGTTTCGGCTTGACTCTCGAAATAAACTATCAATTTATCTATGTTTGCTACTGCTTCTGCGTGGGTCATAACCACAGCTGGTTCATCAACACTGTCTGAATCCTCTTCATTTTCATTTTCTGTAACACTGCATGATGCAATAATTTCTTCCTCTGTGATCGCTTTATAACCTCCGTCATTGTCAATTTGCAACCAATTGTCAATGTCTTCTTCATCAACATCGGAACAGCCATCGATATTTTTAAAAATGTCTATAAAATCTTTTTCCACACTTGTTTTTTCTTCTTCTTCAATTGTATTGTTTTCTGGCACCTCTACCACACCATGCTCTCCTTCGTCCTCTACCAGTTGACTTAGCATTTGCCTTTTGTACACTTTTTTTATTTTTACTAGAACTCCTTGGTCCATCGGTTGAACGAGAGAAGTTACATTAGGTGGTAAAAACTTCACTGAAATTCATCTTTGACTAGTTCGTTGACAGACGGATGCGAAGGTGCATTGTCAATCAGCAATACCACCTTGTTGGGAAGGCCACAGTTCTTCAAATATTTTTTTACTGACGGCACAAAATTCTCAAAAAACCATTGTTTGAAAATGTCACTAACCATCCAAGCACTTTTTTGTGAGCTGTAAACGACAGGCAATGAGCCTCGTTTCACATTTTTCAATGCACGGGGGTTTTTAGACTTCCCTATTATAAGGAGAGGAATTTTGTGCTTTCCTGACGCATTACTGCAAGCCATTATGGTGAGGTGGTCTTTCCCTTTTTTATACCCTTTCGATGAATCTCCTAATTTTGAGGCTAGCGTTTTACTCTGCAACATCCGGTAAAATAAACCGGATTCATCGGCATTGTAAACTTGATCTGCATTCAGTTCTTCCTTTTTAATAAAGTCTTCAAACTCTTTTTAAAATTTTTCTGCTGCTTCAACATCACCTGACAAGCTTTCTCCAGTGATTGTAAGTTGACGCACTCCATGCCGTTTTTTCCATCTGTCCAACCACCCCTGGCTAGCTGTAAAACTCGGGTCTCCATGGGGCAACTGTTTGTTCAAACTCAATGCTTTCTGTTGGATGATGGGTCCAGAAATCGGCAAACCACGTTCTCTTTCAGCACAAAACCAGACAAACAATGCTTCATCCAGAGTTTCTAGTTTAGCAGTTTTTGCTTTACACCGATTATCCAAACTGTCCTTAGAAATCATTTTGAAACAAAAGTCGTCAATGCGTTTTCTGTTCTTTTTCCAATCAGATACGGTCGATGTTCCTACTCCAAACTCAGCAGCAATGTTCTTTAACGATTCTCCCTTATCAATTCTTGTCAATGCTTCCATCCTTTTTTTCATAGTCACAACAATGTTTTTACGTTTCGTCGCCATCGCGAACAACGCGCTAACGAAACAGCACAACGATACTGTACCTCAACAGTGACACTAGGACAACACGCGAACACTACCGAGATTGCAGCGCAACTGAGGAATGTTGTTTCTAGGTCGATGTCAAGTGCGAGGCGTGGGGAGGGGAAGGAGAGGGTTGGCAGGTGGGGTGAGTGCAATGAACTCGCCCGCTGGCAAGTGAAGTCGAGTAATGTACCTACTGAGAATAGCGATTTATCATCTGTAAAACAAGTCTTCATTTACTACGCTAAACAACATAATTTTTTTTTTCCAAAACTGGTCCGGGTTATCCGGACGTCCGGGTTAACGAGGTTCTACTGTATTAATATTTTGCAAACCGGTAAATTCAGGCGAAATCCATTATAGCCAAAATGTTTGCCGAAATATTAATAATGGGGGGGGTGCGAATTTTATGCAATATAATTAAATAATAAGAGAGTTAATTAATTTTATGTTAATAACTTCCGTAATAATTGAGCTATATAAAAGAGCTTTAAATATGTTATAGCTATAAGAATTATCTACCAAATGTATATTTTAGAATTAGCATAACTTGGCTTGCAGCCAAGATAATTACAATATAAAGTGCCACCGGAAATCCTGAACGACAATTCAGTTCCGTTGTGTTAAGAATATTGTAACAGGACCGCTGTATGCCAGTCGTTACAAAAGATAAAAAGTTTATAGAAAATTTTATAAAAAATAATATTTTCAAATAATAAAAAATTTTGTTTATGTTTATTAATGTATGTAAATAAGAAATAAAGTTGTTTTAGTGGTTTTGTAAAAATTTTGTTGATCAGGCAGGTATTTATTGACTATCGAGCACTTCTGGAAGATTTGAACCAAGTCTGGAGTTAAATAGATTAACTCCAGTCGGCAATCGATTGGTGATTTTTCTTGCTGGTCCAAAATCTCACTCAAATAAAATATTTTCTTCTTCTTGAAGTCCCGCAGCCTTGATAAATAATCTTAAATTAGCCTGTGAAATAATAACAGATAAAAATAATGGAAATATAAAGATTTATTGAACAATTTAAATAATAATCGATTTTTTATCAATGGAGAACAATTATCGACTCCGTCTCAGGGAATTATCGATTGTGCATACAGAACAAAATTTATGATATGTATTATATAAAAGACAGGTTCTTTGAGCGATTAAAATTAATAGTCAGAGAAGGGTGACGAGAAAGTATAACATTAACAATTAAAATAAATACAATAATTATTATTCAACAGAATTTAAATAATTCTAATATGTAATATTTAAGAAAGTGTCGTCAAACCATATGCAGACTATGACGTCACCACGATAATGTAGAAGGCAGGCAGGCTCCGTTGAATTAAAAGATGGCCGCTACTATTTCTGGCGTAGTTACTGCGAAATCGACGTGTCCGAAAATCACGACAAAATTACCTTCGCGAATGTCTGAAATCTTCAAGCACTGGTGTAATATGTCTGTTAAGTTATTTGGTGTATTCTGACGAAGTGTTCCGTGTAAACTTGTGTTAGTTAGTTTATTTTGTATGTGTTCACTTCTGTGGGTTAAAGTTTCTGTAAATGTGGTTATGCGTTGTAGAGTGAATTGTGTCAGATATACTGTTTTACTGTTTTATTTCACTCGTATCATGAAGTTAGGTGTTATTTCTCACTATTGCTGTTAAAGGTTAGGTAAATTTAGCTATGAAAGTGTTCAATTCATCTACCTCTCGTTGCACTGACTTTAATTGTAATTTGACGTACCATTTTCTACTCGATTTAAAGAACGTTTTGTCACACAACTATTCAGCTTGATATTCAACAAAAGACTAATTAACTTGGTCAAAATTTGGCCCAGTTAATCTTTGAAAAAGTATTGTTAACATATTTCGATTACCCATACACATGATAAAATATTACATTATATATGGAATTTATTTATTTTATTCATCACTTTTATGAATTATGAACCTTATCATTGGTTTAATCGTCTCATTCCCTTTAAATTGATATATTATAGTCCATATCTGTAGACATTTTGTGGAAATTAACAAATTTCTTTACTTTATGGAAATATAGGCTCAAAATTGGATTTCCGTCTTTATACAAATTTCTTCCATTTTAAGTATCATTAATACTATTATAATAAATTTTAATTAGTCATATTCCTTTTCCTTTCCTTAAATACATATTAATTAAACCTTTAAACTGGTTTTTTGTGTTAATCTCTGAATTTGACATTGCTCTTTAAAATTAATTAATTTATATATTTTGAAAATTTACAATATTTTAAGGTATATTTCCTTATTATCATTTTAACTCCTAGGATCATTCCCAGTAGTGGTTAACTGATTTACTTTATCTAAATCTGGCTAGTTTACAGGATTTATAAGTGAATTATTCTGGTTTATATCGTTTCTGTGAATTCACCAAATGGCCTAGATTTTAGAATTTTATATTTCTGTCTTTCTCAAATAAATTTAATCCTAACTCCTCCTCTGACTTTACATAGTTACTATTACATGAAAATAAAATGGTTTATAACTTATTGTGAGGTGTAGTATTTAATTAACACTACTGTTATTAAAATAAATAATTATGAACATTATTTAGCAATCTGCACAATTGAACATATTGCTGATATGGTTTGACCATATACTTTTAACTATTTTTGAGTTAACATAGCATACCTATTGAAACATTATTAATGGTATGTAGGCTATTATTTAGCAAACATAATTCATTTTAAAACACATAATATAAATCTTATTTTCTAATAACTCTTACAAATACATTTTACTAACACATTGATTTTATGGCTGTGAATAAACAGTCTATTTAAACATTTTAAACCTATGAATACTAAATTAATGCCAGTCCTTTCTGGTCTAAACCATTACTATTTATGATACCCTTCATCAGTAAACATGACCTCCCATACTCTATTTATTTGCATTTTTTACAAATGTCTTGTAAATAAAGAGTTACATTAAAATAATAAAATACTGGAAATCTTCCATTTTATTATTTTATTATGCTGTTTATTATTGGATATTAAAGTTGTTATATAGCATATTGATAAGTCATAGTATCACTAACTTTAAGTTTATTGCATTTCTAAAAAACACTTACACAAATTCACTTTCACTGTTGGTTCTGATATTTTGAGTCTTATTATCTCAGACCAGACCTTTAGTAATCATGGACTGTTAAGACTTGTTTATTTTCTTATCACACAATAGCTTTAGTCGGTTCACTTCTTATAATACTATACAGCACTTTGTTTTCTAAATAATTACATTTTTATAGGATTTTGGGTATGTTATACTTTCCTTTGAATCGTTTTTGTGGGTTTGGGGTTGATGGCAGTTAATAATAATAATAGGTTTTACAACGGTGTTTCTTTCATACTATTTCTTCCTCTCCTCCTGTCTTCTTTCTTGTCCTTCTTCTGGTCTTCATTCTTGTCTTCATTCTTGTCCTTCTTCTGATCTTCATTCTTGTCCTTCTTCTAGTCTTCATTCTTCTGGTCTTCTTGTCTTCCTTCTTTATTCTTGGGTAAACCAAGGTACTTGGTGTTATCTCGACTGATGTTTAGTTTGGAGCATCTAATTTATTCACTGATACTGACCTTGTTCTTCTCTAAAGGTTTCAGGGTATTGTTTTCTTCCTGATCCCAAACTTTATTCTTCCCTCTTCTTGTTTTTGGGGTATTTTGGTATTCAACACTCTTAAACTGAGTCTCTTTCTTCTTGATCTGGTGTTATTTATTTTGTTTACTGCTCCTAGCTTCCTGGGTAAATTACTGATCTTATAATATGAGTTGCTTTCAATACTTTCTTTGATATTTAAACAGTGGTTTTTATATAATGTAATGAGGATTTTTATTTTATCGTGGTTCATTCCTTTGATTTCCTTAAATCTCATTCAATATTATTTTAACATATGTGATGTAATTAAACTTTATGATTTTATATAACTTAATAAGTAGTGGATTTTCTGTCACGCTACAGAATGCCCTTCTCCAGAAGTAATTTTTTCAGACTATACTTGCTTTGTCTGAAACAATTGCTTATGATAATTATTCTAGGTTTGTTATTATTCTGGACTTCCTTCCATTTTAAAAATTTTCTTATTTATATTTGAGTTTATATTATTCTCACTTGATCTTCCTTGATAGTAATAGTCATCTGAGTTTCATATTTATTATTTCATTTTCATATTTCTTCTTAGTATTTTCTCCTTGGGATATTCCCTCCCTATCGTTCCCTACTTTGTGAGCTGGTTCAGTTCAGAGAGGCACTGTACGCTACTTTCCTCTGCTGTCCAATACTTCACACATATTTGAGTACAGAGGCAAATCATCTCTGCTCAAAAAACATATTAATACTGCTGGAATTATCTACAGACAGATTTTAAAAAATTATTCAGAATAGTACACATTTGTTACTATTTAAAAAAAATATCTTTGGGATACTTCACTTATTACTTATTATATTTCTCAGAGATTTTAATATTCCTATCTCAGTTGTTCTTTTGACTCGTTAACTGGATGTTTCTTTCATTTGATATTATGGTAGGAAGCTCTTCTATTATTACATTTTTCAACTTTTCTTATCATATAAATCTTTTGGTTATAAATTCTTTATTACCTTCTGGTTTTTTCATTATAATCTGCATTGTTTATAGTAGCATATCTTTATGACATTTTTAGACTGTTTCTTTGTTCTTATTATTTCCACTCGTTCTATTTTCTAGAACTTTTTATAACTGTCATTATTATAATTGACATTTAATTCATAAATCATTTTATATTAATTCGTTTAATTACATAAATCCTTGATATTATTCTCACATTATTCCTGTCATGGTTATTATACCTTCGAATGAATGTTTTTTATTAATTTCATAATGAGGTCATAATTTCTCCTCATACCACTTCAAAGTTTCATTATCTCATTATTCCAAATAAGTTTTTGTACTTTATTATATTCAATCACTCAAATCGTATCAACTCAAATCGTATCTTCTCAAATCGTATCTCATTTTTCTTTTAATTTCCTTTGGCATCGTTTTATGGAAAGGTTTTTATTCTTCATATTGAAATTAGACATGATCATACTGTCCAGAATTATTTGTTGTAATTCTAAAGTCTGGTTCCTTTATTCATCCCATTATGATCCTTTATTAACATGGTAATTATATTTTATGCTTACCATAAATATGGTATTAAATCTCTTCTGGTTATCTCACCAAAGTATTTTATTAATAATTGGTTGGTAAGTTGTACTTATTCTTGGTTTGGAAACTTGATTTATACACAATTCAAAATTCACTCTTCTTATATTATAGCCATAAAATTTTCTTCAAATAAATTTTTATGTAAGGTGGGCTTGCTTTTCTTCTTAGAACTTATTTTATTTCAATCTAAATTCTGTTTTATATTTATCTCTTCAAAATGTTTTTTCTCAAATGCTTGGTTAGTAAGATGAACTTACAATCTTTTTTTTTTAAATTTAGATGATTTCTCATTCTAAATTCTTTTTTATATTCTTGCCATAAAGTTTTCTTCAAATAGTTGTTATGTAAAGTATTACATTGTTTTTGGAATTTTGAGTTTTTTCTAAATTCTTGTTTTCTATTCTCTTCCAAAATGTTTATTTCAAATTCCTGGTTAGTAAGATGGTCTTACATTGTTTTAAAATTTTGATGATTTTATTCTAACTTCTTCTTATATTATTGTCGTAAAATTTTTCAAATTTTTTGTTAGTAAGGTGATCTTAAAATTGCTTTGGAATTTGGATGATTATTTTAATCATAAAATTTCTTCATGGATGCCTGGTTAAAGACACCCTTGACTTTATTTGAATTCATTTCCTTGATTTCGTATGTGTTGTTATTGTCCTTAGAGACAATATAGGGACCAGTGTACAGAAGCAATAATTTTTTTGTTATCTCCTCTAAGGAACTGGGTAATTCCCTATTCTTCAACAACACCTTCTCTCCAACGGTATAATGAATAACCTTACCCATGCTTTTATTGTATTTATTCCGCCGTTTCTCCTGATCTTCGGCCACCTTATTGTGAAATTGAATTCTATCAAATATATATTTATGCTCTCTGGGGAACTCCAAAATATCTTCGATCTCTCTAGGGGGTTGTCTCTCGTACATTGCGGAGTATGGGGTTATTCCTATGGCTGGATGGTATGCCAGGTTGAGGAATTCTTCAGTGGCCTCCAAGTATTCTTGCCACCTTCTCTGCTGATCATGGCAATACGTTCTTAATAGGCGCCCCACCTCTCGCAAGACTCTTTCGGCCGGGTTACTGCTCGGGTGGTATACTGATGTCTTGTATGTATGAACCCCCATTGACAGCAGTGTATCCCGCCATTTCCTCCCCTTGAATTGTGTTCCGTGGTCGGTTATGATCGATACCGGTTTTCCGACGGTTGGGAAGTACTGGTTGATCAGGATTTCAAGAACTTTATTCGTAGTCGCCCGATTCACTGGGTATAGCTTCACGAACTTGGTATAATGGTCCATTATGATGACGAGATATTTGTATCGGTGGCGGCCTCCACTGCGGGGAAATGGCCCACAGATATCCAGGAATACCTTCTCAAGTTTCGACTGCGAGGTTATTGGAATCATCTGCCCCTCTCTTTTCTCGTTGTTAGTTTTTACGAGTTGGCAAATGCGACAGTTTCTAATGTACCTCCGTACAGTAGTATTAAACAGACATGAATCAGCGCGCAGGTTGTAGTGGGGGAGAAGACTGCAGCAGTGAAAGGCACGAGAGAGGAAAATGTCTACTAACGCAGTTGAAAATATTGGTCTACTCTCTGAATTGTTAATAAGACGCGAATGTGACAAGAGTAATCTATTTTGACACGGGTTGACTTTTTATACCTAATGTGCCGAAGTTTGCTTCTTTAATAATTAAAGATGAAAGATAATAGTTAAATTTACGTTTTTCTCTGTAAAAGTAGTAAAATTTGAAAACTGATATCGCTTATATGACAGCTGAAATAAACCAGTTGCACTGCTTTGTCGATTCACAATTATTTTCGTTTTATTATATTTATAACTTTATTTATTTAGTTTTCTATTGTCTATGATTCTTATAGAGTTTTCAATTGTTTATTTTTTAACGTTTTTATGTATTTATTGTTTTTTACATTTCATTAGCTACATTTTTAATTATATTACTAAATACTTTACCAAACTAAATTTTACAGCCCTACCAACACACACGCGCGCGCGCGCACGCATATATGTAACTTACTTTTTACTAATTTACCTAACTTTTTACTAACCAATTATTCTTATAATTTGAAAATTCTTTTGTTATTCTTTTAATTGTTTTTAAGGTTTTTACCTAAAATTTGGTTACCTACAAAATTTGGTTGTAGGTAAGTTTTGATTTCGATTACGACAGTAAACGTGGACATTTTGTAAGACGGAACAAGCGCAGACACAACAGAGACAATGTAGGCCTAATAAAGATTTCCATTATTTTGTAAACAGTGACTTGGCGTGTTGTGTCTGTTGCAATGTTTCTCGAAAGTCGAGGCTAGACATCAACAATCGTTGTATATTTTGGAATGTGTACACTTTGTGTACATGTTACGATTCTCGAAAAACGTAGTAATACATGATGCACATTGCTCTGGCATCTTAATTTGTTTGAATAAGTACATTAATAACAACCTCGTACGTGAAATGATTGTGTGTGTTTAAAAAACGAGCAGATGTAAACTATCCATAAAGAACCGGAGAGACAATATTAATGCAACAATTAGACTGAAACTATTTAAGTACCATAGAGCACATTTACTTACATGCAATTACAATAATTATTTAGGTCAGTTCTTCACCCTACTAATATTTCCGTCACTGTTATCACCGTTAGCCTAACATCACTATCACTCAAGTTGCCTTCACTGCTGCTATCTCGTCTTACATTATTTTCTAAACGATCTGTTACAGTATCCCTTATTCGGTTCGATCTCACGTAGTCATTTTAAATTTTTATTACGTCACGTCTTGATCTCTAGTCTGCAGGAGAAATACAATAAAATTCCTTCGACACTGTCCACAGAAAAATGCACGGTTTTCTTTCAACACGCTTCTTCACGGTTGCCCAAGTCAGTTCTATAGGATTAAAATCCGGCTGATAGTGTAGAAGTTATAAAACAGAATGTCCTTGGTTTGCCAAAATAGCATCTATTTTAAAAGTTTTGTAAGTTGGTTTGTTTTGTTTAATTAGTGCATACAGCTCAGGCTTTAACATAGATGGACTACAAGGAATGTTATGGTTTTTTAACCAGTTAATCATGTCTGCCTTTTTTTGATAATGATGTTGGAGGTGGATTTATTTGTACATTGTGGTAGGAGGTATTATCTATTACTATTACGCTGTTCTTATTAAAATGAAATGAAACTAAACGCTTCATATTTGATGAATACTGATGTTTTTTGAAAAGTACTCACACAATAACCTCCACAGCGTCTCAGAGAAAACTAAGCTATGTTTCTCTGTTGACGCATGCGCATTACATAACCTGCGCTGTTAGCACAAAAACGGTTGATTCATGTCTAGCTAACTTTACTGTACCTTCCGATTTATGTCCTTGATATGGCAGCTCTCTTCCAGGGCCCTTACTACCTTTAAGGCGCCCATATGCCCATATCGAACATGATAATTGAACACTATCTCCTTCTCGATATGGGTCGGAATTATTACCTTCCATTCCTCCTTATATAATGATGGTTTGGAAAACAGGATTCCATTATGTATGGTATAATATTGGGAGATTGTCTCATCCCCTGCTTCCAGTCTTGAGATAATAGTGATTAACTTCGGGTCAGCTTGTTGGTGTGTGCTTAGGTGTTCCAAAATTGATTGTAAACCGGCGCTGCTGCTGAGAATATGGTATACTTTCAGAATACTCTCCTTCTCCCCCTCTAACGTCTGTTTCTCAATGTCTGCTCTAGACAGTACGTCCGCGACGACATTCTTCCTTCCGGGGATATACTCCCACTTAAGGTCGTATTCTTGCAGCAATAGTATCCACCGCGTTAACCTTCCATGGCTTAACTTACATCTCTTAAGGAACGAGATAGATTTATGGTCTGTCCGGACGGTAACGGAATAACCAAGAATATAAGTGCGGAACTTTCCGCACGCGAACACAACACTCAATAATTCCTTTTCTGTAACGTGATAGTTTTTCTCACACTGGTTCAATGCTCTGCTGGCAAAGCAGATCACAAGATGTTCGCCCTCCTCATCCTCTTGATATAAGGTAGTGCCGAGGCTGATGTCACTGGCATCACAATTAAGAAAGAAAGGCTTGTTAAAATCTGGATGGCGGAGTATAATGGGTTCAAGGAATTTTTGTTTTATAAGAGTTAATATATTTTGTTGTTCATTACCCCAGCTCCATTTATTTTTAGATGACAGTTGCGGCTGAAATTTGGCAGTCAGTTCGGAGTACTTTTCCTGGAACTTGCGGTAGTAATTACAGAGTCCCAGGAATGACTGTAACTGCCTTCGATTCTTAGGTGTAGGAAAGTTCTGAATTGCTTCGACTTTTTCAGCCGACGGTGAGATTCCCTTCTCATTTAATATGAAGCCTAAGAATTGTATTTCTTTAGCAATAAAATGAGATTTTGCTAATTTCAGCGTAATATTGTTTGCTGCTAGCTTCTGTAAGACGTGTTCCACACGGTAGCAGTGTTCCTCCCAAGTTTCTGAGGACACTAGCAAGTCATCGACGTATACGGTGGTGAATTGTAGTGCTTCTTGGCCAAGTATCTGGTCCATGCAGTGCACAAAGACTGCGACTGAGTTTACCAGTCCGAAGGGCAACCTCTTAAACTGGTAGTTCCGCCCTTCGAATATAAAGGCCAGATACTGGCGACTCTGTGGATGTAATTCCACCTGCCAGTACCCGCACACCGTATCCCAGGTAGTGAAGTATTTGGTACCGTGGAACCGTTTTAAGATCTCCTCAATCTCACCGGGCGAAGTCCTGTCATTAATGATCATCTTATTTATTTCGCGCGCATCTAAACACAAACGGACTTGTCCGTTTTTCTTAGGAATAGCCACGATAGGACTTGTATATGGGGAATGGCTACTCTCTATAATGTCACGGTTAATCATTTGCTCTATTTCAGCTCTTACTGCTTGCTTTCGTGTTGCGCAATGGGGTAAGACTTCCGGTTAAAGTCCACTGTGTCTCGGAACTGTAGAGTACACTGGAAGTTTTTCACTTTACCGGGCTCATCAGAAAAGACTGATTTATATTTGTTGTATATGTTTATTAATTTGTTCGCTTGGTTTGTTGTTAAACCTTCGCCAGTTATACCGCTCCGGAAATCCCTGATCTCCTGGATTTTTTGTGACCATAAATCTTCATTGGAGGTGTCATCTATCCTTTGTTCGATTATAGATGTTGGATGGATGTAATTAATTTTGCGGATTTGCTGGTGAATACTATCTGGAACGACTTGGTCACTACCCACCAAGTTCGCCGTCCAAGTATGTCCGTTAGAAAACAGCGATAATGTTTCAGTTCTCAAATCAATGATGGCGGAATTCCTCCTAAGCACATCACACCCGACCAGTATATTAAATGGCAGACCGCTCGCCACCAAGAATTCCATATCAATGGCTATACCACAGCTCATCACACTGGCGGAGACTTGCCTACGTATTGTTTTATTTTGTCGGCCGGTTGCACCCAACAAAACAATATTATTCAACGGCAATGTTGGTAAAGTTCTCCCGAACTCTTGCTGTATCCTCTCCAGTTCCGTCGTACTTATGATTGACACGTTCGAACCAGTATCGATCATTAACTTGGCTGGGATGCCTTCTACCTTGGCGTCGACATGTATTATTTCATTATTGAAGTTATTGGTGGGATTCCTGTTATCCTCTTCCAATAACTCCTGTCTGATGTCCTTTAGGTAGTTGCACCCTATGATGGTGATACGATTGTGATTATTCTCATGATTGCACTCATTATTATTATTATTATACCCAGTATTTAGGAGCAGTAACGGGTTCTGGCGATTTATTACTGCCTGTGCCCGTTTAAAGGCTCGGCATCATTGTACCTTTGAGCCATACTAGTCGATGCCTCATTTGGGATGCTTAGAGTGGTTACCTGTCGATCTGTCCTATGGTCTTCCGGTCGTTCGTGGTTCGACCTCCGTTCAGCGTTGTCTAAACTATTGCTCCTACGCGCCGGATAGTACCTTGGTTGGTCCCGTTCTAGGCTCCTCCGCCTTTCTTCATATCCGCGGTAGCTATTTCGTCGATTGTGATCGAATCTCAGCTGTCGTCCATCTGTGGCTCGTATGAAGTTCACTCTAGGGCGAGGAAACCTATTATTATTAAAATTACCATTATTGGGACCCGTACGATTGGTATTATTAGGGTAATGACTATTACCATAATTGGGGCTTCTCTGACTATTTGCGTTATTAGGGTAGGGATTGCGGTTACCCTGATAACCATTAGAGGGCCGATTCGGGTTTTGATGGTTTGGACCCGTATTATTATTATCATTGTAACTAGGATTGTTCACATTATTACTATTATTAGAACCGTTATTTCGCGGGTATGCCCGGCCTCCTTGGTACCCAGTATTTATGTGGTTCGTACCCTGGTTATTGTTCTGATACGTCCTTGGTTCGGGCCCATCACTTCTTCTACGACTCTGTCGGTAGTAGTTCTCATTTTCATAATTTTCGAGGAGTTCTGTCATTGCCTGGATGGTTTTTATTTGGCTGCCCCTCCTCGCACGAATTACCTCTTCATCATAATCATAGGACAACTTATTTATTAGGCATTCCTCCGGTATGGCTGGTTCTAAGTGCTTGGCCATACACACCTTGCCGAGGAAATAAGCTGTCATTGAACTACCGACTTGTGGTTTGTAGCGGCCGTGGCATATATTATCTCTTATTAGATTTTGCGTGGTCTCTGACCAGTACTTGGCCTTAAATAGGCTCTTGAATTGTTCATAATTGTCGATGTCGCTCCGGTTGGCCATCCACCAATGGTCATTCACCTCCCGAAACGACTCAAGGATTTCTCTGTTCTGGACCCATCGGTTCCCTCTGTGTTTTTCGAGGTACTCCTCTATTCGTGCCAAGAACTCCATAGGCTTCCGTTTATATTGCCGGAAATTGAGCCATTCTCTGTTCTCTGACATGGGGAAATTATGATATCCAGATGGTCTGTTCCTTATCATCTCTATCTCCTCCTGGCTCTGACGCACCTGTCCGGTTATGTTCGACATAGCGGCTTCCACGCCGTCGCATCTTTCGGTTACCTGTGTCCGCACTTTATTCACTTCTTCCAAAGCAAATTTCTTGGTCTCCTCCATTTTTGTTTTCTGTTGTTCTTGGACCTGAGTAATCTCCTTAGTTATTACTTCCCGGACTTCCAGCACTTCGTTTTCTGTTTGACGACATCTTTCGTCTACTTCTCTGATCTGCTGGTTAACAACCACGACTTCCTGTTCTAATTTCTTGACGATGGATTTGTTCGTCTCGGTTATCTTTTTATTCAACTCCTCTTTAGCTAACTCAATCCTCTCGTCTACCTTATTCATGTTCTCTTGGTTAACTTCCCTTAGTTCTTCTCTCAGCAGTTGATTGTCCTCTCTCAATTCTTCCAATCTTTCCCCCATCGTCTCTTCCATTTTCCTGTTATTTTCCCTTAATTCGTCTTTTAATTGTTGGTTGTCACTTTCTATTTTCCTACTGGTTTCTTTCATCTTCTCTTCCAAATTCTTATTATTTTCTTCCATTTTCCTTTCCATCTTTTTACTCAAGGATTGGTTGTCCCTTTTCAAGTCTTCCATTTTCTTATTCAAAGATTGGTTGTTTTCCTCCATCTTCTCTTCTAAATTCTTACTGGTTTCTTCAATCTTCTTATTGGTGTTTTCTATCTTATGGCCCAATTCTTCTTTAGTGGATCGGTTGTCTTCCCTCAAGTCTTCACTCAATTTCTTACTATTTTCTTCCATACCCTTGTTAGTGGAATCCATTTTCTTCTCCATTCCTTCCATTTGCTGACTCATTTTTAGGAACATTTCCATCATCTTCTCTTCCATGGTTTTAGATTTCTCCTTCTCTGGAACATTGACTTCCACTGTCTGCGTTGGTACTTCTAGTTGTTCCTCTGGTGGTTCAGGCTGTTTCGGTTCCACCTGGGTTAGTAACACTTCCGGATCCTCCACGGGTGTTGCCTCCTTATCCCCCATGTCAACCTCTTTTTCGGCCTCTGCCGCCCTCTTTTTCGAGGTAGTTCGTCTTTGCATTTTTCTTGTATCTATTAATTAATCGCTGCCAGGCTTATCTTATCAAGCCCTCTAAGTTGGACGCCACTTTGTAACAGGACCGCTGTATGCCAGTCGTTACAAAAGATAAAAAGTTGATGGAAAATTTTATAAAAAATAAAATTTTCAAATAATAAAAAATTTTGTTTATGTTTATTAATGTATGTAAATAAGAAATAAAGTTCTTTTAGTGGTTTTGTAAAAATTTTGTTGATCAGGCAGGTATTTATTGACTATCGAGCACTTCTGGAAGATTTGAACCAAGTCTGGAGTTAAATAGATTAACTCCAGTCGGCAATCGATTGGTGATTTTTCTTGCTGGTCCAAAATCTCACTCAAATAAAATATTTTCTTCTTCTTGAAGTCCCGCAGCCTTGATAAATAATCTTAAATTAGCCTGTGAAATAATAACAGATAAAAATAATGGAAATATAAAGATTTATTGAACAATTTAAATAATAATCGATTTTTTATCAATGGAGAACAATTATCGACTCCGTCTCAGGGAATTATCGATTGTGCATACAGAACAAAATTTATGATATGTATTATATAAAAGACAGGTTCTTTGAGCGATTAAAATTAATAGTCAGAGAAGGGTGACGAGAAAGTATAACATTAACAATTAAAATAAATACAATAATTATTATTCAACAGAATTTAAATAATTCTAATATGTAATATTTAAGAAAGTGTCGTCAAACCATATGCAGACTATGACGTCACCACGATAATGTAGAAGGCAGGCAGGCTCCGTTGAATTAAAAGATGGCCGCTACTATTTCTGGCGTAGTTACTGCGAAATCGACGTGTCCGAAAATCACGACAAAATTACCTTCGCGAATGTCTGAAATCTTCCCGCACTGGTGTAATATGTCTGTTAAGTTATTTGGTGTATTCTGACGAAGTGTTCCGTGTAAACTTGTGTTAGTTAGTTTATTTTGTATGTGTTCACTTCTGTGGGTTAAAGTTTCTGTAAATGTGGTTATGCGTTGTAGAGTGAATTGTGTCAGATATACTGTTTTACTGTTTTATTTCACTCGTATCATGAAGTTAGGTGTTATTTCTCACTATTGCTGTTAAAGGTTAGGTAAATTTAGCTATGAAACTGTTCAATTCATCTACCTCTCGTTGCACTGACTTTAATTGTAATTTGACGTACCATTTTCTACTCGATTTAAAGAACGTTTTGTCACACAACTATTCAGCTTGATATTCAACAAAAGACTAATTAACTTGGTCAAAATTTGGCCCAGTTAATCTTTGAAAAAGTATTGTTAACATATTTCGATTACCCATACACATGATAAAATATTACATTATATATGGAATTTATTTATTTTATTCATCACTTTTATGAATTATGAACCTTATCATTGGTTTAATCATCTTATTCCCTTTAAATTGATATATTATAGTCCATATCTGTAGACATTTTGTGGAAATTAACAAATTTCTTTACTTTATGGAAATATAGGCTCAAAATTGGATTTCCGTCTTTATACAAATTTCCCCCATTTTAAGTATCATTAATACTATTATAATAAATTTTAATTAGTCATATTCCTTTTCCTTTCCTTAAATACATATTAATTAAACCTTTAAACTGGTTTTTTGTGTTAATCTCTGAATTTGACATTGCTCTTTAAAATTAATTAATTTATATATTTTGAAAATTTACAATATTTTAAGGTATATTTCCTTATTATCATTTTAACTCCTAGGATCATTCCCAGTAGTGGTTAACTGATTTACTTTATCTAAATCTGGCTAGTTTACAGGATTTATAAGTGAATTATTCTGGTTTATATCGTTTCTGTGAATTCACCAAATGGCCTAGATTTTAGAATTTTATATTTCTGTCTTTCTCAAATAAATTTAATCCTAACTCCTCCTCTGACTTTACATAGTTACTATTACATGAAAATAAAATGGTTTATAACTTATTGTGAGGTGTAGTATTTAATTAACACAACTGTTATTAAAATAAATAATTATGAACATTATTTAGCAATCTGCACAATTGAACATATTGCTGTAATGGTTTGACCATATACTTTTAACTATTTTTGAGTTAACATAGCATACCTATTGAAACATTATTAATGGTATGTAGGCTATTATTTAGCAAACATAATTCATTTTAAAACACATAATATAAATCTTATTTTCTAATAACTCTTACAAATACATTTTACTAACACATTGATTTTATGGCTGTGAATAAACAGTCTATTTAAACATTTTAAACCTATGAATACTAAATTAATGCCAGTCCTTTCTGGTCTAAACCATTACTATTTATGATACCCTTCATCAGTAAACATGACCTCCCATACTCTATTTATTAGCATTTTTTACAAATGTCTTGTAAATAAAGAGTTACATTAAAATAATAAAATACTGGAAATCTTCCATTTTATTATTTTATTATGCTGTTTATTATTGGATATTAAAGTTGTTATATAGCATATTGGTAAGTCATAGTATCACTAACTTTAAGTTTATTGCATTTCTAAAAAACACTTACACAAATTCACTTTCACTGTTGGTTCTGATATTTTGAGTCTTATTATCTCAGACCAGACCTTTAGTAATCATGGACTGTTAAGACTTGTTTATTTTCTTATCACACAATAGCTTTAGTCGGTTCACTTCTTATAATACTATACAGCACTTTAGTTTTCTAAATAATTACATTTTTATAGGATTTTGGGTATGTTATACTTTCCTTTGAATCGTTATTGTGGGTTTGGGGTTGATGGCAGTTAATAATAATAATAGGTTTTACAACGGTGTTTCTTTCATACTATTTCTTCCTCTCCTCCTGTCTTCTTTCTTGTCCTTCTTCTGGTCTTCATTCTTGTCTTCATTCTTGTCCTTCTTCTGATCTTCATTCTTGTCCTTCTTCTAGTCTTCATTCTTCTGGTCTTCTTGTCTTCCTTCTTTATTCTTGGGTAAACCAAGGTACTTGGTGTTATCTCGACTGATGTTTAGTTTGGAGCATCTAATTTATTCACTGATACTGACCTTGTTCTTCTCTAAAGGTTTCAGGGTATTGTTTTCTTCCTGATCCCAAACTTTATTCTTCCCTCTTCTTGTTTTTGGGGTATTTTGGTATTCAACACTCTTAAACTGAGGCTCTTTCTTCTTGATCTGGTGTTATTTATTTTGTTTACTGCTCCTAGCTTCCTGGGTAAATTACTGATCTTATAATATGAGTTGCTTTCAATACTTTCTTTGATATTTAAACAGTGGTTTTTATATAATGTAATGAGGATTTTTATTTTATCGTGGTTCATTCCTTTGATTTCCTTAAATCTCATTCAATATTATTTTAACATATGTGATGTAATTAAACTTTATGATTTTATATAACTTAATAAGTAGTGGATTTTCTGTCACGCTACAATATTAATAATAATATAAATTCTCAGTCTGTGGGAAAGTAGTTTCGTTCTCACGGGGTGAGGTGATTCAAATTTTGGGTAGTAGGGAGAGTGTGTCAGCCAATCAAATTATTTGAAGAAATTGGAACGAACGCGGAGTTTTGGGGCTGATCAAACACTCGACTGCCAGTATTCAAGAAGAACAGACGTACATCTTCAATCGTCTCAAAATCATAGTTTGGTGAAGACTCATCTGAAGACTCTACGTGGTCAATACGCCTAATTACGATCATCATAAAACAGATCAATTGTAACGACTCGTAATTACAGCGTCCAGTCAAGATACTCTTCCACATCAACAAACAAGCGTATCGTGCATTACATTAACTGTTGGCGTACGCACGCAAGAGATCTACAAGACTACAAGACATTACTTCAAGAATACGACAGAGAGGCTGTCTAAACCACTTGCGAATCAGCTGACGAGCAGAGCGACAACTTGTAACGAGACACACACGCTGACGTGGAACGTGAATCGACGAGGGACCTGAAGCAGTTCTCGCAGAAAACTACAGACGTAAAAACTTCATCAGTAGCAGGAGAGCAGAGTGTTGCTGATTTCCGAGCTCACCGCCAAAACCCAGGACGCTCAGTAGATCACCATCTCTAGCCGATTGGACAAGGACAGCGAGGGCCTTCCGGAGCATCTGTACAACCTCTTCAGAACCAGGAAAGTCAAAATCACGTTATTCATTTTTCAACAGTTCAATTTTTCTTTCTTTTTAATTAAAATCAATGTAATATAAATCATTCAGATGCCATAAATCAGAGACTCTAATTAAATAAGAATTATTCATGTGTGATAATCTGTATAGCCAGTATAAGTAATTAATAAGCATTAGTTAAGAATTAGTAGCAGATAAAGAGAAAAGCGCTATACAAATCTTAACAAAGAATTAAATAATTTGCTCATACTGCAGTATACGTAAGTCAGATCACTAGGAAATAAAGGGGCGTGAACTAGATTGTCACGGCTAGTTTATTTTTGAATATTTTCAAGTAACTTTAGAGTTTTTATTTCATTAGAATCATTTTTAAAATCATTGAAATTAAATTGAATTAAATTAAATTGATTAATTAAATTCTCAGTTAAAATAACTTCTTTGAAAATAACGAGCTCAACTTCTGAAAATTATTAATCATTCAGAAAACATTATACAAGATTTATTTACTGTTTAGTTTGTAAGAAGTTTTGAACTTATAAGCATTTCATTCTTGTGTGTGATTGGAGTAATAAACCCAGTTTTTATTACCCCACATTGTATTTTTTATTGCTGTACTACGGAGCCTACCAACCTCACAAAACTCTTCACTTTTAAAATAACAAATTTAGTGTGCTGTTGTTATACACTTGAGTTTACATACTTGCGAAATCAAATCCAAAATCCACACGCCCTAGTCGGAAGAAAACCGCAAGATCGGACAGCAGGTAGGTGCTCATTAAACACAGTAAACATTACATTGCAATGACACACGTTTAATAATGTTATAATATATATATATATATATATACACAGTAGGACCTCCGTATATCGAATTTGATGGTTCCTAAGAAAAAATTCAATATATAGAAATTTAGATATACAGAAACCTGTTTCTTATTATTATTTGTAGGTTAGGAAAAGCACTGGAATTTGTTAAAAAAATCATGTATAGGCCTCCATACTATTAAAACGACATTTTGGTAATAAATAAATGAAAACCATAAGCATTTATTTAATAAAAATTACTGTATTTATTTAATAAAAAGTATTTAGTGTACAGTATTTATTTATTTACTTTAAAAAATTGTTTGTATATAAAAAAGTAGGAACTTACGTGTTAAATGAGTAATACTGTATTTTATTAATTGGTCGTAAAATAATTTCGAATGTCTTTCTGAACCAAATTTGATGCAGATTCCTCATAAAAATGTTCACATTTGTTGAGCGACTGGAAAATATCATCAGGCATATATTCTTCCGATTGAAGACCTCGACGGATTGTTTCAAATGCTGCCATCATTTCTTTCTTAGAAGGTTTAGGAACTTCAATTTCTTCTGCCTCATTGTCTTCACCTAAATCTTCAGTATCTTTTAATGAACTTAAAATGTTATCGTCCGTTGGATATTCTGCAGCAATAATGTCTTCATGGTCATGATTTTAATATTTTAGTTTATTAATTATGTATCTGAGGATGGGACTTAGTCCCGAAACGCGTCATCAGTGACGAAACTGTGTATCACTAAAGTGGATATTAAGGTAATTATATATCATATAATAAGTGATACGGTACGCAAAAAATAAGTAATTAATAATGTCTTCGTCGATGCTTAAAAATTCATCGAGTGATATGTCTTGATCTATTGCGAAGTTTTGAACTTATAAGCATTTCATTCTTGTGTGTGATTGGAGTAATAAACCCAGTTTTTATTACCCCACATTGTATTTTTTATTGCTGTACTACGGAGCCTACCAACCTCACAAAACTCTTCACTTTTAAAATAACAAATTTAGTGTGCTGTTGTTATACACTTGAGTTTACATACTTGCGAAATCAAATCCAAAATCCACACGCCCTAGTCGGAAGAAAACCGCAAGATCGGACAGCAGGTAGGTGCTCATTAAACACAGTAAACATTACATTGCAATGACACACGTTTAATAATGTTATAATATATATATATATATATATATACACAGTAGGACCTCCGTATATCGAATTTGATGGTTCCTAAGAAAAAATTCAATATATAGAAATTTAGATATACAGAAACCTGTTTCTTATTATTATTTGTAGGTTAGGAAAAGCACTGGAATTTGTTAAAAAAATCATGTATAGGCCTCCATACTATTAAAACGACATTTTGGTAATAAATAAATGAAAACCATAAGCATTTATTTAATAAAAATTACTGTATTTATTTAATAAAAAGTATTTAGTGTACAGTATTTATTTATTTACTTTAAAAAATTGTTTGTATATAAAAAAGTAGGAACTTACGTGTTAAATGAGTAATACTGTATTTTATTAATTGGTCGTAAAATAATTTCGAATGTCTTTCTGAACCAAATTTGATGCAGATTCCTCATAAAAATGTTCACATTTGTTGAGCGACTGGAAAATATCATCAGGCATATATTCTTCCGATTGAAGACCTCGACGGATTGTTTCAAATGCTGCCATCATTTCTTTCTTAGAAGGTTTAGGAACTTCAATTTCTTCTGCCTCATTGTCTTCACCTAAATCTTCAGTATCTTTTAATGAACTTAAAATGTTATCGTCCGTTGGATATTCTGCAGCAATAATGTCTTCATGGTCGTGATTTTAATATTTTAGTTTATTAATTATGTATCTGAGGATGGGACTTAGTCCCGAAACGCGTCATCAGTGACGAAACTGTGTATCACTAAAGTGGATATTAAGGTAATTATATATCATATAATAAGTGATACGGTACGCAAAAAATAAGTAATTAATAATGTCTTCGTCGATGCTTAAAAATTCATCGAGTGATATGTCTTGATCTATTGCGCCAGTTGACTGTAACTGGTTCCAACAATCCTCAAGTTGTGGCAGTGCAGTAACTTCTTCCACAACAGTATTTTGAGAGAAGCCAGCTTTTATAAAACAATTCTGTATTCTGCTACATAATTTTGCCACACCTTTGCTACCTCTGATATACACAGTCTGAGATTAATCGCATCATCAATAGGTTTGTTGTTTTCCAATGCAAAAATGAGCCTCTTGAGGATCTGTTTTCGGTAAAGCATTTTGGGATTTTTTATTACTCCCTGGTCCATAGGTTGTAGTTTAGATGTGGTGTTTGGAGGGGGAAAAAAACCAGCTTCACGTTTGTTAACTTTTTTGCCACAAAAGGAGGGTGTGCCGGACAATTGTTAACAAAAAGAACCACTTTTCTTTTTTGTCTTACCAGTTTTTTGTCAAAGTTTACTATCCATTTCTCAAAAATCTCACTCGTCATCCATGACTTTTTATTGTATTCGTAGTCGGTTTCTAAAGACTTCACTCCTTTAAAACATCTTGGTTGCTTGCTTTTTCCGATCACCAACAGTGTATTTTTTTTCTTTTCCGGACATATTGGCACACACGACAACAGTTATTCGTTCTTTACTATGTTTACCTCCGAAGCATTTATCGTCTTTAAAGGTTAGAGTCTTATTTGGTAAACATCTGAAAAAAAGTCCGGTTTCATCCATGTTAAAAACATTATCTGGGTCATACTCTTCTAAAATTAACCTTAAAGTTGTAGTTTTCCACTGGTTACAGTCTGCTTCAGATACACTTCCACTTTCTCCCGAAATAACTTTTTCTTTAATGCTGTGACGTTTCTTAAATTTGTTCAACCATCCAGAACTTGCTTGAAACTCTTCGTGCCCCAACACTTTAGCATACTCTACCGCCTTTTCCTTTATAAGCGGTCCTGAGACAGGCATGTTTTTATCTCGCACCATTGTCACCCATTTAAGAACTGCTTCGTCCACGTCATCATATTTGCACGTTTTAGACCGTTTTCTATCTGCTCCTACATTTTCATGAGTTTTTAAAACAGATTCTCGATTCTTTATTATGGTTGACACTGTACTCGGCGGAATCAAAAACTTTATCGCAACATCTTTTTTTCGCATTCCACTATCCACATCTTTTAATAATGCCACCTTTTCTGCAACACTCAAAGATTTTCTTTTTGACATTACAGCATTTATGTTCTCGTGAACTCAAGAAAAAATAAAAAATAAACTCAAAACAAAAATAAAGACTGACTGAAACTGAGTTAACCTTACTCCTTAATAACGTACAGTACTACCGAATGATGAGATACTGTAATGCGCGGGAACGATTGTTGTAGATTGAGGGAGTGAGTGAGTGTCACGTGATCAACTAACTAATCCAGACCGGTCTAACAGGTTTCATTTTTAGTCATTGTGGAATCACAGATAATTTTCCCCTCATTTCTGAAGTTACAAAGTTCGATATATAGACATTTTTTTCGATATATGGAAATTATTTTATATTGAAATTTCACGGGACTTAAAAAAAATTCGATAAATGGAGATTTTCGACATAAAGAAGTTCAATATACAGAGGTCCTACTGTATATATATATATATATATATATATATATATATATATATATATATATATCAGGGGCAGTTTCAACTAAACTGAAGGGGGTAAATCTGCTGGTCAACCATCTTATAACTAGAGCTAGGATTCATATGTAAATACATATTCTTTCCCTTTGCTTATACATAACTAAAAATGATAAATGTCCGTGAATTAGAACCTTAGCTATCATATAATGACATTTTGTTGTTACATATTTTACATATTTGATCATAATGACATTTTTTTACATATTTTTACTTTTTTTTTTATGTAAAATTACATATTCTGTCTCTTCATCAACTTCCTCAGCTTATCCTGCTTGCGCAGGGTCGCTGTTTGCACGCACTAAGGCGTGTAAGAGTTGTGGCCGGGGATTTGAGGTTGGATGCCCTTCCTGACACCGCGGGATTTTTCAACTGAAAATCTCGCACCGACACACTGGGATTCGAACCACGGTCGCCAGCGTGAAAGGCGAGCAACGAAGCCGCTACACCATCCCGCTCCCCCAATATTCTGTCTCTTACTGTAAAAAAAGTATTTTTTCACAAGTGAAATATACGGTAATTTAAAACAGTCCGTATGACAATATTTGTTCACAAGAAACTCAGGTACCTGAAACGGATTTTCCAAGCTATTTATAAGCTGCTGAGAAAGGGTCAGGGAAGAATTCCAAGAAAGATATTAGTGGAGAAAAGAACAGTTCGTTGCCGATTGGGTTTTGCTTATTCACTCCGTTTTCAGAAACGATAAGCAACTGTTGTTTTGGACAAATAGCTCCGTTTCTAGGAAAACAGTCCGTTTTGCTTACAAACAGAGTGCGTGGTGGGGTGGCTACTAGTAAATGGAGAGGCTAAGTGGAAGGGGCAGAGTAAAGAGTAAACTGTTTGTGTGCGTGAGAAAGAACAGTTCGTTTGTTTTTCTCGGCGAACTGTTTTTTTCAAACAGTTGAGCATTTTTGTACCCACCACTATTCTTGAGTTCGTACGTTTAGTATCGCTTTGGCAACCACAGTGTTTAATTGAATTCCACCTGTGATGCCTCCTGTAGCGTCAAAATTATCATCGAAGTTAAAGTCGTGGGTTACAATAGATGATTCGTTCACTACTGATGGAGCTGTGGTTCTCTACCAGGCTTGTAATAAGAAAATTACATGTTCAATGAAATCACAACTTGAACAACATGTGCGCAGTGCCCTGCATACTAGGAATAAAGCACTACAAACATCTAAAAGGGAAGTCCTTCTATCTCAAATGCAACCGTCTTCAAGTGCAAGGAATGAATTCTTCTATGACGTGTACTGCTATGGTTGCCGCAAATATCCCATGGTACAAACTCCAGGTACCTAAATATCGCGCATTTTTAGAGAAGTATTGCGGGAGGCAGATACCTAACGATTCTACGCTCCGAAAAAACTACCTGCATTTGTGTTACGAGGAAGTGCTGGCATACGTGCGACGTCATATAGGCAGCAACTATATATGGATCGCTGTTGATGAAACTACGGATGTGAAAGGGCGCTATGTTGCCAACCTTGTGATTGGTAAGCTGGATGGAGAAGAATCCCCTACACCTTTTCTGATTTCTTCGAAAGTGTTGGAACACACAAATCATGCAACAGTTGCTCGTTTTGTGAATGATAGACTTAAAGTGTTGTGGCCTGAAGGCGTTCAAGAAGATAAAGTTCTTGTTCTTTATTCTGATGCTGCAGCGTACATGCTAAAGGCGGGAACTGCTTTACGTGTGTTCTATCAAAATATGATGCATTTCACCTGTCTCGCCCATGGACTGCAACGTGTCGCCGAAGAAGTGCGAAGTAATTATCCACAAGTGAACAGCATTATTTCAAACACCAAGAAAGTATTTGTTAAAGCCCCCCCAACGTGTGTTGCGCTACAGAGAACATGCCAAATGTGAAATTGCCCCTGAACCTGTCCTGACTAGGTGGAGTACGTGGATCGAAGCTGCCTGCTTTTATAGTGAACATTTTAAAGATGTGAAGTCTGTGATAGATTCGTTTCTAGGTAAATCAGCAGTTTCAGTGAGAAACGCCCAAAGTACCTTCAGTGATTCTGAAGTACAGTGCCAATTAGCTTATATCCTAAGCAATTTTGGATTCATTGCTGACAGTATTTTAAAATTAGAAACTCGTGGCATGCCTTTGAAGAAATTATTGGACATTGTGGAAGATGTGAAATCCAAGTTAAGTGCTGTTGAAGGGACTGTTGGAATAGAAGAAATTTGCGTCTGTTATGGAGAGAAACCCTGGCTTCTCGACAATGACTGCAGTGTGCAAGATCCTCAGTGGCGAAGAAGAGAATCCTCCAGACGATATCTCTCCTGAAAAATTTAATCTACTTAAATTTGCACCAGCAACTTCCTGTGACGTGGAGAGGTCATTTTCTGTATACAAAAACATCCTCTCTGACCGGCAGCATTCCATGACAATGGAAAACTTGGAGATGTATCTGATAGTTCATTGCAATTCGGAGTGAAGTAAGTAGATTGAGTTCTGCAAAGTAATATTTAGTGGACAGATAGTTTAAACAGTGACTATGAAAATTCTAATAATTGTGAAACTTCTATTAAATTTTCGCATTTTTTCATACATAATAATGGAATTTATTTAAGTTTGCTATAATATGGACATGCTTAATTAATTAATTATTGTACCACACTTTATTTTGCAAAAATATAATTACTAAAATGAGGAATCTTCAAGTAATATAATGTTTAATATATCATTTATATAAAAATTAAATTAAATTAGTCTTACATATTTAAAAATTTTTTATGTAATATTACATATTTCACCTAATATTATTATATAAATATGTACATAGTTTGCATGTTGATATTACATAAAAATCCTAGCCCTACTTATAACATTTCAATAGACAAGCAGAACAATTATTATTGGGGTCATTCCATCGGAAATCATCCAAAAATCCAAAAAATCAAAAAAAAAAACTGGTTGCCCCACCATTTTGAAAAAATTTTATTTTTTTATTGTTGTTCCTACATACAAACAAGTAACAAAATTATGTTTGAAAAAATTTTTATATCTTCGTTTGTCGCCAGCGGCCATTTTTCCAACATGGCCGACACTCAATTTCTTCAAAATTGTCTTTTGCGGAAAGTCCATCCCTTGACCTATAAGAGGTAGACCTGTAAAATAAAAACCACGGTGTAGGTACTGACATGGGCTATCTTTCTGTATAATAACCTTCATGGTGTGTGCTTTAGAAAGTAGGTAAATTAAATCTTAAAACTTAGGAAAAAAATCGCCTAAATTGTCATTTTTTGGATTTTTTTTAGGTATGAAGGGGAATTTTCTAAAAGTTCAAACTGTTATCACTAATAACTGTATCTCCATAGAATTTATATATAAAAAAAGAAACTTCTGATGATTACCCTTTCCATTATATAAAATGTTAAAGTTTGAAAATTTTCAAAAAAGCCAAAGTTTAGAGCCTAATATCTCTGGTGGGGGACCTCCTAAAAATCTGAAAATTTCTGAAAATCAAGTCATCTTAGATACCTATCAAACCAAACTAGTTTCATGTTTTAGACTTTTGCAGTATAACAACTATAAATTTTAAAAAATCGTGAAAAAACATGTTTAAAATGCACGCTGATAACCAGTTGTTAGAAGCAGCAGAACTGTCAAATTCTTATGACATTTTACTCTCTTATGACATAAAAAAAAAACAAATAATATAAAAATATTTTAAGCATTAATATAAAACTTCAAAGAATGTTTTAAAATTATTTTATTATACTTACGTTGTGTGTTTTCCTGTTATGTTTTCCTGGATCTCATGAACAATGCTGATATCTCATTACACAATTTTTCTGTGATTTGGTAAGTGTTTCTACCACTAGACCTACTTAGTTGAAGTTGGTGTAAATTTCAATAAAACATTTCCAATGGGTACCCAACACTTTTCTGAACTTTTTCTGAAGGATGTTCGTGGTCCGGGTGGCATAAAAAATATGACAAATACATCATTGTGTTCAGTGTTGACAGCTTCGATTTCAGCTGCATACCATTCATGATCATATACACATACAACTAAATCTTTCTGTTTCAGTTCAGAAATGTTTATGTGTGGTGCAGCGGTTATTGAAATGTCTTCATACTCGCTTGACTTGGACGTCAGATAGCATCGCACTGTGTTTTCATCTATGGGAACTAGACGATGCCTTTCTCTTGTGTCGCATATCGCACAACAGTTATCAAATCTTTTTCTCAAATTTTTCTCACCTTGTTCTATTTCTTCTTCTTTCACCAATATGTATTTTATCCCCTGAATATGCTCATCACAAAATTCAAAAAATTGTTGAATTGTCATAATCTGTTCTTTATATGGCCTCTGCAAACTACAGTATTGTGCGAATTAATATGAACACAAGTGATAATTTGAAAAAACAACATTTATTAGTTATAGACGAAGAAAAAAGAGAAAAGAATACAATTTAAATTGTTTAATAGGAAATATGTCCTCCCTTGGCTTTTATAACTTCTTCAACACGTTTTGGCATAGAATCAAGTTTTTTACAGTTTTCTGATATTTGCTGGTCTCGAAACCATGTGTGGATTACAGCCTCAATCAGTTTTGTTTTTGTTGTGCAATCTATTTTACGAAGTCTAGCTTTTACAATAGCCCACAGATTTTCAATCGGATTAAGGTCCGGTGAGTTTCCTGGCCATTCAAGGCATGATATCTTTTTGTCCTTGAAATATTTCATCATGATCTTGGACACGTGACATGGAGCCGAATCTTGTTGAAAAACTGCTTGACCGTTGGCATCAACTTTTCTTAGTTCAGCTTCCAATCTGTGTTCTAGCAAGTCTGTGTATTTTTGCGAGTTCATCATGCCTTCGATCGGCACAAGGCATCCGGTACCTTTATAAGAAAAGCAGCTCCAGAACATCTTCTTTAACGGATGTTTAACTGTTTGATCAATATGAGCTGTCGTAAGTTTTTCGTTGTCACTTTTTCTAACGAAACGAGATCGCTGTCCTTGTACCAAAAAATGGCTCTCATGTGGGAACAACACTTTTCTCCAATCTTCAACAGTCCAGCTCATATTTTTTTTGCCCAATCATATCGTTTTGTCATCATGGCAGCAGTCAATAACTGTTTTTTTTTTTTTTAAGGTCTGGCTGTTTTTCTTCCTCCTTCTATAAGTTGTTTTCGTACGGTGGAGTCATGAACAATAACTCCAGCGTGTGCTAAGTCTTGCTGAAGTTCTTGGCTGGTTTTCCTAGGGTTTAATTTACTTTCCCTTATTAAAAAAGCTTCATCCCTTGCTGTTGTCTTTCTTTTCCTTCCACATTTCCCTTTTCTGTTCACTTCAATCGTCCCAGTGTCCCTTTTTTGCTTCAAAATCTTGTTGACAGCTCCTAAACTCACACCACACTCCTTGGCAATATCTCTTTGAGTCATTGATGTGTGTTCACTTAAAGTAACAATTTTAGTGCGCTTTTTGGGAGTAATATCCATCTTCAAAAATAAAAAGCAAATAAAGCCTTAGTTCAGCTTACTTCAGCAAAAACACAATAATTCTAAAAAAAAAAAAAAAAAAAAAAAAAATGCAACGCGTCTGTAGCTTGCTATGTCTCATTACTCACTGACTGTCAGAACAGTAAAACAAAATGGCCGCTACTTTGACATAAAAGTGTTGCCAACTGTGAAAAGAAAGTAAAATTGTGATAATTATGATGTGTTCACATTAATTCGCACAGTACTGTAGCTCTTGCAGTCTCTCTTTTAGTGGTCGCTCCGACCCCATCACATGCATTTTGCCATGTGCAGTGGCAAAAAAGTGCCACTCTGCATCAAGACCAAACTCTTTCTTGTGATGACATAGATTTGCAAAGTTTTTCCTATTTTTGTATTGGCTTGATGCCCCATCACTAAAATACACAACTTTTTTAACCTGAGGTACTACTTCTTCTTTGATTTTTGCTAATAAATGCTTTTGAAAAACATGAACAGCAACAGTATCATGTTTCAAAAAGTCACTAATGACACAGAGGCTTTTCGCCATGACTTTATCACCATCTTTAAAATAAACTACAAATGGGTGGACAGTCGACTGAGATTTCGTCCAGTGAAACCCTTGGGACTCATCCTGTACCACAAATGAATAATTTTCAGCAAAATCCGCCAGTACAATACATTCAGATTCTGTTAGGTTTTCTTTCTTTTCTCTCAAATACGAAGCTTGCACTTGAGCTATGTAATGGTTTTTTTTTTCAATTGGATTAGTTTTTCCAAAAGACTTTCTATGAATTCATCAGCAGATTGGACTACTTCAATTAAATTTGATCTATCTGTACTGGTCCATAACTTAAAAGATATTTCTTCCTCCACCTCAGAAAACTCTTCTTCCAGCGTTGTTTTCAACATTTCGCAGTTACCTAACATACAGTCGTAGTTTTCTATGTCACAAGCAAGTAGAGCTAACAAGTCTTTATTATAATCCACATTCATATTGGCACCTTCTAGCATTAATTTAATATTCTGGTGATATATGCACACCCAAACTGAATGTGTACCAGCTGAACCTGCAAGTTTACACCACTTAGGCCTTAAGGAACAGAATGTTGACAAACCAATCTTCACATCTGGATATGTATTTTCAAAATGCAAGTAAATTTCCTTTAAATTACATAGTACAAGTCTTGCTTGTTTTTGTACTTTCCTTCCGTCTAATCTTATAGAGACACAGTCTTTTTTTCCAGGTAGGAGTCTACTATTTTCCTCTAACTCATAAAAATCTCTAACCGTCACTACTGTTTGTTCACTTATCTGCTGACACATTTTTTTTCTCTTGCGAAAAATTGGTAATATACCCTGCTGTTTCATTAGCTCTTTGGTTTTTCGAACGAGATAATCTGAAACTTTTAACTCCTGACATATTTTAGACCTTGACCAGTTTGAAGGCATTACACTTCTTGGATTTCCGCATTACACTTATTGCATTAGCTTTTATTTGATTACTTGATGTCAGACTACATTTGTCTTTCAATTTTTCAATAAGGTCACTATATTCCTCACAAAGAGAATTAGACATACTACTGCTTCCTTCTTGTACTTCTGTAACTGTAGTTTCCTCAAACGAGTCTTCAAGTTTGCGTTTCACGGCTTTGGCTATTCTATCTGTTTTGGAAGCCACAGCAGTTTTCCTTTTTTCCGTACTAACTTTAGTAATTTTTAATGCAGGAGAAATATCCAATGCTGAACATAAATCGTCAAGATTTTTTAGCGTGTCGTGAGGGGGGATAAAACAATCTCCATCCTCATCCTTGTCCTCAGTGGCGTTGCTGCTCTCAGAATAGCAGCAAAAAAATTTTTTATAGCATGTTGGACAAAAAGATTTTCCTGGTATAAGTTTTATTTCTTGGGTTTTAGTTTTATTGACATTTTCCAACTTAATTTCTATACAACCTTTTGATCCATTGTTCTTTAAAGTTTTGTGATAATCAAGTGGATCACAACAGGTGGTTCCAAAAAGGTGGTTAAATTTGAGCAAAAACTTTTTTTTATGGTATTCACACAAAGTATTAATGTCATCTGAATTTAACCTAAGTGAAAGTAGTTCTTGGCTTTCCCCACCAAGCTCATTAAAATTAATCAAGTCTTTACTTACTTTACCATAGGTTTCTTTGTGACAGGTTTCCTTAGTCAATAAACCAACACTACACTCCATTTTATCAGAATTATAACATCACTAATTTATACACAAAAACACTATAGTATTAAACTGTACAGTTAAAAAATATCATAATTATATTTAATAAAACATTTAGGGTCAACCCACATAATCACTTAGCACTACTAAAAGATCAGTATGATGAAACAATATCACTCAGCCACAGTGAACAATAAACTGAGAAGAAGAGTATTGCAGAGTACTGTATTGGAACTTTCAGGTTAAGACATGTCAGTAAACAAGCTGTAACAACATGAGTCAAGTGGCTGTCCAGTGATGAGTAATGCATGAGAGACTACAGTCTGGCAACTTTATCTGAGTCCCCAGAAGAAATTCGAAGCTGAAGAGCCTCCCTTCACCCTTCCAGTCCACATGTTACTTGAGCCACTCTATTTGTTGCCACGCGAGCCAATAGGAGCTCGTTTCGTGTGCTGTTCATGCAGCGCTGTCAGATACTACAATATGTTCATTCCATTCCAAGTCGTCCCACGGTAAAGGTCCGTAAGGCGAGCATTGTGGCAACATCACGCTCTGGTGTTGATTTACGGCAGTCTGACAACACTGCAGGCCAGGCGCTGGGTGTGACGTACTGATGTGTTTCCAGCACATCGTATTGCCTTCTCTCTTACTCCAAAGTAGGGTTACTCCCTCCCCACAGACACGGAGCTAGCGCTGCCAGCCAGGGCTTTAGAAAGAGTTGCCAAGCTGTAATGCTTATGTTTTTACAATTGTAAAAATTATATTTAATTATTTTTTTTAATAGTAACTGACTTTTTCGTTTAAATAATAACAATTTTGAAATTAGGCTACTTAAAATATTTACACTGAAACTTAAAAATCTTTTAATGTCATTATTTGTTTTTATAGGCAACAAAAAAATGAAAAGTGATAAGAACTTGACAGCTTTTTTTTTATACCTTTCGTGCTGCTTATAACAATTGGTTATCAGCGTGCATTTTAAACATGTTTTTCACGATTTTTAAAAATTTATAGTTGTTATACTGCAAAAGTCTAAAACATGAAACTAGTTTTGTTTGATAGGTACCTAAGATGACTTGATTTTCAGAAATTTTCAGATTTTTAGGTGGTCCCCCACAAGATATTAGGCTCTAAACTTTGGCTTTTTTGAAAATTTTCAAACTTTAACATTTTATATAATGGAAAGGGTAATCATCAGAAGTTTCTTTTTTTTTATAAATTCTATAGAGATACAGTTATTAGTGATAACAATTTTAACTTTTAGAAATATCCCCTTCATACCTAAAAAAAATCCAAAAAATGACAATTTAAGCGATTTTTTACTAAGTTTAAGATTTAATTTACCTACTTTCTAAAGCACACATCACGAAGGTTATTATACAGAAAGATAGCCCATGTCAGTACCTACAACATGGTTTTTATTTTACAGGTCTACCTCTTATAGGTCAAGAGATATATAACTTTCCGCAAAAGACAATTTTGAAGAAATTGAGTGTCGGCCATGTTGGAAAAATGGCCACTGGCGACAAACGAAGACATAAAATTTTTTTCAAACATCATTTTGTTACTAGTTTTTATGTAACATATAAAAAAATAAATTTTTTTCAAAATGGTCAAGCAACCACCATTGTATGATTTCCGATGGAATGACCCATTGGTTATTATTATGAACATGCTGGTTGCTTATTGTAATGACCAAAAATTTTAATTTTATAAATTTTGATCGAGAAGTGCGTTACACAGGTCGAGTCACCCAACCCAAGCCAGAAGTAATAAATAAAGGGACAACTTAACAACATGTCAACTGGACGCTTGCTAGGAAACAATGAGAAAACGCCTGACACAACACTACAATAGAAAGTAGGATCGACTGTGACAGACTCGGTTCAACTCAGATTTACAGCACCACAACAAACTAAACAAAGGATACAGTACGGTGGCACAGAAACGGAGAAATTGTAGCAAACACACGCTGTAAGGTTAATTTGGAGCGTGCCAGCAATAAGAAAAGGATACTCACACAAAGGGTTTAGGAGAGTCTTACCCCGTATGAAGACAAAGCAGTGTACACCAAGTGAATGCAGCCAGGAAGTGTGCACAGCATGAAAACATCGTAAGGATGACAACTAGTATTTATGACGGGAGACCAGAGTGGCATCTTGGGGATGACGACATGCAAGGAGCTGCTAATTGACAGGAAAAGGGTCATAGGAAGTCAAACAATAACGAAATGCTACGTATTGTTCGCATGAGAATAACAGCAGGCCTTCGGAGCATACTTGAACAAAAGCTTGATGGACAGGCGCGGGATTGCTCTACATTCTAAGAGATGGTACGGAGCCCTTTCGTCGTGTACTTGAGGGGATGTCCGATAACAAACCAGAGTCTAGCATTTTCCCAGGACGCAAGTGGAGAGGACTGTCGTCATGATGGCAACGAGAACAGCGAATCAGGGGTCGAGAACCATAGTTCTTCATAGTGGTAGGAAATATCTGACCTATCGTGATTGACCAAAGGCGTATTCGCCAGGACATTGCATTATGGTAAAGGAAGCTTAATAAAAACTGTTTAGAGGGCACGCGGACTCTCAGTCTTACTATATCTCTCAGTCTTACTATATCTCTTAGTCTTACTATATTTCGCAGTCTTAATATATTTCTCAGTTTTTTCTAAAAACTCAGTTACGCAGTACTTTAGTCAGTTAACATAGTACTTTCAATTATTCACAAGTTACTCAGTCTCAGTGTATTAGCAGTTACTCAATCATGCAGTATACTTCAGTTGTTAAAAACTTTCAGTTACTCAGTTTTACTCAGCTACTGCTTGTTAAGAACTAAGTCATTTATTCGCAAGTTAATCAGTTAATCAGTCTTCATTAATAACAGACTCTCAAAACTTTGTCTATATTTTACCGAGTTACGGAAGTGTACCGCGGTAGCGCAGTGTGAAGTGTTATAAATACCGCTAAGATTCAAGCACGATATTTTAGTGAAATAATACATCCTGTAAACTAAACACAACACATTAACGTATATAGACGCACGAAGAAGTTTGACGGTAGACAGTTATCTATACATGATCATTAACAATGAATGTATTTATTGCCCAGTCTAACTACCACATAATTTTAAAGTTTAAGGTACTAGCATTATCCTCTTGCTAGACAGAAGTGGATGAGGTATTTTAGTATCTCCTCCATTTCCAATTCCAACCCAGTGTGATTAAATATCCTGTATAATCTGTGTACATATACTTGGCCTTGACTCGTTAGAGTGAAGTAAACGTTACATTGATGCTGTAGGCAGGTCAGTGAACAGCTGGTTGCATTGGATAGTGACCACAAAAACATCAACATTAGTCCAGTGTATAGACACATCTGGACACAAGATCAAATTTTATGATGTCAAACTATTGACTGCTATGGACCAGTTACAGAAACCATCATAAAGAGGATCTACTGAGATAAGAAAAAAATCAGTTGCACTCAACAAATGGGACAATACCCTATGCCTCAGTTTAGTTTGGAAATCTCAGATTCACATGTACTCTGTGCAATAACCATTTGAACACCAACAGCAATACAAGCTAGAAACTATTCCATCCAGAAAAGTCAAGAACTTCAGGACAGAATTGTTGCATCTACCAAAACATTGGAAAACCCCTTTGTGAAAAAGAAAACATAACATGAGACTCAATCAAAAACAGCAGCAAACTTTATATCTATATCTATAAAAATGAATGTTTCTTTCTTTCTTTTTTGTCCCGTATGCGTTCCTATACCATTCATCCGATTGCGATGAAACTTCGGTGAGTTGTTGTGCGCATGCCCGCGAAGGTTTATGAATTTTTTTCAATGGGGCCCTTTGGGGGGTTCTTGGGGTCTTCCACATCTCCTCCTAAACCACTGGACCGATTTCAACCAAACTTGGCACAAATATTTTATGCAACGGGAGAACCAACATAGGGTAGGTGTTTTTTCGATGGGGTCCTTTGGGGTCTTCCACATCTTCTCCTAAACCACTGGACCGATTTCAACCAAACTTGGCACAAATATTTTACGCAACGGGAGAACCAACATAGGATAGGTGTTTTTTTCGACGGGGTCCTTTGGGGGGTCCTTAGGGGTCTTCCACATCTCCTCCTAAACCACTGGACCGATTTCAACCAAACTTGGCACAAATATTTTACGCAACGGGAGAACCAACATAGGATATGTGTTTTTTCGATATGATCCTTCGGGGGTCCTTTGGGGTCTTTCACATCTCCTCCTAAACCACTGGACCGATTTCAACCAAACTTGGCACAAATATTTTACGCAAAGGGAGAACCAACATAGGATAGGTGTTTTTTCAATGGGGTTCTTTTGGGGCTTCTTTGGGGTCTTCCACATCTCCTCCTAAACCACTGGACCGATTTCAACCAAACTTTGCACAAATATTTTACGCAACGGGAGAACCAACATAGGATATGTGTTTTTTCGATATGATACTTCGGGGGGTCCTTTGGGTTCTTCCACATCTCCTCCTAAACCACTGGACCGATTTCAACCAAACTTGGCACAAATATTTTAAGCAACGGGAGAACCAACATAGGGTAGGTGTTTTTTCGATTGGGTCCTTTGGGGTCTTCCACATCTTCTCCTAAACCACTGGACCGATTTCAACCAAACTTGGCACAAATATTTTACGCAACGGGAGAACCAACATAGGATATGTGTTTTTTCGATATGATACTTCGGGGGGTCCTTTGGGGTCTTCCACATCTCCTCCTAAACCACTGGACCGATTTCAACCAAACTTGGCACAAATATTTTACGCAAAGGGAGAACCAACATAGGATAGGTGTTTTTTCGATGGGGTTCTTTTGGGGGTTCTTTGGGGTCTTCCACATCTCCTCCTAAACCACTGGACCGATTTCAACCAAACTTGGCACAAATATTTTACGCAACGGGAGAACCAACATAGGACAGGTGTTTTTTTTCGATACGATCCTCTGGGGGGTCCTTTGGAGTCTTAAAAAACTAACTTATTAGATCTGGTTACTATGGCAACCCAGTGGAATAGATTCTGTTCTAAATATATTATCGCATTAAATTGAAGACCACGCGAACGAAGTCTTTATATATTATATATATACAAACACTTTCTTTCTTTGAGTGGCATTGCAACGCATGCCGGGTACTCGCTAGTTATATATATATTCCACTCTCATAAATGTTTAAGATTAAATAACATAATTTCCATTATTTTAAACTAATTTTAAACTTGTTTTTAAAATAAACATGAGATTATATTCAAAACCTTCATACAAAGTTTGATTACATATAAACTACAACAGAAGTTTCATTAAAATTATAAACATGAATATTAAACCTCAAGTGAAGGCGAAAGTTAGTTAGGCATATTATATTACTAAATTCTTGGATTTAACTTTAAGCTTCAAACAAAGATACATTGAACGCACAAAGGCACTCCACTCGACTACAGAATCCACCTTTGCAAACCACCTCATTGAAGCACACAAACAATGACAGACACTCACATAAAATACTATATTGGCACAGATACGTTGATGACATTCTAATACTTTACAGGGGAAACCAAAGACAATGTGAACAGTTACTAACGCACATAAATAAAATACATAAAACATAACCTTTACTGCCGAATACGAACACAACAATAGCATAAACTTCTTAGACCTCTCCATCACAAAACTTGAACACAGGCACAAATTCAGTACCGTATATACAGAAAACCGACTACAACTGACACACTAATACACAACACCTCCAATCACCCAATACAACACAAACTAGCTGCCTTCAGAACCATGATACATAGACTTAACAACATCCCCCTAGATGAAAAAGACTACAAAGACGAACTAAACACGATAAAATATCTAGCAGAATCCAACGGATATGACAGAACAATAATCAACACACTCCACAAAACAAACAGACAAAGACAGAAAACAACAAATTCATAACACTGACATACATCAACAAACAAACTGAAAAAGTAGCCCACAAATTCAAAAAAGCAGGATACAGAATCACTTACAAAACTACTAAGAAAACAGAACACACACACAAAGCACAAAACAAATTCGATCTACCTGGTGTTTACAAACTAAATTGCTCAGATTGCAACAAATTCTATATAGGCCAGACAGGACATAGCTTCAAACAAAGATACATTGAACACACAAAGGCACTCCACTCCACTACAGAATCCACCTTTGCAAACCAGCTCATTGAAGCAAACCACACATACAAAAACGTCGACAATAACATGAACATTCTACAAGTACACACAAAAGGCCGAAAACTAGACACTCTAGAACAATTGGAAATATACAAACACACGAAAACAAATAAAAACGACATCCTAAACGAACAGACACAATTCAAACCACACGCATTATTTGAACATATCACACCCCACACACACAACATCGATCTTTTGAAAATCGATTCCGTTGCCAGCAACAAGTCGGACAGTGCTACCAGCAGCAATCTCTGAAGAAGCTTTTTAAAAGTGAAAACCGGTTCAGGTTATAAGGTAAAACTTTTACGTTTTTACCCATAAAAAGTTTTGTGTTCCGAGTCGTAGTGAAATAATTATATTTATATTACTAAGATAGGATATAACGTATTTCTCATATAACATCAAAGTTTATTAGTAGACCAGTAACTTTGTAGGCTATGCATATGTAGAAAGTATTTAATAATAATAATAATAATAATAATAATAATAATAATAATAATATTTATTACCAATTTTCCTTTACATATAATAAAAATTATACAATAAAGGACCTATAGGAGGCATAAATGCCCGTACATAGGTTGGTCCTTAGAATTAATATTTATATACTTAATACTAATTGTGAGTTTTACCTCACCGATCATAGTAATATATTAAAAATAAATTATTTTTCAATTTTAACAAAATTTTAGTTTGTACTATAATACAATTCAATAAATAAATGAAAAAAAAGAGAAAAAAAAGGTCCATATCATAATAGACTGTTTTTTTGATTATTCAATAACAATGTTCCTAATTTTTTCTTTGATTTTTTTTTAAGCACTTTTATATTTACACTTAGATTTTTCAGTTCATTAGGTAATTCATTAAAATATTTTATGGCATAATACACATAGCTTCTTTGCCCAATACTTAATAGGTGTCGCGGCAATATAATACTTTTATACCGTGTGTTGATTTGATTTTGTAAAAACTCACTTTTTAGATCATTGTATTGATAAACTATAGAATTCACTACAAACACCTGTTTAATATTTAATGGTTTATTTGAATCCTGTTCATTGACTCCTATAATTTTAAGAATACACTTTTGCAGCCAATCCAATGCGTCTAGAGATGATTTATATAGACCCCCCCCAGCCTATGATAGCATACCCTGCCACACTATGGAATAGTCCATAGTATATTTGTAGTAGTTGCCTTTTTGATAAAATTTGTTTAAGTCTGTAAAAAACGTACACTAAGTATTTGGTTTTTTTTACAATGTTAGCCACATGTACATCCCACTTCATGTTAAAGTCATATGTTATTCCTAATAACATAAGACTTATGTTATTCCTTGTTATTTAATAATTAAGATTTTCTAGAAACATTTTTCAATGATCTTGAAATACCAAGTAATTGCAGAAGTGCATGAATCATTGTAAATTGTCTGTAAGAACAAACACAGAATTATGCAGCAAGTCTTTGTTGACTAGTGATGGGTATCCTCTACACTCCTTGGCAGGAATGTTCCTCCTTTGTCCGTTAAACATGCTGACCTGATTTTCACCATATCTTCTTCATACATCACAGTCAGTCCATTAACTTCACAAATTGACAGTAATTTAGTGTGGTCAAATTTTCCTTGCACTCAGAAACCTGGTAATCAAATGTATTTCAAACTGGTAAACCAATTGCAGCATGAAATTTTATGGGCACTCATTAAAAATTTTACAAATGCATTCCAATTTCATTCCGTTGTTTTTGTTACATTTTTTTATATGTCAAGTTCCCTGACATATTTTAATATGGTTCTCTTCATGTATACCAGTCAGCAGTGTGGCATGAATTTTGGAGTGATGTAAATGCATCTGAAGTTTTTCAAAGTTATATTTTTTATATTAAAAATGCGAACATATATTGTGTATTGTTTGAATTCCAAAAATAATTGTATTAAGCCTTCTAATGTATTTCAGTAACTTTTTTTAATGCTAGTGGTGGTTTTAACTGCTCTAAAATGAATTAACATACTCTTTAACACTTTCAACCTGACACCTGGAAAAAATATGGGCATGGCAGTTTACTGTAAAAACCGATGCCCATATATTCTACATTGGGTTTGGAGTTTGGGAGTCTGAAATAGCAACATATTTCAGGATTCTGATTTGTGAGTAATTTTTCTTTGACTGCTGCATAACTAATTCCCATTGTTTACTGTATACCACATAGGCTAGTGTTGTGTACACATACACCATTTGTTAGAAAAGTATTTTCTACTACATTTTTTGTTGTTTTATCTATCAACAAGGTTTATTTTTGTATTGTATGTTAATAAGAAATGGCATTTGTTATTGCATAGGCCTACAATTTTTTTATTTTTAAAAACATGTTCCAGTTGCTTAAAACTTGTCAGCTCAAAAATGAATTACTTTTATGTTCATAAATATTATAACATAACAAAAATACACCTTAAAAGGAAAAAGAAATGTACCATCAAAATTCACGGTGAAATATGCATAAACACAATCCTTTTAAGTAATCAAAACAAAAAGGGAAATATTATAATAAATAAATAATTGGGAAATAGAGAATGAAAACTCATGGAGTAAATAATTTAATGACAGTGACAAACAATGACTGATGACCAAAATACCCATAAGTAAAGATCAAATGACAAAAAAAAATGTACATAGTAATTTATAAATAGATATATAATATATACATGTGTAAAACTAGTATGTAAGAAATAAGACATTGTGAATAAACCTATTTAACTATGAGGAGATCTGCGCACCTGAGACAGTTATTTTGTATCATTGAACTACAGAATGTGAATGATATCAAATTTTACAAATATAATAAGATCAAACTATAATTATAAAAGTTGTGTTGTGTGACATTGCTAGAAAGTGAGAATAACAGTGAAATACGGTAAAAAGGAAAAATTGTGTATAATGAAAGTGATTAAACATAATGATAATGAGCATTGAAGGGAATATATAATCTATATGAACCAGTTATATAACCATATAGTGAAATCAAACAAAGTAAATAATTAAAAAATAGAAAATCTTACGTTAAAAAACTTATAATAATATAATGACGAAGAAAAAAATAAAGGTCAACAGAATCATGTAATTAGAAATTGTGAAACCGAACCTGTGACCCATAACATATCATAGCCAAAGCCTTAACTGAAGGAATTAGTGTTTTGGTAAAAAGAAGGATTGTTGTTGGAAAAAAATCTAAAAACAAGGCAGAACATGTTAAGTTTACTGCTGAATTTTTATACAAATTAATGACCGATAAAAGATGAGATGATCAAGAAAACCTATTGAAACAACTAGATGAATAATGTTTTAATCGAAAGTACAAAAACTTGAAGTCCAGGAGTGAAGAATTAAGCAATAAATGCACAAGAGAACTACCAGATTGGTGAGATTGCTCCAACGCTAAGCCAGATATTTGAACCTACATTACTACTACATTAATGATCGAGTTACAACTAAATAATATGACAAAAACAATATAAACGCTATAATAGTGAATTTTTATTTGTACACTTGTACACCATAGTTATTAGTAGTAATAGTTTTTTTATTGTTCTTGTATGATCCAAAGAACCCACCACTATTCAACAGACATTCACAACACATAATTACCAAATCTCATTTATAATTATTATATGTTATGTTATATTTGTGACTTGTACAATATGTAACATTACTTTTACGTTAGTAAAAGTCTTGAGATTGAGATTTTTTCATGTTCTACAACAGAAATGAGATACCAATGTTAAATAGGAACACTGGAAGTTGTTACAATTAAATCAATGTCAAAAAATAAATAAAAAAGAGTAAATAAAAATTAGTTGTCAGAGACAAAACGAGAGTAAGAGTTGGAGTATTTATTTTAACATAAGAAATTATAGAGATACCAAGGTAAGATTATAATAAAAAATATAAAATCAAATAGTTAGGGAGATAACTTCCTTTCATTGCAACTGTATTTATTTTTACAAATTGGCACCAAGAACGTGGGGCTTAATTGAAGCATAAATTGTAGTTATTTTTACAAATTGGCACACAAACGTGGGGCTTAAAGAAATATAAATAATTATTTATAACTATTATAAATATTATATAAACAATTATAATTGTTAAAAGAAAAAGAACAAAAGGGAAGAAGCGAGTGTAAATTATTTTTACACTATACAGAGTCCAGTCTTTAATTTCATATAATTCAAGATATAGACAGTCTTGTAATTAAAAAAAATGTGTGAAAACTGTAGAAAATGACTAGGCTACAATGAACTTCCTGTACTAAAATGACCAGGGTCTAAAATGTCAAGAAAATAAGTAATTACGGTAACAAAGTAACAAAAAAAATGTTGTAACAACAAATTGTTGCCCACGTAATATTTAGGCTATCAAGGTGAATTCAGGCTGAGAAGAATGGAAAGAATTTATTACAGCAGCTATTTCATTGTCCTCATAGCATACCTTTTAACCAGCATGTGGTTGTTTCGATGCTGACCACCAGAAACTCAAAAACATAAAAGATTAAAAAATTGATGTCTGTTGCTCATTCATATTTTTCGTTCTTAATATACAAGAGCTTGGTCAGGTCAGGACCAAGATAAGTCAGTGTACAGGTCCTTATATAACAGTCAAGTAACAGGGAGAGAGGAGTGTGGTGTGACCTTGTGGAAATGGTACAAATCGGACATTGTACATGCTCCGTTTTGTGTTAGATGTTATATTTTATAGCAACTGGTAATAATTACTATTTAAAATTGGTTAGTTTAGTTATCATATTGAGATTAAAGTGTGAAGCAAAATTGTATATCAGTTTGTTCTCATAACATCAGTAATATGTGTATTAGTTATAGAAAAAGTTTTGTTAAAAGTAATTCACATAAATATTTGGTATATCGTTGAGTCAGGATTAGAATTACTTGTTACTTAGAAATTGTAATAATAATTTTAGAAAAGGTGTGTAAGTATAATAATAAGTGAATTGTGACAAATGAAGTATAATAAAATTATTTTTATTTATTTTTTAGTTTTTTCCCAAATGTAATGCAGCCACCAATTGGTATACTAAGCAACACTGTACACAGTGGGATGGTAAAAATAGGATTGTGTCGTAAAACTATACGCAAGTTTGACATGGCTGCAGCTCCCACGGGTGTCACTGTAACACTTCCTGGTAATGATCCTCAGGACATGGAAAGAAGAAGGTACTAGTTACTATATTAGAGATCTTGTACATAGTTGTAATGGGAATTTTTCTATTAACTCCACCAAATTTAAATTTGTCTCATGTCTCATATATTTTCAGTATTATAGTGTTTTCAAAGTATTATGTAACTGTTGTGCGTATTTTTTTTACTACACTTCTAAAACCAGCCAAGCATCTCTGAATAACTAGCCAGGATTCTCTAGATCTGCTATTCTAGAACCTGAATAATATCTCTGAATCCTCTGCAAACGTTTTCAGACCCATTTGCAACCTCTTGTGAAGGAACATAATTTGAAACAGCCCGAGTCACCATTCACACTTGATAGACAGCAGCATATGAGAGCCGTATCACTATCCCAACTAATGACGGTAATGGTAAAAAAAAACTACTTGCCAGAAGACGGAAATAACCAGTACAGGTTAGGTCGGGGTCAGGTGACAAATTAAAAAAATATCGGTATGGAGAACCATACATGACTTCCATATTCTAAGATTTATATTTAAAATCATTTTCAGCCAAACAGCCAGGCTGTGTCTTACCTGCCTTTTTATTGCTGTATTAAATGAAAAATATTATATTACATTAAAATGAAAAAATTATAATTTTATTGCCTGGCAACAAAATTATTTTATTTTTAACAATTACCATTGTTTCAAAAAGTTTAAATAAATTTTCAAGTACTTTACTCTTGTTAAAACGTAAAAGGTTGCAGGTAAACTACCCCTTCCCCTTAACCGATCTTCACCAAAATCGAAAGTCATTGAGACCTCTACAATTCAGGGACGTATGCAAAAAATTACTTGATTCTGTTTGAATTTGCGGCTGTTATCGTTTGCCATAGAAAATACGCTTGATAAAAAAACGTTGCAGGTAAACTACCCCTTCCCCTTAACCGATCTTCACCAAAAACAATAGGTCTTGAGTACTCTACAAATCAGGACTGTCTGCAAAACATTATTTGATTCTGTTTGAATTTGCGGCTGTTATCGTTTGCCATAGAAAATACCCTGTTAAAAAAACGTTGCAGGTAAACTACCCCTTTCCCTCAACCGATCTTCACCAAAAACAATAGGTCTTGAGTACTCTACAAATCAGGGCTGTATGCAAAACATTATTTGATTCTGTTTGAATTTGCGGCTGTTATCGTTTGCCATAGAAAATACCCTTGTTAAAAAAACGTTGCAGGTAAACTACCCCTTTCCCTCAACCGAACTTCACCAAAAACAATAGGTCTTGAGAACTCTACAATTTAGGGCTGTATGCAAATAATCTTTTGATTCTGTTTGAATTTGCGGCTGTTATCGTTTGCCATAGGAAATACCCTTGTTAAAACATAAAACGTTACAGGTAAACTATCCCTTTCCCTTAACCGATCTTCACCAAAATCAACAGATCTTGAGAACTCTACAATTCAGGGCTGTATGCGAAACATTATTTGATTCTGTTTGAATTTGCAGCTGTTATCGTTTGCCAAACAAACAAAATTACCCTTGCTAAAAAAAACCGTTGCAGGTAAACTACCCCTTTCCCTCAACCGATCTTCACCAAAAACAATAGGTCGCGAGTACTCTGCAAATCAGGGCTGCATGCAAAAAATTATTTGATTCTGTTTGAATTTGCGGCAGTTATCGTTTGCCATAGAAAAAAAATCTACAGACAGACACACAGACAGACAGACAGACACACAGACACTTTTCGGAAAACGACTTTTTTTCATGTTTTGAGTGTAGTAGAATCAGAATCTGCAATAATCTCGAACACGATTTTTTTTGCCATCACCATACTTCCATTCCTTAAGGAATATGGAAGTAAAAACACTCAATCTAGCATTATTGATTGGATATTATAATCCACAAATGACAATAAGCACTCATTACATCCTTAGAATTTACATTCGAAAACTTAATTTCCTACTTCAATTTCAATTCTTACTTCAAACTTGTAAAATTCTCCACATTATATAATCCACAAATGACATTATACAAAAACAAAATACACACAAAAAAACAAAAAATATTTATCTCTTAAACCCCAGAGTTTCACCAACACTTTGTTATTTTTATTATTAATGTACTATACATTTACAGACCCTTTATTTTCCACACACACACACACACACACACACACACACACACACACACACACACACACACACACACACACAGAATTTCTTCATTAATTTGATAAAGCGTTCAATTTAAAATTTGGTAAAAAATAATGTAGGTGCACCATATTTGGTACATACATATGACTATTCATTAGTAATACAAATTTCTCTAGTTCATTAAAATGATCCTACTACTTACTATGTCAATTAATAGAGACAGTGTTCTCTTCTTTGCATTTTCCTTATGATTAGTACACTTTTATTAAGAGGAAACATAAATTACAGAATCACTCTTATAATTTTTGCACACATCCATTAAGTTAACAGTACCATCACTGAAGTAACATGTTGGGAGTAAAAACTTGTGACAGCTGTTTTGTAAGATTACTTAACAATCGTCTACACCCACAGTATTCACCCTCTTTATAAATCTGATAACCATCCTCAGACAAAATTTTTATTCCCCAATGAAAAATGTTAATAAATGTCCAAATAACTTGAATGAGGAAGCATATGCAACATACATGCACACACGCAAAGTAATATTTCTCTTTTTATTTGACCATTGTCTTTCTACTCACTTTATTTGTATGACTAGTCATGCCTTTTTTTTAGTCTCTCATTACTCACAAACTTAAATTTAGTTGCTGTTGGATCTCTCTCTCTCTCTCTCTCTCTCTCTCTCTCTCTCTCTCTCTCTCTCTCTCCCTCCCCCCCCCCCCCCCCCTCTCTCTCTCTCTCTCTCTCTCTCTCTCTCTCTCTCTCTCTCTCTCTCTCTCTCTCTCTCTCTCTCTCTCTCTCTCTCTCTCTCTCTCTCTCTCTCTCTCTCTCTCTCCCCCCCATTGAACAAGCTCACTCAGTTTTTGTCACTCATTATTCGACTTAGATTATTCTTCTTGACATATGTCACTTTCCTCAGTATTTTATCTAGCTCTTTTCCACAAATGACACTTTTTATGTCAAATTCACGCACACCATCGCCTTCTACAGTTTATTTTTGCTCAAAGTCATACACGAGCGAACTTACAACCACGCCATTATTCAGAGAGCAACCATAGACTGACTACTGTTTCTCGTTGTGTCTTCATATGTAGCGTGATCTTCTTCGATCCCTTGTTTCAAATGGCAGCCTTGAGATTTGTTTGAAATATTTTGTTGCAGACGTTATATCCTAATATTAAATTTAAGATCATAATTGCCCACGATCTTGTCCTGTTTTGATAATATACAGCGAACTACTTCACCCGCGAAAGTACCGTCCAGCACTATTTGCGCCCATGTCATTGTTCGTGGCCACGAGTTTGTTCCATTTTTATCCACAATTGTAGCAAAAACCATTACTCATCAAAATAAATTCTCTTTATTATTTTATAATGTTATCTAACAACATTTCCTTTTTTTTAATTTCTTACACACACACACATACATTCACACCACAGCGTGCTTATTACCCATTTTCCGTTACATTCTGTATCCCATTTTGCACACCTTTTTTTATGATTACTAACTTTCTGAAAATTAAGTTTGCAATTTAGTAATATACTAACCAAACGTAATATTTCTTGTTTTTCTATACACATTTCTTTATTTTGGTAACCTTAGGAAAAATCGGCATTGAGAACCATACATGACTTCCATGTTGTAAGATTTATGTTTAAAATAATGTACCGGTACTTGAATTCGGTTCAGTAATTTCTAAAAAAATATCGTCCACCCTCAAACTAATGTCACTATTTATAGATATTTTTGTTATTATGGGGTAGTCTAATATAATGTTATTTTCAGTCACTTTATCCATAAAAAGTAGGTAGGCTTACTTTATTCTTATAAAGAAACCAAACAGCGCAGATAATCATCCTTCCTCTGAAGCGCTCCGAAGTCACTCATGGACCCTGAACATCTTGCAGAGGGTTCATTCCCTAAAGACGAAAAGTCTGTCTATGAACCGTTCCTCTGTAAACACGTGCAATTACACTGCCCAGCGATCCACAGGAAGCAAATCGATAACAAAAGCATGCAAATGTAAGAAAATAAACATGAGCGAGGCCAGAAATAACATGAATTGCGTGTGTGTGTGCACGCACGCGCATGCATGTCTTGCCTGCCTTTTTATTGCGGTAATCATAATAATAATATGGAAACGTAAACATTAGATAATTGAGATACGCTTGCCTGCCACGAAAGATATATTTTCTCTCATACATGATTTAAATTAAAATGAAAAAATATAGAATTTTGTTAAAGTGAAATAAAATGTTTCCATAGAAACTACTTCTTTGTTGTCAATAACGTATTACACATATAAAACTTATAAAATTTACTTTCTCCATCATCAACTACCATTTTAATTTATAGAAAATTACCCCCTTCCCCTTCAACTACCCTATTCATTTATAGATATTTCATCTACCTTTCTGCAGTGGATTATTATGACCTTCTTTTAAGGATACTTTATTTATCAAAATTAAGCACTTTACTCTTGTTAAAACGTAAAACGTTGCAGGTAAACTACCCCTTCCCCTTAACCGATCTTCACCAAAATCAATAGGCCTCGAGTCTACCACAATTCAGAACTGTATACAAAAAATTATTTGATTCTGTTTCAATTTGCGGCAGTTATCGTTTGATATAGAACAATTCTACACACAGACACTTATCGGAAAATGACTTTTTTCATGTTTTGAGGGTAGTACAATCAGAATCTGCCATTATCTCGAACACGATTTTTTTCACCATGACCATACTTCCATTTCCTTATGGAACATGGAAGTAAAAAATCAGTATGGAGACACCATACTGAAAAATGAAGACTCAAGGCCTATTGATTTTGGTGAAGATCGGTTACGGGGAAAGGGCAGTTTACCTGAAAAATCTTTTGTTGTAAGAAGAGTAAAGTACTTAATTTTGATAAATAAAGTATCCTGATAAGAAGATCTTAATAATCTATATCTATAAATGAAGAGGCTAGTTGAACGGTGTGGGGGTAATTTTCTATAAATGAAAATTATAGTTGAAGGGGGAGGGGATAAGTTTTATATGTGTACTACGTTATCGGCAACAAAGTAGTAGTTTGTTGTTAAAATTCCTTCCCGGGTTGTTTGGCCATAGTCCAATGTTTTCTGCAAAACCAGACGTTTCGTGAGTGCCGTCGACTGCCATCATCAGTGAAAATCGAGTGCGATAACGTGTGGTGGTATACGTTAGTGGCAACAGTACTGTGGTTAAGGATGAAGCAATAAGTGGAAAGAAGTAGTTTCTATGGAAACATTTCATTTCGTAAATGATTTTAAATATAAATCTTAGAACATGGAAGTCATGTATGGTTCTTCATATCGATATTTTACATTCTTATAGCTAAACACTGGTATTTTATTTGGTGTATGTTTAAAACTAAAGGTGGGCTACAACCCCCTTGGCCCCCTGAAGTCACATATGTTAAAATGAAAGCCAGGTGTTCATGTGTTTATTCATTTGTCTGATAGACACGCGTTACCTATTCAGCATCATCAAACATAGCAGTTTTTAGACACTTGATTACAGAAGTATTATTTTAGTATACTTTTCCAATATAGTTGTTGAGTAATGACAAATTATTCATTGTCATTATCACTTCGACTGACCCAGTAAAAATTTATAAGTAAGTTAATATACTTCTTCCATTAATTGTTCACTATTCATCTAAGTACTCATTCAGCTAAATACTTTTATCACAAAATTTTGGTTACTCTTCTTTCCCTATAATGTCATCTTTGCTTAATATTCTCTCATTATCAAGAGAAGACAGTATTTTTCCTTCAGTTTTATGTCCAAAAATGTATTTAACTTAACTGCTGAGTGTTTTTATTAACACAAGCTGTGGCTTAATAATTATTTTTTACAATAGTAATTAGAAACTACTCCTGGATGATGCCATAGCTGTTTTCTGAAAAAATTGCATAATGCCAGGCAGTATTTTTGTTTTTTGTATTGTTTTATCTATATATACCTAAGGTATTGCCTTATACTTCCGTTATTTTTAGATGTTGTGTGTATGTTCTTGTTGTACTTGTTAATACAGGCTTCAGTAGTGTTATTTGTCTAGAAAACAAACACTCCATTTGAACATAAAATTCCAAACACTAAACGCTTTTCCAAACTATTTATCAAATCCCTACTGGCCACATAAGACAACATCCTTCCGACTATACACATTAATATGTACATAGCACTTCGTTCAGGGTTTCATAGTGGGAGTTTGCAATATATATATTTGACAGGAAGGCAAATGAATGACAACAGTTATATAAATCTTCTTATATTTGCTGAAGCTGATAGTGTAACTACTCATTGATCAGTGTTCTTCACATAGACGGTACTCAATATTATTATGAAAAATATACTACTTTTGTAGTATTATAAATAATAATATTATTATACAGAGGTGTAGCTAGGGGGGGCCAAGGGGACAGCAAGGCGGCATAGCCAGGAGGGCGACAAAGTGAGCGTAGACTTGAAAAAATTGTTTTCAGTTTGTAAAAGTACAAACAACTTTTTTCTTTGATATGACTATTCCTTTCATAAAAGAAGCATAACTAGCCAGCTTGCTGTTGTCATACCTTGCGTAACGAACAGTATTAGTCTATTACAAATTACGCTGTATACAGGTTCTTTGTCCCTCTCTGTACAATACAGTATTTCATTCTCCGTGTTCATTATGCTTTAATCAAATATATTGCAACTTACTGTCTGTGACTTTATGCAACGATGTCTTCATAAAGTCACAGACGGTAAGTTGCAATATATTTGATTGAACAACACGTGGCTTGGTACTAATTTCGGATTTATTCCTTTTAAACATTATGCTTTAGTTTTGGCGACGGATGTTTAGTCTATGCGGTCTCTTATCTCGGTGTTTCTAAACAGTGCATGCTGTTTTAAATGAGTTTTGTTATCTTGCATGTGAGTGATGAGTAGACATTTTTTTTATCAGGGTTTTTTTATCAGTGTTCGTGCTCTTTGTATTCACTTGCTGTCTCCAATATTGTTTGCGACTTTGTAGTGAGTTGTCCCGCAAAGGAAAACTGATAATCATACAGTATTAGCTTTGTGTAGATATTCTTCATTGTTATTTGTTTACAGACGAATGTATTATTTGTAAACATAAAAAAAACGTTACATGGGCTACTTATGTGCAGTTCTCCCAGTTCGACGCAGCGAACGTGTTGATTATCAGTTGTTTATGAGTATCTTGAGTGTGCGGTTTGTGCGTCTTGTGGCTATATCTATAATACTTCACGTGTATGTCATCATACTAATACAATTATTGAAAATCAATTTTTTTGAATTTTATTTGAAGCTGATATGAAATGAAGTAAACTCAGTGGCGCCCAGTTTCGGAAGAGGAGGGAAGAAAGATTAAGAGCTACAAGTTCCAAAGAGTTTATGAAGTCTTTTATTCAAGGAAAAATCAAACCATGAGTGTCAGAATATCACAATTAACAAGGAATCAACTTGCGATCATAAAATGGATGTTGTTAGCGACGTGGTTGTTGATAAATACAGTAAAGTTAACGACGTAAATATTTCAAACTGTGAAAGTGTCAAAGTACAGTTATAGATTCAGTTGGTTCTAGTACCATGGTTGATGTTGCATAGTGCAGTCTTAAAATTACAGGCAATGAAGGACAGAACATTACTAGCAACAATGTAGACCGTGTTTTCGGTGCTGCTCTACAAGATATGGGAGTTTGGCCAAGTGAGATATCTCAATCCTTCCGAGATATAATGGTGAATAGAGGAACATGTCAGTTGCAGAACAAGGACAGCCATTTTCCTGAAGAAGAAGATGGACGATCCTTAAACAAGTACTGGTCTGATAAAACCTTGCAAAATGGCGAAAAGATAAATCGTACTTGGATGTGTTTTTCTCCAACTAAAAAATCTCTATTTTGTTTTCGTTGCGCTTTATTTCTACAAAAAAACTATCAAAGAAGCCAATTCAATAGTGACAATGGGGTTTCGTCGTGGCGAAAGTTAAATCCTCGTATTCAGGATCATTAATATAGTCCTGCTCATCGGTCGTGTTTTTGGAATGGAAGGAATTGGAACGTTCTTTAAACAGAGGGGGACTTATTGATGATGTACTTCAGGAACAAATGAGTAAAGCAGCTAAGACATGGAAAGAAATCCACTAATGGGTCATTGCCACAGTACAAACTCTTGCACAACAAAATCTGGCACAGAGAGGACATCGAGAATCAATTACTAACGATGTAAATCCTGGAATCTTTTCTGGCTTTGTTAAAATACTTGGCTAAATTTGACCCTGTCATGAGATCTCATTTGGATTCAGTCTCTCATAAATCTGGGTGTATTTGGTATCTTTCGCCAACTATTCAAAATGAAATAAAAGCCTGTTAGGAGAAAGAGTGCGCAAATATATTATTACTGCATGTAAGAAGGCAAAGTACTTTAGTGTTATATTTGACACATCAGATGCTGCACATATAGAACAAATGTGTCAGATTATAAGATTTATTGAAATTAAATGCAATTCTGTTGATATCGAGGAAGCCTTTAAAGATTTTATTCCTTTACAAGTAAAAACAGCGGAGGGGATCACATTAGCTATTACAAGTAAATTTGAGAGAGATGGACTGAATCTTAGCGATTGCAGAGGTCAGTCGTATGACAATCAAGCAACAATGGCTGGTATCCATTCAGGAGTTCAGAAGAGATTATTAGATTTGAATCCACTAGCTGTGTTTGTTCCCTGTGACAACCATTCATTTAACTTGGTTGGAGTTCATGCAGCTCATGTGAATGTTCAGGCGGTGACATTTTTTGGGACAGTAGAACATCTATTCACCTTCTTTTCCTGTTCCACTCATACGCGCAGATGGAGTGTTCTTATAGACTTCATAAATATTGCGCTAAAAGGACATTGTGATACCAGGTGGAGCTCAAAAGCAGATCCCGTGAAAGCAATATCCACTCAGCTGGATGAAGTGATCGCTGCACTGGAGAAACTGAGTGATACACCGACTGAAACAGTCGATATGATGGAATATGCAGCATTAATAATTAATGCGATAGGAAACTTTAATTTTGTGACCTTTCTCGTTTTCTGGACAGATATTCTTTCTTCTATGGACAAAATCCAGAAAATCTTGCAGACCAAAGGAATAACTTTTATTCACGCATTGACACTTTTGGAGACGCTAATGGGCAAATTAAATGTTTGGAGGAATGAGCTGTGTGACAATGTCATTTCTAAGGCAGAGCAGGTATGTAATGAATGGGACATCAGTATCACAAAAAGGATAAGAAAGAAGCGCACGATGCCAGGGGAGTATGCAACCGATTCTGCATTAACCGTTCAGCAAGAAATGCGACATTCTCTAATTTGGACAAATTGTCAGTTGAAATTTCAAGCCGTTTCTCTAACATAAAAGAGCTAGAAAAATGCTTTGGGTTCCTCTGTAAATTTGAGGCGTACATAAATGATGAGAATATACATTTTAAGGAACAGCTTTTCCAAATCAATATTAAGTGCACAGTGCTTGCAAAACTGTATCCACATGACCTAAACAGTGAAGAATTGTTCAGTTTCTTGAAATACATCGTACTTTTATTAAAAACGGCAAAAGTTAACTGAGAACAAATGGATTTTACACCTCAGGGACTGCTACAATACATTTCTTCAATGGGATTAGAAGCCTAAAAAACATTAGCAACAGCTTTAAAAATTGTTCTTACTTTACTAGTGTCTGTGTCTTCTTGTGAAAGATTGTTTAGTAAACTTAAATTGATTAAATCGTACCTACGATCAACAATATTTCAGGGCAGGGTATCAGATCTAGCAATACTTTCAGTTGAAAACGAGATTGCTTCGTCTTTAGATTATAGCGATTTAATAACCAACTTTGCAGCAATTAAGACCAGGAAAGTTGCATTTTAGAACGTCTTGTTTTAAATATTTATTAAATGTTAAAAATAAATATTAAGTGTTTATTAATAGAAGACGGAACCATTAACCTGTAATGGTAAGTTATTTATTTTATTACTTTTAATGTAGTTCTTTGTTTAACTTTATGTTGCTTTAGGATATTGTTTTGATGATGCGCTTTAGACCTACAAGGAATTTGCATATTTATTAGAACATTTTTATATTATAAATTTGTTATATTCCTACATTTTTTATAGTCTACATTTGTTACTAATAAATACAAACTGAATACCAGTAATATTAAACTTATAATATGTAATTTCTTAATTTTGACTTAACAAATATTCTTAAGACGTTTTCTGGACTAGCTTTCATATAAAATTCTACACATTTGCACTTATTAAGTACTTTGTTCATTGGATGGGCCTTCATTTTTGCTCTTTTGTCCCCTTTTAATTGTGAAGATGAGGCGGTCGACGATCTTCTTGCCCTGGGTGCCAAAAAGCCTAGCTACGCCACTGTTATTATATTATTATTTTATAATAATAAATAAATAATAATAAAATACACTACTTGCAGTGTATTTATTTGAAGAATATCGGTATGGAGAACCATACATGACTTCCATGTTCTAAGATTTATATTTAAAATCATATTCGAAATGAAATATTTCCATAGAAACTACGTCTTTTTACTTATTGCTTCAGCATTAACCACAGTACTGTGGTCACTAACGTATACCACCTCACGTTTTCGCACTCGATTTTCACCGATGATGGCAGTCGATGGCACTCCCGAAAAGTCTGGTTTTGCAGAAAACATTGGACTACGGCTAAAGAGCCCGGGAAGCAATTTTAACAAAAAACTACTTCTTTGTTGCCGATAACGTAGTACACATATAAAAAATTCTCCCCTCCACCTTCAACTATAATTTTTAATAATAGAAAATTACCCCCACCCCATTCACCTAACTTCTTCATTTATAGATATTTCATCTACGTTTCTACAGTGGATTACTATGAGCTTCTTATCAGGATACTTTATTTATAAAAATTAAGTACTTTACTCTTGTTAAATCATAAAATGTTTCAGGTAAACTACCCCTTTCTCTTAACCGATCTTCTCCAAAATCAACAGACCTTCCGTCCTCTACAATTCAGCGAAGCATGCAAAAAAATATTTGATTCTGTTTGAATGTGCGGCAGTTATCGTTCGTCATTGAAACATTTCTCTTGTTACAACATAAAATGTTGCAGGTAAACTACCCCTTTCCCTTAACCGATCTTCACCAAAATCAATAGACCTTGAGCTCTCTGCAACTCAGGGGGTGCAAAAAATTATTTGATTCTCATTGAATTTTCAGCAGTTATCGTTCGTCATAAAAAAATTACCCTTTTTAAAACATAAAACATTGCTGATAAACTACCCCTTCCCTTAACCAATCTTCAACAAAATCAACAGACCTTGAGTTCTCTTTAGTTCAAAAAGGTATGCAAAAACCTAGTTGATTCTGTTTGAATTTACGGCAGTTACCGTTCGTCATATATAAAATTACCCTTGTTAAAACATAAAATGTTGCTGGTAAACTACCCCTTTCCCTTAACCGATCTTCACCAACACCAATACGTATTGAGAACTCTACAATACAGGGCTGTATGCAAAACATTTGATTCTGTTTGAATTTGCGGCTGTTATAGTTTACTATAGAAAAAAATTACCCTTGATAAAAAACCGTTGCCGGTAAACTACCCCTTTCCGTTAACCGATCTTCAACAAAATCAACAGACCTCGAGTTCTGTATAATTCAAAAAGGTATGCAGAAGAGTAGTTGATTCTGTTTTAATGTACGGCAGTTATCATTCGTCATAAAAAAAATTACCCTTGATAAAACATAAAATGTTGCAGGTAAACTACCCTATATCCCTTAACCGATCTTCAACAAAATCAACAGACCTTGAGGTCTGTATAATTCAAAAAGGTATGCAGAAGAGTAGTTGATTCTGTTTTAATGTACGGCAGTTATCGTTCGTCAAAAAAAAAAAAATACCCTTGATAAAACATAAAATGTTGCTGGTAAACAACCCTATTCCCTTAACCGATCTTCACCAAAACCAACAGGTCTTGAGAACTTTACATTTCAGGGCTGTATGCAAAATATTATATGATTCTGTTTGAATTTGCGGCTGTTATCGTTTACCTGTTTACCATAGAAAAAAATTACCCTTGATAAAAAACCGTTGCAGGTAAACTACCCCTTTCCCTTAACTGATCTTCACCAAAAACGACAGGTCTTGAGAACTCTACAATTCAGGGTTGTATGTAAAATATTATATGATTTTGTTTGAATTTGCGGCTGTTATCGTTTGCCATACAAAATACCCTTGATAAAACAAAAACGTGGCAGGTAAACTACCCCTTTCCCTCAAACGATCTTCACCAACAACAATAGGTCTTTAGTACTCAAGAAATCAGGGCTGTATGCAAAAACTTATTTCATTCTGTTTACATTTGCTGCTCTTATCGTTTGCCATAGAAAATACCCTTTTAAAACATAAAACGTTGCAGGTAAACTACCCCTTTTCCTTAACCGATCTTCACCAAAACCAAAAGGTCTTGAGAACTCTACAATTCAGGGCAGTATGCAAAACATTATTTGATTATGTTTGAATTTGCGGCTGTTATCGTTTGCCATAGGAAATACCCTTGTTAAAACATAAAACGTTGCAGGTAAACTACCCCTTTCCCTTAACCGATCTGTACCAAAATCAACAGATCTTGAGAACTCTACAATTTAGGGCTGTATGCGAAACATTATTTGATTCTGTTTGAATTTGCGGCTGTTATCGTTTGCCAAACAAACAAAGTTACCCTTGATAAAAAAAAAACCGTTGCAGGTAAACTACCCCTTTCCCTTAACCGATCTTCACCAAAAACAATAGGTCGCGAGTACTCTACAAATCAGGGCTGTATGCAAAAAATTATTTGATTCTGTTCGAATTTGCGGCTGTTATCGTTTGCCATAGAAAAAAAATCTACAGACACACAGACAGACACACACACAAACACTTTTCGAAAAACGACTTTTTTTCATGTTTTGAGTGTAGTACAATCATATTCTGCAATAATCTCGAACACGATTTTTTTTGCCATCACCATACTTCCATTTCCTTAAGGAACATGGACGTAATATATATAAAATGAGTAAAATTTTAAAACATATTACTTCCATATTCCTTAAGGAAATGGAAGTATGGTGATGGCAAAAAAAATCGTGTTCGAGATTATTGCAGATTCTGATTGTACTACACTCAAAACATGAAAAAAAGGCGTTTTTCGAAAAGTGCCTCTCTCTCTCTCTCTCTCTCTCTCTCTCTCTCTCTCTCTCTCTCTCTCTCTCTCTCTCTCTCTCTCTCTCTCTGTGTGTGTGTGTGTGTGTGTGTGTGTGTGTGTGTGTGTGTGTGTGTGTGTGTGTGTGTGTGTGTGTGTGTGTGTGTGTGTGTGTGTGTGTGTGTGTGTGTGGATTTTTTTTCTATGGAAAACGATAACAGCCGCAAATTCAAACAGAATCAAATAATTTTTTGCATACAGCCCTGATTTGTAGAGTACTCACGACCTATTGTTTTTGGTGAAGATCGGTTGAGGGAAAGGGGTAGTTTACCTGCAACGGTTTTTTTTTATGAAGGGTAATTTTTTTTTCGCAAACGATAACAGCCGCAAATTCAAACAGAATCAAAAGATTATTTGCATACAGCCCTAAATTGTAGAGTTCTCAAGACCTATTGTTTTTGGTGAACATCGGTTAAGGGAAAGGGGTAGTTTACCTGCAACGTTTTATGTTTTAACAAGGGTAATTTTTACTTCCATATTCCTTAAGGAAATGGAAGTATGGTGATGGCAAAAAAAATTGTGTTCGAAATTATCGCAGATTCTGATTGTACTACACTCAAAACATGAAAAAAAGTCGTTTTTCGAAAAGTGTCTGTGTGTGTGTGTGTGCGTCTGTCTGTCTGTAGATTTTTTTTTGGCAAAAGATAACTGCCGCAAATTCAAACAATAAAATAATTTTTTGCGTACAGCCCTGATTTGTAGAGTACTCATGACCTATTGTTTTTGATGAAGATCGGTTGAGGGAAAGGGGTAGTTTATCTGCAACGGTTTTTTTTTATCAAGGGAAATTTTTTTTTTTTGCAAACGATAACAGCCGCAAATTCAAACAGAATCAAATAATGTTTCGCATACTGCCCTAAATTGTAGAGTTCTGAAGACCTATTGTTTTTGGTGAAGATCGGTTAAGGGGAAGGGGTAGTTTACCTGCAACATTTTTTTTATCAAGGGTATTTTCTATGGCAAACGATAACAGCCGCAAATTCAAACAGAATCAAATAATTTTTTGCATACGTCCCTGAATTGTAGAGATCTCAAGGAATTTCGAATTTGGTGAAGATCGGTTAAGGGGAAGGGGTAGTTTACCTGCAACCTTTTACGTTTTAACAACAGTAAAGTACTTGAAAATTCATTTAAACTTTTTGAGACAATGGTAATTGTTAAAAATTAAATAAATTTGTTGCCAGGCAAAAAAATTATAATTTTTTCATTTTAATGTAAATTATGTATGAGTTAATATACATGTATAAAATAATATATCGTTCGTGGCAGGAAAGCATATCTCAGTTATGTAATGTTTACGTTTCCATTTTATTATTATGACTACAGCAATAAAAGGCAGGGAAGACACACACACACATACACACACAAAATTCGCGTTATTTCTAGCCTCACTCATGTTTATTTTCTTACATTTGCACGGTTTTTAAATGTAAAGTGCCAAAACCCACACCAACATAACGCGTGCAAGCCGAAAAAATGGACATCAATTTGCTTCCTGTGGATCGCTGGGCAGTGTAACTGCACGTGTTTACAGAGGAACGATTCATAGACAGACTTTTCGTCTTTAGGGAATGAACCCTCTGCAAGATGCTGAGGGTCCATGAGTGACTTCGGAGCGCTCCTTCTTCTTCGCGTGTTTGTTCTGTGAAACATACACTGTAGATTCACAGCTTTACTCTAAGCAACGCTCAATAGGAAATGTTGAAAATTTTTGTCCACGGTGTACCCTCATTCACACTAAACCTGCTCTGATGTTTTAATTACGGACATCATGATATTAAAACTTTGGAAACTTGAGCACTACTTAATGGAGATCAATCATTAACTTATACAAGCCATTAATTTAATGCATATTTTTTATATATATGTGTACAACGTTATCGGCAACAAAGAAGTAGTTTTTGTTAAAATTCCTTCCTGGGATATTTGGCCGTAGTCCAATGTTTTCTACAAAACCAGATGTTTTGGCAATGCCATCGAATTCCATCATCAGTGAAAATCGAGTGCGATAACGTGAGGTGGTATACGTTAGTGACCACAGTACTGTGGTTAAGGCTGAAGCAGTAAGTAGAAAGAAGTAGTTTCTATAGTAATATTTCATTTTGAAAATGATTTTAAATATAAATCTTAGAATATGGAAGTCATGTATGGTTCTCCATACCGATATTTTGTATGACGAACGATAACTGCCGCATATTCAAACAGAATCAAATAATTTTTTGCATACATCACTGAATTGTAGAGAACTCAAGGCCTTTTGATTTTGGTGAAGATCGGTTAAGGGGAAGGGGTAGTTTACCTGCAACCTTTTACGTTTTAACAACAGTAAAGTACTTGAAAATTCATTTAAACTTTTTCAAACAATGGTAATTGTTAAAAATAAAATAATTTTGTTGCCAGGCAATAAAATTATAATTTTTTTTATTTTAATGTAAATCATGTATGAGAGAAAATATATCGTTCGTGGCAGGCAAGCATATCTCAGTTATGTAATGTTTACGTTTCCATTTTATTATTATGACTACCGCAATAAAAAGCAGGGAAGACACACACACACACACACACAATTCGCGTTATTTCTGGCCTCATTCGTGTTTATTTTCTTACATTTGCACGCTTTTTAAATGGAAAGTGCCGAAAAACCCATACCAACATAACGCGTGCAAGCCGAAAAAGTGTCCAGCGTGGATAGCGATTTGCTTCCAGTGGATCGCTGGGTAGTGTAAATGCACGTGTTTACAGAGGAACGATTCATAGACAGACTTTTCGTCTTTAGGGAATGAACCCTCTGCAAGATGCTGAGGGTCCATGAGTGACTTCGGAGCGTCCTTCTTTTCCGAGTGTTTGTTCTGTGAAACGTACACTGTAGATTCGCAGCTTTACTCTAAGCAACGCTCAATAGGAAATGTTGAAAATTGTTGTCCACGGTGTACCTTCATACACACTAAACCTGCTCTGATGTTTTAATTACGGACATCATAATATTAAAACTTTGGAAACTTGAGCACTACTTAATGGAGATCAATCATTAACTTATACAAGCAATTAATTTTATGCATATTTTTTATATATATGTGTACAACGTTATCGGCAACAAAGAAGTAGTTTTTGTTAAAATTCCTTCCCGGGATATTTGGCCGTAGTCCAATGTTTTCTACAAAACCAGATGTTTCGGCAATGCCACGAATTCCATCATCAGTGAAAATCGAGTGCGATAACGTGAGGTGGTATACGTTAGTGACCACAGTACTGTGGTTAAGGCTGAAGCAGTAAGTAGAAAGAAGTAGTTTCTATAGTAATATTTCATTTTGAAAATGATTTTAAATATAAATCTTAGAATATGGAAGTCATGTATGGTTCTCCATACCGATATTTTGTATGACGAACGATAACTGCCGCATATTCAAACAGAATCAAATAATTTTTTGCATACATCACTGAATTGTAGAGAACTCAAGGCCTTTTGATTTTGGTGAAGATCGGTTAAGGGGAAGGGGTAGTTTACCTGCAACCTTTTACGTTTTAACAACAGTAAAGTACTTGAAAATTCATTTAAACTTTTTCAAACAATGGTAATTGTTAAAAATAAAATAATTTTGTTGCCAGGCAATAAAATTATAATTTTTTTTATTTTAATGTAAATCATGTATGAGAGAAAATATATCGTTCATGGCAGGCAAGCATATCTCAGTTATGTAATGTTTACGTTTCCATTTTATTATTATGACTTCCGCAATAAAAAGGCAGGGAAGACACACACACACACACAATTCGCGTTATTTCTGGCCTCATTCATGTTTATTTTCTTACATTTGCACGCTTTTTAAATGGAAAGTGCCGAAAAACCCATACCAACATAACGCGTGCAAGCCGAAAAAGTGTCCAGCGTGGATAGTGATTTGATTCCAGTGGATCGCTGGGTAGTGTAACTGCACGTGTTTACAGAGGAACGATTCATAGACAGACTTTTCGTCTTTAGGGAATGAACCCTCTGCAAGATGCTGAGGGTCCATGAGTGACTTCGGAGCGTCCTTCTTTTCCGCGTGTTTGTTCTGTGAAACGTACACTGTAGATTCGCAGCTTTACTCTAAGCAACGCTCAATAGGAAATGTTGAAAATTGTTGTCCACGGTGTACCTTCATACACACTAAACCTGCTCTGATGTTTTAATTACGGACATCATAATATTAAAACTTTGGAAACTTGAGCACTACTTAATGGAGATCAATCATTAACTTATACAAGCCATTAATTTTATGCATATTTTTATATATATGTGTACAACGTTATCGGCAACAAAGAAGTAGTTTTTGTTAAAATTCCTTCCTGGGATATTTGGCCGTAGTCCAATGTTTTCTACAAAACCAGACGTTTCGGCAATGCCATCGACTTCCATCATCAGTGAAAATCGAGTGCGATAACGTGAGGTGGTATACATTAGTGACCACAGTACTGTGGTTAAGGCTGAAGCAGTAAGTAGAAAGAAGTAGTTTCTATGGTAATATTTCATTTCGAAAATGATTTTAAATATAAATCTTAGAATATGGAAGTCATGTATGGTTCTCCATACCGATATTTTTTGTTATGTTATGCTGTAAGCACTACTTATATCAAAAAACCAGTTGGTTTTCACCATCTGAGGTCAAAAGATTTTCCTTCCTTTTGTAACCAGTTCATAATGATTTTTCACTTAATTGATGTTACTACTGCATACTGAATGTTATTGTAAATTGCAGTAATAATCACAAGACCAGACCAGAGTAGAAGGGATATGATATTGTTAACTTAGAACTTCATTGCTATAGTAGATTGGTTTGATTTTTAAAAGTTAATAACACATTAGAACTGAATGCTCCTTTACACTTTGTGTAAACCTAACTGGCCTGTGAAAATTTTGCCACTCACATGACATGTCAGACCGTAAGAATTGTTTCTTCTGACTACTATGCACATACTTCTGAAATCTCTTACTTCATTCTTGAAAATAGAAAATATATGTTTTGTTCTGTCATTTGTGTTTTCTGTGAAACTCCCAGCTTAATTATTCTCATCGTAAGGTTGTAAAATTTAATTTCATGTTTTGTCTTCTTCAGATATATCCTTAATTTTATATATTATTGGTTAATTTTAATATTAATTTTTAATATTAATTGGTTATATTTTTGGTTTATTATTGTAGGTATTATTATTATTATTATTATTATTTTAGTTTAGTTTTATAAAAGAGTTGAAAATGATTGACTTTCTTTTTTGTCAGCTTTTTTTGTAAATACATACTACTGACACACATTTTTAAAGCAATTCTTCTTAGAACACTTATGAAATTAACTTTTATTGGGCCTCATTCCTGGTATATTTGGAAAAACTATATAATTTCTTGAGACTGGATAGTTAATTAAATAGTTATGCGTAACAGAACTGAGTATATTTAAAGATATGTAGTTGCATAAAGCTGATCCTCTGTTATAAATTTAAAAAACCTGTACAACAAAATTAATTAGCACTGTGTAAACTGCAAAACGTCTAACAACATTTATGGAACATGCCATAATTCACTTGTGGGATCTACCACCTCATAACCTTTCAAATCATGTAGATAAATTGTATTTGTACAAATTGTGTGTAATATGCAAGCTTTCCTAGAAGAACCTGTACAAAGTATATAGTACATACATAGGATAAAATCATGCTAAAACAAAGTAATTTTCTACTATAGCAATTAGAAACTTTTATGTATGTATTGCATACACATAGAAATGCTGTAAGTTATAGTTTCCTATAAAGTTTATGTAGTTTGACCTTGAAATCATTTCTATAACTGTAAAACATTTTTTTAAATAGAGGATTCAAATGATCTAAATGAATATTCTAGCATGATCATATTTCCTCTGCTGCCTCATGTTACTGTTCATGAATAGGGGCTTTATAAATGAATGTAGCCATTTGAAAGACATTATTGAAATATGCATACTCAAAGACAGGCGAGAGATCAGTTAGAATATGGTAGATACAGAGATACAGAACTGATAGAAAACTTACCCTTGAAGGGTACGTTATTCAGCTGGTTGAAAGAAGTAAACACTTATGTCCGAAATTAATGTTAGTGAAAATGAATTAGTGTTAAAATTAGCATTTCACTTTAACCAAGATGTAAGATTAGCTGTGTATGCACAAGGAGTTAAAACTATTGAAGAATTGTTAATTTTACTTTCACAATCAGAACACATAGGTAACACCAAATATGAAAATACAACTGACCCTCCTACTGCAAGTAAGGGCGGAGAGCAGAAGCGAGGGGGACATAGTGGGAGCGGTGAGAGAGAGAGAGAGTGAGAGAGAGAGAGAGAGAGAGAGAGAGAAACTAAGGGTTGTAATATTACTGACTCCCTTAATGCTGTTAAATATGGAGAGAGAGAGAGAGAGAGTGAGAGTGAGAGAGAGGAAAGTCAGGTGAACCATGTGAGAAAGAAAAAGTAATAATTTCCTACTGAGAGAGAGAGAAACGCAGATGCCAGTATATGTAATCAAGCTTATTCATGGTCAGGTAAGAACAGGAAAATGTAATGTGAATTGCAGGATCTGCTATAACGACAAGAGCTGATTCACACGGAGGAGAGAGAGAGAGAGAGAGAGAGAGAGAGAGAGAGAGAGAGAGAGAGAGAGAGAGAGAGAGAGAGAGAGAGAGAGAGAGAGAGAGAGAGAGAGAGAATAATGCCAACAGAAAACTATAGTAATCATTGTTAGGTCCAATATACAGGAAACACATAACAATGGAACATAGAACAACACATTAGATGAAAGGGGACATAATTTTGTAGTCCACCACAGGGAGGTTTGTTACATATCGATTAATTATCAACTTTTATAAGAAGCCTGTTGTTTAAACCTTTTGTAATATATATTATAATTATGTATGTGAAGATGTAAATAAAATTTGAATGATATTCAAATTAAAACCACCTGAGGAATATATATATATATATATATTTTTTGTAACGTTACATAACCCCTGCCCAAATATGATAACATAATCACCAGAGTTAAAACCAGTAATCACCCAATTTTAAAAGTCAGAAATGGGGATTAGATACCAAGCTATGAGAACCTTTGTACTCTAAAACACTGTAAACAATAATAATAAAAGTGCAGTGTACAAAGTGGAACATAGTGTACTCGGTGAAAGTGTAAACCTTTAAAAAGAGCATCTCACAGATTTGTGCTGGAGATGAAAAACAATCAATATTGTAGCAGTGGACTATATTGCTGTTGACAAGCTTTGTATTTTATTGTTATCGTCTATTCTTTTTACTTACCTTTAACACACGCCACTCTGACTTACTGCACTCAGAAGATCCCCAACTGTTTTTGGTCGCCACGATTTTTTATGGTTCAAAATCGAAACCTAATTACACTTTCTGCCAGGTTCGTTAGACGAAATCTTTCATACTGGATAGGTGCTGGTAATGTGGCGTAATAATTAACTTAAAACATTGTTACGCTGCTAATTCATTTTATTAAATTTCATTTTTTGTTACGTTCTCATTCAGTTTTAAATTCCAAAACAACTCTTTACTGCAAATTATTCCTTTAAAAACATTTTAATGAAATTACATGGATGTTAATTCTTGTTTATTCTAATCATGACAAACTGAGATAATTTTAGCGTTATTTTCTCCTGTTAAACCTACGCTTACAAAATTAAACCTGTTAAACAAAATCAATAAAATAAAAAAACCTTCTAATTCGACCCATTACATTTTGTAATTTTATATTGTGTAGGCCACAAAGGTCTTGTACCTAGGAATAATATTTGTGTTTAATATAATTATTTTGTTTAAATATAAGATAACCCATGGTTATATATAAAATAATAATAATATATCAAGTAATACTATGTTAGCAAGATGGCATGTAAAAAATAGTTTAGAGTAAGGATACATTAAGTGAATTATAAATCATAAATAAATCAAAATAAAAGGGATTAAAATATAAAATACCAATGTACAAGTTTAAGGAAAAATATAAAGAAAACCCTTAAATAAATTAAATTTGATTATAAATAAAATCTGTAAAGGATTATTTTTCTAAAAAGAAGAAATGAAATTATAATAATTATTAATAGCCTATGTACTAAAAGGTATATAGATTAGCCAATAAAAAAAACCATAAAAATTCTTTGTTACTAAGAGTAACTAACTAACAAGAATTGAAATTAATTGTTCAAATATATTGGAAGAGAGCAGTTTAAAAAAGTAAGGTCTAGAAAAATTTAAGAAATTTATAAATACCATTCGAAATAATCAGTGTTAAATTAATAAAATTAATGAGTGATATCCACTACATCTTAGACCTCCTTCGAACAGAATAATTCACGCCTGTAATCGATGAAAACTTGAAAAAATCAGCTTCCATTTCCAAGCCTAGCCTACAGAAATTCGACATTGTTGGTGAGATCGTTACCTATTAAAATTTAACTAAATTACATCTCAACTATAAACTTATAACACTAGAAACAGCACAATTTCTTTAAATACTTCTGGAAAGGAGGTGAACATAAACTTTATTATTTTGTTAACCCAAAAAACAGCAAAACGTAGTTTTGTTACTAACATTCCGGCAGCCATGATGTTTATTATTTGTGGTCATCTGTGAAGAAACGTAATCTGCGCTCTAGCGATCAACAAATCAACTGCATAATATAAATAGTACAAAATTTAAAAATCATTTATGTAAAGCTTGGTACTGTCCCATATACATTTCTGACTTTCTCAAAGTACAAAGAACTCTAAAATAACCCTGGGAAATTAATTCATTATTTCTTTCTTGTTATTAAAATTGAAATAAAAATATTTGTTATATGCTATATGTTTGAAAAATAAGATCGAACTAACTCTATGTTTTATGTAAGAATCGATTATCCCTTTATGTTTTGGGAGACCATAAAAAATGCTAAATAAATTTAAGGAATGCCTTGTTGTTTGAATAATAAAAATGTGTATTATTTTCAGTAGATGGTAGTTAGTTACAGATTGTCAGAAGACCGAGAAGAGAACGGACATCCAGAATTTATTACGTACCATTTGGAGTAACTTTAACCTCAAATGGGTTCGTAAACGTAGCAGTCAGCTGGTACCACGAGCGGAAAATTTGAAATAATTAATCGCATACTCAGAGAGTAATTCTCTTTGCACTCTCTCTCCTAACTACTGTCAAACAACGGTATTGATTTCACATAAATAAAATTTAAGAAAATCTTTGCATAATCACACACACTTGATTTTGAAAGCATATAACATAAAGATAACAAATTCTGTGACTTAATTAAGCGAGCGTTCTGAAAAATAACAAATAGACGTAAATTACTCGAGACTTAAGCTTGGCGAGAGACGTTACAAGAGGACGTACAAACGTTGGGCTTAACGACTAAGAGAGTTTATTTGGGAAGCTCGGCGAGAGACATTACAAGATGGCGCTCAACTTAAAGGGCCTTAATTAGGAAGGAAATTTCGGGATATACGCAAGTTAATATAACGAAAAAACTAATTTTTGCCGGCAACTATGAGAAGACAAGAAATGCATAATACCAGAGGCAGATCGAAGAAGAAGGCAGAAGACACGGAGAAGGAAGAAGGTGGACAGGAACGAGAGATAGAAGTAGTCACGGACAGTGAAATGAAACAACCAATGGGTGATAAAGAAGAAACCGAAGTAGTCACAAACACGGAAAAGGAAAGAGTTGAAGAGGATGCCCAAGGGAACCGACCAGATAAAGCGGAAGCCAGAAGAGAACCAGATTGGCAAGAAATGATGAGGCTAATGATGGAGAAAATTTATAGCATTAAGGAAAGCAATAAACAAACAATAGAAGAAAACTGTAAGAAACAGGAGGAAAACTCAAAGCAAACCAATGAGAAAATAGACGGTATTCAGGAAAGTTTAGTAAAACAATTCAATGAAAAAATTGAGACCATTCATGGAGATATCAGACAAACCATGAATGAACAAAACCATGAATTGAGAGAAATTATTAATGGACAAAGGGAATATATGAACACAAACTTTGAAGAAAGTAATAAAAATATAAAACAAATTCATGAAAAGATTGAAATGATCAGTAACACACTTAGCCAAAAAGCAGATACATACACGGGGGAGACAAATAAGCCAATGGATGAAAGTTTTGGAAAGTTAGAGGAAACAATGGACAGTGGTTTTAAGAATGTGAATGAAACACTAGTCAGCACTTCCGAAGGTATTAACGTAAGTCTGAACACAGAAGAGAGCAGGAAGGAAATAGAAATTAGAGAAGACAAAAACGCATTGCTATCTGAGAATAAAAGTAACAGAGACAAAGAAAAGATGATGCACATAGAAATTAACATTAAGGGAGTAAAGAAACAAATAATTAAGAAAACATGTAGAAAGAAAATAATAAATACACAGGAAGAAGTAGATATGATTAAGAGTGTTCTGGTTAATGTACTTAATCTCCCAATCGTTCATTACAGAGAATTGACTGTTTTGAAAAGTTATAGAAAAAACTTAACTAAATCTATATTTAAATTAAATATACCACTAAATAAAAGGTCAGTGACATCACCAGTAAATGATATATCATCAACATATTTGTGTAATAGACTACATGTAAATATGATAGAAATAAGTGTATTAGAAAAATTACAAGACATGGTAGTAGAAGAATATGTTACAAAGAAAGAAAGAGTTCGGAAAACGTTGGTAACCATTGAATTTAATGAAAATTCAATATCAGCAGAGTTACAATATCAGATGATAGAGAGCTATTTAACAAGGACAAAAATCATTATGGACCCTGCAGTAATCCAAACGACGAGTGCAGATGAGTTAATGGACCATGGTTAAATTAAATAACCAACCAGAAAAGGGGACTGATTTTCTGATACCGACCAAGCAACCCATTGGAAAGAAGAACCCCAAAATTCAAAAAGAACGTAAGGACAACTTACTTAATTTATTTAGAAACAATATGATTTAAGATAAACCCCAAAATTCAAAAACTACGTAAGTACAACTTACTTAAGATATTTCAAAACAATTTGATTTAATAAACAGTAAAACACCAAGAGTATGTAAGAACAGATTATTAAATAATATTTATAAATAGCAGATTTGAAATGAAATAATAGGAAAAATAATATTTTGATGGGAACAAAAGAAGAATAAATAAATAAATAAAAACAATTAATGGTAAGGTGCTTAGATAAGAAGGTAAAATAAGAAGAATAATGAATAATTTAATGACTACAATGAAGCTAAAGAATGATCTATATATTAATACGTGAAGAGAAAACTTTGTACCCCTTTTTAAGCATATTGCGCGCACGGAGGAGTGTGAGATTTGGCATAGTTAAAGTTTATATGGAGAAGGAGTGCAGAAAACTAAAGTTTATATATAATATGTATTACAAATACATTAAATTAAATAAAACATTCATTTGCACTTGAAAATTCATTTAAACTTTTTCAAACAATGGTAATTGTTAAAAATAAAATAATTTTGTTGCCAGGCAATAAAATTATAATTTTTTCATTTTAGTGTACGTTCATACTGCCAACGTCAAACATATAATAGTCTGTCGTTTGTTTACGTTCATACTGCCAATGTCAAACACATAATAATCTGTGGTCATACAGTCGCACAGAGTAGAGATTGTCGCCAAAGAATTTTAAAATGCTGCCAACAAATAATTACTGACAGATTGACCGAATGAGCTGTGAATTTTGTGTGATTTCAAATGTTCCTTTTTCAATAGTCTGTGGAGTGTATGTCAAGGCAAGGAAGCATTTATTTTATATTTTGTATATTAGATATCTGTGTTTTATATATTAATGTGCAGTTGAAAGTGAAATACAGCTTGCTTAATATACACCTGTTGCAAAAGGAAAATTTTGTAGCAGCAATTTGAATTGACTTACTCTCGCCTAATTATTATTGGTGGTTTCAAAAAAGTGAGTACATTTTATTATTTTTAAATTAAACCCTGTCTAATCTTAGTTTCAGTAATTTCATTACATGTTTTTTTTTTACATTCAGATATTCGCACCTACTTCCATTATGCCTCGACATAGAACATTGACGGGTTGGAGTGAGAGACAAAGAAGAAGGAATATATATTCGCATGAAAGTCAAAATGATAATAGACCAAATGCAAATTTAAATAGTGTAAATAGTATAACATTGACGGGTCGGAGTGAGAGACAAAGAAGAAGGAATATATATTCGCGTGAAAGTCAAAATGATAATAGACCAAATGCAAATTTAAATAGTGTAAATAGTATACAAAATGATGAAATTATTTTGAGGGATACATTTAAATGCGCACTGAATGTCATTCCAAGAAATTTTAATACTTTTGATTGTGGATTAATGCATTTACAATGCAGGTTTTGCAATGCAAAACATTTCGAATCTGAGGTCACTTTAGGTGAAAGGACTGCATTCACTTCATGTTGTCATAAGGGTAAAGCAGTATTACTGGCCTTAAGTCAAAATGAATACTTTAAATCATTGTATGATGGACTTACTTCAAATGAACCTTCAATAAAAAGAAAGTCAAAAAATTATTTTGAAAACATTCGTAAATACAATTCATCATTTGCTATGGTTAGCTCAGAAGCTAAAATTTCGAATACAGTTACGCGTGGAGTGTATCATTTTAAAATACATGATGTTTTTATCACAGATCAGGTCCAATGACTGCTGGATATGGTCGCTCACCATGTTATGCGCAATTATATTTTTATGATGTTGTCACTGCTGTCAATTATAGATTACGTGAACACTATAATCAAACATGCAATAACAATTAATGCGCGAAATCTCTCTTGAATTGGAACGCATTAATCCTTTCGTTCGGTCATTCATTGCAATGAAAGATCATTGTCAGAGAGTTGAAAATCAAAATAAAGAAATTTGTATGCTCATAAAGTAAATCGTGATTTAGATCTACGCCGTTATAATGATGCAGTTCAAACTGATGTAGCAGTAATATTTAGTACAGTTGATGGTGAGCCACCCTTTGAACGAAGTATGGTTTCGTTTTCAAAAGTTAATGGTACCATTAAAAATATCTCTGTTTTGGATTCATCATTGGACCCTTTAGCGTATCCACTACTTTTACTTCCATATTCCTTAAGGAATGGAAGTATGCTGATGGCAAAAAAAATCGTGTTCGAGATTATTGCAGATTCTGATTCTACTACACTCAAAACATGAAAAAAAGTCGTTTTCCGAAAAGTGTCTGTGTGTCTGTGTGTCTGTAGATTTTTTTTCTATGGCAAACGATAGCTGCCGCAAATTCAAACAGAATCAAATAATTTTTTGCATACAGCCCTGATTTGCAGAGTACTCGCGACCTATTGTTTTTGGTGAAGATCGGTTGAGGGAAAGGGGTAGTTTACCTGCAACGGTTTTTTTTTAGCAAGGGTAATTTTGTTTGTTTGGCAAACGATAACAGCCGCAAATTCAAACAGAATCAAATAATGTTTCGCATACAGCCCTAAATTGTAGAGTTCTCAAGATCTGCTGATTTTGGTGAAGGTTGGTTAAGGGAAAGGGGTAGTTTACCTGTAACGTTTTATGTTTTAACAAGGGTATTTCCTATGGCAAACGATAACAGCCGCAAATTCAAACAGAATCAAAAGATTATTTGCATACAGCCCTAAATTGTAGAGTTCTCAAGACCTATCGTTTTTGGTGAAGATCGGTTGAGGGAAAGGGGTAGTTTACCTGCAACGTTTTTTTAACAATGGTATTTTCTATGGCAAACGATAACAGCCGCAAATTCAAACAGAATCAAATAATTTTTTGCATACGTCCCTGAATTGTAGAGGTCTCAATGACTTTCGATTTTGGTGAAGATCGGTTAAGGGGAAGGGGTAGTTTACCTGCAACCTTTTACGTTTTAACAAGAGTAAAGTACTTGAAAATTTATTTAAACTTTTTGAAACAATGGTAATTGTTAAAAATAAAATAATTTTGTTGCCAGGCAATAAAATTATAATTTTTTCATTTTAATGTAATATAATATTTTTCATTTACTACAGCAATAAAAAGGCAGGTAAGACACAGCCTGGCTGTTTGGCTGAAAATGATTTTAAATATAAATCTTAGAATATGGAAGTCATGTATGGTTCTCCATACCGATATTTTTATATGTGTACTACGTTATTGGCAACAAAGAAGTATTTTTTTGTTAAAATTCCTTCCCTGGCTGTTTGGCTGAAAATGATTTTAAATATAAATCTTAGAATATGGAAGTCATGTATGGTTCTCCATACCGATATTTTACTTCCATGTTCCTTAAGGAAATGGAAGTATGGTGATGGGAAAAAAAATCGTATTCGAGATTATTGCAGATTATGATTGTACTACACTCAAAACATGAAAAAAGTCATTTTTCGAAAAGTGTGTGTGTGTGTGTGTGTGTGTGTGTGTGTGTGTGTGTGTGTGTGTGTGTGTGTGTGTGTGTGTGTGTGTGTGTGTGTGTGTGTGTGTGTGTGTGTGTGTGTGTGTGTGTGTGTGTGTGTGTGTGTGTGTGTGTGTGTGTGTGTGTGTGTGTGTGTGTAGATTTTTTTTCTATGGCAAACGATAACAGCCGCAAATTCAAACAGAATCAAATAATTTTTTGCAAACAGCCCTGATTTGTAGAGTACTCAAGACCTATTGTTTTTGGTGAAGATCGGTTAAGGGAAAGGGGTAGTTTACCTGCAACGGTTTTTTTTTATCAAGGGTAATTTTGTTTGTTTGGCAAACGATAACCGCAAATTCAAACAGAATCAAATAATGTTTCGCATACTGCCCTGAATTGTAGAGTTCTCAAGATTTGTTGATTTTGGTAAAGATCGGTTAAGGGAAAGGGGTAGTTTACCTGCAACGTTTTATGTTTTAACAAGGGTATTTTATATGGCAAACGATAACAGCCGCAAATTCAAACATAATCAAATAATGTTTTGCATACTGCCCTGAATTGTAGAGTTCTCAAGACTTTTTGTTTTTGGTGAAGATCAGTTAAGGGAAAGGGGTAGTTTACCTGCAACGGTTTTTTTTATCAAGGGTAATTTTGTTTGTTTGGCAAACGATAACAACCGCAAATTCAAACAGAATCAAATAAGTTTTTGCATACAACCCTGATTTCTTGAGTACTAAAGACCTATTGTTTTTGGTGAAGATCGTTAAAGGGAAAGGGGTAGTTTACCTGCCACGTTTTTTGTTTTATCAAGGGTATTTTGTATGGCAAACGATAACAGCCGCAAATTCAAACAGAATCATATAATATTTTGCATACAGCCCTGAATTGTAGAGAGCTCAAGACCTGTCGTTTTTGGTGAAGATCGGTTAAGGAAAAGGGGTAGTTTACTTGAAACAGGTAATTTTTTTCTATGGTAAACGATAACAGCCGCAAATTCAAACAGAATCAAATGATGTTTTGCATACAGCCCTGTATTGTAGAGTTCTCAATACCTATTGGTGTTGGTGAAGATCGGTTAAGGGAAAGGGGTAGTTTACCTGCAACGTTTTATGTTTTAAAAGGGTTTTTTCTATGGCAAACGATAAGAGCCGCAAAATCAAACAGAATCAAATATGTTTTTGCATACAGCCCTGTTTTGTTGAGTACTAAAGACCTATTGTTTTTGGTGAAGATCGGATAAGGGAAAGGAGTAGTTTACCTGCCACTTTTTTTGTTTTATCAAGGGTATTTTATATGGCAATCGATAACAGCAGCAAATTCAAACAGAATCACATAATATTGTGCATACAGCCCTGAAATGTAGAGTTCTCAAGACCTGTTGGTTTTGGTGAAGATCGGTTAAGGGAATAGGGTAGTTTACCTGTAACATTTTATGTTTTATCAAGGGTAATTTTTTTTATGACAAACGATAACTGCCGTACATTAAAACAGAATCAACTACTCTTTTGCATACCTTTTTGAATTATACAGAACTCAAGGTCTGTTGATTTTGTTGAAAATCGGTTAATGGAATAGGGTAGTTTACCAGCAACGTTTTATGTTTTATCAAGGGTGTTTTCTATGGCAAACAATAAGAGCCGCAAATTCAAACAGAATCAAATAATTGTTTGCATACAGCCCTGTATTGTAGAGTTCTCAATACCTATTGGTGTTGGTGAAGATCGGTTAAGGGAAAGGGGTAGTTTACCAGCAACATTTTATGTTTTAACAAGGGAATTTTTTATATGACGAACGATAACTGCCGTAAATTCAAACAGAATCAACTAGGTTTTTGCATACCTTTTTGCACTAAAGAGAACTCAAGGTCTGTTGATTTTGTTGAAGATCGGTTAAGGGAAGGGGTAGTTTATCAGCAACGTTTTATGTTTTAAAAGGGGTAATTTTTTTTTATGATGAACGATAACTGCCGAAAATTCAAAGAGAATCAAATAATTTTTTTGCACCCTTTCCTGTGTTGCAGAGAGCTCAAGGTCTATTGATTTTGGTGAAGATCGGTTAAGGGAACGGGGTAGTTTACCTGCAACATTTTATGTTGTAACAAGAGAAATGTTTCCATGACGAACGATAACTGCCGCACATTCAAACAGAGTCAAATATTTTTTTGCATGCATCCCTGAATTGTAGAGCACTGAAGGTCTATTGATTTTGGTGAAGATCGGTTAAGAGAAAGTGGTAGTTTACCTGCAACGTTTTATGTTTTAACAACAGTAAAGTACTTAATTTTGATAAATAAAGTATCCTGATAAGAAGCTCATAATAATCCACTGCAGAGACGTAGATGAAATATCTATAAATGAAGAGGTTAGGTGAACGGGGTGGAGGTAATTTTCTATTAATGAAAATTATAGTTGAATGGGGAGGGGAGAATTGTTTATATGTGTACTACGTTATCGGCAACAAAGAAGTAGTTCTTTGTTAAAATTCCTTCCCGGGCTGTTCAGCCGTAGTCCTATGTTTTCTGCAAAACCAGACTTTTCGGCAGTCCATTGACTGCCATCATCAGTGAAAATCGAGTGTGAAAACGTGAGGTGGTATAGTTTAGTGACCACAGTACTGTGGTTAAGGCTGAAGCAATATGTAGAAAGAAGTAGTTTCTATGGAAATATTTCGTTTCGAATATGATTTTAAATATAAATCTTAGAACATGGAAGTCATGTATGGTTCTCCATACCGATATTTCCAAATGGTGATACTGGGTGGCATATCAATATTTCTCATAATGTACCAACTACATCTAATTCAAGAGCGCTGAGAAATAAATTAACCATGCTTCAGTATGCAGCCTATCGACTTGCAATTAGAGAAGATTTTAGCGTGTTGCACCATTCACAAAAATTATTTCTGCAGTGGATAGTTGATATGTATGTGAGAATAGAGGGCACAAGGTTACATTTCATTCGACAAAATCAAACAAGTCTTAGGTCTGAAGTTTACAACAATTTAACAGATTATTTAGAACCCCAATGCCAATAATGTTGGCCGTAGAGTAATTTTACCATCTTCATTCAATGGATCTCCAAGAAATATGTATCAGAATTATTTAGATGCAATGTCAATTGTACAACATTTTGGTAAGCCTTCTTTGTTTATTACAATGACTTGCAATCCAAGTTGGCCTGAAATAGTTAGCAATATTGGTGTAGGTGAGTCAGCTAATTTTCGACCTGATATTGTTGTGCGTGTATTCAAGTCCAAACTGAAAGCATTAATTGAGGGCCTTACACTAAAAAAAATCTTCGGTAAAGTTGAAGCACTCATTTATACAATTGAGTTTCAAAAGAGAGGATTGCCTCATGCTCACATTTTACTCTCTTTAAATGAGCAAGATAAAATTGTTAACGCTACCGATATTGATAAAGTTGTATGTGCGGAGATTCCTAACATTCAAACACATTCTACATTACATGAATATGTTGTAAAACACATGATGCATGGTCCATGCGGTGTACTTAATCCAAATTCTGTATGTATGAGAGATGGAAAATGCACAAAAGATTATCCAAAAGATTTAATGAATTTACATGTGAATCATTAAATGGATATCCATTATACAGAAGGCATGATAATGGTATTAATGCTGAAGTTCGCGGTAGTTGCCTCGACAATCGTTATGTTGTACCATACAGTCCGTATTTACTTGCCAAATTTAATTGCCATATAAATGTTGAAGTATGCACTACAGTTAAAAGTGTTAAATACATTTATAAATACGTGTATAAAGGCTATGACAGTGCATCTGTTGAATTAGGTTCAGAGAGAAATGAACCAGGTCAAGAAATACAAATTGATGAAGTTAAAAATTTTTTAAATGGCCGTTATGTCGGATCAACTGAAGCTGCATGGCGCATCTATGAATTACCAATGCATTTTCAATCACATGTCATCGTTAGACTTGACATTCATTTACCGCGTAGACAGAATGTTTACTTTCGAGAAGGGCAAGAACATCAAGCAATTGAAAATGCAAGACAAACAAAATTATTAGCATTTTTTGAATTGAATCGATCAGATCCATCAGCGCATGAATATAAGTATATTGAAATTCCTTTGCATTATGTGTGGGAAGATTCCTGAAAAAAATGGAAGAAGAGAATGCGTGGAGGTGATAAAATCATTACACGCATATATGTAGTATCACCAAAAGACATCGAACTTTTCCATTTACGATTGCTTTTATTACATGTCTGTGGTCCAAAATCATTTGAGGATGTTAGAACATATAATGGAATTATACACACTTCTTTTGTTGAAGCGTGCCATGCTCGCGGCATTGCTTCAAATGATAATGAATGGCGCGAATGTTTAAATGAAGCAAAAGAATTACATTCACCAAAACAAATGCGAAATTTATTTGGTTACATTTGTGCATTAAATGTGCCAGCCAATGCATTGGCGTTATGGAATGAATTTAAAGTATATCTTAGTGAAGATTTTTTGAGAGATTACAATGAAGAAGTATCCTTTAACACAGCTCTATTAGAAATTGAAGATATTTTGAATGTTCATAATTTGTCATGTCAAGAACTTGGTTTACCAGTTCCCACGTATTCGCAGAGAACAGACGAAGCAAGTGCTATTGATCCAATAGAACAAGAGTTTCTGTTTTGTTAGCATTATGAAACTGCAAATATTGAACAGCGTAATCTAATTGATAGTGTGATTCGTGAAGTTTTGCGCCATGATACTGGATCTAATGTTTTTTGTTTAACCGCTCATGCAGGTTGTAGAAAAACATTCACACAAACAGCAATCATTCACAAATTAAATTCGCTTAATCTTAGTTGCATTGCAACAGCGTTCAGTGGCATAGCTTCAACTCTATTACTTGGAGGTAGAACTTTACACAATGTGTTTAAATTGCCTATACCCATTTTGGAAAATTCTGTAGCGAATATTACCGCAAATAGTCTATGGACATTACATAAACTCATCATCATTGATAATTATTGATGAAATTTCTATGTGCCCACTGCAAGTGTTGAAAATCATAGATAGATTATTGCAGGATCTATGCGATGAAAATGATAAACGTAAACCATTTGGAGTGAAAATGATACTTCTGTGCGGTGATTTTCGGCAAATCTTACCAGTTGTCCCACATGGATCACGTGCAACTTTAATTGAAAATTGTGTCACGAGTTGGCATAAATTTGTTTATTTTCATAAAGTAACGTTTACTCAAAATATGAGAGCCTTACCAAGTGAAATAGAATTTGTCGAATTCTTGAAAAAAATTGGTAATGATGAAGCCCCACAATTTCCTCAGTTTGGTGAAAATATTATTGAAATACCTCAGCAATTAATAGGAGATGAAAATAATATTATTAATGAGGTGTATGGAAATATTTCCGAAAACATACTCTCAGATAACATATTGAAGTCAGTTATTTTAGCACCTAAAAATGATGATTGTACTTTTATTAATACTGATATACTTAATCGAATACCAGGTGAACAGAAAACATATCATAGCTACAATAAAATAATTTGTGATGATGACAATGAAATCAATAACTATCCAGTAGAGGTTTTGAATTCTTTGACTATTAGTGGTTTGCCACCACATAAGTTAGTATTGAAAGTTAATTGCATCGTTTTACTGATCAGAAACTGAAATACAAAGGAAGCATTAGTCAGTGGAACAAGAATGCGCATCAAGTGTATGCGTCATAATGCTATTGATTGCGAAGTTTTAACTGGAACCGCACGCAATAAGAGAATTTTGATTCCACGTATAAATTTAACATATTCCGGTACTGTTTTACCATTTAACTTTCAAAGAACTCAATTTCCAATTATACCTGCATTTGCGATGACAATAAATAAGTCTCAAGGACAAACATTAAAAAAAATTGGAATTTTATTGAGGCAGCCAGTTTTTACACATGGTCAATTGTACGTCGCAGCAAGTAGAGTTCGATCATTCGATGGTGTGAGATTTTATATTTTCGAATATAATGGCCAAGGGCATTTAGCAAATGATGAAAGAGTTTTTACAAAAAACATCGTTTACACAGAAGTTCTGAATCATTAAATTCACTTTCAAACTATTTTAAGTTCAATGGACAACATTTATTTTTTTAACCGCCCGGTTTTTTTGATTTAATGAAAAATATATGAAAAAATACGAGGCACGTATTTTTTATTTCATTTTTATTTTGTATTAATTTTTTATTTAAATTTTATATAATTCGAAAAAGATAGGCAAAATAACTGTGTAGCCTTGGCGAAACCTGGTCAGTATGGCAATAAAAAAAACCCAAGGAAATGTCAAAAAACGCGTTATTGCTTTTTAAATATGGCTTAGCCAAGCTAAACCTCATTTTTCCTATCTTTCATATTTTTCAAATAACTCGAAAATTAATGCATAGAAAAAAAAAATTAAAAAATTATATAAGCTTTGTAGCAGATAATCTTCAAACTGTTTTCGAATTTTGTACCTTACCAAAAATGAAATGTAATCCACTGGAATTGAAAACAATGTATCTTATACTTCTATGAATGTCAAGTCTCATTTTTATTAGTGTTTATTTGATTCAATAATAACATGAAAAAATTAAAACTGACAATGAATTATATCAAAAAATAAATATGAATACAAGCTGTAATTGTGTTTTTTTTTCAACTGTTACTAACATTAAATTTTAAATTTCATAGGTATTGCAGGGAATTAAGGCAAACAACACACGCTAATGACGTATTTGTACACGCTCGCAGCTGACGTAATAGAACATATTACGGTCGAATTTCAACCACTGGGCGACCACTAGTAATAATTAATACAACTACGATTTAGAATTTCTTGGAGTTGAAAATGATAAAGAAAGAAATGATACAAAGAACATCGGTCACAAGAAGGAAAGTCAAAAGGATTTTAAAATAATGCCTATCAATAATGTTATCTGCAATTAATTACTGAAAAATAAGAAGGACTCAAGAAGAAAAAGAAATATATAATTAAATACAAACAGCAACAGCGTGAAGAATCCCAAAAGTGTTTAGTATTAGTCGCCAATCGACTACTTGTAAGTTTTTTATGATAATGAATTGACTGTAGAAATGTTCCAGCAATCATTTTCCTGAGCAGACGGTACGTCCCTCTGGTCTCAGAAGGTGTAATGGATGGACAGCGGAGTAATGGACCCAAAAGTGGCCACCCGAACTGAACCACCGCACAGGATAGGGAAAACATGTTAGGGAAATTGAATATTTAAGGGATAATAAAGCAGCTGAAACAATTGATATCAGATTCCAGAAGTATGAAGGAAGAAAACAGAAGGAAGATAGCAGACAGAAGCTTAATTGAGAAAGCAAATTTATAGAAGCAAATAGAAATATGAGTGTTAAAACAAGTTTTTTATGATTAGTGTGACCAGCCCTTATCAAGTAATATTTGAAAGACCACTACCCCGAGAAATTAAATCATTAATGAATTTGCCTCCAAGAGAGAGAGAGTTGAGTACGAAATCAAGCCTATTACCATTAACCGAATAACAGGTGTATAACCAATCAGAAATAAAGAGATATTATGAAGAATGATGGAAGAATCCAAAGATTGAAGAGTTCAACGATTATTTTTAAAACAAGTAAATAAAAATAAATCTGTTCTAGTGGGGGAGCTTTATGTAACGTTACATAACCCCTGCCCAAATATGATAACATAATCACCAGAGTTAAAACCAGTAATCACCCATTTTTAAAAGTCAGAAGGGGGATTAAGTACCAAGCTATGAGAACCTTTGTACTCTAAAAACACTGTAAACAATAATAATAAAAGTGCAGTGTACAAAGTGGAACATAGTGTACTCGGTGAAAGTGTAAACCTTTAAAAAGAGCATCTCACAGATTTGTGCTGGAGATGAAAAACAATCAATATTGTAGCAGTGGACTATGTTGCTGTTGACAAGCTTTGTATTTTTTGTAATTTTATATTGTGTAGGCCACAAAGGTCTTGTACCTAGGAATAATATTTGTGTTTAATATAATTATTTTGTTTAAATATAAGATAACCCAGGGTTATATATAAAATAATAATAATATATCAAGTAATACTATGTTAGCAAGATGGCATGTAAAAAATAGTTTAGAGTAAGGATACATTAAGTGAATTATAAATCATAAATAAATCAAAATAAAAGGGATTAAAATATAAAATACCAGTGTACAAGTTTAAGGAAAAATATAAAGAAAAACCTTAAATAAATTAAATTTGATTATAAATAAAATCTATAAAGGATTATTTTTCTAAAAAGAAGAAATGAAATTATAATAATTATTAATAGCCTATATACTAAAAGGTATATAGATTAGCCAATAAAAAACCATACAAATTCTTTGTTACTAAGAGTAACTAACTAACAAGAATTGAAATTAATTGTTCAAATATATTGGAAGAGAGCAGTTTAAAAAAGTAAGGTCTAGAAAAATTTAAGAAATTTATAAATACCATTCGAAATAATCAGTGTTAAATTAATAAAATTAATGAGTGATATCCACTACATCTTAGACCTCCTTTGAACAGAATAATTCATGCCTGTAAATCGATGAAAACTTGAAAAAATCAGCTTCCATTTCCAAGCCTAGCCTACAGAATTCGACATTGTTGGTGAGATCGTTACCTATTAAAATTTAACTAAATTACATCTCAACTATAAACTTATAACACTAGAAACAGCACAATTTCTTTAAATACTTCTGGAAAGGAGGTGAACATAAACTTTATTATTTTGTTAACCCAAAAAACAGCAAAACATATTAAAAAGTTAAAACTGTCACTCTTGCGAGATCGTTAAAAAGTTAAAATGTCAAGATTTGCATATGAACAGTACGCGGATTTGGGTGCGCACCCGTTCAGGTTCATTCTGCCACTGAGCGGTTGCTACCTTATCGCAGCCCCAGCAAGCAGATTCAAGGCAGTATCGTACAATCGGTTGGATGCAAAGTTCAGGTGGTCATTTAACACGATATCGCGACTCATTGGGTTTGCATATGCACTGTAAATTTCAAATTCCTCCAAGGCATTCATGAAACGGCCCTTCTTACACACATGTAACGGTATTAAATTGGAACTAAAATCTGTGTAATTATGATTGTGTGAAGTCAGGTGTCGGGCGTAATTTGATTTGATGTTGTCAATGTTTCTTATTTTCTTAGGTAAATGTTCTCGAAATCGTTTAAGGAAACCTCTCCCAGTCTGTCCAATGTAGAGATAAATTTCCTAATGTAGGGAGAGGTTTCCTTAAACGATTTCGAGAACATTTACCTAAGAAAATAAGAAACATTGACAACATCAAATCAAATTACGCCCGACACCTGACTTCACACAATCATAATTACACAGATTTTAGTTCCAATTTAATACCGTTACATGTGTGTAAGAAGGGCCATTTCATGAATGCCTTGGAGGAATTTGAAATTTACAGTGCATATGCAAACCCAATGAGTCGCGATATCGTGTTAAATGACCACCTGAACTTTGTATCCAACCGATTGTACGATACTGCCTTGAATCTGCTTGCTGGGGCTGCGATAAGGTAGCAACCGCTCAGTGGCAGAATGAACTTGAACGGGTGCGCACCCAAATCCGCGTACGGTTCATATGCAAATCTTGACATTTTAACTTTTTAACGATCTCGCAAGAGTGACAGTTTTAACTTTTTAATATCTGATGATGGAGCATACGCTCCGAAACGCGTCATAGACGAAGCATAAGAAAACACACGGCGGATAATTAAGGTAATTAATTTATTAATTCGTACAAGTGATTTGGTTACCATATTAAACATGAATATTTAATATATCTGCTTCTATACGTAATAGAGATAAGGCTTTCAGCCTGCCTTGTTGCATAGTTGTTCTGATGGGCTTTTTAATATACTTTAAGCGAGAAAATGAACGCTCAGCTGTGCAATTTGTGACCATTAATGTTAAAAATATACGAAAGCTAATATCTACATTTGGAAAGGCACGCTCAATATTGTCTTCTACAATTATTTTATAAAGTTCAGCATGACTGAATCTTGTTTTTACATTTTTTGTTGCACTGAACTTATGGCGCACATATGAATGAAACTGTTGAAGCTCAGATGAAAAATCACATTTGAAGTCCTCTGGGTAAGCATCAATCAGCTTTTGACAGCACTGAGAATACCTTTCAATGTTAGTAGGTGATGTAATGTCATTACGTGGCACATCACTTAGAAAAGAAAATCTCTCTGCTATTTCTTTGTATATCTCTCCTCTTCTTTTCATCTCAGTTTCAAGTTTGTCAACAATTGTGTAAAAGGTGGTGATACGAAATTTATCTCTGGCACTCAGATATACTTCTGGTGCATCTACATCTCCATCTCCGTCATTGGGTACCTTCTTTCTGATACGTTTGCGAGCTGTAGCTGCCTTGTAATCAATATCTGGTAGCATTTCTTTTGCAGCTGCTTCATATCTTTCAAATTCATCTCGTGAAGTGCACAGTTGGTCAGATAATGATGCATACAAATCTGCACATGTTTCTAAGTTCACATTCTCATTTTGTAGAACTTGGCTTACTCTGTGAAAATTCTGCAAAATCTCATTCCAAAAATTCAACATAAAAACGAATTCTAGCTCTTGCATCTTATTTGCAATATTATTTGCTTCTCTTCTAGCGTCTCCCTTTTGTGACTGGTCTTCGGCTATATATTCTAATGCTTCTAAAATTTTAAGGAAAGATTTCAAAATTGCTGCTGTTGCTATAGCATGTGCCTCCCATCTGGTATTAGAGAGGGATTTTAAGACACTTTCATTTCCAATACAACCTTTAAGAATTATCCACCGGCTGCTTGAGGCTGAAAAAAAGGTATAGAGTAACTGCACTATAGAGAAAAAATTAACTGCCTCTTCACAGCAGTCAACAGCACTTCGGCCTACCAGATTTAACAAATGAGCTGCACAAGGCACATATATAGCAAACGTGTTTGTTTGTAAACTTTTTGCTGCATCCCCTTACAACGCCCAGACATGTTAGCAGCATTATCATACGACTGACCCCTACATTTTGAAAAGTCTAGACTACAAGCTTCACGTAAATACTGCAATTCCTGATTTGCCATTTCCTCACCGGTATCATTACACAAAATCATGAAACATTAATTACATTATTTGTTGTGATTTTACATCAGGGAGGATGTAGACTTCGGCTCTCCAGAGTTTGTCACTGATTCTTTATTTTATCTTCGTGACTCCTTTTCACGATGCGGGTGCACGCCACGAAAATGTATTATAAAAAAAAGGAATCAGCTTACTTACAAAGTTACAATTTCAGAACCACGGTCGTATATACAGGTCTGGACTGGAAACTATGGTAGTGGGGGATGTCTCGCTTATGAAGGCAAAAATTGTTTTACTTATTGCCCGCTCGACGGCGCGTCGATACAAAAGGCGTTTGTACTGCGCATGCACTAAACCGTTTAGTCTAAACGAGTGTAATTTCGCGCCAACTTTAAAATAAAAGGCTAATAATAAAATATAATAAGATGTAAATGAAATGTTTATATTTTCGCATTGATGTTACTACTCTAGCTTAAGACATTTATATTTTAACTAGACGTTTTTGAAGTATGTTTGATTATTAATTATGAATTGTTTGTTCAAAAGGTTTAAAAGTAATGTATTAATTCTCTCTTTGAGCACTGGTAGATTTACCTTTCACTTACCACTTATTAATGTTGTCAATCTTCCAAAATAGGTCCTGTAATACACTGAAATGACACAACACAGTTTATAAAATATTTCACAAGTGTATATGTGTATGCACAGTAAATAAAATTATTTTATACTTTTGAGACTGTTTTGAAGTTTCAAATATTGGCCGCTCGTTCGCTGAACTGCCACTTTGTAAAATAATTGCTCTGTTAATATTTTCGTTATTATGTACTTTGAAATGAAAGGCTGATTCAAGTGTAACTAAATTTGTAGTTTATTAACAATAAGTTAATTTCAATTAAAACCCTTTAAAACAATTTATAAACATCAAAAAATATTTCAACTCGTCACCGAGATTTTTAAAGCTCAGGGCTGGTAACTCTGATTATATATATTGTATGGTGCTAACCTTGTTTGGTTAGTTTTTTTGTTTACAATTACCAAAAATCGTGAATTCTTTTAGTTTACAGGATACAAAAATGCTAAAATACAACAATAACGTATTATAGAGAGTGATTACAAAATCAAGAAAACAAGTTTAATTATAATATTGAAAATTATCGTATCTGGTCCACCTGTCATCAACTTCGCAGGTTATGTTGTGGAATGTACGACACGATTGCTGTGTGTCGGAATAATATTCCTTGAATGGTTATTAACAACAAAAATATATAATAATTAATTCATAATCTCATTTCAATTGAGTATATTCAAGCTTATCTAATTTTAAAGCACAGCTCTGTATGATTGTTACACCTTTTCGTAACAAGTAGGTTAGACTCCCATTTACTCTAAGTATATTAATAAAATATTTAAATTGATGGCATTGAAATCTTATAACTATACATAATAATTATTCATGGTACGTTTATTATTCATTAACTGTAATGATAGTTCTCGGTTATTATTTATAAATGAATTGACTTCGTATTAGTTATAGTCAAGTTACCATCTAGGTTTAACCTTGTTTACAATCACTGTTGGTTAAAATATTAAATTCAATTGTCATCTCTTTCTAAAAATCAGTAATATTTAATTTAAATGGTTAAAATTGAGAACTTCTGTTCAAATGCTGGTTAATTAACAATTATTATTTACAATCAGAATGATCACAGTTGCACACCACTATATAAAAATTATCCCGATTAGCGCTTTCAAGCCTCACAGCCCATCGTCAGATTGGAATAGGCAGGAGCTGCAACTGTGATCATTCTGATTGTGATTTCAACCACTAACGCAAATTTATTCATTAAACGTCAATTATTATTTAGTTTAGCCATTTACAACTGTACTTGACTAAAGTAGTACCAACGTAAAAATTTATTATTTGGTAAACATTAAATTTCATTAAAATTTCGCTAATACTAGATACTCCCTTATTTTCCCACTCATCATTGCCGATATTATACACTGGCAATGGTTTGTTTAATATCTCACATCACTTGTTGCACTTCACTCGCTATAGGTTATAAACACTTTAGTTAGGTTAGATTTGTGTGTTTACACTAGGGAGTGCGCACATTTAAAAATTTTGTTCCCGTCGAAGACTCGTTCCGTACACTATGATGGTCAATTTGCTAGTAGTCCTGTTCCCTCGAAGTTGCTCTTGGCGTCTAATGAAATCAGCTCTTCCTATTGGTTGAAAATCTGTTAATCTTGTACCCATATGCCTTAATAAATTAAGAAATTTTATTTCTTAGCATCGAGTTTTGGGTTTGAGAGTATGGCGATGATGCTATCAATTCTTTTGGAATTGAAGGAAAACTTATTATCGTTTATAACTTTCTTAGTACATTTCGGATTAAGAAATTAATGGTATCACTATTTTGCGGATGCTTGGCTCTTTATTTTGAGTCCACTCAAGCTATAAATCCGTCCATGATTAACCTAAATAACTATCTGATGATGCACTTTTCGTGGTTCTTAATTATACATAAGTTTTTTCCACTTTATTATAATACATGTTATTTCTAACACTCACTGTAGATATTTAGAGTCCTTATCTCTTATTATCTACTCCTTAAATACTAAATTATGTACAATTTTTTCAAATGCAATTTCAGGCGTGTAGGCCTTACATGTCCTTGCATTAATACTTATTAATTCTAATATCTATCTTATAATAACACATTTCCTTGGGGTTTATCTTGTACATTAAATATTCATACATCTTTTGTGAAGCTTTGTTTCCATTCATGTTGCTTCATTTATTTACACTGTGTGGTTTTAATACACCATGTCATAGTTCTGTCATTTTTATATTCATGTTTTATTATTATTTGTGCATTATGGATGTATTTTTATCCGTTAAGGTGTTCTTAGACATTGTCTTGTGTATATAATACTCCCTGCTGTGTTAATTATTCATAATTCTCTGTATGATTGCTATTTACATCTGGTCCCATTTGACATGTATATTTGTTTATTATTATTCTTATATAAATTTATGTATTTAATGTCTGTTAATGGTTCTCAAAGAGGTATTGAGTATTCTAGTTACTACTGTCATGTTACCTTCCTCTCCTTTATTAAGTTTAAGTGAGTATTTTATGTAACTCTGATAGTCACCTTGTGTTTTGGTAATCTGGCTATGGTTTGTTTAAACAATATAGAGTATATATTTGTGTTTCTTAATTCATACTGGGTTCATTATGTTACACATTGTAAAGAAACACGTTTATCACGAGTCCTCCTTATGTTAGCCCCACGTTGGAGTCGTCAATTTGAAATAGAACTTCGTTTATACGGTGTTAATAGGCGATGATGATGCCCCACGTTGTGAGCGTCAATTTGTTATAAAACGTTTATTGGTGTTTTATTTACTTATATGAGACTCCCGTGTATCAACGTCAAGCACCACGTTGAAGGCGGTAATTGTAACCACTAAGTTATCTTCAGATCAATAGGATTTAATTTAGGTTTCAGGGTTTAATTCAGCCACGTTGGTTTGCGCCAATTTGTAACAAATAAAATGTTGTTACCTGTTTTTAATGAATATGTTATTAATGAATATATCTATTAGGTTGTTACAGATGAAACCTCCTGAAAATATATTATTAGGCAAATATAGTTATGATTATGTTATTTTTACTTTTAATTGTACTATAATACAGTTTCCACTAAGTGTTCAATAGTTATGTAATATTAACTATATACGTCATGTATTGACTGAATGTATTAAGTATTCTTGTCAACCCTAGTCCCTCTATATTAGATAATTCAATTCAAATTTGGTGTAGAAAACACGCTAGTTCGGCAGTCTCCCGTTCCACCAGCTGTTGACAATTAGCACTGTTAGTCGTGATAAACTTGCGTCTAGGTTAACCGTTCATCTGATTTTATTCACCCTTTTCCTGTAAATTACTCCACCCACAACATATAATACTTATTCTGCAATAACTTAGAACATTATCTCATACAAGAAAGATTTTTTATTAATTTTATACGTTATTTCACAGTAACAGTCCTCTCCAAAATAATAATATCCTTAAATCGATTATGTAACGGTATATCGATCGTCAATTGATCAAGTTCCTTTGACTTATACAAATTAAATATAACAATAAATATTTCTTATTCCAGGGTTCGTAAGATTCTTTTAACCATTAGTAAGGCCAGGTAAAATGCAAAATTAAGGTTACTCAAGTATTACAAAAAGGTTATTAACTCTAAATATATATTGAATTTAAAAATAAGTTGTTTTTTACCGGGTTGGCGGAACTCAAACTGGCATTGGACGTCTGTAAACAGTTGAAGATGATCGGCTTAAATTACGTTCATCCAGGAAAAATTGTTCTGGCCCTTAATAAAATTGATGGTGTAGTATCCAGGGAAGCTCTCAGGAACTCTTCTGACTGCCGTTCTTCTCCTACGATCTTGATAGTTGTCAGTCACGGTGGGATGAAAATAGTATTCTAGCTTCTTCTTCCAAGTGAAGGTTAACTCTGCAAAACGAGGTCTTCGTATGTCTTCTCAATAATTCCGTTAGTTTCGGTCTTTATTTCCCTCGATTAGTCTTCTGATTACAGGGGAAATCGGTTTAATACCGAATCCAGCAGAATTATCCTGGTGAATGAAGTGAGGAATGCTAAACTCTTTTCGAGGTATTCCGTTATAATTCGGAAGTCTAATTGGTTTTATTACTCATCAGTAGTATTATAGAATTAGATTTCAAATAGGATTTATTAATTTAGATTCGTATTTTTTCAAATTTTATAATTCTTTCTTTTAAATGTGTCTGCCCATCTCAACTCATTAGCATGTAACAATCGAAACGAATGATTTTCAAATCAACAACTCTTGTACATTTGAGTTGCCTTAACAACCACTATTTTTTTTGTCATTGGATGAAATTAGATATCCTAGAGCCAGAATTATAGAATATTACTACTCTTTTTTTAATAAAATACTCCATGCTTGGGATAATACTAAATTACCTAAAATTCTCACCTAACCTTCCTTCTTAAACAGTATATGTTTTACTATAGTTTCATTGGACTGGGCTTCTTAAAAAGGTATTAATTTCCTTTTACAACTATTAAATTTAGGCCTATAGGTTTTCTTACAACTGTTATAATATTGTTTGGTTTTTAACTTAATTTTCTTTACCTGACCTACTGTACAATTAATTATTGGTTATTTACATTAATTTTAATTTCCTGGTTTTATTTTATTACCTTAATTAACTCGTCCTTGAACCCTTCATTAGTTTATAACATAATTATCAGAACTACTTGTCAAACTTTAAACACTGATTGCCATCCTGGCCAAGTTTACAAACATTAATTAAAAACAACTTTGTTATCCAATTTTAGTCACTACATATAACATAGTATAATGCCTAACACAGGTAATTATACATAATTGTTTAAAGACAATTTTAACATAAATAAAAACATTACCACTGATTAAGTATTCCTATAAAACAACATTAGTTCACTCTTACTATACTCAAAACATAACATCAATATTCTGTGAACACTAACATGCTACAGTATAAAAAACAAGTACAATTTATTATATTAACCATTAATTGGTATAGTATTTTATACTCAATGTTATTTATTATATCTTTTGACTTGAGGTACATCTCAGATGCACTAATTACTGAGCAACCTTAATTCGGGGTATGGTCCTTGACCATAGTTAATTCAATTTTTTATGTAACGTTGGGGACCTCAACTGTGTTACGTTACAACATTTATTCTAGTTTGGTTGTTCACTCAAATAATTACTTTTGTCTGCATTTTTCTAATTGTTATTTGTGATTCTGTGTTGCAGATTCTGTTCAGTTAAGGTTATGTGTATCCTACTGAATTGACAACAATGCTTATTTGGATTTGTTCAACTTCTTGCATAATTCTTATATTTTTACTATGATATGTCATTACTATTATCTATTACAATATTTTCCTTATTTTATTTGTATTATATACAATTTGTTCACACATTATGATTTAATTCTAACTTGTTTATTGTCATACATATTATGTGTTTATATTTGGGTTTGTGTAAACTGTTTTGTTTTTCTACTACAGGTTGTCTTATCTTTAATACATTAATAATTACATTCTGTATTGATTTTACCCTTCATTCTCTTGATATTTAAACATATATCTTATTAAGGATTTTACATTCAAATTCAGTCATTATTGAGCAAATATTTCTCTCTTCATTATAAGCACATTTGTGGTCTTTTTATGTTTTATTTTATTATATTCTTGTCTCATAAATAATACACTAATTGTTTGTGTTGTTTATTTTAGTTGTTATCTATCTTTGTTAACACTTCTTATCTTCATCTTCCATAAACATTGCACTTTCATTGTTTGTGTTGTTTAGTTTGGGATTGTGATATTTTGGTTTTAAACGATGCACTTATAAGTCACTCACTACTATTGTTTGTGGCTGCTTATTAGTTTGTCGACACCTTGTCCTGTGTGACCTTGTTTTTTCTTCATGTTCTTCCTTGTTGGGGGTATTATGATTCACTTATCTGGTATTCTTCATACTTGCATTATTACCTTCTTATTAGTTGGGTATTTGCTTCATCTAAAAATACTTTCCATATTTATTGTCTTCCTCACACTGGTAATGTTATTGTCTTGTTCCTTGTTAAATAGTTTTCATTGTTTATTATACATTTGTCCTCTTCTTAATTGTATTAACTTTCCCTCTTCTTATATACAGATTTCTTCCTCGTCTTATATGATATAATATCTCACTTATATTATATGTTGCCTCACTTGTATTATATGTTCCCTCACTTATTAGATACATTGTCTTACTTATATTATATGTTGTCTCACTTGTATTATATGTTCCCTCATTTATATGATCTGTTGGGTCCTGGTTGCTAACGTAGTTGTTCGGTTTATTTTTCCTCTTCTGATAATATTGATGATGCACTCAATTATAATTCTTCCTTCTACGGTGTTTATTTACTTCGACATTATTTCTCCATTGATTTCGATATTTTAGTGTTTTTGGTCATTTTGGCTTGGACATGTACGTGGTAGATTCTTATTCTAGGTATTTGATATCATTTTTATGTAACGTCAATTTTGATACGTTACATATGCCTTCCTATAAGAATTGATTAATTCTGAATCCCTATACTAACTTAATGAAGAATTTATCAATTGTTGTACTCTCCTTCATATTGAATCTTCTGTTCTTCTTTATCCTTCCATTTTCTTTTATGAATCATATATTATATTTTTTCCTTTGTATTTGTCTTCCCTAGTCTATCTAATTCCCTAATTCCCTAACATTTTTAGCTGGGGCAGTTCAGAGTGGTTCGCTTGACCTTCATTCTCTGCTGGCCATACTAACATCAAATAAATTCAGAGCTAAATCATCTCTGTTCAAAATATAAATGATTGCTGGAATAATTCTTCAGTCAATTCATATCATAAAATAAAAGTAGTCAATCTTCCGACTAATAATAAACATTCTTGGGATTACTTCACGCATTTGCGGTTTATACATAATTATATTGTTCTCTTCTTGATTCATCTTAACTTAATCTTCATATATTTCTCTAGGATAACTCCGTTTACAGTTCTTCATTGGTATCTTCTCATGATTCTCTTCTTTAGTATGGTATTATGATTATTCTTTGGTATCAATTAATCTTTCTTTTGGTAGTCCGCTTTATATCACTTTATATTCTTGTGTATCTTTTTTACCCACATATCTGTGTCATATTTCACTTAATAGGCTCTCGTTTGGTTTTGGTTTCATGCCTCGTTTATTGTATATCCATTTTATAATAATATTCATTTACTTTTGTCTTCCTCCTTCTTTTGTAATCTCATCGTAGGTTATCTTTTCTTTTTTATGTACGGGTAAGTTGTTAATTACTGGTTGACTGGCTCTTGTAAATTATTTATTTTTATTTTATGCCAAGATGGTGTGTGTCCATCTCGTATAGTTGTTAGTTGTCTGTCTCGTATATTATTCTTCTTCTTATTAAGTACGGGTAAGATGGTAATTACATGTTGACTGGCTCTTGGAAATTATTATTTTATTTGCCATAGTTGGAATGTGTCGGTCTCGTATATTATTCTTCCTTCTTCTTATTAAGTACGGGCAAGTTGGTATTTACATGTTGAGTGGCTCTTGGAAATTATTTTTATTATGCCATGGTTGTAGTGTGTCTTTCTCGTATTTTATCCTTCTTCTTTTATGTACGGGTAAGTTGTTAATTACGTGTTGACTGGCTCTAGGAAATATCTTTATTTTGCCATAGTTGGAATGTGTCGGCCTCGTATATTATCCTTCTTCTTTTTTAAATACGGGTAAGCTGTTATTTACTTGTTGACTGGCTCTCGGAATTTTATAGTTTATGCCAAGTTGTTAATTGTCCGTCTCGTATTTTATTCTTCTTTTTGTAAGTACGGGTAAGTTGTTATTTACTGGTTGACTGGCTATTGGAAATATTAATTCATGCCGTGGATGTTGGGTGTCCGTCTCGTATATTATCCTTCTTCTTTTTAAGTACGGGTAAGTTGTTAATTATACACATTATTCATCATATTATACATTATTTCTTTGTGTACACATTATTATATTAGTAGCTTGTCAACACTCATTTTTATATTCATAATTATCATTTTCACAATTAATATCATCACTAAGTATTTTTCATTATAATATTCAGGCTTTTCATGTTAGTTAATCTTCAATATATTTCTTCAGTGAAGTTTGATTGTAATTTGCCTTGATTCTTTTTGTCATTGGGTCTTGTATTTCATAGGTATTATTCATGTTATCTTTTGTTACAGTATATGGGAGATTGGTTGCGTTTCGAAAGAATCCGTCCCTTTTCTCAATGTATCCTTATTCAGTTTATCCGTAGTCACTTACTTCATCTGTTCTTGTTGTTAGGATTTCTTTAGTGTTCGGACTTATTTCTGTCCTTGTCACGTACCTCGCTATCATCCGGCTCTTCCATTTTGCTGCTACCAAATCTTCATTTACTTCACATTCTTCCGTCATGGTTAATTCCTTTTTAATTAATCGGTATTGTAGCTCTTCGAACGCAAAATAGTCACTGGTATTTAGTACTGTTATAATTCTTTCATCATTTGGTTTGTTCACCGAGTATTTTAATGATGAATTTTTTATTGAGGATGTCATTAACATTTTATTATGCATCTCATTTGTTGGCATATTTGTTTTAAGTATGTTTTTATTTAAGTCCTTGTTCATCGTTTTATCGTGATTAACTTTTGATATTTTTATTGAGTTCTCGTTATAATTTTTAAACTTAATTAATTCTTTCTGTTCGTTAATCGGGGTGTTAAATATGTTAGCTAACCCCCCTCTAATCATCCCCATTCTTTCTCGTGTAATTTTCACTTTCTTGGGATGTATCCTTCTTCCAGGTATATTCACTTTAAATACATTATTGTTTACGATGTTCCTCGTCGTAACATTGTAATCCTCTTCGGACATCTTCATGAAGTTCCTTCTGTACCCCTTCATATAAATTCCTTCTCTGTGATCGACGATTGGTAAGTTAAATAGATTAATTAGACCACTCCGAGTCATCTCTACCACTTCTTGTGTAATTTTGGCTTTCTTAGTTATTTTGGGTCTTCTTTTCTCCATTGTTTTCGGGTACCTCTTCAGTTTCTGGTTTGTTGTCTATTATTGATTCTTCTCTTGTCTTCTAAACACCCTCTTTCGTTTCTTCACAACATTTTTTTATTGTCTCTCCCAATCTCTTACAACCATTATCCCATATCTAGCACATTTTTTCCACATGTTTCTCCATCAACGATTCCATATTTTTTCTATTTTCTTCCATCATTCTCTTTAACATCTCCATGATATTAGTGTCCCCCGTTCGTGTGGGTCCCTCAGGTTGGTTTTCTGGTTGCTGTATTTCCTCCGCCTGTTCGGATTGTCCATGTTCCACTGTGGTTAGAATTTCTTCTACATCGTCAGCTGATGTCGCTTCCTTCTCCTCCATTCTGGTTTCTTTTTCGGCTTCCGCCGCTCGCCTCTTGGAAGTCGCTCTCTTATGCATCTTTGTAGCCTTGTAATGTAACTGCTGTTCGAATTAGGTTTAAAAATATTCGGTATTTATTTATTTAATCAGGTATTATCGACCTAATTCGCTGCTCAGACATTGGGCGCCACTCTTTAACTAGACGTTTTTGAAGTATGTTTGATTATTAATTATGAATTGTTTGTTCAAAAGGTTTAAAAGTAATGTCTTAATTCTCTCTTTGAGAACTGGTAGATTTACCTTTCGCTTACCACTTATTAATGTTGTCAGTCTTCCAAAATAGGTCCTGTAATACACTGAAATGACACAACACAGTTTATAAAATATTTCACAAGTGTATATGTGTATGCACAGTAAATAAAATTATTTTATACTTTTGAGACTGTTTTGAAGTTTCAAATATTGGCCGCTCGTTCGCTGTACTGCCACTTTGTAAAATAATTGCTCTGTTAATATTTTCGTTATTATGTACTTTGAAATGAAAGGCTGATTCAAGTGTAAGTAAATTTGTAGTTTATTAACAATAAGTTAATTTCAATTAAAACCCTTTAAAACAATTTATAAACATCAAAAAATATTTCAACTCGTCACCGAGATTCTTAAAGCTAAGGGCTGGTAACTCTGATTATATATATTGTATGGTGCTAACCTTGTTTGGTTAGTTTTTTGTTTACAATTACCAAAAATCGTGAATTCTTTTAATTTACAAGATACAGGATACAAAAATGCTAAAATACAACAATAACGTATTATAGAGAGTGATTACAAAATCAAGAAAACAAGTTTAATTATAATATTGAAAATTATCGTATCTGGTCCACCTGTCATCAACTTCGCAGGTTATGTTGTGGAATGTACGACACGATTGAAATTGCTGTGTGTCGGAATAATATTCCTTGAATGGTTATTAACAACAAAAATATATAATAATTAATTCATAATCTCATTTCAATTGAGTATATTCAAGCTTATCTAATTTTAAAGCACAGCTCTGTATGATTGTTACACCTTTTTGTAACAAGTACGTTAGATTCCCATTTACTCTAAGTGAATTAATAAAATATTTAAATTGATGGCATTGAAATCTTATAACTATACATAATAATTATTCATGGTACGTTTATTATTCATTAACTGTAATGATAGTTCTCGGTTATTATTTATAAATGAATTGACTTCGTATTAGTTACAGTCAAGTTAGCATCTAGGTTTAACCTTGTTTACAATCACTGTTGGTTAAAATATTAAATTCGATTGTCATCTCTTTCTAAAAATCAGTAATATTTAATTTAAATGGTTAAAATTGAGAACTTCTGTTCAAATACTGGTTAATTAACAATTATTATTTAGTTTAGCCATGTACAACTGTACTTGACTAAAGTAGTACCAACGTAAAAATTTATTATTTGGTAAACATTAAATTTCATTAAAATTTCGCTAATACTAGATACTCCCTTATTTTCCCACTCATCATTGCCGAAATTATACACTGGCAATGGTTTGTTTAATATCTCACATCGCTCGTTGCACTTCACTCGCTATAGGTTATAAACACTTTAGTTAGGTTAGATTTGTGTGTTTACACTAGGGAGCGCGCACATTTTTAAAATTTTGTTCCCGTCTAAGATTCGTTCCGTACACTATGATGGTCAATTTGCTAGTAGTCCTGTTCCCTCGAAGTCGCTTTTGGCGTCTAATGAAATCAGCTCTTCCTATTGGTTGAAAATCTGTTATTTTTGTACCCATATGCCTTAATAAATTAAGAAATTTTATTTCTTAGCATCGAGTTTTGGGTTAGAGAGTATGGCGATGATGCTATCAATTCTTTTGGAATTGAAGGAAAACTATTATCGTTTATAACTTTCTTAGTACATTTCGGATTAAGAACTTAATGGTATCACTATTTTGCGGATGCTTGGCTCTTTATTTTGAGTCCACTCAAGCTGTAAATCCGTCCATGATTAACCTAAATAACTATCTGATGATGCACTTTTCGTGGTTCTTAATTATACATAAGTTTTTTCCACTTTATTATAATACATGTTATTTCTAACACTCACTGTAGATATTTAGAGTCCTTATCTCTTATTATCTACTCCTTAAATACTAAATTATGTACAATTTTTTCAAATGCAATTTCAGGCGTGTAGGCCTTACATGTCCTTGCATTAATACTTATTAATTCTAATATCTATCTTATAATAACACATTTCCTTGGGGTTTATCTTGTACATTAAATATTCATACATCTTTTGTGAAGCTTTGTTTCCATTCATGTTGCTTCATTTATTTACACTGTATGGTTTTAATACACCATGTCATAGTTCTGTCATTTTGATATCCACGTTTTATTATTATTTGTGCATTATGGATGTATTTTTATCCATTAAGGTGTTCTTAGACATTGTCTTGTGTATATAATACTCCGTGCTGTGTTAATTATTCTTAATTCTCTGTATGATTGCTATTTACATCTGGTCCCATTTGACAAGTATATTTGTTTATTATTATTCTCATATAAATTTATGTATTTAATGTCTGTTAATGGTTCTCAAAGAGGTATTGAGTATTCTAGTTACTACTGTCATGTTACCTTCCTCTCCTTTATTAAGTTTAAGTGAGTATTTTATGTAACTCTGATAGTCACCTTGTGTTTTGGTAATCTAGCTATGGTTTGTTTAACAATATAGAGTATATATTTGTGTTTCTTAATTCATACTGGGTTCATTATGTTACACATTTATTCTAGTTTGGTTGTTGACTCAAATAATTACTTTTGTCTGCATTTTTCTAATTGTTATTTGTGATTCTGTGTTGCAGATTCTGTTCAGTTAAGGTTATGTGTATCCTACTGAATTGACAACAATGCTTATTTGGATTTGTTCAACTTCTTGCTTAATTCTTATATTTTTACTATGATATGTCATTATTATTATCTATTACAATATTTTCCTTATTTTATTTGTATTATATACAATTTGTTCACACATTATGATTTAATTCTAACTTGTTATTGTCATACATATTATGTGTTTACATTTGGGTTTGTGGAAACTGTTTTGTTTTTCTACTACAGGTTGTCTTATCTTTAATACATTAATAATTACATTCTGTATTGATTTTACCCTTCATTCTCTTGATATTTAAACATATATCTTATTAAGGATTTTACATTCAAATTCAGTCATTATTGAGCAAATATTTCTCTCTTCATTATAAGTACATTTGTGGTCTTTTTATGTTTTATTTTATTATATTCTTGTCTCATAAATAATACACTATTTGTTTGTGTTGTTTATTTTAGATTGTTATCTATCTTTGTTAACACTTCTTATCTTCATCTTCCATAAACATTGCTCTTTCATTGTTTGTGTTGTTTAGTTTGGGATTGTGATATTTTGGTTTTAAACGATGCACTTATAAGTCACTCACTACTATTGTTTGTGGCTGCTTATTAGTTTGTCGACACCTTGTCCGTTGTCACCTTGTTTTTTCTTCATGTTCTTCCTTGTTGGGGGTATTATGATTCACTTATCTGGTATTCCTCATACTTGCATTATTACCTTCTTATTAGTTGGGTATTTGCTTCATCTAAAAATACTTTCCATATTTATTGTCTTCCTCACACTGGTAATGTTATTGTCTTGTTCCTTGTTAAATAGTTTTCATTGTTTATTATACATTTGTCCTCTTCTTAATTGTATTAACTTTCCCTCTTCTTATATACAGATTTCTTCCTCGTCTTATATGATATAATATCTCACTTATATTATATGTTCCCTCACTTATTAGATACATTGTCTTACTTATATTATATGTTGTCTCACTTGTATTATATGTTCCCTCATTTATATGATCTGTTGGGTCCTGGTTGCTAACGTAGTTGTTCGGTTTATTTTTCCTCTTCTGATAATATTGATGATGCACTCAATTATAATTCTTCCTTCTACGGTGTTTATTTACTTCGACATTATTTCTCCATTGATTTCGATATTTTAGTGTTTTTGGTCATTTTGGCTTGGGCATGTACGTGGTAGATTCTTATTCTAGGTATTTGATATCATTTTTATTATAACATAAATTTTGGTTATTTTACAATATGCGTCATAAAAATTAAAGTAGTTATATTAAAATGTTAATATAATAATTTTATTTATTAGTTGCAATATATGCGTGAATAATAAATATTTAGTAATATTTACGTTGTTTTACTAGACTGTAAGAAGAGTGAGCAGATTTATGGTAGCTCGGGAAATTAACCTCTATCATTACTATTATTATTATTTTTACTTCCGCCGAGGAGTTTATGTTTTCGACACTCTGATGTACAGATTGTATACAAATTTCACAGACTGCTTACAAAGTTTCCCCTGCATTCATTTATGTGGGGGAGGGGAATTTTTTCCTTCGATTTCATGACTTTTGGCGGAGGTCTACGCTCTCTGAGTGTTCTTGTTATTATTGCATATGTCTGTATAAAAATGTTTGTGGGCCCCCTTCCCTTGAGGCCCTAAGCACATGCTTATTTTGCTTAATGGTTAATCCACCACTGGATCCAATAATACAATACTTATTTCATTTATTATATCATTTTAGTTGCTAAGGCCTATCTCAGCTTTTAATGGTTTCTAATGTAACATTTATGTCACCCTGGTGATATCTTATCATCAACATAAACAAACTTTTAATATTTTATCTTTCATTTTCTTTAAACTGTTATAAGTTTTTTATAAGATCTTTGATCTTCACTTTATTAGTTTGTTTGATCTTCTGATGAAACACTGATTATTTTGACACCACTTTTGATTATCTTCTGTTACATATTTATGGAGTTACCATTTTACACTTTTAATTATTTGTCCCAAAATTATTTATTATTAGTTCTTCTTGTACTTTTCACTTTATTAAAACTATTTGACACATTTAGTAATCATATAACTTAACCTGACATTGTTTATTATCATTTTAATAGAAATTTTTATTCAAAATACCTTAACTGTCTAAGCTTAACATACCTAGTTTTACAAATCTCTATTACTATTATTTTGGTACTTTCCAGTTAATATAAACATTAGTGTTATTAATATTATCACCTATAATATTAATCACTATGACCCAAACTAATTACTAATAACCATTAGTAATAGATAAAAATTCCTCTTAACGTACTGTATACAATACAGTTTTTATAAATACAACAAAACCTTATAAGTAAGTTCCTAAACACTGTCCTTCTTACTGATTATTATTAACATTACTTTAACTGTAATAAACATAATTATTAGTCTTAGCTAACATGAATTAAATCATAAAATAAACAATATTTAATTAAGTATTTCTTGAAACAAAACTATTATGTTTCTTGGTACTTTTGGTAAGAGTATTAAAGCATATTGTAATGTAGACGTGACGTCCGCCTCGTTCAGGCCCCGCGATGGAAGCCACTTTGTAATGTAGTCGTGTGAACGTCTACCGTTTTACTCTGCAAAATGTGGGTAATGTACAATTTGTGTGTAATGGGTGTAACGTGTCTTCTCGATCCGTAGTTCAACTGCGTGCAACTTCCGCAGATTTCGTCCGTTGCGAACGTACGAATAACCAGATCTTGATGTTCACTAGGGGTGAGAAAATCCCGGTGGCGCCAAATTGTTTTCTTAAAACAATTAAAATAAAATTCAAAGTTGTATGACCAGCGCAGCTCAGGCGGTTTGAATAATTCAAATATTTCCGCCAGCTAGGCCCACTGGAGCACACAGCAGTTCGATGCGTGGGCTGTGTAAATCGTTAGTCATCTGCTAAAATGTACATAAAATATTGTGCACCTCCTAATGAAATTATAACACCGTGGTTACACTCAATACTTACACATTTTTTATTAGTGATTGTTATTCATTTAATACAAATTATTCTAATACAAATGCTCCGGTTGTTTATATGAGACAATTACAGGGTTTGACAATCGATATTTGAATTGATAACCAGACGTTTAATGATGGCGTCTGTTGAAAATTGTATACAAGTTATTAATGTTGGTTTGTCATAGGTTCTTGAGGTTACGTTCAAAGGATTACAAATATTTAAAAACAATAAAAATACACACCCTTACATCAAGTAAACTTAACTAACATATTGTGTAGGTATAATTTGTTTAGCGCAGTGTAGTAAAAGTGTTTACAAGTTATGGATCATTAACAACAGTTTATATTGGTTAGTTTATAAATTGTCAGTGACTTAGTATTCTTTTTAATCTTTGAAAGTAAATAATTTCAGTTCAGTGAGATTTCGATCTTTAGTGAGATAATTAACGTGAGTTTATTTATATATTTTGGGTAATTTAAGAGGTACTTATCACTTCCGTAGTTATGGCGAATTCATACGATCTGTTATTCATGGGTTATACTATAGTCTTCTTTAATTTGCTGGGTTCAGGACATCAGGCATCTTTTCCAGTTTAATTGGTAGTAATTTATTTTCTTTTTTCGTTAATTTGGCCTCAACTTCAATAATATGATTCCAGTCCTTGTCTTATGTCTTGGTATACACTTAGTAGTAACTTTTTCTGATATTTGCTATGTTTTAATTGACAATTTTGGTCACTCGAACATTAGCGTCTGTACCATTAAAGCGTCATGCATTCAGTAAAAAAATCTAACGGTATTTTTTCTTGTTACTCCACAGTTTCCATGGTAACGTAATTATTCTACCTGGTCGATCTCAAAATAAACACATTGTTATCAAACTTTGAATTTTTTGTTTAATTTGAATAAATATTTTATAATGGCTATATTTACTTGGGGGTAATTTCAATGGTTGTAATCTTTACGTAGATGTTTCTATTTTCTTTCAAAGATTAGTTTGATATCTTACAAGATTGGTCTAAGCCATGTATTAATGTTTTAGTCCAAAATTGATAATACTATGTTAATACATAATTTACTTATTTCTAAGTTTTAATATAATTCTGCCATGTTTCCTTTCGTTACACATAATTAATATATTTTGTCTATTATTTCTTATAAAGGTATTGCTATTATTTTCTTTATAAATTCCTTACTTACTTAAAACATACTAACATATTACTGTAAAACTATTTCTTCTGGTATTTATTGCCTTAAACATTAAGCTCATAACTTCTTTCTTTAAATTAACAAATGAACAAATTTGGTGAGTGTTATACCTACACCATCTCTTTTATAACAGTAATCACCCTGGTGATTTTTATACTGAGATAATATTTTTTCTGTTTTTTACATTCACAATTATTCTGTGTCTTTCAGTCTAATATACTTAACTTAATTGCTCATTTAACATGTGCTTATGTTTTGGGTTTGTCACACTTGTTTAATTCTTTTTTCTTAAGATTATATGCTGTTTATTTTATTACACTTATCACTTCACTGTTCATCTTTGTCACTCCCTACCTATCTCTAATTACCCTTATATTTCTCACGATCTCACTATTATTACAAAGTTTTTGTATCTAATGAGTTCATGTCTCTTTTGTTAACTTCAGACTGTCACATATCATTTTATAATATGCAAACAACATGGTATTGTAAATACATCTTTCAAATAAAACATAACTTTGTATATATTGTCATTAAAGTGATAAAAATTGGTCTGAAATGTCATAATTAGTAATAATAACAACAATTTAATAATGTTAAAATATATTGTGTTAATTGAAACCTACTACATCTGTAGCAACAGCAATAATATTAGTGAATAAATAAACTCTCCAAAACCTTATACTTTCAAATACTTAATGCTGAGATAACATACATACTGCTGAAATAATCCTAGTAAAAGTTCCAAAGTATATAGTATACTATACAATTTGTTCTCTGATTGAACCACGCACACATTTCTATTCCGTCTGTATGAGTGTAATTTTAAACATAACAGCTGACACATCACCTATAGATAAGGATATACATACAATCATATCTACACATGGTTTTTTATGTATAACAATTGCTGAGATACTGTCATTTACAAGTTACCACTAATAAAAATTTAAACATAAATTATTAACAATAATAAAAAAAATTATGCTCTTTTAAAACAATCTTGTGAGTTAATTGTTATGGCCATGTAATTTTTTATTTTCTTTTTTCTTCACTGTCTTCTTGTCTCGCTTTACTTTGGTTAATATCTGGCCAATCTCTGGGGTTGGGTCAATGTCAGTTGTCTGTCAGTCTAGTTCGTATTTTCTTGTTTTGTAACCACCTTTGGTTGTATTCTTCTTCCTTCACTATTGATTATATTTACTACTTTCATTCTCGTTACCATTTATCTATCAAAATATATTGTTTCTTGGCATTTTTTACATACTTATTAATATCAAATGTGATCAGGGTTTGGCAATGTTATAATATTTATGTTAACATGATGCATGACAAAATGTCATGTAACAATATATACCACCCGAGGACCAACAATATTTATATTAGCATATTTGCCCAGGGTAATTTATTTGTACATATAAAATAAATATAAACAGTTGTACATAGTTTTAAATGAAGCATAAGGGAACAAAGAAGATTAGACAATTCTTAACTTGTCTTTAAACACCTGTTACTGGGTTACTGAGGGGTGGCGAAGTGTGTGTGTGTGTGTGTGTGTGTGTGTGTTGCATCACCTGACCTGAGGGAGGAGAACAATAGTGTCTTTGTGTACAGTATATTTAACTTGTGTTAGTAAGTTCCAGTCCAGGCAGGCAGAGAATGCAAATAATTAAATATGTTTATTTGATAAAAATTTTCACACTGACATTACATAAAGCAAAGTGAATGATTTCATTTTGAGGCGTGCAAAATGACACATGTGTAGATACAATTCGAAGGTAAAATGTAAAAGTATAACAGAACTATAAAAAAATTAAATTAATCAGTTAATTAATAAGTGATTATCAATTAATTAATATCTAAATAGAGACAAAAAATATCACGAATCTCATGATTCTATTAGTTCGCACATGAACACTAATTATGAGGTGAAAGTACGAAAAAAGTGATGTTTGAAAACCAACGCGCTTACCAAAAATGTACAAGTTTGAGATGGTCTGAGACACCTGTCCCTTCGGTATATAACCCTGTAACGATTCTGAACGAAAGGACAGATGCTAATAATTTGCTCATGGGGACACTATGTCTGATTGTTCAACGGACAGCCGACAACAGACTCCGGCACCAGGAACATCATCATATTCATCATCAAGGAGCAAAACAACACACACACATACACACGCCACGGTAACTCAACAGTGAAAAACAGGTGAAAAATTAACAGTTTTTTTATAAACAAAGACAGTAAACAAGTATAATCATGGTATAAAGAAAAGAAGAAATAAATAATTGTACATAGTGTAATTACAACATTTCAAATAATTAATAAAAGTAAAGCATGTAATTTTGCCATCTGTTTTCGAGTAATTTTTCTAGTTAGTTAAAATGAGTGCACAATAATTAATGTTTATTGAAACAAAGTAAATATTATTTTTGATTAAAATACTACAAATAAACTTTTCATTTTTATAATAAATATTTAATTGATATCAGATTTGCAACAGTGGAAATAATTACTTTAATTTTATAATTTTTTTAAAATTATAACATAATAAATAATAGTAAATTATAATTTAATAAATAATGTTTTTTTAATTTTTCAATTTTATAATTGTTTTTATGTATGTGTTTTATCTTTGTTATTTACATGTTCATATCTGTGTTTATTTTATTTGTTTGCATAGTATGTACAGTGGAACCCCTTAGAACTGAACCCCGCTAGTCCGAAAACCCGTTTAATCCGAACCGGTAGTTTGGAAAACGGGTCTAACAATTTGACAAAGGAATAAAAAAAATACGACAAAACAACTGGAACATATCAATATAATTTGTACATAAAAAGCTTAGATAAATACACACTAATGCATTTTTAGTAAAATTTTTATTAAAACTAAGTACTTTAGATTGTTTTAAATATATGGCAAAATAGAGTTTCGAATTACATTATCAAGAAATTAGCGTCTGTAAAATGAATGGAAAAACATATTAGTATTTATAGTTTAGTGCTAGTAAAAGTACATAAAACACAAAAAACTACAATAAATGCACACTACATAACTAGACACTACCGTACTTAAGGTGTTGCACAAAATCAGTTATTTTTCTCTGAAGCAAAGCTGTAAATCCAGCAGACGCCGCGATGTTCCGCCAGCGCCTCAAAAAAAGACGTCTGCCGGTGTAGCATTGGCGTGCTGCTCTACATAGGCTAACGATAGTTCAAAAGCTTTCGCTGCTTCGGCGTGTGAGATCTGTGACACAGGATCATCTGCTTCTTCATTTTCATCGAAATCATCATCACGTGTTTGTTGTGTCAAAAATACGATTTCTTCATCAGTCAAAACTTGATAGTCTTCGATGTCAGCTGCCACATTCGTTGACGTCTGTGTCGTCTGCTTCTTCACAGCCTGGGATTTGTTGTACGAACTGCAACACTTCACTTCTCTCATCAGCTTGTTCAGGGCTGTCAATGTAGGTAAGGTCTGGCCATAACTTAGACCAAGACTGTCTGATGAGTTGTTGCTTGACATTTTCAAGCACTGTTTATACACGTTATACAATTTATATGTGTAATATACAGTACTGTATAACCTATAACCCGGTTAATCAGAATTTACACCAATCCGAACAGGGCTTGGTCCCAATTAGTTCGGACCAGCGGGGTTCCACTGTACGTGTAATTTATAAGGTGTATACTGTGACTAATATGTGTAAAACAGCTTCCCGTAAAAGGCTGTATTAAAGAATTTTAATGTGTTTCTTTTTAATGTATAAAGAATTTTTCTTTTATAAATCATGTTTTATTAACATTTATTCTATGCCACAAAATCGTTTCTACTCAATTATCACATAAAATTTATTGTGTAACGAAAACAGAAATCCCACGACCTAGCTGGTAGGTTATTAGATAGTTACATTGAGTACTCGTCTAGTACATCCTATATAAATTGTAATGTTGAAATATATTTATTTATTTGATTTTGATAAGTATTTGTTTCAAGTAGTTGACATCTCATCAAATAATTACGTACTTTTTAAAAACTAAAACTGAAACAACCGTATTCAAATTTAATTTTTACAGATTTACATATTGAATCTAATTTTAAAGAAACACTACTGCTAAACAAAAGTCAGCAGCCTTTGTTTATGTCCTTTTCAAATTATTATTATTATACTCAGCACATTTGGTATTTTAATAGTGTTTTTTTTTTTTTTTAGGCAAATTGCCCTGAAAGCTTTAAGTGAGAGACTGAGCAAGGTAGAGCATTCGCACTTGCACTCACACTCACACTCACACTCACATCCAACAAAGTCAACAGAGAGGATAAAACCTGATACTGCTATTTCCATTCCAGTGTTGCCACCACCTGCAGCACCATTAATACCACCAGTTCCTACGACAACAGTCAACATTGCTGGACCATCACAGACTAGTTCAAATATTAATACGTGAAAGTGTCTTCTAAATACAAACTCTATATTTATTTAAAGTACTGATATAAGTGATGTTTCTTTTAATAAAAAATATTAACTTATATTTTTTTCCTTTTATATATTTCTGTTATTCTTTCTACATTATATGTACATAAGATTAAACTATGTATATAAAGGTTGTAAGTTGTATATGATCATAAATTGAAACCAAATTTACTATTTTTTGGTACTGAATAATGAAATATTATGTTGTATTTAAAGAGCATTTTATGTGAGGATATCCTTTTGTAAAACAAAGTTGTTAACATTGTAATAGAAAGCTGAGTATTCATTTACATGGTTGTAAATAAAATACACATAATAATAAAATGTGGAAATATTTTTGGAAGGAGAAATCAAGATAAATGTTCAATCTAGCCTGGTCCAAAAATTAATTCAGTTTCATTTAGTAAATAAGGTATTTTTACGATTGTGTTAATAAAGTCCAGTGAATTGGAGGGAATTAGACACAACTTAATACATAATATATACATTACAACTAAATAATGTGACTAGGAGGAGCTCAGTGTGTAGGCAGAAAATTAAAAGCAGATTCATATCTAGGAAATACAGAATTTGAAGAGGTGGGTGAGTTTGTTTATTTGGGAACAAGAGTGACAAGTGAATGTGAAAAAGGACAAAAATATGGATGAGAGCTAAGCAGAACAAGAGTACAGTACCCCAGTGAATTTCATAAAAGTGACTCACTTGTTAAATATCACATTTAGACTTTACATTTAAAAAATTAGGATATTGGGAAGAAAGAAGACAAGAGACAGATATGTAATAAGAAAAAAATACAGATAATTCCTGAGGAGAAATCAGTTGAAATAGCTTGGAGGCTACTGGAAACTTTAATAAAGAACAGTAGATGAAGGAAAACTGCCAATGATGACAGACCTAAATGTAAAAGTGGTAAAAGACTAGAAAGGCAAACCCAAACATAGGAATACAGGAGATGATAAAGCTGTGGCCTTAAAAGGTCTGCCAAAAGCTACACAGGAAGATGTTTGTGTATGTGTGGCCATATAAAATGTTTAGCAGCATACATTAGTACTAATCAATCTGCATACTATATTTTACAGCACATTAATTTATTCTTTAGCCTATCAAAAAAGAAAAAGCAGCAAGAGAATCTAAAAGAGACAAGTAGTCTACAATGTACAACTATTCACTTTGCTGGAAAATGTGTTCAGAGCATTCTTAGTATCAATACCCAACCCTAGCCTTGGAATTACGATCTGCATAGTGCTATAATGACAGCATCAATAACACTCCATGAACATGTCTTTCTATTAAATTATGTAATGGTCACAAGTTCAGATAACATTATTTGCTTATAATTGCATTTGTTCTAATTCAGCATATCAAATTCATTGAAACAACTAGTCCGTGTTCGTACACAGAAGTCTGTATATTTTTGTTCTCATTTATGCAATCTGTTAATACATAACAATAAGGATAATTGTTGAAAGAATATGTGGTATGAAGAGAACTAGTCCATTAATTCAAATCAAATCTATGTCAGTCTTGTGTTGTTACTTCTTTTTGTGTTGCTTTACTTTGAAGCATTTCCTTAGGTGTGTGTGTGTGTTTTATTTCTGTAGCTCATCTTAATTATAATATTTTTTTAAATGTCTGAATTGGTAGTAAAGGACTGCACAGGCAAACAAAGTAAGCTTTGTGTAACCTATTATAATTTATGACTGGTGAAGTTAACACTAATAGGTTCAGACAGATTAAAAAACTAAAATAAATAATATAGAGCTGCTGCAGCTTTGGGTATGCCTGTGAGTTCAATTTAAAAATCAAAAGGAATGAGTGGAAAATAAAAATAGAGATGTACATCTTTTAGTACGCTTAAGAGAAAAAGAAAAGCACAACCTTTCCCCTGAGTTTGGTTTGCTGTATAGTAAAAGAAATTTGGATTAGTTAAAATTGCGTACCATCATTGACAAAATTGAACAGCAGATTTGCAAAACAATATGTACACAAACCTTTACAAGCTTTTGCTTTAGTTGGGTTTAGGTAGAGAACAATAGAAAATTGACCAGTTTTAATAGAACAGCCTAGTTTCAGTACAGAGGATTTTATTTTTAAGGTCGCTGCCTAAGTACAGAAATGAGGGTAGACCAGTAATTTATGTTTTTCTCTCTCAAAAAAGGATTGAATAAACCATATCTCTAGAAATGCAGTCATCAGCTAGGGATTAGCACAGTGAAATGAATTTTAATAATATTATTGTAAGTTGCTTACAATAGACTGTTGTTGAATCTGTCTCCTAAAATTATTTAGTAATACACAATCAGTGGCGTATGCAGAAAGCAGTCTGGGGGGGGGGGGGCTTGAACCTTAGCAGTACATATTATATTACCCTACTCTTCTACAACTTATAGTATAAGGTACACTACACATACCAGTTAATGGTTAAAATTTATTAGTAGGCATATTATTTTAGTAGGTTTCATATTTTCTATATTAAAAATATATTATTCGTGATTGGGGGACTTGTGTCTCATTCTATTTTTTAATCAGAAATTTTAAAAACAGTACTTTTTTCTTTCTAAAACTAAATATTTTTAATAGATTATTTATGTTTATTGTAATATTTAACAACACATTCATTTTACTTCAATTATACTATAATATTATACATTAATATCAGTAGCACTGAGAATAAAGTTTTGCAACGTCGGTACCGTATTTAACAACTATATATTTCAAATGACTTGCTAATTAACTAATTGTGCCAATACGAAAAACAGTTTTTCATTAAACTGTTATACTTCTTACTGTTATACTACTATTTTACTAATACTTTATTAATGAAAAATTACACAAGTGCATATTAGCTGAATTCTTACAAAATTAACAGCAGTATTTGAAAACTGAAAAAGAAACAATGTACAGTAAATAAGAATCAAGTTAATTATTAATTTACAATAGGTAAAGCATTTGTGTCCAAGCCAAGCAATTTGTAATTTAAAAAGCCAAGTCCATTCTCCTATTTCCTTGATTTTCAGGATTGATCTTCAGGAGAGATGTCGATTTCCCTGTGAATATTGCCATTAAGCCCTGTCTCCGATGTTATAGACCTCAACCATGTCTTCAACCTCCTCAGAGAAGGAGCGTTCTGGCTCAGCTGGCGTTACTGGGAGTACACACAGTACTTCTTAAATTTTTCGAACATTGGGAAATATATCTGGATTGCAAGCTTGGAGAGAAGACAGAGCTGTGTCTGGAACATTCATATTTGCTTCATCCACCCACTTTTGCTTCCATATTTCTGCCTCAAGTTTAAGTTCCATCTTGGAAATGTCAGGGTAAATGATAGAGGCAACAGACTGGTTGATCTCTTGAGTAGTAGCCTTGATGATAAAATGAGGCATAAATACTTGGAAGATGACAAATTTTATCAAACTCAGGTCCGAAACGAGTTTCTAATTCAACAACGCAATGATCAACAAAGGAATATATAAATTTAGCTTGTAGAGTTGTTTTACCCGCAATTCCTGGCCAGCATTTGCTCTATGTGATTGATATGTGATAACAAGAATACTGGAATGATTGCATAATTACACCTTTTTTACAGGAAATTTTTGGTCAGCCATACTTTCAGTATAATTTTTACAAATAACGGCATAGGTCTACTTCAGGTTACCATCAATTTGAGATTTATGTTGTAATAATAAATTACTAATGTCTGTTAATTTACGTAATAATGAAGACTCGTTTTGTGAAAGAACATTTGTGTCAGAAGAGCCAGGAATTATAGTTTCACTATTTTCAGAGAATTCAGAAACAAGCCCGGAAACATTGTTGTTATTGCTACAAGCCTCACTAACACAAGTATCTTTCTGAGACGATGTAGAAGTTGACAAAGAACATGTAGGCCTTTCTGCTACACTATCACACTTCACTAATTTAGTTTTTGTTACAAAGAACCCCAAAGTTCTGACTTTCCTTTTTGGTACTTTTGTCTTGTCATCAAGTTTGGACTTACTAGTCTCCATCTTAGACATAACAAATAATCACTAATAAAACTACAAAAACGGCGGATTTAATAAACACGGTACTGCCAAACAAACTCAGACGCGACAATGGCGGATGATGACAGCAACGTGTGTACGAGTGGTGTAAGTATCTCCTGAACGACTACCTGTAACTTTTTATTTTTCGGTAAAATTCTTTTTCAAAGTAATTTAACAACTTCCACTTACCTTACGACTTGGATCTGGCCGGATCGAGTAGTGGAGGTACACCCATTTCGTTCGACGAACTATGACAGTACATAAAACGAACTAAGGTTTTGAAAGAAACTAACTCTCAATTTTTTGGAAGAGAAATTATTTTTTTTGTTTATTAACCAGAAATATTGACTTCATAAGTTTTCCATTTGTAAAACTTCCAATTTCATATTTATAGGTTTACATGTTTTAGGAATTGTGCAACTCCTACAGCTTACGTACTATACTTAACTTCTACTACTTACGTATTTTAAAATAGCCCAGCCTGCACACGCACTACTCACATTCTAAAAACCCCTCATATAAAAACTCATATAAAAACACCCCCTTGTTGTGTAAAATTAACGTTATAAGTCTTTAGTGTGCAACATTACGTGTGTTGCGTCGTATTACCCGACCACGTTTTGCGTTTAACAAAGTCTTTCATTCTCCGGCTTTTTTCCAGCGTGTAGCATTTAATCACGATCAATCGGTATTCATCGTCACTACAGGCACTGTTGTATATGTTTTTGGGAACTCACATAGTTAGTTAGTCGGCCGACTTAAGAAATACGGAAATTTTGCCCGGGCACAACACTGCTGGCGGCCACGCGTAGCGTAGGTTGTTAGTCGACTGGGGAGAGCGTTACCAACATGCCTCCCTCCAAAACACTCAGGCAGGGCGGAAACTCCAATGCCTCATGATCGTATCTTACGTCACTGTAGCTTAGTCCTATGTGATGTATGTAGGTTTTTTGGTTAACATTGTACGTGATCTCATCTAGGCATTGGCGGACGTCATTAAAGTGGGTGGGACTTAAACAGCCTTTCCGGAACGTCTTGTAGAAGGCGATGAGTATCATCCTCTCTAGCCATCTTGAGTTTTTGTCGAGAGCGTTCTTTGAGCGCGTGCGGGTGTAGTTGCGCTTGAGCGTTGACACACAAGTACAGAGTTCTTAGAATTTTGGTGGAGGTGAATTCTTTGCTCGTTGCGTTGCACAATGGAAATTGCGTATCGCCTTTGTCTCAACCAATCTTGCTCAACACCGTTCTGTTAACACGTGGTCCGTTATAAATGAAATGAATTCGGTTGCACAATGATTTTATGAAAAGTCCGCCCAAAATGAAATACATAAAAATACATATGCCCCTAACTGTTACAAATAAAATTACCCAAAAATTGACCCGCTACAATACCCCCTCGATGAGAATTCTGCTGTTCACAACAGAAGAAATCTCATCGATAAACCCCGAAGAGGACCGGTGAGGAACTAGTGCCAACAACCCCCTTGTTCTTAATCTCATGGGTACACGACCCCCCTGGCTCAGCGACCATGGACTCATCTGAACGAGATCACTGGACTTCTCCGTAAGAGATCCCAACACCGAGAAATCGATCAGACTCGCACCACAGCTCACCTCGCCTTTTAACATGCTACCCCCGAAATTCTCAATTCCTGGCTCCGATTATGACAGATCCTCAACCGATATGGATCCCCTTTTTGCAAGCTGGGCTGTTTTTAGCAGATACTGGGCTCACACACACTCACGTTACATGATACCCTAACACATTAAAAATAAAAATTTTCTTTTAAAATTTATTATAAATTTACAAAATTTAAAATTCAAAAAAAAATAATCTTTTATCAAAAATTCTCTTCCTCTTTTTTCTAATTTTTGTTTCAAATGACTTAATCTAGACATTTCTAATAACATAAACTCATCCTTATTCTAACAGGAGAATCACTTATAGTCTACCAATATAATGCAATACAATAAAAGAAAAATGGTTAATACACACATAATAAAAGAATCATTACTCAAATAGTCACTCGCTGGCAGGCGAAAAATCAAGTTTTTTTTTTCACAAAAAAAATTTAAAATTTTCAAAATTTTAAAATTCAAAAAAATTTAAATTTATTCAGTAAAAGATTTTATTAAATTTATTTATTAAATAACATTTATTAAAATTATTCAAATATTAGTTTGAATTAATCAAACAAACAAATTAAAATTGAATTCCTACTCTACAAGCTTAGTAGGTGTATGACCTCATCAGCTGATCGTAACTAGGTCAAGTCCAAAACCCTTGACCTACATATGTTATATATGATTTCTGAAAACACTGAACATCTGTAATATCCTAACTTGAAATACAAAACGTAATAACACAAAATATTTAAAACAAACAAAATATTAATATAGATAATAAACAGATTGACATTTATTATTTAAAACAAACAATTCTTAATTTTACATTGTTTTCAAATTTTATCAAACTTCTGTCACTGGTTGAAAAAAATATCCCAGTGACATGGTATTGTTGATCAGCTGATATCCTAACATAATGAAAATACATCTTAAAATTGAACAAATTACATGGAATATACATATTTATTTTTATTTATTCTCCCTTCTCACCTCATTGTTTCCCATTTCTCTGATTCTGATGCTTATTTATATTAGCCTGCCAGGCGTCTAGTTCTTGGCTTAGAAAAAAATACACATAATAAAATTACATATTCTTGTATCCATTATCATATAATATTTACATCAATAATCGTCTAACCCATTCATAACCTTTTACCGTTTAACTTTCTTGAAATTTTCAAAATTTATTATTTAATAGTCATTATATATCATTTTTCATTTATAAAAAAAAATTTTTTAATTATTATATTTATTCAACACAATGATTGCATTAAAATTTCACTATTGTATTAACACCTCAATCACACCTGTAAACAGCTTTTATTATACATGATTATAAAATTTTTCTACTTACAATTCCTCTATACACACAAAACATAATCACCATCATCTCTGAAACATTTCACAAAATTTATTAGCTTCAAATAAATAATTTATCATTCATTACCAACTTTGCATCTCGTAAAACAAGCTGAATTTACAAAAAAATTAATTATACAACATTTACCTAATCAATTAAAATATTTAAAATATATCAAATTATTTTAATTAAATTAATTATTAAGCATACAGAATTCATTACCATCAACAATTATAATTCTCTGATTACTTGTTTTCAAAATTAATTTGGTTTATTTATTTAAATTGCAAATATTTCAATATTATTATCACAACAATCATCTTGCATACACACATATAAATTCACTAGATTTTATTTACAACTCTTGTTAATTATTATTCCATTTTTTCCACACTTCTGTCCCAATCTGCCATGTCAAAAAACCATTAAAACAAAATATTTATACTGTCTTTTATTGTTTTAATAGTTTAACCTCCATCGTTCCAAATCAACCTTGGTTCTACATAACATCGTTCAATCTTATCAGCACACAAATGACTGTTTTGTGTGTTGTAACCAGAAAAACTAATTTCAATCAACTTATTCACATACTCGTTAAACCAGTCTACGTTAGGTATCTTTGTCAAGTCTCCATCAGTAAATTCCTTAACTATTGGGTTAATCATTTTTATTAAATCATTGTAGTCATTATCATTCACATATATTTCTAAACTTTCCTTCCATTCATCATACTTTCTATTTAAGTCATATATTTCTGTTTCTTTACAAACATACAATTCTCCCCCTATATCTCTCTCATCATAACCCCAAATCACACTCTCAAAAGTATTACAGACAGAGGGTATAAATTCAATTAAATCTTTCCTGACTTCTACAGGAAAAGCAAAAAACTTCAAAAAACAATTATTTGTAGCCCACTTGTCTACACAATATATACGTGAAGGTCTTCCTTCACCCCCCATTCTACCTCGTAAACAATTTACCCCCTGTTTCATACCTGTAATATAACTCTCTTTCCACTCTCTCTCTAACTCATTAACACACATTAACATCTCATAATTACATGCTACAACTTCATTAGTACTCTCAGATACCAATTTTTCGACTACATTATTATTCTCGTTATTATTAACATCATTATTATTTATTAATTCATTACCTAACACAACATTGTCATTACAACTTTCGTTTGTATTATTCTTACTCTGTTCTACTTTATTCAGACCATTTCTTGTCATTTCATTGACATTTTCAAGACATACATTCTTGTCTTGTATGTTATTTATCAACTCGTCAAATTTTATATTTATATTTTGCTGAAACTGAATATTCTGTTCTTTAATTTCATTAAAAATAATATCATTTTTAATATTCTGCTGTTCGCATTTAATTTTCTGCTCTTTGAATTCGTTACTTAAAATTTCAAATTTCTCGTCATTAGTATCAAAACGTTTATTGAGGTTATTGAGGTCATTATTCTGTTTATCGAAATTAACTTTCATAAAATCTAATAGGTCGTCTAATGACAATTTTTTCTCTTTCGTTTTATTCGATTTAATCAATATTGGGGTAGATTTCGCTTCTGCGTGATCGACCATAATTGATCCAGTTAGGTCATCGTTAACTATTGATTGCACGCTCAACTCAGCTGTTGGCCTTGACCGACTTACTTTGCTCACACTTGGTGACGGGTTCATCGAACCAATGCCACTCTCACTCATAATTGAATCTACTATACTGCTCTTCTCTGTGTTTTCAGACATTTTTTATTTAATCTATTTTGTCTTACGTAACAACTACCAATGATCAGTCTTTTTTCAAAACTGATATTACAACATCAATTTACTTTCTCCACCGTATTCCGTTCAATGTACTGTCACATGTAGGCCGTTGTAATAACTTTTTTATCTTAAATCCTGGTCACGCGGCATCAATTGTAACTTTTTTTTTTTTTTTTGGTAAAATTCTATTTTATTCAAATTACAACTCCCACTTACCTTACGACTTGGATCTGGCCGGATCGAGTAGTGGAGGTACACCCATTTCGTTCGACGAACTATGACAGTATATAAAACGAACTAAGGTTTTGAAAGAAACTAACTCTCAATTTTTTGGAAGAGAAATTATTTTTTTTGTTTATTAACCAGAAATATTGACTTCATAAGTTTTCCATTTGTAAAACTTCCAATTTCATATTTATAGGTTTACATGTTTTAGGAATTGTGCAACTCCTACAGCTTACGTACTATACTTAACTTCTACTACTTACGTATTTTAAAATAGCCCAGCCTGCACACGCACTACTCACATTCTAAAAACCCCTCATATAAAAACACCCCCTTGTTGTGTAAAATTAACGTTATAAGTCTTTAGTGTGCAACATTACGTGTGTTGCGTCGTATTACCCGACCACGTTTTGCGTTTAACAAAGTCTTTCATTCTCCGGCTTTTTTCCAGCGTGTAGCATTTAATCACGATCAATCGGTATTCATCGTCACTACAGGCACTGTTGTATATGTTTTTGGGAATTAATGTCTGTTAATTTACATAATAATGAAGACTCGTTTTGTGAAAGAACATTTGTGTCAGAAGAGCCAGGAATTATAGTTTCACTATTTTCAGAGAATTCAGAAACAAGCCCGGAAACATTGTTGTTATTGCTACAAGCCTCACTAACACAAGTATCTTTCTGAGACGATGTAGAAGTTGACAAAGAACATGTAGGCCTTTCTGCTACACTATCACACTTCACTAATTTAGTTTTTGTTACAAAGAACCCCAAAGTTCTGACTTTCCTTTTTGGTACTTTTGTCTTGTCATCAAGTTTGGACTTACTAGTCTCCATCTTAGACATAACAAATAATCACTAATAAAACTACAAAAACGGCGGATTTAATAAACACGGTACTGCCAAACAAACTCAGACGCGACAATGGCGGATGATGACAGCAACGTGTGTACGAGTGGTGTAAGTATCTCCTGAACGACTACCTGTAACTTTTTATTTTTCGGTAAAATTCTTTTTCAAAGTAATTTAACAACTTCCACTTACCTTACGACTTGGATCTGGCCGGATCGAGTAGTGGAGGTACACCCATTTCGTTCGACGAACTATGACAGTACATAAAACGAACTAAGGTTTTGAAAGAAACTAACTCTCAATTTTTTGGAAGAGAAATTATTTTTTTTGTTTATTAACCAGAAATATTGACTTCATAAGTTTTCCATTTGTAAAACTTCCAATTTCATATTTATAGGTTTACATGTTTTAGGAATTGTGCAACTCCTACAGCTTACGTACTATACTTAACTTCTACTACTTACGTATTTTAAAATAGCCCAGCCTGCACACGCACTACTCACATTCTAAAAACCCCTCATATAAAAACTCATATAAAAACACCCCCTTGTTGTGTAAAATTAACGTTATAAGTCTTTAGTGTGCAACATTACGTGTGTTGCGTCGTATTACCCGACCACGTTTTGCGTTTAACAAAGTCTTTCATTCTCCGGCTTTTTTCCAGCGTGTAGCATTTAATCACGATCAATCGGTATTCATCGTCACTACAGGCACTGTTGTATATGTTTTTGGGAACTCACATAGTTAGTTAGTCGGCCGACTTAAGAAATACGGAAATTTTGCCCGGGCACAACACTGCTGGCGGCCACGCGTAGCGTAGGTTGTTAGTCGACTGGGGAGAGCGTTACCAACATGCCTCCCTCCAAAACACTCAGGCAGGGCGGAAACTCCAATGCCTCATGATCGTATCTTACGTCACTGTAGCTTAGTCCTATGTGATGTATGTAGGTTTTTTGGTTAACATTGTACGTGATCTCATCTAGGCATTGGCGGACGTCATTAAAGTGGGTGGGACTTAAACAGCCTTTCCGGAACGTCTTGTAGAAGGCGATGAGTATCATCCTCTCTAGCCATCTTGAGTTTTTGTCGAGAGCGTTCTTTGAGCGCGTGCGGGTGTAGTTGCGCTTGAGCGTTGACACACAAGTACAGAGTTCTTAGAATTTTGGTGGAGGTGAATTCTTTGCTCGTTGCGTTGCACAATGGAAATTGCGTATCGCCTTTGTCTCAACCAATCTTGCTCAACACCGTTCTGTTAACACGTGGTCCGTTATAAATGAAATGAATTCGGTTGCACAATGATTTTATGAAAAGTCCGCCCAAAATGAAATACATAAAAATACATATGCCCCTAACTGTTACAAATAAAATTACCCAAAAATTGACCCGCTACAATACCCCCTCGATGAGAATTCTGCTGTTCACAACAGAAGAAATCTCATCGATAAACCCCGAAGAGGACCGGTGAGGAACTAGTGCCAACAACCCCCTTGTTCTTAATCTCATGGGTACACGACCCCCCTGGCTCAGCGACCATGGACTCATCTGAACGAGATCACTGGACTTCTCCGTAAGAGATCCCAACACCGAGAAATCGATCAGACTCGCACCACAGCTCACCTCGCCTTTTAACATGCTACCCCCGAAATTCTCAATTCCTGGCTCCGATTATGACAGATCCTCAACCGATATGGATCCCCTTTTTGCAAGCTGGGCTGTTTTTAGCAGATACTGGGCTCACACACACTCACGTTACATGATACCCTAACACATTAAAAATAAAAATTTTCTTTTAAAATTTATTATAAATTTACAAAATTTAAAATTCAAAAAAAAATAATCTTTTATCAAAAATTCTCTTCCTCTTTTTTCTAATTTTTGTTTCAAATGACTTAATCTAGACATTTCTAATAACATAAACTCATCCTTATTCTAACAGGAGAATCACTTATAGTCTACCAATATAATGCAATACAATAAAAGAAAAATGGTTAATACACACATAATAAAAGAATCATTACTCAAATAGTCACTCGCTGGCAGGCGAAAAATCAAGTTTTTTTTTTCACAAAAAAAATTTAAAATTTTCAAAATTTTAAAATTCAAAAAAATTTAAATTTATTCAGTAAAAGATTTTATTAAATTTATTTATTAAATAACATTTATTAAAATTATTCAAATATTAGTTTGAATTAATCAAACAAACAAATTAAAATTGAATTCCTACTCTACAAGCTTAGTAGGTGTATGACCTCATCAGCTGATCGTAACTAGGTCAAGTCCAAAACCCTTGACCTACATATGTTATATATGATTTCTGAAAACACTGAACATCTGTAATATCCTAACTTGAAATACAAAACGTAATAACACAAAATATTTAAAACAAACAAAATATTAATATAGATAATAAACAGATTGACATTTATTATTTAAAACAAACAATTCTTAATTTTACATTGTTTTCAAATTTTATCAAACTTCTGTCACTGGTTGAAAAAAATATCCCAGTGACATGGTATTGTTGATCAGCTGATATCCTAACATAATGAAAATACATCTTAAAATTGAACAAATTACATGGAATATACATATTTATTTTTATTTATTCTCCCTTCTCACCTCATTGTTTCCCATTTCTCTGATTCTGATGCTTATTTATATTAGCCTGCCAGGCGTCTAGTTCTTGGCTTAGAAAAAAATACACATAATAAAATTACATATTCTTGTATCCATTATCATATAATATTTACATCAATAATCGTCTAACCCATTCATAACCTTTTACCGTTTAACTTTCTTGAAATTTTCAAAATTTATTATTTAATAGTCATTATATATCATTTTTCATTTATAAAAAAAAATTTTTTAATTATTATATTTATTCAACACAATGATTGCATTAAAATTTCACTATTGTATTAACACCTCAATCACACCTGTAAACAGCTTTTATTATACATGATTATAAAATTTTTCTACTTACAATTCCTCTATACACACAAAACATAATCACCATCATCTCTGAAACATTTCACAAAATTTATTAGCTTCAAATAAATAATTTATCATTCATTACCAACTTTGCATCTCGTAAAACAAGCTGAATTTACAAAAAAATTAATTATACAACATTTACCTAATCAATTAAAATATTTAAAATATATCAAATTATTTTAATTAAATTAATTATTAAGCATACAGAATTCATTACCATCAACAATTATAATTCTCTGATTACTTGTTTTCAAAATTAATTTGGTTTATTTATTTAAATTGCAAATATTTCAATATTATTATCACAACAATCATCTTGCATACACACATATAAATTCACTAGATTTTATTTACAACTCTTGTTAATTATTATTCCATTTTTTCCACACTTCTGTCCCAATCTGCCATGTCAAAAAACCATTAAAACAAAATATTTATACTGTCTTTTATTGTTTTAATAGTTTAACCTCCATCGTTCCAAATCAACCTTGGTTCTACATAACATCGTTCAATCTTATCAGCACACAAATGACTGTTTTGTGTGTTGTAACCAGAAAAACTAATTTCAATCAACTTATTCACATACTCGTTAAACCAGTCTACGTTAGGTATCTTTGTCAAGTCTCCATCAGTAAATTCCTTAACTATTGGGTTAATCATTTTTATTAAATCATTGTAGTCATTATCATTCACATATATTTCTAAACTTTCCTTCCATTCATCATACTTTCTATTTAAGTCATATATTTCTGTTTCTTTACAAACATACAATTCTCCCCCTATATCTCTCTCATCATAACCCCAAATCACACTCTCAAAAGTATTACAGACAGAGGGTATAAATTCAATTAAATCTTTCCTGACTTCTACAGGAAAAGCAAAAAACTTCAAAAAACAATTATTTGTAGCCCACTTGTCTACACAATATATACGTGAAGGTCTTCCTTCACCCCCCATTCTACCTCGTAAACAATTTACCCCCTGTTTCATACCTGTAATATAACTCTCTTTCCACTCTCTCTCTAACTCATTAACACACATTAACATCTCATAATTACATGCTACAACTTCATTAGTACTCTCAGATACCAATTTTTCGACTACATTATTATTCTCGTTATTATTAACATCATTATTATTTATTAATTCATTACCTAACACAACATTGTCATTACAACTTTCGTTTGTATTATTCTTACTCTGTTCTACTTTATTCAGACCATTTCTTGTCATTTCATTGACATTTTCAAGACATACATTCTTGTCTTGTATGTTATTTATCAACTCGTCAAATTTTATATTTATATTTTGCTGAAACTGAATATTCTGTTCTTTAATTTCATTAAAAATAATATCATTTTTAATATTCTGCTGTTCGCATTTAATTTTCTGCTCTTTGAATTCGTTACTTAAAATTTCAAATTTCTCGTCATTAGTATCAAAACGTTTATTGAGGTTATTGAGGTCATTATTCTGTTTATCGAAATTAACTTTCATAAAATCTAATAGGTCGTCTAATGACAATTTTTTCTCTTTCGTTTTATTCGATTTAATCAATATTGGGGTAGATTTCGCTTCTGCGTGATCGACCATAATTGATCCAGTTAGGTCATCGTTAACTATTGATTGCACGCTCAACTCAGCTGTTGGCCTTGACCGACTTACTTTGCTCACACTTGGTGACGGGTTCATCGAACCAATGCCACTCTCACTCATAATTGAATCTACTATACTGCTCTTCTCTGTGTTTTCAGACATTTTTTATTTAATCTATTTTGTCTTACGTAACAACTACCAATGATCAGTCTTTTTTCAAAACTGATATTACAACATCAATTTACTTTCTCCACCGTATTCCGTTCAATGTACTGTCACATGTAGGCCGTTGTAATAACTTTTTTGTTATCTTAAATCCTGGTCACGCGGCATCAATTGTAACTTTTTTTTTTTTTGGTAAAATTCTATTTTATTCAAATTACAACTCCCACTTACCTTACGACTTGGATCTGGCCGGATCGAGTAGTGGAGGTACACCCATTTCGTTCGACGAACTATGACAGTATATAAAACGAACTAAGGTTTTGAAAGAAACTAACTCTCAATTTTTTGGAAGAGAAATTATTTTTTTTGTTTATTAACCAGAAATATTGACTTCATAAGTTTTCCATTTGTAAAACTTCCAATTTCATATTTATAGGTTTACATGTTTTAGGAATTGTGCAACTCCTACAGCTTACGTACTATACTTAACTTCTACTACTTACGTATTTTAAAATAGCCCAGCCTGCACACGCACTACTCACATTCTAAAAACCCCTCATATAAAAACACCCCCTTGTTGTGTAAAATTAACGTTATAAGTCTTTAGTGTGCAACATTACGTGTGTTGCGTCGTATTACCCGACCACGTTTTGCGTTTAACAAAGTCTTTCATTCTCCGGCTTTTTTCCAGCGTGTAGCATTTAATCACGATCAATCGGTATTCATCGTCACTACAGGCACTGTTGTATATGTTTTTGGGAACTCACATAGTTAGTTAGTCGGCCGACTTAAGAAGAAATACGGAAATTTTGCCCGGGCACAACACTGCTGGCGGCCACGCGTAGCGTAGGTTGTTAGTCGACTGGGGAGAGCGTTACCAACATGCCTCCCTCCAAAACACTCAGGCAGGGCGGAAACTCCAATGCCTCATGATCGTATCTTACGTCACTGTAGCTTAGTCCTATGTGATGTATGTAGGTTTTTTGGTTAACATTGTACGTGATCTCATCTAGGCATTGGCGGACGTCATTAAAGTGGGTGGGACTTAAACAGCCTTTCCGGAACGTCTTGTAGAAGGCGATGAGTATCATCCTCTCTAGCCATCTTGAGTTTTTGTCGAGAGCGTTCTTTAAGCGCGTGCAGGTGTAGTTGCGCTTGAGCGTTGACACACAAGTACAGAGTTCTTAGAATTTTGGTGGAGGTGAATTCTTTGCTCGTTGCGTTGCACAATGGAAATTGCGTATCGCCTTTGTCTCAACCAATCTTGCTCAACACCGTTCTGTTAACACGTGGTCCGTTATAAATGAAATGAATTCGGTTGCACAATGATTTTATGAAAAGTCCGCCCAAAATGAAATACATAAAAATACATATGCCCCTAACTGTTACAAATAAAATTACCCAAAAATTGACCCGCTACATACCTCCGATCACTGCAGAAAATAGAGAATATGTGGAAGCTTGTAGAGGCTACCTCTCACCCGTGGCGCTCGTGCAGCAAATTTCTGTTCGCATGAGCATGCGTGAAACTCGAAATTTTGCACGCACTCCACAGCAAGGGCCTGCACGCCGCAGGCAGGCGTGCAGGATTTGGTAGGTAGGTTAGTTATGTTTATAGTTCGGAAAATACGATACATTTTAAATAAAATATTGTTTCTAGAAATAAATTTTTTTATAATAATATATATAACGATTCTATTTTTTTAAGTAAAAAAATTATCCAAATATTTTGTATAAATGTAAAGTGTTTTTAAAGTAATTTTTTTCATTATTACAGTGGCATTATTCAAGATATGAAATTAGGAACATTATTAAAAATTTTCGTTTTATTTATCGACTGATATAAAAAAGTGCTGAATTTAACTTAAGTACTAAATAATATTTTTATGAAAAAGGTTTGTATACTTATTTAAGTTTCATAAAAACATTATTTAATACTTAAGTAAAAATTCTTAGGGTTCACTAGTAGTAGTGGCCGGTGGCACGTCACTGGTTTACGTGCGTGTGGCCACGCCGTCAAATGAGAGCGAGAGCGAGAGAAAACAGGTAGCTTACTGAATGTTACACTCAGTGTAATACACCGCTCAATGAACTATAAATTATAACTGAAGTAATAATTGTTATTATAAACTACTTATTTTGTTAGTATTTATATCCCCGTCCAAATCCGCCAAAATATGCAAATTTGTAATTTTAAACGAGACCTAAGTAAATTAAGGAAGTGCATATTACATTTTTGTGGTGGTGGGGGGCTTGAGCCCCCCCTGCGTACGCCACTGTACACAATGTCCTTTATCCAATAACAACCAACATTTGAAACACCTTTACTTTTAACAGACCAAAAAAGTAAATGCAGGAGTGATTGGAAAAGAAAATATATTAAAAATGAAATTATAAATTTAATTGAGTTAAGAAAGACAACAAACAAAACTTTGGCATTGATAAAGTTTTAGAGGATAAAGGAACTACAATATTAAGATTTCCCCCCACCTGCCCAAATAAACTCCGTAGAACTTGCATGGGCAAATGTCAAGAATTGCGTCAAGTCGTAGACAATAAATAAACAATAATATTTATAAACAGAATTAACACTGTTGCACACCACTAGAAAAAGTATTCCGATTAGCGCTTTCAAATTCACAGCTCATCATGAGATCGTAAATGATGTGATGATGTGCTGTGAAGCTTGAAAGCGCTAATCTCAATCATTTTTCTATAGTGGTGTGCAACAGTGTTAATTCTGTTTGTGATATAACCACTAACACAACTTTATTAATTAAATAATATTTATGATGTAAGAAGACTGTGTGAAGAAATATTACCCTTTATCAGCAGAGTTTGAAAATAAAACATGAACGTGTAAAAAATTGAACGAATACAGGAAAGTGAAGAGCTCTTTTAATATAAACTTTGCAATTGATGATGATAAGGCTTCAACAGAGGATAGTAGTTTGTCTCATGAAAACAAACGTTTGGCAAAACCAATACCTGAGGAACAGTGAAGATATGAAATGTAATAAATCGTATATAGTATTATCATTCAGTACCATACTTAATTACTCATCACTAATTAAAACTCTTATGTGTTATTATTTTATTCTATAAATGTATCTTACCCAACTAATAACGCTAATGGCTGTTGTTTCTCAAACTTTAACTGCTGATTTATCAACTGAAGCTCCAGTTTTCATGAATCAAAATCAAAAGAAAATATGGTATTGTTACGATGGTCTCGCTGACCATTATATGGTACAGCAGAAAACAAAATACAAGACACCAATGAAGTCACTAAAAACCAGCTTTAATTATCACAATTAACAGTTTGTAATCAACAAGATTATACTCGTACAATAATCCAAATTAAATATGTCCACATACAATAATAATGTCAAACTAATAGAGTCCTGTAGAATAATCACTTTACTAATATCCACTTGAAAATGCACTGAGTAATTGCCTGAAGTAAACTGAAAACTAAGCAGCAGGTGTGGGCTATTTATAGTCTGCAGTGTTCCATAATATGCATCCTTACCAAACGCTTGAAAATTCTAGAGGATACTTCAACGCGGCCTTGGCAGAAACACACCAGCAGGGCTAGCTTAGAAGCTTATAGTACAACACCATCGAACGCACGAGAATGTTCCGCATTACATAACACTGCCCTCTCCGTAAGCCTGTTCGTCCCGAAATGGCAAACCGTCTCTGAAGTAATATTGGGCCAGACGATCTAGGTGGATGACCTTGAATTTTTGCTGTCCTTCCTGTTCAATCCGATAGACATCGTTGATTCTCTTTTTCATAATGTAAGGTCCTTCCCAGGTAGTCTGAAGTTTAGGTGAGCGACCACGATGGCGCTTTGGGTTGAATCACCAAACCTGATCTCCTTCTTGAAAACCCACACTACTGAGGTGAATGTCATACCGAGTTTTCATTTTATCACTAGCTATCTTCAGCCGCCTTCTTATCAAGCGATTCATTTCTAGCAGTTGGTTTTCTAATTGCGACCAATAGTTCTGTGACCCTTGGGGGGACTGAGTCTCAGGTGATCCGAACATCAAGTCCCCAGGAAGACAGGACGGACCTCCTGCCCAAACACCAATTTTGCTGGAGATATGCCGGTTGTATCGTGTACTGATGACCTGTACGTCATAAGGAATAGTGGTATACATTGGTCCCAGTCTGTTTGATTCTCGTCAACAACTTTCAAAAGATGCTGCTCAAGTGTGCTATTGAATCTGTCAACCATTCTTTCTGACTGAGGATGGAGAGGCGTCCCGATCTTTCGAATACCGAATAGATGGCATAATTCTTTAAACACTCCTGACTCGAAATTCCTCCCTTGATCCATATGTATTTCCATAGGGACTCCATAACGTCAACAGAAGTTGTGAACTAACCCCTTGCCCACAGAGGTAAACTCCTGATTTGGGATTGCGTAGACCCCCACCCACTTAGTAAAGTAGTCACCTATAACCATGATGTACTGGTTTCCATTGTCAGTAACTAGGATGTGCCGTGGTTATATTGAAAGGTAAACACCACAGCCAGTTTAATTGTATTTTCTGTGCGTTCGGTGCATTATTGCTGCATGTTACGATGCCCGCTTTCGATATCGAGTTTCAGTCGTCCGCGGCGACCTTGATTGGTGACGTCATTTGGCTGGCAGTGGCGTCTGCTTGACAATGAGATTTAGGGTTTTAGTTTTTATAAGTTCGCGCAGCGTCTTCTTCGGCCTCTTTTTCTCTTTCAACTTGGTGCGGTTTGGATTGTGACAGTGTAATGTGTGACACCACTATGACTATATAATGCGATAAAGAGCTTCAGGTGAGCCAGTATTGAGGGTTTATATTTAATATTAATCTAATTGGAGCTTGTGTGTGTGAAATGTAACGATAGTGTGTGCGTGTGGCTCAGGCTGTCCATGTTCGTGCCGGTAAAAATACAAGCACGTGGTAAACGTATTTTACAGTAAAGGTTAAAGAAATAATGTTAGAAATAGAGTAAAGTTAAAATAAAAGAATTAAATGAAGTGTGAATTTATAATTGTGGTTCCATGAAGTCTGGTTATTAATTGAAATAGTTATAAATGTAGTAGCAGAGACCACGTGCTCGTCAGTCAATCCTAATGTGAAGTTAAACATACAAGGTAACCCACAAAAATTGTTTAAGCTCAAAGTGTAATGATTTCTGTGTGACAAGGTGAAATTTAAAATTCAAATTAAATGCCTGAAGGGTGATTTTGACCGGAGTTAATGACCGGCATTTGCAGTATTGAAATTATAGTGGCGTGTGTGATCTGAGTGCATTGGGTGGTATGTGTATATATCTGAATCGAATATACAAGTAAATTTTCACAGGTTTCCCCGCTTTAGTCGGGAGGAAAGGGGTCGACATGATAGGCACTCTACATCTTCACCCATCCGCAGAGCCTGCGTAAGAAGCCCCAACGCCATCACACCATCCGACATCGCTCTTCACACCCCACCGAAAATGCAGGAACATTCTTAGTGCAATCCGAAAGATCAGGTGGGAACTTTCCTTTTATTTTATAACTTCACACACATACTCTGCAGGTTATCGGGTAACACACACGCAGAAACCTATTTCTAGAAAGTAGACTCATGCTTCAGAGTTAACATTACTAAACATGTTTTGTGAAGACATGCTAAAGTGTGGACAGTGATGACTGTGTTATGAATAAGTTATAAGTAGTTGTGTATTGAATTTGCATAAAGTCAAGGGTTACCATTGTATAATATAAATATTTAGTTCTATTACTGCAAAAGAGAAAACCAAATTTAAAATTCATTTATCGACAAAATCCAGACCTTAAGAAAATGTAATGCCCGGAGAGTACTTGTATCTGCCTGTCATATGACTTGTGATCCTGCACGTTCTAATTTTGTTTCTTATATTCTAAATTTAAAACTCCTGTTGATTTAGTTATTTATTTTTCGGTTCAGCTTGACTATTCAATTTATAATAGTGCTATAATATATTCTTATATTTAATTAACTTAAAACAAACATGAAGCGACATATTTTAATATTTAATTAACAACAAACTTCAACCTCGGGTTACTGTGATCACTGGTTTCGATTTTAATGCGATTAATCCTAGTGCTGAGGAACAGGTAGATGAAAGTACTGCAACACACTTAAGTAATTAGTTTTCTTTGAATTTAATTATTAATTTAATTATTATCGTATTATCTAATGATCATGAAGTGTCAGCTCCAGATACTTATAATTATCGTATGTTAATGAATGGTTCATGCTTTACTAATGCAATAAAAACAATTCTTTTGAAAGTAAAGTACAGAAATACAAGTTTATAATGAATGCAGTAGGTTGGCATGTCATTATTTAATTGTTGGAGATACTTTGAAATGTTCTTGTTGTAATTAAACCACCATGTGGCTTTAAAGAGATATTAGAATTTTTAAATTGATGTTAAGAATTAAGGAAAACTCAAACCAAAGATGATTGTATAAGCAATTGTTTAAAATTCAAGCTGCATAAATAAAATCTTGTTATTGTTGATTAAGTGTTTTCTTGCAAGACCTGTCACTATGGGCTCAGCACATTTTATTTCCATCTAGTCCACGTGCCTAGTCTTAAATATTAAGTGACGCCTTCCCAGAGAAAAAAAAATTTTTATTTTTTTTGGAGGTTAGAAAAAGGGTGTTAAGAAAAACTCTGGGACTAAGGGGGCGTTGCAAAGAAAGGGTCAGCAATGTCTATGGCAATTGAAGGCAGTCCAACGTTATACTGTCTCATTTTTCCCCTCCTGGTTTATGGGCCCTTGCATGCACCACATATTTCTCATGTCCGAACCCATTCCTCTACGTCGTGGCAAAGATGAAGCCAATAGAATTGCTTCCATATTTTGTCAAGGGTTTTGTTAATGTGAAGATGACCTCCAGACGTTCCATCATTCATCTCTTTAATACAGACTACACTTTACTTCGGGGAACTATCAGCTGCATGACCACGTCTCGTCCATCTGCACTTTCCCAAGCCCTTTTCAGCAATCCATTACCTAATGTAAGAGATTTCCATTGTCCCCAGTAGCCCTTCAGCACTTCCGAACCATGGCAGATATCTGCCCAATCTGGGCGGCAACCTTCCTCTTTTGTTGTCACGGATTGATCCAGTGGGCCGTATGCATAAACAGAAGGAAATCCTTTTACTTGCAAAATCAGAAGCAAATCCTTCAAGTAGTATGAATAAAAACAGAAGGAAAACCTTTTACTTGTATCAATTAGCAAATCCTTTTTCTGTTGACAAAAGTAAATGTGTATGCATAAAACTTACCTTTTACTCGAAATCAAAAGCAAATCCTTCAAAAACGATGTATCTAGTCAGTAGTAGACTCAAGTTCAAAGTGAGAGGTTGTGTTTATGCTATGGTGGAGATGGTTAATGTGCAGAATGTGAAACTTTATAAACCTCATTCAAGCCCACATGCTAAGGACTTCAAAAGTTTGTTTCGGTTTGAAGAAGACAATGTTCAGTGGTTAGAAAATACGTTCTTAGGTGAATCTGTCGAATATCGAGGTGGTGCACCGACTTCATTACATAAAATGAAAAGCTGTTTAAGAAATCTTTCTGATCTGGGATATCAAAAAGGCATCGGCGAGGAGCTAGGGGTGGACCAAAGTACAGTCTCGTGAGCTGTGTCCAGTGTTGTTGACAGTGTAATTGGACAAGCAAATAAGTGGATTAAATTTCCGATTACCGAAAATGAAATAATTGAAGCATAAACCCTGTGGCAAAGTAAATACCATTTCCCAACGACGATTGGTGTAGTAGACTGTACCCATATAGGCATTGAAAAGCGTAAGGTCCATGGAGACGAGTACGTTAATCATAAAGGTAAAACTACACTAAATATACAGGCAACTTGCGATGCGAGAGAAATCTTCACAAGCATTGATGTAAGTTGGCCTGGGTCAGTCCATGATGCTCGTATATGGAAAAACTCACTACTTAGGGAAACTGTAGGCCTATCCAGAACACAAAACACGGTAATTATTGCTGACGATGGTTACGGAATTGAGCCATGGCTAATGACGCCATATAACGACCCTGACGAGCTGCAAAAGTCACCTATAATAAACTACTAAGAAAGGAAAGGGTAATAATAGAGCGTTGTTTTGGACAGCTGAAACGGCGATTCCCAATTTTAAACTATGTTTGCAGAATAAAATTGGAAAATATTCCAAAAATTGTGGTTGCATGTGTCATCCTACACAACATTGCTAAACTTTTAAATGATGGAGATTTTGAAGACCTAGAAGAGGAATCTGTCGAAGATGTAAATGGCCCTTTCACTGAGAATATCATCGAGGGTGTTGTTGCTATTCGCCGTGCGGGTCAAAGAGTAAGAGAGCACTGGCTGTTATAATAAACAACTTTTAATAAAAAGACTTTAATTTTACAACATATTTTTCATTATTTTGATTTTACAATTACATTTGTAATATAGTTGTAATACCTCGTATAAATGATACTGCTGTTGTAGCGTCACAGAACGTTCCATAAAAAGAAATCATTTATATAGTAAGTTAGCATAGGAGGAAAGTGAAGTGAACAGTATCGAACCCAAGTAGTCCCAAAAAATTGTGTAATTTTGTATAATAATTATTTCTATCAACTTGAAAAAACGACCAAACTATGACTAAGACAAAACCCCATATATATTATTAAAGTGAATAAGAGTGAAAAAACCATAAGACACTATAAGAGAGAGAAATAATGTCAGAATCTACCAGAATAAAGTCAATAATTATTAAGTTTTATAACTATGAATATAGTATTAAAAACTATTTTTTGTGAATAAATGGACATGATCCATCATTATATTATGTGATGTAAATAAAATAGATGTATTAAATGACTTAAATACATTATTAGAAAGAGTTTAAGTTAAAATAAAAATTGTATATTTGCAATGACAAAAAAATATTAATGTGTTGGATTTGAGACCATACACCAAGATTTCATGAAAAAATTAATTATTATCAGATTTAAATAAAAACTATATGTAATTGTCAAGCAGACAATAGTGAACAATTTATCTTAAATAAAGGAAGCTGTCAAATGAATAAAAAGCAGCCAAAATAGCCAAAAACAGTGTTAACTAAAAACATGTAATAGGCACCTAATATTGTATAATTTATGAATTTAATGTTGCCAAAATGCAACCAAACTGTATTAGAAAGCTGTAATATGATATAAAGCAACTATACTAATATATCTGACCAACTTTAACATTGTAATAGTCAAGTCAGCAAAATATTTACTTATACCATGTATGGCTGAAGCCAATTATCCAGTACAAAAAGAATCATATCTGGCTAAAATACTTACATAATACTAACAAAAATAAGATAGAAAGGTACAATACATCAGAATACCTTAATAAGAAATAAACTCAGTTGAAAGTAAAATCAATTCTAAAAGAATTTAACTATTTGAAGTGAGATTTGTCACACCATAGAAAATGACATCTCAAGACAATCAATGATGCTATGTCATCTTGTGATAAATATAAAATATGTACAAAGTAACCAGGTATCACAAAAGATAGACAAAATAATAAACTCTGTGTGTATAGTGGTGAAATAATACATATATTAAGGAAAAAGACTAATCACTGTATTAGAAAACTGGCAAGAACCTAGGCCATGAGCAGAGGCCATATAAAATTGTATTTATTTGTGTTTTGTTGATGTTAAAATTTGTTTATTTTGTTGTAGGAGAGTAGTAGTAGTAGATGTCCAGCTTGTGAAGGGAACTTTATAACTCCACAACAATTTTTATTAATAATATTGAGTTTTTAATGACTACAACTCAAGGTGAGGGTTGTAAATTGTAATGTTTGTTAGACTTAAGTTAATTAGATACCAATCATATTTAGTATCGCTAGATTCAGTAAAAAACAAGGAATATAAATACATTAATGGCATACAAATTGTAAGTACTAATGTGAAACTGTTTGATAAATACCAGTGTAAATTTTGAAATATCCATTGTATGAAGAATAAGAAATTCGTTCTAAAAGCTTCTACGGAAGTGAAAATTGTTCTATGACATTCCATTTCGTTTATTCTCGAACAATCTAGAAAGAATTTTTACACAAATATACCGGAAGTCGACGAAAACAGTCACCCCGATTTAGTATAAAAGCGAGACAAAATTTGACCAAAAAACACTTGAAGATTGAACTCCAAAGCTGATGCATCTCACACAACACTGATCAACGCAGCTAAGGCGAAACCGAGAGGCGAGAAATCGACAAGACACGGCAGGAAGGCTTTTCCCGTACATAGACATACCCGACTGACTTAACCTCAACGAGAGTCGCCAAAAAATATCGCTGAAATAGAGCAGCGATACGGCAAATTCTAATAGAAAGCACGCAGCCAGAACGTCGACGGCCCAGGAGGGTCCAAACATTTAATAGAGAACGAATTGTGCTGTGTTCGCATTGACTGACTAACGTGACAAATAATTCCCCCGAACGAAACAAACAATACACTAGCCTTCCTCAAAACTGCATGGGGATCAGCGCTGCGGTGGCAGATTTCTGAATCAACGCTAAGCAGATGATTCGTAGTGGCGGCGTTTGAACGAGATTTTACTGCCAAACGTTTTGACAAAAGTGCGGAAAAAGTAACGATCGGAAAAATTGACTTTAAATAGATTCAGTGTACACCCGAAGAGGCGAGATCGAGAAACTACCCGAAGGAAGTGTCCAGTGAGAGAATAAACGACCATTGGAACGTGAGTTACCAAAATTAAAATCATTGTTACCTGGTTACAATTATCACACAGTTGTACTTTACACGCCACACATACACCTTCAAATCACTTAGTTTTTTTCTTGTAAGGCATCTAATTGATATGTCTTGGTAGTTCAAAGGAGTCACGTCCAGAGATTAAAGTTTTTTCACATATTAAACTCATGCTTGTCAACTGAGTCAGAATCTGAAATACTAGCCGATACTTGATTGGACATATAAAAAATTGTCAATAATAATAACTTGTAAAATTTTTTCTCTGCAATTTTATAATTTTTATGAATGATAGTCCTTCAGACGATTTGTTTGTTTTTTTTTTTTTTTTTTAAAGAACTATTAAACTTAATTGATTTTTCAAAGCTAAACTGACTTGCTTAAATTTTTTCGTAGATTTAAAAATTTTTATCAATCACATTTAATTTTTTTTTCTTGGAACAAACGTTTCCAAGTGGCGCCCACAAAAAGCATAGTTTTAAGTTGTGTTACAGGACTACATCGCTGCAGAGGATCCAGTCAACAGAGTAAGTAACAAAAGTGCGCGGAGGTAACGCCCGACATATTACAACACACAAACATTACTTTTCACCCAATACTTGTCTTTTCGTTATAAATTTTATAATAATCTCTCTCCTTCAGGGATTCTGTATTTTTGTTCATATCCTCCTTCAGGGATTCTGTATTTTTGTTCATTTTTTCTTCCATTCTTTGGAGCATTTGCTCATTACTTTTTTGGATCATCATCATTAATATATTCACGTCAATACTCCCTGTTATTTTCTCTGGTTCGGGATTCTCTGTTTGTTCTACCATTTGTATGGGTTCTTCTCCCGTTTGTTCTTCTAATTCGTCTGCCGTTTGTACCGGTCTTTCCATTTCTAGTGTGGGCGGTTCTAATTCTGTTTCCTCGACCTGTACTGCCTCTCCGTCTTCCACACTTAACTCGGGTTCCACAGTCTTCTTCACCTTCTTTCCCTTTGGTTGCGGCATTTTAATATGTTGGTAGTTGCCGGGCTTGTTCCGTCTTTTTCAGGCCCCACGTTGGGCGCCAATTTATAACGAAAAGACAAGTATTGGGTGAAAAGTAATGTTTGTGTGTTGTAATATGTCGGGCGTTACCTCCGCGCACTTTTGTTACTTACTCTGTTGACTGGATCCTCTGCAGCGATGTAGTCCTGTAACACAACTTAAAACTATGCTTTTTGTGGGCGCCACTTGGAAACGTTTGTTCCAAGAAAAAAAAATTAAATGTGATTGATAAAAATTTTTAAATCTACGAAAAAATTTAAGCAAGTCAGTTTAGCTTTGAAAAATCAATTAAGTTTAATAGTTCTTTAAAAAAAAAAAAAAACAAACAAATCGTCTGAAGGACTATCATTCATAAAAATTATAAAATTGCAGAGAAAAAATTTTACAAGTTATTATTATTGACAATTTTTTATATGTCCAATCAAGTATCGGCTAGTATTTCAGATTCTGACTCAGTTGACAAGCATGAGTTTAATATGTGAAAAAACTTTAATCTCAGGACGTGACTCCTTTGAACTACCAAGACATATCAATTAGATGCCTTACAAGAAAAAAACTAAGTGATTTGAAGGTGTATGTGTGGCGTGTAAAGTACAACTGTGTGATAATTGTAACCAGGTAACAATGATTTTAATTTTGGTAACTCACGTTCCAATGGTCGTTTATTCTCTCACTGGACACTTCCTTCGGGTAGTTTCTCGATCTCGCCTCTTCGGGTGTACACTGAATCTATTTAAAGTCAATTTTTCCGATCGTTACTTTTTCCGCACTTTTGTCAAAACGTTTGGCAGTAAAATCTCGTTCAAACGCCGCCACTACGAATCATCTGCTTAGCGTTGATTCAGAAATCTGCCACCGCAGCGCTGATCCCCATGCAGTTTTGAGGAAGGCTAGTGTATTGTTTGTTTCGTTCGGGGGAATTATTTGTCACGTTAGTCAGTCAATGCGAACACAGCACAATTCGTTCTCTATTAAATGTTTGGACCCTCCTGGGCCGTCGACGTTCTGGCTGCGTGCTTTCTATTAGAATTTGCCGTATCGCTGCTCTATTTCAGCGATATTTTTTGGCGACTCTCGTTGAGGTTAAGTCAGTCGGGTATGTCTATGTACGGGAAAAGCCTTCCTGCCGTGTCTTGTCGATTTCTCGCCTCTCGGTTTCGCCTTAGCTGCGTTGATCAGTGTTGTGTGAGATGCATCAGCTTTGGAGTTCAATCTTCAAGTGTTTTTTGGTCAAATTTTGTCTCGCTTTTATACTAAATCGGGGTGACTGTTTTCGTCGACTTCCGGTATATTTGTGTAAAAATTCTTTCTAGATTGTTCGAGAATAAACGAAATGGAATGTCATAGAACAATTTTCACTTCCGTAGAAGCTTTTAGAACGAATTTCTTATTCTTCATACAATGGATATTTCAAAATTTACACTGGTATTTATCAAACAGTTTCACATTAGTACTTACAATTTGTATGCCATTAATGTATTTATATTCCTTGTTTTTTACTGAATCTAGCGATACTAAATATGATTGGTATCTAATTAACTTAAGTCTAACAAACATTACAATTTACAACCCTCACCTTGAGTTGTAGTCATTAAAAACTCAATATTATTAATAAAAATTGTTGTGGAGTTATAAAGTTCCCTTCACAAGCTGGACATCTACTACTACTACTCTCCTACAACAAAATAAACAAATTTTAACATCAACAAAACACAAATAAATACAATTTTATATGGCCTCTGCTCATGGCCTAGGTTCTTGCCAGTTTTCTAATACAGTGATTAGTCTTTTTCCTTAATATATGTATTATTTCACCACTATACACACAGAGTTTATTATTTTGTCTATCTTTTGTGATACCTGGTTACTTTGTACATATTTTATATTTATCACAAGATGACATAGCATCATTGATTGTCTTGAGATGTCATTTTCTATGGTGTGACAAATCTCACTTCAAATAGTTAAATTCTTTTAGAATTGATTTTACTTTCAACTGAGTTTATTTCTTATTAAGGTATTCTGATGTATTGTACCTTTCTATCTTATTTTTGTTAGTATTATGTAAGTATTTTAGCCAGATATGATTCTTTTTGTACTGGATAATTGGCTTCAGCCATACATGGTATAAGTAAATATTTTGCTGACTTGACTATTACAATGTTAAAGTTGGTCAGATATATTAGTATAGTTGCTTTATATCATATTACAGCTTTCTAATACAGTTTGGTTGCATTTTGGCAACATTAAATTCATAAATTATACAATATTAGGTGCCTATTACATGTTTTTAGTTAACACTGTTTTTGGCTATTTTGGCTGCTTTTTATTCATTTGACAGCTTCCTTTATTTAAGATAAATTGTTCACTATTGTCTGCTTGACAATTACATATAGTTTTTATTTAAATCTGATAATAATTAATTTTTTCATGAAATCTTGGTGTATGGTCTCAAATCCAACACATTAATATTTTTTTGTCATTGCAAATATACAATTTTTATTTTAACTTAAACTCTTTCTAATAATGTATTTAAGTCATTTAATACATCTATTTTATTTACATCACATAATATAATGATGGATCATGTCCATTTATTCACAAAAAATAGTTTTTAATACTATATTCATAGTTATAAAACTTAATAATTATTGACTTTATTCTGGTAGATTCTGACATTATTTCTCTCTCTTATAGTGTCTTATGGTTTTTTCACTCTTATTCACTTTAATAATATATATGGGGTTTTGTCTTAGTCATAGTTTGGTCGTTTTTTCAAGTTGATAGAAATAATTATTATACAAAATTACACAATTTTTTGGGACTACTTGGGTTCGATACTGTTCACTTCACTTTCCTCCTATGCTAACTTACTATATAAATGATTTCTTTTTATGGAACGTTCTGTGACGCTACACTGTAAACAAAAAACATGAGCAAAAACATAAACATTGCTAAATTGTAATTAGCCTACATGTTATAATAAGTATCATTTCCATGTTTAACTGTGTTATCTGAATTACACATTTTCTGTTGTAAATATTGTAATTTTCTTTTAAAATACTGTTCTTGGACTTCTGCGGTATTCAACAGTTGATTTTCATGTCTCGATATGAACTATTTGTTGACATCTTTTACTCGTCGGTCGAAGGATTTGCTTGTAACTAAAAGTAAATCATTATACATATCAAACGAAGGATTTGCTTTTACCTCTACCTTTTCCTTAAAGCATTTGCTTTTACTTATACCTTTTCCTTTTCAGAAAATCCTTTTTTTATGCATATGGCCCAATGACTTCATCAGTAATCTGTTCGTGTCAAAAATCTTGTGTTGTCCAGCCGTCTGCCAGGAAATCTACAGTGATGGCTTGAACATGTTCATATCCGTTCTGCTCTTCCTTTCTGCGGCAATCTTCCGAGCATGATCTTTGGAATAAGCCATCTACATTATCATGCAGGCGCCCCTGCTGATGTTTTACCTTAAAGTTGTACTTTTCCAGACGTTTGAGCCATCTTGCTAACTGTCCTTCCGGATTTTTAAATCTCATGATGCAAGCGAGGCATGGTCTGTGCATAGTGAGAACTCTCTCCCATAGGTGTATTTATGGAAGTGCTCCAAAGCTCGGACGATTGCCAGCAACTCTCTCCTTGTAACACAATAATTTCTCACTGATTTAAAAAGCCTCTTGCTATAATACTCTACTACTTGTTCTTCTCCGTTTTGCATTTGAGACAAAACTGCTCCTAGACCAGTATTGCTTGCAACTGTGTCTACGATGTATATCCCTTCGGAAGCTGGGAAAGCAAGAATTGGCTGCAAACATAATGAAATTTTCAAAGTCCTGAATGCTTTATCACACTCTCGACCATTGGAAGTTTCGTTTATTTTCCGTTAGCTCATGTAGTGGTTTAGCAATAGTAGCAAAGGCTTTCACAAAACGTCTATAATATAAGCATAACCTCAGGAAACTCAGAACTGGCCAGTCTCTTAGATCCAACAATCTTTCAAATGTTGTCTGTGCATTACTGAGTCCAAATGGCAAGACGTTAAATTGGAATAGGCCACTTGGGGTTGAGAAACGGTCTTTTCCTTGTCTTCTTGATGTACCCACTTGCCAGTATCCACTCTTCAGGTCCAATGTGGAAAACCACTGTGCTCCAAACAGCGTGCCAAGTGTATCCTCAATGCTAGGTAGTGGATAGCAATCTTTCTTTGTCACGTCGTTCAGCCTCTGGTAGTCTATGCAGAAACGTAATCCACCGTCCTTCTTTGCAACCAGCACTATCGGAGAAGATCAAGCACTTGACGAAGGCTCAGTTATTCCTTTTGTCAACATGCCTTATACTAACCAAGACATTTCCTCTTGCTTAGCTAATGGAGGTCTTCGAGGAGGTTGATGGATTGCTGTTGTATCCCCGGTATTGATGTGATGTACAAGAGAGGTTCTTCCCAATGACTGACCCCGAACTGCAAAAGAATCTGCATGTATTTAATTCATATAAAAACCGTCCCGAGTTCCTTTACCTCACCACTTGAAAGGTTGTAAGAAGATCTGTTCAACAATTCGTGAAGTTCCTCCAGTAATTCAGAAGTGTACATAGTACTGGATCTTCACTGCGTCATTAGAGCTACCCAGGCCACAGGAGTTATTTTACCTAGGATCATATTGCTTTGTAAAGTGACAGGTTAATCCAAAATATTTGCCACTCTAGTAGGCACATTTCCGGTTCTGTCAGGTTTTACTAAACTTCTGACAACTATAGCTCGACCAGAGACAAAAAATAGTTGGAGTGGGGACTAGCGTCACAACGAAGGGGGAACGTTACCCCCTCCATTGTTGTCAGTCACACTTATTACTGTAGTATTTTACACGTAGTATTTATATACCGGCTACGACTTGTTCTTCATGTGCGAAAACATAACGCATGGTATTAATTTGTAACAGACTATTCGAAGTAACAGATTATAAAATAATCATGCATGTTTCTACAAAATTTACAATTAACAAATTCCAAAATCCTTAAATTTGTATAGACTCTACTTAATTTGAGTAGAGCAGAACTCTACTTAATTTGAAAATAATATCTGCAGAACCTAACCCCAACATTTGTGAAAGGCATGTTTTAAAAACAATTCTTATGCTACATAAAGCAACCGCCTGTGTAAATCGAGGTGCCTACTGCTGTAGAAAAAATTAATGTTATTAAACATTTTTAACAATAAATAATGTTAATTATTATAATTAATTATTAATAATAAAAAAATGGTAAATATTTATGGTGTTAATTGTCCTTACCTATCCATCTTCTGAATTTTCACTTGTACTTGAATCTGAATCTTCCCCCATAGAAATAATTACTTTGTCCATAATATGGTCCGTAATCCAATACTGTTCTTCAATTTTTTTTGTATGTTCACAACACTTTTTCCACTTTTCAATTGTAAAATTATCAACTATTTTTTCACAACAATTTTTCTTTTCATCTAAAGATAATCCACTAAAATTATGTGCAAGTTCTCCTTTAATATCTCCCCAGACGAGTTCTATAGAATTCAGATCGGAATGGTAAGGTGGCAGACGAAGTGGAATATGTCCTTTTGCACGAATTATTTCGTCGACAATAAATGTTTTTTCACAGTTAACTGAGTTCACTTTTTCCAGTAGCTGAGATTTTGTTAATGTAAAATCTATTGTAACACCATGATTCACAAGCCAGTCAATTATTTCTTGTTTTAGTGAAGCCGCGGTCGGCCTTTTATCCATATCTACACAATAGGGATACTTGGCATTGTCCATCACTATTATAGAGCTGTGTGGGAGATTAGGTAGTAATTTTTCTGATAGCCACTTACTGAAGTTATTAAAATTCATAGAACTGTGGTAGTCTCCAGATGTCGACGAAGACTTAAATATTAACAGAGCATTGTTAACAAAACCAGCCTCTCACCCACCGTGAACTATAATAAGTCTATTACCTTTCCCAATTTTCGTTGTTGTCCCGACCTATTGAGAAGATTGCCAACATGAAGATACTGAATGTGATGCCTGAACATGTGTTTTGTCAATGTAAACAATATTTTTACCCTCTTGTCTGTATTCATTTATGTCACTTAGATAGTGAATTCTCCAAGCAACAATATCACTTCTTTCTATTAGGAGCCTGCTATTGGATTGACGAGTCCATTTAAATCCTAACTTCTTAAGTCATTGCCTCAAATATTCTCGTTCACATTGAATGACATCATCTTCCTTTAGAGATGGCAGTAAACTCCTTATTGAGGGTGAGACTTTTTTCACTGCATAAAATTTGTGCACCTTTCTCCTTATTGCACTATCTCCTGTTGCTTCACTTGCACTGGGGGGCAATATTATAACCTAAGTTGTATTCCCTTTTTGTTTTCTTAAATATTTTGCCACGTTGAAAATAATTTCTCACGCTTGACTTGTTAGAGGTCTCCCAGAAGCTCGCTTACTATTTTCTGACTATGCCATTTATAAAAAAAAAATAACTACAGTAAAAATGCGACAACGAATTGTAATTCATTGGTAATTAGTCAACATAAACTAAAATACACAACACACTGTTAGTTCTAAGGATTATAATAAAATACTAAATGAAAATTATATATAAATCATATATATATATATATATATATATATATTATAACGATACAAAATTGCATAAATATAAATTTATTTGTGTTTGCGGAGCCCCACGATCTGGGACGCCATATTATGCAACGATATAACGTTGTAAATATAATTTAATTTACATTTGTGATGCTCCACGTTGGAAGCGATAATTAATATGCAACAATACGATATACATAAAATAGGCGTGACTGGTCTCACGTTCAAGATTGACAAATTATGTAACAAAATAGCATTTAAATTGGGTTTCAGGTGTATCTGCAATAAGAACTCTATGTAACTTGTAACGGTATTTCAAATTTATTTGATATTAATAAAATTGTGCACCTAGCACTTACTTCGACTTGAAACATTCGTTATTATTTGTTATTATGCCGTAAGGCTTATGCTATATACATCCTTACTGACTAAATATTCTATTCTACTAATTATTGTATTAAAGAAAAATCTCATTTCCAGACTACTCAGTCAATTAATGTGTTTCAAAATATCAATATTTAAATAGCTTTTTATATATTGTAATGTACTCAAATTATTAATAGTTATTGAATTTATCTTTTGTTCTCAGTACTGATTTATATCAAACACTAATCGTTTTCATTTAAATTCTTTGTATTCGTTTTATTTCAATACTAATTTGAGCTCTTGTTACGTTAATCGTATTTCTAAAACCTCTATGATTTTAATTCTACTTTAAAATTAAACATTGGCTCTTACTTTTAAATAAAACAAGAATGTCTTTAATTGTCTTTGAGTTCATTGTTCGATTAAGAGATAAATAAGTTGTTTATCACCTTATTGTCATCAATCATACTCGATCATTTGATCCATCTGTAGTCGTCCTCGTCTCGCACTCCAGCTCCTCTTGTCCAGCGTCGACTCGCCTCTTGTCCAGCGTCGACTCGCCTCTTGTCCGGCGTCGACTCGCCTCTTGTCCAGCGTCGACTCTGTCTTCTGTCCAGCGTCTTATCACTCTCTGGAACTTCTCCTCGTGCTTTTTCTGACGTCAATGGATCTTCTTATGTAATTTTGTTATTATTTAAAAACAGTTGGTTTGACAATCGAGTTACATAACTGTATGTAACTGGAAGGATGAAATTATTTACAAAAATTTAAATATTCTGTGTGGACGGGCAGAAGCTCCTGCTGCACCGTGGATGATTTAAGAAAGAGAACCACTGTAGCTTGTGTGTCCTATTTATACCCATGTCTTGGTCGACACCTGCAGTGGTACGAAATCGACATGTCAGAAACTGTCTCTGGATTCAGTTCCCCTACTCTTTGTCAATTTCGCTATTTCTTATATTTCTGCGAATTACAGAGTCCTGTAAGTATACTATTATCTTATAACAATTTTGCAACACATGTTCACTGTAATTTTGGACATTGCAACTTAACCCTTTCGATTTGTACACAGTTATTTCACTATTACACTCATACGGTGTGGCACTTTCACATGGTTTTCGTACACAGTATTTAGTAAATTTTCTTACATTTTATTGTGTATTTGGATTTTATTCTTTAATTATAGTTTATGAATAATTACGGAAAAACAGTAATTATGCAATTATTTATCTTGGGGTGGTAAACTCGCCTGCATAGACCTGCGTTCACACACACTAGCAAAATACTGGTGTACACACTTTCAGTTACATTTGTGTGTGTGTGTGCACGTCGATTCAGGTCGAAACACCTGTTCATATTTTTGTGAGCCAAGCTTGCAATCCCTGACATGCTTATTTCTAATATATTATTAATTATTTACAGTTTATTAGGTATATTTAAATTTTTATATTCAATGCTCAGTACATCACTTATTTGTACTGTCGCATTATCCCTCTGCTTGGTAACAAAAAAAATTTTAATAAATTTATTTATTAAAATTTTTTATTATTATTATTATTACACTTGAAAAAATGTAACAAATAATAAAGAATAATAGTTGTCATTTCACCCTTAATTGGAGTGTATACAAATGTCTTACCTCCCCTCCTTATACGCTCACTGCTCGTGACCTTGTAGTAGGGTGGCTTCAACAAACAGCTGATCTGACTGGTTTCATTGACCTCGTTGTTTTCATGTGTAAAACTTCCTAAATGACGTTGCGTGGAATTTACCAATTTCTTTCTTCTGTATCTCATCATATACGATGAAAGTGTGTTGTCCTACTCGCTGTCTTAACGTATACGGTCCATTATAAAGTCTGAAGAATTTCTTCGCCGTATTATCACTCCGTTTTCCCACTGGATTAGCTTTGAGTAGTACACTTTCTCCCACGCTGAATTGTTGTAGCTTGTGAGTTAGATTAAATCTTTCTACTCTCTTGTTACCTCTTTCTCTTATCTGTTGCTTTGCGTATTCAATTTTCATACTTATTGGTACAGGTACATTTTGGTTATTAGGTTTGTTTATATACTTGGTCCAAAATCTGTTTGGCTTCTTATCTTCTTCTAATTCTATTGGAGTATATCCTGTTGCTTCGTTATAATTTTCATTAATGGCTTTCTCAAGAAGTGGTAAATATTCTGCCCATTTATTGTGTTGATCATGACAATATATTCGTAAATATTTACCTAATTCTTTGTTAACTCTCTCAGCAAGGTTTCCTTGAGGATGTCTTATGGATGTGAGTACAGGTTGTATTCCATTTTCCCTTAATGTCCTCTCCCATTTTTCACTCTGGAATTGTACACCTTGATCACTGAGTACCTTCTTCATTTTTCCATATGACGGAATATATTTCTGCAGTAGTATCTTTAGAACAACTTTGGTTGTGGGTCACATAATTGGGTACAGTCGGACTGCCTTGGAAAACACATCGATACATACCAATATGTGCTTCACACCTCGACTTGATCGTGGTAGTGGTCCCAGAAAATCCACAGCAATTAGCTCTCCCTTGTTCTCCTTCTGTATGCTCTGCATTCCTACGTATGTGTGTAAATTCGGTCCTTAACTTTACATTATCTTACTCATACATTCTTACCTTCGCTTCTAATCTTCCTTAACTCTTTTCTTAACATGACATTACTTATACAATACATTAACATTCATTACCTTTTATTACATTTCTTTAACATTACCTTTCTGATCGCTACTACTTTCCTGAAATACACTTCCGTAACAGAATACTCTTTTAGCTTTGTAGTGTGTCGCATGATCGGTTACAGAGGAACTGTCTTGGAAAACAACGATATTTTTCTCGAAGTCTTTAATCCTAAGTAGTCTCTGCCCTTTTGACTTTTCACTCTTGCTTTCTTCTGTGTCCTTGTATCTCCATTAAGTGTTCGCTTGATCAGTCGTTCTGACAATTATAGCAATTATTTTCCATTCCTAACCCTTTCTTCATATTAATAACAACAATAACATCTTTTACCATTACTTTCTTAAATATTTCTCTACGCTATCATTCCTTACCATCAATAATACATTTCTTAATTAACCCTTTCAAATAATATTCTTTATTTCTTTTCACTAATATTTCTTTTTTATTTGCTATCATATCCTTAATAAATAACATTTCTTAATTATACTCTCTTGTATTATTATTAATAATTAATAGTAATATTATTTTTCTTATTTAAAAATAATTATTTATTTTCGGGTATTGAGTTCTGAGTTGCCGTGTCGTTAGATCTGACACCCCTCTTATTACAACAATTGGTTGTTGTACACAGGAAATTCATTGTGCTCACCCTCGCGACAACATTCCATTTGGTTACCCCCTCGTTACCTATCCGTTGCATTGCTGCGACGTTTGTGTGCGTTCTTACCGTGTGAACGTTTGCTTTGATCGTGTAAGTCACCTGTTTATAGGGTGAAAACTTTATTTTCCCTCTCTTTCTCTCGTAACAATTGCTTCGCTCTTTCTCACTTCTCTCAGCACGTTCCACAATTCTCTCATCACTAATGAATTGTGTAAGGTCAGTGCATTTGAAGCCTATATAAACAGCTGTCGACGGTTTTTTCGTTCGTCTTTTATGATAATATTCATCGTAATTACTATAATTATAGTTATAAGTATCATTCACTTTATATTTCTCGTGTGTATATCTGCCGTCATATTTACCACAATTTTGTGTAGTGTTTCGTCTAGATAACTTACTACGTTTCGTGTTATACCTACAGTGATATTTATCTCCGTAAGTGTAGTGTCTTATGTGTTTCACATGTGTCATCCTGTGTGACTTACTATTGTGTGTGTGTTTCACACTTGGAATATCGCTATTAATAAGGTACGTTTTATTAACCTTAATTTGCTTCTCTTCCTTAATGTTAATTACTTTATAATTATCGTTAGTAATTACACACGTATTTTCAACTACTATGAATTCTTCACATACTATCTTTTCACATATTAGCTCCGTTTGTTTATTAATTATTCCACAGACATTTTCTGTGATCGTGTCAACACATAAATTTGTATTAACAATTTTTTCGGTTAACTGTGCAGTACCGTCAATTATACTTTGTTTTATTTCAAGATTATCAATTTTTAACTCTTCTAGACTCTCTGTGATTTTTATGGTGTCCTGTCTAAAATTTTCGGACTGTAGCTCTAATTTATTTTCTAAACTTTCTGTTTGTTTTGTATTTATTTCTTTTAGTTCGTCTATTCTAGCATTTACATTTTCTGTCTGTTTATTTAAATTTTCTGTCTGTTTTGTGCTTAATTCATCGACCCAGGCACGCATCATCGTCTGGAATGCCTCTACGTCTAAATTTCCTGAAGTCGTCATGTTGAAGTATTATTAAAATATTTATTTAGTAGTAATTCTTTAACAATTATTATTGATAACCGTTCCCTACTTATTTATTTATTTCTGTATTTTTATTAATAGTTATTATTAATACTCATTACAGTTACACCTGTTACATAGACAAACAATATTATTTGTGGGCGCCAGCTGTGTGATTACACAACAATTAACATTACATTCAGTTACTGTTTAATGTAAATAATTATTACCTATAATACATTTTTTATTTAACACACTCTTATATTTTAGAGCAACCATTTAGCTACATAAAAAAAATTTTAATAGTTAAATGGTGGGGATTGGGCCATACGTTCATGGGCTACAATTTATGTAACAAATTTTTGCACATAAATTTAGGCATGTCGTGCCCCACGTTCAGGGTGACATATTTTACAACGATACAAAATTGCATAAATATAAATTTATTTGTGTTTGCGGAGCCCCACGATCTGGGACGCCATATTATGCAACGATATAATGTTGTAAATATAATATAATTTACATTTGTGATGCTCCACGTTGGAAGCGATAATTAATATGCAACAATACGATATACATAAAATAGGCGTGACTGGTCTCACGTTCAAGATTGACAAATTATGTAACAAAATAGCATTTAAATTGGGTTTCAGGTGTATCTGCAATAAGAACTCTATGTAACTTGTAACGGTATTTCAAATTTATTTGATATTAATAAAATTGTGCACCTAGCACTTACTTCGACTTGAAACATTCGTTATTATTTGTTATTATGCCGTAAGGCTTATGCTATATACATCCTTACTGACTAAATATTCTATTCTACTAATTATTGTATTAAAGAAAAATCTCATTTCCAGACTACTCAGTCAATTAATGTGTTTCAAAATATCAATATTTAAATAGCTTTTTATATATTGTAATGTACTCAAAATATTAATAGTTATTGAATTTATCTTTTGTTTCTCAGTACTGATTTATATCAAACACTAATCGTTTTCATTTAAATTCTTTGTATTCGTTTTATTTCAATACTAATTTGAGCTCTTGTTACGTTAATCGTATTTCTAAAACCTCTATGATTTTAATTCTACTTTAAAATTAAACATTGGCTCTTACTTTTAAATAAAACAAGAATGTCTTTAATTGTCTTTGATTTCATTGTTCGATTAAGAGATAAATAAGTTGTTTATCACCTTATTGTCATCAATCATACTCGATCATTTGATCCATCTGTAGTCGTCCTCGTCTCGCACTCCAGCTCCTCTTATCCAGCGTCGACTCGCCTCTTGTCCGGCGTCGACTCTGTCTTCTGTCCAGCGTCGTATCACTCTCTGGAACTTCTCCTTGTGCTGTTTCTGACGTCAATGGATCTTCTTATGTAATTTTGTTATTATTTAAAAACAGTTGGTTTGACAATCGAGTTACATAACTGTATGTAACTGGAAGGATGAAATTATTTACAAAAATTTAAATATTCTGTGTGGACGGGCAGAAGCTCCCGCTGCACCGTGGATGATTTAAGAAAGAGAACCACTGTAGCTTGTGTGTCCTATTTATACCCATGTCTTGGTCGACACCTGCAGTGGTACAAAATCGACATGTCAGAAACTGTCTCTGGATTCAGTTCCCCTACTCTTTGTCAATTTCGCTATTTCTTATATTTCTGCGAATTACAGAGTCCTGTAAGTATACTCTTATCTTATAACTATTTTTACAACACATGTTCACTGTAATTTTGGACATTGCAACTTAACCCTTTCGATTTGTACACAGTTATTTCACTATTACACTCATACGGTGTGGCACTTTCACATGGTTTTCGTACACAGTATTTAGTAAATTTTCTTACATTTTACTGTGTTTTTGGATTTTATTCTTTAATTATAGTTTATGAATAATTACGGAAAAACAGTAATTATGCAATTATTTATTGCATAATATTTATTGCAGGGTGGTAAACTCGCCTGCATAGACCTGCGTTCACACACACTAGCAAAATACTGGTGTACACACTTTCAGTTACATTTGTGTGTGTGTGCACATCGATTCAGGTTGAAACACCTGTTCATATTTTTGTCTGAGCCAAGCTTGCAATCCCTGACATGCTTATTTCTAATATATTATTAATTATTTACAGTTTATTAGGTATATTTAAATTTTTATATTCAATGCTCAGTACATCACTTATTTGTACTGTCACAATATATATATATATATATATATATATATATATATATTACATTTAATATTTATACATAAATTTACCTCAAGATGTTATTTTTCTATTTGGAACATGTTTCGGGTACTATCTTGTACCCATCCTCAGCCTTCCGGTTTTTTTGTCTGGTGAAGTACATATGTTTTGTTGGTTGACTATTATTATTGTGGCTTCCTTTTGGCTTCTGGTATTTCAAGTTCTGGTATTTCAAGTTCAGGAATAACATCTTGAGGTAAATTTATGTATAAATATTAAATGTATTATATACATCAAGAAACGGACTGTAGCAAAAAATGTTTGAATATGTATATATATATAATGTATATAATATATTTAATATTTATACTGTAATTACCTCAAGATATTTTATTTTCCTTATTAGGAACATGTTTCGAGAATCCCTGTGTTCTCATCCTCAGCCTTCGTGATCTTGCATCTGGTGAAGTATTTGTGTGTTGGCTGGACGCTATTTTGGTTTCTTGTTGGTCTCTGGTATTTTAAAGTGGTATTATTGTGTGTGATTGTGGTGTATGCAGGGCCGTATTTACCGGAAGTGCTGCCCTGTGCGGCCATAGGGTAATGCCCCCACCCCCAAAAAATTTATTTTAAAAATAATTTTAATTAACATTTTTTAAAACTCACCATTACATGATCCTTCTCTACCGACTTCGCTTTTCCGCGAACGACGTCACAAGGTGGTCGAAATTCAAGGCTTGCACCATTTCTGACTCTATATTGAGAATTGCCAAAGCATTTAAGCGCTCCTGCAGCATGGAAGATCGGAGATAATTCTTCACTCTTTTCAACATGGAAAAAGAACGCTCGCCTGAACAATTCGACGCAGGAGTACACAAAAAAATTCTCAGTGCAATGTCAACATTAGGGAATACTCCTTGTAGACCGTCTTCATGGAGAATCTTGCTTAATCTGAGTGCGGACATTTCAACTTGTTCCCTTTTTATTAAATATCTCCGAAGATGAAGACACACGTTCACAAATTCTTCTTTGAGGTCGTCTTTGTATATTTCCTTCAACTTCTTAGCTTCACTTGCAACTTCTGAAGCTGGTGTATTTCTTAAGTGAGACAAAAATACGAATTTATCATTAATGATTCTGTATGCTTCTGACCTTCTCTTCAGTTCATATTCCAACTTCGATAATATAGTCAAATAAGTATGATCAACAAATGTTTCTCGGGGAGTTTTTGAACTCGTCTGGAATGATTCCTTATTTTGTCTATCGTCATCATCATCATCGAAGAAAGTCTTCTTAATTTTACGTTTGCTCACGTCGTAATCCTGAAGACCTGACTTCGATTTCGCTTCTTCTTCTTCGTAAACTTCAAATGATGTTTTACATTCTGCTACAAATACTGCTAAAGCGTCATACTGTTGGACTACATCACTGATATCTATGTCAACTCTCTGCAATACCTTGCTTACTGCATTAAATCGCCCTAGGATCGCATCCCATACTCTAGCTGAGATTGTTGTTTCGAGTCGTGACAATTTTTTCAGCAATCCTCTAGCTTCAAGTCGTGTTGTTAATTTCTCGTTGTCATCTGCTTCAATTTTCTCCAAAGCTCTTATGATCATGCTCCAGTTACGATTTAAACTCCAGCATGCATCTTCTCGAGCACTCCAGCGAGTACCGGATAAGCCTTTTACAGTGACTTTGGAGGTTGCGGCCATGTCTGATTTGTCCTGAACTATGTCCTGAGACTCCTGCAACAGTTTCCACCGATATGTAGAAGAAGTGAAAAAATTGTACAATTTTTGCAGCATGTCAAAAAAATTGCAAACTTCAATACAGCATTCGGCGGCACAAGTTCCTATGAGATTCAAAGAGTGAGCCGAACAAGGAGAGTAAACAGCTAAATTATTTTTTTCTAGAATTCTTGCTTGAAGTCCTGTATATTTTCCGGACATGTTCCTAGCATTATCATATGACTGGGCCCTGAGATTAGTTATATCCCACTTGTATTTTCATAGAATTGTGAACACTGTGTCGGCAAGCTCGGATGATTTATGACCTGCATTTTGAATAAAACAAAGAAAACATTCTACAGGTTCACCATTTTGTTTTACATATCTAACAATGAAAGTCAGCTGATCTGTATGAGAAACATCTGGTGTGGAATCTACGCTGATAGAGAAATACTTAGCTGCCTGACATTCTGCCACAATGGTGCTCACAACTTCTTCCCCCATTATTTGTATAAACTGCTCGTAGGTAGCGAAGGAAATATAAGATGTATTCCCTTTTCCAGGATTGCCGTGTTTTTTCAAATGTTCTGCCAAAAATGGGTCGAACTGTGCAATCAGTTCCAGTGACATCATAAAATTTCCGTTGTTCGGTGAACCGATACACTCATCAGTCCCGCGAAAGGCGAGTCCACGTGTGGCCAGTGCTTTGACAACAGCAACTACACGTTTTAGTACATTTCTTCAGTATTCAATCTCATCATCAAGCTGCTTAGTTAGCTTTTCGTCGATTTTTCCTAATTTCTTTCCCCTTTCTTTGAGAGTCATAATGCAGTTTCTATGAGCTTGTGAACTTTCATGTTCATTAAGTCTCTCTGTAGCATATCGCCAATCACTGAAACCTGTTTGTCCAAAAACTGTGGTTCCACCAAAAAGCCGGCACGGCACGCAGAATACACAACCTTCACTCTCTGAATATACAAGGTATTGACGTTTCACTGTTTCTCCATTACGAAGTTTCCGTTTGAAAATATTCTTCGAACAATATCGTGGCCCATCTGCATACATTCGTTTCAATTTTGAAAAATCTGCCCCACTATTCTGAAAGGATATGCCATGTGTGGCAATGTAATCACGTGTCTCTTCATTGCAAATCGATTTCGCTGGGTCACTACTCACCAATTCTAAACTAACCTCACATTTTCCTGGATCAGTTTCGTAACTTTCGCACACAAGAATTTCGCACAAATCCTGTTCACTTTTAGAATAGCAATTGTCACTGCCAGCAATTAAGTTAGAAGAATTATTTCCTTTATCCACTACTTCTCCGCCGCCAGAAAATCCCCCACTATTCTCCGTAGCTTTCAATGAAAATAACTGATTTACTGTACTAAGTTCATTTGGTTCCGAAACGTCACTTCACTGTCCACTTTATGAAAATAAGACTCCACCTTCCGACTTTTCCTTATTCCTTCGTCTTCTTTTTCCTTCTTCACCTTTGCTGACTTTCGATACTGCGACCCACTCAGCCTTTTCCTCCCGTCACTCATTGTTAATGAATCAATTAGAAATGAAAAGAATAAACAAACTGTTGACTATACAAAGTTTATAATTATTTTTGACACCAACCACTAAATATAAACAATAAGTATGTGATACTGCAAATACAAAATACTAATTAGAATTTCCACAAAGAACAAATCCACTTCAACTAGCAACCTGAATTAACACTCAACTACTAAGCCTTGGGTCACGGTCACCGTCTCCAAGCGGTCAGCGCATCAGCCAATGCGGAGCCGTTTCTCCGCACTGTGCTGACTTTGGAAGGGCACGCTGGAGAAGCCAAAATTTTGAGAAGCGCTTTACCGGGAAGCAGTTAACAAACAGAAAGAGGCAATAACAAACGGCGCGACACCCAACCGCGCGATTTTTGAAAAATTTGCTGCCCCCAAAATTTTGCCGCCCTGTGCGGCGCACATATTCGCCCGTACGTAAATACGGCACTGGGTGAATGTATTAGTATTTTGTGTATTTTCGATGTTAAGTGCTTTGAAAATTGTGTCATGTTTTGTATTGATTTGTATTTGTTCAGGTATTAGTTTGTTTTGTGTTTTATGTTTGTATATTTGTAAATTTTCCCAAATGTTCATTATGGTGCCTTTGTGTGGTGTGTTTTATTAGTGTCATGTTGGTTATGTCTGGGAATTCATGTCCAGTGTTTATTGCATGTGTGGCCAAATTAGATTTGTATATTTCTGGTTCATTTAGGTGTTCAAAATAACTTTTTTCGGTTATTTTTTTGTTTGTCCTATGTAACATTTATTGCAATCTTGGCATTCAATTTTGTATATACCATTGGTTGTTGTATTATCTTTGTTGTGTGGGTTATTTAGTTTTTGTAGATAATTTTTATTAGTTTTGTGTGCTATTTTAATGTCTGTGTTTTTAAACAGTTTTGTTAGTTTGTCATTTTATTATTTATGTATGTGAATGTGGCCCATTTTTTATTGTTATTATTTTTGTTTTGTTCATTTTGATTAACTCTTAATTGTTCAGTTTTTATTTTATATTTAATTTTATTTTCTATTTTTTTTACAGTATTTTTATTATATCCAACAGTATAAACTTCCTGGACCTTACAATTAACAAAAAAAACAACACACACACATATAAAATATACAGGAAACCTACCACAACTGACATGGTCATACACAACACATCTAACCATCCAACACAACACAAACATGCCGCATTCAAGTATATGCTCCATAGACTCACAACAATACCACAAAGTAAACAAGATTATCAGGAAGAACTTAACATAATCAAATACATAGCGATAAAAAATGGATACACCCCCGAGTTAATAAACAAACTACACAGACACATCCTAAACAAAAACACCAAAACACAAAATACCAACAACACACAACCTAATAAATACATCACACTTACATACTACAACTCTAACACACACAAAATCGCAAACACATTCAGGAAACACAATTATAAAATAGCTTACAGAACTAACAACACCATCAAAAAGCACATAAACGATACAAACACAGACGCTGACACATACAACAAAACAAGAGTATACAAATTGAACTGCAGTGATTGCAAACATTTCTACGTAGGCCAGACGGGAAGATCTTTTTCTTCAAGATTTTCCGAACACATAAAAGCCCTCTCTAATAACTACATACACTCCGCATTCGCCACGCACATACAGACTGAAAACCACAGCTACACCAACATAGAAAGCAACCTCGAAATACTACACTACTTACCAAAAAGTAGGAAACTCAATACGGCTGAACAGTATGAAATATATAAACACCACACACTACAACCAAACAACATATTAAATGACCAACTACACTTTAAATCACATGTACTATTTGACACAATCATACACAAACTAAACTATACTTAGAATCCCAGCGCCAACCCCCTCTCACCAACAACCCCCCACACGTTCCACCAACCTGTGAAAAAATCCGTTACAACTGTTTCAAGACATTCTGTATTTAAACTTCACTGAGGAAGGTGTACACACACCAAAACGTATGAGGACATTAAGAAACGTAAGTGTTCACAAGTGAAAGTTACAATTTATCACTAATAGTATTTTGTGTATTTTCCATGTTGATTGCTATGAAAATTGTGTCATGATTTGTATTTGTTCAGGTATTAGTTTGTTTTGTGTTTTATGTTTGTATATTTGTAAATTTTCTAAAACACTAACATCATTATGCCTAACCATTCTGACCACCCACCACAACATAAAATGGCAGCATTCTATTCACTATTTAACAGAATGCACAAAATACCCCTAAACAAACAAGAAACAGACAAAGAAAGAAATATAATTTACCAAATTGGTTACGAAAATGGATATAATAAAAATACTGTAAACAAAATAGAAAACAAAATCAAATATAAAATAAAAACTGAACAATTAAGTTAATCAAAATGAACAAAACAAAAATAATAACAATAAAAAATGGGCCACACTCACATATATAAATAATAAAATGACAAAGCTAACAAAACTGTTTAAAAACACAGACATTAAAATAGCATACAAAACTAATAAAAAGTATCTAAAAAAACTAAATAACCCACACAACAAAGATAATACAACAACCAATGGTATATACAAAATTGAATGCCAAGATTGCAATAAATGTTACATAGGACAAACAAAAAAACAACTGAAAAAAACGTTATTTTGAACACTTAAACGCATACAAAAAACCAGAAATATATAAATCTAATTTGGCCACACATGCAATAAACACTGGACCATGAATTCCCAGACATAACCAACATGACACTAATAAAACACATACCACACAAAGGCACCATAATGAACATTTGGGAAAATTTACAAATATACAAACATAAAACACAAAACAAACTAATACCTGAACAAATACAAATCAATACAAAACATGACACAATTTTCAAAGCACTCAACATCGAAAATACACAAAATACTAATACATACACCACAATCACACACAATAATACCACTTTAAAATACCAGAGACCAACAAGAAACCAAAATAGCGTCCAGCCAACACACAAATACTTCACCAGATGCAAGATCACGAAGGCTGAGGATGAGAACACAGGGGTTCTCGAAACATGTTCCTAATAAGGAAAATAAAATATCTTGAGGTAATTACAGTATAAATATTAAATATATTATATACATCAAGAAATGGACTGTGGCAAAAAGTGTTTGAATATGTATATATATATATATATATATATATATATATATATATATAAAATTTTTATTTAGTATTTTATTATAATCCTTAGAACTAACAGTGTGTTATGTATTTTAGTTTATGTTGACTAATTACCAACGAATTACCATTAGTTGTCGCATTTTTACTGTAGTTATTTTTTTTTTATAAATGGCATCATCAGCAAATAGTAAGCGAGCTTCTGGGAGACCTCTAACAAGTCAAGCGTGAGAAATTATTTTCAACGTGGCAAAATATTTAAGAAAACAAAAAGGGAATACAACTTAGGTTATAATATTCCCCCCCCCCCCCCCCCCAGTACAAGTGAAGCAACAGGAGTCTCTCAGGCTACTGTGTACACAATTTTAAAAGAAGGCAAGAAATCGTTAACTACTGGTTGCGAAAAAAATCTGTTATCTACGCCAAAAGGAAAAATCGGTATGGAGAACCATACATGAGTTCCATGTCCTAAAATTTATATTTAAAATCATTTAAATATTAATTAAATAACTGGATGCTTGAGTTCTGAAAAAATTACGTATCAGCTAAAATGGTACCACCATGTCAGGTGGATTAAGACTATCCTCATCCTTCATGAGGGAGGACTGTACTTTTGGATAAAATGTCTAGGTCGAACGAAGAGCTAGCTAAAGGTAGCTGCGATCTGATTCCTGTAATGAAATTGGACTCTCGCTGCGAAGGGCCGAGTGATGTCTATAGTATTATCAAAGTCTTTCCTGTGACTACTATATTAGTCATTTTCTTTTTTAAAATTGAGTCTTGATTTCTTTCTTTCCATTTGTCTTCTGATTTCCTGAACGACTATTCTGTTCACCCGTATAATTATAAATTTCTCAGCAAAACATTTCTTCCTTAATACGTTTGCATCTCCTGTTTAACACCCACCATTCTGATCCATGTCATAACGCTATATTCCACACAGGCTAGTAAATAACTAGCCATTAGGGAGGTCAAAATATTTTCAAGGAGGGGCAAACAATTTTCCAAAGGAGAAAAATATTTATATATTTTTCATACATACACACATGCACATATTAGTTTATAATTCTCATGTCATAATAGAAATAAGTACACAGGTTGTATTAATTGCTTTAATACAACAACACTGCCCAGCGATCCACAGGAAGCAAATCGATGTCCACCTTTTCGGCTTGCATGCGTTGTGTTGGTGTGGGTTTGGCACTTTCCATTTAAAAAGCGTGCAAACATAATAAAATAAACATGAGTGAGGCCAGAAATAACGTGAAGTGTGTGTGTCCTGCCTGCCTTTTTATTGCGGTAATCACAATAATAAAACCTTGGAAAAGTAAACATTATATAACTGAAATATGCTTGCCTGCCAGGAACGATATATTTTCACTCAATGAAAAATATAGAATTTTGTTAAAGTGAAATGGTTTCCATAGAAACAACTTCTTTGTTGTCATTAACGTATTACACATATATTACCCCCTCCCCCTTCAACTACCTTTTTCATTTGTAGATATTTCATCTACCTTTCTACAGTGAATTATTATGACCTTCTTTTCAGGATACTTATTTATCAAAATTAAGCAATTTACACTTGTTAAAACGTAAAACATTGCAGGTAAACTACCCCTTTCCCTTAACCGATCTTCACCAAAAACAATAAGCCTTGAGTCCTCTACAATTCAGGACTGTATGCAAAAAATTATTTGATTCTGTTTGAATTTGCTGCTGTTATTGTTTGCCATAGAAAAAAATTCTACACAGACACTTTTCAAAAAATGACTTTCATGTTTTGAGGGTAGTACAATCAGATCTGCCGTTATCTTGAACATGATTTTTTTTGCCATGACCATACTTCCATTTCCTTATGGAACATGGAAGTAAAATCGCAGGCTCATAAAAAAAATTGAAATGGACTCCTTCACAGATACTGCAATAAGGAGAAAGGTGCACACATATTATGGAGTGAAAAAAGTCTCACCCTCAATAAAGAGTTTACTGCCATCTCTAAAGGAAGATGATGTCATTCAATGTGAACGAGAATATTTGAGGCAATGACTTAAAAAGTTAGGATTTAAATGGACTCGTCAATCCAATAGCAGGCTCCTAATAGAAGTGATATTGTTGCTTGGAGACGTGATTAGTGACTTAATTGGTGTCTTGTATTTTTGTTTCCACTGTACCTACGATGATCGAGTAGACCGTTGTAACAATATTTTTTTTTAGCTGCCTATGATGCACACAGGGGTGTAGCATGCGGGTGGCAGTGCGGCTGCCAGGGGCACCAAAATTGCATTTTTAAATTAATTTTCAAAATATGAAAAAAGAGAAACTACAAAAAATCATGGATATAAATCTTTATCCATCTAAAGATCTTGGACAAAGATTCTTATTCATTTAGTCTAAATAAGTTTCCATGTATAGTCAGGTCGACGAGGTATTCCATAACCTCGGAACCCAGCCTCAATACACAGATCAGTCTGAAACCTTTTGCATGTTGTTCCTTATAGATCAAAGTACAAAGTCTATATGGAAAATTGACTTGCTTGCTCTTTATTTAGGGGTGGTTGCCATCCCTTCTCTGGGGTGGTAAAAAAAAGGCTGTAATGACCCCAGAATTCGAAAGATCTATAAATTCTAAGGGACTAAATACAATTATTTCACTACCGACTCGGAACACAAAGTTTTTTATGTGTAAAAACGTAAAAGTTTTACCTTATAACCTGAACCGGTTTTCGCTTTTAAAAAGCTTCTTCAGAGGCTTTCGGCCTTTGGCCTCTTAAGAAGCTTTTTAAAAGCGAAAACCGGTTCAGGTTATAAGGTAAAACTTTTACATTTTTACCTATAAAAAACTTTGTGTTTCGAGTTGGTAGTGAAATAATTATGTTTAGTTAAGTAACGGACACGTCATGGACAACAAAATCCAAGAATTCTAAGGGAAAAAGATGATATACACTTTCTTATAAAAATGCATAATTTCAAAGATTCGTGTACACCCAAGATTCATGTACCGAGGCTTCCCCATTAATGTTATCTAAATGATCTTAGTATATCCACAGGATGAAAATAGTCATTTCTTATGAAATTACTGCCTTTCTTGCTAATTAGTGTTAATTTTTATGTATGTGTTAACCTTTATGACACTTTTTCTTTAAAGGAATAATTTATTATTTTGTTTATATTATTTTACAGATTTTCATTAATATAATCTAAATAAGTTACTGTAGTACATAAGTTACCTAAAAAAACTGGCTGTATCCAAAGAATGGTACTAAATGGTTACTGTTCACGAAATTACTGTCATATTTCATCATTATTAGCGTTGATTTTTATGTATAAAATCAATTAAGTTTATGTCAACTAGGGCCTACAAGCTTTTAGACTGACATTTTGTTTAATGAAAGAATAGTTGTTTTGTTTATATTTTATTTTTTGATTTTCATAAATCTAAATAAGTTACCCAAATAACCTTAATCATCCAAAGAATGAAAATAAATTATAATTGTTTATGAAATGATTGTCTTATTTAATAATTAAATTACCAGTAATTTAAAATTTCCATAACTCATACTCACAGAATATCATTTCTTCATAAGTGGGGCTAAGTGCTATAGTGTGGAGGGTATCAAATTGTCATTTTGCCAGGGGCCCTGGGTATATGCTACCCTACTGGACGCACATCAGATGTAACACAGGGTTTCTATAATATTCCTTCACTGTCTATGATAATTTAGTTCCTCCTACATAGCAAATCATCTTAGGACAAATAAAAACAATCTTACCTACTATAAAAGTAAGTGATGAACATTTTCCTTTATTGGAAAACTACAGGTCATACAACTTGATATAAGGAAAGGCTATCTAGCATGGGAAAGATGAAATAGTCCAATTACAACAATTGTGGACTCATCTGGGACTACTGTACAAAGTTACTGGCTTGTTCCCAATATTTGGCAATTCTTAGTATACTTACTGTGCCATTTCTCAGCTGTTTTTGATTGAAACAGAATCATTATTTTTTGTTTTTAATCTTTTATTTCATTATGTCTTAAAAGACATTTATCAACTGTACTTGATTTGTAAAACTTTTGAATGGTATGGTACACAGTAACGTTTTTATTTAATACAAATTTGTTTTCATTACAGTAAAAATTGTCACACACTGTCGGTGACCTAAATTTATAAAAATATTGGTACATAATGCGGAATGTTCTCGTGCCTTCAATGGTGTTGTTCTATAAGCTTCTAGACTAGCCTTATTGTGTGTGTTTCTGCCAATGCCGCATATTATGGAACCCTGCAGACTATAAATAGCCCACACCTGCCGCTTAGTTTTCAGTGTACTTCGGGCGATTACTCAGCGCGTTTTCAAGTGGCTATTAGTGAAAAGTGATTATGTGCGGGACTTTATTAGTTGACATTATTATTGCCTGTGGACAAATTTAATTTGAATTATTGTACAAATATAATCTTGTTGAATAACTTGTTAATTACAAATTGTTAATTGTGATTATTAAAGCTGGTTTTTAGTGACTTCATTGGTGTCTTGTATTTTGTTTTCCACTGTACCATACGACAATCAGTGAGACTGTTGTAACAGTGGATCAGGAACAGAACTATTAATAGTGGAAACAGTGGACACTGTGTACAAGACTAGTGTAGTTTATAATTAATCGGTAAACAATGGATGCCAGTCAGATGATGGAAAATTTCCAGGCGCTGCTGTTGCAGACAAGAACGATAACAACAGGAGGCAGAAGAAGCAGAGAAAAGACAGGATGAGAAAGCGGAAGAAAGACAGAAAACCCTTATGCAGGGAACACCAGAAGCCAGAAAGCATTAGTGCTCAACTGAGAGGAACAACAGGAAGCACTGTTGCTTGAGTCGGAAATCGACAAGACGAGAAACGTAAGCAGGAAGCAGGTAAAACGGGAGCTCTTTTTGAAGCTATACAAAAACAATTGCAAGACATACAACTGGAGAGTTGGGTCTTCTACGTGGTGACTTGGGTGAATTACGCAGTGACCTGAATGGTCAAGAGGTAAGATTGTCTACAGTCGAAGACTCAATTATAAACATAAGGGAACAAATTAAAAGTGAAGTTGAGCAGTTCATGAAGGTACAACAAAAACAAATTTCTGAACAGATTGTACCAATGATAAAGACATAAAAGACAATTGAGAAAGTAACCTTGCCTGTGGTTGGGAGAGTTCATGTCAAGCCTCCAACCTTTAACGGAAGCACCCACTGGGCGACGTACCTTACGCAATTTGAAGCCGCTGCATAGGCAAATAATTGGACAGATAAAGAGAAGACAGTTTCACTCAATCTTGCTTTAAAACGACCTGCCACAGAGGTACTATAGAAAGTGCCACCTGACAGCCAGAACACCTACACCGAATTGATAAAAGCTCCAGAATTATGGTATGGTGATAAACATTTGCGAGATGTGTACTGCACTCAGTTGAGAGAAAGGCGACAGCATTCCGGGGAGAGTCTTCAAGAGTTTGAAGCAAGTATTGACAGACTAATTAGACTGGCCTATCCTGAAGCTCCAGAAGATTTTCGAACGAGGTTTGCGATGCAGACATGTGCTGATGGCATCCGAGATAATGAACTACAGCAAGTGTTATGAATGGCAAGACACCAGGACACCAGAACAGTGGACGCCCTAGTACACGCTTTACAATTTGAGGCCGCAAAGTCAGCATCTAGTTGGGCAAGTCACAAAGTGAGCATTAAAAGTTCACGACGGCACAGATGATGAAGAAGAAGAGCAAGGAACAGAGACGGAACGGTTGGCGCCACAGAATAAAGCAAGAAATAATGGAAGACTGAAGTGTTAAGATGTGGGGAACCTGGACATCTACAATGAGATTGTCGGGTTAGAGTTCAGCAGCAGGGAAACGAGCAGTAGTCGGTACAACGGGGTGTGTGCTGACTAACTGGAGGAATGAAACCCCTAGAAAGACATATTCCACTTCGTCTACCACCTTACCATTCCGATCTGAATTCTATAGAACTCATCTGGGGAGATTTTAAAGGAGAACTTGCACATAATTTTAGTGGATTATCTTTAGATGAAAAGAAAAAATGTTGTGAAAAAATAGTTGATAATTTTACAATTGAAAAGTGGAAAAAGTGTTGTGAACATACAAAAAAAATTGAAGAACAGTATTGGATTACAGACCATATTATGGACAAAGTAATTATTTCTGTAGGGATTCAGAAAGAATCTTCAGATTCAAGTACAAGTGAAAATTCAGAAGATGGATAGGTAAGGACAATTAACACCATAAATATTTACCATTTTTTTATTATCAATAATTAATTATAATACTTGCTTCTTAATACGAGCATCCGAGGCTGGCTGCTTCGATGGCTTGATGTCTCCTGTCTGCTGCTAGCGGCCACCAACATCTCTCGGATAGTATTTTATCCAGAGTTTTTTCTCCGGCCATTTTGTGTTTAAGATTTTGCCTCGGTGGTAGCGTTGCCGGGCAATCCAAGAGAACGTGATTTAGGGTTTCGTCCTGCTCCTTGCACATTCCACAAAGAGGACTGTCATTTAGGTGAAACCTATGCAGGTACCTGTTCGTCACAATGTGACCCATTCGTGCTCTTGCCGCAAATGACGCCACAGATCGAGGCATCCCTTTGTAGATTTTTGGGCGGTTTGGGGAGCTTTGGATGGCGAAGTACTCACGTCCGGTGCTACAATTCTCCCATCTCCGTGTCCAGGAGTCAATGAAGAACTTCCTGGCTGCTTCTTTACACTGTGTCAGAGAATAACGCTGCGCCTGTACAGGGCCCATGCAGCAAGCTTTACTGGCAAGAGTATCTGCTACTTCATTTCCATGAATCCCGCAGTGACTTGGAATCCATTGAAAAACAACATTCTTACCTTTTAAACTATTAAGTTGTTGCAGGATTTCCGATGTTCGAAAGTAATAATCTGTGGTGTTCTGCGCTTGTAAGGCCTGTATAGAAGACATGGAGTCCGTGAGAATGCAGATGTCATGCACATCGATGGCTTTGCAAAACTCCAGTGCAGCATTCAGGGCCAATAATTCAGCGTTCATACTTGAGGACGCGTCGCAGGGCAATGAAAAAGAGTCACCTGTTTCTGGGCAATAATAAGCAGCTCCTCCTTTATTGTTGACTTTGTCAACAGAACCGTCAGTGTATATTTTGGCGAATCCATGATATTTTTCCTGAATCAATGTGATTGACACTTCCCTTAGAAGTGCTGGCAAATCTTGTCCTTTGGTCAGTGAGCCAGGAATTTTTGTACATGCCTTTAGTTGGTCACGTAGCTAGGGCAGGATATCAAAACAGTCGGGATCAACTCAGGCTGAATGAATTCTAAAACTCCGCCTGGCCTATTTCGGTGGTTGAATAGAGATTGCCGGATGTTAACCTCGTTAAAGCCTTTTACTGGCTGGATAGCTTGCAATTGGAAGTGCTTCCTCCACTTTCTGGTTTGGATGTAAAGATCCAGTGGTTCGATTCCCAGCTCGATTTCCATTGCTTGAACACTTGTTGTTTTTGGGCAGCCCAAACAAATTCTAAGCGCAACATTCTGGAACGTTTGCAATTTCTTGATGTGTGTTTCAGCCGCTCCTCCCCACACTTCACACGAATATAGGATTTTGGATCTTACAAAAGACTGATAAAATTGTCTTAAAATATACGTGTCTGCACCCCATTCTCTACTAGCAATCACTTTTAGAGCATTCAGTCTGCTGATACACTTTTCAATAGTGTAGCTTACCTGATCCCTCCATAGGAGTTTGGGATCCAGCTTTATTCCTAAAGGTATAGGGTTCGTGTTATAGGGGAGGGCATTTTAATTAAGTTTCAGCAACGGCTTATAATGTTTGTGGGTGTAGCTCCTAGAGAAAAAACACACTTCTGTTTTTGCCGTGGAGATGACTAAACCCCATTTTTCGGACCATTGGTAAATTTTATCGAGAGATTCTTGAACTCTACTTGTCGCAATTTCCGGTTCCTTATGTGTTGACCAGATCGTAATATCATCTGCAAAAATCACCACAGACACGTTTGTTGGGATTACATTTACCAAGTCTTGAAGAACAATATTAAAAAGTGTTGGGCTGATGACGGAACCTTGCGGTATTCCATTAAGAGTAGTTCCTTCGGTGGAGAGGGTTTCATTTATTTTGGTTTTGATAGTCCTGTCTCTGAGGAAATGGACAATGTATTGTAAAATATTGCCTTTCAACCCAATTTTAATGCATTGTGCGATGATTGATATCCTTCCCGTAGGAAGCGCAATCATCCTGATAGACTAAAAGTAAACATTTGGAATATTGATGACGAACACATTAAAAATGTGCGAAAATTTATGGCATTGACAAGAACATTATTATGAGACATCGAGGAATAGGAAAACTTAAAAGGATAGAGTTGTGGTGCCGCAACAGGAAAAGTGCAGAAGAAAGTACACGCACATCAAAAGTATAAAACGTACTGTTGTAAAGAAGCGACACGTCTCTATAGGAACTACTTACAAAGATCGGAAAAGGAGGACCAAACAAGCAATCACTCCGATCATAGAAAAACGATTGACATTTATGCATTGGAACGCGCGTTCTCTAATGAACAAAGTAGAGGAGTTGAAGCAAGTCATTGACGATACTCAAGTTAAAGTTATCTGTGTACAAGAAGCCTGTTTTCCTCTGGATGAAAAGCGACACCCTCGCTTTAAGGATTTTAGAATTTTCAATTTATCTCGACCAAATAAAAGAGGAGGGGGTGTAGCCTCCATTATTCACAGATCGGTGGTTGTGAGCAATCATAAGCAAATTATCACAACTAATATGGAAGTACTAACCTGTGATAAAACATTAAGTCAGGATGTCGTGGTAAAGTTAATAAACGTTTACATTTTTAATCAAAACGTAACGCTGGACGAGTTATTAAAATTGGATTGCTCCACCAAGTACCTACTCATTATGGGGGATTTCAATGCCAAACATGCAGCATGGAATGAGGGAGCCGAGAATAGAAATGGCCCACTGGTGTACAACTGGATTCTCTCCTCTAATCTTATACTCCTAAACCAGAACAAAGAGCCGACGTATCAATCACCCAGTTCAGGATCTCTCAGCACACTGGACCTGACCCTCATCTCACCAGATATGATCGATATAATCAAAGATTGGCATACAGAAAGTGGCCTCACTAGCGACCATTTTCCTATTTTTTTCAGCGTCGATTCGGGAAAGAATGATCAAGCACGAAACGCCATCACCATAAAGCTCAAAGTGAAAGAAGCAAACTGGACTCTCTTTAAGCTCCACACGAGCAACTGTAATGCAAACAGTATTGATGAAATCGAAAATAGTATAATAACTGCCGCCTCAAAGTGCATCCCAACTTCAAAACCAAACAGATGGCAAAAGCCTTCTAATATTTGGTGGACAAAGGAAATATCGGCATTAAGAAAGGCAAGACAAAGGGCTAGGAAGCAGTGGAAGAAATTCCGGACACCCGCGTTCAGGAGTGAGTACAACAAAGCCTCTGCTAAATGTAAAAGAGCGGTGAAAGCAGCAAAAAGAACATCTTGGCGTAAGTTTATTAATGGGATAAACTCAAACACACCATGTTCAGCCATATGGAAGAGATTCAGGGCAATCCAAGGTAAAGCGGACCAAAAAATTCTTCAAATTCAAACAGCCACTGGTCTCACGGTCACCAGCGAGAGGGAAATTGCTGAAGTTTTTAACAAGATGTACATGGGAAAATCAGGTGACGAAGCGATTTGGCCTTCCCATCGTAAGCCTTGGAAGCACAGATTCTCGGTGGAGTTGGACGCAGCAATGTCACATAATTAATTATAATAATTAACATTATTTAATGTTCGCCACGCACATACAGACTGAAAACCACAGCTACACCAACATAGAAAACAACCTCGAAGTACTACACTACTTACCAAAAAGTAGGAAACTCAACACGGCTGAACAGTATGAAATATATAAACACCACACACTACAGCAAAACAACATATTAAATGACCAACTACACTTTAAATCACATGTACTATTTGACACAATCATACACATACTAAACTATACTTTGAATCCCAGCGCCAACCCTCTCCCACCAACAACCCCCTCCCCCACACATTCAACCAACCTGTGAAAAAATCCGTTACAACTGTTTCAAGACATTCTGTATTTAAACTTCACTGAGGAAGGTGTAGACCACACCAAAACGTATGAGGACATTAAGAAACGTAAGTGTTCACAAGTGAAAGTTACAATTTATCACTAATATTAAGTGCGTGAATGAAGAGGATGAACCATCAAAACAACAAAATACTAATACATACACCACAACACACACAATAATACCACTTTAAAATACCAGAGACCAACAAGAAACCAAAATAGCATCCAGCCAACACACAAACACTGTACTTCACCAGATCCAAGATAACAAAGGCTGAGGATGAGAACACAGGGGTTCTCGAAACATGTTCCTAATAAGGAAAATAAAATATCTTGAGGTAATTTCAGTATAAATATTAAATATAATATATACATATATATTGTAATGCGACAGAATAGTAGCCCCATCCCAAAACCAAAACGGATCAATTCAGTAAAACACCAAAACAGGATTTTAGCGTAATTTTTAGCGAATAACTAAACAACGTTTGAGTTTATAGTAAAAATGAATAGGACCAAAATTATTCTATACGAAATAACAAACAAAATGCGTTTTGGCCGGGTTTTAATCCACGAGTTGTTTTCAAGATATGGCCGTGAGAAGTTGTAACTTGCAAATTTTTTGCCTGTACTAACAAAGTTTAACCCTTCCTACTAACCGAGAAAAATACTTTTGACTATAAAATGTCTAGTGCAATGAAAAATACATTATTGTTAATTTTAATAAAATGTTAAGCTAAACTTTTTATTATTAATTTTAACTAAATGTTAAGCAAAAAACCTGAATATAAACTTAATAGTAAGTAAGTTAAAACTGTAAATTCGTGTTTATTAAAAATAGTTTTAGTAACTTTATTTGGACTTTTGGACAAACGAAGTTTAGTAAACATTAATTCAACAGCCATCTATTATAAACAGGAATAAAAGTAAAATCTGAGAATATATACCTAACAAAGTGGTAAGTGGTAACGATTGGTACAGTATTTGTTGTTTTTTAGACAAAATTATTCTCCTCTTACTATGGTCTGAATCAGTAAGTTTTAAGATGAAAACTATTATTTCCATATTTTTAAGGACGTGGGACATAATTTCACACTTTGAAATTATATTTTTGGCAGGAAAACTATAATAGTTTACGTAATATCGAAAACAAACTTATACTGCGTCCCATGTATACACAAGCGCCACCATAATATTATGTCAGTCTCGGAACAAAGATGGCGAGTGCGAATACTCCCTTTTATAGATCCTTAGTTCCCATAGCAACTAATAATAACGAAATATAGTATTAAGATTTTAAAATTTTACTTACCTTTGTAATGTATTGTATTTTTGTATGTATTTTCTGAATTCAATGACAGTCTCAAAGAACCCTTAAACCCTGAGAATTAATATATTATTATAAATAATTTGTTATTTGAAACTTGTTAGTGTAAAAGTTGAATTGAGCGCTAGAGTCGACCCGACCAATATTTGTTTCGACATAAGTCGACTGTTCATTTTCTCTAAATAACTTTAATGAAAATAAATATTGTTATTTGGGATCCAAGGAATTATCATTGTAGAAAATTTGAAAGTTTACAGGACAATTACAAGTAATTCAACAGGAGAGTGAGCAACGAACGGACCAAAGTACTTAGAAGAATAACGGGGCGCTCGAGAACACAATCGATTGCAGAACCAAATCCGTACTTGACACAAGTGGGGTCAATTTACACTTCAAAACTCACTTCAAAAACAAACAGAAATGAAACCCACAATACACTGTTATATAACAGATGGCGCCTACAACAGTGGGGTGTAATTGAATAAGACGAATACACAATTTCTCTCATCTTATCAACACTCGTAAATACACTGTTATATTACAGATGGCGTCCAACCAGTGAGGCTGAAGTTAGGGAACATTACCGATCCTAACGTAATTATTAACGATACGGGAAATCTAATTTCAGCTGGCGACTATCAGTAAAACGGAAATGCATACAAGAGGAGTATCGAAAAGGTTGGCAAAGGACCAAGAAACGGAAGAAGATAGATGGGAAGAAGTGACAGAAACAGTACTAGACACCAAAATGGAACAACAGGCGGGTGATAAAGAAGAGGCCAGAGGAGATGCAAATTTACTGAAATTCATGGAACAAATGAATGAAAATTTTAAACGAATGGAGGAACAAACTAAACAGACAAACGAGAAAATAGACAGTATGGAGGAAAAAATAAATGAAAACTCCAGGAAACAAAACTAGATCTTGAGAGAAGATTTATTAAAACAAATGAAAGCAGAAATAAATAGAGTTAAGGAAAACACTGATGAAAATAATAAACGAATGGAGGAAAAATTTGACCGAAATGAAGAAAGTTTAAGACGAATAAACGAGAAAATAGATAGTACAAATGAGAGTCTAAGGAAGACTTTCGGAAAATAAACGAGAAAATTGATAGCTCTAACAAAGAGTTGAGAGAAATTATTGATGGACAAAAGGGAGATTTAAAACGAATTGATGAAAAAATTGAAAATATCAATGAAACACTTGGCAAAAGGGTAGAGGAATATAATGAAGAAAGAAAGCAACAAACAGCCGAAATAGTCGAACAAGTGGTACAAAACAAAGAAACAATTGTACAGGTCAGGCCAGAGTTAGATGCCAGAATAGACCAAGCAGACAACATCAACCAAGTTAGGATAGCAGAGGTACAGCAAGGAACACAAGAAAGATTGGAAGAACTACAAACTAACACCTCAGAAAAAATCGAACGAGTTAATGAGGAAATGAACAGAGTAAAAAACCAAATGAATGATAGTACAGGAAGAATTGATAACATCCAGGAAGTGCAATTGAAGAACCTGAGAAAAGACCTCGACAGAGTGAGCTATAGACCAGCCTGCAGTGTTCAACATAATATGCTGGACAACAGAGAGAATATGAATTTTAAAAGTTATCGCAGGAACCCAGTGGAATTCCTAGAGCGGGTGGACAAATGTCTACAGAGAACCAAAGAGAACCGCTGGACAATAATTAAGAATCTACTGGATGACAGTTTCAAGGAGATAACCGACAACTGGTGGTCGGCCGTCAGAAATGAAATAACGACGTATGAGGGGTTCAAACAAACCTTCAGAATAAAATACTGGTCAGAGTCAGTACAGAATATAATCAGAGATAATCTCTGCCATGGAAGGTACAACGCCACCAATTACCAGTCACCGACAGCCTACTTTCACGGGAAGGTGTGTGATCACGCAATTTAGAACCAAAGATCCCTGAAGAATGCTTAATTAGCAAAATGGCACACCACTTTGATGAGGGGATTGTCCAAGCCACACTATGCAGCCAGATCAAGACCATAGCTGATATGGAAAGACTGCTTGGGAGTTATGAACACCAAGATTATTATAGAAAATCAAGGAGGCAGTATGACCAGTCCCAGATGGACAGGGGAGATAATTGGAGAGACCAACAACCAAGGTCAAACCAGCCCCAAAATGGGAACCATGAAAATAACAGTAATAATCGAAATGGTAATAATAATTATAGAAATAACCAAGGCAATTATAATAGCCGCAACCAAAATAATGGCCGCAGCCAAAATAATAATAACAATAGTGGCGGAAACCAAGAATGGAGACGCAATATCAACAATGACCGGAGGTATCCGAATAATAGCAATAGAAGAGATGAAGAGGAAGGAAACCAACCCAGGAGGGGAAGCTCCCGAGATCGTTCTCCAAGAAACCTTGGAGAAACCACAACTAGTACTCAGCAAGTAGACAGGGCGGAAAACTAGACACAGCAGTGAGAACTATGACCGGCCCATCACTGTGAGAATTGGACGGGCGAATAAACAAAGATATTACAAGAAATAAAGTCAAGATGATCAATGAAAACTATTATTTAAGGAACATAAGAAATGACCTTATGGAAGAAGGACAATACTCAGAAAAGAAAGATAACAATCAAATAATTTTTATCAATGCTGAATTGCAAGGGGTAGCAACTGAAATTATAATTGATACAGGAGCGAATGTATCGCTCATTGACAAGGTGGAGTTTAATAGAATTAAAACAATAAGTAAAGAACCAATACCAACCCTACCAATTAATAATATGGTGATAGTAGGTGCTACCGGCAAAATGAATAAGTCAGTAAGACAACAGGTACAAATAGATGTATCGAGCAACGGAAGGGTGATCCAAGTGGCCCAAGGGTTACCGTTTAAGGTTATGATTGGGTGCGATGCTTTAAGGCGCCACTCAGCAATTATTGATATTGGCAGTGAGAAAATAACACTGACCAATGAACAGGGTGAATGGTCAAGTGAAATTTTAGGCCAGAATAGTGCCACACACAATAGACATTCATTCACCTTGATCCAAGATGAGAGGGAGGAGTTTAGTACACCACTTCAAAAATCAACATATCCTGAAAATAAAGAATGGAACAGAAAATTGAATGAAATATACTCATTCCAAGTCACCAGAGGAGAAAAAATTACACTAGAACAAAAGGAACGGTTGGTAAATGTGTACAAGAAATACAGAAACACTTTCTCAGATCTACCTGGGAAGGCGAAGAACTTTGTTTGTGAATTAGAATTCCACAACCCAATAAAAATTAATAAAAAATCCTACCCCATTGCTCAATCACACAAATCAGCAGTCAGAAAAGAGATACACAGAATGTTGGAACAAGACATTATTGAAACCAGTTCGTCACCGTACACCAGTCCAATTGTCACTGTGCAGAAGAAGGATGGGGCGGTCAGGTTGTGTCTAGACGCCAGGGAGATAAATAGGAGAGTGAGCAGCGAACGGACCAAAGTATTTAGAAGAATAACGGGGCGCTCGAGAACACAATCGATTGCAGAACCAAATCCGTACTTGACACAAGTGGGGTCAATTTACACTACAAAACTCACTTCAAAAACAAACAGAAATAAAACCCACAATACACTGTTATATTACAGATGGCGCCCAACGTGGGGCGTAATTGAATAAGACGAATACACAATTTCTCTCATCTTATCAACACTCGTAAATACACTGTTATATTACAATATATATATATATTTATATATATATATATCTATACAATTATATTAAACGAAAACATAAAGAAATCGTATAAAGGAAAACAAATTGCAATTTATTCATAAACACGCATATGCATATAACTGAATAACTCTCTCCCCGCTTAGACAGCTTACACAGCTGTCAACGTTGTTGACAGACATGGTAGGGTGACAACCTTCTCCGCCGAGCCAGCGTATGCACACTAGAACTATTTTTTGTCTGTGGTACCCCTATAGTATCCCCGGTGTGCTGACTACCTGGGGTTCGAATATAGAACACTGGTTGCACCTAGTATCTACCTCAGTTCTAACCATGATCATCTTTTCGGAGTTTGGTGGGACACTTGATTTTTCACATTCATTGACTTTTCTTACCTATTTATTATGGAGAGCATTATCTCTTCTTTTCTGATTCTCAAGACATTGTTTTTGAAATCGACAATGAAACCGTACGTGTTCATAATGTCCACACCAAGAATTGCTTCAGCAACAATGTCTGCAACAAGTATTTGATGATCAAACTCAAGTTGACCGAGGCGAAGGTGTATCTCCACTTTTCCAAACACTTTTACAGGCCATCCAGTAGCTGTTTGCAAGTTGCAAGAGCACCAGGTTAGCTTGAGATTTTTCATCACATCGGGGGGCATAATGGAAACGGTTGACGCACAACGAGATTGGCCTTTCTTGAACGAATCCGGTAACAATAACCTCCCACTATTTTTCTGAAGTGTAGAAACTGTGTATTTCTAGGCGCTTCATTTCTCCAGTTAGTCAGCACACACCCCGTTGTACCGACTACTGCTCGTTTCCCTGCTGCTGAACTCTAACCCGACAATCTCATTGTAGATGTCCAGGTTCCCCACATCTTAACACTTCAGTCTTCCATTATTTCTTGCTTTATTCTGTGGCGCCAACCATTCCGCCTCTGTTCCTTGCTCTTCTTCTTCATCATCTGTGCCGTCGTGACCTTTTAATGCTCACTTTGTGACTTGCCCAACTAGATGCTGACTTTGCGGCCTCAAATTGTAAAGCGTGTACTAGGGCGTCCACACTGTTCTGGTGTCCTGGTGTCTTGCCATTCATAACACTTGCTGTAGTTCATTATCTCGGACGCCATCAGCACATGTCTGCATCGCAAACCTTGTTCAAAAATCTTCTGGAGCTTCAGGATAGGCCAGTCTAATTAGTCTATCAATACTGGCTTCAAACTCTTGAAGACTCTCCCCGGAATGCTGTCGCCTTGCTCTCAACTGAGTGCAGTACACATCTCGCAAATGTTTATCACCATACTGTAATTCTAGAGCTTTTATCAATTCGGCATAGATGTTCTGGCTGTCAGGTGGCACTTTCTATAGTACCTCTGTGGCAGGTCCTTTTAAAGCAAGATTGAGTGAAACTGCCTTCTCTTTATCTGTCCAATTATTTGCCTATGCAGCAGTTTTCAAATTGCTTAAGGTACGTCGCCCAGTGGGTGCTTCCGTTAAAGGTTGGAGCCTTGACATGAACTCCCCCAACCACAGGCAAGGTTACTTTCTCAATTGTCTTTTAGGTCTTTATCATTGGTACAATCTGTTCAGAAATTTGTTTTTATTGTACCTTCATGAATTGCTCAACTTAACTTTTAATTTGTTCTCTAATGTTTGTAATTGAGTCTTCGACTGTAGACAATCTTACCTCTTGACCATTCAGGTCACTGCGTAATTCACCCAAGTCACCATGTAGGAGACCCAACTCTCCAGTTGTATGTCTTGCAGTTGTTTTTGTATAGTTTCAAAAAGAGCTCCCGTTTTACCTGCTTCCTGCTTACGTTTCTCATCTTGTCGATTTCCGACTCAAGCAACAGTGCTTCCTGCTGTTCCTCTCAATTGAGCACTAATGCTTTCTGGCTTCTGGTGTTTCCTGCATAAGGGTTTTCTGTCTTTCTTCCGCTTTCTCATCCTGTCTTTTCTCTGCTTCTTCTGCCTCCTGTTGTTATCGTTCTTGTCTGCAACAGCAGCGCCTGGAAATTTTCCATCATCTGACTGGCATCCATTGTTTACCGATTAATTATAAACTACACTAGTCTTGTACACAGTGTCCACTGTTTCCACTATTAATGGTTCTGTTCCTGATCCACTGTTACAACAGTCTCACTGATCGTCGTATGGTACAGTGGAAAACAAAATACAAGACACCAATGAAGTCACTAAAAACCAGCTTTAATAATCACAATTAACAATTTGTAATTAACAAGTTATTCAACAAGATTATATTTGTACAATAATTCAAATTAAATTTAAATCAAATCAAAAAATAAAATATAAACAAAATAACTATTCTTTCATTAAACAAAATGTCAGTCTAAAAGCTTGTAGGCCCTAGTTGACATAAACTTAATTGATTTTATACATAAAAATCAACGCTAATAATGATGAAATATGACAGTAATTTCGTGAACAGTAACCATTTAGTACCATTTTTTGGATACAACCAGTTTTTTTAGGTAACTTGTGTACTACAGTAACTTATTTAGATTATATTAGTGAAAATCTGTAAAATAATATAAACAAAATAATAAATTATTCCTTTAAAGAAAAAAGTGTCATAAAGGTTAACACATACATAAAAATTAACACTAATTATCAAGAAAGGCAGTAATTTCATAAGAAATGACTATTTTCATCCTGTGGATATACTAAGATCATTTAGATAACATTAATGGGGAAGCCTCGGTACACGAATCTTGGGTGTACACGAATCTATGAAATTATGCATTTTTATAAGAAAGTGTATATCATCTTTTTCCCTTAGAATTCTTGGATTTTGTTGTCCATGACGTGTCCGTTACTTAACTTAATATAATTATTTCACTACCGACTCGAAACAAAAAGTTTTTTATGGGTAAAAATGTAAAAGTTTTACCTTATAACCTGCTTCTTCCACCTCCTGTCGTTTTTCTGCTTCTTCCTTTTCTTGTCTTCGTTCTTCTTTTTGTCGTCTTTCTGCTTCTTCTCTTTCTTGTATTCGTTCTTCTTTCTGTCGTCTTTCTGCTTCTTCCTGTGTCTGCCGCAGCAGTGTTTGTAAAGTTTCCATCATCTGATTGGGATCCATGTTTACCGATTAATAACGAATCTCTTGTACAAAGTGTCCACTGTTTCCAGTGTTAACCTTTTTATCCCGGTTCTGACACCGCTGTTACGACGGTCTACTCGATCGTCGTAGGTACAGTGGAAACAAAAATACAAGACACCAATTAAGTCACTAATCAAACCTTTAATTTTTACAGTTCGTAATTAACAACACAGTCTCTACAACAAATCAAATGAAAATTGTTCACACGCAATAAGATGTCCACTAAAAATTAAACACAATTGTATTACAATTATACCCAGGGGCGTAGCCAGGGGGGGCAGGGAGGAGCAGCTGCCCCCCCTAGATCAAGTTACAAAGTAAAAAATATAAAATAAAAGTAGATAAAAAACGCATGCGAGGAGTGCTAGAACAGGAGCAGTGATGGACAGTTATCCTTACTTTACTTTAAAGAATTAAAGAAACATATATAGTTAATTTACAGTTTTGAACTTCCCGCTTTTGTAGGTCCCTAGTTTTAAAGCATCCGCCATTTTCCTGGTGAACAGACCAGTCGCGTTATAGCTCAACTCGGCTTTGCAAGCTTCTTTTTAGTTTCCGTCTTTATTTAAATATAGTCTAACCTCATCAGAGACCTCACTTCATCCGCAGTACCTACAGGACACATCAATAGTTTAAAACCCTGGACCTGGTCCAATGCTCAAAACACATCAAACGGATCCTTGGAGTGATAACAACTCATTGTAGTGATGCACAGAAAGTTACTACAGAGCTTGTAAATGGTGTCGACGAGATTACCAAAGATGTTAGAGTGGAATTGACAGTCCCAAGATCTATTCAAAAACAAAAACATCGCTCCAATCCTCCAGCTTCCAGTCCTTTAGAGTACTGGAACAGATCCTTGGTAATTCCTTACTTGGATTCATTAGTTTCTTCACTGGAGGCACGTTTTTCAGATGAACACTCACCTGCCTTTTCAATTTTATCTCTACACCCATTAATTATGCTCGAGATAACCATGAAAGACTTTAAAATAAAAGTCAAGGAGCTCTCAGATTTTTGTAACTTAAAAGATGTTGCCTCCGAAGTTGAATTATGGTACACTATGTGAGAGAAGAAGAAACTCAATAAAGAGCAGCTAAAAAAACTGACAATAGCAGATCTAGTAAAAGAGGCTGAAATCTTTTACCCGGCCACAAAAAAAGCGCTGCTTATCTCTATTACTCTGCCTTGCACCACTTGTACTGTAGAGGGGTCGTTTAGTACGTTGCGGAGAGTAAAGACCTGGCTTAGGTCGACGATGACAGGGGAGCGTCTCAATGGACTATGCTTAATGAGTGTCCACAGAAAAACTGCTTTAGAAAAAAAGGAGCAATTGGAGAAGGAAGTGCTGAAAAGGTTTTCTGAAAATCCAAGAAAACTTATTTTAGTTTAACATTTTTTAGTTATTTGATTTAGTTTTTATTTTATTTAACTTATTTTAGTAAGTTATTTTAGTAACATGTTTTAGTTTAAACTTTGTGATAATATATCCTTTGCTAGTTTGCATACGAAAAACTAATATTGTTTTAAAAATATATAATTGTATAAAATTATACTGTACTATACTAATTTTATATCATACCGTACTATAAAACTTTAATTTTTTCATTCATCACGGTATTTGTACGTAACTCTGTTTTTTCATTGTTGCCACGTTTTAATTAAAATCACATTATTATTTGTGACTTTTGGTGATTATTTAACCCTTAAAGCATCTTGGGGTCTCAGACACCCCAGAACATCTTTTCTTGGATCAAGTGTTCCAATCTTTAATTTTACCCCTTGAATTAAAATATTTTTGAACTTCTTGCGGTATATATTGACAATCTAGGGTACCCTCTTAACGACCAAATAGAAGTAATCGCCCAAGAATATAACAGTGCCTAGTACAGCCACGAAAGTAAAATATATCAAAACTAAGTGTGCACTACAATGGTTAAATCTGAAACATTTCTTCGTAGTATTCTTCATTCCAAAGAAAAAATTCCTAAAGTTTTTAAATAAAGGAAAAATTTAATTTTTAACTCGATACGGCGCGTCTTACTAAAAAGTAGCTAATAAAAAAAAATTTTATGTGAGAGGTAACTCACAAATAAAGTAACATAAAAGTCTTTTAAATAGATCCGACAATCACTGTTCTGGATCAATAGAGTAAAACTTTTTTAAATTCCCTTTTGGATTAATTTTAAAAACTTCTTTTTAGCTTAGATTCCTATAATATGTATGCCATAGTTATACTGACGAGCCTTAATAACATACCGAGACGAAACAATTTGCTTATTCCCCCCCCCGCGCTTTTTAAGTAACCCTTTAGTCCTCTGCCCCCCCTATCAAAAATCCTGGCTACGTCCATGATTATACCGTCTAATTATAAAACACCACTCTTAACTAATAACCACTTGAATGCGCACAGGAATATCGCTACTATAACTCTCGAACCGCACTGTCAATATCTCGCACTAATACTGAACTAAACGTCGTTGAGTACTGGTATTTATACCGCACCAAATTACTAGATTATTCGATAACACCAGTATAGTTACGACGTAATTACTTGCGGCCTTGATACATGCCGTGCGCCCGAGCGAAGTCTGGCACAGTCTAGAAAATGCATCAACAAGAACGTACGCCAGACACGTTACATTCCGGATCACTCTGGAACATTCGATAAACACGTAGATTGTTCTGTGATGTCGTAACACAGCCCCATCCTTAAGCCTGTTCGTCCCGAACTGGCAAACGGTCTCTGAAGTAGTACTTAGCCAGGCGATCTAGGTGGACGACCTTGAACTTTCGCTGCCCTTCCTGTTGAATCCGATAAACAACATCGCTGATTCTTTTTTTCAGTGTAGGGTCCTTCCCAGTTAGACTGAAGCTTAGGTGAGCGACCACGACAGCGCTTTGGGTTTAACAACCAGACCTGATCTCCTTCTTGGAAACCCACACTATTGCTCCGAATGTCATACCGAGTTTTCATTTTATCACTGGCAAACTTCAGCCGTCCTCTTACCAAGCGATTCATTTTTCGCAGTTGGTTTTCTAATTGTGATGAATAGTTCTGTAGCTCTTGGGACTGGGTCTCAAGTGATCCGAACGTTAAGTCCCCAGGAAGACGAATCTCCCTCCCAAACACCAATTTTGCAGGAGTCATGCTGGTTGTGTCGTGTACTGATTATCTATACGCCATGAGGGTGGTATACGTCGGTCCCAGTCAGTTTGGTTCTCGCCAAAGACCTTCGAAGATGCTGCTCAAGTGTCCTATTGAATCTCTCAACCATCCCGTCCGACTGATGATGCAGAGGCGTTGTCCTGTTTTTTCGAATTCAGAGTAGACGGCATAATTCTCTAAACACTTCTGATTCCAAATTTCTCCCTTGATCCGTATGGATTTCCATAGGGGCTCCATAACGGCAACAGAAGTTGTGAACTAACTGCTTTGCCATAGTGGTAACCTCCTGATTTGGAATTGCGTAGGCTTTCACCCACTTAGTAAAGTGCCCAGTAGCCCTCCAGCACTTCGGAACCATGGCAGATATCTTGCCAATCCGGGCGGCGACCTTCCTCTTTTACTGTCAAGATCGGTCCAATGTCTTCATCAGTCATCTGTTCTTGTCGACAGTCTTGTGTTGCCCAGCCGTCAGCTGGGAAATCTACAGTGATGACTTGAACATGTTCGCTTGAGTTTTGTTCTTCCTTTCTGTGGCAATGTCGGCAGTCTTCCGGGCACGGTCTTCGTGATAAGCCATCTGCATTACCATGCAGACGCCCCCGTCGATGTTGTACCTTAAAGTTGTACCAGACGTGCAAGCCACCTTGCCAACTGTCATTCCGGATTTTTAAATCATAAGAGCCATGCAAGCGCGGCATGGTCGGTACGTAATGAAAACTCTCTTCCACAGAGGTATTTATGGAAGTGCTCCAACGCTCGGACCATTGCCAGCAACTCTCTCCTTGTGATGCAATAATTTCTCTCCGGTTTAGAAAGTGTCTTGCTGTAATACGCTATTACTCGATCTTCACCGTTTTGAACTTAAGACAAAACTGCTTCTAGATGCATTGCTTGGGTCTATGTCCCCAATACGTATACTTCCGTTCGGAATCTGGGAAAGCGACAATTGGCTGCGAACATAATGCAATTTTCAAAGTCCTAAATGCTTGAACACACTCCGCCGACCACTGGAAGTTTCGTTTATTTTCTGTTAGCTCATGCAGTGGTTTAGCAATAGTAGCGAAGCCTTTCACAAAACGTCTGTAATATGAGCATAACCACAGGAAACTCCGAACTTCGTGTTTACTCTTCGGCACTAGCCAGTCTCTTACGGTCTACTTTATTAGGATCCATGTTAACACACGCTGCCGAAACCAGATGGCCCAGATACTGTACTTCCTTCTCGAATAGAGAACACTTCTTCAGGCTCAGCTTCAGTTGGGCACCGTGAATTCTAGTTAGAACCTCCTTAAGGTTTTCCAAATGGTCTTTGAAAGTCTTCCCGCTGAATATGACATCGTCTAAATGAACAAGACAAGTTGTCCATGTCAGGCCTCGGAGTACCAGGTCCATAAATCTTTCAAATGTTGCCGGTGCATTACAGAGTCCAAATGGCATGACGTTAAATTGGAATAAGCCACTTGGGGTCGAGAAAGCGGTCTTTTCCTTGTCTTCTTGATGAATGTCCACTCTTCAGGTCCAATGTGGAAAACCACTGTGCTACGGACAACGTGTCGAGTGTGTCGTCAATGCGAGGTAATGGATAGCAGTCTTTCTTTGTAACGTCATTTAACCTCCGGTAGTCTACGCAGAAACGCAACCCACCATCCTTCTTCGCTGCCAGCACTACAGGAGAAGACCAAGCACTTGACGAAGGTTCGATTACTCCCTGTCAACATGCCCTGTACTAACCGAGACATTTCCTCTTGTTTAGATAATGGAGGCCTTCGAGGAGGTTGGCGTATCGCTGTTGTGTCACCGGTATTGACGCGATGTTGCACAAGTGAGGTTCTTCCCAGTGACTGTCCCCGAACTGCAAAACAATCTTTGAATTCATGTAAAAACTGTCCGAGTTCTTTTACCTCACCACTTGAGAGGTCGTAAGAAGATCTGTTCAATAATTCTTGCAGTTCCTCTGGTAATTTGGAATTACCCGAAGCACTGGATCTTCGTTGCGTCATTCCGGCTACCCAGGCCACAGGAGTCAATTTGCCTAGGACTGATAGCTTTGCTTTGAAAAGTGATAGTTTGATCCAAAATATTCGCCACTCTAATAGGTACATTTCCGGTTTCGCCAGGTTTTACTAAACTTCTGGCAATTAATATGCCCGGTGTGCTGACTACCTGGGGTTCGAATATAGAGCACTGGTTGCCACTAGTATCTACCTCGATTCTAACCATGATGATCTTTTCGGAGTTTGGCGGAACAGTTACGGCCACTTGGTTTATGACGTCCATCGATTTTTCTGCTGTCGTCATTGTTGATAGCATTACCTCTTTGCCTCCGATTCTCAAAACATTGTTTTTGAAGTCGACTATAAATCCGTATGCGTTCATAACGTCCACACCAAGAATTGCTTCATCCACAATGTCTGCAACAAGTACTTGATGATTAAACTCAAGTCGTCCGAGGCGTAGGCCAATCACCGCTTTTCCATAAACTTTTACAGGCCCTCCAGTAGCTGTCCGCAAGCTGCAAGAGCACCAGATTTGCTTGAGATCTTTTACCACGTCGGGGCGCACAATAGAACTGTTGCGCCTGTGTCAACTGTAATCGAGTTTGGCCTCTCTTGAACAAATCCGGTAACTACCGAGCTCCCGCTGTTTTTCTGAAGTGTAGAAATCGCGTATTGTCTAGGGGCTTCGATCCTCCAGTTAGTCAGCACACGCCCCGTTGTACCGACTATTGCTTGTTTCCCTGCTGCTGAATTCTAACGCGACAATCTCGTTGTAGATGTCTAGGTTTCCCACATCTATAACACTTCGGTCTTCCATCCTTTCTTATTTTATTCTGTGGCGCAGACCGTCGAGTCTCTGTTCCTTGTTCTTCTTCCTCATCGTCTGTGCCGTCGCGTTTTTTTTTAGCGCACGCACTTTATGACTTGTCCAACCAGACGCTGATTTGGCGGCCTCAAATTGCAAAGCATGTACCAGGGCGTCCGCACTGTTCTGGTGTCTTGACATTCGTTACACTTGCTGTAGTTCGTTATCTCGGACACCGGCAGTAAATGTCTGCATCGCAAAACTCGTTCGAAAATCTTCTGGCGCTTCAGGATAGACCATTCTAATTAGTCTGTCGATACTTGCTTCAAACACTTAAAGGCTCTCCTCAGAATGCTGTCGCCTTGCTCTCAACTGGGTGCAGTACACATCTCGCAAATGTTTATCACCATACCGTAACTCTAGAGCTTTTATCAACTCAGCATAGATGTTCTAGCACTTTCTGTAGTAGTTCTGCCGTGGGTCCTTTTAATGCGAGAACGAGTGAGACTGCCTTGTCTTTCTCTGTCCAATTATTATTTGCGCATGCAGCAGCTTCAAATTGGCGGAGGTACGATGCCCAGTGACTGCTTCCGTCAAAGGATGGAGCTTTGACATGAACTGTCCCTATTGCAGGCAAAGTGACTTTCTCTATTAACTTATTTATTTTCTGCGTCTTTTTCTGTCTTTATCATTGGTACAGTCTGTTCACAAAGTTTTTTTGGTTGTACCGTCAGGCACTGCTCGACTTCATTTTTAATCTGCTCTTTTATATATGTAGTCGAGTCTTCTATTCTTGTTGACATAGCTTTATCCACACTCAAGACAGATTTTTCTACTTCAGCTATTTTATTAGACATCGATTCTTCAACACTCGAGACAGATTTTTCTACTTCAGCTATTTTTAATGTCATTGATTCTTGTACCTCTCTGATATCTTAGTAATTTGTTTATTAAGATCACCTCGTAGGAGACCCAATTCTGCGGTACTGTCTTCTTGGATCTGTTTCTGCTCCTGTATTAATGCTTTGATGTCTTCTGTTTCACGCTTCCGTTCCTCTGACTCCTGTCGACGTCGTTCCTCTGTCTCTAGCAGGAAGGTTTTCTGTCTCGCTTCCGCTTTCTCGTCTTGTCGTTTTTCTGCTTCTTCCACCTCCTGTCGTTTTTCTGCTTCTTCACTTTCTTGTCTTCGTTCTTCTTTTTGTCGTCTTTCTGCTTCTTCTCTTTCTTGTATTCGCTCTTCTTTCCGTCGTCTTTCTGCATCTTCCTGTGTCTGCCGCAGCAGTGTTTGTAAAGCTTCCATCATCTGATTGGGATCCATGTTTACCGATTAATTACGAATCACAATCGTCTTGTACAAAGTGTCCACTGTTTCCAGTTTAACCGTTTTATCCCGGTTCTGACACCGCTGTTACGACGGTCTACTCGATCGTCGTAGGTACAGTGGAAACAAAAATACAAGACACCAATTAAGTCACTAATCACACCTTTAAATTTTACAGTTCGTAATTAACAACACAGTCTCTACAACAAATCAAATGAAAATTGTTCAGGCGCAATAAGATGTCCACTAAAAATTAAACAATTATACCGTCTGATTATAAAACACCACTCTTAACTAATAACCACTTGAATGCGCACAGGAATATCGCTACTATAACTCTCGAACCGCACTGTCAATATCTCGCACTAATACTGAACTAAACGTCGTTGAGTACTGGTATTTATACCGCCCCAAATTACTAGATTATTCGGTAGCGCCAGTATAGTTACGACGTAAATACTTGCGGCCTTGACACAGTCCGTGCGCCCGAGCGAAGTCTGGCACAGTCTAGAAAATGCATCAACAAGCACGTACGCCAGACACGTTACATTCCGGATCACTCTGGAACATTCGATAAACACGTAGAATTTTCTGTGATGTCGTAACACAGCCCCATCCTTAACCCTGTTCGTCCCGAACTGGCAAACGGTCTCTGAAGTAGTACTTAGCCAGGCGATCTAGGTGGACGACCTTGAACTTTCGCTGCCCTTCCTGTTGAATCCGATAAACAACATCGCTGATTCTTTTTTTCACAGTGTAGGGTCCTTCCCAGTTAGACTGAAGCTTAGGTGAGCGACCACGACAGCGCTTTGGGTTTAACAACCAGACCTGATCTCCTTCTTGGAAACCCACACTATTGCTCCGAATGTCATACCGAGTTTTCATTTTATCACTGGCAAACTTCAGCCGTCCTCTTACCAAGCGATTCATTTCTCGCAGTTGGTTTTCTAATTGTGATGAATAGTTCTGTAGCTCTTGGGACTGGGTCTCAAGTGCCAACTGTCATTCCGGATTTTTAAATCATAAGAGCCATGCAAGCGCGGCATGGTCGGTACGTAATGAAAACTCTCTTCCACAGAGGTATTTATGGAAGTGCTCCAACGCTCGGACCATTGCCAGCAACTCTCTCCTTGTGATGCAATAATTTCTCTCCGGTTTAGAAAGTGTCTTGCTGTAATACGCTATTACTCGATCTTCACCGTTTTGAACTTAAGACAAAACTGCTTCTAGATGCATTGCTTGGGTCTATGTCCACAATACGTATACTTCCGTTCGGAATCTGGGAAAGCGACAATTGGCTGCGAACGTAATGCAATTTTCAAAGTCCTAAATGCTTGAACACACTCCGCCGACCACTGGAAGTTTCGTTTATTTTCTGTTAGCTCATGCAGTGGTTTAGCAATAGTAGCGAAGCCTTTCACAAAACGTCTGTAATATGAGCATAACCACAGGAAACTCCGAACTTCGTGTTTACTCTTCGGCACTAGCCAGTCTCTTACGGTCTACTTTATTAGGATCCATGTTAACACCCGCTGCCGTAACCAGATGGCCCAGATACTGTACTTCCTTCTGGAATAGAGAAACTTCTTCGGGCTCAGCTTCAGTTGGGCACCGTGAATTCTAGTTAGAACCTCCTTAAGGTTTTCCAAATGGTCTTTGATAGTCTTCCCGCTGACTATGACATCGTCTAAATGAACAAGACAAGTTGTCCATGTCAGGCCTCGGAATACCAGGTCCATAAATCTTTCAAATGTTGTCGGTGCATTACAGAGTCCAAATGGCATGACGTTAAATTGGAATAAGCCACTTGGGGTCGAGAAAGCGGTCTTTTCCTTGTCTTCTTGATGAATGTCCACTCTTCAGGTCCAATGTGGAAAACCACTGTGCTACGGACAACGTGTCGAGTGTGTCGTCAATGCGAGGTAATGGATAGCAGTCTTTCTTTGTAACGTCATTTAACCTCCGGTAGTCTACGCAGAAACGCAACCCACCATCCTTCTTCGCTACCAGCACTACAGGAGAAGACCAAGCACTTGACGAAGGTTCGATTACTCCCTGTCAACATGTCCTGTACTAACCGAGACATTTCCTCTTGTTTAGATAATGGAGGCCTTCGAGGAGGTTGGCGTATCGGTGTTGTGTCACCGGTATTGACGCGATGTTGCACAAGTGAGGTTCTTCCCAGTGACTGTCCCCGAACTGCAAAACAATCTTTGAATTCATGTAAAAACTGTCCGAGTTCTTTTGCTTCACCACTTGAGAGGTCATAAGAAGATCTGTTCAATAATTCTTGCAGTTCCTCTGGTAATTTGGAATTACCCGAAGCACTGGATCTTCGTTGCGTCATTCCGGCTACCCAGGCCACAGGAGTCAATTTGCCTAGGACTGATAGCTTTGCTTTGAAAAGTGATAGTTTGATCCAAAATATTCGCCACTCTAATAGGTACATTTCCGGTTTCGCCAGGTTTTACTAAACTTCTGGCAATTAATATGCCCGGTGTGCTGACTACCTGGGGTTCGAATATAGAACACTGGTTGCCACTAGTATCTACCTCGATTCTAACCATGATGATCTTTTCGGAGTTTGGCGGAACAGTTACGGCCACTTGGTTTATGACGTGCATCGATTTTTCTGCTGTCGTCATTGTTGATAGCATTACCTCTTTGCCTCCGATTCTCAAAACATTGTTTTTGAAGTCGACTATAAATCCGTATGCGTTCATAACGTCCACACCAAGAATTGCTTCATCCACAATGTCTGCAACAAGTACTTGATGATTAAACTCAAGTCGACCGAGGCGTAGGCGTATCACCACTTTTCCATAAACTTTTACAGGCCCTCCAGTAGCTGTCCGCAAGCTGCAAGAGCACCAGATTTGCTTGAGATCTTTTACCACGTCGGGGCGCACAATAGAACTGTTGCGCCTGTGTCAACTGTAATCGAGTTTGGCCTCTCTTGAACAAATCCGGTAACTACCGAGCTCCCGCTGTTTTTCTGAAGTGTAGAAATCGCGTATTGTCTAGGGGCTTCGATCCTCCAGTTAGTCAGCACACGCCCCGTTGTACCGACTATTGCTTGTTTCCCTGCTGCTGAATTCTAACCCGACAATCTCGTTGTAGATGTCTAGGTTTCCCACATCTATAACACTTCGGTCTTCCATCCTTTCTTATTTTATTCTGTGGCGCAGACCGTCGAGTCTCTGTTCCTTGTTCTTCTTCCTCATCGTCTGTGCCGTCGCGTTTTTTTTTAGCGCACGCACTTTATGACTTGTCCAACCAGACGCTGATTTGGCGGCCTTAAATTGCAAAGCATGTACCAGGGCGTCCGCACTGTTCTGGTGGCTTGACATTCGTTACACTTGCTGTAGTTCGTTATCTCGGACACCGGCAGTAAATGTCTGCATCGCAAAACTCGTTCGAAAATCTTCTGGCGCTTCAGGATAGACCATTCTAATTAGTCTGTCGATACTTGCTTCAAACACTTAAAGGCTCTCCTCAGAATGCTGTCGCCTTGCTCTCAACTGGGTGCAGTACACATCTCGCAAATGTTTATCACCATACCGTAACTCTAGAGCTTTTATCAACTCAGCATAGATGTTCTAGCACTTTCTGTAGTAGTTCTGCCGTGGGTCCTTTTAATGCGAGAACGAGTGAGACTGCCTTGTCTTTCTCTGTCCAATTACTATTTGCGCATGCAGCAGCTTCAAATTGGCGGAGGTACGTTGCCCAGTGACTGCTTCCGTCAAAGGATGGAGCTTTGACATGAACTGTCCCTATTGCAGGCAAAGTGACTTTCTCTATTAACTTATTTATTTTCTGCGTCTTTTTCTGTCTTTATCATTGGTACAGTCTGTTCACAAAGTTGTTTTGGTTGTAACGTCAGGCACTGCTCGACTTCATTTTTAATCTGCTCTTTTATATATGTAGTCGAGTCTTCTATTCTTGTTGACATAGCTTTATCCACACTCAAGACAGATTTTTCTACTTCAGCTATTTTATTAGACATCGATTCTTCAACACTCGAGACAGATTTTTCTACTTCAGCTATTTTTAATGTCATTGATTCTTGTACCTCTCTGATATCTTAGTAACTTGTTTATTAAGATCACCTCGTAGGAGACCCAATTCTGCGGTACTGTCTTCTTGGATCTGTTTCTGCTCCTGTATTAATGCTTTGATGTCTTCTGTTTCACGCTTCCGTTCCTCTGACTCCTGTCGACGTCGTTCCTCTGTCTCTAGCAGGAAGGTTTTCTGTCTCGCTTCCGCTTTCTCGTCTTGTCGTTTTTCTGCTTCTTCCACCTCCTGTCGTTTTTCTGCTTCTTCACTTTCTTGTCTTCGTTCTTCTTTTTGTCGTCTTTCTGCTTCTTCTCTTTCTTGTATTCGTTCTTCTTTCCGTCGTCTTTCTGCATCTTCCTGTGTCTGCCGCAGCAGTGTTTGTAAAGCTTCCATCATCTGATTGGGATCCATGTTTACCGATTAATTACGAATCACAATCGTCTTGTACAAAGTGTCCACTGTTTCCAGTTTAACCGTTTTATCCCGGTTCTGACACCGCTGTTACGACGGTCTACTCGATCGTCGTAGGTACAGTGGAAACAAAAATACAAGACACCAATTAAGTCACTAATCACACCTTTAAATTTTACAGTTCGTAATTAACAACACAGTCTCTACAACAAATCAAATGAAAATTGTTCAGGCGCAATAAGATGTCCACTAAAAATTAAACAATTATACCGTCTGATTATAAAACACCACTCTTAACTAATAACCACTTGAATGCGCTCGGGAATATCGCTACTATAACTCTCGAACCGCACTGTCAATATCTCGCACTAATACTGAACTAAACGTCGTTGAGTACTGGTATTTATACCGCCCCAAATTACTAGATTATTCGGTAGCGCCAGTATAGTTACGACGTAAATACTTGCGGCCTTGACACAGTTCGTGCGCCCGAGCGAAGTCTGGCACAGTCTAGAAAATGCATCAACAACCACGTACGCCAGACACGTTACATTCCGGATCACTCTGGAACATTCGATAAACACGTAGAATTTTCTGTGATGTCGTAACACAGCCCCATCCTTAACCCTGTTCGTCCCGAACTGGCAAACGGTCTCTGAAGTAGTACTTAGCCAGGCGATCTAGGTGGACGACCTTGAACTTTCGCTGCCCTTCCTGTTGAATCCGATAAACAACATCGCTGATTCTTTTTTTCACAGTGTAGGGTCCTTCCCAGTTAGACTGAAGCTTAGGTGAGCGACCACGACAGCGCTTTGGGTTTAACAACCAGACCTGATCTCCTTCTTGGAAACCCACACTATTGCTCCGAATGTCATACCGAGTTTTCATTTTATCACTGGCAAACTTCAGCCGTCCTCTTACCAAGCGATTCATTTCTCGCAGTTGGTTTTCTAATTGTGATGAATAGTTCTGTAGCTCTTGGGACTGGGTCTCAAGTGCCAACTGTCATTCCGGATTTTTAAATCATAAGAGCCATGCAAGCGCGGCATGGTCGGTACGTAATGAAAACTCTCTTCCACAGAGGTATTTATGGAAGTGCTCCAACGCTCGGACCATTGCCAGCAACTCTCTCCTTGTGATGCAATAATTTCTCTCCGGTTTAGAAAGTGTCTTGCTGTAATACGCTATTACTCGATCTTCACCGTTTTGAACTTAAGACAAAACTGCTTCTAGATGCATTGCTTGGGTCTATGTCCACAATACGTATACTTCCGTTCGGAATCTGGGAAAGCGACAATTGGCTGCGAACATAATGCAATTTTCAAAGTCCTAAATGCTTGAACACACTCCGCCGACCACTGGAAGTTTCGTTTATTTTCTGTTAGCTCATGCAGTGGTTTAGCAATAGTAGCGAAGCCTTTCACAAAACGTCTGTAATATGAGCATAACCACAGGAAACTCCGAACTTCGTGTTTACTCTTCGGCACTAGCCAGTCTCTTACGGTCTACTTTATTAGGATCCATGTTAACACCCGCTGCCGTAACCAGATGGCCCAGATACTGTACTTCCTTCTGGAATAGAGAACACTTCTTCGGGCTCAGCTTCAGTTGGGCACCGTGAATTCTAGTTAGAACCTCCTTAAGGTTTTCCAAATGGTCTTTGACAGTCTTCCCGCTGACTATGACATCGTCTAAATGAACAAGACAAGTTGTCCATGTCAGGCCTCGGAATACCAGGTCCATAAATCTTTCAAATGTTGTCGGTGCATTACAGAGTCCAAATGGCATGACGTTAAATTGGAATAAGCCACTTGGGGTCGAGAAAGCGGTCTTTTCCTTGTCTTCTTGATGAATGTCCACTCTTCAGGTCCAATGTGGAAAACCACTGTGCTACGGACAACGTGTCGAGTGTGTCGTCAATGCGAGGTAATGGATAGCAGTCTTTCTTTGTAACGTCATTTAACCTCCGGTAGTCTACGCAGAAACGCAACCCACCATCCTTCTTCGCTACCAGCACTACAGGAGAAGACCAAGCACTTGACGAAGGTTCGATTACTCCCTGTCAACATGTCCTGTACTAACCGAGACATTTCCTCTTGTTTAGATAATGGAGGCCTTCGAGGAGGTTGGCGTATCGGTGTTGTGTCACCGGTATTGACGCGATGTTGCACAAGTGAGGTTCTTCCCAGTGACTGTCCCCGAACTGCAAAACAATCTTTGAATTCATGTAAAAACTGTCCGAGTTCTTTTGCTTCACCACTTGAGAGGTCATAAGAAGATCTGTTCAATAATTCTTGCAGTTCCTCTGGTAATTTGGAATTACCCGAAGCACTGGATCTTCGTTGCGTCATTCCGGCTACCCAGGCCACAGGAGTCAATTTGCCTAGGACTGATAGCTTTGCTTTGAAAAGTGATAGTTTGATCCAAAATATTCGCCACTCTAATAGGTACATTTCCGGTTTCGCCAGGTTTTACTAAACTTCTGGCAATTAATATGCCCGGTGTGCTGATTACTTGGGGTTCGAATATAGAGGACTGGTTGCCACTAGTATCTACCTCGATTCTAACCATGATGATCTTTTCGGAGTTTGGCGGAACAGTTACGGCCACTTGGTTTATGACGTGCATCGATTTTTCTGCTGTCGTCATTGTTGATAGCATTACCTCTTTGCCTCCGATTCTCAAAACATTGTTTTTGAAGTCGACTATAAATCCGTATGCGTTCATAACGTCCACACCAAGAATTGCTTCATCCACAATGTCTGCAACAAGTACTTGATGATTAAACTCAAGTCGACCGAGGCGTAGGCGTATCACCACTTTTCCATAAACTTTTACAGGCCCTCCAGTAGCTGTCCGCAAGCTGCAAGAGCACCAGATTTGCTTGAGATCTTTTACCACGTCGGGGCGCACAATAGAACTGTTGCGCCTGTGTCAACTGTAATCGAGTTTGGCCTCTCTTGAACAAATCCGGTAACTACCGAGCTCCCGCTGTTTTTCTGAAGTGTAGAAATCGCGTATTGTCTAGGGGCTTCGATCCTCCAGTTAGTCAGCACACGCCCCGTTGTACCGACTATTGCTTGTTTCCCTGCTGCTGAATTCTAACGCGACAATCTCGTTGTAGATGTCTAGGTTTCCCACATCTATAACACTTCGGTCTTCCATCCTTTCTTATTTTATTCTGTGGCGCAGACCGTCGAGTCTCTGTTCCTTGTTCTTCTTCCTCATCGTCTGTGCCGTCGCGTTTTTTTTTAGCGCACGCACTTTATGACTTGTCCAACCAGACGCTGATTTGGCGGCCTCAAATTGCAAAGCATGTACCAGGGCGTCCGCACTGTTCTGGTGTCTTGACATTCGTTACACTTGCTGTAGTTCGTTATCTCGGACACCGGCAGTAAATGTCTGCATCGCAAAACTCGTTCGAAAATCTTCTGGCGCTTCAGGATAGACCATTCTAATTAGTCTGTCGATACTTGCTTCAAACACTTAAAGGCTCTCCTCAGAATGCTGTCGCCTTGCTCTCAACTGGGTGCAGTACACATCTCGCAAATGTTTATCACCATACCGTAACTCTAGAGCTTTTATCAACTCAGCATAGATGTTCTAGCACTTTCTGTAGTAGTTCTGCCGTGGGTCCTTTTAATGCGAGAACGAGTGAGACTGCCTTGTCTTTCTCTGTCCAATTATTATTTGCGCATGCAGCAGCTTCAAATTGGCGGAGGTACGATGCCCAGTGACTGCTTCCGTCAAAGGATGGAGCTTTGACATGAACTGTCCCTATTGCAGGCAAAGTGACTTTCTCTATTAACTTATTTATTTTCTGCGTCTTTTTCTGTCTTTATCATTGGTACAGTCTGTTCACAAAGTTTTTTTGGTTGTACCGTCAGGCACTGCTCGACTTCATTTTTAATCTGCTCTTTTATATATGTAGTCGAGTCTTCTATTCTTGTTGACATAGCTTTATCCACACTCAAGACAGATTTTTCTACTTCAGCTATTTTATTAGACATCGATTCTTCAACACTCGAGACAGATTTTTCTACTTCAGCTATTTTTAATGTCATTGATTCTTGTACCTCTCTGATATCTTAGTAATTTGTTTATTAAGATCACCTCGTAGGAGACCCAATTCTGCGGTACTGTCTTCTTGGATCTGTTTCTGCTCCTGTATTAATGCTTTGATGTCTTCTGTTTCACGCTTCCGTTCCTCTGACTCCTGTCGACGTCGTTCCTCTGTCTCTAGCAGGAAGGTTTTCTGTCTCGCTTCCGCTTTCTCGTCTTGTCGTTTTTCTGCTTCTTCCACCTCCTGTCGTTTTTCTGCTTCTTCACTTTCTTGTCTTCGTTCTTCTTTTTGTCGTCTTTCTGCTTCTTCTCTTTCTTGTATTCGCTCTTCTTTCCGTCGTCTTTCTGCATCTTCCTGTGTCTGCCGCAGCAGTGTTTGTAAAGCTTCCATCATCTGATTGGGATCCATGTTTACCGATTAATTACGAATCACAATCGTCTTGTACAAAGTGTCCACTGTTTCCAGTTTAACCGTTTTATCCCGGTTCTGACACCGCTGTTACGACGGTCTACTCGATCGTCGTAGGTACAGTGGAAACAAAAATACAAGACACCAATTAAGTCACTAATCACACCTTTAAATTTTACAGTTCGTAATTAACAACACAGTCTCTACAACAAATCAAATGAAAATTGTTCAGGCGCAATAAGATGTCCACTAAAAATTAAACAATTATACCGTCTGATTATAAAACACCACTCTTAACTAATAACCACTTGAATGCGCACAGGAATATCGCTACTATAACTCTCGAACCGCACTGTCAATATCTCGCACTAATACTGAACTAAACGTCGTTGAGTACTGGTATTTATACCGCCCCAAATTACTAGATTATTCGGTAGCGCCAGTATAGTTACGACGTAAATACTTGCGGCCTTGACACAGTCCGTGCGCCCGAGCGAAGTCTGGCACAGTCTAGAAAATGCATCAACAAGCACGTACGCCAGACACGTTACATTCCGGATCACTCTGGAACATTCGATAAACACGTAGAATTTTCTGTGATGTCGTAACACAGCCCCATCCTTAACCCTGTTCGTCCCGAACTGGCAAACGGTCTCTGAAGTAGTACTTAGCCAGGCGATCTAGGTGGACGACCTTGAACTTTCGCTGCCCTTCCTGTTGAATCCGATAAACAACATCGCTGATTCTTTTTTTCACAGTGTAGGGTCCTTCCCAGTTAGACTGAAGCTTAGGTGAGCGACCACGACAGCGCTTTGGGTTTAACAACCAGACCTGATCTCCTTCTTGGAAACCCACACTATTGCTCCGAATGTCATACCGAGTTTTCATTTTATCACTGGCAAACTTCAGCCGTCCTCTTACCAAGCGATTCATTTCTCGCAGTTGGTTTTCTAATTGTGATGAATAGTTCTGTAGCTCTTGGGACTGGGTCTCAAGTGCCAACTGTCATTCCGGATTTTTAAATCATAAGAGCCATGCAAGCGCGGCATGGTCGGTACGTAATGAAAACTCTCTTCCACAGAGGTATTTATGGAAGTGCTCCAACGCTCGGACCATTGCCAGCAACTCTCTCCTTGTGATGCAATAATTTCTCTCCGGTTTAGAAAGTGTCTTGCTGTAATACGCTATTACTCGATCTTCACCGTTTTGAACTTAAGACAAAACTGCTTCTAGATGCATTGCTTGGGTCTATGTCCACAATACGTATACTTCCGTTCGGAATCTGGGAAAGCGACAATTGGCTGCGAACGTAATGCAATTTTCAAAGTCCTAAATGCTTGAACACACTCCGCCGACCACTGGAAGTTTCGTTTATTTTCTGTTAGCTCATGCAGTGGTTTAGCAATAGTAGCGAAGCCTTTCACAAAACGTCTGTAATATGAGCATAACCACAGGAAACTCCGAACTTCGTGTTTACTCTTCGGCACTAGCCAGTCTCTTACGGTCTACTTTATTAGGATCCATGTTAACACCCGCTGCCGTAACCAGATGGCCCAGATACTGTACTTCCTTCTGGAATAGAGAAACTTCTTCGGGCTCAGCTTCAGTTGGGCACCGTGAATTCTAGTTAGAACCTCCTTAAGGTTTTCCAAATGGTCTTTGATAGTCTTCCCGCTGACTATGACATCGTCTAAATGAACAAGACAAGTTGTCCATGTCAGGCCTCGGAATACCAGGTCCATAAATCTTTCAAATGTTGTCGGTGCATTACAGAGTCCAAATGGCATGACGTTAAATTGGAATAAGCCACTTGGGGTCGAGAAAGCGGTCTTTTCCTTGTCTTCTTGATGAATGTCCACTCTTCAGGTCCAATGTGGAAAACCACTGTGCTACGGACAACGTGTCGAGTGTGTCGTCAATGCGAGGTAATGGATAGCAGTCTTTCTTTGTAACGTCATTTAACCTCCGGTAGTCTACGCAGAAACGCAACCCACCATCCTTCTTCGCTACCAGCACTACAGGAGAAGACCAAGCACTTGACGAAGGTTCGATTACTCCCTGTCAACATGTCCTGTACTAACCGAGACATTTCCTCTTGTTTAGATAATGGAGGCCTTCGAGGAGGTTGGCGTATCGGTGTTGTGTCACCGGTATTGACGCGATGTTGCACAAGTGAGGTTCTTCCCAGTGACTGTCCCCGAACTGCAAAACAATCTTTGAATTCATGTAAAAACTGTCCGAGTTCTTTTGCTTCACCACTTGAGAGGTCATAAGAAGATCTGTTCAATAATTCTTGCAGTTCCTCTGGTAATTTGGAATTACCCGAAGCACTGGATCTTCGTTGCGTCATTCCGGCTACCCAGGCCACAGGAGTCAATTTGCCTAGGACTGATAGCTTTGCTTTGAAAAGTGATAGTTTGATCCAAAATATTCGCCACTCTAATAGGTACATTTCCGGTTTCGCCAGGTTTTACTAAACTTCTGGCAATTAATATGCCCGGTGTGCTGACTACCTGGGGTTCGAATATAGAACACTGGTTGCCACTAGTATCTACCTCGATTCTAACCATGATGATCTTTTCGGAGTTTGGCGGAACAGTTACGGCCACTTGGTTTATGACGTGCATCGATTTTTCTGCTGTCGTCATTGTTGATAGCATTACCTCTTTGCCTCCGATTCTCAAAACATTGTTTTTGAAGTCGACTATAAATCCGTATGCGTTCATAACGTCCACACCAAGAATTGCTTCATCCACAATGTCTGCAACAAGTACTTGATGATTAAACTCAAGTCGACCGAGGCGTAGGCGTATCACCACTTTTCCATAAACTTTTACAGGCCCTCCAGTAGCTGTCCGCAAGCTGCAAGAGCACCAGATTTGCTTGAGATCTTTTACCACGTCGGGGCGCACAATAGAACTGTTGCGCCTGTGTCAACTGTAATCGAGTTTGGCCTCTCTTGAACAAATCCGGTAACTACCGAGCTCCCGCTGTTTTTCTGAAGTGTAGAAATCGCGTATTGTCTAGGGGCTTCGATCCTCCAGTTAGTCAGCACACGCCCCGTTGTACCGACTATTGCTTGTTTCCCTGCTGCTGAATTCTAACCCGACAATCTCGTTGTAGATGTCTAGGTTTCCCACATCTATAACACTTCGGTCTTCCATCCTTTCTTATTTTATTCTGTGGCGCAGACCGTCGAGTCTCTGTTCCTTGTTCTTCTTCCTCATCGTCTGTGCCGTCGCGTTTTTTTTTAGCGCACGCACTTTATGACTTGTCCAACCAGACGCTGATTTGGCGGCCTTAAATTGCAAAGCATGTACCAGGGCGTCCGCACTGTTCTGGTGGCTTGACATTCGTTACACTTGCTGTAGTTCGTTATCTCGGACACCGGCAGTAAATGTCTGCATCGCAAAACTCGTTCGAAAATCTTCTGGCGCTTCAGGATAGACCATTCTAATTAGTCTGTCGATACTTGCTTCAAACACTTAAAGGCTCTCCTCAGAATGCTGTCGCCTTGCTCTCAACTGGGTGCAGTACACATCTCGCAAATGTTTATCACCATACCGTAACTCTAGAGCTTTTATCAACTCAGCATAGATGTTCTAGCACTTTCTGTAGTAGTTCTGCCGTGGGTCCTTTTAATGCGAGAACGAGTGAGACTGCCTTGTCTTTCTCTGTCCAATTACTATTTGCGCATGCAGCAGCTTCAAATTGGCGGAGGTACGTTGCCCAGTGACTGCTTCCGTCAAAGGATGGAGCTTTGACATGAACTGTCCCTATTGCAGGCAAAGTGACTTTCTCTATTAACTTATTTATTTTCTGCGTCTTTTTCTGTCTTTATCATTGGTACAGTCTGTTCACAAAGTTGTTTTGGTTGTAACGTCAGGCACTGCTCGACTTCATTTTTAATCTGCTCTTTTATATATGTAGTCGAGTCTTCTATTCTTGTTGACATAGCTTTATCCACACTCAAGACAGATTTTTCTACTTCAGCTATTTTATTAGACATCGATTCTTCAACACTCGAGACAGATTTTTCTACTTCAGCTATTTTTAATGTCATTGATTCTTGTACCTCTCTGATATCTTAGTAACTTGTTTATTAAGATCACCTCGTAGGAGACCCAATTCTGCGGTACTGTCTTCTTGGATCTGTTTCTGCTCCTGTATTAATGCTTTGATGTCTTCTGTTTCACGCTTCCGTTCCTCTGACTCCTGTCGACGTCGTTCCTCTGTCTCTAGCAGGAAGGTTTTCTGTCTCGCTTCCGCTTTCTCGTCTTGTCGTTTTTCTGCTTCTTCCACCTCCTGTCGTTTTTCTGCTTCTTCACTTTCTTGTCTTCGTTCTTCTTTTTGTCGTCTTTCTGCTTCTTCTCTTTCTTGTATTCGTTCTTCTTTCCGTCGTCTTTCTGCATCTTCCTGTGTCTGCCGCAGCAGTGTTTGTAAAGCTTCCATCATCTGATTGGGATCCATGTTTACCGATTAATTACGAATCACAATCGTCTTGTACAAAGTGTCCACTGTTTCCAGTTTAACCGTTTTATCCCGGTTCTGACACCGCTGTTACGACGGTCTACTCGATCGTCGTAGGTACAGTGGAAACAAAAATACAAGACACCAATTAAGTCACTAATCACACCTTTAAATTTTACAGTTCGTAATTAACAACACAGTCTCTACAACAAATCAAATGAAAATTGTTCAGGCGCAATAAGATGTCCACTAAAAATTAAACAATTATACCGTCTGATTATAAAACACCACTCTTAACTAATAACCACTTGAATGCGCTCGGGAATATCGCTACTATAACTCTCGAACCGCACTGTCAATATCTCGCACTAATACTGAACTAAACGTCGTTGAGTACTGGTATTTATACCGCCCCAAATTACTAGATTATTCGGTAGCGCCAGTATAGTTACGACGTAAATACTTGCGGCCTTGACACAGTTCGTGCGCCCGAGCGAAGTCTGGCACAGTCTAGAAAATGCATCAACAACCACGTACGCCAGACACGTTACATTCCGGATCACTCTGGAACATTCGATAAACACGTAGAATTTTCTGTGATGTCGTAACACAGCCCCATCCTTAACCCTGTTCGTCCCGAACTGGCAAACGGTCTCTGAAGTAGTACTTAGCCAGGCGATCTAGGTGGACGACCTTGAACTTTCGCTGCCCTTCCTGTTGAATCCGATAAACAACATCGCTGATTCTTTTTTTCACAGTGTAGGGTCCTTCCCAGTTAGACTGAAGCTTAGGTGAGCGACCACGACAGCGCTTTGGGTTTAACAACCAGACCTGATCTCCTTCTTGGAAACCCACACTATTGCTCCGAATGTCATACCGAGTTTTCATTTTATCACTGGCAAACTTCAGCCGTCCTCTTACCAAGCGATTCATTTCTCGCAGTTGGTTTTCTAATTGTGATGAATAGTTCTGTAGCTCTTGGGACTGGGTCTCAAGTGCCAACTGTCATTCCGGATTTTTAAATCATAAGAGCCATGCAAGCGCGGCATGGTCGGTACGTAATGAAAACTCTCTTCCACAGAGGTATTTATGGAAGTGCTCCAACGCTCGGACCATTGCCAGCAACTCTCTCCTTGTGATGCAATAATTTCTCTCCGGTTTAGAAAGTGTCTTGCTGTAATACGCTATTACTCGATCTTCACCGTTTTGAACTTAAGACAAAACTGCTTCTAGATGCATTGCTTGGGTCTATGTCCACAATACGTATACTTCCGTTCGGAATCTGGGAAAGCGACAATTGGCTGCGAACATAATGCAATTTTCAAAGTCCTAAATGCTTGAACACACTCCGCCGACCACTGGAAGTTTCGTTTATTTTCTGTTAGCTCATGCAGTGGTTTAGCAATAGTAGCGAAGCCTTTCACAAAACGTCTGTAATATGAGCATAACCACAGGAAACTCCGAACTTCGTGTTTACTCTTCGGCACTAGCCAGTCTCTTACGGTCTACTTTATTAGGATCCATGTTAACACCCGCTGCCGTAACCAGATGGCCCAGATACTGTACTTCCTTCTGGAATAGAGAACACTTCTTCGGGCTCAGCTTCAGTTGGGCACCGTGAATTCTAGTTAGAACCTCCTTAAGGTTTTCCAAATGGTCTTTGACAGTCTTCCCGCTGACTATGACATCGTCTAAATGAACAAGACAAGTTGTCCATGTCAGGCCTCGGAATACCAGGTCCATAAATCTTTCAAATGTTGTCGGTGCATTACAGAGTCCAAATGGCATGACGTTAAATTGGAATAAGCCACTTGGGGTCGAGAAAGCGGTCTTTTCCTTGTCTTCTTGATGAATGTCCACTCTTCAGGTCCAATGTGGAAAACCACTGTGCTACGGACAACGTGTCGAGTGTGTCGTCAATGCGAGGTAATGGATAGCAGTCTTTCTTTGTAACGTCATTTAACCTCCGGTAGTCTACGCAGAAACGCAACCCACCATCCTTCTTCGCTACCAGCACTACAGGAGAAGACCAAGCACTTGACGAAGGTTCGATTACTCCCTGTCAACATGTCCTGTACTAACCGAGACATTTCCTCTTGTTTAGATAATGGAGGCCTTCGAGGAGGTTGGCGTATCGGTGTTGTGTCACCGGTATTGACGCGATGTTGCACAAGTGAGGTTCTTCCCAGTGACTGTCCCCGAACTGCAAAACAATCTTTGAATTCATGTAAAAACTGTCCGAGTTCTTTTGCTTCACCACTTGAGAGGTCATAAGAAGATCTGTTCAATAATTCTTGCAGTTCCTCTGGTAATTTGGAATTACCCGAAGCACTGGATCTTCGTTGCGTCATTCCGGCTACCCAGGCCACAGGAGTCAATTTGCCTAGGACTGATAGCTTTGCTTTGAAAAGTGATAGTTTGATCCAAAATATTCGCCACTCTAATAGGTACATTTCCGGTTTCGCCAGGTTTTACTAAACTTCTGGCAATTAATATGCCCGGTGTGCTGATTACTTGGGGTTCGAATATAGAGGACTGGTTGCCACTAGTATCTACCTCGATTCTAACCATGATGATCTTTTCGGAGTTTGGCGGAACAGTTACGGCCACTTGGTTTATGACGTGCATCGATTTTTCTGCTGTCGTCATTGTTGATAGCATTACCTCTTTGCCTCCGATTCTCAAAACATTGTTTTTGAAGTCGACTATAAATCCGTATGCGTTCATAACGTCCACACCAAGAATTGCTTCATCCACAATGTCTGCAACAAGTACTTGATGATTAAACTCAAGTCGACCGAGGCGTAGGCGTATCACCACTTTTCCATAAACTTTTACAGGCCCTCCAGTAGCTGTCCGCAAGCTGCAAGAGCACCAGATTTGCTTGAGATCTTTTACCACGTCGGGGCGCACAATAGAACTGTTGCGCCTGTGTCAACTGTAATCGAGTTTGGCCTCTCTTGAACAAATCCGGTAACTACCGAGCTCCCGCTGTTTTTCTGAAGTGTAGAAATCGCGTATTGTCTAGGGGCTTCGATCCTCCAGTTAGTCAGCACACGCCCCGTTGTACCGACTATTGCTTGTTTCCCTGCTGCTGAATTCTAACCCGACAATCTCGTTGTAGATGTCCAGGTTTCCCACATCTATAACACTTCGGTCTTCCATCCTTTCTTATTTTATTCTGTGGCGCAGACCGTCGAGTCTCTGTTCCTTGTTCTTCTTCCTCATCGTCTGTGCCGTCGCGTTTTTTTTTAGCGCACGCACTTTATGACTTGTCCAACCAGACGCTGATTTGGCGGCCTCAAATTGCAAAGCATGTACCAGGGCGTCCGCACTGTTCTGGTGTCTTGACATTCGTTACACTTGCTGTAGTTCGTTATCTGGGACACCGGGAGTAAATGTCTGCATCGCAAAACTCGTTCGAAAATCTTCTGGCGCTTCAGGATAGGCCATTCTAATTAGTCTGTCGATACTTGCTTCAAACACTTATAGGCTCTCCCCAGAATGGTGTCGCCTTGCTCTCAACTGGGTGCAGTACACATCTCGCAAATGTTTATCACCATACCGTAACTCTAGAGCTTTTATCAACTCAGCATAGATGTTCTAGCACTTTCTGTAGTAGTTCTGCCGTGGGTCCTTTTAATGCGAGAACGAGTGAGACTGCCTTGTCTTTCTCTGTCCAATTATTATTTGCGCATGCAGCAGCTTCAAATTGGCGGAGGTACGTTGCCCAGTGACTGCTTCCGTCAAAGGATGGAGCTTTGACATGAACTGTCCCTATTGCAGGCAAAGTGACTTTCTCTATTAACTTATTTATTTTCTGCGTCTTTTTCTGTCTTTATCATTGGTACAGTCTGTTCACAAAGTTGTTTTGGTTGTAACGTCAGGCACTGCTCGACTTCATTTTTAATCTGCTCTTTTATATATGTAGTCGAGTCTTCTATTCTTGTTGACATAGCTTTATCCACACTCAAGACAGATTTTTCTACTTCAGCTATTTTATTAGACATCGATTCTTCAACACTCGAGACAGATTTTTCTACTTCAGCTATTTTTAATGTCATTGATTCTTGTACCTCTCTGATATCTTAGTAACTTGTTTATTAAGATCACCTCGTAGGAGACCCAATTCTGCGGTACTGTCTTCTTGGATCTGTTTCTGCTCCTGTATTAATGCTTTGATGTCTTCTGTTTCACGCTTCCGTTCCTCTGACTCCTGTCGATGTCGTTCCTCTGTCTCTAGCAGGAAGGTTTTCTGTCTCGCTTCCGCTTTCTCGTCTTGTCGTTTTTCTGCTTCTTCCACCTCCTGTCGTTTTTCTGCTTCTTCACTTTCTTGTCTTCGTTCTTCTTTTTGTCGTCTTTCTGCTTCTTCTCTTTCTTGTATTCGTTCTTCTTTCCGTCGTCTTTCTGCATCTTCCTGTGTCTGCCGCAGCAGTGTTTGTAAAGCTTCCATCATCTGATTGGGATCCATGTTTACCGATTAATTACGAATCACAATCGTCTTGTACAAAGTGTCCACTGTTTCCAGTTTAACCGTTTTATCCCGGTTCTGACACCGCTGTTACGACGGTCTACTCGATCGTCGTAGGTACAGTGGAAACAAAAATACAAGACACCAATTAAGTCACTAATCACACCTTTAAATTTTACAGTTCGTAATTAACAACACAGTCTCTACAACAAATCAAATGAAAATTGTTCAGGCGCAATAAGATGTCCACTAAAAATTAAACAATTATACCGTCTGATTATAAAACACCACTCTTAACTAATAACCACTTGAATGCGCACAGGAATATCGCTACTATAACTCTCGAACCGCACTGTCAATATCTCGCACTAATACTGAACTAAACGTCGTTGAGTACTGGTATTTATACCGCCCCAAATTACTAGATTATTCGGTAGCGCCAGTATAGTTACGACGTAAATACTTGCGGCCTTGACACAGTTCGTGCGCCCGAGCGAAGTCTGGCACAGTCTAGAAAATGCATCAACAACCACGTACGCCAGACACGTTACATTCCGGATCACTCTGGAACATTCGATAAACACGTAGAATTTTCTGTGATGTCGTAACACAGCCCCATCCTTAACCCTGTTCGTCCCGAACTGGCAAACGGTCTCTGAAGTAGTACTTAGCCAGGCGATCTAGGTGGACGACCTTGAACTTTCGCTGCCCTTCCTGTTGAATCCGATAAACAACATCGCTGATTCTTTTTTTCACAGTGTAGGGTCCTTCCCAGTTAGACTGAAGCTTAGGTGAGCGACCACGACAGCGCTTTGGGTTTAACAACCAGACCTGATCTCCTTCTTGGAAACCCACACTATTGCTCCGAATGTCATACCGAGTTTTCATTTTATCACTGGCAAACTTCAGCCGTCCTCTTACCAAGCGATTCATTTCTCGCAGTTGGTTTTCTAATTGTGATGAATAGTTCTGTAGCTCTTGGGACTGGGTCTCAAGTGCCAACTGTCATTCCGGATTTTTAAATCATAAGAGCCATGCAAGCGCGGCATGGTCGGTACGTAATGAAAACTCTCTTCCACAGAGGTATTTATGGATGTGCTCCAACGCTCGGTCCATTGCCAGCAACTCTCTCCTTGTGATGCAATAATTTCTCTCCGGTTTAGAAAGTGTCTTGCTGTAATACGCTATTACTCGATCTTCACCGTTTTGAACTTAAGACAAAACTGCTTCTAGATGCATTGCTTGGGTCTATGTCCACAATACGTATACTTCCGTTCGGAATCTGGGAAAGCGACAATTGGCTGCGAACATAATGCAATTTTCAAAGTCCTAAATGCTTGAACACACTCCGCCGACCACTGGAAGTTTCGTTTATTTTCTGTTAGCTCATGCAGTGGTTTAGCAATAGTAGCGAAGCCTTTCACAAAACGTCTGTAATATGAGCATAACCACAGGAAACTCCGAACTTCGTGTTTACTCTTCGGCACTAGCCAGTCTCTTACGGTCTACTTTATTAGGATCCATGTTAACACCCGCTGCCGTAACCAGATGGCCCAGATACTGTACTTCCTTCTGGAATAGAGAACACTTCTTCGGGCTCAGCTTCAGTTGGGCACCGTGAATTCTAGTTAGAACCTCCTTAAGGTTTTCCAAATGGTCTTTGATAGTCTTCCCGCTGACTATGACATCGTCTAAATGAACAAGACAAGTTGTCCATGTCAGGCCTCGGAATACCAGGTCCATAAATCTTTCAAATGTTGTCGGTGCATTACAGAGTCCAAATGGCATGACGTTAAATTGGAATAAGCCACTTGGGGTCGAGAAAGCGGTCTTTTCCTTGTCTTCTTGATGAATGTCCACTCTTCAGGTCCAATGTGGAAAACCACTGTGCTACGGACAACGTGTCGAGTGTGTCGTCAATGCGAGGTAATGGATAGCAGTCTTTCTTTGTAACGTCATTTAACCTCCGGTAGTCTACGCAGAAACGCAACCCACCATCCTTCTTCGCTACCAGCACTACAGGAGAAGACCAAGCACTTGACGAAGGTTCGATTACTCCCTGTCAACATGTCCTGTACTAACCGAGACATTTCCTCTTGTTTAGATAATGGAGGCCTTCGAGGAGGTTGGCGTATCGGTGTTGTGTCACCGGTATTGACGCGATGTTGCACAAGTGAGGTTCTTCCCAGTGACTGTCCCCGAACTGCAAAACAATCTTTGAATTCATGTAAAAACTGTCCGAGTTCTTTTACCTCACCACTTGAGAGGTCGTAAGAAGATCTGTTCAATAATTCTTGCAGTTCCTCTGGTAATTTGGAATTACCCGAAGCACTGGATCTTCGTTGCGTCATTCCGGCTACCCAGGCCACAGGAGTCAATTTGCCTAGGACTGATAGCTTTGCTTTGAAAAGTGATAGTTTGATCCAAAATATTCGCCACTCTAATAGGTACATTTCCGGTTTCGCCAGGTTTTACTAAACTTCTGGCAATTAATATGCCCGGTGTGCTGATTACTTGGGGTTCGAATATAGAGGACTGGTTGCCACTAGTATCTACCTCGATTCTAACCATGATGATCTTTTCGGAGTTTGGCGGAACAGTTACGGCCACTTGGTTTATGACGTGCATCGATTTTTCTGCTGTCGTCATTGTTGATAGCATTACCTCTTTGCCTCCGATTCTCAAAACATTGTTTTTGAAGTCGACTATAAATCCGTATGCGTTCATAACGTCCACACCAAGAATTGCTTCATCCACAATGTCTGCAACAAGTACTTGATGATTAAACTCAAGTCGACCGAGGCGTAGGCGTATCACCACTTTTCCATAAACTTTTACAGGCCCTCCAGTAGCTGTCCGCAAGCTGCAAGAGCACCAGATTTGCTTGAGATCTTTTACCACGTCGGGGCGCACAATAGAACTGTTGCGCCTGTGTCAACTGTAATCGAGTTTGGCCTCTCTTGAACAAATCCGGTAACTACCGAGCTCCCGCTGTTTTTCTGAAGTGTAGAAATCGCGTATTGTCTAGGGGCTTCGATCCTCCAGTTAGTCAGCACACGCCCCGTTGTACCGACTATTGCTTGTTTCCCTGCTGCTGAATTCTAACCCGACAATCTCGTTGTAGATGTCTAGGTTTCCCACATCTATAACACTTCGGTCTTCCATCCTTTCTTATTTTATTCTGTGGCGCAGACCGTCGAGTCTCTGTTCCTTGTTCTTCTTCCTCATCGTCTGTGCCGTCGCGTTTTTTTTTAGCGCACGCACTTTATGACTTGTCCAACCAGACGCTGATTTGGCGGCCTCAAATTGCAAAGCATGTACCAGGGCGTCCGTACTGTTCTGGTGTCTTGACATTCGTTACACTTGCTGTAGTTCGTTATCTCGGACACCGGCAGTAAATGTCTGCATCGCAAAACTCGTTCTAAAATCTTCTGGCGCTTCAGGATAGACCATTCTAATTAGTCTGTCGATACTTGCTTCAAACACTTAAAGGCTCTCCTCAGAATGCTGTCGCCTTGCTCTCAACTGGGTGCAGTACACATCTCGCAAATGTTTATCACCATACCGTAACTCTAGAGCTTTTATCAACTCAGCATAGATGTTCTAGCACTTTCTGTAGTAGTTCTGCCGTGGGTCCTTTTAATGCGAGAACGAGTGAGACTGCCTTGTCTTTCTCTGTCCAATTATTATTTGCGCATGCAGCAGCTTCAAATTGGCGTAGGTACGTTGCCCAGTGACTGCTTCCGTCAAAGGTTGGAGCTTTGATATGAACTGTCCCTATTGCAGGCAAAGTGACTTTCTCTATTAACTTATTTATTTTCTGCGTCTTTTTCTGTCTTTATCATTGGTACAGTCTGTTCACAAAGTTGTTTTGGTTGTAACGTCAGGCACTGCTCGACTTCATTTTTAATCTGCTCTTTTATATATGTAGTCGAGTCTTCTATTCTTGTTGACATAGCTTTATCCACACTCAAGACAGATTTTTCTACTTCAGCTATTTTATTAGACATCGATTCTTCAACACTCGAGACAGATTTTTCTACTTCAGCTATTTTTAATGTCATTGATTCTTGTACCTCTCTGATATCTTAGTAACTTGTTTATTAAGATCACCTCGTAGGAGACCCAATTCTGCGGTACTGTCTTCTTGGATCTGTTTCTGCTCCTGTATTAATGCTTTGATGTCTTCTGTTTCACGCTTCCGTTCCTCTGACTCCTGTCGACGTCGTTCCTCTGTCTCTAGCAGGAAGGTTTTCTGTCTCGCTTCCGCTTTCTCGTCTTGTCGTTTTTCTGCTTCTTCCACCTCCTGTCGTTTTTCTGCTTCTTCACTTTCTTGTCTTCGTTCTTCTTTTTGTCGTCTTTCTGCTTCTTCTCTTTCTTGTATTCGTTCTTCTTTCCGTCGTCTTTCTGCATCTTCCTGTGTCTGCCGCAGCAGTGTTTGTAAAGCTTCCATCATCTGATTGGGATCCATGTTTACCGATTAATTACGAATCACAATCGTCTTGTACAAAGTGTCCACTGTTTCCAGTTTAACCGTTTTATCCCGGTTCTGACACCGCTGTTACGACGGTCTACTCGATCGTCGTAGGTACAGTGGAAACAAAAATACAAGACACCAATTAAGTCACTAATCACACCTATAAATTTTACAGTTCGTAATTAACAACACAGTCTCTACAACAAATCAAATGAAAATTGTTCACGCGCAATAAGATGTCCACTAAAAATTAAACACAATTGTATTACAATTATACCGTCTGATTATAAAACACCACTCTTAACTAATAACCACTTGAATGCGCACAGGAATATCGCTACTATAACTCTCGAACCGCACTGTCAATATCTCGCACTAATACTGAACTAAACGTCGTTGAGTACTGGTATTTATACCGCCCCAAATTACTAGATTATTCGGTAGCGCCAGTATAGTTACGACGTAAATACTTGCGGCCTTGACACAGTCCGTGCGCCCGAGCGAAGTCTGGCACAGTCTAGAAAATGCATCAACAAGCACGTACGCCAGACACGTTACATTCCGGATCACTCTGGAACATTCGATAAACACGTAGATTGTTCTGTGATGTCGTAACACAGCCCCATCCTTAACCCTGTTCGTCCCGAACTGGCAAACGGTCTCTGAAGTAGTACTTAGCCAGGCGATCTAGGTGGACGACCTTGAACTTTCGCTGCCCTTCCTGTTGAATCCGATAAACATCATCGCTGATTCTTTTTTTCACAGTGAAGGGTCCTTCCCAGTTAGACTGAAGCTTAGGTGAGCGACCACGACAGCGCTTTGGGTTTAACAACCAGACCTGATCTCCTTCTTGGAAATCCACACTATTGCTCCGAATGTCATACCGAGTTTTCATTTTATCACTGGCAAACTTCAGCCGTCCTCTTACCAAGCGATTCATTTTTCGCAGTTGGTTTTCTAATTGTGATGAATAGTTCTGTAGCTCTTGGGACTGGGTCTCAAGTGATCCGAACATTAAGTCCCCAGGAAGACGAATCTCCCTCCCAAACACCAATTTTGCAGGAGTCATGCTGGTTGTGTCGTGTACTGATTATCTATACGCCATGAGGGTGGTATACGTCGGTCCCAGTCAGTTTGGTTCTCGTCAAAAGACCTTCGAAAGATGCTGCTCAAGTGTCCTATTGAATCTCTCAACCATTCCGTCCGACTGATGATGCAGAGGCGTTGTCCTGTTTTTTCGAATTCCGAGTAGACGGCATAATTCTCTAAACACTTCTGATTCGAAATTTCTCCCTTGATCCGTATGGATTTCCATAGGGGTTCCATAACGGCAACAGAAGTTGTGAACTAACTGATTTGCCATAGTGGTAACCTCCTGATTTGGAATTGCGTAGGCTTTCACCCACTTAGTAAAGTGCCCAGTAGCCCTCCAGCACTTCGGAACCATGGCAGATATCTTGCCAGTCCGTGCGGCGACCTTCCTCTTTTACTGTCAAGATCGGTCCAATGTCTTCATCAGTCATCTGTTCTTGTCGACAGTCTTGTGTTGTCCAGCCGTCAGCTAGGAAATCTACAGTGATGACTTGAACATGTTCGCTTGAGTTTTGTTCTTCCTTTCTGTGGCAATGTCGGCAGTCTTCCGGGCACGGTCTTCGTGATAAGCCATCTGCATTACCATGCAGGCGCCCCCGTCGATGTTGTAACTTGAAGTTGTACTCTTGCAGACGTTCAAGCCACCTTGCCAACTGTCATTCCGGATTTTTAAATCATAAGAGCCATGCAAGCGCGGCATGGTCGGTACGTAATGAAAACTCTCTTCCACAGAGGTATTTATGGAAGTGCTCCAACTCTCGGACCATTGCCAGCAACTCTCTCCTTGTGATGCAATAATTTCTCTCCGGTTTAGAAAGTGTCTTGCTGTAATACGCTATTACTCGATCTTCACCGTTTTGAACTTAAGACAAAACTGCTTCTAGATGCATTGCTTGGGTCTATGTCCACAATACGTATACTTCCGTTCGGAATCTGGGAAAGCGACAATTGGCTGCGAACATAATCCAATTTTCAAAGTCCTAAATGCTTGAACACATTCCGCCGACCACTGGAAGCTTCGTTTATTTTCTGTTAGCTCATGCAGTGGTTTAGCAATAGTAGCGAAGCCTTTCACAAAACGTCTGTAATATGAGCATAACCACAGGAAACTCCGAACTTCGTGTTTACTCTTCGGCACTAGCCAATCTCTTACGGTCTACTTTATTAGGATCCATGTTAACACCCGCTGCCGAAACCAGATGGCCCAGATACTGTACTTCCTTCTGGAATAGAGAACACTTCTTCGGGCTCAGCTTCAGTTGGGCACCGTGAATTCTAGTTAGAACCTCCTTAAGGTTTTCCAAATGGTCTTTGAAAGTCTTCCCGCTGACTATGACATCGTCTAAATGAACAAGACAAGTTGTCCATGTCAGACCTCGGAGTACCAGGTCCATAAATCTTTCAAATGTTGCCGGTGCATTACAGAGTCCAAATGGCATGACGTTAAATTGGAATAAGCCACTTGGGGTCGAGAAAGCGGTCTTTTCCTTGTCTTCTTGATGAATGTCCACTCTTCAGGTCCAATGTGGAAAACCACTGTGCTACGGACAACGTGTCGAGTGTGTCGTCAATGCGAGGTAATGGATAGCAGTCTTTCTTTGTAACGTCATTTAACCTCCGGTAGTCTACGCAGAAACGCAACCCACCATCCTTCTTCGCTACCAGCACTACAGGAGAAGACCAAGCACTTGACGAAGGTTCGATTACTCCCTGTCAACATGTCCTGTACTAACCGAGACATTTCCTCTTGTTTAGATAATGGAGGCCTTCGAGGAGGTTGGCGTATCGGTGTTGTGTCACCGGTATTGACGCGATGTTGCACAAGTGAGGTTCTTCCCAGTGACTGTCCCCGAACTGCAAAACAATCTTTGAATTCATGTAAAAACTGTCCGAGTTCTTTTACCTCACCACTTGAGAGGTCGTAAGAAGATCTGTTCAATAATTCTTGCAGTTCCTCTGGTAATTTGGAATTACCCGAAGCACTGGATCTTCGTTGCGTCATTCCGGCTACCCAGGCCACAGGAGTCAATTTGCCTAGGACTGATAGCTTTGCTTTGAAAAGTGATAGCTTGATCCAAAATATTCGCCACTCTAATAGGTACATTTCCGGTTTCGCCAGGTTTTACTAAACTTCTGGCAATTAATATGCCCGGTGTGCTGACTACCTGGGGTTCGAATATAGAGCACTGGTTGCCACTAGTATCTACCTTGATTCTAACCATGATGATCTTTTCGGAGTTTGGCGGAACAGTTACGGCCACTTGGTTTATGACGTGCATCGATTTTTCTGCTGTCGTCATTGTTGATAGCATTACCTCTTTGCCTCCGATTCTCAAAACATTGTTTTTGAAGTCGACTATAAATCCGTATGCGTTCATAACGTCCACACCAAGAATTGCTTCATCCACAATGTCTGCAACAAGTACTTGATGATTAAACTCAAGTCGACCGAGGCGTAGGCGTATCACCACTTTTCCATAAACTTTTACAGGCCCTCCAGTAGCTGTCCGCAAGCTGCAAGAGCACCAGATTTGCTTGATATCTTTTACCACGTCGGGGCGCACAATAGAACTGTTGCGCCTGTGTCAACTGTAATCGAGTTTGGCCTCTCTTGAACAAATCCGGTAACTACCGAGGTCCCGCTGTTTTTCTGAAGTGTAGAAATCGCGTATTGTCTAGGGGCTTCGATCCTCCAGTTAGTCAGCACACGCCCCGTTGTACCGACTATTGCTTGTTTCCCTGCTGCTGAATTCTAACCCGACAATCTCGTTGTAGATGTCCAGGTTTCCCACATCTATAACACTTCGGTCTTCCATCCTTTCTTATTTTATTCTGTGGCGCAGACCGTCGAGTCTCTGTTCCTTGTTCTTCTTCCTCATCGTCTGTGCCGTCGCGTTTTTTTTTAGCGCACGCACTTTATGACTTGTCCAACCAGACGCTGATTTGGCGGCCTCAAATTGTAAAGCATGTACCAGGGCGTCCGCACTGTTCTGGTGTCTTGACATTCGTTACACTTGCTGTAGTTCGTTATCTGGGACACCGGGAGTAAATGTCTGCATCGCAAAACTCGTTCGAAAATCTTCTGGCGCTTCAGGATAGGCCATTCTAATTAGTCTGTCGATACTTGCTTCAAACACTTATAGGCTCTCCCCAGAATGCTGTCGCCTTGCTCTCAACTGGGTGCAGTACACATCTCGCAAATGTTTATCACCATACCGTAATTCTAGAGCTTTTATCAACTCAGCATAGATGTTCTGGCACTTTCTGTAGTAGTTCTGCCGTGGGTCCTTTTAATGCGAGAACGAGTGAGACTGCCTTGTCTTTCTCTGTCCAATTATTATTTGCGCATGCAGCAGCTTCAAATTGGCGGAGGTACGTTGCCCAGTGACTGCTTCCGTCAAAGGTTGGAGCTTTGACATGAACTGTCCCTATTGCAGGCAAAGTGACTTTCTCTATTAACTTATTTATTTTCTGCGTCTTTTTCTGTCTTTATCATTGGTACAGTCTGTTCACAAAGTTGTTTTGGTTGTAAAGTCAGGCACTGCTCGACTTCATTTTTAATCTGCTCTTTTATATATGTAGTCGAGTCTTCTATTCTTGTTGACATAGCTTTATCCACACTCAAGACAGATTTTTCTACTTCAGCTGTTTTATTAGACATCGATTCTTCAACACTCGAGACAGATTTTTCTACTTCAGCTATTTTTAATGTCATTGATTCTTGTACCTCTCTGATATCTTAGTAACTTGTTTATTAAGATTACCTGGTAGGAGACCCAATTCTGCGGTACTGTCTTCTTGGATCTGTTTCTGCTCCTGTATTAATGCTTTGATGTCTTCTGTTTCACGCTTCCGTTCCTCTGACTCCTGTCGACGTCGTTCCTCTGTCTCTAGCAGGAAGGTTTTCTGTCTCGCTTCCACTTTCTCGTCTTGTCGTTTTTCTGCTTCTTCCACCTCCTGTCGTTTTTCTGCTTCTTCACTTTCTTGTCTTCGTTCTTCTTTTTGTCGTCTTTCTGCTTCTTCTCTTTCTTGTATTCGTTCTTCTTTCCGTCGTCTTTCTGCATCTTCCTGTGTCTGCCGCAGCAGTGTTTGTAAAGCTTCCATCATCTGATTGGGATCCATGTTTACCGATTAATTACGAATCACAATCGTCTTGTACAAAGTGTCCACTGTTTCCAGTTTAACCGTTTTATCCCGGTTCTGACACCGCTGTTACGACGGTCTACTCGATCGTCGTAGGTACAGTGGAAACAAAAATACAAGACACCAATTAAGTCACTAATCACACCTTTAATTTTTACAGTTCGTAATTAACAACACAGTCTCTAAAACAAATCAAATGAAAATTGTTCACGCGCAATAAGATGTCCACTAAAAATTAAACACAATTATATTACAATTATACCGTCTGATTATAAAACACCACTCTTAACTAATAACCACTTGAATGCGCACAGGAATATCGCTACTATAACTCTCGAACCGCACTGTCAATATCTCGCACTAATACTGAACTAAACGTCGTTGAGTACTGGTATTTATACCGCCCCAAATTACTAGATTATTCGGTAGCGCCAGTATAGTTACGACGTAAATACTTGCGGCCTTGACACAGTCCGTGCGCCCGAGCGAAGTCTGGCACAGTCTAGAAAATGCATCAACAAGCACGTACGCCAGACACGTTACATTCCGGATCACTCTGGAACATTCGATAAACACGTAGATTGTTCTGTGATGTCGTAACACAGCCCCATCCTTAAGCCTGTTCGTCCCGAACTGGCAAACGGTCTCTGAAGTAGTACTTAGCCAGGCGATCTAGGTGGACGACCTTGAACTTTCGCTGCCCTTCCTGTTGAATCCGATAAACAACATCGCTGATTCTTTTTTTCACAGTGTAGGGTCCTTCCCAGTTAGACTGAAGCTTAGGTGAGCGACCACGACAGCGCTTTGGGTTTAACAACCAGACCTGATCTCCTTCTTGGAAACCCACACTATTGCTCCGAATGTCATACCGAGTTTTCATTTTATCACTGGCAAACTTCAGCCGTCCTCTTACCAAGCGATTCATTTCTCGCAGTTGGTTTTCTAATTGTGATGAATAGTTCTGTAGCTCTTGGGACTGAGTCTCAAGTGATCCGAACATTAAGTCCCCAGGAAGACGAATCTCCCTCCCAAAAACCAATTTTGCAGGAGTCATGCTGGTTGTGTCGTGTACTGATTATCTATACGCCATGAGGGATAGTGGTATACGTTGGTCCCAGTCAGTTTGGTTCTCGTCATAAAACCTTCGAAAGATGCTGCTCAACCATCCCGTCCGACTGCGGATGCCGAGGCGTTGCCCTTTTTTTTTCGAATTCCGAGTAGACGGCATAATTCTCTAAACACTTCTGATTCGAAATTTCTCCCTTGATCCGTATGGATTTCCATAGGGGCTCCATAACGGCAACAGAAGTTGTGAACTAACTGCTTTGCCACAGTGGTAACCTCCTGATTTGGAATTGCGTAGGCTTTCACCCACTTAGTAAAGTAGACGCCTACAACCAAAATGTACCGGTTTCCATCGTCAGTAACTGGGACCGGTCCAGCAATTTCTATGGCAATTCTCTCGAAAGGCAGTCCAACGTTATATTGTCTCACTTTTCCCCTGCTTCTGGTTTGTGGGCCCTTGCTTGCAGCACATATTTCACACGTCCAAACCCATTCCTCTACGTCGTGGCGAAGATGAAGCCAATAGAATCGCTACCGTATTTTGTCAAGGGTTTTGTTAACGCCTCCTTCAAAACAGACTGCACTTTACTTCGGGGAACTACCAACTGCATGACCATGTCTCGTCCATCTGCACTTTCCCAAGCCCTTTTCAGCAATCCGTTTTCTAAGGTGAGAGATTCCCAATGTGCCCAGTAGCCCTCCAGCACTTTGGAACCATGGCAGATATCTTGCCAATCCGGGCGGCGACCTTCCTCTTTTGCAGTCAAGATCGGTCCAATGTCTTAATCAGTCATCTGTTCTTGTCGATAGTCTTGTGTTGTCCAGCAGTCAGCCAGAAAATCTACAGTGATGACTTGAACATGTTCGCTTGAGTTTTGTTCTTCCTTTCTGTGGCAATGTCGGCAGTCTTCCGGGCACGGTCTTCGTGATAAGACATCTGCATTACCATGCAGGCGCCCCTGTCGATGTTGTACCTTGAAGTTGTACTCTTGCAGACGTTCAAGCCACCTTGCCAACTGTCATTCCGGATTTTTAAATCTTAAGAGCCAAGCAAGCGCGGCATGGTCGGTACGTAGTGAAAACTCTCTTCCACAGAGGTATTTATGGAAGTGCTCCAACGCTCGGACGATTGCCAGCAACTCTCTCCTTGTGATGCAATAATTTCTCTCCGGTTAAGAAAGTGTCTTGCTGTAATATGCTATTACTCGTTCTTCACCGTTTTGAACTTAAGACAAAACTGCTCCTAGATGCATTGCTTGCGTCTATGTCCACAATACGTATACTTCCGTTCGGAATCTGGGAAAGCGACAATTGGCTGCGAACATAATGCAATTTTCAAAGTCCTAAATGCTTGATCACACTCCGTCGACCACTGGAAGTTTCGTTCATTTTCTGTTAGCTCATGCAGTGGTTAACAATAGTAGCGAAGCCTTTCACAGAACGTCTGTAATATGAGCATAACCACAGGAAACTCCGAACTTCGTGTTTACTCTTCGGCACTAGCCAGTCTCTTACGGTCTACTTTATTAGGATCCATGTTAACACCCGCTGCCGAAACCAGATGGCCCAGGTACTGTACTTCCTTCTGGAATAGAGAACACTTCTTCGGGCTCAGCTTCAGTTGGGCACCGTGAATTCTAGTTAGAACCTCCTTAAGGTTTTCCAAATGGTCTTTGAAAGTCTTCCCGCTGACTATGACAGTAGAGGGAAAATGCCGGTTCAAACCCACTTTCACTTTCTATCAGCTGATCACTTTCACTTTCTACTGGACCACAGCATCCGCGACTTTTTCGCGTATATGCCGTCTTTCGCGAGCCTATATCACTTTCACTTTCTACTGGACCACAGCATCCGCGACTTTTTCGCTGATCTGTGTCAAGATCAGCGACTTTTTCGCGTATCTGGACCACAGCATCCGCGTTATTTTTTTTATATGCCGCCTTTCGCGAGCCTAGATCACTTTCACTTTCTATCAGCTGGACCCGCAGCATCCCAAATGGACCATAGCATCCGCGAATATAATTTTTTTTATATGCCGCCTTTCGCGAGCCTAGATCACTTTCATTTTCTATCAGCTGGACCCGCAGCATCCCAAAGGTGGTGGGTGGGGGGTTCCGACTTGATGCATTATAGTGTATATATTAAATATATGATCAGGGTTACCAACCTTGCATGAGTTCAAATTTGTTGTGTGTTATAATGTATATTAAATTTATATGATCAGGTTTACCAACCTATGTATGGGTTCAAACTTGATATGTGTGTGTGTGTATTATAGTGTATAATAATATATATGATCAGGGTTACCAATCCTGCATTATTGTGTATAGAACAGATCTGCCAACATTTTTCTTCGGTGGGAAATTCAAACTATATTAGCAGACGCATTATAGTGTATAGTAAATTATATGACTGTTGAC